>LR990182.1:6218333-7589166 GCA_905147325.1 Notodonta dromedarius | reverse complement strand
CATCTTATACAAATAAACAAACTTTTAGTGTTGTTTACATATAAAAGTATTTTTAGGGTAAATGTAACAAAAAACATTTTATTTTAATTTGTGTCTGTTTGTTCCAGCTAATCTCCAAAACGGCTCGACCTATTTTGACGGGCCTTTCACAACAAATAGCTGATGTTATAAAATGAGTAACTGCGGCTCCTTTTATTTTATCAAAGTAGCAAGCGGGCGAATCCGCGAGCAAATAGCCAACTAGTGGACATCTAAAGCAAAACCAACAGCTATCACTTAAAATTGTAAAGAAAATAAGCTACTTGCAATGAAGATACTGGCCGTAAAAGTGATGATACAATATGGTGTGTTTACCTGTGAATTTTTTCCCTTCCCGCACCATGTTGGCGAGCCAGTACGTCCGCCGGTACAAATTCAATATGAGACACATGGTCGTGTCCGCTACTTCCTCCACGCCGTAGCCCGGCACATTACATACTGCTATGCCTGGAATTAAAACAAAATATAAATGATTATTAAAATCGAGACAGATTTTGATGGCAATAATGAATGGCCGTGTAAGACTGGGATGATGCGTCGACGGCGCGCTTTTGTCCCACAGAGCAGTTTGTTCTGTGGGTCGCGCGTTTGTATCTATGCAAACGCGCATACAAACGCGCGACACCGATGCGTTTAAAAAACGTAAAACGCGTGTTTAAATTTATACAGGTATGCAAAGGTCTACAGGCTGCGTCTGACTCGCGTGCGTATCGCGTCTGTATCACGTTTTAAAAACGTGGTGTGCACAGGCCGTTAGCTGTTCTGTTGATACTTCGGCCGACACGATGAGCTCACGGTCCCGGCCAGGACAGCCATAATTCATATAGGAGGCTTTCGGGCGGCCTTACAAAACTCCCGGATAGTCAGACAGAGCTGGCCACTATCTTATACCGAACGAACAACACAGCACATTTATATTAATTATTGATTGAAAAAAACAGTACACAATAGTTTACATAGTCGCGCGTGTAACATCTAAACTACTAATTGTAGGTATGTGCCTCAATTGAATCTCGTAAACGCGTAGGCCAATCGAGAGTAGCTCTACTGTGACCATGACTTTCTGAATTAACTGATGCTCGAATGAACTTTCTAATGAACGCACATTTCTGCAATGAGAACCGAAATCATACACTTATAGACGTGAGTATAGAACTGAAAAGGATATGAGCAGGCCATATAAGCAGAATTGCCCAGACTGAATCGAAAAGTAACCGAATGTGTATTAGATTTCAGGAAACGATGGTGCAACAACGCAGCCACCTTCTAGAAAAATGAAGAAGATGCTACGGAACGAGAACGATAGAGAATAGTGAGAGACACCTTAGCAGGTATAGGGGCTTCTACGTGTAATAATATCTCCACGCAAGCCTTCTAAAAGTCCGTATACTCGTATACTAGGTGATACAAAATGGGTATACTATTTTTTTTGCAACTTAACTTTGTAAATCTCAAACTATCGGCTTTGTGGGACAGTTGAAGTACTAAAGGTTTTATGGACTTGTGAAATCGGTCAACAGCTGTATTCCTATAACACCTTTTGTTTTTCAAGTTCCCTCCAAAGCTGATGGTTTTAGAATTACAAAGTTAAGTTTTGAAAAAAAAAGTATACCCATTATGTGTCACCTTGTATAGTCCATGTGGAGTTGAGTGATACATTAATATTTAGCCTTTTTCATATCCACAGGCCTGTCAATGCGAGGAGGATACAGTCCATAATTCACCATGCAACCCCATTGCGGGTTGGTATTTCAAAATGTCTAGTAAAAACCGTGAGATATTCTAAGACATGCTGGTTTTCCTACGATATTTTCCTTCACCGTAAACAAAGTCTTGTCATGTTACCGTAAGTTTGCACTGGTCTAATATTTATACCTATTTTTGTTGTTGTCTCCATTTTTGCCAGCCCAAAACAGAGACAACAACACAATTAGCTGTTAATGTCACCAGTGCGTAACTACGGGTTAGGTTAGTAACAAAATCTATTTGTTCAGCAACCGACTCACCTAATTCCCCGGCGGCTTTGACATCAATATTGTCGACGCCGGAGCCTATGCGCACGATGATCCTCAGCGCCTTGAACTTCTCGAGGTCCTCCTTGGTGAGGATGATCGTGTGCCACATGAGCGCGCCCACCGCTTCGTTCAGCACCTTCTCGTGGATCTCCGAGGTGGACTGCGCGTCGCAGAACGCCACCGTCGCCACATCCTTCAGTATCGGCATTTCGACGGTGCAGTCCCGCCCGTCCAGCAACGCCACTAGTGGCCTGGAAACAGGTGCAATTAACATTTTAAGATATGTCATGTAAATAAAGCTCTTAAATGGTAACTGTCAAATATCATCGATCTTATTATTATGCCCGAAGTTTTCAACAGATATACACACTACATAGACGAATTCACACGAATGATGAATACTTATTGAATAATGGAGTTGTGGGAGCTTGTAGCACTCCGCCAATTTATTTTAAAAGGTGTAATTTACGATGTACTACCAGTTAAATAATTTTCAAAATAACTTTAAAACTGGCAAATATTCAGACATTTAAAGTTTCGTAAACAATTCTTGGTTAATTTGTCAGAGACATTATATATTGGAGAAATGCATACATGCAGCAGTATAAAACATTTATTCACCCGCTCTTTAATATAAAACAGCAAATTATCATTTCGTAAAATCGCGCTAATCTTATCATGCCGCCTAACAACAAAACCATGTTCGTATTAGATAATACAAGACGTAGGTTGTGTACATTGATTACAACATTAAAAGTTATAAAGCGGTATACATGTATCGAGCTAAGTGGCACTAAATAAAGTCATAAAACATGTGAGGTGACGCAAACGGCGTTACACACTGAACGAGGCAATAATATGCATGCATGGCTACAATTTATTGCCGGTTGATTAAGGCATATGATACCACTACACCCGTGGGTTATAAGATCAAGTGATCACTGAGCAAACGCATCGTATACTTGTATTAGTAGTCTTGTAATACGGACTGGGACGAGTTTTAAAAATTAAAGACCACATATATTTTGCACTGTAATCAATTTGTTTTGTAACATGACAAAAGATAGACTATTATTTCATCAATCTACAGAAACCCTTTCGTACAGCAAACCCTCTACAATGGAAAGAAAACGAAAAACCCAGATAGGAACTCAAATCGATATTAATGATAATAGACACACCTACATGACTGAAGGAAACATCAAAATGATAAGTGGAAATTTTATTATTGAGAAGTGATAATCGCCGCTATTATAGCAGCCGGTACACCCCGATATAAACAAATATAATACCTATGCACCCAGCAGTATGATTCAAAGTAAAACCAACCTACAGACCACGTTTACCACGATGTACCGGTGCGTCACACCTACTTGTTATTTTGTTAACCTACTTACGGCCGAATACTGGACCTTTACTCAAATGTTGTCCAATTTAACTGATTCAAAATGCATTATTTGCCAATTTTTTTTTCATTAATATTACTGTTATATAACAAGATTTTATAAAATACGTGTCAAATTTTAACTTATTCATAAATACTTGTCACTTGTGTAACTAAACCGACTTGGTCTAATGTTATCTTAAGACTTAATTAAACGGTTACAATACTCAAGGAATAACATTAAGTAATTTCAAATGGAAATTAGAATTTATTGTGTTTGTTTTACTCCAATTAGACTGCAGCGATAAGATCGACACGACTAATTTATTAACTTAGCAACAGACAAGAAACGTAAATTGTTGGGCAAATTAAATTTCCGAACCGTCAAATATTGGAAACTAGCGCTGCCCGGGGGCCACAAGTTCGCTAATCAAGGCCCGAGGACCCCCCTCTTCCCTCATCACGAATAATTAAAGCACACCAGTACGATTAAACTAATAATTTAAACTTTCGTCATAGCGAGGCGGAATTATTATTATTGTCGGGGAAAGTTTCGGGTGGTGAAACGGGAAAGTAATTCCGGCCGGGTAAGGAGTGAGTTTTCAGAATTTCAACAAACTTTTCCAGTCGGCAGACGAAAACAGATTTTGGTGGCAAACAAAGACGCAGGGGACGACGGCTCGGCCGGGGGGTGGGGGAGCGGTGAGGGTGGCCAACCCTTCGGGCAAGTTTTGATGGAAACCAAATAGGATTAGCGCGAGAAAAGAATAAGTGGAGTGAGCCCAATAGGCGGCGGTTGTCGCTTTGTTAACTTGCCGCCCGGGTTCCGGCGCCAGAGCCGCGCGGACGGGAGGAGAGTCGCCGACGAGAGCTAGATAGGAGAGCTGGGAAGGATTCGATCTACGGCAATGTTTGAGTTTGTATGATGTGATTGAATTAAGTTGGGGAGGTAAAGTTTAGATGATTTAATTTTAGAAACAATAGCAACTATAATGGAAATGTCAATATTACATCAACTTTTGTTTATTTCGAACGAATGCAGTCAAACTAGAAACTTATCCAGCGAACAGGTTTGACTTCCTATACGTAGTGCATTGCATGCATTATTTCAACATTTATATTTGCAGTCTTCTTTTTACCGAGTTAAATATTAGGAATAGTTTTATCTATATGGAAATGCGTGTTCTCACCTCGACTGCAGGGGTCCATTGGCGATGGGACCCCGCATGCTATCCATACGCGCTCTCTTTGGCAGCATCTTGCGTTTGTCCATTTAAAGCGGCAGAGCCGCTTTAACCACCGCTTCGCAGCGCGTCACCTGCAACAACAGACATCAGCGAATCAACATCAGGATATCGATCGAAATTAAACACGCAGTGGCTATGATGACTAATATTAAATGTAATAGGTATATGTTTATATACCTCATAGGAGTATATTTCTTTTTAACATATTGTAAATATTAAAAAAAACAGTGCCGTCTGGGGACGTCACAAAGAAGCGAAGCTTTAATAAAGCGTAGGAACTAAGCGTTAAAAACAGCTGCCCGAACGTCCGTATAGAAACTTCGCTTCAAAAATATTGAATATCGCACGACACCAACATTTTAGCCGTCTCAAATTTAGTTTTTGTTTTATGTAACAAAGTTGTCAAACAAGAGTACGACCCGATCGATGTTAAGCAGTTACCGTAGCCTATAAGATGCTTATAATACCAATGGCATTGCTCGCACGTTGACGACCTGAAGGGTAGCGGGATAGAGGTGGTACAAGTTCAATTGTAATTTGTTACCACCAGAATTTGCATTCGTAATGAAACGAAGATTTATAAGTTATTTGGGAGTATATTCTTAATTTCATTCGTAGTTTAGGCAGACCAATATTTTAATTATAATTATTAATTACAGCAACAACAATAAAATATGTTCCACTTCTGTATCTTTTATTTGAAGATTTATTTAAAGTGATGCCGCCATCGTTAGTGCCATGATGTGTTTTTAATGATAATGGAAATTTTAAAGTATTAATTGGAAATATCATTTTGATTTTATCCTACTTCTAGAACATGCAATTATAAATCTCATACCTATAGGTCCCTCAATAAAATTGCAGGTTAAATCTGATTTAAGCATGCACAAAATGAGAACTTTAATACTTATTGAGTAATAAAATACCTACCTAATGAAAACTCATGTTAGTAATTAAGTATCATAATAGTTTAATTGTATGTTATGTAAACAGAGCCATCTTGGTTGCTCTCGCGCAGTCAAACTCCCTCATAAACATACCACACACACCTTACATACTATTCACCACTCGCACCCCACATTTGAACATATACAAACCATCCCACACACACACACATATCTATACAAAAAAATAAAATTGGAGTGTCCGTTTGTAATATCAAAATAACACCTTTTCACTAAATGCATATGAAAGTACAAACGACACCTATAACAAATACGCGATTAAAAAATGTTTTGTCTGTCTGTCTGTCTGTGTGTTTGGTCCGGGTAATCTCCGAAACGGCTGGACCGATTTTGACGGGACTTTCACTGGTAGATAGCTGTTGTTATAAGCAGTTACTTAAGCTACTTTTATTTAAAAAAAAAACAAAATTTAAAAAAATGGGTCCTGTCGCGCGGGCGCAGAACGCGGGAGCGTGCTTTTTTGTTAAGTTAAATTCCACGCGGAGTCGCGGGCTCAGCTAGTTCATTGTAAAAACAAGTACTGTTATTTGCAAAACACCATTCAAAAACAATAATAATTGTAACTAACTGACCGCGTGAGAGACATGGGACTCCTGAAATACAGGATTGCCCTAGTATAGGATCCACTCCACTCTAATTAAATTTTGGAATATGTTATTTCCTTTAGTTGTTACTTCCTACTCATTAATACACAAAGTGTAGCTAATGTGTAATTAAATTAATGTGGAAAATTATTTATTATTATTATTATTAAAGCAATTCTAAATATAAGACTTTTATAATATAGAATTGTTTATAGCTTGATTAAAATAATATAACAAGTTAGAAAAGTACTCGATCGTATATTATATATGTATGTAGCATTAATGACTACTCACAATTTGAATGTCATGAGTGTTGTGGACGTGCGCCTCTGGCGGGACGACTGTCGCATATTCTACCTAGGGGGCAAAAACATCACTTGAGTACTTATTCAACTTCTTATTACCATAATGTCAGCCTTGGTGGGAGTTTTTATTACTTTCTGGTAATGTTTGCTTAGTTGTTAAGTAAGAATATAACTTGTGTAAGTTCTTCAAGTATGTAGGTATGTACTATGTACGTGTTTTATAAATTCTACAAACTACCTATACATATTTTGTATTTATCACAGATACAAAACACATACTGAACTTATCTGTATCGCTTTCCTTCTCATCAGCAAGACAGAAGTATTTATAATCATTATTATATTAATACGTGAAGCTAATGCTTTGTATCCCTTTTTACGAAAATTACGCGGATGGTGGAGTATGAAATTGGACACAGTTAAAGTTTATATGGAGAAGGAGAGCAAAGAGCTAAAATGATTATATAATAATACATAAAAATATATTGAACTAATAAATAAATAATTACACACACTAACATGCGTTTGACACACACACAATTTGTAACTTCCACTCGGTAACTGACTGACTCTCTGACTGACAAACGGTGACAGTGCATTCTGCGTGGCAGTATCAATCAGGAAGGTTTTGGGTTTTTGTGATTAATAGTTGACAATAGAATAACGTTCAAACTAATTTTATTATGAATTATGGTCGAATTTCGCCCACGGGCGACTACTAGTATTATATCAATCGGCATCACTGGGTATTTTATGATCACAATTTGTCTCTTTGAAATAAACCTAGCCCTGTACATTATTATTGATAAGAAAACTTCAAAGTTCGAACCGTTTGCTCGCTATTAGGAGACGTGGCGACCTTCATCGGTATTAAAACTATAAATAGCGGATGCGAAAAAAAAACATCACATACAACAGTTTGGAGTTTTTATCGCTGCCGTGAACTCGACCTTAGTGGGCACTGGAGGGGGAACAGGCGCCACGTGATATCAAACATTACTTGCAAGCAACTGCTATGCCATGCTGCTAATTCGTCGTAATGCTAATTCGTAGCTGTAAGTATTTATGTTATGGTAATGATGATGATGACTAATATTGGACTTAATATATTGTTTTAAATAAATATCTTTTAAAATAATCAGGGTTCTAAAAAATCCGATTTTTTTATATATATCGGATATATATCCAGGCTAAGAAAAAGATGCGAATTCATTCTGTAAGGGGATTAAGCACTTAAAAATGTGAAAGGAATTTGTAAAATAATATAAGTGTCAAATTACCACATTTTTATTTTAAAAAGTAACAAAAGAATGAGTGTTTATTTGAGAAAGTATTTTAATGAACACTTAAAAAAACAATTAGCTATTATTGTAATAATCCTCATTTGTTTGTGAGATAAATCAACTTATTTTGATAATAATTTGTAATGATAAAAAAAAAGAAATCATTCAGGGATCCCTATAAAGTGAAAATGATTAACGCTAGGAGGACCAGGAACTCCCCATTTTTTAAAAAGCTAGCAGTACGCAAGTTAAAGGGGATTTCCCCAACCTTAAATGAGGTTGTCATTTTGGGAAACAATCTAAACTATTTTGAATTGTAGTTCTTCGCTACGTGTTGCCAGGGTAAACATTAATCTCCAAAATTTTTAGTCCAGAAGACAGGAAAAAAACAATTGATATATATCCGCTGATATATATCGGCGAATCCTGAAAATAATAGTAAATAAATATTGAAAAATATTATATAAATACAAACAAAGTTTGCTGAAACTACCCAGTTGTGACGTCATACTACACCTAGCTGCTGTTTTAGAATCTTTAAACGTCTACATATTGCAAATTTATAATTATTTTTAGATTTCTTTACTGATAAAAATCGTAGGATATTGGTACTTTACATAATTATGCAATGGGTAACATGATGTCATCATCTCGATAGCGTAACTGTTCACGACGATACAGACTGACTACAATCGAATTGTTTGAGCTATCCTTGTTCCCGAGAACATAGTACTCACTGTAATACACGTTTCCATCACCGCTGTTTCTTGAAATAATATGAAAATTGTCATAAATACAGGTTGACAGTTGTCGAAACTCGGGTCAAAATTAGTTTGCACAGTGCCTAGAAAAACTAACCTTTGGGGGCACAAACTAATACAAAATCCATAGATTGTTGCGAGCGCGGGTGGGGCCGCGTGACCCCCCCCCCTCCCCCCGCCCCCATACTAAGTAATAAAGCCGATAAAATTGCATCGCAGCCTCACCTCAGCTTTACACCGTCGTAAACCAACAATGTAGCGATAATACGCGCCTGTTGCGGCACAGCGTTGAGAGACATTGATACCGTTTACGTACAAGATACGTAATGAAATGATAATGTTTTACAATTCTCAGGTATTTACAATTACCATGATAAATAGATTTAAATATCGTTCGCCACGTGGATGCTATTTATTATTGTTTTAGTTCTCTAGTCTAGTAATGTTATCGCATGTTTTATTATAAGATTGCCAGCTATGTAAGGTCCTTCTAAATTACCTTAATACATGTGCGGAGCGTGGGCCCACGGCAATACTTCAATGGCCAGCATTAGAATAGATGCCCAATCCTCACGGTACCAAAGCTCGTTGAGCGGCCCCTCTAACCACTAGTCTATTAACACACTTAGAAAATTCTTCGTTTTATAAAATTGGCATTATTGGTTATTATTTGTATATTGGACCTGGTTTTCCAATAAACAATAAATAACTCTGTCTTTTTGTCTAAGTGCCCAGCTATCCTATGCCTGTCATTTCAATATTGTTATAACTGGGTGTGATGATGACTGATGTACAATAAAGATATCTGATATCTACTTTGAAAGCTACTAATATAGGATTTATAGTAATATTACTGACAATGAAGACAAAATCAAATCTCAAATCGTTATATCACTTAAAATTCTATTGTCTTACTAATTATAAAAACATTTTTTCATTACTCATACTCTGAAAGTAGGTCTGAAGTCCCTGAGGAGCGGGTTGAAAGTAATACTTTTCCGGCCCGGGAGAATCACTTTCAACTGACAGCTGTCAAATTATTAAAAAAAAACTAGTTCCATTTTCACATTTCTATGGAACCATGTTCAAACTTTTTCTACAGTCACTCAATTACAGCACGATGTAAAATTGAAATAACATAAAGTTAAGTATTAATTAAAGAATATATATTTTTAAATGACTTAATTATAATTTAGTTTCAAGAATTTCTTTAAAATAACATAGATTTGGGCAAAATATTTAAAGATGAAAATGAAAAATAATGGCTAAATAATGAAGTTGACCGGCCAACGAAAAAAAAAAAAATTGGCGGCAATCCGATCTTTTTTTTTTGAGTTGTAGAGTATTGTTTATACTTCCTTGTATTATTTATTTTACCAATTCCTGTTTTTATTTTTACTTTCCTTGTATTCGTAATGAAAAGCACAGTGTTTACCTCGGGTGAAAGACTTATTTTGTCCCTCGAACTATTAGCGCCCTCGCTACGCTCGGGCGCCAAACCCCGTCTCGGGACTAAATAAGTCACTTTCACCACTCGTGTAACAATGTACTATTTCAGCTACAGGCATTCCCTAACCTAAAATGTCTCTCACTTACAAATATTATTATTTACCACGATTCGTGACGCTCAAAGTTACTCAAAGATTAATACCCACCAAAAAAAGGTGTTATCAGATCTAGTCACGAACCGTGATAACCGAGCCAGTTATATTCAAGTACTAGGAGCATATAAAGTTCAAGGTGAGAGTGTACTAACCAGCGCTGCTCTTGTGACGTAGTCAAGCCGCGATCACCGCTCCATCGGCAGATCGGCATTGACTTGACGCCCGCGTCGGCGCCACTCCGGACGCACGCACGCTCGCACACACACACTGTCACTCACCAACACTGCACTGCACTTATCACTGTGCACACACAAACACACACACAGCACTGGGGATCGCGAGACTTGTGGCGGCGATCTCGTCCGCAACTTCACTGATCACTGCGCCCGAATGCTTTCACTGCACCTGTAACAAAATGATAAAGAGACGTTAGAATTTGTCAAGAAGGTAAGAATCTATCATGAGACATAATAAGAGTGATAAATATGGGCAATAGCAAGTGAGGGCACGTCATTTGATTTGACACTTCATTAGGTTAAAATATAATGTTTTAAATAGATCCAAATGCCTTGTTCGAGAATTATTAAGAAGCATAATTATTGAATTCCATCCAATTTCTGGTCGGATACATTAGCAAACTTGATACTTGCGAAACTTGTTTTCTAAATATCAACACAGAAACAAGTAATGGATGCACTTTGCAAGGTTCATGGCCGTTAGTTACGGCTAGTTCTTGCATTGCAAACCGATGAGACTTTAAAATTCCATAACAACCGTAAGTAGACGTTATAACTGGGTCGTTATTTAGTTTAACGTGGGCGTCCTCGAGATCGGTGTAATATTTTACGGCCCATAAACGACGGCCGGCGGTACATTGTTGCTTTACGAGTCCGGGCAATATCTGCATTGTTGCCGTACAACAAACTTACGCTATAATGCGCCGTCGATGCAACTATTTAAACTATCTTGATAGTTTTGTTAATGGTGTCTTGCTTGCTACAATCGAGTAGTCAATTTATAAACATGTTCAATGTGAAAGGATTAAATAATACATAGTACACTGCCAAGATTAAGCAAACATATATGTATAAAGAAAATTACTCTCAAAAGTAAACTGGAACTTATACTAGGTGAAACAAAAAGGGTATACGATTTTTTTTGCAACTTAACTTGATAAATCTAAAACTATCGGCTTTGTGGGACAGTTGAAGTACTAAAGGTTTTGTAGACTTGTGAAATCTGTCAACAGCTGTATTTCTATAACACCTTTTGTTTTTCAAGTATCCTCCAAAGCTGATAGTTTTACAATTACAAAGTTAAGTTTTGAAAAAAAAAGTATACCCTTTATGTTACAACCTGTATGATGATAGCAAAAAAAAAAACAGAAATAGAACGGAACACATTTAAAAATCATCCAATAACGTGCCTTTTCAAGCTGTTTCAAACATTAACGCACAATTTATTAGTCGGTATTCTAAAGCCGAATCAAAGTAGTATTTCCAAGAGTGTTATTGAAGGCAGTGGACAAATATTTCCCAACAAGTGTGAAGTAACCGTGTAGACATTAATATTACAAACAAAACCCGGAACGCTCGGGGTATTGAAGTTACTCACTTCTTTTCAGTCTTATTACGAACGACTTTGGGTTTTGCGTTACTGGGGGAACCTTCAAAGGAAATATTTGGTCGTCTACGTGTGTTTCTTGTACAATTTGATAGAGTTTTTCACCCTTTTTAACCTACTTTTATAATAATAGAGTAAAAACCTAGGCTTAAAACCAGCATTCAAAATTCAAGGGTAGAAAATGGAAAACCTCTATACATATATGAGTTAAATGCTTGGCCTAATTAAAAAGGGAACAAAGCACTTGGATTTAAGTAACCATACCTTAAATATAGCCGCCTCTCTTAGATTATCAAAAACTGCTTAGTGTCAATGATAAAATAATAATAGAACTTACTACTTCTGTCATAAGTTGTCATAGCGCACATGATATGATTTTGAAGAGCAGTAAAACCATACCTAACTCTAAAAAGGCTACGCGAACACAATGAGAAAGCGTTATGAACATGAACAGTGTAATTGCAACAATTATTTCGAATTAAAACTTTATAACAATCAATATACGAGGTAGGCGAAGGAGCATCACTTTTGTATTGGTAATCGATAGCTCGAGACAAAACTTCTACGCTCGCCGCGCGGCCAGTCTATCCGTGCTAAGCGTTAATAGCGTTACACGATAACATCAGTAGCGTTACACGATATATGTGTATATATAGGTATACAGAGTGGCAGCTGTGGCGCCTTAGCTTTATACTATAAAGCTTCGCTCCTTTCGGGCGTCACTAGACGGCACTGTTTTCTTTTTCCACATCTAATCACTTAAGTCATCATCATTTCATAAAAAGCCATATTGTTGGCAAGCATTCGAACGAGGGGGCGACAACTAGGCCGAACACCGCGCGGACTGTAGGCCGGGTAAACTTTTAATTGAAATGACCATTGATCGCCTCGGGCGCGGCGCGAGTCGGGGCGGGGCCCGAGGACATTTATTAAAGGAACCGTTGTTTGTTATCTACATCTCGATATATTATTTAATGGCACCAGATGTATTCTGAAAAATCTTATTCAGATTCATCCAAAACGATCATAAAGATAAAGATATGTCTATTTGTATAAACATGCGAGTGCATACAGGTAGGTAAGATTGAAAAACAATTAAGTGATTTATATTTAACCTCTTTTGGCGTACTAATTTAAAAGAATTAATGTACGTGAGATTTTGTTTAAATTATTTTGTTATGAAATGAGGTCTATATTTCTTGTAATTATTACAAAATCACAACTAATCTAAATAGAAACGGTCGGTACCAATGCTACTATAAGATTTACCAAACTGCTCAAATAATGGCTCTTTATTAAAATGTTTTCCATATTGCTGCAATGCTTAGTTTTAGTAAATAACGTACCTATTCTGAATAACAGATAGAAGTAGGTATAGTTACCACATTTATTTATCGATCGTCAGTAGAATAGTGTCATGTGAATTCCAAAGTGTTTGCAAACGGCAATCGAGATCACGGGTGACGTAAATTCAGAGAATCTCTGTCGAGTACCTAAATCTGAAATTCCAAATCCACTGTCGCACTGTTCATAGCGCTTTTATTGATTTGAGATGAAAATAAGTCAGTGACCCAGTGGACTTTAAATTTCCAAGTCAATGAATGTACAAATTTAAATAAAAACGCTTTTTATCTTGGAAGAAGTCTCTTTCAGCAAAAAAGAGGTTACCCAAAAAACTGTGAATAAAACTGAACGACCGTATTAGGATTAAGAGACAACAAAAAAAGTATGAGAGACTAGATGGATAATGTTTTTCTAATATGAAATGTTTGCTCATTAGTCGGACAAGACGTCGCGTCTCGAGACAACCGTGACAAAGCGGAAATTAATCAATCAAACATCAGTCATAACTGGCCGGCGCGCGGGCGACGGGCAATAAGCGACGGTCCCCGTTCTTAACGTTTTAACTGTTAGTTAACTGTAAAAACACTTTAATTACAAAGATAAGTGGTACTGATAATGATATTGAGCTGTCAGTAAGCCGACCCTGTGAGTAATGGCCGTCGGTTATTTTACAATTTTTGTACAATGTATCGGATTGAGTGGCCACTCTGGTTAGATGCGAAGATAACAGCGCGTTTCCGTACGTTGTTGGTGTGCTCGTTCTAGACGACGGCTACATAGTATGAAATGAGTAATTCAATTAACATTAAAATGATCCTTTGTCGCGACAAAATATCAAATATGAGATATAAACCTTTTTTAGTATTGGAAATCCTTTATGGGTCCTCTTCCGCCTCGGGGGAGGCATGAAGGGGTGTGCGTCAATTTTTATACCTATACATTGAAGAGGCACAATAATCATTACATATTTTAACTTTTTTTGAAGTCGTGAATGATGCTAATTAGCTGCCGTCAATAGTAACAGTATATACCTAAAAGAAATCTAAATCCCATTTACTTACACATCAGTAAAATAAATATAAAAATCCTTGCATTTAAACATTCCCGATCCTACCGACTGGTTTCATCCGAGGCACTCAAATAAAGAAGACCGCATACATCTCAGGCCGGCGGGATCCACTCGCGTCGAATTGCTATCCCGTCAGATGGATGTTCTATCCGACGAACTATCTGTTTAATTAACCCACGGATAACGGTTTCTTATCGACAGAGATGGGTTACTTGAAACCGATAAATTGTGAGTGCGGCTCGGGTCGATGGACTATCGATTGGCGACGGACCGGTTGGAGCTGAACGACCAGAGTTAACCACCTTTTGTTCCATGACAATTGTGTAGCCATATAATATAGCCTCTACGAGTGTTTAACTGATTAAAGATTAGCTAGTAAAGCTAATTAAAGTCTGCTTTCTAATTAGAAAGCAGACATCTAATTAGATGGGAGTATATTTGTGTAACTTTTGGATAGTCATAATGGAACAGTTTAACCGAAAAATGAAAAATTACTTCACAAACTGTCAATGTACTTACAAAATAATACTATGCAAGAAATATTACTATGTTTGATTTTAAATAATTCCAAGCATGTACTTTAAATACACGTTCTCTAAAGGTATAAATATATTAATTTCTCCAGTTTCCTCTTTCACGGTGCTTTCAAAGCCGTTACACCGCACGGACAAAGATAGCAGTTTCACCGTCGATATCGAAACCATAGCCAAGGGGGTCCGACCGCAGAACTAATATCAGATAACAAAGAAATAGAGGTTATTTGATAAAATGACGGACACAGTAATGCTGTGAAACGTGGCGTGTTTGTTCGTTCCACTTTCATATTCAAACTCCTCGACTGATTTCAGAATGAGTATGTATTTCATTAAAAGCAGTCTGAACCAAGATCAGATATCTTCAGGATATTACACAGCACAAAAGCGACATAATATGGTATAACTTTAATTCCCGCTTGCACACTAATATTAACATTGGATTGACAAGTCCTTTTACGCTATTGATTTGTTCTATCCCTTGAGTAATAGCATGTCGGAGTAACTCAGTGATCGATTAAATTATGGGTTCATTAATTCGCCAAAGATTAAGGGAGAAAAATCGATATCAGTGCTAATGGATTATGGAACTATTCACTTTCAGCTAAGGTCGAGTTCCAATGGATTTATTAAGTCTTTTCTACTCTTTTCGTGTCATATTAAGGACTGCTTTTAAAAATTAGCACGAGTAAGAATGTTCACATCTCAATTTTAATGCCGTTTCCATTTTAATACATTTTCCGAGAATGTCTGGGACCAGGGAGTCGAATACACAAATGGTGTTGGATTCTCCATTAAATATGTAGAACCAGCACGCGCCTATGTTTTGGTTTCAGGTTCATCCACACACTAGAGGAACACTTAGTTCGGGTGTTAGCAAATATAACATGTCCCACGCTGGTAAGGATACAAGACGGTTTCGCTCGTCTTCTTTAAGGAAATAAGATGAAATAGTTCCCTTATTCAGATCCTGTATATTGGTAGAAAGACAGTTTCGATAATGTACGAGTATAAACTAAGTTGTACAATTTGAACAATTTTTAAAAAAAAGTTTCTTGTCATCACTGGTTCCGATTACTCGTATCCTCATATTTCCATTTTCCTAGTTGTTCCTATTTCCAGGGTCGATCGGTCGTCACACGTCTACTACATTAGATCGCGAAAGTGCTAGACGGATCAATTTGAATATTCATAGTCATACAGGAGATTAGTATACTAGTTATCAGTTAACTGATATATAATCAAATTCGCCGCTTGTTGCCGATTGCTAGCTAGGCATTTTGTGGCCTACGTTCTTCAGAATTAACGACGTTTCAATTTAAATTATTGCTAGAGAGGGTGGTTGAATGGATCTTATTTAAGTTAAGGTCAATTCAGTCCGGTTCGTGACGTAGAAAAGGTAGAAACAAACTTTGAACAGATTTATGGGAATCTTTTTCTCTTAACTCCCGACTGAATTGAATCTCACACGATTTTTTAATGTAATTACGTCGGCAAACAATCGTACGCTGGTCGTACTGATGTTAAGTAGTTGCCGTAGCCTATAGGTGCTTGCGATACTTGCACGTTGCCAATCTGACGTGGAGTGGGACAAAGGGGAAGGTTGGGGTTCCGACTGTCACAATCATCGTACGAAACGCAGTTATATATTTAAATATATACTAGCTGTGCCCCCCGACTTCGTCCGCGTAGTATTTAACGTAACACAAATTTCGGGATTATCGGGATAAAAAGTATCCTATATGTTAATCCCGGTTATAAACTATCTGTGTTCCAAATTTCATCCAAATCCGTTCAGTAGTTTTTGCGTGAAGGAGTAACAAACATACATACATCCACACTCACAAACTTTCACATTTATAATATAAGTAGGATAATAGCTAATTCACGCCGATCTTCTGTGAGAAGGTGGTACTACCCCAGTCGAGCCAGCCCGTGTATGAGCTGTAGCCAATCAGCTACAGCTTAAAGGAACACGTTAAAATGTTTCGTTGTCTGCTTTTAAGTACACATTCAGGAAGACTGCCAAGTGGTTATTACACTGTAGTTATCTTTACCTACCGCCTTTGTAAGGAAACTAATTATCATATCTCAAACAAAATCCGTCTTCATTACAACAACACAACAGTGAAATTGTTCAAAAAGAAACCTCGCCAACGTTTTATTTATCGGCTGTAACAAGAAAAAAGTTGTTTGTACTTTGTACACTTGTTCGCGTTCCACGGCCGAAAGTACCGGCGGTAAGTAGTACGAGCAAAAGTCGAGGCGCTCACCGATAACATTATTTCCCCTTTACATTTAGCATTCGGGCGGAGTTGAAACGGTAGTTCGATAGTTACACAGCGAGAGACCGACTAACTTGAACGCCGTTATGAATAAAAAAAATCTGTACTGGAAACGGTATTTATATTTTTTTTTGTTAATTTACCAAGATATTGATTTGAAGCAATTGTTGTGAACTTTTTATTGTGCAATTTAAATTACCCAGATTTTTCGTTTCATACCTAGGTAAGGTATCATTTTGAAAATTTCATTCCTTACCCAGCCAGCAAGTGATTACTTCATGTCAAGAATTTATCAAAAGGTCATCAAGAACCTCTTTTCTCGTATTGAGAGAATACTGTCCGTTAAGTTACTTAAGAAACACTCTAGTATACTCCCACAAATAATTTCATATTACTTACAAGCACATCCAGTAATATAGTACATCTGTTTGAATTTAGTTTGCCGAGTGCGGGACGGACGAACTTGCAAACTGCGCAGACTACGAGGGCGGGCGCGGGGGGTGCCACGGGTATGGGAGTGGAGGGGGGGTGTTAGTTCGACGAGGGAGGCGAGAGGACAAACTTACCCGAGTAAACTTTCTCTTCGAGGCCAACGGGTAACTTGTGACGTGTCATAATCTTACCGTAATGCTGTGCAACGTTCGCTGCACCGAGATAACGTACTGAATTGAAGCTCTTCAACTGGCAAAATCACGATAACGCTAATAAAATGGAACCGTACAAATCGTCCTTCTATTCTGCAACAATAGGCAGATGACATCAGGCAAATGGAAAGAGGAACAAGAAATGCTAAGTAGAATGTTGCATTACTCCAATAAAATTACTAAGCCAAATTTAAGTATCCTTTGAAGGTTTATAAAACACAGTGTATGTCAACCCAACGGTTACCGAGGAAGGCTTCATGTTCTGGCCCCGGTCCAAATCACAGAGACCTATATACAACTGAACCAGTGTCTACATCGCCGATCGAAGGCCAACTCTCCGGGAGTTGGCTCGATTGGATTTCCAGAGTCCTTGAGACGCCCAATATGATTCGTCGCGGCTCGGTGAGTTTCTTAGAAGACTCGGATAAAAGGACTTATTGTTACTTATAACCATCTGTGTGATATTTGTTTTTATCGTAATATCCAAAATAAAACGGGAATCGTCGAGGCTTGAAACTCGACGTCATCATTGGTCACCTTGTCGATCCTGGTTTACAGGAGTAGTAGTGGTGGGAGTATGTGGCGGGACTAGTCCCATAAAAAAAAAATATATTGAACGGATAATAACTATCTCCATTTAGAGTGTCGTACCTCAAAAGAAAAAATACCGAAGACGTATAGGATCCATATTATGTTGTTCGTCTGTCTATATGGGCATTTGTCATGACTAGTTTTTTCCTTTAACGGCATCTTTTCTACTCACGATAGGTGGCTTGTTTCGGCCAACAAACCCAAGAAATGTTTTGTCCTAAACAGTATAACACTTATACTCGTATTTTCTATAACGACTATAATTATGTCTGTCTCAGTCATAGTTGCGAAGCACGAGAAGGACGGCAATACAGGTAAGTTTGTGAATAATCCGAGTCAACACAGATATGTTAGATTCAGCACAATAATAGTTCCCAATTGCGTAGAACGAAGCAACTTTTGAACAACTGTCAAAGGAAGGAAGCCGGCTAATGTACTCTGGCAATAAAAGGCATTCCATGGTAATCGCACGGATGACGGCACCGGCATCGGACACATGCCACTCAATTATGTGCATATGCTGTTTAATAATGCGACGCAACAAAAACCCGACACCCGCTCCAGAATTTGGGTGATTCACGCTCTCCACGAGGCTATGGTAATTAGCTTCTAAATGGTATGTGGTTTTATATTGGTATTTTAGTATAATTGTATGAAAGTTTAGTTTTCGATTGCTGTGTGGTTTTTATAAATTATTTTTAGCGTACTTGTTATTCGAACAGAGGGGACTTACTTATCAAAAGTTAACTTGGAAAAAGGATCAATAACATTGTTGAAAGAAAAAACCAGTAAATTAAACCGATTGCACGAGTTCATATAGGATTTTGAATGAATATTCAACACAAGAGTGATATTACACGAACTACACAATCTCCATACCCATTACAATTATGGTATTGGTATTAGTAAGCAACACATGTAAATATTAATACGTGCGAGTTCACATAACATCATTGCAAGTGCCTGTCCCGCCAGCGAAATTCGACATAATTCGTACAAATTAGACAACAATCCTCGTTTTAAGGCATTAAGAGGAGAGAGAGCCTCGCAAAGTTATAATGAAATTCACGAGCAATAAAACTTCCCTTTTGACTAACCCCTAGATATACATTTGAGGGTAGGGCTGTCGCTCCGCACAATCTATACCTTATAAATGAATTGAAAGTAGGTAAGCGACATGGGTGTAACAAATAAACATTTTCAAATTCATACACCGTCAGCCCGGTACTACAGTAGGTAAATAAGTTGACATTTGTGTTTCCCTTGACTGACAGGACAGGGACAGGTAGACAGCTCGATAGAACTATTGATTTTAACAGTTCGCAATGGAACATGAACAGCCAATGCGCTTTGATCTTTTATTTACAGAACCACGTAGGTTCGATACAGTAGTAGGTACACAGCTAACGAAAGCTCAAATCATCATTATCATCATCATCATCTGCCTTACCTTTTCCCATTATCTGGGGTCGGTGAGTTTATGTTTTACTTCCATTCATAGCGCTTTCCCGTCATACTCACATACATTCCAACCTCGTTCAAATCACTCTGAATACAATTCATCCATAATTTCTTGGGCCTTCCTCCTGCACTGTATCCATCCACATTCATTTATTTATCACTCATTTAGTCACAAGCTTCTCATCCCTTCTCATCACGTGCCCAAACCATACCTTTCTCTGTTATAGGTGCTACCTTATATACTCATGAAACGAAAGCTCAAAATTACCATACATTTTCTAATGCTCTATAATGAATAAACACAGGCAGTAAGCTGCGGTATGAGTAGCCGCATGACCATGAATCTTACAACATATCTTTCAACTATTATTTATAAGAGCCAAAACCTACAAGATTGGTTTATCTAACGTAATGGCTAACAAACAAACTAGTCTCGGCTGCAGCCCTGTGTTCCCATCAAGTTATGAAACGGGAGCGAGGCACGGCCAGTCGAGTGCCAAACTTAGACAAAGAGAGACTAACTTCCATTAAATCTTTTGTAACAAAGTTTCGCATCCCCCCCTGCTGACTCTGGTGTGTACTTGCTTTACCTATACGTATCAATGATTCAAGGTAGATTATTATTGGAATAACGATCAACATGTGTGTGTGTGTGTAATATACAGTCGACAAACTCGACGCTTGACCACCTTAAGGTTTGCATTTTGTGTGCAGTGACCAGCAGCCACCTGCGGCTAGCATGGTCATAAAAACAATTAAAACAAATGGCTAACCAAAAAAAGGGCTTTTGTCACATCGGACGCTTTTCGTCTCATTGGACGACAACCTAATGGGCTAGGCAACCTATGATTACTGCCGGCAAGCGAAAAGTGTTCAAAACTGATCAAGCGTCCACTTTGTTGATGGTACATACGACTGTGTTTTCTGCTTTTATTTCCTGAGCAATAACAACTGAGAAAATTAAATGTTGTTTTTCATTGTAAGATGTATGCACTATGAGGCACCTATGCACAATCATACAAAATACCAACCATGAAAAGTGACAATTTGGATAATTTTAATATACCCCAACTGTAGAATAATAAGTAGATATGTATGCATTCATATCTTTCTACCTACACGGTGCTAAGCACGTACGGACTAGGGTGGGGTTGATTTCGTAATAACTAGGTTATCGATATATTTTAAAACCTCCTTATCACACACAATACCGTATATGGACATTTATTTATTAATAGCATTCGTACGCCGCCGATGACAATTTACGGTGAATAGATTTGCTATTTATTTAAACTTAAGTACCTCAATGAGTACCTGACGTGTTTATATGTATATGTAAACAAATAAGACAGTCAGAAAAATCCGATAGGATTACCCTGTTTTATTCAGTTTAAGGAAAACTTATGTAGTTTTAAACACGAAAGTTTATAATTAATAATGATGATCACTTATGGTAGGAGTCCTACCATACCTACCGTACCGGGGTCCTACCGTAGGACCCTTTACAGAAGTCGGTCTGTAATATTGGTGATGGCAACACATTCCAATAACCACAAAAAAACTTCCATTAATACTATGATAATGTAGAGAGGTTTATCTAGATAATATAGTTATGAAGCCAAACCTAGCAGTAGAAATCTTAACAATGTTTGTACCAAACAACTACAAATTAACCAACTCCATGCAAAGACTGGGGGTCGGGTGGGGGGAGTTGGTTGGAGGGCAGGATTTGGCCGAAACTAAAGTAGTTTAAGTTAGTTAAAACTGTTGGCTACGTGTGTCATGTTTTTGACGGATTATACCTAGTACGACAGAGTTTCGTACGGACAGGATGAGCGACTCTCGGCCAAGTTTGTGCGGAGCCGACTCTCTCGACGAAGTGAACATTGTTGGGAACTTTATGTAAGTGTGAGATGGAATATTGCATGTGTATTATTAATTAAAATATGCAAATTGTAAGAGCAAAGATCGAGGCGTTGGTATGTTTTGGTTTGGACTACTGTAACCCAGACTGCTGATGTCATAATGTCTTTGATTCATTTATTCCAACTTTGGATTATGAACTGGAGAGACCTGATTATACGCAAGTAAACTTACAGGATAAAAAGGAATATAAAAAAATTCAAGGTAATAAGTATTTTAGAAACAACTTATATACAAAACTAGCTGTACCCTGCGCGCGTTGCTACGCATCTGTCAAAGATTGGTCGTACCAACTCAGAAACCTTAGTGGGCTCATGCACAACACTTTTCTGCAGATCATGACATGATCAAATGCATAGTTTGCGATTCTATAAAGGACATACAGACAAACATTCATTTTTGTATATAAAGCAGAAGATAGAAGAAGATGTATACCAACTGTACAGGTATAGAGCCCCTCTGTCTATATTCATTATCAGCATGTAAGGATCAATCCACTGCTAGACCTAGGCCTAAAAATCGCATTCATCAAATACAGACCAATAAAGCGTGAAAAATTGCAAGTCTTAAAAGTCGACAAACCAACTTTTATCGAACTTTTTATCCGAATATAAAATTCTAGGTATCATTCCAGTTTCGTCTCTTTCAATCGGGCGATAGATGAAGTCGTGTGGAACGGATGTAATATTTAGTTGAGTACTTTCTATTCCCATTTAAATGTACCTAGCACGGACATACATAACCAACCTGACGACATCTTTGTCGACTTCGTAAGGTACAATACCGTGAAATTACATAGTGTTTCCGATAGTATCCGTGTCGGACACACTGAGTGAGATTATCATAACAAAACTAGCGGCGAGGCGTGCGGCAGCCGGTGCAGGATAAGTTCGGAATAACAAACATTACGGTCTCCTCGGCTACCGGTGTCAGCCGGCGATCGGTTTACTTTTAACGCTTGAGTTAACCGTTTAAAAAGCTTCTGATAAAAAAATCACGTTCTTTTCGTAACTTATATCTTGCTCTGGATGTTACTGCCATCGCACCCAACCATGCTTAGTTTGTAACTTGTAACCATACAGAGTAGCTATGATAGTTTGGCGATATTTATTCATGATATTTACTAGGGGTCGCACAGGGGAGGCGATTGCGATACAACATCGACTTCGTTAACCATAAACATCCGTTAGTCGCGTCTCATAAGCGAAAGCTTGTTTATAACTCGCTTCGGAGCGTTCGGTTTGCAAAAACCGATTGCCAATGAAATTAAGCAATCATATGTGCAAGTACACTCGTGTTGGTAATTTGTCGTGCAAGTGGAACAAGGCGCTGGCCGGTCGAGTGGCGTGGCGGCGAGCGGCTGGCGGCGGCGGCGGCGGCGGCGGCGGCGGCGCTCGATAGCGGGGGACGCGCACGGGTCGTTCACCCCGCGCCCGCCGGACCGACCACGTTGCGTTTCCAAAGCGGTTCGTTTCGTTACTTTCCGATCTCTATGAGCTACCTAAATGGCGGTATATCGTCATCGCCATTATCGGCCGAGACTGGATGATAGCTCGCTTATTTTTTATAATACAAGTAAATCCTACTAATATTATAAATGCGAAAGTTTGTGAGTGTGGATGTTTGTTACTCTTTCAGGCAAAAACTACTGAACGGATTTGGATGAAATTTGGAACACAGATAGTTTATAACCGGGATTAACACATAGGATACTTTTTATCCGGATAATCCCGAAATTTTTGCTAAGTTAAATACTACGTGGACGAAGTCGGTGGGCACAGTTAGTATACATATTCTTAACAACTCCAAGTACCTAAGTAATACGAAGAAATATGAAGTTTAATCTCACCATCTTGTTGACTGAACCAGTTCTAATTAGTTGAAATATGGCGAGAATCAGTCATTAGCGAGATAACCTTTCCATTATACTATAACACCGAATCAGTAGTTACTATTATAATTATTTTCATTTTGCATATTAAAGTAGCAGTAACCATTTAAATATTATTAATAATGTGAAAAATACCATTTCATTTCAATCGTTAATAGTAGTCCAATTTATAGCCGTCAGAAAAAAAGGCCGGTCTATACAAGCGAAAACGGCTTTGATGAACTATCGAAGCGTAACAACGCTCGTTCTACGTTCTACTGTTGCAAATAAGTTACATTTTTACGCGTGTCGCGCGCGTTCGTAATAGGCAATTTGTGTGAAAAAATACACGGTATTTTTCGTAAATAATTAAGATAAAAGACTCCAATTTGCAATTGTATAACCTGTGGCCGTTAGGGATTTACCTTTCTGGTATAAAATAATTTAGCTAACTCTATGTTATATGTTTAGCCTTTTTAGACATTTAAGGGATGGGAATTAGCACTTATATGTGCTTCCGATTTAAACAAACTCAACGAAAACCAAATATAATTAGATTAAAGTATTTACTACCCACAGCTGATGAACAAGAACATTCTTAACATCAGAAACGACTTTCACATTGTTTTCTTAAAGTTTTAAAAAGGTTCTGTTCATTATCTTGTGACGAATTCACGCAAGTGTGTTAACAACTCAAACGTACCTAACTATAATGTGGAATTTATTTACGTAAATAGGTACATGCCACCTACGCGCGCTCCGATGCGATATTGGCGCGAAGCGTAGAAACGCCTCTAAATATCCACATGAATGGATCCGAGCGTCGTCGATGCAATGAGGTGGAATACTTTTATAGCGTCTTAGGAGACAAGCACGAGGGTATTGAAAATACTAGTCTTGGTAAACGCGCAAACAATCATCTAAATAGTGGTTTTTTTATACAAAACAGACAAGTCCGACATATTTTTTCTTATACATGACAATGTTATCTTCTAAAGAACACGCGATGGCTAACAAAATAGTAAAAAGCAAGTCGTTTGAATAATTTCAAAGCCTCGGCAACCCTTTAATTTGTGTTGATCGTCGGGTAATAATGGAAAGCGGGTCAGAGCCAGACAGGTGGGCAGGGGTGATCCCGCCGCGACTTTCACGATCGATCCCTGTTCGAAGCACGTGTACACTACGCCCTATTTAACTCTCTGGAGGCGGTTGAATGAAATGTATTCGCGAGTACTCATGCGTGGTTAGATTATATAACATGTACCTAAAGCTTGTTTTACCCGGTGGAAATGAGGTAAACATAAGTATAGAAATATCAGACTTTTATGTTTATGTTTTCAGCAGCCGATGCTGATTCTAGTCAACGAGTTTATGTTTCAACGCTCTTATAAAATTAATATTTCGTTAGATATGTAGACATGAATTGATAAAAGAAGGCTTATTTTACCTTCTAACACTTCTATGATATCTTAACGTTTTATAGTCTTCCAATGAACAGTTCTAAGATCAGCATTTTTGTACAACAAACTATGATACCATAATAAATCTGTAACTGAAAATGTACTTGATGGCAACACATATTTAGCTAGTGATTTGTAGCGGGTATAGTAGCCGCTGAGTGAACAACGAGGCCGATTCGACGCAATAGTATATGAGTCACTTAACGGACGGGAGCAACTCCACATTTCACGGAGAATTGCACTGGAAATATGGGTTGAAATTTTGTAGGTGATTCGATTACCTCACATACTCTTTATCAGGTCATATTGCAAACAGTTGTTCCACGATGGTTGTTTCACTAACTTTTGCATGTAATTAATGATGAAGTGGATTCAGGCATCTCGCCTCCGCCGCGCCTATTGGAGCACTGACTCGGGAAAATCGTGGAATATCCAGTCACTCTAAAGCCATAACTAGCGATTTATCCTTAACTGCAACTTCTTATTGCCTAATGGAAAATCCGGTAGGTCTTAAGGAAAATCTGACAGACCGAATGGTGATTCAGAATGATATTTATTGATATTTCAGTCTATATTAACGGGGCGATTACCAGACTCTGTGTATGTACATAGATAGATGATCCACTTCACGTAACACCAAATGTATGAGTCATACGTAACTGAAAGAACTTAATGTTTTACATTAATTTCGCGCCGTTCGGTCATTCACCCGGCAATTTGGAAAGCTTTGTGTATTCGTTCAACATTTTAGAGTTCCGCGGTAGAAAATAAAATTTGAAAGTGTTGGAAACATCGGCTATCGCCTTACCATCAAAGCACATTTTATTTAATTCATATTACCGGTATTGTACATACACAAACAGTTTGCTGGAAAGATCTTCAGATTAACCACTGGATGAAATAATGTTAACATAACGTCCATAATGTTAAAATTATCTTCAAAAACAACACGAAATGTCTCATGATAAAAAAGAACCAAAAAACAAAAAAGCAGGAAGCGGAATTACAAACATCAACGGAAGAGACAAGTTGAGAGAGAAAATTCCGAAATAATTGAGCCCACGAAAAACATCTCGTCATCATAGAGAACCACAACCAATTGGGTTCAATTTTTTTTCGTGTTTTTTCCCAACGGCAGCCGGTCGGCCCGCAGTACGAGGAAAACAAAACGAAACCGATCGCGCTGTCCGCGCCGCGCCGCAACAAAGGCGAGGCAACAACGAAACGCAGATAGCCGCCGCATTGTTTGGAATTGACCAATTTTTTTGCGATGCCGATTAGAGAAATGGCGTATAAAAGTGCTTCTGTGTTGGTTGCGTACGCGTGAAATTGTTGTGGTCTGTTGGGTTTTTTGGTCATGGCTTTTTACTTGAGTGTTTTTCACAAATTTGCTACTTGGAGATACCTTTAAGTTTTCGTTCACATAGACATGCGTAAAGTTTTTGTTAATCTCTTAACATTTATTATGTAACGAGAGACACGCATTTGATTCTGTCATTTTTGACCAAAAAAGGCAGATAGTGTTACCGTTGAGCTTTCTCTAGATGATACCTATTATCTGGCTAATGAAATCAATTTTAAACCTTCATTATTCATCTGATTACGGATTATTTAAAAATATGACTCAAAGAAACCAAAGAAATGTGTATCTGGGAGTTGATATTGATCATATTATTGTTAGCTTGTTGCGATCAATAACGTACGTCGTCGTCGTCACCGTCAGAAAAGACGAAAACAAAAGATTCTCAGGCGTGACGTAACGGTTTTGTGCACTAAACCATTGGCAATTAGTATGTATAAAAGAGAGAAAAAAGCCTATTGTACTGGGCCAGCAGTTATAGCTACGTGGAATTGTTAGGTAAATAGGTATATGATATCGCTTATTTTTATTTATTTATTTATTTTCTCAATACATACAAATATCTTTACAGGCTAGACCCAATGCGATATTGTTGCAATCTTAAAAATTAAAAATAATATAACTGTTTTTATTTAAATACATTTACATAGCAAATTCTATGTGTAGCTGTTCTTGTAAATTCACCCAAAGTGCAACAGAATAAGTCCAAGTCCTCAGCAATGAGGTTGAGAGTGCGGAGTGCGCGCGTGAGCGGCGCCTCGCGCAGCAAGTTAGTTCGCGCGTACGGTTCCACCAGCAACCGCGGCTGACGACGACGACCCACATACCCGTCTGGCACGGCTAGCTCCACCCTTCGCAATATATCCGCATTGTGTATCTTCCCTCTAATTACTTTAAAGATATAAGTCACTAGTGTGAGTTATATTTTTAAAGTATTTATTTTACAGTTCAGACATTAAGTAACATTAAGGGAGATGGATGACAGAAAATAAAAATGTATGTGCCCAAAGATACCACTGACAACCCATAAGATCTGGACATAGATTGCAGACTGTATAGAATACCATATACGAAGTGGTTCTAATTTCAGCCAATCAGCAATCGCAATAAAATCTGTGTACAAACAAATGCGGCGCCCGTGCACACATTACGGAACAGACAGATATTGTCGACAATGTATTTTTTTAAAGGGTTTACGTACCACCAAGCGAATCTGCAGACACGAATGGCGGGCGTAAACAGTAATGGCCCTATCGGTTACGAGGCGGATTAGGGTTGATGCACACGTGAGAATAATAATATCATGATCAACAGTAATCTATCTAATATATAGGTTGAAACAGAAAGGGTATTTTTTTTTTTCAAAACTTATCTTTGTAATTCTAAAACTATGAGCTTTGGAGGAAACTTGAAAAACAAAAGGTTATATAAGAATACACTTGTAATATACTTGGTGAAACAGAAAGGGTATATTATTGTTTTTGCAACTTTACTTAGTAAATCCAAAACTATCGGCTTTGTGGGGCAGTGGAAGTACTAAATGTTTTGTAGACTTGAAATCTGTCAACAGCGGTATCCCTATAACATCTTTTGTTCTTCAAGTTTCCTCCAAAGCTGATAGTTTTAGAATAACAAAGTTAAGTTTTGAAAAAAAAGTATACCCTTTTAGTTTTAACCAGTTTATCTAGTAATCTGAGTTAAGAAAAACTAGGAATAATATAGCATTAGACAGAGGGCAAAGTGCCAGCAACATTATAAACCTGCTAGCTTATTACCAGCTCATATAGAGGACGTTTAATTTATGTTTAGAAATATATCAAGGACTCCTACTTGGTATGCTATTATGAATATTTATGCAGAATCAACTTTGAAAAATGGCATGTTTTATTCATAATAGGGTAAAAGAACTTGTTGGCGGATTTTTAGAATAAGTCAAAGTGCAGTCAACTCGCGTGTTCTTGAGGAGATTTATGATGGCGATACATCTAGGTATTTAACATTCGCAAATGTTTGAAAACGGGAACAGCACACACATGCTGTGCGAGACGCAAAGACAAACGATGTCTACGCAAGTTAATGTAAAAATGTTATATTTGTTTGGTGAGACGACCCGAACACAGTACATGGCATGACGAAACATAGAACAGTAAAAGATAATGAGTAGACATGAATCACCTATACCAATTAATAATCTTGACTAATTTGCCTACGGTTTATCTCGCAGTATATCCATAATGTAATGCCAGTCAATATAACCAATCAATACGCTGACCGACATAAAAAATTTCAACAGCAATTATTTATAACAAAAATTTCAACAGCAATTATTTATAACAAAAATTTCAACAGCAATTATTTATAACAAAAATTATGACATGTGTGCACCAGCCCTACGGACGGTTGAGTAACCGCCGCATCAGCATTCCCTATTCGCGAGCTAAGCGGAAGCGGGCGGGCTGTCTTTTAATATTATCATTGCTTAGAAGCGGCTGCGTTCGCGTTCGACGCCACCCGAGTCATGCCGCGAATAGTTCCACGATTTGCAACGCAAGTGAAATAATGGATAAATTGTACCGTTAGCGCGGTGTGTGCTCTTTTATCGATCGCGAAAGTGCACAAGTGCTACCAAATTCTGTTCAGTGGATAAACTGACACTAGCGCTGTACGGAACGTTTTCTTTTTTGCCTTGTGATCGATAGAATGAGGAAAATAATGGCACCTTTCTAAACACTATTCTGATCTATGATTGCGAATAAAAAAATACTCATAGAAAACTCAATTGAAAAAATGGCCAGATATAAAATTCCGCAGAAATATTGGGAATCCGTGAAGCGTGAAGTATCGGAATATTATTCATAACAATACAAGATGAGTTGGGTGACACGGGAAGCCTACAAAAGGCATTCGATCAATCACGCTTTCACTGTGAAAGTACGAAATAATCACTTTCCAACTGTGATGTCATTCATTATGTAGCTACTTGGAGTAACAAGACTTGGAAGTAAATAATCACGTGTTCATTATGCAAATTGAACTTAAGATTCTTCCATTCAGCAATTGCGTCCTGCAGCCGAGTGACCACTCGTGACGTATTAGTTAGACAGGGTTCATAGTTCACGTTCCACTGCGATACATGTAGCACATAGTTGCACTGTGCGATGATAATAATAATGGAATTTTATTGATAAACATGCCGGTATCAAAGTTCATATTTTGATAAGTGCTCACGGATCTATAGATAGGTCTAGGTTAGGAACAATCTATGTTAAGATATCGATTGTATCGATGTGTAACATAAGAACATTGCTTCATTTTATTTCTCAAATATACATATTTTTATACAACAAAAAGCACTTTCAAGTTGGGTACTCTAAGTATCTATATTAACTGGTATTCCCGTTATAATGGTCGAAATTCGACCATAATTCATTGATTTTTTTATTTGAAACGTCATTAAGGTTCTATTGTCAAAGACTATTTGATACTGGCACGCAGACTGCACTATGGAATTCCGAAAACAAAAACTGTCACCGTTTGTCAGTCAGACCGTCGTCAGTGAGTCACCAAGTGGAAGTTACCAATGTGTGTGTGTCAAACGCATGGTAGTGTGTCTAATGTTTTATTTATTTTATTGATTTTAATGTATTTATAAGTATTATAATATCAAAATATTAGCATTCTGCAAACTCAAACTACTCTGTCCGCGCAATTTTCGTAAAAAGTGGTACAAAATTTTTCCTTCACGCATTAATATATATCTATGTTAATTATAATCTTGCGCATAAGATCGTCCCTTGTGTAACAGACGCGATCGGACACACGCGGTCACGATAAATCACGCGACATAAACGCGGTGAATTATTACACGTCGCGCATTTATCCGTACATTATGTTATGTGCGTGTCGTGATCTTGTCTCGAGAGATCAAAGGATATGTCCGTTTACGTACTGACGTATTGCGTTTTGTTTTTGTACATATTAGATTATTGGAATTAGATTATGATCATTTTGGTTTATCATTAATGTCTCGATTACTCGCCTGGGACGACAAGGGATAGAGCTAGCTGCAAATTTAGGCTCCGAAAACATAATTTTGCAGACCCATAAGTCAAGTGCAAATTTAAAATATTTTTGGCGTAGCAGCCATGAACAAAAGGTATAACAAAGAATAGACACATGAGTACCTTAATTACGTAAAATAGTCCCAACATCTTCCTTACTATCTAATATAAAATGGACACGCCATCAAACACTTATTCTATTTTAAAAAAGCTATTACGTACATCTCAAGAAGACAGTCACCTCGCGTTACATATTCTCCGCACGCCATCCCCATGCCCCATACAATGCAATATCCCAGTTACGCGAGCACTGTATAAAACATCCTTTAAGCTTAGTCGTACGCTCACGACGCTTAGAATGCACAACAACATCTAAATGGCAAATGTTGCCACTTCAGTTTTATTAAAATGGCCTCTAATGGCCTCTATGTGTAATGATTTGTAGTAATGAGTTCTTCTAACCGTGATTTCGTAGTGACGAAAAATTCACACCTTTTGTTTTTTTTTGTGTCAACAAAATTGAGACAGCATATTTCGGCCGCATGCATTTCAATTTTAGCGTTGAATTAGGTATCCAAACTCGGACTTCTCGTTAAAGATCACTGGTATCCTTCGAGAGACGGCATCCATAAACGGTCGTCTTGGGTAACGGGAATAGTTCATTGAGCTCTACAGTCAATCAAGCTGCACTAGAATGTCCCCAGTGTCTTAACACTGCTTAAGTCTTCTGGAGGCTACTCATTGACAATCCCTCCTATAATAGTTGCAGCAACACGTGAGAAGGTTTTTTTTTTGCCATCATAGATATACATACATATTCCTGCTTATTCCTCCTCCCAAACTACTTTATCACTAAAGTCTGATAATACCAAATAGCATTATATGTTTAGCCCTAGACTGAAAGCATATATTAACGTTTTATTGGTGTTGAAATTGCACAAAAGTGACAACACCATTCGCAAGTGCATAGAGTGCAAAGAACGCATTGGCGGTTGGTGTCGACGGTGTCCGAGAGCGCGCGGGGTCACAGGTCATCGCACGGGTCACGCGAACGAGCCAAAAGGTGTCGGTGAAGATGAGATAAAAGTAGGTATCAAGAAGTGGTCTGGGAGGTGTGTACCTGTATAAAGATAGGACCGTGCGTGTGTAAAATTAAATAAACTAATTATAAGAGAATGGTATACGATCTTCAGAAGTACACAATACTAAAACGACAATCAATGGGTTAGTACACTTTTTAGACTAAAGATATCATGGCGCATCATACCTGATTTCGTAAGTATTTTCGTATTGACATTATAACCATATTTGGATTTCCCTAATACGTACGGAAATGCAATAATAATTGTCAATAAAACCACAATTTCGGTCTAAACACAGGATATGACTAATGGCCGTAATGACACGAATGTTGGATGTCGAAAACATCTTACCCAATTCCTTCCGGCCAATAGGGTTCGAACACGGTGGCGGCGGCGGCGCGCGCGCATTATGCGCGTCTACTTGTTGCTAGGCGAGGCCCGGGCCGCGCGCTCACGCGAGAAAGCTAATGAAAGTGGATCGCTTTCCAACTTGCGTGTTTCTTGCGACATTGCAGTTAAGCGGTCTGTCGAATTAGGGCCGCAAACGAAGTAAAATAAACTATTGTTTTTCTTTTTTTCTGTATTATATTCATTACCAAACATTATACTTTACTTGTCTGATAATTTTATGAGTATTTGGCCTTGTCTTCATTTCTAAAACTATAAGCCTACAAACTTAAAATATGCATGTTTTCTTAGTTTCTTAGAGTTTGCTAAGAAACATAAGTAAACAATAGTTTTCTAAATTGAACCTTATAAGCCGGCCGGATTTGGCGCATCGAGTCACGGGTAACAGCTATTTAATATATTAAACAGTAAGCATTCACATAACCACCTGCTATTTCGGTAAACAATAGTTATAAAAAGCCACGTTACCAAATTATACTGATTCATAATCTTATGAAATATTAATATGAATGATGATAAAAATAATTCCGAAATCAAGCAGATAAAACAAGACACAGTGGAGTCGACTGATAAAACAAGTTTTATGGTTGACGTCAATGATTCCACTTGCAAATTACATGCTGTTTTAACTTTAACAGCTTGTGTAAAGACACGTGTTCGCAAAGTCCTGCTAAGCCATCCATGGCACAGAACATAATAATAGTGTATTTAATATATTATTTAAGAACACTACTTTTTATATAACAGTTCAGTGAATAAAAGCAATCGAGATTATAGAACGTAAGCAAGCCTGACTCAGAAGTCCAACATCAATATAAATTACTATTAACGACTATTAATGAGATTGCTTTTACTGCAGAAAAAATCCATATCATACGTCAAGAATCATGTTTTAATCGTTGATTTTATACTCGTTAAAATTGCCTGCAACCCGTTCGCTAGAAACTTTGGCATTAATGTCTTAAGGTTTCAACAGAAATTGTTTACATAAATCTTAATTAGAGGCTTCAGAAAAGTTTTAAAGGATTATTTTGTAGACGCAAAGATTTCAGATGAAGAAATCCTGAAGGACGTATGCAAAACGTAACAAGGACACAGAATGTGCAACTTATACTGCTGTTAACATAGTTCCCGAGCTTAAATATTCTGGAGCGCGGCAGGAGCCATTTCAAATAACCTCAAAATATTCCGTTCAACGTGCTTCCTCCGTAAGCTGGGTCACTTTCGGCATAATCTCGTCTCGCAAAGGTAAACGGCCCCGGCGTTTTCTCGCCACTGCGAATTATTTTACATATTCCAATTCGATGTCACCGGATTCGTGGACTCGTGTTCAATCGAAAGGAAATTGGGTACAAATGACCGGGACTTGGACTCGTTCTAGTGTGTGTAGTAATTTAAATCCTGTTAAATAATTTCGCTTGTGTAATTTTGGAAGAATTTGCTTTGAGATTTTACAGTGACAAACACAACTACAAACATAAAAAGGGAATCTAAATTACGAAGAATTCATGTAAATTTCGTTCCATTAATACTTAAATGAACATGAACAAATAAGAGTTGAGATTAAAATACTTTTATGAATAACGCGCGAGCGAGGTCGCGCGTGCTAACAGATCCAAACAATAAAGTTCCACAGACTTATCGTCGCCGGTGTACATTTGCAACACAAGCATTAAGCTCATAAACTCTGCAGTCTTGAGCATAGGAATACAAAACGCGACACACCTCTTCTTATTCAATAAAGCAACTAGAAAAGGCTTGCCTACGTAATGTTCGTGTAAAAACCCCGAGCGCGCGTTCGCATGGCGTCTGGTCTAGATAATTAGTTTAGCTCCGTTTCTATTACGGCGGCTGACTCATCCGCAGTGACTTGAATCAGAAATCAGGGGAGTATTGATTGGAGAATAATTCGTGACGGAGGTTGCAATTAACTGTTGGAGGGAATTAAGGATTAACGATCAAAAGACAGCGTTCGGAGCGTTCAGAATATACAACCAATCAACTAATAGACTCGATTTGTAAGACTTAACTCAGTGGCTAATTTATAGCCCGCCGTGGTCTCCCTAAAATGTATTTTTCCTTTACAAGGATTGACAAATGAGAACAACTTATTGGATATATTAATGTGTCTGAGACTTCGTGCTGTGTTTGGTTGAATTTATTAGTTTCGCGCTTGAAAAGAATGAGGAATGATGTTTCGATTGTTTGGAGATTTTGCGGTTACGAATGCTTATTACCGAGCATGTTGTTCAAAATAAAATGAATCGTGTATTCTTGTGATAAGATTGAGTTTGGTACAACAGTGACAAAGTACTAGTTGAGAGTAAATTAAGCCGTATTGCGTCAGATTGTGTGTAAAAAGGCCACGACATTAAATCTTGTAAGTAGATGTGGCTGTGTTTGGTGAGCAAACTTTGATCGGACTTGTGTAATCAGTGGGTAGGTAATGTTAGAGATGATATGAGCTATTGATATTGCGTAAAACGCTAGACGATGTCGTTACTCGGTACCAAATGTTTGCTGACGACGACAATGATTATTTCTGTGTGAAACGAATTGTATGTCGGCATGTCCTATTAAGGATTTTTATATTTCAAATAAATTACAACACATTTCGTTACCGTTCTAGGCAATAACGTTATCCAATTATACGGTTACGGGACGTGTTTAAGCCATCCATATTCATTCAGTTTTTCCTCGAAATCTACCGTTGAGCGGACAGGAAAACGTCAACGGCTGTGGCAAACTGCCTTACAACACTGGCGGCATTATATGGCGGCATCCGACTGATGTAGCGAGTTGAATAATAACGTTATTGTCCTGACCGGTGATAACTTTGTAGTAATAATAAAAACGGCAAGTGCGCTGCATAAATGTTGCTCATTTTAGTTATAAATGCCATGTGGTGAATCAAATGTTCGGTCACAACAACCTCTGAGCGTCTCAAAGTCTCATAAAATTTACATCAAAGCCCCACTAGGTAGGTAGCAAAAGACATTCTAATACTAATAATGATCTATGCAGAACTTATAAATTCGGTATTTTTAAAAACAACTTTCAATACACAAAGTTACTTACATGTTTGTTTATGAAAATAATAATCCTAAATTTCAGGTACTTTCTAGCCACACAGGATTATTATAGTTACTCTGTCTGCAGTAATTTCCCAGCGGTGTGTTTTATTTCTCAAAGTATACATAATATAATAAAATACAAACATAGTCTAATTTATTGTAAACCAGGGATGAAGTCAAACACAGTTATGATAGTTTCTTTAGCTCTAAGTTTTAAACCAACCACACCGCGACATTCAAGAAAGTATTGTTTGTATAGAATACCACCATGTATTTTTACACGAGTTATCTTTCTACAGCAAGACAAGAAATCAGGAAAGAGTTTACAATCGCTGTGATCATTAATCCCCTTTGATAAAGGAAGGTAATCACATCTTACCGACGACGCTAGCTGTGTTTAGAAAGTCTGGCGATACCACCAATTATGTCCGATATTGCGACAAATAACTGAGTTTCATAACTCAGTTTCAACCTGAAATTTGATTGTTACCTTAGGATAGTTAATTTAACATTCTATAGGATCTCTATTGTATAACATCTATGTATAGTCAAAAAGCTTTATATTTATTTAAGACTGCCCAGCCAGCAGAAAGATTAGATCTTTTTTATTATGAGTTAGTTATTTTATGAGGTCGTTCCTAATTAATGGCGCATATTACATTATTCATCGGAATTATCATACTGGTATCGCAAATTGATTACGATATAAAGATTTTTCCTGGCGATGACGCTGCGATACTGATGCTTGTAATATTAAGGATGGTGCATTCGGTACCTCTGAAATTCAGGCAGTATTACACGTATTACACGCTTAATCACAGTCAATCTTTCTTGCCAGTATATTGTTACTAAATTTCGTTCAAATATTTCTCTAGTTCCAATGTTTTTCTTATACTATTTCATGAGTTAGGTACTATCTCTAGGCTACAGCAACTAACGTAAGCCCTCGTCCTAGCTGAGAACTCTATCTATATACATACATGCGTTCGTCTGCCGCAGAGCCACGGTCATTCACTCCGCAATGCCAAACGCAGTCACAGTGCAATAAATATGAAATATAAAAATCAGTAGTCAGACTGCTAAATTTTAATAAATTAACATTTTACTATGCAGACTGTAGCGTTTGACGGTGTCGTCGTGTTAAATTGTTTTTTTTCTTGTAGTCTATGCTAAATTGATTTCTCTGAATATTCAATTAATTTTATCTGTTCAATAGCTTAATTATAATTTATAAATGGAGAGTGAAAAAACGCTAACTCATAATTAACTGAAGCCAAAAAAATCGAGTCTCTAATATTTTTCGTGTGAATTCTCAATTGAACCACATTGAACATGTGCTTCATTTCATTATAAGTCACCATATAACACTTTTGCATAAAAGCGTAAAAACACAATCGAATACAATAATACAACAGACAATGCATGACAATTGCCGGTGCCGTTACGCGAGTCTTTTTGTTCACAGTGGAGCTACTGTTTTCCCTTCATACTGTGTCACTGAACTACTCTACACTATACGTTAGCTAGTTCGTATGTCAATCGGCATGGCCTCATTTTACCGCGTATGTGTGTGTACATTTGTCTCAACGTCAAAGAACGGGAAAATCCGCGAGCGAATTTCTTCGTCCGCAATCTGATACTTATTATTACGATAATTTCGTTGTTCAAGTATTAAAAGAAAACGAAAAGCTAATTAAAAGTTGTGAATACTTTTTGGGCAAGTATGTAAATCGTGGTACACTTGGAGTTTTTTGTTCTTATTTAATGTCGAGTGTATGTTTGAGCGACAAACGCGACCGTAATATAAAACGCCGTACAAACATAATAAACAGTATTTATTTATGTTTGTACGATGTGATGTGATTTATTAAATAATCTTACACATGCAAAAGTCAATTTAAACTTTAGAATTTAAAAACCATTTACAAACTTGTTATCTAAACATAAATTATTAATATTTCTACAGTCGGGGTAGACCCAAGAGAAGATGGCGGGACGATTTGGTGACCTTTGCGCAAGATACGTGAGCACAAAACCGTAGTTTGTGGAGAATTCAGAGAGAGGCTTTAACTGAGCAGTGGGACACCCAAATAGGCTAGTAATAAAACATTTCTACATACTTTTTAATGTTATCTTTTGTATAAAACAAAACGTGAATCTACTACCGCCAGAATAATGTTACAGGTACAAGAAACCTGCAGAGCTTCGAGGTACCATTTAAAATTACATGCTAATTGGATGTGCGTGCAGGCTACGGCTTAACTTGCTCATTATAACGAAATATACAACCGGACAGATACGTGCATGGGATGTTCCGACATTGGCAACATTGCGACATTGTTCCGAAGAGACCCACCGCCCTTTAGGTCCGCAACGTGCGAGTAACACCTCTGGTATTAGCTTCTATAGGCTACGGTAACTACTTCACATCAGGCAGGCCGTGAGCTTGTTTTCAAAAGGTTCAATATCATGTACATACTACACTTCGTTCATGTGAAAATTATGCAAAATCCCATGCCAGTGCAAATTTATAACCCGCAGTAAATAACAGTGCAGTGATGGGGAAAACTATTTCGCTCGGACGTGCAAAAAACACTTTATTTTTGTATGCAATGCATATATATGGGACCTTTAATAGGCGCTTAAATCGCATATCATAGGTATGAATATTAATAATTTGACTACTGATTAACATAACCCAACCAGGTTGATTGTCAATTCGTATTTACAACTACTAGAGAAATCCCTAATCAGGGCGTCTATAGCCAAGTGGTTAGAAGGATCCTTATCCTGGCCATTAAACTATTGGCGTGAGCTCACTCCTAACACAAGCAATTAGCATAGCTGGAACGACTAACGGGGATGCTAGCAATGAGATAAACTCACATTGCTAGTAATCTTTATTCCATGATATAGGTACATTCTAATTACCATTTTACTGCGGTCCACTGCAAAGTACTAATGAATGCTCCGTTCAGATAAAGGTACCATCGAATCTACTAATTGATCACAAATACTTCTTCTTTTTCTTTCTTAAAAAAAATGTCCCACCCAGTTTAAAATATATTACGCCAGTGTTAAGTAACAAATAGCAATAACAAACACATTTAATAACAATACAAAACAAGAATGTGACCGTCCGTTTTGGAAAAACAAAATCGAGGCCTCATAAATACGTAAATGAATGACTAAACTGACAGATAAAAGAAAACCTTGGAAGATATAATGTTAACAAAAAAAAGTTAAATTATCGATCAATGATTAATGAATATTATCATAACCAACAAAAAAGCCGAATTGTAAAATGACAATTACATTCACAATAATTCCAGTATTCTGTTGTAATTATATCTATTGCGGTTGTCCATGTCTATATATAGATTTAATTACTGTACTTGAAGTACGATGATTACTTAATGGGTTATATAACGTTGGAACAATGCAAATATATTTATTATGCGAGTTTTGATGCAAACGTAAATCTGGGATTGGACATACTAGGTGAAACAAAAAGTTTATACTTTTTTTTTGCAACTTAACTTTGTAAATATCTAACTATCGGCTTTGTGGGACAGTTGAAGTACTAAAGGTTTTGTGGACTTGTGAAATATGTGACCGGCTGTATTCCTATAACACCGTTTGTTTTTCAAGTTTCCTCCAAAGCTGATAATTTTAGAATTACAAAGTTACGTTTCGAAAAAAAGTATACCCTTTCTGTTTCAACCTGTATAGGTACTTATCCGCTTACGTTGATCTCGTCGGACTTTTAAATGATCATAGACTTATTGCAATTTGGAGATGCCTACGGAATACGAACCTACCCACCCGACATAAATAAAGAAAATAAGATTCGAAAAACACCCGCGATCCCGCAGAGACAAATAACCGAATTGATTTATATCCAAAGGACACTTCACTCCGGGCGCTGGTGTATTTTTCGATTCTGGTGAGGATTTTTTTTTCTCGCCACACTAGTGACATTTCACGCGGTTTATGCCTTACCCGCGACTATGTCAACTTCAATCGCGGAACTTCCATGTATCTATGTAACCATAATTAATGCATGGGCAAACACATGTCGTCTGATAAATTTTATTGTCGCGGGTTGACGTCGGTTATTCACGAATTCCTATCCAATATGCATAATAATATGTAAATTTTGCTGACGTCAGCAAATTTAAACCTTCAACCAAAAATCACCGGTTATAGCGACGGTACTTTATTATTTATATACTAATAAACTTTACAGAATAAATACACCTGATATTAATGTTATTCAAATACATAAAGAGAGGATAAAGTATCCAAAACCAATTATATATTTCCTTGAAGCAAAAATTCTCCCGCTTCGTTAATTTCAATTTGAGGCAAACTAAAGCTCCTTAAAAAGCCGTCAAGAATAAACAGGCGGATTTCCGCAAACACTCCGTGAATCATTTCTATAGGCCCCAACAACGGTAATTTCAGTTTCAAGAATCGGACACGTGTTGTTGGAAATTGAAATGAATATTAAATTTATGAGTGGTAAGGTTTATAATGGTATGTTGGGTGTGAAATCGCCCTCCAGCTTTTTCCTGTTTATCGCGTCTCCCTCCTTCAAAAGAGCCCTCGGTAACACGACACTGCGTGAAGCGAGGCGTAAGGGCGGGACTGATCCTACCCTACATGTCACTGTACTATAGTAAGGGACTGCGCACCAATAAAACCTTGGTGAATATCGGACAAACGTCTGATATACGCAAACGCTCGTATAGCAAACGCTCAAAGGATAGGTAGTGTGTGGTTATTTTTTATGGTGTCGTAAATGATTCAAAGTGCGCTGGTTTACTATTTTGAGAGTATTAGGATGTCGGTGGTTGCAACATCTGATTTGTATTTCCGTGGTCTGTGGGATCGACGGGGCAATCTGTTTTTCGCAAGAAGATATCTATGTACTTGGATTTTTTGATGCAGATTTTTTGAAAGACAAAGCACGAAACTTTGATTGCATAAGGCAACAAATTTTTCAAATGACAAACGATAATAAGCAGGCCGCCTATATAACTACTTTAGAAAGAACTTAACAATATAATGCTTTGATTAAACTATTGGAATCCATACAATTACAATTCCATGATATGTGTTCATCGTATAATCTGTATTCAGTGATAATTGATGCGTCTGTGAAATTAGATTCAGCCGATATGAAGCCTTTTACGTACAAAATCGAATGCCAGATTAATGCTTTAGTCGTATTAGTGTGCGTCAATTTAGATCAAGCTAAATTGGATTTGAGTGGCTTAGCTCGGCAATTAAGGTCTTCGAATTTCACAAGCATTTCTTTCGATGTATTCTATAAAAAGGTTTCAAACAGTAAGTCATGCCTGAAGGTAAAATTAGCCAATAAAGCTAAGCCAATTATACGGCACTATGATTAAGTGTTTCGATTTGAGTTGTTCTAGAATACTAACATTTAGTTTTACGATGTCTGCATTTAATTACATGCTTCAAGCTACTTGTCTTGTGCTTTTTAGATTACTTTTTAGATTACTACTTAAAATATTAACTTGATGATGTTAAACTCCAAATATTAATAACGTTTACTAACCTAAATCCCCCCACAGACGACTGTCAGAACATGTCATGTCGAACCACCTCAAAGAATGTGTGACATCACGTAAGATACGAACACATAGACTAATTCTATTTTGTCCTAAACTCACGATAAGAAGATAGTAACAATAATTTCTCGACATATCAACAGATAAACCATCAACAAACCGGGCTTCATCAATATCGATATCTCGGCAGCACGTGTAATCGAGTAACACCAACGGCGTTAGATTAATCGATGCGACTCGTGACGTAGGCGATTACATGACATATCTATTATCGACCGTATCGTATCTCGCTATCAGACACAATAAAGAGTCGAATTCCTTTGGCCTTGTTCATACTTAAGTATCGACTTGCGCATACCGACACCGGTTCCAGGTTCTCGGTACAGACAAGCTGGGCGGTTGAGGCTTGCACACTAATCGATTTCTAGAAATTGGAAGCAATTAAAGCTATAGCGAGGTACAAGAATAAATGTGTCCACATTATAACACGTATACGATAATAGCATATTTTTTTGTTTGGTGCATTTGCCTGAAGAAGAGGGATCGAAGAATTAATTTATACCCATATGCGAGAACAATTTGCTGGCCTGACCATTCTGTTCCTTACATCATCCATCTTGAGTGATTCCACGTAAACGAATGCGTATCAAACGGGAATAAACCTATACTAAAACTATTAAACATGAGAATCTGATCTGATAAATACATACAGCATTATATAACAATACAAAAAGCAATAAATTCACAAGTGAAATTTATTTTAGAAGCAATTCAGCCAACTGCCCGATCATTTGACAGACGATGACGTCAGCACATTTAAATGCGGCCAAATTGTATGCAAATTCTATGTAATGTCGATAATGCTGTGCAAACATTACACAAGAACCATTTGAGTAAAAAAAGAACACCTAGCAGAATCAACAATGTTTTTATTGAGTTGTCACTGTGCGTTCAATATCTGGTGAGAAGTATGTAATTTATGATGCAACTTACCATACTTATTACAATTATTATAATTACCTTCCGTAATCGTGGTTACGACTGAACCTGAGAATAAGCATGCATTGAGATTTTGAGTCGAATGCACTTAAGTCATAGCAGGTTTACGCAAAAAGATTAAGAATATCAAGCTTCAACGATATAATAGGTAAAAAAAATTGCTTAAACTAAACATTAATGTTGTACCGACCACGATGTGAGCGGCGCGTATCAAAAGAAGTACTTAATAGACTTCCTACGATTTCACACTAAACGCGTAAATCGTTATGCGTTTCAAGAATCGATTAATATATCGATTTAAAACTTCATTTCCTGTCCCGCCTTAATCGAATGAAAAAAATGAAAATTGTGTCAATTTTGTGCTATCTGATTACATAATCAGATAAGTCGAAGCGGTTACTTGGAAAGCATTAGTTAATAAGGATACATTTTTGATAAGGACAATGATATATTGATTAATATCACCAATATGCTTGTTATAGTACTTTGATGCAACTAAAAGTAGCAGGGCTGCAATAATAGCAAGCTCTCAAAGGTATATTGCCGTACACCAAAAGCATAGCGGCTAGAATTTTCATTTGGCATGCAAAACGACAGCATAATAATATGATTATGATGCATACCAACTTATTTACTTGATAACGAAGTAGGTAAAGACATATTTGTACAAAATAATATTTCAGTAACACACATAAAAGTTCATTTTGTGAGAACCGTTCACAGGGAATGAGGAAGTATAATCTTAAGAAATGGTTCACTGAAAACAAGGAAATATCGCCGCCGCGTCCGACGGCAATAACTTATCTGAAATTGCCGAGTAACGGAGTAAATTTCGTGCACAGCGCATGCACATATGTGCATATATATAAGTACATTGTGTACGTACGTGCGAGTCTCACACTGGGTGCTATTAGCGAGTCGGCGACCATCGCCGGAGATCACGTAGGGGACCGGTCGTCGTGAGACCGCCTCCGCAGATAGGGCTACCAGACGAGACTTCCTAAAACGGCTGAGGTAACTTTTGATTGTCAAAAAAAAAAAACTGTTCAAGATTTTAGAAACAATTGCAAGTGGAAAAATGCTCGTCTTCTTTACGATTTTCGTCTCGCCTACCACACTTTCAATGCGCTTTACGTCTACGAGGGAGATTTTAACATATTACCCTTATAATTTAAAATGCCAAGGCAATCGGCACAGGCTCGGTTATTTTATACACGCGTGGCGTCCCTATCGGCGATGGCTCGGTCTGTGTTCAATTGCCGCCGAGTCCGGCCGCGGTCGTGATCGTAAAAATGTGCAAGCTAACGGAAAAGTAGCAGCGTGTATGTGTTCACTCACACTGACACAGCAAAGTTAAGTGTCTCTGTGAACAAAAACAGGCCTTAGGCCCCCGGCTACACGCACAAGAATTCCTTTTCGCTTACTTGTACAAACCTGGATTTAGATTCGTAAGCTTCATGAAATATTCATGGACAAGAAATAACGTCAGGTGTTTTTTTTTTTTATTTTAATCGACAGGAACTTCTCGATTAAATGACATAAGAAGTATCATTAAAGAGATATGAGATATCGGGTAAAAGACGAGTAATAAAAAACTACCGAGAGGAATTATGTTAATTACAGCAAACTAAATAATAAGATAACTCGTCTCGTTCTGCATTTACATCAAATTAGTAACAAAAAAATGTATTTATCAAGCCCGTAACGGCTCGTTACTGTCTACGAGCTTGGATCAAAAGTGACATTCAAAATACATTCTCGTCGTGCAAACGAAAACTCTTTATCCCAAGATTAATCGGCGATAGCGTGTCAAACATAATGTTCATACGTTGAATACATTCGCGAAACTGGGCGCCCATTCAACCGTCACAAAACGAAACTGAATGCCGTTTCATCTCAAGATGCGCCTCAGCATCAAGGGGTCGCCGGTGGGAGGCCGAGGAGGCGGGCGGGGGGGGAGGTCCGCCCGGCAACTGCGCCATAACTCGCCGCGCACGTACAACCAGACAATCGCAATTATTATTAACAGATATACGTTTAATGATCGTGTGTGTGGTGCACAAGCGGCTCGAACTATGTTGAATGGTATCGGCCGCGCGCGACTATAGCGCTTACGTCACATGAAGATTCGTGTTAATTTCGCTCGGTGGAAGATGGTGTTTGTATCGTTTCGGCGTGAAAATTTGCTGGAAGACGACGCCGGGGAGGTCAGCGGGGTGTCGCGAGGCGCGGGGGCGGGCGTTCTTGCGGAGTGAGTTAGCGAAGTCGATGATTTGTGGCGCGGCCAGCGCTCATCTAGCGGTCCGTGTCGAGGCAAGGGCATAGCTCATCGGTACAAAGACAGATCGGCATGTCATACGATATGAGAGCTATGTGTCACTGCCTGTGACTCTAGCCATTTGCGTTTTACGAGGTGGGCTGACGCGCGTTCGCCACCCGCGCGCGAGCCGAGTCAACGCACCAAGGAATTTCTCGAGTTGGAATTCCGCAAACGGGCTCAAAGGCGGACGAAATTAGAATTCCGTAGAATTTTTGGATCTCCTGTTTGATTTTCCTTAATTCTTGAAAACTTCACAAGTGATGTTTGTACAAAATATATACAAGTCATTGCACATATTATTGTCAATTCAGGGCTAGTTACCACGAATAATTGGTAATTAGAAAATAACTTCTATAATCATTCACAAGAGACATGCAAGTAGTAAAACCAAAACCACACTTAAATAGATATCTAAATACTTATTAAAAAAAATAAAAAATGTTATAGCTTCTGATTGAGACTAATATAATGTTTGACGACCGCTTGGCCCAGTGGTTCGAGTGTAGGCCGCTCGGCTCACTGCATCGGGTGGGTGGTTGCGGGTTCGATTCCCGTCAGGGTAAATTTCGGAAATGGCCTTTCCGTAATTTTCCCTGGTCTGGGTGTCACTGGGATCGCCCCCAGTCAATTGTACGGTACCCATAGTACAAGCGTTGCTTAGTTTGGGACCTTAGAGTTGGTGTGTTCGTCTGGCGATATATAAAAAAAAAAACTTTGTATTTGTAATCGAAAAACTGGTTTTCAACAAGTTCATACTTGGTTAATATTAATAAATCAGATGGCCCACAGGTACCTATTTAGTAAATATATTTCGGAAATTGAAACTAGATTGGCACCACGGTACCAATTACGAAATTTAAACACCTTGTCAAAGAACAATAATTTGCGGCACTTACTTCGAAAAGCCAATGTTTACTTCATTAATAAATGAAACTCGAATGAAATAGACTACACATGTACATGGTGAATTAAAACTTGAGTGCGCTATAAATAGTAGACTGTGGAAACAGCTGTGATGTTAAGTAAACTGCCTGCCCGGTGATAAGAGATGCTCTGTTGGTTACGTTATTATGAGTAAGTAGTAACTTTATTCGCGGGTAGGTTTACAAAGATCACGGATCGTTCGAAAACCCTAACTTTAAAATGTCCGAATCATCGTTGGTTTGTGCAACAAATAAAAATAGAATACAATTTTAATCCGCCTTTTGTATGCAACTGTTAAAAATATTCTGCGAAGTAAAATACACGCGACGCTGGATAAAAACAAAATGCTTACTTTTATTTTCCGACTTGATATTTGGCAGTCCACAATCTGGAACAAAAATCGAGAAAACAAATTAGATTATATGATTAGAAAAGTACTCTACGTTACTGTTTATTATGTATAAGTAAACATATATAGGAATTTAAACAAACCTGAATACAGAACAATTTCACACATAAAATCAATGAGTTTCGTATAAGGACTAACGTTTCGGTGCAGGCGAAATGTCAATCGAAACAAGTATAATTGAAAGGTTCTCCAAGAACAAAGATAATTCCCCACATATCCCTTGGAACCAATTGGCCTTTGCGTAACTTCGATCAACTACACATGCTACCTTTGGACGATTATTTTTTTCTACAAGAATAAACGTATTTGAATGCATAACCTAGTTTTAAAGTAACCTGTCATCATCGGCAAATAATATTGCTTTTTGTACGTTTCGTGGACCACAGAGCGCCGCGGGGCGCGCCCCGTCGCCGCGTCGGGGGCGTTGTAGGTACGAAACCAAATGGACAATGCGCATAAAAAATCAATAAAAGCCGGGCACGGCCTTCGTGGAGGTCGAGTGACGCCTCACCGGATCACCGGCCGGGCTCTCTGCACGTTATAAAATATCGAAAACGAAAAAGACGTAACTTGGAGACTTCGGATTCAATTTAAGAAGTTTCCCCAAGTTTAATTTGTGAACTTTAAGGAATGAGAGAAAATACGACAGTTGTTTCCTAGTTTATAACTTTAAAATACTCTTGTAGAATAGTTTAGTTACCTAAATTACTTTATTTCTAGAAATAAAAATTTATGAAAAAGAAACTGAATTCATTTATGATTCAATCATATTCTAGTCCCTTGTGAAGCAGTGTTACAAAATCAAAAGGAGGCTGAATACAACATGGTGTGTGAGTAACTTGGTTACCGATACAAAGGGAAGATTGGTCGGCTTGTTACTCAATCACGCTTCAACTAGCGGCGCGGTCGGGCGGGAACTTTATCTACATAAGTTATGTATGTTGTGGCTGGAACGAAGGAACTAGATTTTATAAGCGTAGCTGCGATTGGAAAATAATATCAGGCTGTAAAAGTAATTTCCTTAAACATACTGTCTTAATTCTGGTATGAAAATGCGTAGGCATAATTGTATTCATAAAACCGACACTTATTTACAAAATGGTGATCTGGGCACCTTTTCATTAGTAACGCTGCTTACAATTTACATCGCTTCGTTTGCGACAGGTGTGAACTTGCGATAGTTATCTTGCCAACAGCCGCTTTAATCACTTTCTTCTGGATCGATATATGACGTGGTAATTCTACTTCCCTACACCTCGTAGAAGGTATTTCCATATTTCAAGTATCTACCGCCAAACGCGCCACAGAACTCGTCGGTAATAATAATCATCATACAACGACACGTTATCAAAACAAATACTCGGTATCTGCGCCGACCGATAACCGCAAGTGTTGGCCATAGTTCAAAGCGTGAAAGGCATTTAATCCAGTGCCAAGTGTAATATTTTTAGATGGGCCGGTGACAAGGCAGTTTTGCTGTGCGTAATCACTAAATCCGTCCGAGTCGGAACGGCTGTTTGTATAAACAAACACAATTAAATTGAGGCATCGATACGCACGCAGTTACGTCGCGAAATTGGCATGCTTTGCTCGTGTGATGTCTAGTAAGGTATGTGGTGTCAGATTTACTTATGCCAATGATCTCGCGCTGACAAGATACTATAATAGAGTGGTGACGATGGTCCTCTACTCAAAGTGATGTCACTTAAATCACGTTTTTAATATATTTTTTACAGTTTTATTCAGCAATTTCAAGGGTTACAACAACTGAAGTCATTTACTAAACATGGCATCGTGAAACCGCTTGGAAGTCGGCCACAGACCACGGGCCACGAGCGGTCACTCAAAAGCGAGACAGACCATTTGTTACTTAGACAAGGCGCGCACATTTCAAAGACGTATTGAAAGGTTCACAATAACCGCTGGACTTTCTCTCCATTGTTCTCCGTGAACAAACTAACTGAACTAGTTAGGAAGACGTATTGAGGAGGTAACGTCCGTTTTCAGTATTGTGCGATTCATCATGGAAGGTGGTAATGACCCTAAAATTGCTGTTTCAAACGTGACTTGTCATGAAACTAATAAATTTTACATTGAGATTTGTGAAAGAAAACTCAACTTCTAAAGGTGATTTTGTGCTGAACCTTGAAGTAGACACAAAAGATATTTCCCAAACAGCAAAGGAAGGATTACACGCAACACGTTGATTAGAATAGATGGCATGGCCGAAAGATGTGCTTAGAGCTATAGCTACCAGGCCACTATAAACCTAACATGGTGGATACTCGCAAACTCGAGGAAGAAACGACATTTATTTTCCTCAAGGCAGGTTACATGCAGAGGAGTGATGTACGATAGTATTCCATTAAGCGGTCCACCGCCGCCATCCTCCGGAGCGAGATTACCAACGCAGTCACGCGTGTCTTCGCGGACGTGACCGCGGGCCCGTGTCATCATTAATCATTGAAGAAATCCCTCCCTTGTTAAGAGCAAAAAAACGCCCACGCGATTAGAGCGTTGCTATTTGCAAAAAAAAACACATGGAATGGAACACATTGGATTTTTACAACTAAGCAATATAACATAATACTAAAAAAGCTAAAGAGAATTATGAAATCAAGACAAACAACCTTGAAGTAACGATACTGTGGTGAGAAATTGCTGCAAGTAACAGCAACAGGTATTAAGAAAACCGAGGTCTCTAAAAACCGTGAACGTGTCAATAACTAGGCCAAGTTATGCTCATGCTCATCATTTGTACAAAACGTTAACTATAAAAAAGCCAACAAATGGCGTGACAAAAATAATAGTCCAATCAATCAATGTAATCGATTGGAATTGTATCTATTAATTATGAATAACAAAAGGGTGCACAAATAGTACAAATTGCTAAGATAACTTAATACGTAACGAGCAGATTTTCCCACGGCACGTCTTCTGAGAAAAGTAAAAGCCAGTCTAGATACCGGTTGGAAATGTCACAAGGGCAAAGGTTGTCTGCGTCTAGTGTTTACGTTGTCTACTCGATGTGATGGGCGCTAGGCAAACAAAGGAAGATAAACAGAGAAAGTCACTTTATGTATTGTAACTGCTTTTATCAGGAAACTTTTTACTTTTAATACCTACTGATGTCCAGGGTAAATAATCTCACACTACCATCATCTTATTTGGGTGATTATCATGATTTCATCATGATTATTGTGGAGGTAAATGACACCCACTCACATACAACACTACATATCTCGATGCCAATGTCATGCTGTTGCCGTGACGAAATAGTGCCGATAAAAGCCACGTAAAAGCCGACCGAGTACGTGTCGGAAATATAAAAAAAAACCCACAACAATAAACTTATTTGCGACACGAGACCGAGGCCTTTGTAACAGGACCCATAAAGTATTCGCACCAAACAAGTCGTAAGAAAGTGAATAATTTCGATTCGACTAGTTGAGCTTTTTAAAACCGGTCTGCCTACCGACCTACCCCGCTGCAAACGAGTCTAGAAACTATTCGTTGGGAAAACGATGTAAATATTATGTTTAATGATCATGAGTCAACAAAAACGAGAAATTGTAGTAAAGTATAAGTTTATATAGATCCTTCTAATATAAAAATGTGTGTGTTTGTATGTTTGTCACTCAAACACGCCAAATCGGTTCAACGGATTTTAATGTTAAAACTCACAGATAGTTTATAACTTGGATTAACGCATAGGATACTTTAAACAAGTTCACGTGGACGAAGTCGCGCGCAGAAGTTCGTAGCATGATATTCTTTTCAGAGATGATAACGCTTACAACGGTTGTTAAACCTATTAATTGTGGTATGTACTAATCTATTTTAAGTGTTCTCTATGTTTCAGTCCAAACAGAATAAATGAAACCTGTAATATACGATTTCTGGTATGCGAGATATTCGTCCGAGTAGAAAACTGGTCACATCACTATAATATGTAATAGGTACAAGCTTAAAGAAAGTTCCCGTTGGCGTAGGTCGAGACGAACGGGGTTATACAAGAGTGTAATAGTTTAGTCGAAAATGGCAACTTGCAATGCCGCGGGGTTGCGCGCGAATAAATTTGCGCATTTTACATTTATGTATTTATTTTATTTGTTCATTTGATTCATGCATTCGTTCCGTGTGCTCAATTGTTTGTGAATATTCGGCGATCCTCGTTTTGGCATTATTAATCACTTGCATAAAGCGTTGGAAGATGAAATTATTCTCATTTAGGTATCCAGAATAGTAAATTTGGACTACATATTTCAGTAGATACATTTTATTTATTGACTTATTTTTAAAGGCTAGGCGTACACCGCTATATTATTTTAATTGGTTTCAAAAGACGAGAAAAATATGAAATGCTGCACTAAAGCATCCTCTAACCTATTTGCAAAGAAAACCCATAAATTAAATAATAAATACTATAACTACCAAATTGACGATTCATTTATTAAAAAAAACTTTTTATTACGAACAAAAATCCGCTCGTTATTATAAAAAAAATATTTGTAACTTATTGGTTCCGTTCTCATTACTATTGCAATGTAGGCTTTTGTAGATAGAATAACTACTTGGATTATAACATAATTCATACAGGGTGACTGGTACGAAGATAATGATCTGAGTCGGAGGCAAGTATTCTATATCAAAATCGTGCATCAACGATTACACTCGAATCGATACAGCGACCATTCTATAAGCACACAAACACACATGCGCCATTAAAACGATTATTCTGAGAACTACATAGCGACCAGTAACTCCGTTTGATTTCTGTTTATTAAAATTTTGTCGATACTCTCTTCTGGAGTGTTAATATGATTTATTATTCTCAAGACCGAACTTATCTTAGCAGAGTGACACCTACTGGGGGGAAAAACATAATTATTTAAATACAATTAAAATCAAGATTATTTGAATGAAACTAACACTATTTTCAAATTGGATTTCTATTAAAGATAATCACATAAATAAATGTAAAAATAAATTGCATTGATTTGTTATTTTTTTCCTTATTGACTTAGGTACGATTTTGCAATAGAAAACGCCCATTCATATCAAAGATCTAGTACTCTACAGTGATAATACAGAACAAATTATTGACTTCTACTATACTTAAGGACTTCATAAGTTAAGTGTACATTCGCAAAAAATCCACAAGGCACACTATAAAATAATAAAAAATATATTTTAAAAAGTTAGGACTGATATCACCGTACAAATATTTATGCAGGATTGTTATACAAATGCACACGACGACGTCTTCTATATTAAATGTAACGAGAATCACGTTTCGCAATAACAATTTTCACACAGCAGTGTAAGTATATTTTCTCCCGTGTTTGCTTCCCACATACCTTGGGTGTTGAATTTACTAATGTTCGTTGTATTTAAATGCAGCCTCAGCAATTCGACCGTACTAGGTATGCATTGCTGTGAGAGCAGTGCATACTGCTTGGCTTGCTTCTTGGTAAACAAGGTCGGTACGAAACGCCTACTTCGCGTAAAACGTTCGACCGTGAGATCGATTTGTTTAGGAAATTGCAAAATTTTGTGGACTTCCGGCAGAATTTATGTAACATTACATTATTCCATGAAATAGTGATTTAGGTTACAAATGTTGACCTACTGCTAATAAATAATGTTAACAAACATGTGACCAAATAGCATGCGTGTATACTCTGTTCAAAAGATTTATTAGAACGAGGTATAAGAAAGGAGGAAAATATAATCACTATACAGAGAACATAAAGTTAATAAACGCGATAAAATCCGAAAAATAGTTTTATTTCACTATACCAGACTTGCATTGCTTGTACTATAGGTACCGTACAATGAACTGGGGGCGATACCAGTGACACCCAGACCAGAGCAAATTACGAAAAGGCAATTTCCGAAATTTGCCCCGGCAGGAATCGTACCCGCAATCACTATGTGCAGTGACCCGAGCAGGCCTACACTCGAACCACTACGCCAAGCGGTCGTCAATCGTACCAATATTTACAGCCTATTGAACACTCACAACATATGTGGTAATGATATTGCGGCAAACGTTATGTCGGTAGGTATGGTCTTTAAGGAAAATAATATTTTAAAGAACAATAAACATGTTTAGAGTAATCGTACCTCGTTCACCTACCATTATAAACCTCGTGCATTTCTGGTCACATGGCTTTTCAAAGGGTTTCCACTATAACCGTATAGTCCACAAACCCAATGTACTAGGAAAACATAAATAAATAAAACACCAATGGATCTCACGTTTAGGCAAACGACACAATCCTACTAATATTATAAATGCGAAAGTTTGTGAGTGTGGATGTATGTATGTATGTATGTATGTATGTATGTATGTATGTTTGTTACTCCTTCACGCAAAAACTACTGAACGGATTTGGATGAAATTTGGAACACAGATAGATTATAACCGGGATTAACATATAGGATACTTTTTAACCCAATAATCCAATACTACGCGGATGAAGTCGCGGGGCACAGCTAGTAGGTCATAAAAAAGGTTGTGCGAGATCTTCCACATGAAAGACTGACCTATTATAGGCATGGACCGAGAAAAATTTGGAACCTGCACGAATTTAATCGAAAGAAAAATTAGGAGAAAAACTATGAGTTAAATGACTAGGTGTAGTAGTAGTATACGACTATATAGCTTTTGAAAAACTCTCCACACAGTTAATAGCACACAATCACTTGGATATTTCCACATGGACCGTTGGTCAGCATAGCTATGCTATGCTATGATCCATTAACGAGGTGAATGGCTCCACAATGGATAAAATAATCTATTGTCGGACGCAACGCACCCGGCTAGTATAAAGCGCGGCGTTACAAATTGCAGACACGTACGGACTATATTTTGTGCAGAATGGCCGCGTCTAGGATTCAGGAGTTAGTAGACTCGCGATCGACGAAGTTGATCGAAAGCATTTTAAACGATTATTACTAGACTACACTAACGTTGAGGTTATCCGTTGTGCCTATCGCTGCAAAGATTCGGTCAACATTCTACAGTTCACTTTTTAAAAATATACTGCTTTCATTGGACAATCTTTTAAAATAGAGATCATGTCAAAGCATGCGGTCACTTTCATTGTTATTTATGACATCTGTCACTTGAGCAGGATAGAACGATATTACGCTCTCGTCTACGTAAACATATTGTTCTTAAAATGTAGTTTCTATAAGAAATTTAAATCAATGAAGTATTTTTCTCACAAATATCTACGCGAAAGTGGGTTGCAAACCAATATATTACTTAAATGAATAGTTCTGGCCGTGCAATAAAGCTATAACTGGGAAAACGACCGCGCGGCGCGCTATCACAAAGAGCAGTTTCATAAATTGTGGATACGCAAGCCTTTTATTCTTAGTAGTACGCTGACCATAGGTCACAGTTGGAACACTAGTGTTAAAGAACGAGTATACTATAGCTATTTTTTTTTGTAGGTTTCATGCTTGCAAGCTTAGATTAAAAGTGGATAGCCAATTCAATATACTAGGTGAAACAGAAAGGGTATAATACTTTTTTTTTGCAACTTTGTAAATCTAAAACTATCGGCTTTGTGAGACAGTTTAAGTACTAAAGGTTTTGTAGACTTATGAAATCTGTCAACAGCTGTAACACCTTTTGTTTTTCAATTTGTCTCCAAAGCTGATAGTTTTAGAATTACAACGATTAGTTTTGAAAAAAAAAGTATACCCTTTATGTTTCATCCTGTATAATGTTTGACCATCCGATAGGGGTTCAAGATACGAATCCGAGAAGAGTGAACGCTTAAAATGTAACAGCGTAGTTTACAAGATAATACTAAATGACTTGCCGAAATTCTCAGGCGACCTACAATTGTTACAATGATTACACACGGACACCTGTTAAAACAAATTTCGTCGTCTACACTAATGAATGTATAATGTAATTTAAGTACGTAATAAATTAATGCACAATGGACCTGACCATATGTGTTACTAAGGTAAGGTCTGTGTCTATGAAAAATAAAATTTAAAGTAAGCTAAGTACTTCCAGATTATTAAACATTCACCAATTCGTGTATATTGGAAGTTCCCCATTCATAAATATTGTAGTCGGACTTAACCTTATGAGAAAGACCCTTACTTTATGGACTCCGAGGACAAAGCAAACATCAAAAGTCATCTAAAAACGCCTCGTGGGTTTATGTATGCTTTCAATAAAACAATAAACGTTGATAAAGTGGTTGAAAAATACAGTGAAATTGATAAACAGCTTTGTACATGTAAAAATAATCTGATCAACGTCATTAGAGCGTAGGTAAATAAAAAAAAACAGCAAATGCATTAATTGCATTACATTTAAAGCAATTTCTGTACGAGTTCCATTCGCTACTAAACGGGAAGGCAGTATTCAAGTTAAAGCAGACACTAAAACACATGACAAACATTAATTACCACCAACTATTAGAAGACATTTTGTAGTGTCGTTTGTCGAAGCTTTCTCTTTAATTGACGAGTAATAAAAAATCTGTCCTAACGACGCCGAATTCCCCATTCCCTTTGGCTGACGAACGGCCAGTGTAATTGATATGCCGTAAACGCACGCAATTGACTTTCACATGACGGTCTGTCTACACGGGATGCACAAGTTCGGCTTACAAATCAAACTTACAGCGAAGATACGTTTGTGTTTTGACGGGTCTTGACTTTGATACAAGCCGTGTGACAACTACCTACACATTTGAACTTAAACGTTTATGCTGAGCGCGTTAAATAGGTATAACTGTAAATATCTATAATTCTAAACTGTCGAATGGTTAAGCGTTCGTTTAGCGTAATATTTAAGAAATAATAGTCATATATTTTGCTTTACCTATGTGTGTCACTAGAAGACTATGTGAGAAAGATATTTACATCAGGATTACAGAATAACAATAGGTACCCGACGTTTTCATCCACTTATCTTCTTTAAGTACCACATACCATTGAATCATTGTCTGACCAGCTCTCCCAAAATTCTTTAACACTTTCCACTTGGCAGTACCGTAGTCATGATTACTACCTATTTTACACGCAGTAACTTCAATAAACATACAAAACACGCATCATGATATCGCCGGGCAGTGTTTATTTGAGCAGCGTCGTCTATCGCACAGTTTCATATCCCGCCAACATGAAAGCGGTGCGTCGTTGTGGCGAGCCCTTTAGACCTCCTACCGCGCGTTCACAAATTTACATGTGTATAAACATGTCGCACGGAACGCGGTGGCGCCCGTACAAGGTCACTGAACGCTCCCTCGCCCTAGAAACCCCCTGGAGACGGCGGAGGGCATTGTGCGCCGGCTAACAGAAATCACCATCCATTGTTTACTATACAAGTGAAGTTTACACAGCAAACGTACCTGATAGGGACGAGTCAAACAATCCGGCAGCGAGGCAAGCACCGTACAAAGGCTCCCTGTGAATCTACACAGCGATAGATGTTGACAATAAAGCGCGGCGGTGTCTGGTCGCGCGTAGCGTTTATCTGTCGGTGACAGCGAACGCCGTCGCCTCGAATAACAATAATGAGTTGGTTAATTATTATTATTACAGCTCGACCGTCGTCGGACGCATTCGCTCGGCGTACGTAGGTAGGTGGCGTAATCGCTGAATTCCATATAATCGTGGCCGCACTCACACACGCGCGCGTCTCCGCTGTGTGCCACGTGTGGTGACGTCGCCTGTGGCGGCCGGGCGGCGCAGGTAAGTGTACGGACGCGTTGGCGGCTATGCGCGCGTATCGATCTCGCGATAAATTCGATACGGTGAGCGGTGAATGCACCGGCCGGTTGCCAGCGGCCGCGCGGTCGCCTTTCACGCCGGCGAAAACGCAATTTACGATCGGTGCACCACGCGATCGCAGCGACTCTCAACCGGCTATGTTCGAAACGTTTCGGGCTCGCATCGGCGGAGCCGCCAGTTGTTAGAGACACCTACTATCAGAGGCCGGCGCAATGCCACGCGAATGCGCGAACCTTCTCGAACGCCGAGATAACACGTGTATTTATTAACGGCGGCGGCGAATTGCGCAACAATATGATAAAGCCGAGCGCGTCACCCCGCGTGGTTTTTACCTGCTCGGAGGTGACTCGAGGTCAGACTACAGCATTTCACGGACACATAATCCAATTTGGCGTCGACGGCACCATTTCTAATCGCACTAATTGGGGAACGCCCTGGCTCCAATTACCACTACCGCGTTCTGTATCCACGTTTGAGCCCACGCACGTTGTTAGTACATAAACCATTTAGTCGGCAAGATAACTACAGTTCCTCGTAATTGACCAAAAGCAAATGAATCATGAGCGCGGCTCGTGCAAACAGCAACAAACTATTTACAAACATAAACAACCGGAAACTTCTCACTAGTTCTCGTTATAGACGCGGGAATTGAACGACTTGTCCAAATTGGCTCTCATTCTTGAGTACGCAAAGAGCTGTCAACTCGTACGAAACATGAATAGACAAACCATTAACAGTAACGTTGTTAAGAAACAACGTGAATTAGAGCCGGCAAGAGTTTACACCATCCTCCATCACGCTCAACTGCGAGTCTTTTGATGGTTCCAGAGGCACTGAAAAGTTAGTTATTTGAATTAATAAATGATGCTATAATTAACAAAACTTTGACTCAAACGGGCGCGTTCAAATTCGATAGAAAAAAAATTTTATGATTTGCGCAACGGCCGTAACGAGGCTGGAAATCTTGGTGGACGTTCAAAAATGACAAAGCGTCTGCATGTAACCGAGTGCGGCGCAAAAACGTCACCGTCAACTGAACCAGCCGTCTGTTGGACGCTGGCGCTCGATGCAAAAACTGAATAATGGCGATCGTCGGCGAGCGACCGTCGCACAATTGCGCTATTTCGAGATACGTTTTCCTCTCAACAATAATACCTACGGCTACTAATAATAATAGCGCCCGAGCGTCCTGTACAAACAACTACATAATGATTGTTCTGCAAAAACGGCTCCGATACAAACAGCGAGATGACGGCCGAGATAATATATGAAGGACCCGACACGTGGCGATCTCGGCGGTACAAGGTGAACGACTCGCGTTATTAATATGAGGGAATCGCAAACAAAAACCGACGAGGGAAGTATGGAGCGCACGGACGGAGGGGGCGTGACGTAAATTAGAGCGGCATTAGCGACAACTCCGAGTAACATTAAAGGAGTTTCAGTTATATTACCGCATGCGACATTGTGAACGACTCGACGGCGGAACTTAGTGAAATGGGAAAGCGTTGAAGATTACATAATGTATGGACTTGGGTGCGCTAGCTGATGCTAACTTCTGTTTTATGCGCACACATGCATACGTTTGATATACGTAGTATTATGAGTGTTATAAACTAGAGGGGCGAAGGGGGACCGGCCTGGAGTTGGACGTCAACTTTTCAGGAGCGATTCGACTGAGCGCGCAGTGAAATATAGTTCAAAGTTAAGTGGAACAGGGATGCCGCTAGCAGCTGAGCGGGGATAGCCGTTCGACTCAAATCAAAGTTTTAATCCGAAAACTTAGCGTCACATGTTTCGAGATTTTATCTAACTTCGTTAAGATGCTTTAAAGTGGCTTTTAATTCATAGATTAACTTTGGAACCGCATTTTCTTGCTTCATCTAGTCATTCTGTGTTTAACACCTCTAATATCCTCATAACAAATTCGAATACTTGGCAACAACATGTTTCATGTTTCTTATCTATTCGTTATCAGCATAATAACGAGTCGCGGTGTAAACATTACATTGCTATCGACACACGTACCTACATAGTTATTTAATAGAATGTGACAAGCGTGACTACAAGCATTAGTAAATGAGCACGATGAGATGGTAAATAATTAAAATACCCGTATAAAATACCATAAAACGAAAATCACACGTCTTTTATTACACAAATTCGGAATTAGGATATTATTTTTAACACCTGACTTATACAATATACAAGAGATTTGCATAGATCCATGTGACCCACGCACGCCTAACTACATTACGAACTCGTACATAGCGAGACATAACTGAATTGTTCGCGATTTGGAACTCATTTAACTAAGTGCAATCAAATCTGCAAGTTTCCGACGTATGCGATGTGGCTTTGCGGGATGTTACACAATTTAACTAGCGAGACACACAGAGTTGTGAAATCACTCGAATTACAAATTACACTACAGACCCATGTGGGGTATGGGATTGCGTATTCAAATATTATCGCAAACTTTGAGTATTTTCTAAAGGTGATGACGACACAATCATCCATAATTTTTCCGCCCCTTTTTTGAGAGACATGATAACAAAACGTATTCTATTACTACGCACACTAAAACAAAAATGAAATAAAATCACATAATACATGTTGGAAGACGCGACGGGTACTCCTCTGCACGCCATCTTGATGGCAGAATGACAAATTGTATAGAACGGCATTTTGGATCGAAAAAGAACATCTAGTAACCATACATATTATGACAATGTAAGTAAAAAAAATCATCAAAATCGGTCAAGCTTTTTAGGAGAAGAATTACAAACATACGCACACCAGAATTTTATATAATGTATAAAGATTACCAACCATCATACTACAAAATGTTTAAGTAAACATCATAGATCGCCCGTATAACTCAAAACGATTTAGTAAGGTTACCTACCGTACATTATAACATCGCCCATTAAAAAAACACGCCTGTTGAGACAGTTTCATTACTTTAAAAGGCTAAAATGAGTCACTCGTTGCGGGCGAGGTTACTCGGTATTTAGTAGCTCGAGCCACATCTGATGGCTGTTAAGTGATATGAATCAAACTTTTAGAGGGTCAATTAACCCTTCGACTGAGCTAAATGCTAGTGGTAACAAATGGTAACAATAGGAAAGATTCTATAAATAATAAAACTATTATAATGTAACCTTTGATGACGACTCACGATATCACCAACTACATTAATAGGCATTATTAAAAGCTATATGTTACATTCGTGGCTATGTTATTGGATATAACTATCCTATGATCATAATAATAAACCTATAAAATATTAACACTTGTTATGCTCACATTAACCGCGCCCGTGGATCAATCAATGGTGGGAAGTATTTCTCACCTGAAACAAAAGGATAATAACAATAAGAATATAACAAGTGTGAAGTAAAAGTTTTCTTACAAATAAAGGAGCATAGCCATCGATTTTTCTTGAATCCAATACGTGTATAGATTAGGTACTGTGTAACAGTCAAAGGAGTCGGTTCTCAAAAGTCAGCTCACATCTCGTCCCGAGAGGGTGCGAGGGTGGGGCGGGCGTGGGGCGCGGGGGGTGCAGGGGGGTAGGTAGGGTGGCCCCAAGGTCGCCGCCCTTGTCTACGTAATCTAACTGCGACCTAGCTGTGTCGCCGGGCCCTCAATTCGCTCTAACGATTAATATTGAATGATCGTCTCTTTGTTCTGGAAAATATATTTTTTGTATCTTTGAATGCTATTTCTGTATCTTCGATTATTAGTTACAATTATATTTAAGGTTATACCTGTGAATAAATAAATCACATGCCCTATTATACATGACCTGATCTAGAGAGATATTTATAATGCTATCAGGCAAATACAGATAGCTGAAAGTATCTACTTTGTAAAGCTACATCCCGCTCAGTTCGTAGCCAGATCAGGTGGTGGTGAGTACTCGTGAGGTTCTATAGACAACTTAACCAATTTATCTGCACATATCGTTGCAAATAAATATTAAATTATTATTTTAATTACAATATAACGTTTGCCTATTATCCATACCTTGAAAAAATCTGCGATCCTTGACCCACAATTTTTTGAACCACTACGTTTTAGTTTAATACTACAGCCACATCTAACACAGTCTACAGTCCACACTATTAACAACACACGTACGTATGCGAACCCTACCTCGTTTTAATTTCCCCGTAGTCAGCGGAAAATACGCTGAAACTAGCGGACATTGTTCCACCACAAACAATGAGAGGACACATGCACATAAAAATGTTTATATTTAACGTCGCGTATTAGATATTTGCCGTGTAAGCAGTGCCGTCACAAGCAGCACGAGTGCAATAGTGACTCATATTTATACTGTAGTTGGCTGTTGCATAAGGTTTTATGTATTAGAGACCGCGACTTTGTTCATTTGGGAGGATTCCTTAATTGCTAGCGCAAGTTGTCCGCTGGAAATTGCGTAAAAGTTAACAGATTCTATTGGAAGATTGGTCCGTTAACACTCCTTGTCAGAATGTTATGTGCAACTTAAAAGCGTATTGTTTTCATATACGCATAAGAAACCTGTGCTACTACTACTTTATGTAATCTTCAAAAATATAACCTAATAACCTTTGAAATAATTGCAAAACAAACGTTCAAACAATAGTATCATAATATTAGTAGGACGCCGAACAAATTCCCCGTATACACACGCACGAGTAAGAAATTTATTTCAATCACACCTGTTATCGTGTACTTTACGTTCGTAATCGAATACCTCATAAAACACACAATGTTTCCGTTATCTGCGATACGGTTTAGAGATTATAATCTGTGTAAATGCACTGAACGATTGCATTTAACGTTTCCATTCACTTTTCTACATATTATAATACTCTTTGAACCTTTTACCCGCTTTCTTACTGAACAGGGTCAGGCGAAAACTTAATAAATTTGATGATTGGATTAGTAGCGTATTATTTTCTTAGTAATTTCTAGTGACAATGGTGTATGTAGCGTGCTCACATTGCGTTTCTGTTTCTCAGAATGTACACCATTGTATTTCTATTGAAACACTATTATTTCCTACATCAATGAATATATTTTAAACATAATATTTATATTGATATCCCGCGTCGCCTTTTACAACGCTATTTGAAATAAATAAAAAGCTCTAACAGTAGATATAGTCAAACAATTTAAGCCCTAATAAAAAAGCAACGTAAAAGTTAGTATATTTATGATAACGAGTAAAACGCTTGTGCAAACAGAGGATAAGTCTGGGACTTGAGACCTGAGAACTGGTTTCTCGTCCACCAGGTGGCTTTATAACAGCCGCCTGTGAAACTTTATTCAATGTCAGTTGAGAAAAAAAAAGCTCAGAGCATTAATTAGCATTGTTAATAATCTTATATAATTCTCTTGTTCATTTCTTAGCATCTGGCTGTGGACAACAACCCAACAAGCAATAATGATAATCAATTAACTTTTCAGGTATTTTTATAAGTTTTTTTTTTTAATATATAATAGGCCAGCACGTGTAAAAACAAGGTCAAACGTTTAATTCAGAATAAAATCATTGTCTCCATAAATATGCATGTCATCATAGCAAGTTGTCGATGTCTGAGTTTTCGCACATCGATTATGACTCATAACGATTTATCTGTTAACTTCCGGCATATATTGAGATCAATAACAAACTATCTTTAAGTAGTATAAACTTTTTGTCAAATAAGATCAAGGCATGAACCTAAAATAATTCGTATAGTACCATTATGCAAACTCCTAAAAGCGTAAGAACGTGGGTATATGAACACAGAACGTATCATTGTTTAAAAACTTTGAATGGACACGTAGTTAATACCAAATGTTTAATTACATTGGTTGTAGGTAAATAAAAAAGCTAAATAATTGAACTTGATTAACATACGTCCAAAACGGAATTACTAATTGCATGTGGCTACACGTTCAAGCAATTTACACACACATAAAACATATGTTACGTATAGGTACACACACACACACAGGCGCGGACTTTTCGCTCGGTCTAGTAAACCGGATCAGCGCAGTCAGCTACTTTTTACTGCCGCATCGAGGCACGATCCTTCACATAAAAGAAAATGCCATCTTAGCAAGAATTCCCGCTGACTATAAACGACACTGTGCTCTATCGGGTTACTGAAATTTAATTTTCTAAGTACAGAATTTGTGACCACAGTCACGAGAGTGTAGAACGTGAAATATGTGGATTCAATTGATTATTAAGATTATATTTCTAAATAAAATTTGTTAAGAGCTATTGGCATAGCAAGTTCTTCGGGATAAAAAGGATGTATCTGATGCAAGGAGGTTTTCAAAACTTCGAATAACGCTACCAATATCAATCCTATCTAGAATTATCTCACTCTATAATAAACCTGAAAGGACCCACCACACACAGATAATGAGATTATCTTCATGCTGTCAAATAGGGATGTCAGTGTTACTGTCGTTATACGAAGACTGACAGGTCATACTTTCAAAAACAAAGAAGACTTACGAGCTGTTTTCGTGGTCTAAAATCATAATGAAATAGGTATAAGATGAATTCAATAAAGAAAATCGACGGCAAAAATTTCTTAATGCCACGGTTCACACGCGAGTTGGCGGCCCGTCGGCGTCGTGAGAAGTCGCCATTTGCCCACCCGACGTAAACTATCAAATTACACCACCTGGTCCCTAAGGTCACCCGGAAATTAAGTGTAGCTAGCTATACATTTATTTATGACATTCCACGCCGGCCGTGTTGCCCGTCCTGCTGAGTTCATTTCCTTTAGAAAATATACTGGAATGATACGACGTAAATGTTCATGAAGCTTGAATGACCTCTGCTACCTAATTTTAGAATATTTACCAAAAAATAACTATTTGTAGCTGAAAGTAAAAAAGAAGATAAGAAATCAAAGACGTAACAGTAGAAAACTTTACATCAACGCAAAATTTTAATATAAGAAAAAAATAGTAAAATTGCCATAAATAACAGGACCCAAATGGAACTGATGCTAGATTGGTCGTCTAATGGACCATCAACAAAAGCCCTACCAATAGGTTTCCAATAAAGTTTCCAGCAAACAAAGCAAGATTCCCACATGCAGTAGGCTGTGGCTGTATGATACATTGTTGAAAAACAATAGCGCGATCAATAGTGTTTAGTTTACGTAAGCTTAGGGGGCTGTGTGAGCACATTTCCGTTAGTATGTATGTAGTGTGTAGGCAGAAACAGAGGGCGCAAGTTTTATTTATCTATCCCATCAATATGTGGTGACGTGTAACGGATGTGGAAATATTTTCAGTAAAGGATTAAATCGAGGAATAATCGAGGACCAAAAAACAATTGGTATCAAGTTACTTCATGACATTAGTTCGATAATGATACTGATCGGATAGTGATATGATGATACTGATCCCATAATGTGCCTTACAAGTCTTCAATCCGCTATAACCGCTGTTTCGTCTGTGGTAATCAGCCTACAGCATTAGGGAAAGTGGGAGCAGTGAAGAACATTATTCATTTTATCGATCTGAATCTTCTATACAAATAAATAAAATTGGAGTGTCTGTTTGTAATATCAAAATAAAACCTTTTCACTAAATGCATATGAAAGTACCTACGACACCTAAAACAAAAACGCGATTTAAAAAAAAATTGTCTGTCTGTCTGTGTGTTTGTTAAGGGGAAATCTCCAAAACGGCTGGACCGATATTGATGGGACTTTCACTGGCAGATAGCTGATGTTTTAAGGAGAAACTTAGGCTACTTTTATTTTAGAAAAACAAATTTAAAAAATGGCTCCTGTTGCGCGGGCTCATAACGCGGGAGCGGGCTTTTTTGTTAAGTTAAATTCCACGCGGACGAAGTCGCGGGCTCAGCTAGTGGTAAATAAAGTTATGAATGTCTAAATATGATATTAGCTACCCGCGCTGCGTTATCAACGGGCGGTTTACGCTATGTTTTTCTTTTCTGTTTGACTAGCGATAACCTAGTGACATCAATTGCTTGTATATTCCAGTTTTGTGATTATATCCCATATTTAACAAAACTCATCTAACTAATATTATAAATGCGAAAGTTTGTGAGTGTGGGTGTATGTATGTATGTATGTATGTATGTGTGTACTCCTTCACGCAAAAACTACTGAACGGATTTGGATGAAATTTGGAACACAGATAGATTATAACCGGGATTAACATATAGGATACTTTTTAACCCGATAATCCCGAAATTTTTGGTAAGTTAAAATACTACGCGGATGAAGTCGCGGGGCACAGCTAGTTTGTTATATATTCAAATTGTCTAGTGAATTACTTCGTAAATGTAATTTTATACTAGTGATTATGATATATTGACCATTAACAACTTCTAATTCATGCAAGACAAAATGCTAAACTCGCAAATTACAATCGCATTATTCATTGCGAAATAAATATTCGGGTCTTATTAAAATAAGTTAGTTAAGTTAATTTATTTTAAGTAGCATACTTAAAATAAATTAACAAAGTATTAGTAATTTGGATATGCGTTTGAAATTTAAATCATTATAATAATCTAGTTGATTTGGGAATAAAAACGCGCCGTCGCATGATGATTATGTATTTATTTAACTCGCAGTTAAACAAGGAAAGAGTCACGTCTGAATATATCACCAACGTATTGCCAGTACAACTGTCGTGAAGAATTTACTACGCGACCTATGACTGAATGTCATTCCTAAGAAAACAAACTGCTCTTTTGGACCTCTGTAAAATACACATAAACTGATGAGGTATTTAGTTGTACATTTTGTGTTCGCACTTTAATTTCAATTACTCTAATAATAAACGAATTGGCAGTGTAATAAACTTTGGGTGTGCTCTCCCTATTCTTACAAAATTAACAAGACAAGTAGGTAGCAAACAGTGTTTTAAGCTACAGTTGTCAGCCTACTCTGTACCAGAAATGTCGCAAGATTTTGAGAAAGAGCAGTAATAATAGTAGTCCTCAGAACGGAGAACTGATAAGTATGCGGGACTGTGCACTGCTGGCAATGAGGCTAATATGCGCACACAAAGCGAAACAGCAAACGCTGTAAGTACAAAGATAATTCGGCACAAACAAACGATGAAAAGTATAAAGAAAACAAATGTTTCCCCGAGCGATATAATAAAATTGTTGCTAGCTAACGGCAAACGGCTCCCGGCCGCGGGCGAGGCAAGCTCGCGCCGACTAAGTAATTGCCTTTTACAGTTTGTCGCGAACAAACTTTCCAGCTGACTCATCCCCATGTCTCTCAGACGACACATAAAAACACTTTTTTCCACCTCAGCGGTAATATAATTTTCGACCCGTGTATTTTAATTAACCGATACCGATTCATCTGCAAAGCTTCGAATAAGGCAGTCAAGTCTTATAACAAGAAAAGTGTTTTCTTTAAATTTGATTTTCTTATTGCAGAGTTTAAAAGTCTTGCAATGAAATTTATGATTTTTTCCTGACGTACAATAAGTGTTGTGTAACTAGAAATCCAAATAATCCTAACTGGAATGGTCGTTCACTTGCAGAATGTCATCAAAAAACCGACCGCATAAATTGTCTAGCTAGACCTTTTGAAGCGAGTCGCGTTCTCGTTCAAGCCTAGTTCGCCACGGCCACAACGGCTCGCGTCCTGTCGCTGACACACCACTCTCCGCAAAAACAACGTGCCTCCACAATACTACAATAGGTGGCTGAGCTGAGCGGTTTCCTCCCCCCTCCCGAGCGCCTCCTCCTCCCCCTACAGTCGCCACTTGTATGACTCAGCAGCAAGCTTTAGATCAAATTCGACGCGCGATTCTAGTGGCTTGTTTTTCGCAGTAAATACTTTTTTGGTCGATAAACCATTCGGTAATGGCGATACCGACGGAGATAAAGGTGAGGCACGACCGAGAATAAATTATAGGCGAGTAGCCGAGGAAAGTTATTTTATTGTTTTAATAAAAGTTGGGGAAAGACTTTGCGGAATGCTCTCGGCGTTTGTGGAAAACTTCGCTGAGGTTCCTAGCGATCTATCCGAGGATTGTTATGCGAAGTATATACTGTGGATTGTTAAAAGTCAAAAGGGAACCGGAGGGCCGGGTTCCTTATGAGAAGAAGAAGAATTAAACTTGTGTAATATTGTATATAACGGCGAAGTTCTTAGGAATAACAATTAACGCCTTAAAATTTCAATGACAAAGAACAAAAGGTGAATAAAATCGGTATCGGTTGGAACGGAAACGCAGCGGCACCACCGGCTTCCCATACAAAACGGAATCCAATTAGCCATCCCATCTCGTCGGCTTTCATTAACAGCCCGAATCACTGGGCTCTGGGAAAAAAACACAACGTGGCCGGAAAAATGTGCCCAGCAAAAATGGCTTACACAAGACGCCATTAAACACGTTTTATTGACCACCATGCGTTATAAACCGAGCGTTTAATTACGTAAAGTGTACAGTAAAATACGTATAAAGCCATCCTGAAAACGGTCGTATCCTACTGTGAGTAGATTGCTCAGAAGCGGATGGCATGTGGATTAAGTGCGGCGGCCTACGCAACGTTTCATTTTAATGGTAAATGCTTTTTTGAATTAAACATTTTATTTCCGAGACGACATATCTGGCTTTGGATTCATATTACATTACTATTAAAATCTTTGTTATAGAGGGTGATAAAAAATAACGTTGCTATTAGAAATAGCGTATCTAATGAAATTTACATGCAAATTGCCGGTATAAGTAATGGTTACACCAAGCCACGCTAGTCCCCGACCATCAGTATTATATTTTGTATACATGGAGTTATAGATAAAAGCGAATAATTAGATGCACATAAATGTTCAGTTCTCATACACAAAACCAACACATTATGAAAACAGATCAATACAACACCGCAGTGGCGATATATTTGCGCAGCCATTAAAACAAAGTAACAGCCTACAGTACAGCAGCATGCCACGCAATATCTTTAGTAGTATCATCAAGATAGCAGCCTAGTGTCACCGAACCCTGCTCAGAAGCTGTGGGAACATGAAATTGAGACATAAATCCACCGTTATGGCCACACGTACAGTGCGCTATAATCAATGGTACGAGCACATATAAACGGATAATACAGAACCCTTGCGATATAACAGTTAACGACTAACGAGAGACTCTTAATTTTAATGACAGCCGATTTCAACCCTGTATAAGTAATTTCTTAATACTCAGAAGTGTAAGGAATATTCAATATTTTTAATTATAACAATAAAATATTATCCCAAAGCACTACTCTTTCTTACATTTTAATCAATCAAGCACTCTCATGTATAGTCTGAGAACAGCCAGCAAGCAAATCAGTGATTACTCTTTTCCTATAAACGCTTGCAACTACTGAAATACATCGGTTGCTAACCAAAAATATTAACTAATAAAAAGACCTTAGCAAATGGGACTATAAAATGAAAAATACTAGTTATTTCCATTTTTATCCATATGAAGTAATGCTTGCGTGTGCAAAATCCGATTCGCGTATTATTTGACGGAGCGATTATTTTTAGATGATGTTTAAAATATCCGCCCGCATGCACCCACGACTCAGAACTCGGCGAATAGCTACAAGCTCAAAATACCGAGTTTAAATCCGTACTCGACAACAAATAAACATTCGCAAAATAATGCGTTATCAACTATATCTTGTGCAATTGATAAGTTTATAGGTATCTGTTATAAGTACCGACCTTATAATGATCTTGTTATATAATATTAGCCGGTTATATGACTTCACTTCTTTATGAAGTACCGATCCTCGACGACTCTAGAAAGTAATCAAACTTCCAATTTTCTATATTGATGGCAATCTCGGGACATTGATAGGTATACATTTTGCAATAGAGATCAAAGCGACAGCCCACAAAGAATATAAAGAGGCTTTCAGAATGAATTTGGTAAAGAAGTATTCACCGTACAGCAATTTTTTGGATTCTATGTAGATTCGACGATTTTTTGTCATGTTTCTACTTACAGCCAAACTAGTTCTAAAATTTTCGCCTCACAAAAGAACAAAAAACATAATTAGTATGTATGTACGATATTGAATCCTCATACAATACAGAATATCCATAGCAGGGGTCGAAACTGATTGCCATGGTAAAAATACTGACTTTACTGACTTGAAGAGTCGAAAATACGGACCTTTTACTGACTTTCAAAGTCAAAGGGTGTTACAGACAATGTTAATAAGTAAAAAGTAGGTACACCGTTTTTAGAGGTTATTAATTTTTTTTAAAGGATATGCAGACAAACTTTCTTGCATTTACTTGAGCTTAAACACTAGCTTTGCCCACAAGTTGATCCGCGTTGATAAGATACGCTACATTGTATTATTATCCTTTAATAGGCGGCCCTTTATTTATAAAATCCGGCTAAGTGCGTGTCGGACCACGCATACTATAGGTTTCCGTAGGCATTCCGCCTGTTTTCAATAATACGGAACCCTAATAATGAGCATGATGCTTCATTTTGATGGGAAACGTGTAATGCGGCGCGTAATAATTTCGCCATGTTTTACGTACGTTCGCGTGTGGGTCCGAAACACAATCAAGTATTTTTTTCAAATTGACGACCACTTGGCTCCGTGGTTTGAGCGTAAACTGCTCGGCTCACTGCACCGGGTGGTTGCTGGTTAGATTCCGGTGGGGCAAAGTCAATAAGTCGGGCGATACACCGATCGCCAGACTGACACACCAACTGTATGGTCCCAAACTAAGCAACACTAGTAATAGTACTATCGCCCTATTCGCGTTTATTTATACTGACAAAGGACTGGGGGCGATTCCAGTGACACCTAGACTAGGGGAAATTACGAAAAGCCATTTCCGAAATTTGCCCCGTCGGGAATCGAACCCGCACCCACCACGTGCAGTGAGCCAAGCAGCCTACGCTCAAACTACTGCACCAAGCGGTCGGTATTTATAAAATATTTTATAGAATATTTAATTTATTAAATTATTGATATTTTTTTAAATAAGAAATAATTAATTACCTTTAATAAACCATCTATAATGTAGTTCAAGAGTTAGAGGAACTGAATCTTACAACTCACATAAAAAAGGCCACTTTGAAGCTCAATAATTTCGTAAACGAAAATTAATTTTGAAAAACTTTCAAAGAAACCTAAAAATTATTGTTCAATACTTATCGAAAGATATCCCGAGGGGGTGAATAAACTATTTTTTTCACTCCCCTTCACGTCATGGACAGGAGTGTACCTTCCCTAGAATAAAAATGCTTTCAATATTTATTCATATCAGTTTTGTAGCGGCACCGAAAATCTATTTTTGTTGCAATTTGCAGCCCCAATATTCTCTGAATAAAGTGACTGACGTCGGACGGACGGTTTAAAGGTTTCTAGTTTGACTACGGAATCCTAAAAAAGCCGTGTCTGTAAATTAAGGTGGAGGCGCCTGTCTAGCCCGCGAAATTCAAATTTTTCGAGTATTTTTATAGTTTATCCAAAATCTGAAAACATTCAAGACACCATTTTGTAATTGGCGAAAAATACCGTATGCAATGCATTTATTAATACAGACAACTTACTCTAAAACATTTCAAGAACGACAGATAACCAGAAAAACTGCCAATTTTTGTATATTTAGTGATTTACTAGTATCATATCCACCGTGATAATATTTAGAATAAAATAAATGTATTAATAAACGCACTGCATACTGTGTTTGTCGCAAATCACAAAATGTTGTCTTAAATGTTTTCAGATTTTGGATAAACTATAAAAATACTCGAAAATGTTGAATTTCGGGGGCTAGACAGTCGCCTTCACCTTAAATATAATCCAGAAAGAAACAGCCGGGATATAGCAGTAGGAATTAAACGTGTCCCAAAAAAAAGTTTGTGCGCGCATTACAAAAAAAAAACGGAATATATCCGTTTTTGTTCTACTGTAAATACATATCTATTATATATAACTCAAAGGTGACTGACTGACTGACATAGTGATCTATCAACGCACAGCCCAAACCACTGGACGGATCGGGCTGAAATTTGGCATGCAGGTAGATGTTATGACGTAGGCATCTGCTAAGAAAGGATTTTGATTAATTCTACGCCCAAAGGGATAAAATAGGGGATGAAAGTTTGTATGAAACTTTGTCAATTAAATTCCACGCGGACGAAGTCGCGGGCACAGCTAGTTAGTTATATTCTAAATACTGAATTGATTTTGATGCGGTCTTCACCATTTGGTAGCTTGGGGTCAAATTCGAAATCTAAGCCACATTTCATCTAATTCCGGTGGGATGAACTACATATTTCAATACAATTTAGCCTTTCCGTACTACTAGTATTACAAGCCACACTACACTTAGGAAGTCATTTTGCTGTTCATTATGGAGCATTGTTGAATGGGCATTTTGACATTAATGTGGTTGCTTTGTCAGTTTTTCAAAATTATATCCAGTTTACGAAATATTCAGCTTCAAAGTTGTAGCCTTTTTACTTTAGTGTGCAATAAAGAGTTTTTCTATTATATGCTATTATAACCTCTAACTAGTGAACCACATTAAAAACAAATACATATTTAATATGAACCATCACATATATTATTATTGTAAAGCGGTGTTATGTCTAGGGACCCCATAGTATGCGTGGACCGAACGCACTTAGCCGTTTTATTAGGGTTTTATTATAGTATAGATTCTATAGGTATCCTTAGTGAAAGTAGCGTAGATTTGGTAAGTATCCATAAAAAAAAAACCTTTCCTTGAAGTCGAAAATACTGACTTTACTGACAATTTTTCAGAAAAACTGACTTTTACTGACCAATGTTAAAAATACTGACTTTTACTGACTTTACTGACCAGTTTCGACCCCTGCCATAGACTAGGGATTAAAATCCCACGCATCTGCTTGCGTCAATTTGTCCCTCGGATAGCTATAACGCTAATATACTATAAACGCTACAAAGATCACACGCGGTCGAGATCATATCGGCGATGAGTAAAGGCCTTTAGGAGGGGACAGAACAAGGTCATATCTCGAATCTTGAGCCCGCAAGACATCCGAGAACCCTCGAGGGGGAGCGGGCACGTCCCTCGGACGCGCTCCCCCCTCTTTGTGTCGAAATCACATTAGCCATTGTTCGATGTCGCTTTGTCGGCGGCGTATGCGAATTAACTGTACTCTGTTGGCATTATTAAGAGCTGTATTTTGTTAGGAAATAAGGTATTCATGCTGACCTGGCTTGGCGTGTAACACATGACTTTTCTTATTAAAAGTGTTCATAAGTTTTGAAGAACAATCGAATTAAGCACGTTTTGAATGAAAACAGGCTTTTTTATGGAAATAATTGTTAATAAAGTTATATTTTTGTGTCTGAAGCAAGCCTAGCTTTTATGGATAATAAGCCCTACATTTATAAGAACATGTACCACAGGTGACAATATTTCGGACATAATAATAAATAAATCGTAGTACAAATAATAACACAGCAATCCATATTATATCAACCGCAATATCCATGTTATTGAGATAATAAAACTCCAGAATGCGGTTGTTCGGAAGCAGCTAGTCGTTTCCTATGTACACACATACATTACAACTTTTTATCTCGGAGTCCTTTGTTAAGTTTCTAGAGTATGAATGGAGTTATGAAAGTTTTTGAAGATAAGCCAAAATTACTTGGAGCAAGTGATTTTGTATGTCTTCACACAAATATGGGTCAACTATAATATTTTTATTTAAACATTACTTTTATCTACTATATAAAAATAAGTCGGGTTTTCCTTCTTGACGCTATAACTCCAGAACGCACGAACCTATTTCCACGGTTTTGCATTCGTTGGAAAGGTCTCGGGCTCCGTGAGGTTTATAGCAAAGAAAATTCAGGAAAAATTTCAACAGAACGCGGACGGAGTCGCGGGGCACAGCTAGTTCTATAATAATAATGAATTGTTTTCAGTCTTTAAGGCATCTTTCAAAATCCCTTTTGAGCCAAATTGGTATGAAACCAACTAATAAGTGCTGTCACATCTACGATTCGAAACTACAAATACTTAGATTTAGTTTTATAAAATAATTTAATTCATTCTTATCGTTAATTATCTCTAAATAAATAAGAAAACTGTATGTTTTGAGAATTTAGATATCATCAAACTTTATTTAACAAGATTTCGTTCCGTCCAATCGATACGACATTGTTTCGACAATAATACACAAAGCCTGTCGGTAATTACGATTTTAATAGGTCGGTCAGCGAATGGGGGTTTGTCCACACCCCCGTCCGCCCGTGGGGGAGTCGGGGGGCCGGATGGGGGCATTAACGATCTGTACAATAGCTGTACGTACATAACTTAAATTATACCGTTTTTGATAATCCTATTGAACGAATAAAGTGGAACAGAGATGTAATTACCATTTAGTAGGTATCTGGATTTCTGATTTGATTACGGGCTCACTTTACGAAATTAATTTATTACATTTATAAAGTTAACAACTGGCTATCATAATACCCGGGTAATATCTATACCGGGTACCAGAAAGAACTTTAAAGAACAGCAAATGTCTGCAGCATTTTATTTGCAATGATTCTGTAAATAAATAAGTTATGGATTATAACCTACATACATTGCTTGAAGCCACTTCCATAGAGAGTAGGTACAGGCAAAAACGTACGTAAGACATTACCATTTTCCTTATTTATCTAGAGTGGGCGTAAAACTGACACGGTCTACATACATTTTTCCATCAAACCCAAATAGAGTGGTACACAACCGCACAACCGCACGCCTAGAGGCGTGCAGGCAGGCAGAGGCAGGCGACGATAAAGCAATTAACATAATTCTAACTTAAACACCTACAATTCGGAGCGCTATCTGGCTCATATATGGTTTTGTTATGTAATTAATATGCGTAATTTATATACAAATTGTTCGAGATAAAAGCAGTGTGCGATTATGTCATGGAAATATCCGTTTCTAGTTCAAGGCAGATAAGATGTTAGTATGTATCGGTTCGTGTGCATACATGAAAGCATTATTAACTTGTGTGCTGTTCTATCTAAGTAAGTATAATCAGTTGTTGCTAGTTATTAACTCCATCCACATGACTGGCCCAGTCATGTGGAAATTCCTTTCATAATAGAACTGAGCTGGCCCTGGCCTAAGAAATGAACAAAATGGCCTAGTGATCTGAGACATAAAAGAGTCGAGGTGGCCCTTGCCTAGGGCATAAAAAAGCTGGCTTGGGCCCTGCCCTGCCATAAGGCAGAAAAGAGCTAACCCTGGGCTGAAATGTGAGGATAAGAACCAGCCTCCGCCAAACGGCAGCATACTTTCAGTCCCGTGACTTTAATGCAGAGTGAAATTATGCAAAAACAAGTCTTATTAAGGCTATCATAACATTCTTTTCATTTCACATTCACGATGGCTGCCCAAGAATAGTAATGAGATGGAAAACACACGGCCACAAGACAATAGCATCTTTTCCGTCTTACACACTCGGTTTGGGACCGGAATACTAATTGAGCTACGGATAAACATGTTTCTATATTGAATATTATCAGTTCGTGATGATGTGAGATGGTAATTAATCATGCTTACTTAAGGGAAAAAATTATTCTGTTGTTAATTAGTCTATTTCTTTAATATGTTCAGGGGAATTAAAAATTGTCAATTAAACAAGTTTAGTTTAGTTAGGAAACCCTAAAACCAGATTTCTTACTTTTTTGCAGTTAACAAAACACATTTGCGATTTTAATTTTTGTGCCGCAATTCGCTCTATGTTGGTAATTAAATAAAACAGCAAATCTCCAATGATACTGAATTTAAAAGGGGAAATATAATTTCAAAATGACGGACAGCCGCCCCCTATACGTATATAAATTAATATCAAACTGTTTCTAGTAACCTTAGATAGATAGGAATGGACATTAAAACTAAAATCCATCTGTTACAAACGCGTGCTAACATCCTGTCATTAACTTGTGTAGCAACAGTTCGTGCTATTTGCATAGGATTATGTCATGCATCAGGAAAATTATCTAGAGTACTACATACATACAGCGGAGTTGTTGGATGTAATGCAGTCATTCATACGATGACATGACAAGTTTTTGAATAACACAAATACATATAGCATTGAAAATAAATATATAAGATTCTTGGATAACTAATACTTCTCCTGAAAATGCACGTATTAATGGTGATACTCACTGAAAAATTGCGTTAATTAAAAACGACAAGATCTGCCTACAAATTTATTTGACAGTAATTCCAATTCTGTTATGATTTAATCAAATCTGACAAGTCTAAACATTTCTGTCTTCCATAATGTAATAGCAATCCAGTTGATTCAAGTTTAGTTCAGCAGAAGCTGCCCCAGCAACGCTAGTCACTAACTTAACGTATAATTTACGTTAAAATTATAATTTTAGGTCAATATAAAGTCCGCATCTAAGTGACCTGTAGTTATGACGAGAGAACTGCATGTAGCGCGCGCGCCGAGGCGAGATAACTACAGAAATTATGTGCATACAACAACATTACTATAACAAGTCATTGGGTATAGGTTCAATAAAAATATAATCCAATAGCATCACACCTATGGAGGTAGACGGGATATTTCAAATAGGTATTTTCTCTTTATATTAATAATAAGAACATACTTTTTAATCTAACCCTTAAAGTATCATATGAAAACCATTTATTAACCATTTTTAAGCTAGATGGAACTCAATATCCATCCGGAACTGGATTAGACAAAGATGTGGATACGGGTCCTTACAACCAAGCCGCTCCTATTCCCTAGTTAAAAGTAAAAAAATACCATTCGAAGCATTATTATTATGTTGGTCACATTGAACCGAATAATTTCTGGAAAGTCTTTAGACTTTCTTAAATTTTTAATTCACGATCCTTGTCATGTCTTGACAAAAAAACACGTCTGTGGCACGCTGCCTATAGTAACCGTAATTATGCGCATACATTATGCCAATCGCGACTCACGGCGTTAGTATTAACGATATTTTGATGTTAAGAATAATCGGCAACACAACTTTTTTACGCCATCAATTAGGACTTGGGTAGGCAGCAGAGATGACTGATGATGTCCTAATTTGTACAAATCATCGGTATACTTTTGATGTTATGTTTTATGATAAGTTTGAAATATTTTAATGCTATTGCATCATGACAGCATAATTTATTAGTTTGTAGTTACGCTAATTTGGACCTTAGGATTTTTATAATAATTATCCTTGGTTTCAAGTCGCCTCCAGCACATTTGTATTATAAAGAACATAAAACCATGTACATCGTTCAACATTAACCCCAGAGAAGTTTACAACGCGGACCAACGACACAGGACGTTCAAAAACAAGTTATGAAGATACCTTTCGACGGCCTCGAGCAAGAAAACAAAGCTACATAAAATCGAGGCGATGATTGTAGGCGAGTATTTAAAACGCTCAATCGATTGCCGATCGACAGCCCGCCCGGCCGGTTGTGTGGAAGTGTGTGCTCGCTCGCACACGTGGCGGTACGGATGTGGCCCGTCCGTCTATTTACCCAAGTACCTATCCGACCGTCCATGGGTGTCATATAAACGATTTATAATATACGTTGGAGCGTATGGGAAATGTGGTAACCGTCGGACGCGCTTGTGAGACCGTGTCACGACATTTTAGAAGTTTAGTTATTAATATAGTAGAGTTGAAAAACGCGTTTTCTAAATAATTGCATAAGCAAATCCTGGGCGTACCCACTCCGTGTTACTATCGATCGATGATTGAAAAGAGTAATGGGATAAGCGACATTTTGGCAACAGATAAAAGTGATTTAAAAGTGTGATTAGAATGAAAATGTCATGTCAACGTATGTAAATAGCGTTAGTGACAGTTACAATTGTCGTAAAACCAGAATTGAAAATGAGCGAAATAGAAAGATGTGCCAATTCCAATGGAAGTTCTTCACTTGTTGCGTTTCGCCTTTCATGCACACACATCATTGACCAAGAAAGATTGATTTGCCCTATATACCTATAAGACGGTAACGGTCAATGACACTGTATTTTTACAGTGCGTCTAACGGAGTTGATCTATAAGGATTGATAACTAGCTAGATAGCTAGTTACATCTTGACACGGCGCGCAAGATGGGTCGAGGCGAAGCGCTAAACAACGTCCTCTAGTCATTGTTTACGATATACGCACGTATAATAATAGTGCATAGCCGTTAGGCGGCACGTTGCTATGCCAGTTGGTAGGTATGCCGTCTGTGTGGTTTCGCGCACCGACCATTTTGATACCGGCAGGCGGCATTATTCATTTCGCTATTTGTATGCTGTTGCAATGAAATGAGCAATTCAACGTGACGTAATTTTTTATAGACTTGACAAGTGATTTTGTTATTTACCCATTAAACATTACTAATGAATGTACATGCATTGACCATACGTTCATAATGAAACCTAGCTGATAAGCATATTATATTTACAAACCTGGATAAAACAATAACCGCCGCTGGCCTTGTGTGTTTATCAGTTTGCCGCAGGAATATAGGTACCTATTAACGTGTACTAGGTAACTGTTATCGGTTATTCTAAAAGCGCGGGAACATTCAGCGCGTTCTCACAGCACGATCATACATAACCTCGCCTCGTGAATTAGGTAGGTAAGTACTCGAGCGTAATCAAATAAATGATAGCTACAGGTGCCACGTCATCTTACAACAAAATATTGTTTGTAGGTAACTAGGTAGGTATTCTGTTGCGATAAAAAGTTGCAAATTCGAAATTGTAATTGTAAAAGTTATTCCATCAAAATGAGAGCTCATAAAAAATACCTATTCGTCATCGTTTTACATACTCGGCCTGAAGTTTAGACAAACAAATTAATGAAACTTCGGCAAAAGAGAAAGTTAAAAAGAAAAAGCTAAAGAAGTAAATAATCAAAGGTGGAAACTTTGGAATGAAATCCATTCAAACTTTCCACCGAATAAAGTTAGTTGGACGGGAACCGAGGGGTAATTTAACTTTAGTTAAACGACATGAACAATGCACAATCGACATTTGGACAAAGCACTAGTTTAGTAGTAACTACTGTATTGGAAAGTATGGAAGTTAGCAGTTTTAATGAATTTGTTGAGGACAAATTAATGTTTGCAGAGTTATTTAGTCAGTAGGTAGAAATGATATAGGTATTTGAAATTAGTAATTTTGATGAAAAGTTTTGATTAAAAATTATAAATGCGAGTTCAGTAATTTGCCTTATAAACAAAACTTCACAAGTTTTACAAGCACCTTGTGTGAATTATGAGATATTCACAACTACTTGATAAGGAGTCTTGTGAGAAAAAAGTGTTATGTATCTAAGATGTACCTACGTACCTTTATATACATAGATATAATTTTATGTTGATGATGTATGCTGTATTGCAGTAACTATGCTATGCTTCACATATTGTAACCATTCACAAAGCTCTTTAATCCTGCAAATAACAATTTTGGGACACAAAAGAAATGATATTGTTACTTATCAGATATCTACACAGTATTAAGGCTAGGAAGTATGTTTCACTCAATGTATATCAAATTCAATTGAGGTAGGTACCTTACTGTATTTAAATGTGTAGCAGGTAGGTATTTAGTGGAGATAGTAATGCACAAACTAGACAGACATGGGAGCCAGTCATGGTATACCAATATTGATATTTAAACATATCTAACAAAGCCTATTTCAGAGTGAAAATTAATCAAATAACCTTATGGTTAACTTGTCATAATGTCTTAATACACATTGAGATAAAATTTCACAAACTCTTAAAAGGAACAGTATCAGTACAGTATGAATTTTAAACCTGAAATGCATACTTATTAAGAAGTGCCATTTACATCAGTATTTTATGAGGTTTATGTAAACCAGCAGACATTCGTCACTCCCTAGGTTTTGGAGTGAAGATGTTGGTGGTGAAAATGTTGCTTACTCATCATGGCGGCATCATAAATTTGTTTCAATCGTTCCGAGACACTTAATTAAATTGAATTGGTAATATGTCTTCTTGAATGTCCCTACGATTAACAATTTGAAAAGCATTATGTTTGTTGCTTTGGGAGAACTAACATCCAATTACTAAAAACTAAAAGTTGGTTAAGTGAGTAAACCCAATTTACATTGAAATGATATCCCCAAAAGTTGTGAAAACATACATGTTTTTTTGTTAGAGCAATTAGTATCTAAGTTTAGATAATAGACAATTATGACCCAGACTCTATCCTTATGGTGATAGGGCAGCATTAAATTGTTAAGTCATCCATTTTTTATGTCATAAGAAATTACTGTGAACAGGTGGTTATAGTAAAACAGTGTTGAATGTTTCCTTAACTACATATTTCCTTTGGGTGGGTCACAATAAAATTAAACTTTCAAGTAAGTAGGTATTTATGTCTTACCTGGGAAATTATCAATATTGATTTATTCATGTGAAATCAAATAAGCATATTATTTACAACTGATTCAGTATATAAGCACACTACGCAATTTACTTTTCACTGAATTAGGGTCATAACGGTCGCGAGCACATGCACTCGAAACTCGAACAACGTGTAAAGTTCCCGCACTTGAATATTGCCGAATTTCAGGTTCCAGACTAACAGTTTTCTAGAAAATACTAATTCACGGGTAATACGTTTTCTCACGCGATCAAGAGGTGACGCGGCGGCGTCGCCGAGAGAATAATGTCGTCGGCGGACTGCCGCCGCCACAGCAAAGCTATCACCGCGCCGCTTAGCCGCATCAGTGACGCTACCACATTTTTCGTAATAACGCTATCAATTTTACTACTAATCAACCCAAAATCATCTCCCACCATTTATACGTCACTAAAACTACTACGATATTAGTAAATATATAGAAACTCACCGTAAATAAGTCGATTCCAACAACAAAGAGTCACCAGCCACGCGCTCCAATTATAGGGCACTCACAAAATCACGAAAGCACAAGATGTTGAAGCAATATTACTTCACAGAATAGTCAATGATGTCCACAGTCAATTTTTAAAGTCAAAATGAACAAAGTTTTCCAGTTTGTCGTGGGTATAATCACTGAACCATGAAAGTATACCGAGAAGCACCGCCAGCTACATACAAAATGGCGGATTTGCGTAACGAAAGTGACGCGCTGACGCGCCGAAAACGCATGGCTGAAAAAAAAAACACTTGTCTATGGTAGTCTATAGTAAAATCGATTTTTTGATCGATATGAGAAACTAAACATCTTATACGAAGTATTTAGAAATCAGTGCTAAACAGTAAATTATATTGTTTTATTTTGCTAAATGTTAAAAATGTGGTATTTAAACACTATTTTAATTGCAATTTTCATGCATGCAAGCAGGGCAAAATAATTCAGTTCATACGTTTAATGTATTTGTCTCTGGTAGCTTACACATTATCTTGATGCTTTAAAATGATTGATAGTTTTCTTTTAAGGCTGAAGCGCCCATCTAGCCCGCGAAGTTCAAATTTTTTGAGTTCTTTTAGATTTTTTTCAAAATCTGACAATAATAAAAGACAAATTTTGTAATTCGCGAAAAAGACCGTGTGCAGTGTATTTATTAATATATCCAACTTACTCTAAAACATTTCAAGAACGACAGCTATCCAGATAATCTGGCAATTTTGTATATTTAGTGATTTTCTAGTATCATATCCACCGTGATAATATTTAGAGTAAAATAAATGTATTAATAAACGCACTGCATACTGTGTTTTTCGCAAATCACAAAATGTTGTCTTAAATGTTTTCAGATTTTGGATAAACTATAAAAATACTCGAAAATTTTGAATTTCGCGGGCTAGACAGGCGCCTTCACCTTAAAAATGTATGGACCAATCACTAAAATAACAAAATATATGTAAAGTGTAAACTAATCAACTGTGCATAATTAATATGGTTGGCATACTCTTGAGCATACTAGCATATGGCCATAAAGATATTGTGTATGACAACCTATAAGTACTTAAACCTTTACACAGTAATATTATTTTAACATCAGAGACAGTGAGTAACAATCAAATCACATGCATTCCATAATTTCTTGCGTAAATTATAAGCAGCTATAGATTATTTCTTCAAGTTTTATATAGTTTATGGGAAACAGCGACACCTCACATTGATACACAAACATAAATGTTGTCTCTATTTTTTGGTGTCATAAAATAGAGACAATAACTTGTTTCAGTAGGTATAATGAAAGCTTGCTCCTAAACTTTACTATCTACTAAGGCTCGTATCAATAAATCGATCTCAAGTTTGAGAGCGGTCTTGAGGACGCTTTTGACATAATGTCATTCTGTACTGCTATGACAAAAATGTAATTTCTAAGATCGATCTCAGACTTGAGATCGATTTATTAATACCTAAGACCAAAAACTCATTGAGTTAATGCAAATGCCCAAAGTCCAATTCCAAACCAAACAAAACGCTCGCTCTCGCTCGCACATTAAATTTTTGGTCTTAATTTATTAACCTAACGTCTGTCAAACAAAAAAAAACACTAATCAATCAAATCAAATTACGCTCTGAAAATTACGTGTCGTAGTTTTTCGATTTACAGGTTTGTTTTATAATGGTATTCTAATAGCATCCTGAATAGGTATAGGGTGAAAATATTATCATGAAAATGATGGACATGTAATACGTAATAATGAGTCGCAATTTTATATAGCTGCGTAGTAAGTATAGGTAGGTATTGTTGACTGAAGTAACATTGATCAATCAGCTGAGTTTTGTTTTCATTGTGAAAGGTTCCCACGAGTGTTCCAAGAGTAGAATCCTGGAAAGATATTCATTTGTTAGACAACATTGCAGCTCGAACGAGTAATCTACGAAGAAAATGAACGAATTAAAATCATTAGAACACGCCACATTGAAGGTAAGTTAGCCATTTTAGTTTTAGCACTTAATCCTAACAGTTTGTTAACATGGCTGTTAATTTACAAGGACGAAAGATAAATTATTATTATAGCTTAGTAAAAATCTTTTATCGAACTAATTTCAATTTAATCATTATTTTAATTACGAGATGTACAATTTATCTAAAAAATATAATATGTATTTCCTACATTAGATAGGTAGTTACTTACTTACCTAATATTTTTTGCGCGCATCCAGCTGGGTAGGTGCTGGTTCAATTACTGTAATAAGTGATAAGAAAAGTGTAACTATAAACCTTTTGTAATTCAAATCAGTGTAATAGACACTTTTTTAATTTATAACTGTTTTTTTAACAAATATCTATGGGGGATACATAATATATTTATATGTGGTAAGTAATGATAATGTACAGGTGGCCACCAATCAACCATAACTGTCACAACACAGGACTTAAGTATAATAATAATATCAGTATAGAGAATGTCTGTTTGGAACAAAATTTCCTATTATGTTCCTATTTCATTAATAGTTAATGGGACTAATCTATTTCAGGTACCTTACGAGATATTCAACAAACGATACCGTAATGCTCAACGTGTGCTTGACGTAGAAGCAAGACAAGTGAGCAGTGCGGCCTCCGAACTGGACACCACTACTAGGAAGCCGCTGGTCACCACTGGAGAGATTGACTCCTTGCTTGGTGGGATGGTGAGTGGATTATAAAAGATACCTAATTATTTAATAATTTATAATATTAATTGTAGCCCTTTTGACATCCCACTCCTGGGCACGGGCCTCCTCTCACTACGAGGGGGATTCAGGCCTAATTTTTATGATGAAAAACTGTGGACTCAGGGCTAGCTGCTTCTTTCTTGCAGCTATCCTTTTCTGTTAGTCAATCGGCTACCTAAGAGGCCTCCTGCACGGTGGAATTAACCACCCAACAGAGAGATATGGAGCTAAGTATAAAATAAAATTGGATGCATATCAACTGCTTCATTCTTCATTGTTCTCAATCTCTCTGTTGGACAGTAGATCTGATTATGTAAAAGGCTATTTGTAAGTACCAAATAACTCTGATTGATCAGCTACTAAACCTGTACTTAGAAAGAAATATTAATAACAAAAATATTCCATTAATCATTTAGTTGTCATTGATTTATATAATAATTAACTTAATTACATAATTAATTAAGCTGGGTATGTTGCATAAGAGCGATTATGATTTAACAAGAATGAGTGTCAATAATCTCGTAACTGATAGGTCTCAAATTCATCCCCATCCTGGCCACTAAACAATTGATGTGAGGCCACTACTACCACAAGTATTAGCTTAGCTGGAAGGTCAAATGGATACTAAATATGACATACAATCAAGGCTTATAGGCATAGCGGCATAGGTTTTGTATTGCAGTGGAGTGGTACAGGAAGGGTGTGTCAAATGACCCATAGCTTTTTGGCGCATACCCATTTGCACTGCTTCACTACCGCAGAAACCTTTACAGTTAAGTGCTATGCCTGTAGCCTTGTTATTTAAAAATATATTTTTAATAAAGAAATTAAACCAACTTCAAAAAAACCTGGGTGCACTAAATAAAGCTAGAAATAACTATAGGGACCTTGTAATGTATTTCATTTAAAGATTCAACTAGAGGTAGTTATCTACTTAAGAAGTAGTCCTAACATAGTGTAAAGATAGTGGCACCAACTTTTTAAAATCCACAATTGACAGAGTAATCGGTGAAAATACATAAAAAACAAAGACATAGAGACGAACATGGAAACTCCTTCTTTTTTCTAAGTCGGTTAAAAAAAGCTACCATCGGTCTGTAGGTTGAGAAGCTAACGGCGATGAAGCGCAAAGCGTCAGAGGCGATCACAGAGGAGGTGCAGGCGGCGTATGTGTGCAAGAAACGGCTAGAGCATTTGAAGGAACAGGCGGCCGCGCTGGCCGAGCCCAACACGCCGCAAGTCAAGGTATTCATAGCAAATTGTGTTCTGCTTTGACTTACACACTTACTGTCTATTTCACAAACGGAGTTTCGTAGAGGCGGTGCTACAGTTGTGTGCCTGTAATATAATTTACACTGTGTACAATTTAGTTCCGTATTTTTCCACGGGACTACCTATGTGAAATATGCTTTAGTAGTGTTTTGTAGTTTATCTTGAAGTTAGAACGCTTTTGACCTGGCTGGGTGGGTACCCCCTCCCCGGAGCTTGTGGCCTAAGGTGGAGGGGGATTAGGAAGTAGCCATAGGTATAGGATAAACTTATCCTACATTTGAGTACTTAGGACAGAAATTTGAGTACTGAATGAAAAACAGATGGCAGTTGTTGACTGACATAAGTGCATCGAAATTAGTATTTACTAAATTGAAAGAATTCCATAAAACTGTTTTAGGATTTGAGAATGGTCTGAACGCGTAACTTAAGCCCTGTCATTTTGTAGTAGACATCGTTCGGTGGTATTTTAATATGCTATTCATGGTTTACCTTTTTATTTGTCTGCTTACCACAGACAACGATGAACCAATGGCGCAAGGTACGCCTGGACCGGATGCTAGTGGACTATTTCCTCCGCAACGGGTACTACGAGTCCGCCGGCAAGCTCGCGGACGCCAGGGAGCTCAGGGACCTCACCAATGTTGGTAAGTACCTCACCTCACCTCGGTTGGTGTTGGTTTTATTTCGATTAAATTCGTGCGTCGTCGTTGGACACCACTGTTGATACAGGGGTGCTACTCTTAGCAACGATAATCGATATATCGTGACACCAATAGTGTCGAATTCTACTCTAAATTCCATCCCTTTTGCCGTCGTCTATCGTCTGAATGAACGATAATTTCGTATCATTCGTTCAGTCATCGATACGACGGCTAAAAATATGGAATTTAGAGTGGGATACGACAATACGAATGTCACGATATATCGATTATCGTTGCTAAGAGTAGCACCCCTGTATCAACAGTGGTTTCCAACGATGAAGCCGAGGTTTGATCCTCGACGAGTCCCGGAAATTGAAAATGTATTGAAACCCGCACGAATTGGCACCCCTGGCTAATAGATAAATATCTTTAGTAAAATCACACAAAAATTACTCTCCTGAAATCTTTAATGGAACTGATCCCGTCGACAATGGTGACCAATAATGACGTCGAGGTTTGACCCTCGCCGAGTCCCGGGTGCTCTCCTGACGTCGTTTGTGTCGTTTGTGGGTAGTTTGTGTTGATTCGTGATTGTACCGTGTAGACATATACGGCGCGGCGGGCGCGGTGGAGGCGGAGCTGGCGCGGCGGCGCACGGGCCGCTGCCTGCAGTGGTGCGCCGACAACAAGTCCAAGCTGCGCAAGCTCAACTCCACCATGGAGTTCAAGATACGGATACAGGTCACTTTTTAATTATTTTTTTTCTCGGTTTCCGCTTATCTTTTCACATTGTCAGCCAGTGTCGAGTAAAATAATTATTTTCGAGTACCAGACTTGGGGATACCGAAAATTCATGTTTCACCAGTTTTGTTCGACCTGAAGCGGAGTGGGATAAATGGGGGGGGGGGAGTACGGATGTCTCACTCAAAGTGAAGTTTCAAGTCATCTATACAAATAAATAAAATTTGAGTGTCTGTTTGTAATATCAAAATAACACCTTTTCACTAAATGCATATGAAAGTACATACTACACCTATAGCAAAAACGCGATTTAAAAAATTTTTGTCTGTCTGTCTGTGTGTTTGTTCCGGGTAATCTCCGAAACAGCTGGACCGATTTTGACGGGACTTTCACTGGCAGATAGCTGATGTAATAGGGAGTAACTTAGGCTACTTTAATTTTTGAAAAACAATTAGGGTTCCGTGTAAAAAAATAAAAACACATGAAATCAAAGAGTATTTCCGAAACGGCTGGACCGATTTTGACAGGACTTTCACTGGTAGATAGCTGATGTTATAAGCAGTACCTTAGGCTACTTTTATTTTAGAAAAACTAAATTTAAAAAATGGGTTCAGCCGCGCGGGCTCAGAACGCGGGAGCGGGCTTTATTTCTTAAATTAAATTCCACGCGGACGAAGTCGCGGGCTCAGCTAGTAATTTAATAAAACTTTGAATTTCAAGGAGTTCATAGAGCTGGTTCGCGAAGACAAGCGCCTGGAGGCGGTCCGCTACGCCAAGAAACACTTCTCCCAGTACGAGGAGGGGCAGCTCGAGGACATACAGCACTGCATGGGCATGCTCGCCTTCCCCAAGGACACAGGTGGGGATGGATCATCAGATATTAAAAATCTTATATTTTTCTAATATATTAAATTCTCGTGTCACGGTGTTTGTAGTCGCACTCCTCCGAAACGGCTCGACCGATTTTGATGAAATTTTGTATGTGCAGGGGTCGAAACTGGTCAGTAAAGTCATCAGTCCCTGTGGCGCAGAGGATAGCGCGTTGGACTTCTAATCCAAAGGTCGTTACCGGGGCGTCACAGTGCATGTCCGATCCTGTGGCGCTCCATGGTAACGGCGGCGAGGGCAGACCGCTGGGTTTTAGTGGGTAGTCTGGACCAACGTCCAGGAGCCCCACATAACCGTCCGAGACCCCCCGGTCTCGGATGGTATGCGTAAATGCATTTCCCAGCGCAAACAAAAAAAAAAAAATGGTCAGTAAAGTCAGTATTTTTAACATTGGTCAGTAAAAGTCAGTTTTTCTGAAAAATGGTCAGTAAAGTCAGTATTTTCGACTTCAAGGAAAGGTTTTTTTTGTATTATGGATACTTACCAAATCCACGCTACTTTCACTAAGGATACCTATAGAACCTATCCTACTAATATTATAAATGCGAAAGTTTGTGAGTGTGGAAGTATGTATGTATGTATGTATGTATGTTTGTTACTCCTTCACGCAAAAACTACTGAACGGATTTGGATGAAATTTGGAACACAGATAGATTATAACCGAGATTAACATATAGGATACTTTTTAATCCAATACTACGCGGATGAAGTCGCGGGGCAAAGCTAGTACTATAATAAAACCCTAATAAAACGGCTAAGTGCGTTCGGTCCACGCATACTATGGGGTCCCTAGACATAACACCGCTTTACAATAATAATATATGTGATGGTTCATATTAAATTTGTTCACTAGTTAGAGGATATAATAGAATATAATAGAAAAACTCTTTATTGCACACTAAAGTAAAAAGGCTACAACTTTGAAGCTGAATATTTCGTAAACTGGATATAATTTTGAAAAACTGACAAAGCAACCACAATAATGTCAAAATGCCCATTCAACAATGCTCCATAATGAACAGCAAAATGACTTCCTAAGTGTAGTGTGGCTTGTAATACTAGTAGTACGGAAAGGCTAAATTGTATTGAAATTTGTATCTTTAGTTCATCCCACCGGAATTAGATGAAATGTGGCTAGATTTCGAATTTGACCCCAAGCTACCAAATGGTGAAGACCGCATCAAAATCAATTCAGTATTTAAAATCTATATATATAAAACTCAAAGGAGACTGACTGATATAGTGATCTATCAACGCACAGCCCAAACCACTGGACGGATCGGGCTGAAATTTGGCATGCAGGTAGATGTTATGACGTAGGCATCCGCTAAGAAAGGATTTTGATTAATTCTACCCCCAAGGGGATAAAATGGGGGATGAAAGTTTGTATGAAACTTTGTCAATTAAATTCCACGCGGACGAAGTCGCGGGCACAGCTAGTAAACTATAAGTGTGCCAAATCTCATACTCCTCCGTTCGCGCAATTTTCGTAAAAAGTGGTACAAAGTTTTTGCTTCACGTATTAATATGGTGAAACAAAAAGGGTGAAACAAAAAGGATATACTATTTTTTTTGCAACTTTACTTTGTAAATATAAATCTATCGGCTTTGTGGACAGTTGAAGTACTAAAGGTTGTAGACTTATGAAATCTGTCAACAGCTGTATCCCTATAACACCTTTTGTTTTGCAAGTTTTCTCCAAAGCTCATAGTTTTAGAATTGCAGTATATTCTTTCTGTTTCAACCTTTGATAAAGGAAGGAATGGATACAGTACTTCATACTTCATTATTATTCAAATGTGATCTCGCGGCAACGACAGTGTGTGTAAAGCGCGGGGGCCCAGTGTCAAAACTGTGCAAAACGACGTCATAACTATGGATACGCCTCACGATTTCAAGTCAATTACATAAGAATATTATAACGTGGCGGGTTATATTCAAAATACCGTTTTCGTAAGAGAAAAAGTATTAAGCAAATATGGAAATACTTTTTTTTATTTTATCGGTCCACAAAAAATACCTTAAATAATAAATACATGAGATTTAAAAAAAACTGGGACTTTCAAAATAAAATGTGACATTTCATTATAAGCGGCACGACGTCCTTATGATGTGTACAATGTTAAGTTAAACAGTATTAGAGAAGCAGCCTGGTAAAAAATGTAAGAAGTTATACACAAGCAAAGACAAGTGATAGAAGTGTTCATTATATTGCTTGGCGCAGTATCGCTTGGCTTTGTATCGTGACGACTTTTTGGCACAGTGGTTTGCACGTATACCACTGGGCTCACTGTACCGGGTGGTTGCGAGTTCGATTTGCGTCCCAGGAAATTTCGGAAATGGCCTTTCTGTAATTCGTCCTGGTCTGGTTGTCACCGGGATTGCCCCCAGTCCATTGTACGGTACCAAGTATGAGATCGGTACATAGTACACGCGTTGCTTAGATTGGGACCATAGTTGGTGTGTCAGTCTGGCGATATTATAGCAGGTGCGGTATTGAGCATAACCGCCGATGACTCAAATATAAACCAATATATTTAACCAGTTTTCTTTAACATCCGGTGGCCTTTGTTACTTGTGTAAAAATCCGATTCATCAAAATATAATGAACAAATACAGGTACGTTTTGTTGCGTCTCCAATCGGGTGCTCTCGTAAAAAGTATGGCATTAGTCCATTTTTCACGCCTCTCTATAGATTGAGGAAATCTATGGGAAAATGTTGAATTCACTGTCGTATCTCAAATTAAATGTCTTGAATTGCCCTGATAATAAAAAAACTTTTCGAGTTTAAACTGTCGAGAAAAGTACCCTAAAAAATTTATTGTCATCGGAAGCGACATTGAACATGTGTTAAGAAAGCAATGATAGAGGAATATACGACGACCCTTAGGTAAGCGACTATATTGGACGACTATGCGACTGCTATGTGATTTGGAAGTTTTGTGTGTAACAAATATTACTGTACCTACTAGTGCGTATAAGTTAAGATTGTGGAGAGCGCAATAAACCGTTTTCTACGAAAACGGCATTTTAATACGAAACAATATAATTTTATACAAGTCGTATCCACATTATCCAACTACATAGAATGTATGAAAATATAAATTTTAATTTTTCTTGTAAAGTATTGTATTTTAAGGGGGACTCACTGATAAAATGAAATGCCATTCGCTTTTTTATGCTTCCAGTTCTCACTTTTACATGTTTTAATGATGCAAAACGGTATTTTTTCAATATTTTACGCCGCGGTTTTGACAGCTCTTGTGTCAATGGTCGATTGTAGACTAGCGGGCGACTGCGCGAATTTTGAATCATGCGTATTTTTTGGTGGAACATTGCGTGTACTAACATGCGGTATCCTTTACTTCTTTTATCAAAAGTTTCAACCTGTATAGATAGATAGTCTGTATTATACATAACTGAACCAAAACTGGCAACCGACTACAAGCCGAGTGCGGTCCAGACGCGGCTTGTACTGATGTGTGGGGGGGTGTGTAGAGGTGGAGCCGTACCGCTCGCTGCTGTGCGGCGGGCGCTGGGCGCGGCTGGTGGCGCAGTTCCGCTGGGAGCACGCGCGGCTGCTGCACCCGGCGCGCCTGCCCGCGCTGCCCGTGGCGCTGCAGCTCGGCCTGCAGGCGCTCAACACGCCATATCCTTGCACATACATACACACAAACATCACCTATTTATTTATGGCTTACAGCATAACCCTAAATTACGTATACGACTTTTATTAACGATACGAATATGTTAAACTAATTAAAGTCACCGAGCAAAGCTATACATCTGCGGCTCTTCGAACCCAGGGTCCACAGTGTCTGATTTCCAGGTTTGACCCTTGCCGAGTCCAAGGGACATTGGCCGCCTGAATATTGACGAACATAATTACTATTGCGTGTTCTTTCTCGTTGGCCCGCCGCACACTCCCACCACTTACTCCTGTAAGCCAGGATCGACAGTGATGCCCGATGATGACGTCGAGGTTTGACCCTCGAAGAGTTCTGGGGAGAAGTTAAATTGTCTTAGGACCCGCACTAACTTAATCGAAAGAAAGAATAGGAGGAGTTGGAAGAGAGTTATCCACTGCCGTTTGTTGCAAAGCGGGGAGATAAAAATAAAATTCGCTTTGACTTTGTGAACGTGGTGTTCCTTAACCCGGCGCACTCAGTGCTATTCGGAGAGCACGAAGGTGTCGTCGTGCCCGGCGTGCCAGCCGCCGCTGTCTGCACTGGCTCGCACGCTGCCGCACGCGCACTGCTCGCACTCGCGGCTCGTCTGCCGCATCTCGCAGCGCGCGCTCAACGAGCACAACCAGCCCATGGTGCTGCCCAACGGACAGGTCTACGGGGAGAAGGTACTTTTTTAAATGTTTTACTGTATTCAGTGTTTTATTAAACTAGGACAGTATAGGGAAATACCAAACCATAGATGATACAGAGAAACTGTCTTAGGGCCTGTGTACCATCAACAAAGTTTAGGCTTGATCAGTTTTTAACACTTTTCGCTTGCACGCAGTAATGATAGATTGCCTCGGTCATTATGTTGTTGTCCAATGAGACGAAAACCGTCCGATAAGACAAAAACCCTTTTTTTGGAAAGCCATTGTTTTAATAGTTTTTATAGCCATGCTAGCCGCAGGTGGCTGCTAGTCACTGCACACAAAAAGCAACCTTAAGGTGATCAAGCGTAGGGTTTGTTGACTGTACACCACGTTTTTTAAACGCGCGTCGACGGCGCGCTTTTATCCTACAAAAGTCTACGGTCTAAAGTCGTCAGGCTGCGTCTGACTCGCGTGCGTATCGCGTCTGTATCGGTTCAAACGCGCGTCGACGGCGTGTTTAAAAAACGTGGTGTGCATAGGCCCTTAAGAACCATTCGGCATTTTTGTGAAAACTTTTTTTGTCAAGCGTGAGGTGACCATTTAAAAATGAGTCGTATTGATAGTTTTTTTTAATGCATATCGACTAAGTTTCATGTAAGGATTATTTCATTTTCATTGTATGGGATGAAGAAAACATTTTATTAAATTTGACAAATTTCTGCATCTCCGATATTTTTCTTCTCATACAATGAAATAGTCCTTACAAGAAACTGTGTCGATCCGCATTTTAAAAGATATTATTTTTAATTTCTCATTTTTATGGACAACTCACACTTGATCAAAAAAACTACTATGTCAAAGAAAAACTGACGAACCTGACGTACGAATGTGAGTCGATACGAGCGACAGTCGTCAACAGTACCGATACCAAAAACAATCTTCACAACTTTTTTCCTCAGGCTCTCAAAGAGATGATGAAGGAACACGGCTCCATCATCTGTCCCAAGACGAAGGAGGTGTTCTGCATGAAACGCGTCGAGAAAGTGTACGTGATGTGAAGCACCTCAATATGCGGCAATGTACATACGCGCTTTTAATCGCATTTACCACAAAATATTATATTTATCAGCCGTAATGTTGAGTCACACTCTTCTAAAACGTCCATTTAATTAAAAAATCATACTACCCTCGTTATCGTGGAAAGACGTCCACGGCGGTGATAGAAGAGATAAATATTTTAAATTACCCTCATTGGTATTCATAAGTAGGTACATATCGTAGAGTTTTGTAAACATTACGGTTGGTAACAAATTGATGTAAAACCCCCTATCTCAATTAAATTGGAAATAGTTTAGTTCAGAATGTATTATTATTGGTATTTGATCCGTCTGTATTGGTTATAAAACCAAACAGGACAATTTTGTAATAATATCCCAGAATGGGAAAGAATCTAACAATTATTGGAACAAAATTAGGAATTTTAATGTTTATTTCAGTGAGGGGTTAAACGGAGTTGAAATTGTGTTTTAATGTTATCATCGAATCTCTTCTTTAAAAAACAAAACATTTAAAAGAAACGCTATAGTATTCTTGAAATTGACATTTAAAATATAGGTAATTCATCATGTATGCGTATGTATATAATATTATATCTACTTTTCATATATTTGGCATTATTAAATACTTATGTAGACTAAAAGTATTTTCTACGTAACTTCGATCACGCTACGGAATACAAAATAAACAAATAAGATATAATTTGTGATAGTTTATAAACGATGCCATTATGTCCATGTTAATATATCAAAAACTATTTAAAATATACCTCACATTCACATTTAGAACTAAAATGTAGGTGTCACATTTTATTGCCTCCAAAAAGGCGCGTGTAACCCTTTTCCACCTTCAAAAAGGCGCGTGTAACCCTTTTCCACCTTCAAAAAGGCGTGTGTAACCTTTTTCCACCTTCAAAAAGGCGTGTGTAACCTTTTTCCACCTTCAAAAAGGCGTGTGTAACCTTATTTCACTTTTAAAAAGTGTTGTGTAACCGTTATCAACCTTCAAAAAAAGTCCCACAGATATATGTCTTATTAGGAGTCTGGTTAGTCCAAATAATAACTTTAACGTAATACAAATGAAGCGTTTTATTTTCTTTCATTAGCATATATTTTACATGGCCTGTTATTTAAGTTATCACGGTATACCTATGTGTAAATTATAAATCTCACTGTATCATAAACATAATGTTACATTGAGTAATAAATGCAAATTAATAATCCTGTTGTTAAATTCATGTACTCATGCATTTTTTTATTCATTTAAAAGGCATAGTAGTGCCTACCCGGTAGTCGGGGTAGGGGACGTCCTAAAAAGACGTGGATGAACTGCGTGGAAGAGGGTATGACCGAAAAGGGAGTGAGTGCAAAGATGACGGATGATAGGCTTGAATGGAAGAAGAGAACGTGCTGCGCCGACCCCACCTAGTGTGGGATAAGGGCAAGGTGATGATGATGATTAGTAGTGCCTTTAATTTTGTGGAGGGGTGGGTTGCAAGTTGAAAATAATTGTTACAAACACCATAATTCTAATATTTATAATATATATTTATTAACAGATTACTTAATTCATAATGTCGTTGTGTACGACTAAAATACTCGTAAATGGCATTATTTATCACATTTAACTTTATTGATTACTACGTATACGCAATTATTTTATAACGTGTGTAAATTAGCAGTCTATTCACCGCGAGAGGCGGCAACAATCGCTGTAATCAGGCGTCAGACGGCGACACTGCCAGTTAATATGTATGTGGGCCCATATTATTAAAATTACCGCTATAGACTGGCCTATGTCGCGGTTTATAGAATGCTACGTTTAATAGCAAAACTAGTCTTTAAAAAAAAACTTATAACCCACCCAAAATCGCAACAGCAAACGGATACATTGGTGTTTGTTATAGCAATAGATAAAAATATTGTCCGCAAGACAACCTGTAATATGAAAAAGATTCCGTTCAAAAATGATAACAAACACTTTGTGATTTTTCAAGGGCTATACATTTCAAGACAATGGATTAGAACATTATTTCTATAAAAAAAATAAAACACTACACACTCGTTAGAAATAATAATCTTAAAACATACATCTAATGTATGAATGTCCATACATAACGTGTATATAATAACAAATGTATGATTATTGATTAATAATTGTAATTAAAATTAAACTCACCCGGACAGTGTCACGGTCACAAGAGCTTGTAATAATTTAACCAACCACGAATTTATAATTATTAAGGGGGTAGGATAGGATTTAAGTAACACCTCTTGATGAAGGTGAACGTCACCTAATTTAATAATAAGCGGAATTGATTTAGAACTACCCTCATTTTGTATCGCTTGTACAAATACTTCTAAAATATAATTTGGGTTCGGTTAAAGTTGATTAAGTATAAAATGAAAACCCGAATAGTAAACTTTAATATTTTTTGTCACAAATATGCTTGTACCAAGACACTTCACAGGGTGACGAAAATAATATAATATGACCAGTACTTCGCTGATTATTGGAATTAGATAATAACTAAAATATATACCACGACCAAAGAGAAAAGATTCAAAACAGACGATTATTTAATGAAAGTTAGTTGTTTCGAACGTTCGCTTTTTTTTGTTAGAGACATTGAGTTTCCCAAAAACCGAGAATTTATAAAATCTTTGACCCACTCACATCCATTTCAAATCGATTCTCGTTGGCCGTGGTATAGTATGTTAACTAGTAATAACTATCACATTAATATCAGTGGAGTTTATGACTATAAAAAGATATGGTATGAGCCTTTGATGCATTTTGCCGCCCTCTTTGTCTGTACAAAACGTAGATATAAAGCGAATTGCCATACGTTTACGATTGCTTGGTAATGGTTCGAACGTAGGCCGCTCGGCTCACTGCACTGGGTGTATGCGGGTTCGATTCCCGTGTAGGCAAATGTCGGAAAATACCTTTTCGTAACTGACCTTGCATGCGTAGCAAGCTGGCTGTGACAAAATCGATTTTAGTCTCATTCTCTCCATTGCATTAAGAAAGAGAGGAAGCAACTCGGGCCGATATAATCGTGTGATAAGTCTTGTATTGGCGCGCGTTGTCCTGCCGGTCTGGGATTCACTGGGATCTCCCCCAGACTATTATACAATACTCATAGTACAAGCGTTTCTTAGTTTGGGACCATACAGTTGTTTTCGCTTGTATTTCCAGACAGGCCGTAGATTTATTTCATTGTGCGTTTAGTCAACACAGGCCAAAGAGGAACATCTAAGTACCCTAACATTTCTAAAATTACCCCTAAATGTAGTTTCTTTGTATCAATACGGTGGGAAACTATACTACCGTTGAAAAATGCATCAAAATCTCTAAAAAATGTACATTTAAAAGTATTATATACAATCATTTACAATCCCTTAACGTGTTATATTCGATATTTATTTTATTACTTCTTAGACGTAGCCGTTTAACAAACCAATCGAGGCCAAAGAAATTGTAATAATAAGATATTAAAACAATTTCTTTGGTTATGTATGTAGTTTAACGTTTTATCAGTTTAACATAAATCGTGATGGGGTTATGTAAGGAGTTAATCACCAAAGCAGTTTAACTCAAAACTTATATCTAAGAAGAACCTGGGATAACATAATCTAGTTGAATATAAGGCCGGGGCCACACCGGTAAGGCGAATGCAAAGCGACAACGATCAAACCCCTGTAAAAATGGCGGTAGCCGCACAGAAGCGAATATTTGTTTAGAAATCGCCTTCGCGTCGCAATGGCCTTACCGGTGCGGCCCCGGCTTTACCACTGGGTGTTCAAGTTCATATTTTTAAAATAAACTATCAAAAGTAAAGTATCCAAGTATAAACTATCAAAGTATCAAAATACGTCGTTAGAGTATTAGACACACTTACTTAAACTTTACCTATTATTTACAGTCGTATAACAATTCGAATTTATTAATACTCATTTTTCGTCATAATGGACAATTTGTTTTACAAAAAATATTTATACGCCATTGATAAAATTATGTGAAATTTGCATTATTGCTCTTTTAAAATTAAATTTGATTGAATTAATGTAAGTCGATTTGACCACACACCACACTGGCTCCTGTAAACGAAGACTGAGAGATTGAAAATGTTTGGTTTTAAGTATCTTAAAACATAGTTATTTGTACTGATTGGTGATAAAAATAACGAATTCTAGGTCTAGAACATTTCAATTTCAGGTCAGTTGCATATTTGGACATTTATAGACCTTTGTTTATCAGTATGAATGACCCAAAACGCGACCAAGCTTAGTGCGAATTGGTCAAAATTCTGGTCGCTGTTTAGACGCTCGTCCAAAATACGACCAGCGGTTAGTATGGACGGGTGCCATAATACACCTCGCAGTTCCTAAACTACATCGAACTTCATCAATAATGGATAACGTATTGCACAACGGAATCAACCCACATGCACTGCCGTAGACCAAAACCAACCTTGTATTATTGGTTCTGGGTTGGTTTTAGTTTGCAGAAGTGTGTATGGGCTGGTTCCATTTTATATTGTTTATTCCACATAATAGTTTCGAGTTTCCTGTTTCACAATCCCCCGGTAAAGAGTATTCTCCAAATATATTATTAATGTTTTGACAAACTTCTCTATTAAATACTTATAATATGTAAAAACGTATACATTTGTAGAATAAACTTCATCTGGGGATTACGAAACAGGCCCCAACAAATCGATGTTTATCCGCATACTACCATTAAACCAGGTACTACTATTTCCCGAGACAGTCAGGTCACATGATCGGGCCCAAGGCCACGTCATCGGCTAATAAGGAACCTCATTATTTTTTAAGACTAGCTGTTGCCCGCGGCTCCGTCCACGTGGTACTTAAATACAATAAAAGTAGCTTTATTTACTCTTTATAATATTAGCTATCTGTCATTGAAACAGTCCCGACAAAATCGGACCGGCCGGTTCGGAGATTAGTCGGAACAAACAGACAGGCAATTTTTTATATATATAGTTTTATATTCATTTACAAAACAGCTATTATTTTGACATAACAAACAGACACTTCAACTTTATTTATAGCTACGATCGTGACATGGCCTCGGGTCATAGCATTATTATTGTACCACGTCCCATACTCAGATAGTTCACGGGCTCTCCTCACTACGATTGGTAGGATGTTTAGTGTAAATGTTTCCTATCCGACGTAGTAGTTGAGTGCGGCCATGAGCAGGATGCCGGCGAGCAGCGCGGCCAGGTGCTGCAGCGCCTGCAGCTTGCCGCTCTCGCGCAGCAGCGTCGGCAGCACCGTCACCAGCGCGATGTGCAGGAACCCGCCCGCCGTGAACGGGACTATCCACGACGTCTTCGCCTCTGAAACATTCATTTTTTCAAATATATTACGCATCTAGCCTAGTAGTTTGAGGGAGGTTAGGTTAGGTTGGGTATAGCCCTTGGGTATACCGCGCCCTTTTGGCGCAGGGACTCCCACTTACCCCTCTCGTCTCCCCCGAGGCGGGAGGAGACCCAGAAAGGGTTTTCTAATGAAAAAACAAAAAAGTTTGGCATAGCCCTCGCATCTGAGAGAATCCGGGTTTGATCCCCATTCCGGCCATCAAACTATTGACGTAAGCCCACTCCTAGCATTATCTTAGCTGTAGGGGCTAACGGGAATACTAGTACTGTGATATACTCAGATTGCTAGTAATCTTAAAAAATAATAGTACAACGTCGGTATATAAAACTGCACGATCTACTTGATGTTACGCAGTTACCGTAGCCTATACATGCTCGCAATTTACCGACATGAAGGAGAGTGGAACTGAATGAAAATCATCGAAGTCAGCATTTTGTAGGAAATTATTAGAGACTAGCTGTGCCCGCGACTTCGTCCGCGTGGAATTTAACTTAACAAAAAAGCCCGCTCCCGCGTTATGAACCCGCGCGACAGGACCCATTTTCTAAATTTTCTAAAACCCGGAACAAACACACAGACAGACAGACAGACAGACAAAAAAATTTTAAATCGCGTTTTTGTTTTAGATGTCGTATGTACTTTCATATGCATTTAGTGAAAAGGTGTTATTTTGATATTACAAACAGACACTCCAATTTTATTTATTTGTATAGATTTGATAACCGCTCGCGTCGAGGGCGGATCCCAACCTAAGCTCGGTCTTCGGCACCTTTCTAAGATATAACCGTATGGTGAACTGATTCTAGCGTAGGCCCCTCGGCTGACTGCACTGGTTGATTGGGGGTTCGATTCCCGCCGGGACAATTTCAGAAATACCCTTATAGAAATTGACAATGGTCTGGGATCGCCCCCAGTCCATTACATGGTACCCATACTAAACTCACCTATAGAATTCTTGGCTCCGCTGAATACTACAGCTGTCATGGCGCCTATCAGACCCGCTGATGCCGTCGCCTGCGGTAAAAATAACACAGTATTAGAAAGGATCTACTGATCTAGAATATATGCATTAATATAAATAAGCCATAGACGCCGCATAGCCTTTTGACGATTGCATTTTCGTACAATAGTGGACGTAACCGGCGGTGTCTAAGGCTTATTGGTCTGTGATTTTTTGCATTATTACCAGTTGCGCTTTAGCAGCCTCCCATCGCGAGAACCCACTCTTCAGGAGAATAGCGAAGTCGCCCACCTCGTGAGGGATCTCGTGCACTAAAAACATATAACACACATAATTATTTAACAAAACTTTCAAATAAGAATTGGATTTAAAATCGGCCATTTTGAACCGCATAGGTCAACAACTTCATTTTTTTTTTATCTATGTGCGAATCATAATTTATGTATGATTATCACTCGCTTACGGTGAAGGAAAACATCGTGGGGAAACCTGCATGTCTTAGGAAATCTAACAAATTTTCGAAATGACATGTGAAATCCGCTAGCCCGCACTGGGCCAGCGTGGTGGATTACGGCCTCAATCCCCCTCGTAGTAAGGGGCGGCCCGTACCCACAAGTGGTACATCAAAAGGGCTAAAGTCTTAGGTCAAAGGGCACAAAAAAAAAAAAGGGCTAAAGTACATTATTATTATATTATATATAAAATTCTCGTGTCACAATGTTATTTACCATACTCCTCCGAAACGGCTCGACCGATTTTAATGAAATTTTATATACATATTTAGTAGGTCTGAGAATCGGCTACTATCTATTTTTTATTTTTTTTATATGGCAGTACAACGTTTTCCGGCACAGCAAGTTACATTATATTACTAACAAACCCTTCAATTTAATATATTTGTATATATACGAACCCAGGATCGCGAAGGTGGTGAGCACGCCCACCCTGAACCCGACGAGGAAGGAGCCCCCGACGGCGAGGCCGTGCGTGAAGTTGTCTATCGAATTCGCCATCAGGTTCAGGTAGCCAGCCACCTGTAATTTAACATTTTTACTTACACACATGCCTATTTACACTAAATATTCTGTAACAGGGTGGTACTACCCCGCTCGAGCTAGCCCGTATGAGCTGTAGTCAACTGGCTACAGCTTGGCTCTAAATAAATTAATCTATTCAATTTCGTGTCGGATCCGGTATAATCAGTACATTTCACCAAGACGTTTGTATTATTGCATACTAGTTTCTGCTCGCGACTTCGTCCGCGTAGACTTTAGTAAAGTATTATATGTGTTAATCCAGGTTATAAACTATGTGTGTTCCAAATTTCATCCAAATCCGGTCAGTAGTTTTTGTGTGAAACAGTAACAAACATACATCCACACTCACAAACTTTCGCATTTATAATCTAATTAAATATATATAACTCAAAGGTGACTGACTGACTGACATAGTGATCTATCAACGCACAGCCCAAACCACTGGACGGATCGGGCTGAAATTTGGCATGCAGGTAGATGTTATGACGTAGGCATCCGCTAAGAAAGGATTTTGATTAATTCCACCCCCAAGGGGATAAAATAGGGGATGAAAGTTTGTATGAAACTTTGTCAATTAAATTCCACGCGGACAAAGTCGCGACACAGCTAGTCATACTAATATTATAAAGAGGAAAACTTTGTTTGTTTGATTGTAATGAATAGGCTCCGAAATTACTGAACCGATTTGAAAAATTCTTTCACTGTTGGGAAGCTACACTATCCCCGGGTGACATAGGCTATATTATATTTTAAAAAAAATTAGGGATCCTTACTAAAACTCCAATAATGTACCCGTGCGAAGCCGGGACGGGCCGCTAGTATTATATATAGTAGGATTGACCCATATACTAGTGTCATAAGAGTCACAGCAGGTGGCTTTGTGAAGTGGACGAACTGTTTAGCTGCGTACGTCTTTCTTGTTGGAGTTCTCCTTGGCGGCGTGCAGCGCCTTGTCCCTGGCCTCGCGCAGCAGGCAGCGCCCCACCCAGCGGCTGCTCTTGCAGCGCGCCGCCCCGCCCGCCCCGCCGCCCGCCCCGCCGCCCCCGCCCGCCCCGCCGCCGCCGCCGCCCACGCTGTTGCAGCACACGCCTGCAACATACCATCAAGACTTAGGCCGTGTATTAATAAATCGATCTCAAGTCTGAGAGCGATCTTTTTTTTTTTTCTATCCGGGCCTCTATGGCCCGGCCGCGTTCAACCTCTGATATGAGGGTCAGAGACCTTTATTGACATGATAAACTTAAATGTACAATAGTTTTTTTACTAGAGAGCGATCTTGGAAATGTCTTTCCAGTACAAAATGACATGTTAAAAGTGTGGATAAGGTGCAATAAGGTGGATTTTTGAGATCGGAAAATTGGTTACATTTTCTCAGACGTGCAGGTTTCTTCACGATGTTTTCCTTCACCTTAAGTGTAAGTAAAACATACAAATATCACACGCAAATATGGACCCAAAAGTACTAACCTTTAGTATTGTTATTGAACACACAGGTGTCATAAAGCTGCGTCGCCGTCACGCTGCCGTTCCCCCCGCATATCCCCTCCCCCTCATCCACGCCCCTCTGCTTCCTCTCCACCTCCAACAGCTTCTCAATCTCCTCAATCTCGATCTGCCGGATCTTGGTCGACCCGTTCTGCTTGATGACGTCGCTGTCGTCGTGTTTGTTCTCCACTTCTTCATGTTCCTCGTTGGTGGCGAAGAGCTTCTCCACGACGATGAAGACGAGCATGCCCGTGAGGCACCAGAGTCCGCTCCGGAGGGGCATGTGCTCCCCAGCTGGAAAGATATAATGGAAAATGAAGTCAGCCTTATAACACTGCTGGGCACGGAGACACTGACCTCCCCTTATCGCGGGAGGGATTATTGAAAATTTATGAGAACTACCCCCATGTACAGTCGGGGAAATTAAAGGTTAACCACCTTAGAGTCGACTTTTGCTTGCACAAGTGCAAGAGACAGTAATGCCAACAGTCCAGTGCAAGAAGCAGTGCTATCAACATTTTAATAACATTGTCAACTTATGATTGTCACAATGTTACGTGTGTAGTATGTGACATTGACAGGTACTGGGAATAAAATAAACATAAAAACAAAAGAGGATATTATAACTACCAAGAACTTTATACATAACACTGGATGTTTTAACACGAACAATGTTTTGAAGCAAAAAAATATGACCTTGAATAACGTCACGTGTTTGCTGCTTCTCTCTTTAGGGTGACAACATCGGATCTCAAGTTTAGGACTGACGGTTTCGGGCCCATATTAATAAATCGATCTCAAGTCTGGGAGAGCGATCTTAGAAATGTCAATGTTTCTTATGTCATACCAGTACAAAATGACATATCAAAAGCGCAGTCAAGATCGTTACAAGACTTATGTGTTAACAATGTACACTGCTTATTAGATGCTACGCATATTTTAAAGCTTACTAGAAATGTCTGATTATAGGTACATTAACAACGCCGGACGGAAATGTCATTTAAATTTATTAAAGAACTTCACATGGTGCAATTGAAAGAAGGGTTAAAATTGTCCAAAAAGTTACAGGTGGACATGTCAACTATCATAGTATAAAAATAAATACATATATGTACGTCTTGCAGCGCAGACACTCAGTTCTTCTGTCGCTGATGCTATTGATTTCTTGTGCAACAGTGGTGATCCCAATTTCAGTGGAAGTTAAGCTACCACAAAATTTATTAGAATAGTAAATAGATTGTTTGATGATAATGAATAGTCATGTCATCGTGACTTTTCTAATCTTAATCACATCACACCTGTTTTTTGTATTGTATTGTTATTAAATGTGTTTGTTATTGCTATTACTGGAACATATTTTTAAAGAAAGAAGAAGAATCAATAATTTATAAAGCTTCCAGGTCACCGCAATCAAAAGATACGAGCATTTAAGTCACATCACATATGTTGATACGCGTTACAAACTCACTCATCATAAACAAGTAAAAAAAAATGAAACAAGCCAGTGAAACCATTTCCAAAATGACTTAAAATTTAAAAATATAAATATGCGGTATGTATCAGCTAATATATTTCAGCTATCTGTGGAAGTCCCGTCAAAATCGGTCCAGCCGTTTCGGAGATTACCCGGAACAAACCGCTTCAACCCGCTTTTTTGTTACCTATGTATTGTACGAGTATCTACTTGCATATGGATTTAGTGAAAAGGTGTTATTTTGATTTTGATATTACAAACAGGCACTCAAATTTTATTTGTTTGTATAAATAACCCAACCGGCATTCGAGCTTACGCGCGTTCTCTGCGTGACGGTCTAACTGTCACTAACTCACAGCGCGGTACCAGCGCGAGCACGTATGCGAGCCGAACGCCGCGCCTGCTCGGCTCCTGCCTAGGGTCGAAGTGTGCAGGGGGCAAAGTGAGGTATACGCACCCGTCATAAAATAGGTACCCATTGTGATTGTGGTACTTATAAACTTAGCACAATCACAATATATGGTGGGTACTCATATTGTTAAGGCTTGAACAACCTTTTTGGTATATAGTTTCTCTTTTGACTTTATGGTGTTTGTAGCCTAGCAACAATAACAATATAGATTTTCATTAGCATATTTTCTACAGCATTTTTACTTTATCAATAACCCATTGGAGCAGGCTTGGGGACCGAACACATATAAGTGTAATAAGATGATTGACTTTGGAACATATGATTAGTATAATACTTATGTATCCTTCCTTACTCAGAAAATCTGAAATACAGTGAGATGATGGTCACCCTTCTTAGGTCAAATGTTCATGTAAAAACTAAATGAATATAGTACGAAAAGTACAACATAAACTGTTATATCATTAATCAATAGTCACACAATACTAATAATAATCATTTATTGATGTTTTATTACGTCTCCCATTAAAAATAATATAAATATGGTTAAATATGGTGATTAGCGTAAAATACAATTACCCGTGTAACTTAATGTTTGAGTTTGGTATCCATACACTTCTGCAATTTTGCACAACACAATACATCATTTAAATTACAAGAATACACTTTTATTTAAGCATTAAACTAATTTAAAAATGCGAAGTGCTTGAAAATCTTTGACAGTTTGGCCATAGTGTCAAACTGAGTGTTCTATCAGTGTTGCTAAATTATTAAAATAACAGCTACCGACAATCAGGAAAGTGAACGGTTGATATATTTTTTGGTTTTCTATATAAAAATAAATACTGAAGTCAAAAGAGGATTCTCAAATTGAGCATATGTAATATGTAAATAAAATCCATAAAAAAACAGACACGAAAACCATGGACTTGCGAAATCTTGGCTCATCACACGTTAGTTTGGGTATTTTTTTGTGTTTATCATGGCAATTTCAGATGAAGTGTGAGAGGGTCAGAGCATATGTATGTATGTAAAAAAACCTGTCTTCACTCCATAGTTCTACGTCATATCTCCAGTGGTATTCTAACCTTCTTGATAACTACGTATATCAAAATTATTTCATGGCAGGTCAAACCATTAGACAAGTAAAAAAAAACAAAGAACTTTGTTCTGAGTAAATTTAAACTTTGTTGTCGAACAGTTTAACTGTTTTATATTTTACATCATTTTCCATGCAACTGTATTTTCTATGACTTAGTTTTATAATGTAATATGTGCTCACAACACGATAAATTAATCAATTTGAAAACTGGTTAAGGTTCATAGTCACTACATAGTATAAAACAAAGTCGCTTCCCGCTGTCTGTCTGTCCCTATGTATGCTTAGATCTTAAAAACTACGCAACTGATTTTGATGAGCTTTTTTATAGATAGAGTGATTCAAGATGAAGGTTTATATGTATAATACATGCATAATATAGTAGAGAAACACTGATAATTTTAGAGGGTTCCAATGTGATATCGTAAATAAACACATTTTTTGCGCTTACATTGCAAACGCTGGCTGAACCCTACGAGTTAGATGAAAATATTGTACTACATTATTGTACACCTTAAAAAGGTCTACAAAAAAGTCCGGGATGGTAAGTGTGTATCTCTTAGGAATAACCCACAATAACCATTTTATATCCTTTACTTTTTACGAGAAATAATGGCTTATTTACGAAGCGATTTCAAGCAACACAGCATTAATCCTTATCCAATTAAGTACCTTAATACATTGTGCATTTAATATAGATCGATATGGCCATTTACAGCATATAATTTAAATGAATATTTTCGAAGATATTACACCCGTGCGAAGCCGGGAGGGGCGCTAATCTAGACTCAGATGTCGAGGAGAACGACACACGCACACTCCCCACCAGACACCGACCTCGCCGGCGAGGTCGACGAACCCCCGCTTCCGCTAGAAGGTGCGTCTACTTACCTAGACGCACCTTTGCACCCGACAAGCCCGCTGAGTTTCTTGCCGGATCTTCTCAGTCGAGGTCGCGTTCCGATCCGGTGGTAGATTTACCCTCGCCACCTCTCCTGGCAGCGGCCCAAGCCGAGGTCGTGTCCCTTGTGGCGCCCTTGAGCTAGCTGCCCCCCTGCCCCTCTGGCTGGAGCGCACTTGCGCTCGCCCTCTGTCCGGGTGAAGTTGTTATGGCCACTCTGGCCAACAACATATAGTCAATTCAAAAAAAAAAAAAAAAAAAAAAAAAAAAAAAAAAGGGCGCTAATCATACTAATATTATAAAGAGGAAAACTTTGTTTGTTTGATTGTAATAAATAGGCTACGAAACTTCTGAACCGATTTGAAAAATTCATTCACTGTTAGGAAGCTACACTATCCCCGGGTGACATGGGCTATAATATATTTTCAAAAAAATTAGCGATCCTTACTAAAACTCGAATAATGTAACCGCAATGTACCCGTGCGAAGCCGGGGCGGGCCGCTAGTAGATTATAAAATCAGGTTAAAAGTATGGTGATGATATTGTCTATTCATTTCCAACTGGTCAAACAACAATGGTACTTACATCTAATCACATGCAATTAATTACAAGTACACGGTTTGTGACTCGCTGTTTATACGCGCGCTTTACAACTATCGCGCTCGGAACACAAAACTTCAACCGCCACATGATTCACGACTCTATCGTATGGCAACAAAGGTGACTTCACGTTATGTTTTCGATATGTAATCGGGAACACAAAACCTCAACATGTTGTACTTATGTGATTTGTATTGCTTTGTTGGTATGGGTATTGATAATCAATTTGTTTAGTTACATATAATAATAATTAATAATAATAATTTAGCCCTTTTGACGTCCCACTGCTGGGCACGGGCCTCCCCTCAACACGAGGGGGATTCAGGCCATAATCCACCACGCTGGCCCAGTGCGGGTTGGCGGATTTCACATGTCTTTCGAAAATTGGTTAGATCTTCTAAGACATGCAGGTTTCCTCACGATGTTTTCCATCACCGTAAGCAAGTGATAATCATATAGAAATTATGATTCTCACATAGATTTCACACATAGTTACATACTTCATATTAAAATGTAGAAGAACAATAGGTAGTTAAGGTCTGTATCCTTCCTTCCTTCTTTAAAAATATGGCCCACCCAAGTTAATAGGTATTTCGCCAATGTCAAGTAACAAATAGCAATAACAAACACAATTAATAACAATACAATACAAAAATGTGACCGTCCACTTTGGAAAACCAAAATGGAGGCCAAGGTCTGTATGAATAGAGCAATCTCAAGTCTGACAGCGACCTTGGAAATGTCAATCTTATGTCATACCAATACAAAATGAAATGTCAAAAACGTACTCAAGATCGCTGTCGGACTTGAGATCGATTTAATAGTAAGGCTTAGTGGACCACGGAGAACTGTCAAAACTGACGTATTTCGAGTCGAGCGCAAATCGAGAGAGATGCAAACGGTTACCAGAATCTATATATTAATACGTAAAGGGAAAACTTTCAAACGCTTAAGGTGAAGGCGCCTGTCTAGCCCGCGAAATTCAAAATTTTCGTGTATTTTTATAGTTTATCCATAATCTGAAAACATTTAAGACAACATTTTGTGATTTGCGACAAACACAGTATGCAGTACGTTTATTAATACATTCATTTTACTCTAAATATTATCACGGTGGATATGATACTAGTAAGTCACTAAATATACAAAAATTGCCAGATTATCTGGATAGCTGTCTTTCTTGAAATGTTTTAGAGTAAGTCGGATATATTAATAAATACACTGCACACGGTCTTTTTCGCGAATTACAAAATGTGCCTTTTATTATTGTCAGATTTTGAAAAAAATCTAAAAAAACTCAAAAAAATTGAACTTCGCGGGGTAGGTGGGCGCTTTAGCCTTAACACGAAAATTGCGCGGACGGAGGAGTATGAAATTGGGCACACTTATAGTTTATATAGAGAAGGATTGCAGAATGCTAATATTTTTATATTATAATACTTAGAAATAAATTAAAATAAATAAATAATACATTACACATATTACCATGAATTGACACACACACATTTGTAACCTCCACACCGACTGATTGTCTGAATAACAAACCGGTGACAGTTTTTGGAGGGCGGGACTTCCATTGTGCTTTCTGCGTGCCAGTATCAAATAGTCTTTAACAATAAAACCTTAAAGACGTTAAAAATTTAATGAATTATGGTCGAATTACGAGCATTATAACAGGAATACAAGCAAGAACAAATATATGACCACGTTAAATGCCCCGATCATTTCCCACTATCCTTGCTACAGATGTGACGACACAATTGCCAACACGAAACCTCAACCGCGTGTATAAACAGTGATATAAATAAGTAGCACGTCCGTAGCTATGAGGAAAACGCTTCAAATGAGTGTTGTTGTACTTGAGTTCGTATGAATGAGTGACGCGGTTTGTTTACATACCTTAAGTCTTTGTTTGACTTATTTATAAGCTTCTTATTTTAACCGCCCCGTAGATTTATTATATTATTATTATTTATAGTACCTATACTAGATTTTTTCAAAAATAGATAAGAGAAATCCAACCTTAAAAACAATCCTAGAGCGATAAAAGCTAGAAATTACTAAATTTGTTGTACTTTTTTTTATACAACTAAGGCGTGCGACCTGCCTTATGTTAAGCAGTTACCGTAGCTTATAGATGCTTGTAATACCAAAGGCAATGCTCGCACGTTGCCGACTTGAAGAGAAGAAGGGAAGGGAGATCCGGAAGACCAACATTTTCCGGGTCTCCCACTAATCGTACGAAACGCAGCTATAGTTACTTCATGCCGACCTTTTATGAGAGAGGGGTACTACCCGGTCGAGCCACACCCTGTATGAGCTGTAGTCGATCGGCTACAGCTTAGCTCGACCACCGTATATATTACAATTGTAATGTAATTGTAATCTATACAAATAAATAAAATTGGAGTGTCTGTTTGTAATATCAAAATAACACCTATTAACTAAATGCATATGAAATTACATACGATACTTATAACAAAACCGCGATTAAAATTTTTTTGTCTGTCTGTCTGTGTGTTTGTCCGGGTAATCTCCGAAACGGCTGGACCGATTTTGACGGGACTTTCACTGACAGATAGCTGATGTTATAAGGAGTAACTTAGGATAATTGTATTTTAGAAAAACAAAATTTTAAAAAATGGTTCCTGTCGCGCGGGCTCAGAACGCGGGAGCGGGCTTTTTTGTTAAGTTAAATTCCACGCGGACGAAGTCGCGGGCTCAGCTAGTTGTAAATAAATTATCCGTTATCTAAAATGCAAATGGTAAAAGTCATTGTTTCCGCGCGCGCGCAGCATTGGCAATGGACGTAACCCACACGCCGCGCCGCCGCGCCGCGACATCGCGTCCTTCGCATAATGTAGTAGGAAATACTACGTCGGTTTTACAAATAAAAGTCGTGTTTACGTTACAGAATGAAATCTATAATTACCTACCAAGCCGATTTTTACGAGTATGGCCGATTTAACAAACCAGTTAATCCACTCCGCTCCAAGATCATTGTTCTTTAAAATGCGACCCATACTATTTTATATTAATTTTATTAGTTTTCCCACCAAAACTTAAGTACCTACTTATATGTATATTGTGCATAGCGTGGTGGATGGCAATTGGCAATGGTTGAAAAAATGCTTTGCCCCGCATGGAAGGGTTGTTTGGGGCGGAGTAGAACAACCCTATTAAATAAATCGATAAATATGTCATCCATATAAAAATCGACACAAGGGAGGCCAAGTGTTAACCGTTCCAATATCGCTCGACTTGCAATCGATTCGCAATACGTCAGTTTTGACATTTACGATCGAGTCAAAACTTTTGAAGTTTGCTAAAGACTGCTTCTCGAGTCGAGTCGAGAATTGGTAGGCACTAGTGGGCGATTGGTTAGTGTACAGTTTCCATAACTGTCAAAAACCGACGTATTGCGAATCAAGTCTGAATGCAAGTCGTGCGTTATTGAAACGGTTAACAGACTTGGCCCCCTGGACACAGCTGAATGTTTATAACATGTAAAAGAACCTTACCCTTCATGTTCTTGAAGTCGTTCTCCCAAGCCTCAGGCAGCAGATGTAAGAACACATCGCCCAACAAGCCGCCCACTGCGAAGCTGAGGAGTATTCTCAACGTGGCCGCACCCGCTGTAAAAAAGTAAACCATTATTCACTCTATCAGTTTAGTGAATTTGAATTTAAACATCCATAGAACTTATCTATGTAGGAACCTACTAATGTCAAAAATGCGAAGTATATTTGTGAAGAATTGCCTGGAATTTTCAAGGTTTTTAGGGTTCTGCCTGCACCCAGGGCGCCACTTGCGCTAAGTTTGAACGATCATTCCAAACAAACCTACAAGAAAAAACGTTACGTTACAATATATTAAGGTTTCAGTCCATTGCGCTATATTTAACCGTTTAACCCCCAAAGCGTTTCGTTGTAGACATCTTTTTGGCTTTTAAACTAACATTTTTGATTTAGACACATATTAATAAACTGTACTGGAGTACGCTTTTGTGACGATTTTGTCACTAAAAGAGTGATGAATATAAATGTAGATGGATACAGTGCGAGAGGAAGGCCCAAGAAAAGATTGATGGATTGTATCAATAGTGATATGAAAGAGGTTGGAGTCGATGTGAGTATGACAGGAAAGCGCGATGAATGGATGGAAAAGACATACTGCGCCGACCCCAGATAATGGAAAAAGGTAAGGCAGATGTAGACTCAAGTACGCATTTGAAGTATCATTTTGTACTGGTATAACATAAAATTAAAATTTCAAGATAACTCTCAGACTTGATATATATTTATCATTACGGGCACTAGTTTTTGCCTAACAACTTTCGCAATTTCAAACGTTTTAAGTCGGGTTTCACTTTGGTAACGTCAACCATTTTGTCGTTTAGAAGATATAGCGCGATACCAGTTCTAACATCAGCTAAACCAAAAACGTTCCGGTCGCTGACATAAAAATCGCCTCATAAATTAGGTTCATAGAGCCAGAACATTCGCTCATAGATGCTGCGACAGTCTGATGTCCAGAAAAATATCCATTTGAAGGTCGTAAGATCACACATCAGTTCATTCACGCGAGCATGGTAACGACGGGTAGCCGTCAAATCCGTGATGCTGTTATCTTATCCGATAAGAAGCAGAGGTCATTGTTTAGAAGATTATCAGAAGACAGGAGCGTGCACCTCTCGTGCATGACTGATTAAGAGTACCTATCAGCAAATCATCGATCGTGGAATTTTTGTTTTTGAAGTGATAACATCTTATGGAAGGGTAAACCGCTTCGTAACGTAACGCGTTACGGCGCCACTCTGTCTGGCTTCCCTTTCTCTCACGCATACGGCAGAAGTAGGCAAGCTTTTCTCAAGTTAAACAATTTCAATATTAAATAGTTCAACTTAAATTAAGTTATCACTTCTGTCGAGCTCGAGCGTCCTGAGACGCGCACATTTTTTTTTAATCTTAGTTTTTTTCAAATAATGCAGGTTATTTTGCATTGAGACTTAGTAAACAGACGACGTGACGTAGTAGTAAACTATACCATAATCTGATGGTATAGTTTTTTGTTGGTTCGTACAGCTGATTAGTAGCGAGTGATTTATCAAAGATTCGCTGTTAGAAGGAAACCCATCAGGTTATTTTTTTCTCTACAATCTTTAGCATTCACTCAGGCGCCATACAAAATATTGAGTATTAAAAAAATAACTGATATAAGTCATTCCTTCTGCCATTGGTCTCAATCCATATATCTGTTCATAGGTATGTCTGGTGATACGCTTGTCTGCCGCCATTGTAGTATGTTGTTGTATTAAAGCGATTAGATTATAAACTGGATTGACATGAAACTATTAGGATTATATGTACAATTACATGTGTACGTAATTAATGTGTATTTTAACCTTCAAAATGGTAGTTTAATCAAATGAGTTTAAAAGGATTTAACACTTAGATAAAGCAGTAGGCAGCCAGTGAATTTTATTGGTGTTTAATTTAAGAGATATGTTTATCTGAAGTGTACCTTGTTAATTGGTCGCCGATTAGTGCTGTGATTCTAGTCGATAACATCGATTGCCTTTATCGCTCGATATCTTTATTAACACATCGTTCCTCGTTTCATTACCTGATTTATTATTATCTGGAATTGGACGGTGGACCGAGTTATCGATAATAAGTACTAAATAAACAATCCAAGTTCTCAATTTCTCTGTAGTTTCTTGAGGAATACGGACAGTCCTCTGCCCGCGTACAATTAACATGATATAGCGACAGTCATCTCATACGATGCTTTCATAAAGATTATTTTTATTTTTGCTAGAAGTTAGTACTTTGACATATGTCCAAATAATAAAATTACAGTTCCCGTTTAAAAAAATGCAAGAGGCGGTATTCTCGGTACTCTCTTTTTCTTCTAACCTTTATAAATCTAACCTACTGGTAGCAAGGCTTCAGCTATATTTAGAAATCAGCAGTCAGTACGAGTGACTCACCATTGCTTGCGAGTAGTTACATTAAAACCAGTAGAGCAAGTTAATTTAATTCAGTATCAATTGAATAAAGTTGTCATTTTGCGGTTAAGAATAATAAATAATAACAACTACGGTATCTACTTGATTCATTCACCCGAAGAGGGGTCTTCCACACACAATTAGGTTACATTTATGTATTTGTTGTTATTATAAAATAGCAATAAAATGTAATTAAACAATAATCATTTAGCCCTTTTGACGTCCCACTCCTGGGCACGGGCCTCCCCTTACTACGAGGGGGGTTTAGGCCGTAGTCCACCACGCTGGCCCGGTGGCGGATTACACATATCTTTCAAAAATTGTATAGATTTTCTAAGACATGCAGGTTTCCTCACGATATTTTTCTTCAACGTAAGCAAGTGATAGTCATATTGTAATTATGAATCGCGCATAAATTTCGAAAAACAGCGAGTTACGATTGGGGTTTGAGGACAGGACCTGGTGGGCACCACGTTCATTGGTTCAGTACGCAAGACGCGAACTGAACCAATCGGCTATCACTGCAAATTTTATTTTTTTAATGTAATTAAACCCCAATAAAATAAATTAGGTAATCTATGAATTGAATATTCGGCGCATAATAATTAATTGAGGCGTTACTTTGCGGAAATCTATTGTAAAATGGCTCCAACCTCTAACCCCCTCAACCCCTTGTTTAAGACGTCTGTGTCTAACACCTATCATAAATTACAATTAAATATCAGGGTTCTAGAAATCTTAAGATATTTCAACGTAAATTTTATCACATTAAATTAATGTATCCAAGATACACAAAGATCAACTGTCAGTGTTACAACGAAATATAACCGACGCCCGTTGTCGCTTGGCTCGCCCTCAGTCCTTTGTATTTTTAACTATTGTATGGTTGGTAACCATAATACAAGCGTCGCTTATTTTGACTATAAGATAAGTTTTGGAAAATGCGGCGAAATTTATTAAAATTAGCACATGGGTTGTTAAATAGTTAAATATTAATAAATTGACAATAATCCAATATCTAGGTAAAGCGTCTAAATGCCATTGACCCATGAATTGACAGGTTGACAAGAGCATTTTTTTAACACTTTTGTTAGTTGTCAGAGCTTATCAGCAGCTCCGGCGCATCACGTACGATGATAAACGTTTGGACTGGTGCGATAAATTAGAGGAGAAATAAATGTGATGAGATTATGACAATATAAAGACACATGACAACTTATACAATTTTTAAAAAAGGTCCTGAATATACTTACGAATTTGACAATGTACATAAGTTTAAACGGACCATAACGACCGTTTAATACATTATTTAGGAGCATAGGAATTCTGGCCATCGATAACAGACTTCGTGTCTTTCGAAAAGCGTAAAGTACTTCATCTAAAATATCATGTATTCAATCTTATTTTATGAAGGAGGAAAAGACTGAGCTGAAATCCAGACTACAATAACATTATATAGGTTTTATTCTTTATATTATGACGAATAAAACGCAGGTAACAACACTACGAATTCCACGACTCAAATCTACGTACCAGTTGTCCAAAAAGTTATCCTTTTTATAAAAAGTGAAACATTATAAGCAACGACAATACGATATAAATAAAAAGAAGACAATCACATACCATCCCCGACCCATAACATCGGATCCGTAAAATCTAACGTTTTTGTATTATATTTCTGTGTTTTATGAGGGTAGATGGAAAATAATTCAGGGGAATCCTTTCCTATACATTTTAGGTTAGGTTAATTTGATTCGCGTTTAGATATGAACTTCTCATTCGTTACCCGAGTAAGTAAAATTTAAACTTATCCAAAATTAAAATAAATCGAAACAGGAAAATTAGTTTAATTAAATTGTATTGGGATTGTGGAATTCTACAGTAGTTACCTTATTTACTTTGTGTTTTATGTATCAATTATAAAATACTAGCTGTGCCCCGCGACTCCGTCCACGTTCTGTTGAAATTTTTCCTGAATTTTCTTTGCTATAAACCTCACGGAGCCCGAGACCTTTCCAACGAATGCAAAACCGTGGAAATCGGTTCGTGCGTTCTGGAGTTATAGCGTCAGGAAGGAAAACCCGACTTATTTTTATATAGTAGATTACAGCAATATTGAGTGACATATAAACGTGAAGCAGTTACTTATAGATAATAATAATGACTCACGATTTATTGGAGATAAGCAGTTAATTGCTACGCTTTGGACACATAAGCATTGGAATATGTTACTTTTTAACCCCCGACAAAAAGAGGGGTGTTATAAGTTTAACATGTGTATTTGTGTCTGTCTGTGGCATCGTAGCGCCCAAGCGGATGAACCAATTTCAATGTTGTTTTTTTTTTGTTAGATATGTATTCTGATAGAGTGTTCTTAGCTATGTTTTATGAAAATCGGTTCAGCCGTTTGAAAATTATCAGCTCTTTTGTAGTATAAAAAGTCGTCGCATCGGGGTTTTATAAATTTTCATTTTTAGTTATATTGTATTTAACAAAGTCGGCAAATAAGCGCACGGCAAGCTTGATGTCAAGCAGTTACCATAGCCTATAGATGCTTGCAGTATCAAGGCGTTGCTCGCATGTTGCCCACCTGAAAGGAAGTGGGGTAGAGGGAGGGAAAGGCGGTTAGGATTCCGGCTCTCGGACTTATCGTACGAAACGCAGCAGTAATGTATACTTTAGGCCGATCTGCTGTGAGTGGATGGTACTACTTCGGTCGGTCCAGCTCGTAATGAGGTGTAATCAATCGGCTACAGCTTGGCTGTACTAAACTATGTTACAGAAAAAAAAACCTCTTTACCGGTTGAAACAGAAAGGGTATACTTTTTTTTCAAAACTTAACTTTGAAATTGTAAAACTATCAGCTTCGTAGGAAACTTGAAAAACAAAAGGTGTTATAGGGAGGGATACAGCTGTTGACAGATTTCACAAGTCTACCGAACCTTTGTTACTTCAACTGTCCCACAAAGTCGATAGTTATAGATTTTCAAAGTAAAGTTGCAAAAAAATAGTATACCCTTTCTGTTTCACCTAGTATATATCATTAATATCTAATAGGTAAGTACTTATGTACTTATTATATACTTTAACACTATCTTTCAACTAGATGTGTCAACAATGACTAACACATTGTAATAAAGGATAGTAATAACAATTTATATTGTATTATTAATAGATAATACTTAATGAAATTATTTAAATTCAACAATACATAACTTTATCTTTAACTGAGAACAATGCAACAGAATGGAACAAAAATAAATCCTAAACAAGATATGAGACATGCCGACGCGTTGACGCAATCCTACCATCTGTTTCTATTAGTTTCTACTAGTCCCGCCACACACTCCCACCACTGTTACTCCTGTAAGCCAGTATCGACAATAATGACGATATAATCAATATTGACCAATAATGACGCCGAGGTTTGACCCTTGACGAGTCCCAGGGAAAACCTAAATTGTCTTGGCGCCCGCACGAATTTAATGGAAAGAAAGAATAGGAGCTGGAAGAAAATTATCCAATTCCCTCCATTGTAAAGCGGGGGACAAGGGCTGATCGCCACAGAAGCAAAACTGTTACATCTGATTGAAGACCAGTCGTAAGTAGGGATTGCAGTACCGGTACTGAGGAGAGCTAGGCAATTCCCGGTACCAGGCATAAGCCAGTACCGGGAAATACCGGGAATTTCGGGAAATTCGGTACCCAATACAAACTTAGAATAGTTATTTAAAAAACATACTTAACAGTCTAATTTGTGCTCCTTTTAATCAAAATGTAATTATTTACATGTATATTAGGTATTTTACTTATTTAGTGAACGAATCCGAAATTAATTTCGAAATTTCGGACCATTTTTCAATTGGCAGCGTGTTAATTTCGAAATTTCGAACCTAAGATGCGGCCATTTGGAGTGGATGTGGACACTAGGAACTAGAAGCAGGGACTTGAAAATGACTTCAGTGCGTTATATTGCGAGAGGCGTCGTTAAAAAGTAATTGGCTGATGATGGATAATGTAAGTCATCAATCATTGCGAATGAAGCCGAAACTTCGACGCACAAGTAGACGCCTCCACAAAATCATCGAGACACGAATGTTTTGCATATCTATCCTGGTCCTGTTTCTCATAATCTGATTTTGAAGTACAGTAGAAGATCCTATTTGCTGATCACAAAGCAAAATGAGGCAGTACGTCTGCAGTGGGCGATTAGACAAAATAATCAAAATGGTAAAGATACCCTAGCTGGAAGCAAACCACCAACATGACGAAGTGACGACATCGCGAAGGTAGCTAATAATTTGATGAATAGACTAGCAGATCAGGACTGAAACCAATGTCTGATAAAGGGATTGTTTCGATTGCTTTACCTCTCCTTTAGCCATTTTGATTTGAACCAACTGGCGTAGGTCCCCTTCAGTATCCTCCACTTCTGTCTCCTTTACGCTTTGTTATTTTATCAAAGCTTTTACGACTTGCACCGCTTAGTTCGCTCCCGTGGTCGTCGTATTTCAATGGTGCTGGAGGTCTCCTATCAGTTTTTTTTTCCAATGTTCAACAGGCACTATTCGAGTAGCGGTAAGATCCCGCCTTTTAGTGACATGACCAACCCTTTGCAATATGACGCAAGCTGAGTAGCTTGCGTCATATTGCAAAGGGTTGGTCATGTCACTAAAATGAGTATTTGATGACATCGTTGAATTTGCCTTGCTCTCGAACGGCCAATGGTCCACCTTATGTATACGCTTAGTAATGCCGATGTCACCGCCGATCAATGTTTTTCTTTTATTTATGTTCGAGCATCTTGGGAAAATGGCTGATCCGGTTTCAACGGGGGTTTCACTTTAAGATAGCCAGTGGTTAAACTTAAAACATAGAGTACTTACATAATCTCACCCTTTTACCTTTAGGAGTCGAGCTGCTGAATAAAATCTACATTTTCCACTAGCTTGTTGGAAAAGTAGTTTTTTGATAGTATTTTTGTTGCTTTAATGAAAATTACCCTAAAACGTTATTTTAATATTTTGTTTAGATTTTACAATGATATTTCATGTCAAAATCACATTTACCAAAATGTTGTATTAATTTCGAAATTTCGAAACTGATAATATACGAAACTGCACGTCCTAGTCCGTATTCGCTATGCCTGTGGTGACTTCGGTTATAACGAAAGTCGAAATGGTATGGATATTTGAAAATATTAGTTATGAAATTATGAAGTACCGAAAGTACCGAAATTCCCGGGAATTATTTTCAGTACCGGTACTAGATAGAAGGAGGAAAATACCGGGAATTCCCGGGAAAAACCAGTACCGGGAATTCCCGGGAGCAATCCCTAGTCGTAAGGCATCACTGATTGTTATTAGACTAATTGGACCTAAACTAGTGAGCTATTAATACTTGATTCCAATAATAGGTATGGAAAAACGTGGATTGCAAACGAAAAACATCTTATCTTCTGTATAAGTACATAATATATAAAAAAATGTGTCCCTAAACGGTTTGACCGATTTGATGTATTTTATCATACTAATATTATAAAGAGGAAAACTTTGTTTGTTTGATTGTAATGAATAGGCTCCGAAACTACTGAACCGATTTGAAAAATTCTTTCACTGTTGGGAAGCTACACTATCCCCGGGTGACATAGGCTATATTATATTTTTTTTTAAATTAGGGTTCCTTACTAAAACTCCAATAATGTAACCGTAATGTACCCGTGCGAAGCCGGGGCGGGCCGCTAGTTGTACATAAACCTTTCTGATGTTAAGCTGCTAACGTAGCCTATAGATGCTTGCAATTTTTTTTAAAAATAAAAACACATGTATTTCGTAAATCAAAGAGTATTTCCAAAACGGCTGGACCGATTTTGACGGGACTTTCAATGGTCGATAGCTGATGTTATAATTAGTAACTTAGGCTACTTTTATTTTAGAAAAACAAAATTAAAAAAAAATGTGTTCTGTCGCGCGGGCTCAGAACGCGGGAGCGGGCTTTTGAAGCGAATCTTCTTTACGGACGTTCGGGGCGCTCGCTGCCCGGGCACTAAAACGGTGAAAAGCGTTACGCGTTACGCGTTACACGATGACGTCAAAGCTGCGGCGCCCTAAGTTTTATATGTTTTATATAAGATTTCAATATTGTCCCTTAGAAAATTTGCAATTTATATTTATATTATTTATATTTGCAATTTACATTAAATTTTAATAGAATTAATTGAACACCAACGTATAATGGTTTAATTTACCATAGAAAAGGACGAAAAAAAGGTACAACGATATACAACTGCAGATAGGTACATCAACCAATCACTTTAGATGTCTGATATGCCTAAATAGGTACTTACTTACTAACAACAAAAGATGTCGCATTTCATCAATAGGTACGATAGCCGAAATGAAAATCTGGAATAAGCTAGCGAGACATAATTCAAGGTACCCCTACCCAGGTAGGTGGGTACCTATGCCTAATTTCATTTATTTTATGTTACACTTTGCCTACCCTGTTTCAAAACTTTATGCACGCCACTAATAATATACCTAATATCTTCTGTAAAGCTTCGCTTCTTTCGGGCGTCCCTAGACGGCACTGATTTTTTTTTGTTAAATGAAATTCCACGCGGACGAAGTCGCGGGCTCAGCTAGTTCTAAGATAACAAAATAATAGTTAACATACTCTCGCGTGGACATGTCAACACGCTTTTGGTTCGGACTACTGTTATAACCGAGGTAACTCACAAATAACCCAAATTCGTGTCAGACGCCTTATCTATGCTGTTTTTGTTAACAGAAATCAGTCAACTATCAAACGGTTGCTAAACAATTTTAATACTTATTTCACAACTGATTTCATGGGTGCAATATCTTTACGTCATGCGGCTCTCGAGATTGTGCCCACTTGAGATCTAAGGTAAATCGTATTGTTGTCATCCATAAAATGTGCTTAAGATTGTTTAGATGTTAATCAATACAATGTTTCTATATACTGTGTTCTCGGAGGTTTCTTGGTAATGCACAAATTGCTAAATTCAGAAAACTTTTAACATAAATTCATGGACCGTAACGTATCTAATCGCGGATATTTCGACTTTTATTTAACAAAAAAACTGCATAATGTGGTATATGATAATAAGCCCATCGCCTCAGACATACAGTTCCTATTAGAACGTCAATTTGTTAATTAGTTTACTCTATAGATTAAGAACAAGATATTTTTTAAAGGTTTTTTGTTTACTCGGCTACCGCAATATCTATAGGAATACAGGGAGTAGCGCAGTGGTAATAATACTACTATTCTGACCCTACATCACACAGAAATTCCAAATTAATCGAATTCTTATGAATTTGGCATGGAAGTTTCGTGAGTTTGATTGCCTAAACGCGATTGCGACTCGGTTGTTCTCGAAAGAAATGGTAACGCAATCATTGCTGGACTGACAACGATTAGGTGGTATTTGAGCATAAAATTACCTGTTATCATAGAGAACAAAATATGCAAAGAAGTTTTTATCCTACTTCTCTGAAAATATTACAGACTTATTATTAAATCTCTGGCTACGGAACATATGGTGTTGATATGGTTCAGGGATAGCTGCCGAAAGAAATAATCAATCAAATTGTATTAATCCACCGCCAATGATCATTAGGTACGGCGATACGATCGATCACCAAAAGACAGGTAGATATTTATATCATTGATAGATAGGTAATGCAAGCAAGACCGAAAACAAAGAACAAATTCAGAGGATGTATTTTTTGTCTGATTCGCTGACGTCACCAGAAGACGATATAGATACCTATGTTATTTACGGTAGTCCTTGCGTAAGGCCGTAATGTATTATTTAATCTTTATATTATTATATCCTTTTGTAAGACGTAGTTGCAGGCGTGGTTGAAGTAAGAAAATAGAAATTGACTCGCAACGAAAAATACTATTCCGAAATACTTAAGAACTTTGTTACTAAGCTTCTTATTTATCTCGATGTAAGTTGACTGACTTCTAGAGGTCAAAGGAAGAGGTGACCTCTAATTATTTTCTCATGGCCCGTTTTCATATCTCGAGTAGACAGTGTCTCCGCCATATCGAATTCATAGACACAGGTATTGTTGACTCCAAGCGATTATGTTTTTTAACATAATTATAAAAATATAATTCCAGGTAATAGAAAAAAAAAGATTTGGGGATGATGTTATTAACAGTAACAGAGACATTTTTACGCGATTAAGGAAACTTGCGTAAAACTAGTAAACTGAAGAAAAGAACGCTCACTAGACACAACAACAAAGAAATCGCATTACAAGACAAAACAATGGTTCTCACGGATCACGCGGTAAACAAAACAATGTCAATAAACTCAGGAACTGGGCCCGTTGTTGACGGCAAACATACAATATTCTGTAAACGTTGCAAATGCAATATTGTGATTAGGGTCCAGCCATATAGGTACCTAACCGGTACAATGGCAGAGACACTTCAAAATAAGTAGGCAGCATGTTATTTGTTTACTCCTTAAACTATCATCTATTTATTTCTTCTTTCGCTTTTTAAGTGTTATGGCTGAATAGTGAAACATTCCGCAAAAATAGACCTTAAAGTGAAGGCGCCTGTCTAGCCCGCGAAATTCTAAATTTTCGAGTATTTTTATAGTTTATCCAAAATCTGAAAACATTTAAGACAACATTTTGTGATTTGCGAAAAACACAGTACGCAGTGCGTTTATTAAAACATTTATTTTACTCTAAATATTATCACGGTGGATATGATACAAGTAAATCACTAAATATACAAAAATTGCCAGATTATCTGGATAGCTGTCGTTCTTGAAATGGTTTAGAGTAAGTTGGATATATTAATAAATGCACTGCACACGGTCTTTTTCGCGAATTACAAAATTTGTCTTTTATTATTGTCAGATTTTGAAAAAATTCTAAAAGAACTCAAAAAATTTGAACGTCGCGGGCTAGATGGGCGCTTTAGCCTTAAAGTTTTTTAACATTGTCATTTGCTTTTTTATCTTTAAAGCAGTCAATCTTCCCATTATTTGGCAGGATATTATCCAGTTCAAACCATTTGTTTCTTTGGTTTATTCAGCTTTTTTGGTTTGGTTTGGTTAATTCTCTACTACATGGCCTGCAGTTCACATCAAATTTTTATAAAAATATGCATTGCATCCGAGCTTTTATTCATAGTTTGGCATACCTACCTGTGTTTCTGCATATTTATGTGTGGTAGGTACTTTGAACATCTATTTATCAGAATGGCAGATCAGCTGATTGTGAGCTGATATCTTAAACCAAAAACAAACTATCATGACTGTATTCCCCGAAAGAGTAGGCAGAGATCCACCACAGTGCACCCTCATTAATTTTCAAGATGATTTTTTCCTAGGATAATTGATTTGTATTTTTTTTTGTTGTTAAGTTAATTAATGAACTCTAGCTGAATTAAGTAAGTCTAGAAACTGGTTTTGTTTGAAGAGGGAATAAATCTATTGTTACACACTTCCATAGTTTCTAGAAATATAATGGCAATGTCTTAAAAGAGAATAGAATGTCTTATAGAATAGGTAATTAAAAATAAGGTTAATTTTGATTCCTCCATATAATGCATACAAACAAAATAAGTTACTTTGTAGTTAAAAGGCACCTAACTAGATATCTAGTATGACATTTCAATATATTCTCAAGATATAGGTCATTAATATATCTATTTAGATTTTGTCTGTTTCATACATATGATAATACCTGCCTGAAGTAGATTTGCTAAAAGAGGTAGCTTTTGTATTATTATGAATCACTATTTTGTGCATTACAAATAAGTATTATTAGGTATTACAGATCTGCCTCCATGGTCCCTGGTGATTTGACGGGATAGATTATGGAAATGTTCCAGCCTAAATGAATACCCAATAGGGCCTTAAAGGGATTATTAAGGTTAAACAAACCTATCCTTATGACTATATTCCCAAGGTTTAAAAACAAATGACATTATGCGGGGCCCATAACCTTTATATCGTAGATAAAATTTATATATGAGTATGTAGTTATATAAGTAGCTCAATTCAAAACAAAAAATCTACCTAGAATCAAAGCTAGTACTACTTTGTGTTCATATTTTTTCTCTATTATTGGTATATTTCTATTGATTGTTTACAAAGTTCTACTGTACCTAAGTAATTTTAATTCAATCTACATTATACTTATAACCTTTACCCCAATATTAAAAGCAAGCAGATAAAATAGTCATTCACTATATTGTAACAATACATGCACTAGCTACACACAAATTATGGATGAGATGGAAAATCTATTAATAGTCGACACATATTCTAAAAAATATGTGTGAATTATTACTTACGGCCGTCATTGAAGGCGTCTGAAGCATCCAGAGGGATCACCAGTAGGGGGAGTATGCCGCTGAGCCCCACAAGAATGGACGCTAGACCGGAGAAAAGCCATGGATGCTCATCCAGTTGGTCCACGAACGTGAACAAATATTCAGGTAGTAGGCCCGCCATGTCGAAATTGACGAACTCCCGCGCGAAATTACGACAAAAACAAAGCGTTCTTTATTCAAAAATTCACTCGTTAATTATATTTATTTTTTTATTGTCGCGATAACAATCGGCCCATATTGACACAAATGTTGAAGAATATACATATACGCGTCAAACTAAATAGTTATAGAGGTACTTAATCAATGTGAGTATCGCAGAGTTCCGTGATAAAGAAAGATCTGCCCGGTAGCAGGGATGGCCGCGTAAAATAACGAACTAGCCTGCGCTGAGACTGAGTGCGTCTGGAAAATTTAGCCCTAATATTTCACCGATATTTCAAGCACAAAGGCAATCGCAACTTCATAGAATTTTAATAATCATCGTCTTTATGCGCACAAATTATTTATGAAGTTGACACCCCGCCAAGCAGAGAAACAAAACAATGTGGAATGATGGAATGTGAAATGAACTGAAATGTGAATATGAATGAGTGTTCATTGAATGATGATGGCTGAACGATGAAGGTGATGGGATATACGAACGACCGAATATACAAAGTACTCTGTGGACCGAATGAATATCATAATGTCAATAAATAATGTCAAGAATAAAATATGCCAATAATGTCAATGTGAAAGAAGTAATGACATCTACATTGTAGTGTTACCAGAAATTTAAAACATATTTTCTACCACAGTTACAATGTAAAATATATCTAATGCCATTCAGGTTCTAAATTAGAATTTCTAACCCATTTTCCGATGAATTAATCTACTTATTAGTTTGCAGATATTTGATGCAATAACTTATAAAATAAATAAGTATTATCTAAGCGCCTGCTGAGCCTACTCATATTTTCTCAGTGGTATTTATTAAAAACTAAATAAAAGAGACATCCATTTTTATTTTCAAAAAGGGGCGGTTACTTTATACAAACCAGTTATGTTAATATAACAAGTACTTACCTAATAACAAATAATTTGATGATTATAAAAACATTGAAATTCATACTGAATGTTACTTTCATAGAAGAATTGATAATAATATTGTTAAGTGTTAAATGTAGGTACCTACCTAATACCTCTGTATATTACATATTTTATAACTATAGGACTACTTTGCTCTAAAGGTAAAACGTCAGCCTACATAACTGACAATACTTTGATACAGTAATTGTTTTCAAATAGGCTACGATTAAAACTATGCATCCATCTCATGATGATGTCCTCAATACTCAATAAACTATAGACGCCTTATTATACTCAAATGATTTAAACGGTCATCATTCACATAATGACTTGGAAACAATCCAACTGCAAGATAAAAAAATGCAATGATCATTGAAATGAAGAATTCAGAAACATTAAATAACGGGGGCCGCCGACAACCTGAGAATTAGCAGCCATGGCATTCTTAACCGATGCGTATATTTCGGTTTCCTGTAAAGCGTGATTACATCTAAATCACTTTGACACAATACCTCCGCAGTGGGAACTTGATGCTACACAGAGGACGTCTACAGTTGCGTTACTGACACAAATGCAACACGAATCTTCTTGGCACCTAAACAGCACGACAGCGCCCAGTTGAAGCAAAATGTCGCACTTATTTTGGCCTGCCAATTTAAATATCCGACATCGTATAGGTAGATCTACAACATTATAACTTTACTGAGCTAACCATTCGCATTTGTATTCGGCGTTAAAGGCGGACGGACAGGCAACATGACGTTACACTAGTGCTGTTAATCTTCGCGTTTTCGCGCCAATAATTGTATTAAGTAGTGAGTGATTTGGAAGTGATCGGATTGTGCGGTTGTTTTTGAGGTTGAGTGTGCTATTTGGTGTTTGACTCTACGCTACGACCATGGATTCGTGGGGGATCTTGAATGTGGACAGCGCAACGATGGCAATCACGAGGGATGATATGTCCTCAAGCTTCCGTCGCAAACAGATGATGGTAAAATATTATAAAATGTCTAGGTATTTTACATTGTTATAAAATACGTACTTGATAAAATGATGAATATTTGTATTAGGATCTGAGATAAAATTTTAAAATAAACGACAATCATTAATAACAGTCGATATTTGAAATCATTGCAGTGAGAATTGTGACAAGATATTACAAAAAAAAAAATTAAATCTTATATTTTAATAATAGAGCTTTAGTAAATTAACAAACCCTACACATATAAGTACCCCATAATAGTAATGAGTTAATAATTTGTTGTTCTAATAGTAGCAAATGCGACCTGCTGAAATGCCGATCATGAGGTTCAGGGTTCGAATCTCGAGTCATAGTAGCTAAACATTATTTGGATTTTTTGTTATGACAAAGGAAAAATCTTCAAGTATTATTAATATAATCATGTATTTGAAAATACGTGTAAGTAATACAATTACACGTATTTTTAAATAGATTTCACAAATCCTAAAAAAAAATTTCTTCGTTGTCCAAGTTAAAAATAATCAAAGCTTTAAGCTGTAAAATGAGAACCTGACAGCACATATGGTGGAGAGCTTTAAAAAGAAAATGAATAATATTGTCGCATTATTACAACCTTTGTTTAAAGGTAAACATATTTGTCATTGACCCTTACGCAATTCAATTAATTAATTCAATAACGGTATTTATTTCTTTTATTCGAATGATTTGTGAATTATTTGATCGATGCAATCCATCTTCCTTTCTATTAAATTTAACAAATTTCAAACCCACCACACTATACCAGAGTACTTAAAGGCACAAAAACTCAATTACCTACTATCTGTTAGTACCAACGATTCTATCGAATATATTTTAATGAAAAAAAAACATAATATATTATTTTTATACAATACTTTATACAATACGAGTTTTAATAATTTCAAACGATATCTCAATGGAATTACATTGAAAACTGGCTCATATAAGGTATTTGGAAGTAAATGCCATCTTTGGAATGTGGTGGCGGTCGCGGTATTTATATTTTTAAGGCTAGGACGTCTCCTGACGCACATAGGACATCATATCGCAGACATAACATCATGTATTTATATCATTGCGCCGATATATTACTCCGATTCGGCGCCACTTTCATTTAGATATATTAACATTTTAGTACCATAATAATGATTACTGATGCTTTGAAGTCTCCATTTCAATTTATTTTAGCTTTAAGATAAACGCTCGAATGAGTGCCATTTAAAAACAAAATATTGCCTGTTTTTTGTTCACGCAGATTCTAATAAGAATAAAAAATAACTAAAAAGCTATAGAAAAAAAGAAGAAAAACATTATTTATCATTTTTAATTATAATGCAAAGAGTGCTAGCAGATTAAGTTATAACAAATAATAATTAAATCAAGGGCAGTTAATCAAGTACAAACAATATGCATTAGTTAGTTACGTTACCTAACAATAAGGTAAAGATAAACATCTAAATGTATAAAGCTTTATAAGATATTTATTACCTTCTAGTACAGTTGAAATCAGTCTCACATCTGTTTCGCACTGTCAGGCTAGCATGAGCTATTAGCCTAGCATCTAATTAAAACATTTCTATAATATACTAACTAAAACTCGTCACGATCACGGAACGTAACAATTCGCCTTTGGAATGTAAGATATTTCGTTTTGTTACTCAACGTTTTATAAATATTTTAAATTCAAATACTAGCTCGACTAATGAACATAAAATATCTAAAATTTGATTGTAAAAAACACATTTTATTAATAAACCAAACCACTAATACTAATAAAACACCTCATTATTTAAAGGCACAAGTCAAATGAAAAAAATATAACGACCGTAATTGAACTCTTGAACTGATTCATCGGTCCAGGAAATACCTCCAGCTTGCCAAGTTATCCACATGCTACACTCACAGACAATACGCATCACGTATCTGTCAAATGCCTATTTATTTATAACTGAGGACGCCAATAACACATTGATTGATAATGTGAAGACTAAACAACATTTTCTAGGGTAATTAATTCTCATTTAATCTATACAAATAAATTATGCATAAAAATTAAAGTAATAGCTTGAAAGAAAAGGTTTTTCAACAAAAAATTGAATATTATTTTATGATAATCGAATATATCAAAGATCATAAAGCAACTATCACAAAACAAATAAACCCAGGACAAAGCACAGTATTATAATTTAAGCATAACTGCATTTGTTGTACAATTTGTTATAAACAGATATCTGTGATTTTTCAAGAGTGACCTGTGTGACCACTCGAAAGCTCTTTTGGGATAGGCCGATAATCAAGTACCTGCTAGAGATTTTAAGCCAAGAGTCTTACACGTAGTGTATCTCGATTTAGAATGTTAGCCAATTTCTTGAAAGTTTTCTTGACATAATTATTATGCCTAAAGTTTTCGCCACCATTCGAATTTCCCGCTACCTGTTAAAATTGAAAATGAATTAAGAAAAATATATAAATTACTAACTCGATTTTAATTTTACTTCAACCCTACCAGCTGCCCATTTTTCAGAGGTCATACGCCGTTATTCCGTTTTAAAGAGTAAATAATCAACAGATTCCTGAGATGTTTCCTGCACGGTTAGTTTCGTCTACTCCCGGATGATTCCAAAATTAACCTCAGCGTTCCATTTATTAGCTCACGGCGCGATCTTTACGCGCGCATGTAGCAAAACTGGAAAGTATTACATTTTGTGGATTGGCATTGTTTAATGCATTTTTAGTGTATATTATAGTGAAATATTAATATTTCGTTATGGATATACCGACTGATGTGTGGGGGCAGCTGGCATTGGAAGCCAGTCAAGTATACCTGACGGAGGGTGGCCAAGTCAGGAGCCCGTTCGCTAACACGGTAATGTTATGAAAATAATTAGCTACAACTCTTTTCAGGACTGTTAATTAGTTTTCAATGTGCAACTCGTATGAATCTCGTGCAATTATACTAATGAACTAATACTAATTAGCTTCTATTTGCGGGCTTTCTCAAAAGCCTTTTAGGTATATTGTAACGAGAAAACGTTAAGTCGAATAAATCACGGACACTATAATACCATTTAATTATTAGTTATTTTTAAACTGCAGTACGTGACATTGGGGGATTTTATCGTGTGCCAACGCAATAGATAAGGGAGTCTGAGGAAAATATAACGTAGATACATTGATTATCGTTTTGTTTTAGACAATAGAGAAGCTGCCTGATAAAGTGTTACTCAATATATTCTCGTATTTGACGCACCGTGAAATATGTCGAATGGCGACCGTTTGCAAGAGATGGCGCATGGTGGCATACGACACACGCCTATGGACCCACGTCAGTCTCCGACCTGAGATTTCTGGATTACATGTAGGTCAGTAATTATATGTTTTTTCCTTACATAATCATTCTGTTCGAAACTGTTTTCTACCATATTACCATTTAAGAAAGAATTTTATGCCTGTACAACTCTAACAAATTTATTATCTGTAATGTATATAAATAAGTTTTGTACTCACTCAATAGATGTCACTGCAATCGATAAATAAATGGCGCAAATTTACAAATGAATGAATTAAATCCTTTTCAGGTTCTCTCGAATCCCTGCTGGCGCTAATTTCAATCAGATTCGGGCCATCCCTCCGATACATCGAGCTGCCGATAGAATTGATTACACACACTGTTCTCCACGAATTAGCAGCAAAATGTCCGAACCTCACTCACATGTTGCTCGATTTCAGTACTGGTAAGAAAATAATACTACTTAATACTTACGTAGGTATTGGGTAAATATCTTTGCTGGGTACCTAATACCTATGACTCTTTAACGTCGTCTATCTTTAAGTATTCTATTTATTTTCGTCGCGTCAATACTCAATAAAATAATTTAGGCAAATAAAAAAAACATTTAATGTTTTTTTATTTGCCTAAATTAGGTCCCGCTTCAAGGCAAAAGCATCACCCGATCTAGGTAGATCTTGTCGCATTCTTCTCCCGGGATATTACAAAAACATAACTTAATTCTAAGTACAGTACTTACTCGCGTTATAAGTTAGGGGCTCTGAAATTAGTTCAAGCGGCGTCGCAATAGACGGTTTCGTATTAAAATCATTTACTGTGACGCCATTTAAAGCAACGTCATGGGGGCCAACTTACCGTGTGCGTACATAGTAACTACCTACACCACAAGCCAACGAGAAGCGTTATGAAAAGGTAATAAAGTCAGTCACCGTCGGGCTTGCTAACATTTGGGCAACCGTCATGTTAATTCAAAATAAGTTAAGACGAAACGTGACAGATAACTAATTTAATCAAATAATCTACTTATTGTGTTCTTACTCACGAAATCCTGTTACTCCGTGGTCGTCTCCAGCCATGCAGCTGCACGACTTCTCGGAGATGCAAGCGTTCCCGACCAAGCTGCGGTACCTGTGCATCTGCCTCTCCGAGGTCATCTTCATGGAGGGTTTCATGCGCAAGATATACAACTTCATCAACGGCCTCGAGATTCTGCACCTGATTGGTGCGTTCACAATACTTTTTTTAACTTTATAGATAGTACTTTTTACTCTAATTCTTGGTTGTCTCGAGGAGCAACAGATTGGAGCGAGCTTATGTTCAAAATAAAGCGTTTAAAAAACAATATGCAAAGCCCGCTGAGTTTATTGCCGGATCTTCATTCCGGTGACGTTTCGATCCAGTTATAGACTTAATAAAAAAGTTAATAAATACAATTTATTTGTGTCCCCGTAGGCCGAAACAAAATTAACGATTTGAGTATAACTAATACTTAAGCCGGGGCTGCACCTTTAGGGCGATTTCATTAAAACAAACCCCTACAAACCTGTTGCGGTGAATCCTCCTAATATTATAAATGCGAAAGTTTGTGAGTGTGGATGTATGTATGTATGTATGTTTGTTACTCCTTCACGCAAAAACTACTGAACGGATTTGGATGAAATTTGGAACACAGATAGATTATAACCGGGATTAACATATAGGATACTTTTTAACCCAATAATCCAATACTACGCGGATGAAGTCGCGGGGCACAGCTAGTTTGTTAATAAATCGCTGTTGAATCGCATTCGCGTTACCGGTGGCTCCGGCCTTCACTAAGTCAAGGTCAAATTGTTAATTTTGTTTCGGCCTATAGGGGGGCACTTATGAGCTAGATCCTTTAACGCCGCTTTATATTTCTTTCTGCTGGATGAATAAGATGATTACTGGGCAGGTCGGAAAGTTTCCTTCCAATTAATTTGTAGAAGGATGGAAGGAGTTGTTGCCGACGCGCTACCATCCCTGGTATCTGTGGCTGTGCTAATCCGTAAAAGTTTGGTATGTTCCTCTGGCGATGTTAATGATGCCGCGGTCTCCAGGCACGTACGAGAAGGTGGAAGAGGAGGAAGAGGAGATATACGAGGTGATCAACGTGCACAAGCTCAAGTCGGCGACGCCGAACCTGCGCGTCATCAACCTGTACGGAATCAACTTCGTTGACGATTCACATATTGACGCGTTCAGTTCCAATTGTATACAGGTAACGCTACTACATCCGTCAATCAGTATCAGTTTATTCAGGATCAGTATTTAACATTTGTGTTTGAAATAACAATCATCATCATCATCATCATCAGCCTATGCTTGTCCACTGCTGGACATAGGCCTCCCCTAATGAGCGCCATAGCGCCCTGTCTTCAGCTTGCCGCATCCAGCATCTGCCTGCAGTCTTTCGCAGATCGTCATCCCACCTGGTCGGAGGGCGTCCTACACTACGCTTGCCGAGTCGAGGTCTCCACTCAAGAACACGTTTACCCCAGCGGTTGTCGGTTCTTCGCGAGATATGGCCAGCCCACTGCCACTTCAGCTTGCTAATTCTTGAAATAACAATAATGCTGACTAATAGATAAATAATAGCCCAATCCCAACTCTATCAATAGACCCTTTTTTATATTTCCATATTCGCTATAGCTCCTGTACCTGTTGGCGTCAGGTCGCTCTATATGTCCCATAATTAGCAGCGTTTGACCTCAACATATGCCTTACAAGACGATAAAAGTCTCACAAAGGGCCTCTACATGTTGGACCCATGTCCCCATGGAACCCTTCAAAGGACCGGGCAGAGCCCGTGCGTGATACATGGATACTTACTAAATATAATAAAAAAATCAAATTTAAAGTCATGAAGGTTTTTGGTGTAAACAAGTTGTCCAGAAACTTAATAGCCAAACCTTAAACTGTCAAGTAGGTAATATATCAGTGATAAATAGTCCATATTGTGGTAATTCGCAGCTGGAGTGTCTGGCGGTGAACTTCTGCAACAAGGTGACGGGCTCCACCATGAAGACGCTGTTCCAGCGCTCCCGGAGACTCACCTGCCTGCTTATGAACGGCTGCAGTATGTACCCAAACACTCCTGCGGGGGGTATTTGATATCATTCGAATCGATATCGGAAACGAGAGCTTAACTCTAGGAGTCTTGTAGCTGAACCAAGCTTTAATATGACTGACTACAGCTCATATGCGGGCTGGCTCGCCGGGTAGTATCACCCTCACACAGAAGATCAATGTAAAGTAACTATTATAGCTGCGTTTCCCAGTACCCACTCCCATTCAGGGGGGGAATTCACAGTCTACGGAAAGTTTCCATGTCTGAAATGACAGCTTCCATCCTTCTCCTAATTCATTTGTAAAAGAAGGATGGAAATCTGTGTCGTTTGCAATGCAAGCATCTCCAGGCTACGGTAAGTCGACTTTGTTATATAAATAGGTATATCTAAATTATATAAAAAAAGTATTATTTCCCAGATCTCCAATCAGAATACGTGATGCAAGTGGAGTGGGAGAAGTCGTCGATCCAGGAGTTGGACGTGACCGCCACGGACCTGTCCACCGAGTGCCTGATCGACATGCTGTCCCGGATCCAGAACCTCAGGTTCCTGAGCGCCGGCCAGATCAACGGGTTCAACGACTCCGTGCTGAAGGCCTGGATGGAGGCGGGGACCGCCAGGTGAGGATGGGTCTTTGTTGTGGATCTGAAACGGCGTTTCTTTTGCAGTAAGTCATGTAGCCTCGTGTAATTATTAGTTAGGTTTTTTTCTATTGGCACACGCTGTGATTCCATTATCCGGGTAACTTTTGAATGTTTAATTGCAAAAGCTTGTTGGGAATCCTGATAATACCCAAATCTAAACTGTCTATGCAAATAAATAAAATTGAGGTGTCTGTTTGTGAAATCAAAATAATAGCTTTTCACTAAATGCGTATGAAAGCATATAACAATTTTTAAAATTTTGTTGGTCTCTTCCTTTGTTCCGGCTATCCCCGAAACAGCTGGATCGATTTCTGCGGACTTACACTGACAAAAAATTTCAACGAGAACTTTTGAAAGAGAATTTTAGAGATGGGTTTTTAATTGCTGATGCACACAAGTAAAGCAATAGGATTAAGCGACTATAACAGTTGTGCGGCTGGTCAGGAGCCTGGTGGCGCTGGACGTGGACTCGTCGGACAGCCTGACGGACGAGGGCCTGCACCGCTTCCTGTCGCGGCACGGCGCGCAGCTGCACGGCCTGCTGCTCAGCGGCATGCCGCACGTCACCGACCAGCTCTGGCAGAGCGTGCTGCCGCTGCTCGTCAACGCCAAGTCAGTGCCGACTTCATCATAATCATAATCATTTTAGGGGCCCACCAGTCCCGCCACACACTCCCACCACTGTAACTCCTGTAAGCCAGGATCGACAATGGTGACCCCAATAATGACGTTGACGTTGTTGAGGGGCCCACCTAGTGAGCGGCAAGTCACCACCTGCCGAAGATAGTTGGACAATACTGATTATGGCAGGTGTCCGATTCCTTTGAAATAGCCCAATCCCCAGTCCATCCAAACTCCATCAATAGACCCTTTTTTGACTTTCCATATTTGCAATAGGTCCTGCTCCTGTTGGGGTCATGTCGCTCTATATGTCCCATCATTTGCAGCGGTTGATAATAAAATTCTCGCAAAGGGCCTCCACATGTTGCACCAATCATTTACTGATGCTGTCGTTTTCGATACGAAAATTTTCCGTCAAATGTGAATGGGCCCTACTGGGACATATGGCAATGCTATAATTGTAAAATACCCAGTGATTTTAGGCCCGTATTAATAAATCCGGCTCAAGCCTGAGAACGATCTTGAGTACGCTTTTTAACCGACTTCCAAAAAAGGAGGAGGTTCTATGTTCGTCTGTATATAGGTATGTTTTCGTAAAGCCTCGGATACACTAGGGGACAAATTGTGCAACATGCCCCGAACATGTCGCTCGTCAACAACGTGAAAGAGCCTCGGGGACAAAATTGTCGCGAGACATGCTGTACACACTAGCCAGTAACGAGACGGATGTCGCCCGGATAAATTGGGAATGAAGTGTATGCATTTTATTCTCTATTTCTTTTTTTGGTATATTTAGGGCATTTGCTATGTCCTCCCACGCGTCATTTTTCTTTAATTTATTTCGGTAGTCACGATTTTAAGTATCCCACAGCAATCCATAACCCAGAGTTCGATCAAATGTAGTACCGTTTCGCTTTCCCACACTATCGACATGTTGAGAGACACGTTGCGCACGCGTCCACACTCAGCGACAACCTGCGCGGCACTGACGCGCAACACGTGCGTCCGCTCTCAGTGCGGAAACTTGCAACATGTCCCGCGTCACGTAAATGCTCCTCAAAATGTTGAGGGACATGTTGCGGGCCACGATGCGACGTCGCAGCGTCACGTAGATACAGTGTTGCGCGTCATGTTGTGGGACAATTTGTCCCCTAGTGTATCTGAGGCTTTATGTATATGCCTTTGAATCTGCATTAGTCTATCCGTATTTTTACGCTTTCAAGAGTTGTCATTAAATACCTTTTTTCCTTTTTCAGAATTCTGATTATGGGCACGCAAGAGCGTCTCGGTATCAACATACACGTAGATCAGGTAACAATGAATTGTAATTACAAGCAAAGTGATTGCAGTTTTAACTAAAAGTGAAAGAAAGAGGAAAAGTGTTCAGAGTCAAATCGTTTTTTGTTTTGTTTAGAGATACGGAGATACCTACTTAATTAAAAAAATATATAATTAAATTAAATTAATTAAAAAAATTGTACTTCCGGATCCTATCGCGACCTCGACCGAAGATCCGGCAAGAAACTCAGTGGGCTTATCTTTTTAAGGCCATTCTTAATACTTTATAAGGCTATAATAGTAAATCGGCAACATTCTACGTATTCTTTCTTCGTAAATAATGTTTATAGGTTTTCCTAACCATGTGTCTGGTATGCTTAACTTTCCCCACTCATTAATTTTCAATCTTATCATCCATCAGTTGATGGATGGCATAGCCAACCACTGTCTGAACCTGGAGCGGCTGGAGCTGCGATGGGACCCTGAGAACCTGCGCTTCAGCGACAAGAGCCAGAAGGCCATCGACGTACTGCGGGTCAAGTGTTTGAAGCTTAAGTGTTTGGTGTTAAGGTGAGTACTTTTTTGGGATACTTTAATACAAGGCTGATCAAGCCCATGCCGTCGGACGAACTTTAAATGGCGCAAGTAGGTTAGAAAATTCCCACCAAATTAAAAGTTTGAATGAAACATCCGTTTGGTCAGACTTAAAAAAGTAAAGTAGCCTTGCTGAACTATCACTGCCGAATATCACTGGTATTATTATTATTCAATTCAGATAACAAAGAATTATGAATTACCTACTACAGTTGTTCACTAACGAAACTTGACGTAATTGCACGAAATTATTATGTAGGTACAAATACGTACTGTCTTGCCATCTTATCTTGATCCTAATGTATGAGCAAAGGAGAAACACTTGTAGACTTTTGATTTGACGTCGACCGAATTGACATCAGTGTGTCATGATAAACGTCGTGTTCCAGTGACGGGCGCTACTACGAGATAGTGAAAGCGAACTTCGAGCGAGCTGACCGCACCACTGTTGTGCGGACCTCCACCAACTGTCGCGTCTCCAACTACTATCTACTCTCCAACTATAAAGACCTCATATTCAATTAGTTTGTTTTTGTCCGGAGGACCTGTGGCCATTGGCTAACCAGTGGGATGGCATAATAAAGACCTTATGTCATCGAAATACTTCTTGCCTTTGAGCATTGGACTTAAACCTTAACGCGAGACAATGAAGACATAGAAAAATAGCTCACCAAATGTCGCCTGATTGGACCGGCCTGTCGTTATTTGTCACTTTACTTCTGTCAATGTCATAACAACGCCCGCGAAAACGTGGCGCCATCCTGCGACATTTCTTGCCCTCATTCACTTTATATTGTCTGTGATTGCGGCTATATCAGAGACAATTAGAAGTTCAATAATCTTTCCCTTAGTTAGTAGTACGCAGAAAATGGCAGCTTAAAATGCCTAGAACCTGCTGTGTCTTTGAACGCAACCCAATTGAATGGTTTCCAATTTCCATATCAGCATTAATTTGAATGAGTTATCGTTAGTACAGTAAAAACAATTATATTACTAATTAAAATGGATTTTAGATTTGTTGCACCCTACCTAGAATCTTGACGAGGATAGTAGAAAAGCGTACTAAATTGTTAAAAATTCAGATATCACCATATTGTAGCCTAACAAACGTACAATCAACAAACTCGACGCTTGATCACCTTAAGGTTGCATTTTGTGTGCAGTGACCAGCAGCCACCTGCGGCTAGCATGGTCATAAAAACAATTAAAATTTTTGTATCATCGGACCTTTTTCGTCTCATTGGACAACAACATAATGGGCGAGGCAACCTAAGATTACTGCCTGCAAGCGAAAAGAGTTGAAAACTGATCAAGCGTCAACGTTGTTGATGGTACATATGTTCGTAGAATGGAATCGAATCAAAGATACTTCTGCGAACTGAAACCAACCTATACCCGCACACTATAGGGTTGGTTTTGATCTGCTTAGATCTGTATCGGTTGGTATCATTTTGCAAAACAATATCCAAATGTACCTAAAGTTTTTGCAATCTAAACCCAAGAAGTTAAACAAAGTTCAAGCTGTTGGCTAATACTTATAAACAAAATACTTCTACAAGGTGAACGACATGTCGAAAATTAAAATGGTCAGATGGAATGAAATGAATCATTGATGATTTATTTTCGGTTATATTTTGTTTGTTTAATCTGACAATTCCTTTATTTTTAATTTCATTGTTTTGTTACCATGAAAATAATACATTTGTTCCTATTATTGATTGACGCAGAGTTTATAATGTGGCCTATCTGTATGAGATCTTCATTATAACGATTTTGATGTAAACGCTGCCAGGTTTAATTAAAACCTCACTATTTGGGATCTATTTAATTATTAAATGTTTTACATCTTGTTGATTCATCCCTAAATTACGTAAATATATTATTAAAATTACCAAGTTTGTTTAATTATCACAAGTTAATCTACTTTATACTGATTAAAAATACAACATTTACTACTAAAATAATAGTTTATTTACAGTTTATTATGAGAAAAGTATGCTATTTTTATTATATTATTTCCTTTTCATTTATCGTCGAATATTAAAAAGCTTTTTCATAAATACAACAATGTGTGTATTTAAAAAACAGCTTTTTATTATTTATTTTTTCTAATATTTTGAGAATACATTTCTTTTTACCGAGTACGAAACTTGCAATTTTAAATCTGAAGGGTGTACGTTACATAGGAGACACCGACGACAAAGTTACATCAGCGAACACTAAGCTTATACTAACCTCTCACAGCGAAATAAATCATGCATCACAAGACAAAATTTTAACCTTAAATCACAGGACATCGATCTGATTTATAAAAAAAAAACAATAACTTACTATACAAATTGAAAGAGGAATTATACCACTCACATTAATCGGTTTCTAATGATACATTTAATCTAAGTGGTACGCGTCTTCTTCGATCAGTCATCTGACTCCTTCGCCTAATAATAGATCAGGCTCCTCCTCGAGCAGCAGGTTTTGGTTGTTGCTGTTCTCCTCGTTCCCCGCCTCGGAGTTATTATCCTTGTTCACGTCGCTGTCGATCTTATACAATATATCGTGACAGAGAGGACACCTGTCCTGGACGTACAGCCATTTCCTTAAACACACTCCGTGGAAATAGTGATTGCACCGCGTTATTTTCGCCGAGTGCATCTCTTGGTAGCAGATAGCGCAAACATCATCCAACCGGTCCAGCTGATCGACAGACGCCTCGCGCAACGAATTGATTTTGTTTACGGCGGTCCGCCGCTTCATGAACACCGACCAGCCCGCCCTCGCCTCGCACCAAATGTTGAAGTACGCGTGGATGCACATCATCACAGCCCTGATAGCGCCACCGGACTCGAACAACAAGATCCACGCTCCGTTGAAGAAGAGGAATATACCGAAACAGAACTCTATGGTGTTCCCAAAAGCGCGAATGTAGTATACATAATCGTCCAACTGCTCCCAGAACGTACTCCTGTACGCGTCGATGAGGAATAAAGAGTAGATCATGAGGCTGACGACCACTTTGACTATGACCTCTATGCTGAAAGCGCTCACGGCTAGGAGCCATGTGGAGATGGTGTGCTGCGACCATAGGTAGACGAGCAAAGATATTGGGAACACGACCAAAAAGGCACAAACTCCCAACGCCCTCACGTGCCTATGAGTGCTCGGGTTGTGCGACGCGCTGAGCGACATCAGCATAGGATTCACAATGTTGTGCAGAAAATGCAACAGAGCAGTAAACAGCAAACAGAAGTTCCTACAGAGTCGAACGAATCTTTTCTCAGGATTCAGAGATGTCAAGCCAGTCTGCAACGCGAGTATGTAGAACAGGATAGCGGATACGGTCCCTATGCTTTTGTCCTCTTCTTCGTCAGTCAGAAGTATCCATTGGAAGAAGTTGCCTATATAGTGGCAGAAGAATGAGATCACTGAAGTCATGCCGAGCACGGCGGTTATAGTTTCGCATCCAGTCACTAGCAGGGATTTGGTCATCGATGCGAACGATTGCACAGCTAGTATTGTGGACACTTTCAAGCCTTCTTCGGCGTCGTCGTCATAGTTGTCCATAAGGAGGATAATCGCGTGTTCGGCTACGCGTAACACCCAGAAGACTCTTAACACGCAGGGAACGTTTAAGCGCATCCATTCGGTCTCGACTAGAGCTGACAGTCCATAGTTGCTAACGAAAAGTCTCCCGTGTTGATAGCCAGCGTAGATGACTTGGATGACGCTATAAGCGGACGACCAGAGAACATATTTAACCAGGAAGAGCGGCAACAACGCTGAGAACACGGGCGAATGGTGCAACAGATTCGGAGGAACCGGCAACATCGCCAAAAACGAAGGTGCCATGAAGCTAAGAGGTAATAACTTCTGGAAGGTCTGATGTCGCGGCCCTAAGTGGACATTCCTAAATATTACAGCCAACATGAACTGTATAGCGAAGTTCTGAATCACCAGGATGCCTGGTCCGTCGAGATCAAGGAGGTTTTTCAGGTTTAAATTTAAAATGTCTTCTAGGATGCTGGTGGAATGGTGTGGGGAGGTAGCGACGAGGGTCAGGGCCTGGATTTGCTTGATGGCGGACACGTTGGTCCAGTAGGACACGAACACTATGCCGACGGAGGTGAGGTACAGGTATACAATGATTAGGTGTTTCGTGTAGAGAACGAATATGCAGAGCGCCGACATGCATCCTGGAAAAGATAGAAAAATATCGTTAGGCAACATTGTTAAAGACCTACAGATATGAAGAGATACGCTAGATTAATTAGTAGAAGAGCAATCTCGCCGCAAAGCGTGCCGCTTGCGAGGCTTATGACTCTGTCAACCAGTCTCGCATGAGTGTTGGGCTGTCATGGCCATTTGATTAAAATGACTTGAAATGTGTTTAACAGTGGAACCAAACTGTACCCAATTGACAGCAGCTCATATACGGGCTAGCTCGACCAGGGCAGTACCACTCTCTTACAGAAGGTCGGCGTATAGTAGTCATTATAGGTGCGATTCATACGATGAGTGAGAAAACCAGAAGTTCAACCATTCCTCTCCTTCTGTCAAACTCCCCTTCTGTTCGGCAACGTGTCAGCAATGCCTTTGGTATTGCAAGCATCCATAGGCTACATAACATCAGGTGGGTTGTACGCTTGTTTGAAGACTTTTACACATCTATACAAATAAATAAAATTGGAGTGTCTGTTTGTAATATCAAAATAACACCTTTTCACTAAATGCATAATGAAAGTACATACGACACCTATAGTAAAAACGCGATTAAAAAATGTTTGTCTGTCTGTGTGTTTGTTCCGGGTAATCTCCGAAACGGCTGGATCGATTTTGACGGGACTTTCACTGGCAGATAGCTGATAATATAATAAGCTGATATTTTAGAAAAACAAAACGAATGGGGTCCTGTCGCGCGGGCTCAAAACGCGGGAGCGGTTAAGTTAAATTCCACGTGGACGAAGTCGCGGGCTCAGCTAGTAATAAAATAAAAAATATTAGGATGAGTACTTTATAAAACCAAAGATTTTATCATTTTGACCTACGAAAACATTGTATGAACCTTACAAAGGCAAGTTTCTATTTATATTTAATTTCACACGACTCATCAAATAACAGAATAACTTATTTTTAAAATTCTTACTATTCTTACACAATGCCTAAATCACTAGATCATCCTTGTAAAACTTGACGCCGGCAACCCTGGGCACATGTGAGTCAAGTCAGTGTAGCCGTTGATTGGGCTCCACTCTAACAAGTTGGTGGGTCGCGATAAGGTGAGCTTGCTTAAATCTACATAAACCTATGTTTATATCAGCACTAGCTGTGCCCCGCAACTTCATCCGCGTAGTATTGGATTATTGGATTAAAAAGTATCCTATAAGTTAATCCTGGTTATAATCTATCTGTGTTCCAAATCCGTTGAGTAGTTTTTGCGTGAAGGAGTAACAAACATACATACATACATACATACATACATACATACATCCACACTCACAAACTTTCGCATTTATAATATTAGTAGGATTAGACGCTGCAAGCAACTACATGTTTGTTTTCATTCACGCAATAGCTTGCAATAGTTTTAGAATTATTATTGGTGGGTAACGAGTTATTCAAAAGATCAGCTGTTAAAAAGAAACCCCATCGGATTATTTTGTGGTAGCTACTCGTAAATCTTTAGCATAAACTATACCTTGCATACCTTTATTCTCTAGTGGTAAATAACAGTATTCCAAAATAGTGCTAAGCAGGTCAAGATCCTACTAATATTATAAATGCGAAAGTTTGTGAGTGTGGATGTATGTATGTATGTATGTTTGTTACTCCTTCACGCAAAAACTACTGAACGGATTTGGATGAAATTTGGAACACAGGTAGATTATAACCGGGATTAACATATAGGATACTTTTTAACCCAATAATCCAATACTACGCGGATGAAGTCGCGGGGCACAGCTAGTTATTGATATTGAATAAAAACTAGTTTTGTTTGTTTATCAAGCTACATATAGGCTATTAATACGATAGCACCTACCTACGGTTGGCCGCAAAAACGATATACCGTAACGTACGAAGATATGATACCGTTAGTTTCCAAGGCACACGTCAGCCGTCATCTCAGTATAATGAGAGTTTTTGTGTAATAACTGATTACCTATCATACGGTAGCTCTAAATCCAAGCCTATAATGTCCCACTTTTTGGGAGGTGATCTGAAGGCTATTGGGATGTTCTATTTGTGAAGAATTGAAAAAGAGTTACAGAATGTTCCTTATTTTAAATGGGCAAGGGTCAAACATAATAGGTATAGTTGATAAAGATTACAGACAACTATTTGGCAAATTATAATTATATTGATCATATTGATACAGACGTTTAAAGATACCGTATGTATAATATAATATGTAGTTTGTTAAAATGTATAAAACCCCCGATGCGACTTTTTAAACTACAAAGAGCAGATAATTTTCAAACGGCTGAGCCGATTTTCATGAAACATAGCTGAGAACACTCTCGATCAGAATACCTTCAAAACAAAAATAATAAAATCAATATCGGGTCATCCGCTTGGGCGCTACGATGCCACAGACAGACACACAGATACACATGTTAAACTTATAATATACCGCTTTTTTCGTCGGAGGTTAAAAGTGACTTTTATGAACATAAACTGCTAAGCATTACAGCAGTGTCCTCAGTCTTCGTCATACATAACACATGACAGACCATATTGACAACATGATTTGATTTATGCGAGAATGTCAATTTGGTTAAAATTGCGCATACATTTAACAATTCCGACGAATTAATGATTAACTATAGTTAACTAACATTTGGCACTGACGTTTTTGAAACACATAAACGAGGCGATCGAATGTTATAAGTGGCTTTTATTGAACATAACATTATTTATTGTACACTCTGCGTCTTCAAGGTGACGGAAATCGATTGAGGCTATTAAATGGCTACCCAATACAAGCTTTTCGCACAATAAAAAACTCGATTAGCGACAGCGCATTAAAATTTAAAACCACTCTGTGATTATAACTCAACTAGTTTCTGACCGCGACTTCGTCCGCGAAGACTTAAGTAGAGTATTCTATGTGTTAATCCAGGTTATAAACTATCTGTGTTCCAAATTTCATCCAAGTCCGTTCAGTAGTTTTTTTGTGAAAGAGTAACAAACATACATCCACACTCACAAACTTTTGCATTTATAATATTAGTAGGAAGTAGGATTGATCGATTATGACGACCGCTTGGCGCAGTGGTTCGAGCGTTGGCCGCTCGGCTTACTGCACATGGTGGTTGCGGGCTCGATTCCCGCTGGGGTAAATTTCGGAAATGGCCTTTTCGTAATTTGCCCTGGTCTGGGTGTCACTGGGATCGCCCCCAGTCCATTGTACGGTGCCCATAGTACAAGCGTTGCTTAGTTTGGGACCATACAGTTGGTGTGTATAGATTGCCATACGAACCAAAGAGACGCATGTGACTGTGATTGCAGACTGACAAGATCAGGGCGATCATGAAGTTTACTCGTGTGAGTTTTAGGTTTTGACAAAAACTCTAGTTACACACATTAACCAGCGTCATTGAAATAATAATTTAACTATAAGTCCTTCAAATGTTAAATAATGGGTATTTAAAATTCACACCAACCAAAACACTAACAAGATAAACAGGATACATTTGTATAAAACAGTTCATAAATAAACTTAATGAATGCAAATGATTTAGTTATTATTACATTATTCATCTTGCAAAAAAATCTATGAATTGTCTTAAAATGATACTAGATACCTATTTTCATCGGACAGGCTAACGACGCGACGGGTGGAAAAAACCCCAATTATAGGAAATCACTAGCTGACCCAGAAACCTTTTTATTGCCATATAAAAAAAAAATAGAAGTTGACCGACTCTCAGACCTACCCGATATGCACACAAGATTTCATGAAAATCGGTCGAGCCGTTTCGGAGTATGGTAACTAACATTGTGTCACGAGAATTTTATATACGAGTATAAGAATAAGATAAGATTCTACAACACGTTTGCTCGTTCTGACGAATGCACATTAACCGTTTCTTCCCCTGATCTATGTACAACGGTATTAGAAGACCACTTAACTCCGGTCACATAATAAATAATAATAATTACAACCCTGGTTTAAAACGAATGCATAATTACGTATTCTAATTGGGGTCAGCGAACAATAACCTTGTGTTAATGTTGAGCAAGCATTTGATTAAAAGATACGATTAAAAATGTATGCTTGTACGGATGTCTGTAGGGAACACAATGGCATGTCAATCACGGGCGTATCCAGTTATTGGCCTCGGGTTGTGTGGAGGTTTCAAATCAGGAATATCAGAACCGTGATATCTATAGAATCAATTATCTATCCATGCCCCAGAAAAATGTTTTTGCAACTGCTCAGAGGAAGATTGAGAGGAGAACATTTTACCAGAGGGTGCCAAACATTAAACGCTTGGGAATGGGTTGTATTATGACATACCAATCTTCTAACAAATGCGTCTCAAGAAGCTGGTGGATGCAACTACCAGGATAACTATGATATACCGACGATATGCTATGATAGACGACCGCCCTTGGCGCAGTGGTTCAAGCGTAGGCCGCTCGGCTCACTGCACATGGTGGTTGCAGGTTCGATTCCCGCCGGGGCAAAATTCGGAAATGGCCTTTTCGTAATTTGCCCACTGGTGTCACTGGGATCGCCCCCAGTCCTTGGACGGTACCCATATTACAAGCGTTGCTTAGTTTGGGACCATACAGTTTTGGTGTGTTCGTCTGGCGATATTTATTTATTGATTTATACAGAAGTCTTTTAGGATTTTTAGGTCAAGTAGGAAACGCACCCCAACTGACGGATGGATGGATTGAAATAACATTATAAGCAAACAGCTGACGATACAACAACTGCAAGATATGGGTCCGCATTAATAATTCATCTCAAGTCTGAGAGCGATCTTTAGTACGCTTTTGACGTGCCATTTTGTACTGGAATGACATATCCGAGTTTGCTCTCAGACTTGATATCAATTTAATTTATACGAGCTATGGAGAGCACTGTAATGAACGTAATGACAAAGGCGAAGAAGACCTACATACACGGTGAAACAGAAAGGGTATACTATTTTTTTCAAAACTTAACTTTGTAATTCTAAAACTATCAGCTTTGGAGGAATCTTGAAAAACAAAAGGTGTTACAGGGATACAGCTGTTATCAGATTTCATAAGTATACAAAACCTTTAGTACTTCAACTATCCCACAAAGCCAATAGTTTTAGATTTACAAAGTAAAGTTGCAAAATAAATATTATACCATTTTTGTTTCACCTAGTATAATTAGGCAGTAGATTAAGTGATTCGCATAGTTAAAAAAACAGTATAAGTATACGATTAATTTAATAATTCAGGTGCGCCACAGTCCGGAACACGAAAGCAGTCAAGGGAAGTGCGTAATAAACTAACTCTATTTAATCGCGGCAATGGCGGCGCTACCGGTGTGTGAAGGCTGCTACATGATAGTCCAGGATACGAGCAATAATGTGTAATGTCGTTAAAACCTCTGGTAATATCTCGACCTAAAGCTAATATAATTAAATCGTTTTTAGAGTCTGACAGCGATCTTCAGAACATACCTACATATTCGACACGCCTTCTTGTTCTGGTATGTTAATGTAATTGGCTTAAGGTTGAAGCGCCCATCTAGCCCGCGAAGTTCGAATTTTTTGAGGTTTTTTAGATTTTTTTCAAAATCTGACAATAATAGAAGGCACATTTTGTAATTCGCGAGAAAGACCGTGTGCAGTGCATTTATTAATATATCCAACTTACTCTAAAACATTTCAAGAACGACAGCTATCCAGATAATCTGGCAATTTTTGTATATTTAGTGATTTACTAGTATCATATTACCACCGTGACAATATTTAGAGTAAAATAAATGTATTAATAAACGCACTGCATACTGTGTTTTTCGCAAATCACAAAATGTTGTCTTAAATGTTTTCAGATTTTGGATAAACTATAAAAATACTCGAAAAATTTGAACTTCGCGGGCTAGATGGGCGCTTTAGCCTTAAGAATTATATTTTTTTATAAATAACGAAGTCGACAAACAAGCGTACGACCCGCCTGATGTTAAGCAGTTACCGTAGCCTAAGATGCTTGCAATACCAAAGGCATTGCTCGCATGTTTTCAACCTGAATGGGAGTAAGAGTTAGGATATGTTGATGGGAAGGGGGGCTGGGCTTACGGCTCTCTCACACATCGAACGAAAGGCAACTTATATAGCTACTATACATACTTTATTCTAAGATTTGAGACCGATTTAATAATTACGATCTTTATCCACTCATTTTCGAAGTGTGTTGGCAAATCGATCCGAGATTTGACATATTATTATCTGAACCAAATAGGTTTACCTAACTCGGACCACTCATAATCGAATCGATATTATAAGTATCGCAAAGAATAACTACCTATTTAGTCTATCATCAGCAACTAACAAGTAGGTGAATTATGCAAGGCCAATGTCCAAAAATCAATGGTGATCAAATAAAATCCGCAGATAAGACAGAGATGCGTGCCTACAGATACAACAATTTATCACCAATTTTTGGTAACTAGTGCAATGGTGAGATAAATATCCATCAAATTAAAATATTTAGAGATAAACTTCAGCAATGCATTGTATTTTCCAATTTATTGATAAACAAATTTGGACTTGAGACTCGTATTGAATAGAGGACGCTCACCGACTAAGGGATAAGTCTACTATTACAACAACTATTATTATTACGTATTAAGGCTAAAGCGCCCATCTAGCCCGCGAAGTTCAAATTTTTGAGGTTTTTTAGAAATTTTTCAAAATCTGCAATAATAAAAGGCATATTTTATAATTCGCGAGAAAGACCGTGTGCAGTGCATTTATTAATATATCCAACTTACTCTAAAACATTTCAAGAACGACAGCTATCCAGATAATCTGGCAATTTTTGTATATTTAGTGATTTATTAGTATCATATCCACCGTGATAATATTTATAGTAAAATAAATGTATTAATAAACGCACTGCATACTGTGTTTTTCGCAAATCACAAAATGTTGTCTTAAATGTTTTCAGATTTTGGATAAACTATAAAAATACTCGAAAATTTTGAATTTCGCGGGCTAGACAGGCGCCTTCACCTTAAAACACTAGTTTTACGTATTATTATCTGTAGAAATAGGTCAAAAGGAGAATTGAAAGATCTTAACCTTGGTAGAGCTACATAATCCAATAGTTAATATCTGAACGAAATATTGAATGAACCAGATTTTTTTTTTTAGGCTTAGCTTTTCGAATTTAGCCACTGTGAAGTAAAGTCATATTTTCATGTTTTCTTTATGTTTCGAGGACATTTAATGCCATTGGCTAGGCCTATTATACTCCCAGTAAAGTCGCGGATAGGTATACCGACAAATTACCAGACACGAACAGTAAATGAGGAGAACCCGATAAACCATATTTCAACACTTTTCAGGCCGTAATTAACATTATCACACGTTATAATTCAAAGAAACACAAGTTCTGGAAATTTACTTTTCCAATTGCTGCCGAAAAGTATTTCGTTTGCGTGTCGTCCCTAATAATTGATTAATGCATGACCGTGTCTTTTGAAACAAAATAAAGTATTAGCTTCAATGACTAAATTCCTAGGGCTTCCATTTGAAAGCCGGCGGCGGACTGATTGGTGACGGACTGTTTTCGGATAGACTTTTATTTTGCAATAGTTAAGTACGCGTCTATGGACTATCACAGAAGCCGTTTTTCGAGTCTGTAAGTGCTTTAGGGTTTAATTTAAAATGAACTGATGCCCAAGGATCCGCCTTCGTGGTACTTCAACAAAATAAAACTAGCCTAACTTACTTCTTATAACATCAGCTATCTGCCAGTGAAAGTCTCGTCAAAATCAGTCCAGCCGTTTCGGAGACTAGCCGGAATAAACAGACAAACAAATTTAAAAAATAGTTTTTTTGTTATTTAAACCATTTTTTTGGACAAAACGCTATTATTATTTTGACATTACAAACATACACTTTCAATTTATTTATTTGTATATAGATATGTAATAAGGGTAAAATACACACTAGTAAAAATTTTGTGGATTGGAGAATCATGGATGACATGACCCCTGGGTTGAGCACTAAGATTGACCATGTTCCAAGACCCATGACCATGTTCTTGGGAACTCAATGATTGGGTAAGTGTGAGATGTGTGTGATCCTCTTCAGCTATTTTCAGATGCAGCAAATGCTTTTAGAGTATATTCAGACTAGTTGCATGAGGACTGCAGTCCAGCCGGGCTGACTCAACCGAGGTAGGAGCACCCCCTCACAGAAGATAGGCGTAAAATAGCTATAATAACAGTTTTTCGTATGATGAGTGAGAGAGTCAGAAATTTACTTATTTAATGCTTCACCAGCATGACGACTTATGTCCTGAATCCCCCTCACATTGAGAGGAGGCCCATGACCACGAGTGCGATATTTAAAAGGGCTAGTTATTATTTATACTAGTTTTTGCCCGCCACTTTGTCCGCGTAGACTTAAGTAAAGTATTCTTTGTGTTAATCCAGGTTATAAACTATCTGTGTTCCAAATCTGTTCCGTAGTTTTTGCGTGAAAGAGTAACAAACATACATCCACACTCACAAACTTTCCCATTTATAATATTAGTAGGATTAAACTTTTGGTTACCCAGAGTGCTGTGGAAAAGCATCTTCTTATGTAACAAGCCCCTGAAGCTTATTGTGGCCATATTTTATTGTATAAGTAACGCAATTTTGCAACGCAAAAATGGATAGGAATGGATAGGTTTATTAATGTTTATTAATAATTATTAAGGACTGGTTCAGTTCTTACTTTTTCAAATTACTAGAACAGTTCTTTCGCATCTATCCATTATTATTCTTGGTCTAATGTTTCTGAATTTCTAATATTTTGTTTTGACAATGTTCACTGACATTTGTAAAACTAAATGCATTACTGAATTGGAACATAGAGAATGATTAGTGACTTTTTTGATGACTGTACAAGACCTAAGTATAGACTATGGGTTTCTGTTAATGGTTTCATAACAGAGTGAGGTTCCGACCACCAGCACAACACTATTTGATGGAAGCCCAATTAGGAGTGGACTTACATTACAAACATATCTAAAAACAGGCCTTGTGGCATTCACAAACATTTAAAAGTTACCTATTTGTCATCATAAAGTTATGCATCAAAAATAATTGTGATATTATTTGATAACCGTTAATAACCAATTCCAAACTCAACAATAACAAATAAAAATTAAAAATCACCGAATCAAAAAATGTTAAGTCATTGTGATTCCACAAAATATGTAAATAAATATAACCAAATCGAATCAATATGTTCAAATCAGAAATATCAACATAGATTACAAGTTTACGTTGTGACACTGCAGAATAAACACTGAGCAATCATTTCGAAAGAGAACTGAAATTGAGAAACAAAATGAAAGGCAGTGTTGTAATGCCGCGTCAAATAACAAAAACGGTACCCACCTAAACAGCACACTAGGAACTTCAGAAGCGTGAAGATGAACGCATTATAGAAATTAGCGTCGTAGTAATTCGCGTCAGAATCCAAGATATCTATGTGGTCGATCGTGATGTTGCTGAGGACGGACACCTCTTCGCTCCCCGACACCGGCAGCCCCAGGCTGATCTTGAGGAACTCATCCACCACAAACAGAGGCGGCACCCTCAATAGCACCTCCACTAGTGCCAGTGCCTTCGACCTCAACGACATAATTCATACCAGCACGTTTACACTGACAATTTGGTGAGCGCGGCCAGAGTGAAGGGCTTACACTGTATACTTCCACGGGGTGTTTTTGATTGTTTTATTACATATATCTGCACAATATTATTTGATGTCACGTAATAAAATACGAAAATAATGACTGAAATTTTTGCGACAATAAAAATTTGACACTACAAATTTAAATGTTGCCGAACTGAATAAATGTCGGCCTGGGTTGCAAGTGCATGGAACTTTTCTACCACAGTCTACCAAAATATTTAAATCAATGAACCAAAAACGTATATATTTCATAATACTTAACCCTGCCAAAATACCTACTTGTAAAATAGTGGGTGAGTACTAGAAGCCCGAAATGAGGTAATTGCGTAATCAAAACGGACGAAATCTCGAATGCCTTCGCAGGAACAAAACCCTTAAAAAAAAATTATCCCGAATGCCTTCTGTATCCATTAGCAGAAGAGAAAAATAAATGAATGAACGAAACGTAAAACCACAATTGAAACGTGACTTAAAAACACAAAATCGTGACTTCAAAAATAACATTAAATAACCCTTTGACTAAGGACAAAGGGCCTAAAACAATCCCTAATGCCAAATATACGAGGTGAAGGAATATATGTACGAGTCGGTTATGCCTGCCGGGTACTCATTCTGTCTATCTAATATTATTATAATGATCCTTAGAAGTGAAAAGCTGTGTCTTGATGCGACGCACGGACATGTCTCTGGACGCACGACGCGAAAGTATTATCTAATGTTGCCAACGTTTTAACTGGTTACCTACTAAATGAACTGGAAGACTTTAAAACCTTAGTCCATTTATTCTATCAGGGGAATCCCTAAGTAGTTGGTTTAATCCAGGTCTATCCTAAGTAATTGGTTTCGATCCAGGTCTATCCCTGGCCAGGTTCTTCCCGTCGAGAGGGCCGTCACGCCATTTTCAAAGCTTGTCTCGCCGACGTTTACTTGGCTTTAAAATGCAAAAAAATAATAGTATAATTCATGAAAATATCGACTGAAAATTATAAACCAAATCATGAATTGAATCCATTGTATCAGTTTTCGTTACGATGATGCCCCTTACACCCTGCATAGGGTGTAGGTGTAGTTAGTTATATCTACAAGGTATATTAGCAGTTAGGTAGATTTTCGTTACGGGGGGTGCAGTGCAAGTGGAAATCAAAACTCGATTTTGGAGGTAAAACATGTTATACATCCTACTAATATTATAAATGCGAAAGTTTGTGAGTGTGGATGTATGTATGTATGTATGTATGTTTGTTACTCCTTCACGCAAAAACTACTGAACGGATTTGGATGAAATTTGGAACACAGATAGATTATAACCGGGATAAACATATAGGATACTTTTTAACCCAATAATCCAATACTACGCGGATGAAGTCGCGGGGCATAGCTAGTATAATATATTTTTTTAAGTATACCACACGTTAATTTACAGTAGGTACAGTTTAGTTATCGACTGGCGCATGGCGCGGCGTTACAATGGTCCAATCGGGCGCTTGGCATTATATGCCGACATGCAATTATGTCATGGTACGTGCATTATTTGTCGCTAGCGCTACATACCTTATTTCAGTCAACACTACGTCATGTTGGTTGATAATGAGTAAGTAAACCAAAAGATTTAAGGATTATACTTAAATGAAAGCCAAACAGAGAAGTAAGTAACATAACATGGTAAAAAATGACTAGGTAAGCAGAATGAGAATCCGGATAAATAAAGCTGCGATCTAGAAAGCGTGCTGAGTTAGAGTAACTGAGGATTTTTGTGTGATAGAGTCATTGTAAATAATGATATCATGGTGGAACTATTCTGCTTATACTTAGGTTTTTTTTATTTCAAGATGAAGAATAGAGAGATGACGCATCCTCATTTCTTATAGAAAGTAGATGAAATGACATACTTAAGTACCAAAAGGGTTATCCTATGATAGGAGAGCGAAAGTTCAGTTACTTAAGTAGGTAGCTGTAAAGACGACACGTTCTGTATTGGTTGGCCGATGAATTTTTTTTTTATATTTTCCGAGTTCAATAAAATTTTAATACCAAAAATGTATTTTCGTAGAAGGTAGTTGCTTAACTATAATCTCAGAAACTGCTGAACCTAATTAAATAGATTAGGTAAATAGGTACTAGCCTATAGGCTAAAATAATAGGTTTACTTTTAGCTTGGTCGCTGGAATAAACAAAACATTTATTGCAGTAAAAGCTTTTAAAAGCTTCACGACGTCCTTACAAACTTTGAAAAAGCATCCGCCATATTGGATCGATGGTTGTTGGCGGGCTTCCGCGTACGGCTTCGCCAGTTCTGAGGCAAATTAAAAACGATCCTTTACCGTTATTGTGAGGGCACTGTTGGGAGCTTTGCGGAGCTTTGAGGGGAGGTTTACCCGACTGTGGTGAAGGGGGTGTTAGAGGTGGTTTGTAGAATTATTGCACCTGATTTCGTATCAATGTTTCATTATAATCTAAGGACTTACCTATTCGTATATACTTATCCCAAAAAAATATATTCATTACTTTGCCACTTTGTAATACAAAATTAAGTACTCGTAGTAGCCAGACATATAATTTCCTCACTTCCAATTCCTAAAACACGCGTTCACTCACAGATTAAAAGATCATCTATGTAAAATGACAATAATTTTACTTTTCAAAGCAGTAACCGCTCTTATTACACGACCGCGCCAAAAAAACAATGATGGCGGCTATCTGTCAATGCACGCGCGCGCCACGCGCCATGCTCAAACGATTATCAATAAGAATGAGGAGATAAGTGATGGATCCGCAATAAAATATTAAATTACACGGCATTCTATCTTGTATTTACATTTCCGATTGAGCTGTATCGTTTTACAGCGGTAGATTGGTACAATGTTATTTGTGGAAAGTGATTTTGTTGTTTCTGCAAATGGAGTGCGGCTGGCTGATTAGAGGGCCGATTAAGAAGGATAATAATAATTGCTTTTGTTGTAAGTAGATCCTTTACTATAGCAGGGGGTAGCATGATGTTATTAAGTTAAAAGTATGTATTTAAAACAATATTTTTTTTATAGAACAAAGTCGGCCATCATTCAGTACGACCTGCCTAATTTTAAGCAGTTACTACTTTACGCCGATCTTTTGTGAGAGGGTGGTACTACCCCGGTGGATCCAGCCCGTGTATGAGCTGTAGTAAATTGGCTACAGCTTGGCTCTACACCAAAGTATTTATGATTATTATTATTATTATTATTTATTTATTATTATTATGTGAGTGTGTTTTTGTTTCTCAGCGTATGCTGGTAGTTTTATGACATTTACGGGCGAGAGCCAAGTAAATACCATAGAGATCTATGTCCGAAGGTCAGTTAGTCCCGTCATCGTCTTCGTCTATTTGTAGGAACTTCCTAACAATTCGGCAGGTGTTGAGAATGGCGGCTTTCTGAAGTTGCATGTAGGTATTGGGTTTCAGATCTATGAGTTTTAGACTGTGGTGAAGGTACTTTGGAATAATACCGGTGGTTGACAAAACTAATGGGACAATATAAACTTTTTCCTGCTTCCAGATTCTGATGACTTCGTCTTTTAGATCCGTGTATTTGTGTACTTTGTCAGCTATTGTTTTCTGCAGATTGTGGGTGTTGGGGACAGCGATATCAATAAGGTAAGTGGTTTTATTTACTTTATCTTGTAGAGTTATGTCGGGGCGGTTATAGTGGATGGTCCTGTCGGTTAGTATAGCGCGATCATAGTACAACTTATGTGTGCAGTTTTCTAAGATAGGATTAGGGGTGTACTTGTAATATGGTGTATGTGTGTCCGGTATGAGTTTATGCTTGAGTGCTAGTTTTTGATGTATGATGTTGGCTATTTGATTGTGTCTATGTGTGTAGTCTGTTTGTGCGAGATTAGGGCATGCTCCAGTGATGTGCTGGATATTTTCAGGGTGGCTGTGACATTTTCGACATCTATCATCTGTGAGCGTAGGATCTTTGATTATGTATTTTCTGTAATTTCTAGTATTAATGATTTGGTCTTGAATTGCTATCATAAAGCCCTCAGTCTCTGGAAACAGGGATCCTAGTGTTAACCATTTGTTAGATGCTATAGGGTCTATATGTGATTGCTCTAGATCATGAGGGTGCCGGCCATGTATAACTTTCTTCTTCCACTGTTCTTTCCTTGCTTTTTCTGATTCATTCTCTATGTTTAATTCAGTTAGATCGGTTAGGTTCAGCGGGGTAAAATTCAGGTCGTTATAAACTATTGCTTTGTGTATGTTACTATTATTAGCTTTTTCAAGGAAAAATTTCTTAAGGTTAGCGATTTGCTTTATCCAAAGTACAGTTATATTGATGAGACCTCTCCCTCCCTCTTGTCTTTTGAGTGTCATTCTTTCTATTGCAGATTTGGGGTGTAGACAATTGTGCTTGGTAAGGATGGTTCTAGTATTTATCTCTATATGGTTGATGTCTGTTTTGGTCCATTTTATGATACCGAACGAGTAAGTTAGGATGGGTATAGCATAGGTGTTAATTGCTTTTATCAAACTTTTACCGGCTAATTGACTTTTACATATTGAATTGACTCTACGTTTGTATTCTTGTTTTAGTGAATTTTTTATTTGCATATGATCTAATCCTCTCGATTGGTAATATCCGAGATATTTGTACAACTCATTAGGTTCCATAGCAGCTATTATCTGTTCATCACCTACTACATAATCGCCGGGTCGGATTTTGCCTTTTACGACGTGAATAGTTTTACATTTGTCTAAACCAAATTGCATGTTAATATCTTTACTAAATTCTGTTGTGGTGTCTATAAGTATTTTCATTTCTTTTTCTGTTTTTGCGTAAAGTTTAATGTCATCCATATATATTAAATGTGATATACATGTTTCTGTACTTTCGTGTTTTAGGCGATATCCGACCGTGCGCTTACGCAGCAGGTGCGATATTGGGTTGAGGGCGAGGCAAAACCACAGGGGACTCAAAGAATCACCCTGATATATACCTTTACGTATTTTTATTTCTCTCGTCACTATTGTGTTAAGATGTAATTTAGTTTTCCAAAGACTCATAGTATTTTTAAGAAAATCAATCAAAACAGGGTTAATTTTATATATCTGTAGAACACGTAATAGCCACGAATGTGGAATGCTATCAAATGCTTTTTTGTAGTCTATGTAGGTACAGTGTAGGTTTCTTTTATTTGTAGTTGCGTGTTTGTGAATTAGGGAATCAATAATGAGTTGCTCCTTGCATCCCATGTGGCCTCGCCTACAGCCCTTTTGTTCCTCTGCGAGAATATTGTTCTGTTCTATGTGAGAGGTAATTTTTTGTGCTATTGCAGATGTAAGTATTTTGTATATAGTGGGTAAGCAGGTTATTGGCCTATATTTAGATGGTTTAGCTGTGTATTTACCTTTCGGTAGCATATATGTTGTACCTTGAGCAATGAACTGTGGTGTGCTTTGTTGTCCGCGTATGATATGTGTTAAGTTTATTGCTATTATCTTATGGAGAGTGCAGAATTTTTTGTACCAGAAGTTATGAATTTTATCTATTCCCGGGGATTTCCAATTATGAAGTCGAGCTGTAACATTTGCTATATCTATTTCAGTTATATCTTCAAACGTCATTTCATCTTTAGCTGCAAATCTATTTACTTCCTGAGCTAACCATGATGCATTCTCGTTATGTTGTGTTTCAGTCTCCCAAATATCTATCCAGTACTTCTCTAATTCGTTAATCTCTGGTATCTCTGTAACATTAGGTGTGGGTTTTGGGTTATCCTTGTCGGTATTTAGCTTTCTGTAGAATAATTTTTCGTTAGTATTGAACAGTTTGTTATCATCTTTACGTTGGAGGGCCTTTTTATATCTAGCTAATCTGTGTGCTTTCAGTGCCAACTTTTGTTTTAATGTGTCCAGAAATTCTTCAGGTTTTCTGTTATCGTTTTCATGACTGCTATGTACTTTTGCATTTCTAAATATTAAGTTGACTCTATCTACTACCTTTTTCGATCTGTTGTTGTTTATATACTGTGTTAATTTTCCTATATCTGATCGTAATTGAACTACATCTTTTTCTAGTCTAACTTGCCAAGCTGGTTTTATTTGATTATTGTGATGTGGTTGAGTATGCTGTTCGATTTTATAACCAAGTTCACGTGATATAACTAAAGCACTACAATATATCAGAGTGTGTATGTCAGTTAGCTGTGAATCTTCTGAGAAAAACTGGTTGAGTATGCTATTGTTGAATAGTTGAGTTAATTGAGTAAGATGTGTACTGTATTTTAGTTTTGGAAGTTTAGGTCTAACTGTGGGATCGATACCCGCGTATTCAATTAATGCTGTCTGTAAGTTTTGATGTAATTTCTGTGCTATAGCATCTGGTAAGGGAATTGGTTGCAAGGTTTCGATTTCATTCTCCACTAATAAAATTGTTGTTTCCGTTTGTGTAGACGCATGCGAGTTTAATGTAAGTTGTGTATTATGTGTTGTATGTAAGTTTGTATAAGTGAAGACCTCTGGCTGGGTGGTAAGAGAGGGTGTGATAGGAATAGTATGTGAGTATGGTTGTAGTAGCAAGTCTGTGTTCGATGTGTGCCTAGCGTTTGTTGTTCCGTTAGGTGAAGCTGGTAAGTGTGATGAGAGATCTGACTGTTCTAATTCTATCCTAACTTCTTCCTTAACCTGTGTGAGCATTTCATCAGAAATCATTCTATTTCGTATAATGGCTCGCCTTTGATCTGAAACCCTTTGTTCCGAAACATTAGCTTCGGGATACTGTTGCATAAAATGTTCATGTAGTACCTTCCTGTATATAGTCATATCTGTCTCTAATTTAGTAACGCGATAGTAGGTACGCATGATGAATAAGTTTACATCATTAGTCCATCTCATGCGTACACGTGGTTTACCAGCCTTAGTGGACGCAGGTAAGAAGGGGTTCACCCCCTGCGCAACATCTAAGGTAGGTGTAGGTAGCTCTCTGGAATTCTCTGAAGGTATTGGTGATGGGATATATGAAATAGTTGATGGGCTATAGGGTTCATGTATTGAAGTGCATGGTGATATACTATTATTGTCAGTCTGTCTGTCATTTGTCTGGTTGGCTGTGGCATTTTCGGGTGACCCGGAGGGAGCCCGCCTATTCAACTCCTCTCCGCTGACGGTTCGTATGCTGCCGCACCCAGCGTCAGCTCCAAGTGCGCCCCGGCGATCGCCCCCGGGCAGCGGCCCTAAACGTTTACTCTTAGATCTGGTCTCCATGTTGAATGGGTTGCCAGAGCCATGTTAGCCGTGCCAGTAATTTCGTATCACGTGTCCGCCCCCCACGTGAATCAGGTGTTCGATTCGGACGTATGGCTGGACTTTGGGGGGCTTATTATTATTATTATTATTATTTTTATTTATTTATTATTATTATTATTATTTTTATTTATTTATTTAAAGTGAGCCCTAAGTGGGGGTCGCTTGACGCTAACGTACCTAAAATAAAATATGGCAAATCGAAAAGCGTTCCAGCATCATGAAGGCCTTAAAATTTGTCACACAAAGACGCTTGCGACTCTATTTCCTTGCCTGAGCTATCGAGTAAGTGAAAGGTTATTTCACACTTAGATCGTTATTACAGTACTTAATTTTACATTTATGAAATATCCACCTATGTATCTATAATAAATAAATAAATAAATAAATATCGCCAGACAAACACACCAAATGTACGGTCCCAAACTAAGCAAAGCTTGTACTATGGGTACCGTACAATGGACTGGGGGCGAACCCAGTAACACCCAGACCAGGGCAAATGACGAAAAGGCCATTTCCAAAAATTGCCCCGGCACGAATCGAACCAGCGACCACCATGTGCAGTGAGCCGAGCGGCCTACGCTCGGACCACTGCGCCAGGCGGTCGTCAATCTATAGATATTCGCTGAGTTTCGAGTACGTACGTACTTAAATAGGTATATGATCGACACCCGATTTCAAATACTAATAGTAATAGTATTACTGATCTAATAAATTATTTCTGGTATTTTAGTGCCCACTGATGGTTATAAAAGCTTTTGGTTTCGCAAAAAAAAAAATTATCCATCCTATTGACTCCCCCCTATAAATAAACAATTACCTGTTACAACACCAATTACATATAACAATGAGTGTTTGATTCACTTGCGAGTTAGCCTAAAGGCAAATACAGGTGTCGGACTATTGTTGTGTTGTTAAACAAACTGTTTTGTGTGGGGATTTATTGTGGGGAGATCAGTCGGTCGGTGATTGCTGATTTTTTTTATCAAGATTAGAAGAGTAACTATGGTCGTGTGAAATGTTTATAAAATGAATGAATTATCGCCAGGCAAACAGTCCTATGGTCCTCAACTAAACAACACCCGCCTGAAACGCTATGGTACCTACAATGGACTGGTCTAGCCGGACTTTTTAGGGAACTAGTCCCGCCACACACTCCTACCACTGTTAGTCCTGTAAGCCAGGATCGACAATGGTGACCAATGATGATGCCGAAGTTTGATCTTGGACAAGTCCCGGGGAAAAGTTAACCCCCACGGATTTAGTCGAAAGAAAGTATAGAAAGAGTTGGAAGAAAGGCCTAGCCGGCTTAAGGTAATTACGAAAAAACAATCTCTAAATTGGAAATTGTGTTGTAAGATGGAACCAATCCACACATACTTCTGCAGACCAAAACATTTAAATTGATAGAAAGCGTGAGTAGGTATGCAGATCTTACTAAACTAGCTTTCTCATCTTATTTAAATACCTAAATCTGAGTCAGATTTGATTCCTTACATTCTGTTGCTGCTCCTGAGAATGTACACCATATTTTGTTCATTGAAAAGGGTAACCATTGAGTTTCTTGCCGGATCTTCTCAGTGGAAGCAGCATTCAGAATCGGCGGTAGAATCTGACTATATTCATAAATGCTTTGTTGGCTTATATGAATAACAACAATTTTGAGTTTAAAACCAAACCAAACCTGCAAATGAATGTTGGTTGGTTTCAGATTGCAGAAGTATGTAAGGGTTGGTTCCATTTTGCATGACTAGGTATGTCCAACGCACGAGGATGCAATACCACCCGTTTAGTGAGCCTTGCGAGAGGCCTAGGTCTGCACACCAACCATGGGTAATGGGCACAGTTTGTCATGGGTTAGAGCAGTTCCGTTCAAACTTAGAATTGCTTAGAATATTCGTCGTGACGTCATGTCCGATGGGCTCATCCCCACTATCCGGTTACCGGACAGAGCGCACGTCACCCGACACTTCCGTTTCCGAACGATCGACTTTCCAACAGGTGAGCTCCCTGGGCCGATCGATGGATTTGAATTTTTATTTTATAATCTTTAAGGGCTTATCATATTTTTACCCAACTACGGCGAAGCCAAAAGGACGGGTTAAGTTTATGTTGTTTAAAATTCTCTAAGTTGTTAAAATCTCGATGCGTGTAAACTATCATAAATCATCATCTGCCTTACCTTTTCCCATTATCTGGGGTCGGCGCAGTATGTCTTTTCCTTCCATACATCGCGCTTTCCCGTCATACTCACATCCACTCCAACCTCGTTCATATCATTCTTAATACAATCCATCCATCTTTTCTTGGGCCTTCCTCTCGCACTGTATCCATCCACATTCATATTCATCACTCGTTTAGACACATGCTTCTCATCCCTTCTCATCACGTGTCCAAACCATTCCAGCCTCCATCAGTAAACTATCATAAATAAATAAAATAAATATCGCCTGACTGACACACCAACTGTATGGTTCCAAACTAAGCAACGCTAGTACTATGGGTGCCGTAGAATAGACTGGGGGCGATCCCAGTGACACCCAGACCAGGGCAAATTACGAAAAAGCCATTTCCATCATGCTATGAGAGAATCGATTTCCAAGTCACCTTATGAAAAATATTAAAAAAATCTTTGATGCGTAGCCATGAGCAGAAGAAGAGTCAAGCATTGTTACCTCTTATGTGAGCGGCACAGAATACGATCTTGAGATGTTTAATTATTAGGTGGGTGGTGAGTGGGTACTCAAAGAGTTATCATTGAATATTTGAGTATTCAGCCGTTGGTCGGTTTTTCAGAAAGGAATAGAGTCTATCATCTCCTAGTAATATTGAATACGAGTACAAACACAGGTTACCTCAGTCTCCGTGTGTGGCAAGGACCACCAACAGCATCGCCAGCTCGCAGGCATCACTGTTCACTGGTCCGGATGGTCCCGAGACCTGCCACAACTCGCCCAAGATATTCACACGGTGTAAATTTCCGTAAAAACTTTCGCACGCCCGAAATAAAATGTTAATTTCTTGCCCATTCCCAGCATCCGTCGGTATTTGTTAGGTTTCTTTGCAAACTTAGTTACCTAGCTCGCGAATTTCGCAGAATTTGCGACGTGGATTGCTCAACTCCTTTGAATTAGTTGGCCGGCATTTCGGGCGCAGTATTGATTAATATCCAAATATGTATGCCGAATCATTTCCTTGACGTTAGTAACAAACCTGTATCGGGGCGAGCTTTCAATATTCTACCCTCCCGCGACAGCTTAATGCCCCCCTTTGCTTGCCCTTGAGCTAATTGCGTCGCCCTAGCCACGGTTAAGCCCACTCTGGAGTCTCGAGCGCAACCTCTTCGGTGTAGCGGAAACGTTACCTATCAGCGAAGACGGACTAGGTAGTGATTAGAATGATAATAATTACCTAGCGTCTGCCTACTGGAAAATTTCAGAACTGCGACCTCTTCATTAATATACCTTGTTCTGGGTCATCAATCAATTGGTGCTTCATTGGGGCAGTCGGTGTGTTTGGCAGCCAATATTTATTAATCCATAGAGTTAATAAAAACAAGGAAGAATTTACCTTTAAAAGTTACCTACGTCGTAACCTACGTCTAAGTAGGTATATTTTTATTATGACTTCCAGATCATCATATCTTCAAATGACCTTTAAAGCATTGCCATGCATCTGGTCACATTCCCATCAGCCAGCCTGTCCCCGGTGCGGTGCGCGCGCGCATCACTGCGCGGCTACCTGGGTGGCCCCCGCGCTGCGCAGAGGCCATCAAACTAATCGGTATTGATATCAGTATCGTGTTCGGGAATTCTGCTGTTATTCAAGGGATGGATACGTCAACAACAATTGTGGAGATGTACTTCTTTAAACGGTGAGTTTTTTAGTGCAATTTTAAGCGTGATACAAATTGAAGTCTTGATTGTAAAGTCGTCATCTTGAATTTATGTTAAACTAGCTGCCCCGCGACTTCATCCGCGTAGTATTGGATTATTGGGTTAAAAAGTATCCTATATGTTAATCCCGGTTATAATCTGTGTTCCAAATTTCATCCAAATCCGTTCAGTAGTTTTAGCGTGATGGAGTAACAAACATACATACATACATACATACATACATACATACATCCCCACTCACAAACTTTCGCATTTATAATATTAAAATAAAATAAATAAAAAAACCTTTTATTTCCTACAAATAACCTACTTTACATTGTTTTTGAGTTAAGTACTGGTTTACAATATGCTTATCTAGTTGTTTTTCCATTTCTGCTTTACTTATTATAACTAATCATTTTAAATAACATACTAATATAACCTATCATAATTTAGTTTTTTATAGCTATTTCTGTAGGAACCCCTATTGGGTGAAGGCCTCCTCCAAAGAAGTCCATTTATCTCTGTCCTGTGCGGTCTGTTTCCAGTTTGAGCCGGCGGTCCTTACAATTTCTTCATCCCAACGTGTCAATGGTCTTCCCCTGCTCCTTTTACCTGGAGGACCTTTCCAAAATGTCGCTTTTAGGGTCCATCTCTGATCCTTAAGCCTCGCGACATGCCCCGCCCATTTCCATTTGAGTTTTTGTGCATAATTCAATGCATTTGTTGCTTTGGTTATTGACCTTATTTTTGTGTGTCGTATTTTATATAATTTCTTTATGTTAAGCATGCTGCGCTCTAGTCCTCGTTGGCAGGTTGTTATTTTGTTTTTTAGTTTTGAGGTGAACTTCCACGTCTGGCAGCCGTACGTCAAGCATGGTAAAAGACTGGAGTTCATAACTTTCGTTTTGATGGTTATAGGGAGGTTACTTTTAAAGATTTCCTTTAAACTCCAGTATTTTTTCCATGTTAGTTGTATTCTTCTTTCGACTTCAAGTTCGTAATTTTTTCTGTCAAAACTGTCAAAACTGATTTGCTTCCCTATAGTAGGATTATTTGTTTTTGCGTTGGGTTTCTTTAAACCTATTTCCATACCAATGTAGAGCTAAGAGCAGAAGTTTGGAGTAATATGAAGCTTGAATAGGAAATCCCGTAGATATTTCCAGAAATTATCGATAAAATACAGCTTTTTAGTCTAAGCCGAGGTAGAAAGGTTCGAGGCGATCAGTAGCCGGTAGTCGTAGTGAAAGGCGGCCCACAACAAATCGGACCGACCGATATTGCACACGCGTATCTACCTAATATATAATTTTATCACAAACTCGGCAACCAAGCGCTCGACCCGCCTGATGTTAAGCAATTACCGTAGTCTATAGATGCTTGAAATACCAAAGACGTTGCTCGCACGGCCCAACCTGAAGGGGAGTGGGAAAAAGGAGTTGGGCTTCCGACTCTCTCACTCATCTATCATAACTCTCCTGGTGACTTAAAATATTTTAAAATCCTATGTATATTTAAATAAATAATAATAAATATCGCCAGACTGACACACAAACTGTACGGTCCCAAACTAAGCAAAGCTTGTATGTACTACTAGCTGAGCCCGCGACTTCGCCCGCGTGGAATTTACCTAAACAAAAAAGCCCGCTCCCGCGTTTTGAGCCCGCACGACAGGACCCATTTTTAATTTTTTTTAATTTTTGTTTTTCTAAAATAAAAGTAGCCTAAGTTATTGCTTATAACATCAGCTATCTACCAGTGAAAGTCCCGTCAAAATCGGTCCACCCGTTTCGGATATACTCTTTGATTTCATGTGTTTTTATTTTTTTACGCGGACCCTAATTGTTTTTCTAAAATTAAAGTAGCCTAAGTTACTCCCTATAACATCAGCTATCTGCCAGTGAAAGTCCCGTCAAAATCGGTCCAGCCGTTTCGGAGATTACCCGGAACAAACACACAGACAGACAGACAGACAGACAAATTTTTTTTAAATCGCGTTTTTGCTATAGGTGTCGCATGTACTTTCATATGCATTTAGTGAAAAGGTGTTATTTTGATATTACAAACAGACACTCCAATTTTATTTATTTGTATAGATGGGTGCCGTATAATGGACCGTATAATGGACTGGGGGCGATCCCAGTAACACCCAGACCAGGGCAAATTACGAAAAGGCCATTCCGAAATTTGCCCCGGCGGGAATCGAACCCGCAACTACCTGGTGCAGTAAGTCGAACGGCCTGCGATCGAACCACTGCACCAAGCGGTCGTCGTTTAAATAAGTACTTACCTAAGAACACATAATATGACACGGTGACTTCACTTAAATATTACCAAATGTTATCAAGAGGTACAATACATAACATCTAAACAAAACCACTACAAATTACATAGAGCAGGATTAATTAAACCATTACTTATCTTAACATCATCACACCACTAAACGATTCTCACCGCAGAGGCAAAAGCTTCCGCGCGCCGACGGCCATGTTAACCCGATACTGACAGCCACTTTCCCGCCAATGTGTCGTGTTTTTTTTTTCAGACGAGGGGGTTGGATACAAACAGCCAATTATGGTAGGGGCGGGAGTGCCCTTGAATGATAGTTTAGTCACCATCAACATGTTGGAAAGGCTCGTCCTCTGTCCGAAATTAATTTAAAAAATATATCGTTTTTTTTTAACGAGCCGGTGTCATGGCGCATGCTTCGGCAGTTAATTCAATTAGTGCTAGGCGGTGTACAGTGATATTGTGATGTGTTTTATTAATATTTGTTTTGTTATTAGTGCGAAATTTAGTGTGAAACTATATTGGATTGTTGCTTTTAGAAAGGTTGGTGTTATTTTTTGGATTTTACATTCAATGCAGTGTCATCTGGGGTCGATTACTTAATTTAATTATATACTTACCTACATTGACAGTATGATATCACAAGGAGTAGGTAATAGAGTACCTAGGCGTAAAAATAATATAGGTCGATAGTGTTCCTTGACTCTAATATAAATACCTCTCAGTCGTAATAGTCTTGACAGATCAGTCGTGGTCATATTAGTCTTGATAAATTAGACTTATGACGATTCGTCTCCATAGCTATCCAAAGCCGATTCCTGGCAGGCACTCTTAGGCCGGGCCCGCACTGGTAAAGCAAACGATACCACATCGATTTCGCTAACAACCCTTATGAACATATGACCATGGCTGCATTACATTTAAGCGAAAAATTATTTATAAGTAAATCGCCGTCGCATCGCAATCGCCTCCTCTCTATGCGAGGGGGACTCGGACCGTTCACAGGTCTTAATGAAAATAACGTACTACACTGCTACCAAATTAAACATTAATTTTCTTTATACATAAATACTACAAAATATTTTTTATGGAAAAATGTGAGTTTAACCGAAATAAACACAGCAGGTACCTTCGTATATTAAACTACATAAATTAATGTTACTTCTTGCTTATTACCGACATACTTAATTATTTTCATTACACGCAAGTAAAGTTACGAGTTAGTAGAGAACGTGTGCCTTTACCTAGCTGCTTGAAATAGAGTTCGGTAGTTCAATTCCCACGTAGTAATGATAAACTCAAAAATAACCCTATGCAATCCACAACAGAAAATCGAAGCTTAGATTTTGCGGCATAGGTAACTATGACATAACAACAAAATTATTGGTATAGCAACGGATATTTGGCTGATTAGGCGCGCTTACTAATATTTACAAAGAAATAAATATCGCCAGACTGACACACCAACTGTATGGTCCGAAACTAAGCAACGATTGTACTATGGGTACCATACAATGGACTGGGGGCGATCCCAGTGACACCCAGACCTGGACAAATTACAAAAAGGCCGTTTCCGAAATTTACCCCGGCGGGAATCGAACCCGTCACCACCATGTGCAGTGCTCGAACCACTGCGCCAAGCAGTCGTCAAATTTTATAATCGGTAACATTAATAATTCAGCCCTTTTGACATCCCACTCCTGGGCTAGGTACTCCCCTCCCTACAAAGGGTATTCAGGCCGTAATCCACCACGCTGGCCCAGTGCGGGTTGGAGGATTACACATGTTTTTCGAAAATTGTGTAGATTTTTTAGGACATGCAGGTTTCCTCACGATGTTTTCCTTCACCGTGAGCGAGTGATAATCATAATCGGAATTATGATACGCACTTGATTTCGAAAAATCCAGAGGTGCGAGCAGTGGCGGATTTACACATTTCCAAGGTATAGGGTGTAAAGTTTGTGCCGCCCTTGCCTCTACAATTGTCATGTCCTAGAAAATTTTTACAATACAAAAATTTCGATGAAATTGCACGTAAGATAATTTTTCGGTTCATTTTTGAGCTAATCAAAGCTTAATCATGTACGATTAAGGCTAAAGCGCCCATCTAGCCCGCGAATTTCAATTTTTTTGAGTTCTTTTAGAATTTTTTCAAAATCTGACTATAATAAAAGACAAATTTTGTAATTCGCGAAAAAGACCGTGTGCAGTGCATTTATATATATAATCGCTAATTTTTTTTTAGAAATGCGGAACCCTAAAAACGCTGCAGTCTCCATAGTGTGAATAACCGTAATTACTTGTAATTTACATCTTCTCAACGTTTTAAAAAATCCAATCAAAGAAGTTTAACGCGGGTTTTTTTTTGTTTTTGCTTTAAACCAAAGTGAAATTAATTTAACGCGCCATCCAAAAAATGACAGTTAAGGCTAAAGCGCCCATCTAGCCCGCGAAGTTCAAATTTTTAGAGGGTTTTTAGATTTTTTTCAAAATCTGACAATAATAAAAGGCACATTTTGGAATTCGCGAGAAAGACCGTGTGCAGTGCATTTATTAATATATCCAACTTATTCTAAAACCTTTCAAGAACGACAGCTATCCAGATAATCTGGCAATTTTTTTATATTTAGTGATTTACTAGTATCATATCCACCGTGATAATATTTAGAGTGAAATAAATGTATTAATAAACGCACTGCATACTGTGTTTGTCGCAAATCACAAAATGTTGTCTTAAATGTTTTCAGATTTTGGATAAACTATAAAAATACTCGAAAATTTTGAATTTCGCGGGCTAGACAGGCGCCTTCACCTTAACAGGAGTCTCAAATAGGACTTACATTTGAGCAGTGTCGTTCATAAGCTTAAGCTCGGTCAGCCATACAAGATTATCATTCCAGCCATGCCAACCCGCGACTACAAGCGTCGGAAACTGTGCTAGCAGCATCGCCATGGAGGCGTGGACCGCCCCTGCGCTCTAAGATGCGCGCTCCAGAGAGGCGGGGCCATGGACTGTTACATGCCGAACAACCCGCAATACGGGGTCGCGGAGTACTGCCAGCCCGGCTGCCATGGCATCTGCTGCGACCCCTTGCATTGCGTCGACGAACAGTTGAGAGATTTCACGGACGAGTGCTGTCAGGTTCGATATTTTTTACCTATTGAAAGTTGGAGATAGTGGTGGTGTGATATGTGATTGGCAAATGACTGTATAATAGGAGCTGTGACGTGCGACAGGTTTGCCTTTAGGTGCGCGAGACCCTTACGTGTGTTTCTTGTACAGGCAACGAAATAAGTCGATGAAAATATATATCTAAATATTTCAAATCGGTTATACTTATCTACTATTTATTTTACAAACGTTTTATTTATATATTGTTTAGATCATGGAAACTAATGGTTTTGATGCAAAACAAAATTGTGCAAGTGATTTGAAAAACTGAGAATATGCATTGACTTTCGTTGCTGACCGTAGGTACCTACTTATATTTCAAAAGTATGAAATACCTATCCGTTATGATTGGACTTACATATATACCTATTGGTACCTGCCTAATCGTGTATTCATTGCCATCTAGATTCTAGAAACATAATGTGGCAATCACGCTTAATGGTGTATGCTTTGACCATTTTATTTCATCACCTTACGAAGTCCAGAATATTTTAATGAAATATTACTAAGTAATTACCTACTTGAGCAAAAAGAACAGTGCTCAAAACAAAACTTTGATGAAATTGTTAATAAGCGCAACAATCAAAATATGTACATTAAAAATCTACGTCACTTAGTCCCACATTGGGCGCCAATATACGAAAAACTAATTCTTGGTTGGTATTTTCCTCAGCAGAAATATGTTCCTATAACGATTTTCTTGACGAAAGATTATAATACTGTCCATGGCGGCTGATAACAAATGTTAATGATGCAAATACAGTATTTTTACTATGTGAATTATTGGAACTTGGTGTTAGTGAGTGCTCCTTACAAATTAGCCAGGTATATATAATACGGCTAGAACGGGAAGTACGCTTGTCCGAAACACGTCCGATGGATGCTCTACAAAATCGAAACAAATCAATTGTATTTTTAGTCTCATGTTGGGCGCCACTAACAAAATAAAAAAAGTGTTCCGAACTGCAGTCTCCAAAAGTCGGATTTCAGCACAGAAGTATATGACGATGTTTCAAACAATTAAGGAGTTCGAATATATTTGAGCTTTTGAGGATTCGGCCGCTAGTCCTTCGTAAGCCAGTCAGACCACACGTAACATCGATCAAAATCCCAAGCAGGAAAACGAGAACTGCTGCCCAGAGAATGGCGAGGAGTTGAACCCTCTGGGCGACCCCATCGCGGCGTGCGACGTGGGCCTCGACGCCGACGGCGCCGCAGAGGGCTGGTCCGAAGACATGGGGTCGTTTTCATTGCCCACATTGGAGTTAGACCCCCTGCCAACTTTGTTCCCTTTCTCACCGTGCTCCGGATACAAGTAAGTTATAATATCCCGTAATTTTAAATTTTTACACACAAATTTAAACGAACTATTTGTAAACATGACACCCAAAGTACCATGTCGGAAATGGCTTTATCACAGTGTTAGATAAATAGATAGATATGAATACTCTTTACTACACACTAGCTTTTGGCTTCTGCCCGTGACTTCGTCTGCTTAGACTTGTGAAAAGTATTCTTTGTTTTATAAACTATCTATTTGACGACCGTTTGGCGCAATGGTTTGAGCGTAGGCTCACTGCAAGGGGTGTTTGCGTGTTCAATTCCCGTCGCCGAGGCAAATTTTGGAAATGGCCTTTTAGTAATTTGCCCAGGTCTGGGTGTCACTGGGATCGTCCCCAGTCCATTGTACGGTACCCATAGTAGACACGTTGCTTAGGTTGGGACCGTACAGTTGGTGTGTTAGTTTAGCGATATTTATTATAATTATTGTGACAAATTTTATTCAAATCCATTCTGCCTTTTTTGCGCGATTGAGTAACAAACATCCAAATATCCAAACATAATATTTACGTTTATAATATTAGTGTGATAAATTAGACATTGTCATAGCCGGGATCGACGGCTTAACGTGAACGCCGAAGCAAGAACGGAAGCGATCAGTTGTAAAGGCCATTAGCGGTTACCCATCCTGTTTACCGCTTCGAGCGCTCCTGCTTTACTGCTGCACTGTCAGGATTTTAACCCACGAATCTCGGTACACAAGCCATTCCCACTCGGCTACCACAAGCCTTCGACCGCTTATCGAGCGCTAATCAACCGCTTATCGACCACTAGTCTTCAGCCTGTGCAACCGCCCTAAATGTACAATATTAGCAGGAACAACGTGGGGGAATGCCGCGAAAGGGGCGGGGGGGAGGCGGCGGACGTCCTCCTCTCACTCAAGCACGCCGTCGTCCACGGAGACTGCGCCGCCGAAACCGTTCACCCTCAGGTAACTTCCCTTTCGCTCAGACAGCTCACCCATAAGTCAGATAAAGACGGATGCATGTTGTTGGTTCGCGTCGATTAAGGGACAGCGTTCTCTTTTTAAAATAATAAATCATTTTTCGATGGATTATCGGTTACACTGATAATGTTTACTTTTAATTTTGTTTAGTTTTTGATAAGTTGAATGTTGTAAACATGCAATGAATTAGTTGCAATTAAACGGTATATGCGACAGTCAGCCTAGAGCATATTAGCCCCATTTTCTGCAGTGTATTAAGTAATTTGCCATCCCTTTTCAATTTCAAAAATTCCAATCTGTTATCCTTGTCTAACTTAAAGGGGTGTTTGAAGGAAAATTACGTGGAAATGCTAGGGTTCCCGCCTTCTAAAGACTACTATATAAAAAAACTAATTAATATGGACTCGGATTACGAATGGCTTCCCTTTTGATGTGATCGATGGGTTACCGCGGATTTTAGTATGTCTCCGTTGAGTAGTTAAGGTGAAGGCGCCTGTCTAGCTCGCGAAATTCAAAATTTTCGAGTATTTTTATAGTTTATCCAAAATCTGAAAACATTTAAGACAGCATTTTGTGATTTGCGAAAAACACAGTACGCAGTGCGTTATATATTTTACTCTAAATATTATCACGGTGGATATGATACTAGTAAATCACTAAATATACAAAAATTGCCAGATTATCTGGATAGCTATCGTTCTTGAAATGTTTTAGAGTAAGTTGGATATATTATTAAATGCACTGCACACGGACTTTTTCGCGAATTACAAAATGTACCTTTTAATATTGTCAGATTTTGAAAAAAATATAAAAAACCTCGCGGGCTAGATGGGCGCTTTAGCCTTAAACAAATTCAAAGTAGGTAGTTTATGTTTACCTATAGTAGGTACTCATTACTACATACATAGTAGCTTACATAGGTATTAAGTATATAACTTGTGTACTCAGGGCTAACAAACATTTCACGACGTATATAGGTATAACAATCCGAAATGCGTCGAGCAACGTAGGTAGGTACGGTCGGGCTTCTGTCTCTCACTTATCGTACGAAACGTACCTATAGCTACCTTACGCCGATATTCTGTGAGAGGGTGGTACATCCCCGGTTGAACCTGCTCGTACATGAGCTGTAGTAATTTAGCTACAGCTTGGCTTTACCGCAGTTAAACATGGAAACTCATTACTTGATTAAATTCAACCATTACTTTGTTTACCACAATGGGTACATCTGAATGACCACCAGCGGCGGCTTTACCAGCAGGCTGAGTAGGCTGGAGCCTAGGGCGGCAGATTTTTGGGGCGGCAAATTTGGGGACCGTTTTTATTATTTTTTCTACCTCATAGTAATCAAAAAGCTTTCTGCATGACGGTTTTCTGATGTTTTACAGATAGAACTCTGCAACAAATTATGTCGATGACTATTTTACTTGCCATTTCAAAGAAATTTTTGGATTGTAGAAATAATCTAGGATATGACAATTGCAGAGGCAAGGGCGGCAAAAACTTTACACCCTATACCTTGGAAATTTGTAAATCCGCCACTGGTGACCAATTTAGACCAGCTTCCCTTGAGGCGACTGACCCACCATGACAGGGAACCATGACCATTACTATGGAACCTGACATGGAAACTTTGAGTAAGACAGTGACGACCGCTTGGCGCAGTGGTTCGAGCGTAGGCCGCTCGGCTCACTACACATGGTGGTTGCGGGTTAGATTCCCATCAGCGTAAATTTCGGAAATGGCCTTTTCGTAATTTACCCTGGTCTGGGTGTTACTAGGATAGCCCCCAGTCCATTGTGCGGTACCAATAGTAAAAGCGTTGCTTAGTTTGGGACCATACAGTTGGCGTGTCGGATTGGCGATATTTATTGATTTATTTACTAGCCGTGCCCGCGACTTCGCCCGTGTGGAATAGTGTCTTTGGGTAGCATTTATAATTATTTAGGCTTATTATTTTACAAATAAGACACATACGTATAAATACTTTACTCAGCTATTTGCAGTGTTTAACTGCAAATAGTAGCAGTGTTTAACTTTCATCCCCTATTCCCTTTTGTTATTTTACACGCTTAAGGGTACAACTTTCCTACTGTAATCAATAAGTTTCAATAGCCTAAACAATAAGTTTCAAGCTTCTAGCTCTAAAAATGACGATACTTCCATAAAACTTTTCATCCCCTTACAACCCTTTTTCGCATTAAAAAGTAGCCTATGTCCTTTCTCAGGCTCTATACTATCTGTACCCAATTTAATTTAAATCGGTTCAGTAGTTTTGGCGTGAAAGCACAGACAGAGTTACTTTCGTATTTATAATACTAGCTGAGCCCGCGACGGGACCCATTTTTTTAATTTTGTTTTTCTAAAATTAAAGTAGCCTAAGTTAATCCTTAAAACATCAGCTATCTGCCAGTGAAAGTCCCGTCAAAATCGGTCCAGCCGTTTCGGAGATTACCCGGAACAAACACACAGACAGACAGACAGACAAAAATTTTTAAATCGCGTTTTTGCTATAGTTGTCGTATGTACTTTCATATGCATTTAGTGAAAAGGTCTTATTTTGATATTACAAACAGACACTCCAATTTTATTTATTTGTATAGATTAGTAAGGTTTAATGGAAAGTCATGTCCAGATGATGGTGAACAGCGGCGCTGGGTACCCATACTACGAGCACTACGGGGCTGCGCCGCTTTTCCCCACCATGAGCGTCAATGTCTCCATGAATATGACAATGCACGGCTGCCCCCCGGAACAGCTCTGCTCACAGGTACTATTATACATTCAGTCAAGAAAGTATCGGGAATGGATGATTTATTTATGGTTCCAAATTCAAATTTTAGTTTTTTTTGTTGTTGTTAGTTTGGCACAACTGTTTTCCATTTTGGTGCGGAGTTTGAGTTGCATCTGTTATTTATATTAAATACAGTGCTGTTTTTAGTTATATCATATCTAGTGTGTATTGCGAATTTCATAATGGACAAAAACATCGAGCAAAGAGTTTGTCTTAAATTTTGCATCGCCAATGGAATTTCGTGTTCGGAGTCACTGAAAATATTATAGAAGGCTTACGGTGAATCGATTTTATAAAACACACGTGCTTATGAGTGGTACAAACCGTTCAAAAGCGGTCGAGATGTGATGGAAGATTTGTCTCGCTCTGGTGAGCCATCAACGTCTGCAACTGAAGTTAACATTGCAAAAGTGAAGGAAATAGTGACTGAAAATCTTCATTTAACATTGAGAGAGCTAGCCGCCGAACGTTCTGTGTCTCACGAGTTGATCCCTACCATTTCGAACAATTACTTGGTTATGAAACATGTTTTCGCTCGGCTAGTCCCAAAAGACCTGAATTTTCTCCAAAAACTCAATCGCATGAGAGTCGCTGAGGACATGCTAGAACGAGACAATTCCGACCCAACATTCATGAAACGCATTGTTACTGTTGACGAGACGTGGGTTTACGAGTTTGACATGCAAACTAGTGAAGAAGCTTCGGAGTGGCGCCTTCCAACTGAACCGAAACCGAAAAAACCACGCCAAAGTCGATCAAAAGTCAAAGTCATGTTGACTGTTTTCTTTGACTATCGCGGTGTTGTGCACTCGGAATTCTTGCCGGAAGGTCAAACGGTAAATAAAGAATATTATTTGAGCGTTATGCGGCGTTTAAGACAGCAAAATCGACGAAAAAGGCCAGATTTCTGGAAAGAAAATTCTTGGATTTTGCACCACGATAATGCGCCTTCGCACAAGGCCATCATTGTGAACGAATTTTTGCCCAAACGCTCAAAAAATACCATCGAGCAACCACCATATTCACCAGATATGGCTCCAGCCGACTTCTTTCTTTTTCCTAAACTCAAATTGCCACTGCGTGGCACCCGTTTTCAATCGGTAGAACACATAAAGGAGAATTCGCGGTGAGAACTGAACTCAATTCCGGAAACAGCATTTAAAAAAATTTTTGATGATTGTATTATAAGTTGGCGTAAGTCTATCGTTTCTGAAGGAGCATACTTTGAAGGTGATAAAATAATTTTGGATGAATAACAAACATTTTGTGAATTATTGATCTTTTCCCGGTACTTTCTTGACAGAGTAGTATTCACCAGGTCATACGTATATCATTTTTGTAATTCAAGTGGATATCCCGGCGACCTCTGGCGCTAGTCGGACGCAATGTGTGTGTCTTTACAGTAGATACTAGATTACTTTGTACTTCGTCGATCTCTTCAATTTGAGAACTTTGACTGGTGATAAGGCGGCGTCCATTAATTACGTGAGGCGTTCAGGGGGGGGGGGGGGGGGGGGTTTGAGCCAAATCTCACAAGGGGGGGAGGGGGTCGGAAAACCAGCAAGAACGCCTCACGTAATTAATGGACGCCCCCTAAGTGGAAAAATAAATTATTTGGAGTGAAGTAGAAGAATAAAATTATTACCTACCCATTTGCTGTAAGGTAGGTAAGTACTTTATAAAATTTATATTTGAATAGATTTTATTCTAGGTATTCCAGAATTACTAACGCAACAGAAAACACTAATAAACCTGCTGGATTCTGGAATCGTACCCAGGTACTCGTGATACGGCTGCGCTTTAGACTTCGATATCTCGCCAAGTGAGGCCAGAACAACTCGTGAATAAAATGTCTATAGGGGAAACCTCTTTCAGGTACAATGGAACCAAAACCCAACGGCACCATCAGTCAACGTCGTCTACCCTCAAGCTCAGAACGTGATCAGCCCTTCCTACCCATCAGCTACCTACTCCTTCACAGCTGACTTCCGAGGGCCAAACCAGAGCGACCCATTAATCACAGCCACATCCACCTTCAAACCTTTGCTACAAAACGTCCAGAAACCCAACACGAACTACATATTTCAACAGAAGCCTAATTTTAGTCAGAAGTGTATAGGGCAGACTTTGAAAAGGCCTCCTTCCAAGGCCTTTTTACAAGAAGGACAGAAGGAACAGAGCATTAGCGGTGGATATGCGATATTGAATCAAGGGCAAATTCATCCGCAGGACTATGGATATTCCCCGTGTGTCAATTCTTCGGGGAAAGTACAGGTGAGTTAAGTTTACCTACTAAGTAGTGGAAGCGTGCTCTCTTGTTCACCCAAATTTCGGCTACGATATAACTCAATGTAATAGGTGAGCCTCATTGAAAGGTGCAGACACTTTCTGACTGCATGCTGTAACCTTTTTAACAACCGCAGACGGCGTTAAGATAATTCTTCTTGAATTATAGAGGTTACACAAAAACATCTGCTTTCGTTAAATTCTTCTAATTCCTCAGCCATCAAGTCGACTGTGGAAGATAAGGACGAAGTCTGTCAGATGGAGAGGCTTTATAAATCCAGCTAACAAATAGAACTAAAATGACTTTATTTAATTACTGGGCTGTTACTCTAAAGTGTCTAAGTAGGTAATCTTTTCATAATCTAGGTAGGAGCGCTAAGCGGCTGCTCCGAAGATGATGAACAGAAGCCGAACCTCTGTCGCATCTGTGGCAAGACGTACGCCCGGCCTAGCACGTTGAAGACGCATCTTCGTACGCATTCGGGAGAGCGCCCTTACCGATGTGGCGACTGCAACAAGAGCTTCTCTCAAGCCGCCAACTTGACTGCGCATGTGAGGACTCACACGGGGCAGAAACCCTTTAGGTAAGCCCTTTTTAGGATACTTAGGCCCGTATTAATAAATCTATCTCAAGTCTGAGACGCTTTTAAGAACACTTTTCACGTGTCATTCTGTACTGATATGACATAAGAATGACATTGGCAAGATCGCTCTCAGACTTGAGATCGATTTATTAAGACAATTAACAGGCTTTAGGTACCTAGAATTTAATAGTGCGAGATCTATAGCTGAGGTTTCAAGTAGATCAACAGTGATGCAGCCGTTCTCAGTACACCTGGGTGGGTACAGACCTACATTCAATTTAAGGTGCGCAATCTAGCGCTGTGGTCTGTGGTTTTAGTCAAGACCAGCGGTTAAATGCGGTTATAAATATTTCTACATTAAAGCATGGAAGTTCGTATACTTTCCACTACCCAGTGGCAAAGTTAAATTGTACGCTAAGGATAAGTTTCTATGTTGTATTTTATTGTCGTCCTATAAGGAGGTCATCCCAAGTAAACTCGACTCTATAATTACGGTCATACGAGATTATAATTTCGGAACGAGATCCATACATTTTTCTCATGATACCTACAATGGACCCTCGTCAAAGTAAATTTACCTATTTCCCGCCTAATTCCCACAAGTGGAGATACTTTGTTAGGAATAGGTATGTCATTGATACTACTGTGATATTTTGATCGCGATATGTGTGATACTGGTGATTAGTACTTATCGCTTCAGGCTAAGCTGATACCGCAAAGATGACATTGATATTTCCATACAATTAGGCAGGTTTCGGTCGTATTCCCTCAAATTCTCCTGTCATTCTTCAGTTTAATATGTTCCTTCCCTTCGTGAGATTACGATATTGTTTAACAATCCTAGTGCAGTATTAAAACGGCTGTAGACATTTTTTACAATGTTTTCTTTGAACCAGGTGTCCGATATGCGATCGTCGGTTTAGCCAGAGCTCCAGCGTGACCACCCACATGAGGACGCATTCAGGGGAACGACCTTACCAGTAAGTCACTTTTGACATAATTAAAACTGACATTTGGCCGAATATTTTCCAAATAGAACCAACCCACACACACTTCTGCAAACTAAAACCAACCTAGAACCACTAACACCGGTTGTTTTTGGTCTACAGCAGTGCATGTGGGTTGATTCTGTTCTAACGATATCCCTTTATTTTCTAAAAGTTGCTTGCATTTTGGGTTTCCGCTTACAAGTTGTAAGTAACCTACTCGTTGGTATATAGAAAACAGCCACGCATGTTAAGGAACTTATTCAAAATAACAGAAACCGCTAAATAGAAATAGATATATTATCTCACTCGGAAAATTCAATACGATCCGTGGTGCCTTACAACTGCTCTACAATCAACTGTAACAGTCTTGTTTCTATGGCAATCAGCCCATACCAGCTATTTTTGTCTCCCGCTTTGCTCCGGAAGGAAAAGCATTTTTTTTCTTCAAACTCCTCCTATTATTTCTTTCGATTAAATTCGTGCGGGTTCCAAAACAATTTAACTTTTCCCCGGGACTCGTCGAGGGTCAAACCTCGACGTCATTATTGGTCACCATTGTCGATTCTGGCTTGCAGGAGTTACAGAGGTGGGAGTGTGTGGCGGGAGTAGTCCAAAAAAAAACCTCGGCAAATTTATCTGTTTCATTTAGGTTGATTTTCAGAGCTGATTTGTCTCACACACTCTCCAGCTTGACTCTACCATCGTAAATCTAAAGATGTGTGTTGTCCACAGATGCAGATCATGTAAGAAGGCGTTCTCAGACAGTTCAACGCTCACGAAGCATCTCCGGATACATTCTGGGGAAAAACCGTACCAGTGCAAGTTGTGCTTGCTAAGGTAACACTAACAACCCTTCCCCTGCTTCTGTCCCACTTCCCTTCAGGTCGGCAACGCGGTGCGAGCAATGCCATTGGTTTGCAAGCATATAGGCTTGTATTTCAGTGTTAACTGCATTGAGTATTAAGTAAAGCAGGGTCGCTGAGCACGAAGAATTTCGTACAATGACCTGTTATTACCTGTCTCTGTACGAAATTCTTCGTGCTCAGCGACCCTGCTTTAGTAGCAGCAACCAATATGCACCAAAACGTTTCTAAAAATGTTGCACATTACTTAAGTACTTTATTTAAAAGAAAAGATTACTAAGTAGCTATGTGAGTTTATCACATTACTATGATTCCCGTTAGCCATTCCAGCTATGCATTAGCTTGTATTAGGAGTGGGCCCACGTCAATAGTTTAATGGCCAGGATGGGGATCGAACCCGAAACATCTCGGCTATGAGGCCCCTTTAACCACTAGGCTATTGACGCCTTAAACTTCCTTTGACATACTTTAGAAAATACTAATATTTATTTTCTAAATTGGCAAATAAAAGTAACTGAAATAAAATTTTCCAATTTCGATCATTTTTTTAACTACCATTTATTTATATACTAGCTGTGCCCCGCGACTTCATCCGCGTAGTATTGGATTATTGGGTTAAAAATCCTAAATCCATAAAGTATCCTATATGTTAATCCCGGTTATAATCTATCTGTGTTCCAAATTTCATCCAAATCCGTTCAGTAGTTTTTGCGTGAAGGAGTAACAAACATACATACATACATACATCCACACTCACAAACTTTCGCATTTATAATATTAGTAGGATATGCCTGATACTCGTCCTAGCCAAATATAATTTCTTACCATTGAGACACACTGTATTACATTTATGTGAATAAAACAAAATCCTTATCTCCTTTATTCCTCAGGTTCTCTCAGTCAGGCAACCTGAACCGCCACATGAGGGTGCACGGCAGCATGTCGGGCGGCATCCTCGGCTGACACTTGCCGCGGTGTGGCATCACCACCTATACATATAAAACAATTTAGGATAAGGACCCACCACTCACCCTTGGCTTGTTAACCTCCAAAATTATAAATCAAATAGGTTGATCGATAATGGAAGAGGTCAACAAAACTTAACTCCGTCGGTCGAGTTTGTCAGTCATGAGTGTCAGGGACCCTAATAATGTGCAATTTTCCGCGGAACAAAGCGAATTAAAAATAAAATTCGACACGTGTTTCGCCTCTGAACGAGACATCCTCAGGAAAGTTGGGCTACGAATGAGCGACGAAGTGCCGCGCGCACGCCTTATATAAGCGATCAACGGCCATCCCCACTACCCCCGCCACTCGGATGATCAATTGAGCGACTTTGATATTGAAATGAAAATAAATTAAGTAAAGGGGAGGCGTCAAAACTAATCTGTTCGTTCAACAACGTGGCCCTACTCCGCCTAACAATTTCTAAACGCTCCAACACACACAACCTGAGACCCTTATTACATATGTGGACTACATCAAAACTATGACTATTATTCAAACTATGACCTGTTTCTAACAAATGTTTAGCAAAATGGGACCTATCGAGACGGTTGTTTCTAAAATCAGCTAGGTGCTCCTTATATCGAATATTAAAATTGCGACCTGTCTGACCTATATAAACCTTACTACACTCATCGCAAACTAATTGATAAACGCCGGATTTCTTGGACCGATCTACTCTGTCTTTACCGTTACACAATGATTTTAAGGAACTATGAGGTTTAAAGGCTGAACGAATACCGTTCCCCCTCAGCACCCTTGCCAGTCTGTCCGTTATATGTCCATAATAAGTAAGAGTGGAAGTACAATTTGATGGTTCTTTAATAGAGGGATATAATAAACCATTAATGATTTTAAGTTGTTTGGTTTTAAGTAATTTACTAATTAAGGACCTACTATACCCGTTTGACTGAGCTATATGATAAATAATATTTAATTCTTTTTTAAAAGAGTCAGAACTGAGGGGGGTATTCAATAATCTATGTATCATACTATGGAACGCGGCTAGTTTGTGTTGCCAAGGATGGCAGGAAGAAATGGGTATAGTTGTATTTGTATAGGTCGGTTTGCGATAAATTTCGAATTTATGTTTATCGTTATCTCTATGTATGGATAAATCTAAGAAATTTATTGACTTGTTTTGTTCCATTTCTACTTTAAATTTAATTTTGGGATGAATACTGTTTAATTTATCAACAAAAAATTTGAATAAACGATCAGTGCCCGTCCAAGCCAGCAGTACGTCATCTACGTATCGATAATAATAAAGGATATTACTGTTTTTGACAATGTATTCCATTATCCTCTCCATTATCGATCAACCTATTTGATTTATAATTTTGGAGGTTAACAAGCCAAGGGTGAGTGGTGGGTCCTTATCCTAAATTGTTTTACAATGGATTTCCGCCAAGTAACGCCTGAGTCAATCAATTACCTATACATATAGCTAAATGGAAGACTTGGAACAGCGGCATCCACCGCCGCGCCGATTACTAACAAGTCGTTGAGTAAACCCAATATACCAAGCCTGTTTCGTGCCAGAGCGAAGCTGTAGCACGTCTACAGCGCCTATAAGCACGGACTGGCTCGACAATTTCACAGAAGCGTCAATCTTCTAATAAATATTATAAAAAATATACTAAAACGCCGTTAAAGTACCGAAACCTAATTTTAACCTAATAAGCAAATAACGAAATTGTATATATCCCTAGAAATTGTGAAGACCAACCAGTTTTTAACCAATTAAGTACTTGCCTAGTTAGTAACTATAAATGATAGGAAAATATGATCCCTGGCCTATTGAGAAAAAGCTGTCAAAGTGCTTTCACAGTAGTAAATATTAAACAAATTTTAACTTAACGGTCTTTTAGTTATCGGAAGGCAGCTGCAATGCTAGGACTGCTAGGAGTCTAAAAAAAGTTCAGATCGGGCGTTTTTATTAGCATTCCTCGGCACGATATATCGTAGACGATAATGCCGAGCCGTACAGTGCCACGATAAATAAAATTGTAAAAAACGCCTAATGTAATTTGCTTCTAGGAGGTTCTAGGATGATGTTTTTAATGGACAATCTAAACCCTATACTAACTTATTCATAAGGCTAAGCACAGTACATTTTTCAAATAAAATCTTAACCGATAATGCATGGAAAACGTGCGGTGCGTGGCTGTGTGAATGAAGCCTAATTACTTTGTACGAAAAAAATATTTATCTGCGAGGACGTTCCGAATCTAAAATAAGATAAAAGTGTGCATCTACACCTACATACATTAAAAGATCTATGTAGTGGTATTGCTATGTAAATAAAATAAGTAGGCAACTATAAAAACACAGTATTCAATGCCATGTTTTATAAAATATCCTGGTAACTATTGTAAATAAGTTCCATGTGAAAATAATTGTAAATAGTCAGCTATTAGGTAAGGAAGTATATAAGTTATTAACTAAGCAACCACCTAAGTATTAATTTTATCTAGTCATTAATTTTAAATAAGTGAGTACCTACCTACAGTATTTAGATAGCACGGATTTTTTATTGTATGTATAGCTTATAATATAAGGAATATTTAGATCCAGGATGAATTCCTCTAATACACAGACATGTGAAGATCTAGGCGGAATACGTCCTTACATTGTAATTAATTAATTGGAATTGTAAGATAAAAGTTCATTAAATGACATAATAATACCTGATGAGAATATTTTTCCTCTGCACAGAATCCTCCCGCCACTTTTTGATTTGATAGCCCGCCATTTTTGTATGGCTGTGTTACCAAGTTAACTCATTATTTATTTTGTATGAGAGAGACATAGAAATATTTGAAGTAAATTTTGAAGTGAAATCACATCTATTTATTTATTTCTTAACTGTTTCTCCGAAACTAAGTCGATAAATATTTTATTAAAATCAACACATCAGTTTCTTGAAGACCACAAAGCGCGTGCATGGACAAAAAATGACAGAAACCATCACTTTGACACATCATAAATGACATACCATGTCCATGAACGACTTGACATGAGCGGAATGACATGACAGCACACGGACTGAGATGGACGACATCATTTTCTTCGTAAAATTCGTAGTCGGTTCGAGAGGAATTCAATAATTTACGCCTGATACGGGTCAACCGGTGCTATAAGTTTACTAAATTGCTGTAACAGTTATTTACATTCCTGCTGTCTGTGAGTGCGTCAGTATTGGTCGTTTGTACATTGGTTTACATACGCCGAAAGTCACCGTTCCTTGCGCCCAGCTATATTTTGTGTTGTAAATCAGTGGTAAATCATCAATTTGCTTGTAAATATGACTGACAGTTCGCCAGACGAGCCGAGTTCTATCAGGAAGGACTTTATTTGTGGCGTTGTGGAAGGTATTGTCAATATTTTGGTTTCAAAATGCATCTTATATTCTTGGTTAGTTTGTTATAGTTATGTCTAACTTCGTATTGGAGTGAATGACCTAAGATTCACTATTACAGGCTTCTACGGACGGCCGTGGACTACTGAACAAAGGAAAGATCTATTTCAAAAGTAAGTACATAACACTGAGATAATTCGTATTTTGTGGAATGTTGTTGCTATACAAAAACTTGTTATTTTGCATAGCTAATGTATGAAGTATTCCAGTTTACCGACTGGTCTCGTGTTTAACCTTGTACAGTATTTTAGATGCTTGTCTACATTAAATGAGTATTTTCTAGAATTTCTGTCTGCTACTATTCACATTTGTAACTGTAATGTAGGTTTGTACTGGTGAAGCATAGACACCAATTTTTGTTGTTGATTCTAAGCTGTCAACAATAAAAGACCAGAAAAAAAATCTGGGGTTTGCACTAACTAAACAATTAATGCAAATGAGTGGTAAGACAACACGTTTGAGAGATAAATACTTAATAAATTGAACTGGAAATAAAGTCCTGTGTAGCAAGCAGGTCAGAACCACTTGCAGGTTTTTTCTATAACAAGCTTACAACCCGCCTGATTTAAAGCAGTTAGTGAAGCCTGTAGATACTTGCAATACCAATGGCATTGCACGCATTTTGCCGACCTGTAGAGGAGTGGGAATTGGGATAGAGAGGGGAAGAGGAGGGTTGGCTTTCCAGCTCTCACTCATATAAAACACAGCTATTGTGACAGTCTACCTACATATTTTTACCAAACTTTTGGTTGACTTGGTACATCTGCAAAATCCAAAATCAGCTTTCGTCCACATAGCACTTTAACTCCACAGACTAAAAAAATGGGGCATGGACATGTATGTGTACGCACCGAAGGACGACTACAAACACCGAGCGTACTGGAGAGAGCTCTACACTGTGGAGGAGGCTGAACATCTGACGTCGCTCATCGCCGCCGCTAAAGCGCAAGGCATTGTATTCTGCTATGCGTTATCACCCGGCCTGGATATTACGTATAGCAGTCAGAAGGAGATTACTATATTGAAGAGAAAGTTGGAACAGGTCAGTCTGAGTTATTCGTAACTCTAAGCCAAGACCTACGCTGGTTGTTAATGGGGGGAAAGGGACATCTAGGATTTCTGGCCACAAAGACAGCACTACTTTGCAGCGGGGTGACCACATTGGAGTTTTAAGTTTCTCTTTCTTTCGTCATTATTTATATTTGTAGTGACACTGTCAGAAGTGAAGTGACAGATAATGTCACCCTACTCTCATCAACATTATGATGGTACTGAGATTTTCTTTAGTAATGCAGTGCATTTAAGAGTACATTTATTTATTAAATAAAATTATGTCTCTCAAGTCAGTTAAATACATTATGTATGAACTAAGCTCACAAAATATTAGGTTCTCTTATAAAACATTATAATATGGTCCAAACTATAATTATTGACATTAGTACTGATTGATATTAAATAGATATACTTATTGTAGCTGTGATCCATGTTTCTGAAATCTTCTTGAATCATCAATGTTAATCTAATGTGAACCATGAAACTTGCTTAATAAGGAAGTAATTTGTAAAACTATTTGTTTCAGGTGTCACAGTTTGGCTGCACGTGTTTCGCTCTCCTCTTCGACGACATAGAACCAGAGATGAGTGAAGCAGACAAACAGATCTTCCAGAGCTTCGCACACGCACAAGTAAGTTATACAACCCAAGGTTGGTATTACCATAATTTTTTTCCTAACATTACAAATTTACTGGTACGCTAACAATTATAAAGTATTGATCATACAACTGCACCCTCAGACTAAATACTCACCGTTCTACCCGTTGCACCAGCCAGTCACTTTTAATAAAGAACAATAATATATCATATCCACTCCAGCATGTAACATCACTACATAGTATAAAACAAGGTTGCTTCCCGCTGTATGTCTGTCCCTATGTATGCTTAGATCTGTAAAACTATGCAACCGATCTTGATGTGGTTGCTTTTAATAAATAGAGTGATTCAAGAGGAAGTTTTGTATGTATAATACACACATAATAGTAGATAAACACTGATAAAAAATACCCGTGCGAAGCTGGGGCGGGTCGCTAGTAGCTTATAAATAGTTACCACAGGCTGCAGGGCTCCATTGAATTTGACAAACAATAGTCTATTGCATATTAACCAAAAAATCAACATCACATCACAGTTACATTTATAATATACTAGCTGTGCCCGCGACTTCGTCCGCGTGGACTTTCGTATTTATTCACCTTTTAAACCTCTGCACTTCCAGAAATAATTCAAGACCAAAATTAGCTAAATCGGTCCAGCCGTTCTCGAGTTTTAGCGAGACTAACTAACAGCAATTCATTTTTATATATACAAGGTGACACATAATGGGCATACTTTTTTTTCAAAACTAACTTTGTAATTCTAAAACCATCAGCTTTGGAGGGAACTTGAAGAACAAAAGGTGTTATAGGAATACAGCTGTTGACCGATTTCACAAGTCTACAAAACCTTTAGTACTTCAACTGTCCCACAAAGCCGATAGTTTGAGATTTACAAAGTTAAGTTGCAAAAAAAATAGTATACCCATTTTGTATCACCTAGTATAGATAAATCCATGGAGTCTAGTGGAGACTTATTGAGCACCAAACCATGGATAGATGGGCTTAGATGGCATATGATATAACGCAAGGTGGTTCCCAGGTGTCGGTGACGAACGAGATCCACCAGCACCTGGGCTGCCCGCGCTTCCTGGTGTGTCCCACGCAGTACTGCTCCACGCGCGCCGTGCCCGCCGTGCTCAGCTCCGAGTACCTGAACACGCTCGGCACCAAGCTCTCGCTGCAGATCGACATCATGTGGACAGGTACAACACACTTTTAAGCCCTTCCTTTTCGAGAATACTAAAAGTATAAAAATACTTTTTTTTTTAATGTGACGTCCCGCCACGCACTCCCACCACTTATGTTACTTATGTAAACCAGGATCGACAATAGAGACCAATAATGACGTCGAGGTTTGACCCTCGACGAGTCCCGGGGAAAAGTTAAATTGTATTGGAACCCGCATAAATTTAATCAGAATAAATAATTGAAGGAGTTGAAAGAAAATAAAACACTTGTACAATAACACCCCTCTTTTTTCGTTGGGGGTTAAAAATAGTATTGAATGTGGTGCGGCCGAACTACGAACGCGGTTTGCTCTGACGACCGCAGTAGTTCGAGCGTAGGCCGCTCGGCTCACTGCACCGTGTGGTTACGGGTTCGATTCCCGTCGGGACAAAATTCGGAAATGGCCTTTTCTGAAATATACCCAAGCCTGGGTGTCACTGGGATCGCCCCCAGGTCATTGTACGATACCCATAGTACATAGAACAGCGTTGCTTAGTTTGGGACCATACAGTTGGTGTGTCAATCTTGGGATATTTATTATTTACTAGCTGACCCGACAGACGTCGTTCTGTCTTAACTTTAAATATTGAATTCCAATTGATCCGCTCAACTTTCTTATATTTTTCTCTCATAAGAACCTTCTCCTGACAATAATAAACACAACAAAAAAAATAATTAGCGAAATCGTTTTATCTGTTCACGCGTGGTGCGATGACCAAGGAAACAGAGATTATTTTATATATATATAGATATGTCCATACCTGGACATAGGTCTCATTGGTCCATTCAAATTTTACATCGTCGGTTACTACATAACATCACATACAAATAACAGAAGTTCACTAAACTAATCACCGCGGAAAACTTAGCATACACTTACGGAATAAATATCGCGGTGCAACAAATAAACATGTGCGTGTTAATGAACCGGTTCGGTCAGCTGGTGGCGACATGCCTAGCATACGTTACACCATCACATACTACACGTGACTCGCGCGTTATAACGACATATGTCTCAGTGTTTCCTACTACAGAGCATCATACCTATATACTCTGGCCTCCCTATCAATATAAAACGTGAATTAGCGGGCGAATAGTTACAAACCGAACTATCTCTTTCTGTCATCGGTAAGTTGACATTCGAAAGATGAAGACAAAGTGTGATGTAACTACATAACCGCTAATTCACGTTTACTAATAAAGGGGTGAGGGTATAGGCGGAGGTGCACTGCAGTGGACCAACATGTCGCCGATGGTATTTTGGTCCCAATGTAATAGAAGGCGAGCCTATTGACATTACACCGAGCACACTCCCGGTAACACGAGGGCATTACGGGTCATTACGCTGGCCTAATGTGGGTTGGCGAACTTCCGACGTTGTTTTAGAAAGATGTTTAGGTGTCCTCGCGATTTTTTCCTTCACCAAACAGCAAGTGACAATCTTCATTTAAATTAATATGTTTACTAAGAAATTCAAAATAGGAGTTCAATTTCTCTTGTAAATAGCAAAATAGACTCACCTCCGATTATATTGGTTGGCATTTAAGTTAACGATGAACAAATTACGTGGATAGTATTTACCTTTACTCATTGGGGACAAACAACATGATGAGATTTTTTTGTCAATAATGTCGACGTCATAAACACAGCGTATATTAAGTATGTCCTCCATTGACGGGTAGTTGCCATCGAGGTTTCCATTGGTTACTCATCGCGGTATGTTTACACCATAACCGAGGGATGCCGCGTCATGCACCTTAGGGGGCATTGAACCTTAGCAGAGGTTTTGACCTCATAAAAGCTATTTATAGTATCAGATACACGTATTTGCTATTATTAAATTATAACTGAGCTATGAATGTTGTAGAAACATTATGAGCAATTAAATAGGGTGTTTTGTGGTGTATGAAATATATTTGAAATTTAGAATGCTTGTATCTGTCTGTATGTGTGTATCATTACGTTAAAATTACTGGTCCTACTGCAACGGTGTTTTCACTATAGCATAGCATATGGTTAATGCTGGTTAGACTTAAATAATAGTCATATAACTAAAACTAGCTGTGCCCGGGACTTCGTCCGCGTGGAATTTAATTGACAAAGATTCATACAAACTTTCATCCCCTATTTTATCTCCTGGGGGGTAGAATTAATCAAAATCCTTTCTTAGCGGATGCCTACGTCATAAAATCTACCTGCATGCCAAATTTCAGCCCGATCCGTCCAGTGGTTTGGGCTGTGCGTTGATAGATCACTATGCCAGTCTGTCATTCAGTCAGTCAGTCAGTCACCTTTGAGTTATATATATTTAGATGAAAATTTAGAAAACCCCCCATGCGACGACTTTTTAAACTACAATAGAGCTGATAATTTTCAAACGGCTGAACCGATTTTTATGAAACATAGCTACGAACACTCTCGATCAGAATACCTATGTAACAAAAAAAACAAATTGAAATCGGTGGTTCATCCGCTTGGGCGCTACGATGCCACAGACAGACACACAGTTACACAAATACACATGTTAAACTTATAACACCCCTCTTTTTTGCCGGGGGTTAAAATTGAATATTGATGATTGATGTTATTGCATGATGAATATTTTTGATTGATATTGATATGATTTTTTTATGTTTTTCTTTTAATATGGTTGCACAATAACGCTCCTCTGCTTAGTCCTTCGATTAATTTTTTGATTTGTTATCCAGCAATTGATTGTAATAAATGTTTTGTTGCAGGTCCAAAGGTGATATCGAAGACGCTAACTACAGAGTGTATCGAGGAGATCACGCAGGTGCTGCGGCGGCCGCCAGTTATATGGGACAACCTGCACGCGAACGATTACGATCAGAAGAGGATCTTCTTGGGTATGTCGACTTGGATGTTTGACGACCGTTTGTCGCAGTGGTTCGAGCGTAGGCCGCTCGGCTCACTGCACATGGTGGTTGCGGGTTCGATTCCCGCTGGGGTTAATTTCGCAAAAATTGCCTTTTCGTATTATGCCTTGGTCTGGATGTCACTGGGATCACAGTACACATAGTACAACCGTTGCTTAGTTTGGGACCATGCAGTTGGTGTGTCAGTCTGGTGATATTTATTGATTTATGTTTTTTTTAGTATCGTCAGACGAACACCCCAACTGTATGGTCCCAATCTAAGCAACGGTTGTACTATGGGTACCGTACAATGGATTGGGAGCGATGCTAATGACACCCAGACCAGGGCAAATTGCGAAAAGGCCATTTCCGATATTTACCCTGACGGTAACCGAACCCGCAACCACCCAATGTAGTGAGCTACATCTTAAGGCTACAGTAACTGCCTAACACCAGGGGTTCGTACGCATGATTGCCGACTTAGGTATATAAAAAAGTGAATAATTAACAGTGTTCAACAATTATTAAATATTAAACGAAGCCTAAAAACGCGTTCGCACTTGGCGACGATCAGTCATAGTGTTTGCCTCGCGCGGCTGCTCGAAAGGCGTAGACGCTGCCATTGGCGTTTTAATTGATGTTAAGGTGAAGGCGCCTGTCTAGCCCGCGAAATTCAAAATTTTCGAGTATTTTTATAGTTTATCCAAAATCTGAAAACATTTAAGACAACATTTTGTGATTTGCGAAAAACTCAGTATGCAGTGCGTTTATTAATACATTTATTTTACTCTAAATATTATCACGGTGGATATGATACTAGTAAATCACTAAATATACAAAAATTGCCAGATTATCTGGATAGCTGTCGTTCTTGAAATGTTTTAGAGTAAGTTGGATATATTAATAAATGCACTGCACACGGTCTTTTTCGCGAATTACAAAATGTGCCTTTTATTATTGTCAGATTTTGAAAAATTTCTAAAAAACCTCAAAAAATTTGAATTTCGCGGGCTAGATGGGCGCTTTAGCCTTAAAACTCAAAATTGGTTTATTCGTGTAAGCCATCAAAGCATTTATGAATAGTCCAAATCTACCACCGGTTCGGAATGCTGCTTCCACTGAGAAGATCCGGCAAGAAACTCAATGGTTACTCTTTTCAATGAATAAATATAATAATAATAATTTAGCCCTTTTAACGTCCCACTCCTGGGCACGGGCCTCCCCTCAACACGAGGGGGAATCAGGCCATAATCCACCACGCTGGCCCAGTGCGGGTTGGCGGATTTCACATGTCTTTCGAAAAAGAGTAGATCTTCTAAGATATGCAGGTTTCCTCACAATGTTTTCCTTCACAGTAAGCAAGTGATAATCATATAGAAACTATGATTCGCACATAGATTTACAAAAATCCAGAGGTACGAGCTGGGGTTTGAACCCAAGACCTGGTGCAAGACGCGTGCTTAACCAATCGGCTACCACTGCTTCAATTAATAAAAGTGTTAATATTCTTTCCCAGGGCCGTACTGCGGCAGATCCCCGGAGCTGATCCCGCTGCTCCGGGGGGTGCTGACCAACCCCAATTGCGAGTACAACGCCAACATGATCCCGATCCGGACCCTCGGGCACTGGGCCAGCTGCAGTCTGGACGCGCCCGCGCACAGTAAGTAGCACCTAGACCACACATTCACGTCGCCTACAGAAACGGATAGATGGCGCTAAATGCGGCGCCTCAATACAATGTACGGATTCTTCATAGATAAACTGAATCACGACATTCAGACTCGCAAGCATCGTTACTATACAGCCTGGCGCTACCATGGCGACATTAATTTAACACACAGGTTTGGCTAGTGGTCAATAATCATAATAGTAATAAAAAAAAAAGAAAAGTACGTAAATAGAAAAAATATTTTTTTGGAACAAAACATAATAAATAAAGTAATCAAATTGGCATCATCCTTGAAATCTGATTCATTCAGCTATTCTTACGCTCTTACCTACAACTCGGAGCGGGGCGAGCTAATAGTACTATTATTATTTCTAATAGTATTTCTTTTTCGTTTTAATTTCATTGTAGAAATGTTATTATCCGTGACCTCGGCAGATGACCACTGCGCTAGAGTTATTTACATACAGGCTGCTCCAAAATGCTATTTCAGAAAATGTTGAATAATTCAATGAATAATAATGTTTAATAAAATGTAAATATCTCGAAAATCAGACAATGCGAAGTCTAATACGTATGTTAATTTACGGTTGCCATGGTAGCGCCAGGCTGTATATACAAGACCCCGAGGATTACCATTCGGGCATAGCGGCCGCCGCGCCAGGCATAACATCCGCCTGGCTGGAAGATCTTCCCTTTTCCGCAAAAAAATAAAAAAATAATAAATATCGCCAGACGAACACACCAACTGTATGGTCTCAAACTAAGCAGCGCTTCTACTATGGGACTATATACTATACCGTACAATGGGCTGGGGGCGATCCCAGTGGCACCCAGACCAGGGAAAATTACGAAAAGGCCATTTCCGAAATTTACCCTGACGGAAATCGAACTCGCAACCACCCGATGCAGTGAGCCGAGCGGTCTACGCTCGAACCACTGCGCCAAGCGGTCGTGGAGGCCTTGAGGATCTCTGAATCGGGTGGTCCTGGGTTACGGCGTAATTTATATGCACACCTCACTAAGTTAGCTTTCAAAATTAAATACCTAAATCTGAGTGAGACTCAGTTTATTATGTTTTAGTGACAATAGTGTTGCCTACTTAAATTGTGTTGCTGTTTTTGAGAATCGATATTGAAAAGAGTAGCCATTGAGTAACTAATCCCTTAATCGTCGCCGCCGCCGATTATGCACCTACACCCGCGCCAGATACATGCCGCCGCAGGCCGCGGCATGTGTTGCTGGACCCCCCCGACCCACTCACCGCTCTCCTAGACTCAGATGTCGAGGAGAACGACACACGCACACTCCCCACCAGACACCGACCTCGCCGGCGAGGTCGACGAACCCCCGCTTCCGCTAGAAGGTGCGTCTACTTACCTAGACGCACCTTGGCACCCGAAAGGCCGCTGAGTTTCTTGCCGGATCTTCTCAGTCGAGGTCGCGTTCCGATCCGGTGGTAGATTGACCCTCGCCACCTCTCCTGGCAGCGGCCCAAGCCGAGGTCGTGTCCCTTGTGGCGCCCTTGAGCTAGCTGCCCCCCTGCCCAGAGGGCTGGGCCCTCTGTCCGGGTGACGTTGTTATGGCCACTCGGGCCAACAACATTTTAGTCATAGAGACAGTAAAGAATTTAAAAGAACTCAGCCTGACTGTTACTTTAATCGATTTCACTCCATTTTGACGATATCTGCATGCATAACCATCGGTTTGTTCGCAGTGGAAGCAGTGTCATGGGATATCAAGTTAGAAAGAGAGAGCGAACAGGGCGTGTGCGAGGACGAGGTGCCTCTCACTCTAGGGAAGCACGTCTATCACCATAGACAAGCGCTGAGGTAAGGCTGCGGGTTCCAAGACAATTTAGTTTTTTCCGGAACTCGTCGAGGGTCAAACCTCGGCGTCATCGTTGGTCACCACTGTCGATCCTGGCTTACAGGCGTAACAGTGGTGGGAGTGTGTGGCGGGATTAGTCCCATCTAAACAAATAAATAAAATTGGAGTGTCTGTTTGTAATATCGAAATAACACCTTTTCACTAAATGCATATGAAAGTACATACGGTACCTATAACAAAAACGCGGTTTAAAAAAATGTTGTCCGTCTGTCTGTATGTTTGTTCCGGGTAATCTCTGAAACGGCTGGACCGATTTTGACGGGATTTTCACTGGCAGATAGCTGATGTTATGAACAGTAACTTAGGCAATTTTTTTATTTTATTTAAATTTAAAAAAATGGGTCCTATCGCGCGGGCTCAGAACGCGGGAGCGGGCTTTTTTGTTAAGTTAAATTCCACGCGGTCGAAGTCGCGGGCTCAGCTAGTAGAAAATAAAAACGTACAGCTCTGTCTTCTCCATTCGGGATTAGAGTCGTGATATTGGTGTTGTTTTGTTACAGACAAGCCATCAACGAATGGCTGCCGGAGTTCTCGATACCGAAGACGGCGCAGGGGCCGGTTATTAAACCACAGCCGGCTGTCACTGGTAAGCTCAGATTTAAAATATATGGTCTTTGCCCACCTGCGAGGAGGGGCCATCGCGCATCGGGAACCACTGCGCCATCGATACGAATGAACCCCCCCAAAACATTCGTATCGATGGCGCAGCGGTTTGAGCATAGGCCGCTCGGCTCACTGCACATGGTGGTTGCGGGTTCGATTCCCGCCGGGGCCAATTTCGGAAATGGCCTTATCGTAATTTGCCCATAGTACAAGCATTGCGTAGTTTGGGACCATACAGTTGGTGTGTTCGTCTGGCGATATTTATTGTCAATTTGACAATTTCACAATTTGTAAGTGCCCCCGGAGGCCTAAACAAAATAAACTCTTTGACTTTTGTGTTGTTGCAGCGCCGCCGGTGGCGATCCTGCCGATCCTGCCGTCGGTGAACACGTGCATGTCGCTGGTGACGGGCACCAGCAACACCGCCACCACCAGCACCGCGGCGCTGGCGCCCGCCATCCCCACCGTGCCCGCCAGCCAGCTGCAGGCGCTGGCCGCGCCCACGGGACCCATACTCTGCACCAGGGTCGGCACTTATATACTATACTAGTTGGTCTGGGTCCAAAATAAATTTCAATTAGCAGTTCTAACATGATTCAAAATATTGTCCACAGGTATCGCCAATTGAAACACTGAATCCCGTTCCGAATCCCGTCATGAACTCCCTAGTTTCCCCCACCAAAGTGATCCTGAACGAATCCATACCCAATCCCATCATACCCATGGCCAGTTCCAACATGTCTCTACCTACTGACATCCCAGTATCGACCCTTCCGGTACCCATCATGGGTTTAAAACCACTCGGGGACCCCGGAGAGAAGATGGAAAAAGTTGACTTGGGTGACACAGTGTTGGGTGATTCAGTGCTGGGTGATAGTTTGTTGGGTGACAGTGTGCTTGAAGGTTTCGAGGACATGAAGAAGGATAAGGGTGTTGAAGACGCTGATATAATAGTGGACGAGGCGGACAGTCAGGTTGAAGAGTTACAAAGAAATGGGGACATGAGTGTTGGTGGTGAGTATGTCTTCATTAAATACGAGGTTTCATCCCCTATCCTACTAATATTATAAATGCGAAAGTTTGTGAGTGTGGATATATGTATGTATGTATGTATGTATGTATGTATGTATGTTTGTTACTCCTTCACGCTAAAACTACTCAACGGATTTGGATGAAATTTGGAACACAGATAGATTATAACCGGGATTAACATATAGGATACTTTTTAACCCAATAATCCAATACTACGCGGATGAAGTCGCGGGGCACAGCTAGTTTACATCATATTTTTAAATTTCCAAAATTGTTATAAACTAAACCTGTCTAAATTTCGTGTTTCAAATATTATTAGTTCTATATTTGCGTTCAAGAGTCGGTATAGCAGGATTTTTCTCTTAATAATATTAGTAGGCATTATAAAAGATTAAATTCAACAACGAGCATAATTTATTCCAAATGAGATGATTAAAAATGTATGGACATAAACCCAAAATCGATAGCAACTAAATGATTACCAATGGCTTATCTAGGTAGGTTATCTGTAATAAACCTTTGAAAACAAAGGGGCAACCACGAAAAAAAATTGTGGTTTTCGAGGTCAAACTACAAAGCTAAACAGTCTGTAATTACCGGCTCTGTCACTTATCGTACGAAACGCAGCTATAATAGCTACTTAACGACGATCTTTTGTGCGAGGGTGGTACTACCCTGTTCGAGCCCCCCCGTATATGGACTGAAGTTAATAAGCTACAGCGTGTTTCAACCATTAAAAAATGGTGTGGATATCCTAAGAAGGCCAGTTTTAACAAAGAGTATATAGTTCGTTAATTTTACTAATCCGCGTGCTGTGACTGTAAAGTGTGAGTAGGTATGCACACCTAACTAAACTAGCTTTCTAATTTAAATACCTAAATCTGAGTGAGATTTGATTACTATTTACTTATTTAGTGGCAATGGTGTTGCTTGATCACAGTCTGTTCCTGTTCCTGAGAATGTACACCATCATTTAAGAGAAAAGAGTAACCATTGAGTTTGTTGCCGGATCTTCTCAGTGGAAGCGGCATTCCGAACCGGTGGTAGATTCTGACTATTCATAAATGCTCTGTTGGCTTACATGAATAAAAACAATTTTGAGTTTGAGTTGAGTTTTGTGATCCTTACAACACTGGCATATGGGTCAATTTGCAATAATTGACGTGTCTTCCTGTGAACTGAGTGGGGTGATGCGCATGCGCAGACACGCCGCAGACGCTGAGTCCGAGCCGGGCGTGGGCGGGGGGCGCGGGGGCGGAGCCCGACGCGCTGGACGACGAGCCCTCTGCCGCCGCCGACACCGACCCTGATGTCGTCATGAACGACGGCATGAGCGAGGTTAGCCCACTTGACTTCAACAGGAAATGCGGCCGCCGTGAGGAACGTACAAACCACGGATGTAGATTTACATAGATAACGCAAATATCACGATTTGTATTGAAACCAAGCGTGCCGAATTTTTAACACCTACTATGACGTCATTAGTGACGGGAAATCCAAACCGATTCAAAGACACCGATGCCGCCGATGCCCCTCCGCCCGCTACGATTCTCTCGAGTGATTATCCCGCTCATACTCATATTTTTTTATATCTAAATTATTTATATTAGCGCGAGCAAATATTTTTGTGCGATACAAGCCATGACGTGCTCCTGTGTTGGGATTTTAATTTCATAACAAAATTATTACAATTACTAGGAGCCTTCTATGTATAATGTATATCCCGCGATCTATTCGGAAAGGATTTCTGGTTGGTATTTCAGTTAATACCATTTATTAAAATGTCTCACCGGCCGCATTTACTTATTCTTAAATACTTTTGTTTTGCTTGAACTACGTGAAGGCCTTCGGCTAAGCAAAATATGACCAAGCTGTCACGCCCTAACGCACTGATATATCTTGATGCGTTCTACTGAGCTGTGACCTTAGCATTTTTTGAGTAAATAATGAAGGGAGTTTGTTCCAGAATGGTTCAATGCAGGTGGAGCCGAGTCACAGTCCTCTCAGCACGGACATGATGGTAGAACCGCCTGAAACTACTGATGTCGTCGATGAGTAAGCATCTTTCAATCATATCTATAGTTTCTTCAGAAAATATAATTTCGGGGTTGTTTGTTAGCTACTCGTATAAAGGTGCGAAGTAATACGGAAATATCCAGAATCGAATAAACATTCCCTAAAATGGGGAGTTTATGTGCGCATTTACGTGGAAAGAATTCAGCAGGCGTCGACTTGCCAGCGCCTATAGACGTCGACCGGCATTGATGATTGGAACCAGGGTCGATAAACGCCGACAAGTTCTGATCTGCGCTTGAAGCTGGCCATTTTGTTGAAATTTTTATATTTTTCATATATTAAGCTGCTTTCACAGGCTTCCTTTATGTAGAATATTACATGCGCCGGTGGGCGTCTACAAGTGCCGGTACGTCGGCGTGTACTCAAGTTTTCTACGTGAATGCGCCCTATGTAATGAATCCCTAACAGGCCAGTGGAGAACGAGGAACCAACGATGGACGCGAACGCGTTAGTGGCGGACGATCTCCTGCTGCTGTGCGATCTGTTCTACCTGCCGTTCGAGCACGGCTCGCGCGGGCTGCGGCTGCTGCACGACTTCAACTGGCTCACCACGCACGCGGCCAGCCTGCTGTCGCGCGGCAGCAAGCCCGAGGTACGTAGCCTTACTGCTTTGTGACTTTGACAGGTGCGGTGTAATAAGGACCGTATTAATATATCGAGCTCAAGTCTAGTAGTTGTCTAGTGGTGGTCATGCTCACTTCAATGTCCTTGTTTGCGGTGGCTTTGTGGAGCGGGTCACCCTCTTCCCTCTATTATGGTTGAGGAGAGTGATGCCGCTTTTCAAGTCATGCTCGTGCGCGGGCGCTGCTTGCGGGGATTGGTCCACTCACTTTCCTCTTAACAACATTGTCGTTAAATACTATTTATTTACTTAGCATGGAAGGCATCACACCAAAGCAATGATCATATTATCCACCCCTGTTTTATCAATTATTAGTTTGGTTCGTAAACGTTTCATTTGATGTAAGTATGAGTAGGTATGCACATCACACTAAACTAGCATTCTCATTTTATTTACATTATTACATATATGATTATTATTTACTATTAGCTATTTAGTGGCAATGGTGTTGCCTGCTCATATTATTTTTTTATGCTGTTCCTGAGAATGTACACCATCTTTCATTCATTGAAAAGAGTAACCATTGAGTTTGTTGCCGGCTCTTCTCAGTGGAAGCAGCATTCTGAACCGGTGGTAGATTCTGACTATTCATAAATGCTTTGTTGGCTTACATGAATAAAAACAATTATGAATTTTATTATATTAAGTTAGGTAGCCGCCTGACTTACTGCTTTGTGACTTTGACAGGTGCAGTGTACTAGGGGCCGTATTAATATATCGAACTCAAGTCTAGTGTGATATTAAGTCAGGTAGCTACATTTGACATGTAATTTTGTACAGGTATGATATAAGAAGATCGCCGACAGACTTGATATCGATTTATAAAATACAACCCTATGTTTGTCTACGTAAGATGCTAAACATCTCGGTTTCCAAAACGTTAAAACAATTTGTCCCAGTCTATCGTCCGGACTTGGGCAGAGATAGCTGCCGAGTGTCGTATTATTTACTGTCGCCTGGTGTGCCGATTATTTCCGATCCGAAGCGGCATTTACTGGGATCGCCTGGGCCTGTCGGGTCTACTTTTTATCCATTAATATGTGCCTTCTGCACACATATTTCGTTAATTAGCATGACTGTTGGTATTCGAAGGCCTGTATTAAGGGGTAATGCCACTGTAATGGTCCAAAAAGAAAGGTTTTTTCACGAATTTTTTGCTTCCGAATTTGAAGGTAATTGAAAAAAAACTTTTAAGGGTGTTATCGGGCATACATTAACTTTATTATCCAATTTTTTTACAGCGAAAAAAGAAACAAAATGGCGGTTCCACAGCCATCTTCCCGGGGCATGTTTTGCTTGCAGGGCTCCGCGGCACGCAGCACCACTGCTGCACTTTTGAATCTAGAACAAAAAAAAAACCGTTAATCTAGAGGGTTAGCTAGAGAATGTCGATCGGATTTTAAAAAGTATTAATTTTTGTGGATTTGGCGTGCGTTTGAAAAAAAAAATGATTTTTTACGAAAAAAACGGCTAGTTTTTTGTTAATAAAAAAACAATAAATAAAGTTATTGAAAATCCCGATCGACATTCTCAAGATAATGTTAATGTTCACATCTGGTAAAAATTTCAAGTAAAAAAAATGAAAATTGTTCGAGTGATGCTGCGTGCCATTTTGAAAAACCGTGTTTCGAGAAAAACGCGTTTAAAGTTTTACGACTAGTTTTTTATGGGAAAAAATTAAAAAAAGGAGGTAAAAAAAATTTGTACCGTTAGTCTGCAATTCCAGCACCATACATTTGTCCTTCGATTGCCAAATTTTTGTCTTCTTCGTCTTTCTTGGTCGATTTTTGGAGCGCGCGCGCACTTTTTGCCGCGTCGCTCAGAGATGCCTCGGCGTGCTTGATGCGTTTGGCGTCGGCTTTGGTGCAGAAATTATATAATTGGGCACCAATTTCCACCTCCAACATCTTGAATATTTGCAAGACGTTGGTAAGGCCGCCATTGAATGTGCAAACAGCGATATCCGTCGCGATATCCAGTACAGTTTTTCCGCTTGAGGATGATTTGGGGGCCAAACTCCAAACGGTAGCGTTGAAGCTTTCGTTATTGTTTTGAGTATAGGCCCCCAAGCAACGCTCCAGCAAGTCGTCGATTGATTATTCTATAGCCGAATTGACTATTCACATCGAATTCCTCGTTGCAGTCCTTCAGTTTTTTCGCCGAAGCGCTGACGCCCTGCTCATCACTCTCACATTCATATTGGTTCAGGGGTCGTCGTTTCATCCCGCCTGATCGACGCCGCGTTGGATACGCGGTTTTCGTACCTTTTTTTCCAAGATACACTCGATCACCCATTTCAACTAACGCGTTCGTAAATTTTACAGTGAAATCGTAAAAAAAAACCACGGAAAACACGCAAAAATCGTCACTTATGAAGAATAAATCGCTGTTTACTGTGCGCTTACTGCAGCTAAACTAACGAAATTTTTCTTCATAATGCTCAAAAGGCTCGAAAGGACACGTGGAACAACAATACAGGCGGTTGGGAGCAATAGGGGGGGCCTATTGTGCCGTCCCTTTTCACCGTTATGTTTGCCGCAGGTAGTCGTTTCGGAGCAAGTTTTGACGCGCTTGGCGGCGACCTCTATTTCCTACGGAAAAAAAATTGTTCTCGCACGGGATCTTTTTTTTCTTATTCTAAAGGGTTTAAACTATTTTTTAAGCCAATAAAAAAAAAATCGATTTTTCAAAAAATTTACAGTGGCATTACCCCTTAAGGTCTTGAGTACGCGTTTGACATGAAATTTAGTACATACTGGGATGACATAAGAATGACATTTTCAAGATTGCTTTCAGACTTGAGATCGATTTATTAATACGGGTCTAAATAACAGCTGATGAGTTTCCGCGTTCTTTAAAATATATGAGTGCCCCATCCATGGAATCCATACTATTTGCATAGTACGCGCAACGTTGAACGTTCTCCCGTCTGGGCGAAGGTTAAAGTCTGGTCCCCCCCCCTCCCCCCAGACGAGCGAGTGGCGGCGACGCCGGAGCCGCTTCGCGTGGTGGGCGTCGCGCACGCGGCGCCTGGCGCGGCGCCTGGCCGCCGCCGCCAACCGCGAGCTGCACGCCGAGCTGCACCCCTACGTGTGGGAGCTGTGCGCCGTGCTGGCGCTGCTGGACGGCTTCCTCCGGTGGCTCGGTGAGTATCGAGCTGCACCCCTACGTGTGGGAGCTGTGCGCCGTGCTGGCGCTGCTGGACGGCTTCCTCCGGTGGCTCGGTGAGTATCGAGCTGCACCCCTACGTGTGGGAGCTGTGCGCCGTGCTGGCGCTGCTGGACGGCTTCCTCCGGTGGCTCGGTGAGTATCGAGCTGCACCCCTACGTGTGGGAGCTGTGCGCCGTGCTGGCGCTGCTGGACGGCTTCCTCCGGTGGCTCGGTGAGTATCGAGCTGCACCCCTACGTGTGGGAGCTGTGCGCCGTGCTGGCGCTGCTGGACGGCTTCCTCCGGTGGCTCGGTGAGTATCGAGCTGCACCCCTACGTGTGGGAGCTGTGCGCCGTGCTGGCGCTGCTGGACGGCTTCCTCCGGTGGCTCGGTGAGTATCGAGCTGCACCCCTACGTGTGGGAGCTGTGCGCCGTGCTGGCGCTGCTGGACGGCTTCCTCCGGTGGCTCGGTGAGTATCGAGCTGCACCCCTACGTGTGGGAGCTGTGCGCCGTGCTGGCGCTGCTGGACGGCTTCCTCCGGTGGCTCGGTGAGTATCGAGCTGCACCCCTACGTGTGGGAGCTGTGCGCCGTGCTGGCGCTGCTGGACGGCTTCCTCCGGTGGCTCGGTGAGTATCGAGCTGCACCCCTACGTGTGGGAGCTGTGCGCCGTGCTGGCGCTGCTGGACGGCTTCCTCCGGTGGCTCGGTGAGTATCGAGCTGCACCCCTACGTGTGGGAGCTGTGCGCCGTGCTGGCGCTGCTGGACGGCTTCCTCCGGTGGCTCGGTGAGTATCGAGCTGCACCCCTACGTGTGGGAGCTGTGCGCCGTGCTGGCGCTGCTGGACGGCTTCCTCCGGTGGCTCGGTGAGTATCGAGCTGCACCCCTACGTGTGGGAGCTGTGCGCCGTGCTGGCGCTGCTGGACGGCTTCCTCCGGTGGCTCGGTGAGTATCGAGCTGCACCCCTACGTGTGGGAGCTGTGCGCCGTGCTGGCGCTGCTGGACGGCTTCCTCCGGTGGCTCGGTGAGTATCGAGCTGCACCCCTACGTGTGGGAGCTGTGCGCCGTGCTGGCGCTGCTGGACGGCTTCCTCCGGTGGCTCGGTGAGTATCGAGCTGCACCCCTACGTGTGGGAGCTGTGCGCCGTGCTGGCGCTGCTGGACGGCTTCCTCCGGTGGCTCGGTGAGTATCGAGCTGCACCCCTACGTGTGGGAGCTGTGCGCCGTGCTGGCGCTGCTGGACGGCTTCCTCCGGTGGCTCGGTGAGTATCGAGCTGCACCCCTACGTGTGGGAGCTGTGCGCCGTGCTGGCGCTGCTGGACGGCTTCCTCCGGTGGCTCGGTGAGTATCGAGCTGCACCCCTACGTGTGGGAGCTGTGCGCCGTGCTGGCGCTGCTGGACGGCTTCCTCCGGTGGCTCGGTGAGTATCGAGCTGCACCCCTACGTGTGGGAGCTGTGCGCCGTGCTGGCGCTGCTGGACGGCTTCCTCCGGTGGCTCGGTGAGTATCGAGCTGCACCCCTACGTGTGGGAGCTGTGCGCCGTGCTGGCGCTGCTGGACGGCTTCCTCCGGTGGCTCGGTGAGTATCGAGCTGCACCCCTACGTGTGGGAGCTGTGCGCCGTGCTGGCGCTGCTGGACGGCTTCCTCCGGTGGCTCGGTGAGTATCGAGCTGCACCCCTACGTGTGGGAGCTGTGCGCCGTGCTGGCGCTGCTGGACGGCTTCCTCCGGTGGCTCGGTGAGTATCGAGCTGCACCCCTACGTGTGGGAGCTGTGCGCCGTGCTGGCGCTGCTGGACGGCTTCCTCCGGTGGCTCGGTGAGTATCGAGCTGCACCCCTACGTGTGGGAGCTGTGCGCCGTGCTGGCGCTGCTGGACGGCTTCCTCCGGTGGCTCGGTGAGTATCGAGCTGCACCCCTACGTGTGGGAGCTGTGCGCCGTGCTGGCGCTGCTGGACGGCTTCCTCCGGTGGCTCGGTGAGTATCGAGCTGCACCCCTACGTGTGGGAGCTGTGCGCCGTGCTGGCGCTGCTGGACGGCTTCCTCCGGTGGCTCGGTAAGTATCGAGCTGCACCCCTACGTGTGGGAGCTGTGCGCCATGATTTAGGGATGTGAAAGTGAAATCGGTATATCGATATTTATCCAGGATACCTTGTTATTTTACGGGCGCTTTTGCATAATTCGACCCCTAATCACGCTTGTTTTGTTTGTCCTTGATAAATGTACCGATTTCCGCACCCGAAGTATCCAAATACAGTCCGTATTATTAGTTTGACTTGGTACCTAATATCTTTGTGTGTATAGTTCATTACCATCAGAAAAGGCGATGCCGAGCTCTGCAGTTCAAAATAGACTTGACTAAATATTGTTTTTTTTTACAGAATTGAGCAAATTCCCCACCAATATCACTGCGAATATACAAGGAAGCTATACATGTAAGTAATTTCTACATAGCATTTCTTGACTTGACACTCAGATTTACATAATTTGGACTATTATTTAGATCTAAAACCGCAACCTGTATCGAAGATAATTCTCAGTATATTCTTTGTTATAAAGCTTTTATGGTGGTAACAGTCTACAGTCTGGTGGTTTGCCCACGCCCAACACAATCGTATGACCGACAAATTTTAACTAAGTGTGTACAAATGTACCTTTGCTAAGGGGAGGCCCGTGCCCAGGAGTGGACGACAAAAGGGCTAAATTATTTATTATTATCCTTACTAATATTATAAATGCTAAAGTAACTCTGTCTATCTGTCGCGCTTTAACGCTAAACTACTACTTCTTAGTGCGAAAAAAGGATTGTAGTGGGTTGAAAAGTTGTATGGAAGTATCCTCATTTTAGAGCTAGAAGCTTGAAACTTTTTTAGGCTGTTGATTCAATCTAAATAAATATGACCTTCAAATTTTGTAAAAGTTTTATCCTCAAGGGTGTACAATAACAACAGGGAATAGGGGAGGAAAGTTTTTATGACAATATAGCTCTTTGCAATGAAACACTGCAAATAGCTCATGAAAGTATTTATACATATGTGTCTTATTTGTAAAATAATTAAAAATGCTACTCAAAGACACTGCGACCGCTTGGCGCAGTGGTTCGAGCGTAGGCTGCTCGGCTCACTGCACATTGAGGTTGCGGTTTCGATTCCCGCCGGTGCAAATTTCGGCAATGGCCTTTCCGTAATATTCCCTGGTCTGGGTGTCACTGGGATCGCCCCAATCCACCGTACGGTACCCATTGTCCAAGCGTTGCTTAGTTTGGGATCATACAGTTGGTGTGTCAGTCTGACGATATTATTATAATGTCTCTCTTTATCACGGGCTCTGCCTGGCCCTTTAGAAGGCTTGCATGGGGACATGGGTCCATCATGTAGAGGCCCTTTGTAAGAAGTTTATTGTCATGTAAGGCATATGTCCTAAACATCAACCGCTGCAAATGATGGAACATATAGAGCGACTTGACCCCAACAGGTGCAGGAACTATTGCAAATATGGAAATCCTACTAATATTATAAATGCGAAAGTTTGTGAGTGTGGATGTATGTATGTATGTATGTATGTTTGTTACTCCTTCACGCAAAAACTACTGAACGGATTTGGATGAAATTTGTAACACAGATAGATTATAACCGGGATTAACATATAGGATACTTTTTAACCCAATAATCCAATACTACGTGGATGAAGTCGCGGGGCACAGCTAGTAGAAAAATAGTTCTATCGATGGAGTTTGGATGGACTGGGGATTGGGCTATTGCAAAGAAATCGGACACCTGCCATAATCAGTATTATCCTTATTATAATGATTGTTATAATCTTATCTCGGTCAGGGTTCTCAAAGGGGTGGCGGGAGGCGTTCGAGAGCGGCGCGCAGGAGCCGTGGGTGTTCCGCGGCGGGCTCACCGCCGACCTGCGGCGGCTGCTGCCGGTGGAGTGCAGCGGCGACGTGCTGCGGCCGCAGGCGCCGCCGCTCGCGCCGCCGCTCGCCGTCAGGCCGTACACTGCTGCCGACGAGGACGCGGTGAGGCCTTGCCCTACACTTGTATATCATACAGGTTGAAACATAAATGGCTTTTTCATTACTCATACTCTGAAAGTAGGTCTGAAGTTGCCTGAGTAGCGGGTTGAAAGTAATACTTTTCCGGCCCGGGAGAATCGCTTTCAACTGACAGCTGTCAAATTATTAAAAAAAAACTAGTTCCATTTTCACATTTCTATGGAACCATGTTCAAACTTTTTCTACAGTCACTCAATTACAGCACGATGTAAAATTGAAATAACATAAAGTTAAGTATTAATTAAAGAATATATATTTTTAAATGACTTAATTATAATTTAGTTTCAACAATTTCTGTAAAATAACATAGTTTTGGGCAAAATATTTAAAGATGAAAATGAAAAATAATGGCTAAATAATGAAATTGGCCGGACAACGAAAAAAAAAACAAAATAGGCGGCAATCCGATCTTTTTTTTTTTTTGGAGTTGTAGAGTATTGTTCATACTTCCTTGTATTATTTCTTTAGCCAATTCCTGTTTTTATTTTTACTTTCCTTGTATTCGTAATGAAAAGCACAATGTACTATTTGTTTCAAAACTTAACGTTGTAATTCTAAAACTAACAGCTTTGGAGGAAACTTGAAAAATAAAGGGTGTTATACTGGCCTCGTAATTGCAAATGCAGTAATCGCAAAATTACAGTTTTGAAAAAAGGGCGTTTAAGCGTTTTTTTAAATCTCTACATTAACTGCAATCACACTAAAATGTTATGTTATAATAACATATTTGATTGCAGTTAATGTAGGGATTTCAAAAAAAACACTTAAACGCCCTTTTCACGGAACTGTATTTGTGCAATTACGAGGGCAGTATAGGAATACAGCTGTTGACAGATTTCACAAGTCTACAAAAAACTTTAGTACTTCCAACTATCCCACAAAGCCGATAGTTTTAGATTTACGAAGTAAAGTTGCAAAATAATAGTATACCCTTTTTGTTGCACCCTGTTTGTTGTGTGTATTTTAAGAATGCACGATATTTCGCAGCGCGCCAAAGTAAATGCTAATTATGTATATTTTATAACTTTACTAGCTGACCCGACAGACGTTGTCCTGTCTTAAGGCCAAAGCGCCCATCTAGCCCGCGAAGTTCAAATTTTTTGAGTTCTTTTAGAATTTTTTCAAAATCTGACAATAATAAAAGACAAATTTTGTAATTCGCGAAAAAGACCGTGTGCAGTGCATGTCTGCAGTCTTAGAAGATCTAACCAATTTTCGAAAGACATGTGAAATCCGCCAACCCTCACTGGGCCAGCGTGGTGGATTATGGCCTGAATCCCCCTCATGTTGAGGGGAGACCCGTGCCCAGCAGTGGGACGTCAAAAGGGCTAAATTATTATTATTATTTATTATTACAATAGGACGTAGTTTTGCAAAATATAACCCACCCACACACACTTCTATAAACTAAAACCAACCTAGAACCACTACACACTAACCTAACACAAGGTTGATTTTGGTTTACAGCAGTGCATGTGGGTTGAATCCGTTCTTCACAACGATATCCAATAAGACCTTATATTGATTTCATGGTAATTACGACACTAGTGGTATCACTGATCTGTATCGTATCTACAAAAAATTACTAAATGTATGTGTGTCGGCAGGTGTGCGCGATATGTCACAAGACGTGTCGCGATGGCTCCGATTGCAGCGACCTGTTCCCCAGCGATCTGCAAACCTTACCGGCGGATAGGTACGGTACCGAGCAGAGGCGACGGCCAAAAAACGTTTGTGAAGGCTAATATTGATGTACATTAAAAAAATATCTATAGTAATATCTATTGTAAAAAGTACCTATCGCTAAGTCGATAAAGTTCATATTTACATTACTGAACAATCTGTTGTAAACAGTGTTCTATGAATACTTTTAAGGAGATAGTGGGAAAGTATCTGAAATATAATTAAAAATAAAATATGAAGTAGTAAGAAAAATTCGTTTTGTAGTTTGATCTCGAATACCACCCAGTATATTATATTTTTCTCATTTCAGGGTTGCAACTTTTGTGACATTTATTAAAAAATATCCACTTTCTGCATTTTGAGGTCGAACAAATAAACTAAACAACTACTCTATTACTATTTATATTATTTTTCGTACTATTTCAATTCATTAGTAAACACTCCGTTTTTGTCGATTCTGGGTTTATGTTTTCTACGTAGTATTTATAAGTCTATGGTTTTTGTCGATACAATTTTAGCTGTCACCTTTTACTTTATAACCGATCCGCTGAACCACAGATAAATAAAGTAACCGAACAAAAACAAAACAAAATAATAAAAGAAGTATGTATTCAATAAATAACAATTTTATAACAACAAATAATAATAATAAGTAATAGTAATTGATTCTAAAAGCGAACTAAACGAATTATTATTTAAAAACGCTGACTTCTAAAAAGTGGATTACAGCTGTGTTCTGGTCCCCAGGCTGGTGGCGCCGTTCCTGACGCTGACGCCGGAGCTGTGCATGGTGATAGAGGAAGAGGAGGGCGCGGGGCAGCCCGCGCTTAACGGTGACGGTTTATTCAATCAATCAGGATAAGGATGACGCTTTATTCAATCAATCAGGATACGAATGACGCTTTGTTCAATCAATCAGGATACGGATGACGCTTTATTCAATCAATCAGGATACGAATGACGCTTTATTCAATCAATCAGGATACGGATGACGCTTTATTCAATCAATCAGGATACGGATGACGCTTTATTCAATCAATCAGGATACGAATGACGCTTTATTCAATCAATCAGGATACGGATGACGCTTTATTCAATCAATCAGGATACGGATGACGCTTTATTCAATCAATCAGGATACGGATGACGCTTTATTCAATCAATCAGGATACGGATGACGCTTTATTCATTAATCCGGCGCTCCGACCTCTTCTCAATGGGAGAGGGATTCAAGTATCTACCTAGAGCGAGGAGAATCTAATACCCTTTGGAAAACCGCTCTGACGACCGCTTGGCGCAGTGGTTCGAGCGTAGGCCGCTCGGCTCGCTGCACATGATAGTTGCGGGTTCGATTCCCGCCGGGGCAAATTTCGGAAATCAAATGGCCTTTTTGTGATTTGCTCAGGTCGACACCCAGTCCATTGTACGGTACCCTTAGTACAAGCGTTGCTTAGTTTGGGACCATACAGTTGGTGTGTTCGTCTGGCGATATTTATTTATAACTAGCGACCCGCCCCGGCCTCGCACGGGTGCAATAAATTATCAGTGTTTCTGTACTATATTATGCATGTATTATAACATATAAACCTTCCTCTTGAATCACTCGTATCTATTAAAAAAATCTAAATTCGTTGCGGAGTTTTAAAGATTTAAGCATACATAGGCACATACAGACAGCGGGAAGCGACTTTGTTTTATACTATGTAATGATGATGGTCGGGCGTCAGGTCAATAAAGCTCATATTCTGGTGTCAGGCGCGAAGCCCGGTATAGTGGGGTACGCGTGCGCGGCGCTGAGCAGCAAGGAGTTCTACCGGCGCCAGGAGGCGGCCTGGGTGCCGGCCATGCGCCGCAAGTACCCCGCCAGCCTCGCCGAGCGCGACGATCTCGGACACGCCGCCAAGGTCAGTGCTTACACACATACGCGCGCACACACACACACGCTCACACACACACACACACACGCTCTCTCTCACACACACACACGCTCACACACACACCCACGCTCACACACACACACACACACGCTCTCTCACACACACACACGCTCTCTCACACACACACACACACTCACGACTCACACTCACACACACACGCACGCTCACACATACACACACACACACACACACACACACGCTCTCTCTCACACACACACGCTCACACACACACCCACGCTCACACACACACACACGCTCTCTCACACACACACACACGCTCTCTCACACACACACACACTCACGACTCACACACACACACACATACACACACTCACACACACACACACACACACACACACACACGACTCACACTCACACACACACACATACACACACACACACACACTCACACACACACACACACACACACACACACACCTAAGTTATACCCTGCCAAATGCCTCAAGTCTAGGAGTGATCTTAAGTACGCTTTTGATGTCTTATTTTGTAATTGGTATGACAGAAGAATGTCATTTCTAATATCGCTCACTGATAGATAATGGGAAATATGATGTAAGTAATATTGTTTCTACTAACTGGCCACGTTGCGTTGCTCACCCGACTCTGTAACACGGTAAGAAATGTAAGCGATAGAAGAGTGTATGGAGACCGATACACACCTTTTTTGGTAACGCAATCATGACACGTGCGATTCTACCGAGACCTATTTTTTTTGTTGACGGGTTGGAAATCTTCGGTGTGTGGCTATCTCGCAAGAGGCCTCGCGTATGTGGAATTCTTACTCCAAATTCAAATTTAAAAAATATTTTTTATTCAAATAGGCCAGATTAACTGACACTTTTAAAAAGTCAAGAGCTAGATGCATGTTCCAAAAAAAAATATATATGAAAAAAAAAGTCCACTTAAACCTCTCCGGTTACTACCTTCACAACAGGAAGGGCTCCGGGATCTTCGACCGCGTCGGTTACCCTCATGCGGAGCGCTCGGTATTTTTGAAGCAAAGCTTCTATACGGACGTTCGGGGATCTCGCTGCACGGCCACTCTATCCGTGCTAAGCGTCAGTAGCGTTACACGATGACGTCAGTAGTGTGTAGTATAGAGATAACACGTCCAAAAGAGCGCGTTATAAACTACTTGTATGTACTTCGTGACGGTATGTAGATGAGATATTGGACATGTATTAGTTGATAAGTAAATGTATTATTTTAGTATATAAGGAGATGGTGTAAGCCATGTAAGAAGTACTTACTAATTAAGAATATACAAGAGACTACACAACCATGTAGGTTTACATTAACCACCACACCACCGAACGCCTCCACTATTGCAAGTGTTACATGATATATACGTAGTGTACTCAGAATGTTTCTAGAATCTCATCTTTTTTGTATGAAACACTGGCCAGATATAAATATATCATAAAAGTACAATTACTTATAAGTATAAATTTGAAGGTTCCAATATAAATTTTCCCTCCATATTTTTGTACGAGCTCATTTGCGAAATCATGTCAATTTGATGCAGGCTCATCTCGGCGTATTTATGATATAGTCACAGGTGACGAGTCTTGGATTTACCAATACGATCCAGAAACAAAGCGCCAGTCAACAGTGTGGCTGTTTCAAAATGAACCAACACCTACCAAAGTGCAGCGATCTAGAAGCGCAGGCAAAATTTTGATTGCTAGTTATTTCACTTTAAGTGGGTATCTGGTGTCAATTCCTTTACGGAATCAAAGTAGCATCAATGCCGGGTGCTATACCACAAAATCCTTGCCAGAAGTGTTCGAGGCAGTGAGCAACAAGCGGCCGAAGACGGGGCTCCGCGGGCTACTGCTCCATCATAACAACGCACCCGCGCACTCGGCGCTCAAAACTAGGGACTTCCTGGATAGCTCACCGGTTAAACTGTTAGGTCGCCCACCTTACAGTCCTGACTTGGCGCCGTGTGACTTCTTTTTGTTCCCCAAAATAAAAAATACAACTGAAAGGAACACAATTTTCATCTTCTGCACTAGCGGCGTTCGAGTGAGCTGTAGATGAGGTGTCTGAAGATGACTGGAAAACATGCTTTCAGAATTGGTTCAGACGCATGAAACTTTGTATAGACGCTGGAGTACGTTGAAAAGATTTAATAAAAAAATTGTATCCTATAGAACTTCTTTTTTAGTTTCTAGAAATATTCTGAGTGCCCCACGTATAGGTATACAGAGCGGCAGCTGCGGCGCCCTACGCTTTATACTAAAAAGCTTCGCTTCTTTCGGGCGTCCCTAGACGGCACTGTTTTTTATGCATTTTTTGTGTACAAAAGTAAGAAATGTCTTTGAGGGTGTACGAGCACGCACGTACGTTTGCCGAAGCAGCAATCACACTTTGACCCAAACGTTCACATTTGCGCAAATTGTATTGCAACCAAAATCATTTCGTCATCGGTCATCAAGCAAACCGCACGTTCTCACCCCTCATTAAATTCACTCCCATTAATTACGTTCAATGTCAGTTTTATAACATAACAACTTTTATCAGCTATATCAGTGTTTCTATCAGCTCAACCCCTATCAGACAAACTAGTACGGGCATCCCCGTACATTGGTCCTTCGAGCCGGATCAATGTACGTGCATGCTCGTACAGAGAGAAATGTGTGATGTTGTGGTTCGCAGGAGTGCGTGCGTCACTTCCACCAGTTCAGCGCTGCGGGCCGCGCGCCGGAGTGCGTGACGCGCGCGCAGCCCGCGCTGCTGACGTGCTGCGTGCTGCCCGCCTGGCGCGACTCGCCCGCGCCCGCGCGCCTGCTCGCCTGCCTGCTCGCCGCGCTGCGCGCGCACGGTACGTCATACCGCGCACTACCAACTACTTGGGACCCACAAGTGGTTCCCCTAGGTGGCACGATATATCGATTATCGTTGCTAAGAGTAGCACCCCCTGGTGTTGTCTCTGAAAATAACCATAATGTTTATGGGCAGGTGCGAGCGGTGTCCACGTGTGTATAAACGCGACGGACCACTACCTGCTGCAGTTCTACGGCAAGCTGGGGTTCGCGGAGGTGCACCGCAGCGCGTGCGGCCGCGTCTACTTGGCGCGCAGCTTCTAGCGGCCTGCGCCGCGCCCGGGCCGGCCGGGCCGAGCGGGCCAAGCGGGCCGGGCGGGCCAAGCGGGCCGGGCGGGCCAAGCGGGCCGGGCGGGCCAAGCGGGCCGGGCGGGCCGCGCGGGACACGCGGCCTTGCGGCGCAGCGCGCGGATACGCAAGTAACATCATCATATAGACTTACATCTAACCTTTTTTTTTGCTAGCATTTCATAATAGTTTACTTTATATACATTTAACTTTTCGATTGCATTTTTTTTTCCTGTATGGGAAATTAAAGATGTTGTCACACATTCTCGTGGATTGGTATTTGAACGTTTGCCCTAGATTTAAATAAATGTATATGTGATCGGCAGAAAATCGGTTTGGAACAGAATAGATTCTTTAAAAACGGTTGAAATTAATAATTTCTGGTTTACTAATCCCTACTTATATTCTCTATTTGGACTAAATTACAATAATTATGAGTTAATTATTTCTCCTGTTAGCCAATAAATAAGTCTGACACAACATGCAATAAATAAAATAACGAATCATTTATAATGTCAAAAAAATTCAAAATTCAAAATTGTTTTTATTCATGTAAGCCAACAAAGCATTTATGAATAGTCAGAATCTACCACCGGTTCGGAATGCTGCTTCCACTGAGAAGAGCCGGCAAGAAACTCAATGGTTACTCTTTTCAATGAATGAAAGATAGTGTACATTCTCAGGAACAGCATAAAAAAAAAAAATATGAGCAGGCAACACCATTGCCACTAAATAGCTAATAGTAAATAATAATCATATATGTAATAATGTAAATCAAATGAGAATGCTAGTTTAGTGTGATGTGCATACCTACTCATACTTACATCAAATGAAACGTTTACGAACCAAATAATAATTGATAAAACAGGGGTGGATATTATGATAATTGCTTTGGTGTGATGCCTTCCATGCTAAGTAAATAAATAGTATTTAACGACAATGTTGTTAAGAGGAAAGTGAGTGGACCAATCCCCGCAAGCAGCGCCCGCGCACGAGCATGACTTGAAAAGCGGCATCACTCTCCTCAACCATAATAGAGGGAAGAGGGTGACCCGCTCCACAAAGCCACCGCAAACAAGGACATTGAAGTGAGCATGACCAACACCTCACCTCAGAGACAACAGTTCAGAATGTCAATTCAATAGTAATAGTTTACTAAGAATGTAACAAGTAACACTACCTCAGTCGACATAGACTGCTCAATTAAAATTATTAAGGAAAAACCTTTCTTTTTATTAAACAATCGGCCAAAATTTATACATGAAACAATAGCTTATAACTACCGGCAATTTTTTTAAGATTACAGATTATTAAGATTACATTTGTGTGTAGATACTGTTTATCACAATATAAACACTTAAACATTTTATAAAACTGTATTTCAGTATTGGAATTACAAAATTGCCGCCCCACTTTTTTGTCGTTGGATTCTTAAGAGCTATAGTCCAACCACAGATTATCTGCCTACTACTTTTAAATTCAGGTGACAGTATTGGCCACGGACTGACCCGGCTGGGGCCTTTGGACTCCGCACCGGGAATAACTTACATCAAAATAATTCCGTAAGAAGTTACTGGTCGAAATCGACGCATTGTGACAGGTCTATAAAAATGAGGGATTGTAATTGGTCTATCGTAAATCTTATACACCATATTAAGCGTATGCGTTTCGAAAACTTTTGTCCCAGAGTGCGGGGTCCAAATGGTGGGTCCGTGGTATTGGCGAAGCAGCAAAGCATATTTCAATGATTTTATAGCTATGTCAAAATAAATAAATAAAAAATTATGAAAAAATCCTTACCGTATTATGTTATATAGTGGGGGTATCCTATGATTTGAGGGTGAAGATAGTGGGGGCATCGATTTGTGCATCACCCGGAAGGTCAAGGAGGGCTAGATTACGTGCCGCCCACTATAGTGACATTATTGTATTTCATAGTGAAATTAAAATGATATACACGTAGATAGTTATTGTATAGTGAATTATATAATTTAGCTTAACGCTTTATAATTAATAGGAGTTAATTATGTGTAATCACAATATAAAGCGATATTTAGAAAATTATTGTTTCACTTGATACAGGTTGTTCCAAAAGTTAGAGATAATACTTGAGGGTTTGGATGAGTATTGGGCATATAATTATGTTACAAAAAAACCAATTGCAATTTGAAAACTTTTTGTATTTATTTTTAGACAATTAAAAAAACACATCTCAAGTAATATGCAAATGTTTTACATTTTTTTTACAATATTTGTGACGGATACTCATAAATGCACTTTGCACTGTTTTGGATGTCTTCTAAAGCCACACCACGAAAGTTGTGACTGATATTCAAAGGCCCGTTCGTTACTTTGAAGATATTATGATAGTTACGTATTATAAATCTGTCTTAACTAGGCGTACATATCACCTACCCTTTGCGTACCTTCATTATCTTTTCCGACACCTTTTGAAACACCCTGTATTTGCCATCTTTCTCGGCCCTCTTGGCATTTATTCATAGCAGTTACTATATCATACTTAATATTATAAAGAGGAAAACTTTGTTTGTTTGATTGTAATGAATAGGCTCCGAAACTACTGAACCGATTTGAAAAATCTTTCACTGTTGGGAAGCTACACTATCCCCGGGTGACATAGGCTATAATATATTTTTTTAAAAATTAGGGATTCTTACTAAAACTCGAATAATGTAACCGCAATGTACCCGTGCGAAGCCAGGGCGGGCCGCTAGTATTTTATAAAAGGAAACTTTGCGTGAATCGAGGCTTATCGATAAACGCCCTACATTGATATGTATCTTTTCTTTATGGTAGATAAGTAAAATGTTTGTTTTAATTTAATTTTCTCATTTATTATGTGTGTTCTAATACAATTGTCGTCATAAGAAATCCTCAAAAATATTGTCAAGATTCCAAACTCAACCCCAGCTTTGAATTTATGTAGGTATGTATTTAAACGATGTTCCATACATTTAAAACTATTATATTAGATATATTAATAAAGTTGTTTGGAAAAGGGCTAGTCGTGGGTCGGCTAAGACTGAGTGAAGAGAGTATTTGTGTATATCATGTGTAAGTTATGACCGATACAAGCCGGACACTAATCAATTTAACAACTCCGCCAGGCAGCCTCGACATGGATGTCATCAAATGATACTCAAACACGCCTACATGTGAAGAATTTCCCAAAAATGTAAGGCAGAATAATGTCCTTTCTTCTAACATTTATAGCAAATTTAATTGGAAATTTTCGATTGAATAGTAAAAATAATAAAAGAAGAATTGTTAGGTAATACCATTTGTTCTTATCATTTTGTATCTGCAAAAAAATATTGAAATATACCTAATAAAACAGTGGCCCTGTCCTAGTCATATTGTGTACTGTGTTGTCAAATTGTTATACAATAATATGTTTTATAACTATCTGCAGAATCAGCATCTTCTCTTACAATTTATGTTTAGTTAATTTTAAAACTTAATTACCTAGTAAATTACATTGGCAGCTTCGTTTCAGCTTTACTATAATATCTATACAAGGTGAAGTAGAAATGGTTTTTCAAAACTTAACTTTGTAATTCTAAAACTATCAGCTTTGGAGGGAACTTGAAAAACAAAAAGGTGTTACAGGAATACAGCTGTTGACCGATTTCACAAGTCTATAAAACCTCTAGTACTTCAATTGTCTCTCAAAGCCGATAGTTTGAGATTTACAAAGTTAAGTTGCAAAAAAATGGTATACCCTTTTTGTTTCACCTAGTATTGTTGCAGAGATTAAATGGAATATATTGGACTTTGATTACTTATATCATAACTTAGGTATTTATAATATTACTTAATTTTCGACAGCACTACTGAGTTATATCTGCCAAGCATACGTACAGTTGTAATATTGGAAATTTTCTAATATGTGGATATAAATAGTTAATAAGCATGTATTATGAACAATAATATCTTTATTTTCTTTAATTTGCACGTACTAAATTAAAATGTTTAAATATTAAGCGTCTGTCCTATTGTAATGTTATTGCACAATAACGCATTTAATTAGCTTCGTTTAATTTTTGTTGTAAGTTAAATTTATTAACAATCCATTAATGTATCGTTAATGCTTCAGTATTAAAAGAAATTGCATCTTTTATGGTGATGTTATTGCAATATCAGAATATAAGTATACAATTTGTATCATTTATAAGTTTTATTACGGGACGATTTGTTATCAAGCACGCACAAAAATAAGCTCATGTCGTGGAGGATATTAAACACCACGCTCAGCGCTTTGGCCTATTGGCGTCGACAAACAATATTCATCTAAAGCGCTGCGCAAACGCAGATATATACTAGGTACCTTGACAACATGACATAATTCTCTCCATCCAAAGGTTGTCTGGAAGAGATCGCAATCTGCGATAAGACCGCCCAATGTACACTATTGTTTTTTATGTTATTTGATATATTCCGAACTTTAGTGTGCAATAAAGAGTTATTCTATTCTATATATTTTGCTGTTGATACGGGCCACTCATTGATTTGATAATCATAGTTGCTGTATCCGGTGGTGTCGCATACAAAATTGTCAATTGCGTTTGCGCAGCGCCTAAATGGTGTCAAAGTCGACACTGCAAGCGGAAATCGCTCTAAGCGATAAACGCTAGTAATTTGCAACGCTTGAAAAGTTGAACGTAGCGTTTTTCCGTGATTTGCAGGACCATAATATATTTTTTCAAGCGTTTTGTCAAAAGGCTTCGATAAAAAAGTTACTTTTTCCAGAGTCCATACAATGTTAAAGTTAGTTCTCCGTTATGAAGCAATTATAATATAAAACTTAGACTAGATTACTAACATACCATCTGCTTCATAATTTATAACTGGAATATAAATATAATTGAAAAATTAAATATAAGAAAATAGTTAAATTTAACTGATTAATGATCATCAATAAATTAATTTAGAAATTAATATTTCGATGTTCCTTTTATCTCGAAATTGTGTTATGTGTAGTCAACCTTGCCTGGTGATAATCCTCATTTGACAGCTGTTTTTGATCGGGCAAGTACTTTATAATATAGCATTCTTTATAGCAATAGTTATATGTATCACCATCAGATTTATTTTGTGTTATTTGTATATGCGTTTTATAATGGTGCCGCCGGCGTTCTGGACGATAAATCGGTAATAAACATTTTATAAAACTCATGTTTTTTATTAATGGGTAACCAAAATTATTAGGGATAACATCTTATCTATTTGTTGGGGATTTTATAGAGTATGGGACAGAATCGTGTTGACAATTTCAAGGATAATAGTAGTAAAGATATAAATATTAAAGATGATAATTATTTATTTTAATAAGTATAAGTATACGTAACTATGAATAATAGAAGATAATAAATAAATAAGTTTAGTCCTCAGCAACGGACCTTGTGTTTTTTGTAGATAGCTCCATCAGTTTTTGCTTTATTTCTGTTATCTGCAACCATAAAACTCAATTGAATAAAAAGTAAGACTAATGGCAAATTTCTTCATTGCAAGTAATATCTAAAAGTAGAGTTATGGTCAAATTGGCATAATTCTCTTCACGATTTTAGCCCTTGCTCGTAACTTACGGTACAATCGTCGATATCAGCGCAGTTTTACCATCTGTAGGTCTCAGGAAGGAAATATCCAGTAGCAGAGGCGCCTGCTTTTCGATAACTCCGTAGGTGCTGTTTAGTGCTCGTGTCAATCTGGCCCGTATTTAATAAACCGATCTCAAGTCTGACAGTAATCTTGAAAATGTCATTATTATGCCATACCAGTACAAAATTACATGTCAGAAGCGTACTGAAGACTTATTTATTAATACGGGCCTCTGATGATTCCTTTAAATGAAATGTCTAAGTGCGAGAGTACTTCCCTTGTGTACTGAAGCACCCAGGCACCCACCGAGTCGGCGCTCCTGCCCAGTAGTTCAACTGGTAAGACTATTCGGCACAGGGGGATAACTTACCTTCTGAATTTCATTCAAAAGCATCTTCTGTTCAGTCCTCGGCGTCACATCTTTTTTGTTTAAATCTATCGCTTCCAAGTTCTCAAACAGCTGTTTTATCTTTAACGCCAAATGGACATCATTATTGCTCTTTCTAGGTACAGTTGGTCTGCACTTTCTAAACAGTCTCTTTTTATATTTGTCTGGTAAATCTTTCTCGATGTCTTCTCTACTGAGTAGTGTCATGTATTCTGGGTTCGTGTCGTAGGGGAAATTATTTTGATCCATTTTGTAAGATCCGTCAGCCGTGAATTGTCCACTTCGGTAGTTTTTACGCCAATTTTTTAAGAGTTCAAGGTTTCTAGAATTGCGTGTGAACTTTCGATAAGAAATAATTAAGTAAGTAGGTATGAAATTGTAACATTCATTCTAATAATTAACTTCTTTTATTTAATAAGCAAATTATAAAAATAAAATAATCAAAATCTCAGCGAGAACCAGAGTTGGTTGCGCTGCGATTGAGTATTTGGCAATAACTAAAAAAGTAACTACTTAACATAATAGGATAATTCATGATAATATATTATTTAATGATAATATAGCCCAATCCGTATTTGGGCCATATAATCCAAAATCTAGATTCTACAGAACTCGGCTACTGTCATGGCATGCAGCTAAATGGCTATGCAAAAGCGTAAAGCAAGTAAATAAAAATAACTGGAAAAGAATACCGAAAACACACTTTCTTCCTTGCAGGATCTTTTCTCTTGTCGCTAACAGTTCTTTATGTTTCTTGATCGTCATGTCTTTCAAATATTGTTGTTTCATCTTCTTTTCGTGCTCCACAATACTGTCGGCTTTTAGGCTTTTGAGATATTTCGAGCTTTGGTAGTGAGGCAGTATAGCCAACCGACTTTTGGCTAATTTAGGACACTTTCCTTTGCTCTTTGTATAAATTTCCTCATCAGAATCATCAGACTCCTTTTCATTGAGTTTAATGGAAAGAGTTTTTTTCGTACATTTCTCTTCATCAATCACAGAGTTATAACTCTGAGCTTCTTGATTATAAATGTTACCGTTGCTCGTGCTCACAGTGTCCGACACGTCAGATTGTGAACTGAATATATTGTCAACGACGTAATTGTTCTGTAAATACTGCATTATGTTCGTAACTCCCGCCTTTATCACTTCCCTCGGCGGATACATGATGGGATTCCCGCCAATTTGCAGAACTTTCAAATTAATGACAGTTCCCAGTTCGTTGGGAAGCGAGGTTATTTTATTATTTTGTAATAACAAGTGTGTAAGGCTTGGGTGGTTTTTTATTGATTTCGGTATGTCGGTTAATTGGTTGTTTCTAACGTCAAGGTACAAGAGCTGCGGTAGAGAGGTGAAGAGATCATCGGGGAGCGTTGTTATTTTGTTGTTCTGTAGATAGAGGCCCTGAAAACATTTTTAACAATCATCGAATGCTTTGGATTCGTGCAGTTAGAGCATTGATGCATCAAAAATTTTTGCACAAACTTTTAGAGTGTGCTTTGGGGAGTGCTTCGAAACACGAGAAAAACTTCACCACAAATGTTTAGGAGTAGGTACTTACCTACCTACCTAATAGTGCCTACTTATAATATGAATCTATATATATATAACTCAAAGGTGACTGACTGACATAGTGATCTATCACCGCACAGCCCAAACCACTGGACGGATCGGACTGAAATTTGGCATGCAAGTAGATGTTATGACGTAGGCATCCGCTAAGAAAGGATTTGATTAATTCTACCCCCAAGGGGATCAAAGTTTGTATGAAACTTTGTCAATTTTAAACGGAGCGGGCTGAGACTTTGCATGCATAAAGCTACTATGACGTAGACATCCCCTAAGAAATGATTTTGATTAATTCCACCCCTTATGGATAAAATAGGGGATGAAAGTTTGTATGAAACTTTGTCAATTAAATTCCACGCGGACGAAGTCGCGGGCACAGCTAGTTTAATAATATGGTGCTCTTATGATTTCTAACAAAAACACAGACTTTTATGTTACTATCTGTGCAAAAACGCTTAACAAAAAAGATTCGGGAATAATAAAGTTCGAAACTGTAGAATAATCAAAGTTTAAGGATTCGATATGATACGTCAACGGGATTACCTGACGTGGGTCCACCAGTAACTAAGTAAGAAAATACTACTAACATACAAAAACCTGTTTTTCAACTCCGGTACCGACTGCAATCCTTGGGACGATAAATCACACACAGTTTCTTCATTTAACTCCTCTTCATAAATATTCACAGGTAACGATGCAATTGACACTTCAGACATAATTATTTTAGTAATAAAATAGATAAAATATGATAGCAAACGAAAGATGTGTGATCAATAAAATTGTCAGGTATTTCAAATATGGCGCCACTTAAATACTTCCGTGGCCATTGACAAGAACCAAGAATTTTATATTAGCTTCTTGACAGCTACCTCACTGGCTACCAACAACATTTTTTTTCCTCTATGCGCTATTACGTATGCAAGTAAAAGAAAAATAATAAACCATAGTCAATTAGTCGATTGCGGATAGTGAGTGAAATTTTACAACAGAGTATAGGCGATTTTAGTATATGATGGATGCTTTTACGGAGTACCTAGTCTGTAGATGGTTGCAAGAATTTTATATATTATATATTGTTTGTACATATCAGCTTCTTGGATGGTTGATTATAACCAAGAAGATTATAAGTTATACCACAGGGTTATATGACATTTAGATAAAAATAAATTGGTGAATAGTTATAGTAATCATTATTTTTTCCTAATCAGAATTTACCTAATTTCGAAACAACAAATAATATTCATATTGATTTAGTTTAGTTCGAAAATGTTGGCGAGACACATGGCGAAGACGTCACTATTTCAGTTGCAAGATGGCGAACGTTCGGGATAGTGACACATCTTTGTGGCTCCATAATAAACTCGGTATATCTAATGATTCGTGGACAAGTGGCTCAATTTGCACACAGTTAAATGCCGAAGTGTTGAAAAATATCAAGGATTGTTTTCCAGATCTGCAAACACAAGTGAAACTGAAATTATTGCTAAGTTTCTTTCATATCCCGCGCAGAAATGTTGAGGAGGTAACTTTTCTCTGTGATATTCTATGGTTTTGCGTAACTGTATTGTATGTTGTGTCTCTTTCTGTCTGTATTAATAGCAATGGGCATGAATGAAACGCATAACGATATATGTGAGGTAGTTTTATTTGTTGACATTTTAGCGAATTTACACATTACAATATCGTTGATTTCTTACGAATAAATGATAAAAACATGATTTATTTGCGTTTTTATACCATACGAACATTCACCTGTATCATTTATTATAACATAAAAATGATCAGATATTATAACAATTGCTTTTTCCTGGTTATTTATCGATATATACGCACAATAAAAATGTTTTATTATGATAATACAATAACAATATGTTCGAATCTGTTCAATAAACAGAATCAACATAATATAAACAAGTGCATATTATTGTGGCCTATCAGAATTTTTTCCTGTATTGTGAAATCTGTACTCATTGGAGTCAAGGCCTTTTTTATTTATTCAAAGTACCAAAACCAAGGGTTACATATTTGTACTGTACAACACCGAACCAATAACTGTTATCAATCGTATCACCTACAGTACTTACCCAATCCTTATTGGATTACCCAACTTTTGGCCACTTATCAATACAAATTTCATCATAGAATAATAATAAGGAATTAACTATGCAGTTCATTATTTTCTATAATTAATTAAAGTAATTTAAATAATAATAATAATAATAGTTTATTTTCACTTCCTTATATAATTACAGTTTTTCACTGGCACCCAAACTAGGACAGCCTGTATTTCAGGTGCCAGTTTAGGTAATAGTTTTTACACTGGGGTCTATCTGTTCCCTGCGACTGTCTTGACACAGAGTAAAATCCCGTTGTAGCATGCAATTAGTAACCTAAAGGACTATGCATGTTAAATTGATGACCGCTTGGCGCAGTGGTTTGAGCGTAGGCTGCTTGGGTCACTGCACCGGGTGGTTGCAGGTTTAATTCCCATTGGGGTAAATTTCCGAAGTGGCCTTTTCCTGATTCTCCCTGTTCTGGGTGTCATTGGGATCACCCCCAGTCCATTGTACAGTACCCATAGTACAAGCATTGCTTAGTTTAGGACCATATAGTTGGTGTGTCAGTCTGGCAATATTTTTTATTATTCATTTAAATTTCATATCTGTAGGGGCTTTTATGAACAAATCTCCTTAAAATGTGAGTGATCTTGGGTTCGCATTTGACATGCCATTTTGTACAGGTCTGATATAAAAAATTCATTTCCAAAATCTTTCTCAGATTTAAGATTGATTTATTCATCCTTGGTCTCAATTCTTAGTGATAATTATGTTTAGTAGGTTGGTGGAGTTTTGGGTTGAACAATCTACTAATGTCACTGTCTACCTCGTTAGGATAATACATATTCACAGTCTAATCAGCATCAATTAATCAAATTTTCCAATACATCACACAATTAATGATATGTTGATAACAATGTTGTAAAATATATGATACCTAGGTTAAAGAGATATGTTAAAGATGCTATGACCTGGGTCTCCCATTCTGGTTTTGAACGGTCACATTTTTCTATTGTATTGTTATTAAATGTGTTTGTTATTGCTATTTGTTACTTGACACTGGCGAAATACCTATTAAACTGGGTGTGCCATATTTTTAAAGAAAGAAAAATGCTATGACTGTTTCTCCTGTTTACATATTTATTAATTTCCAGTGGAAAAATGAATTGGAGGAGATCATTGAAGTGGCGGCAGTGGACTCAGACCTCTGGGTGGCCATGCTGGCCGAGGTCCTCAAGACGTTCCCCTCGGCGGGCACGCTCAATACAGAGATAGCGGAGTTCGATGAGACGCGGCCTATCTTCAGTGACATGATCAGTGAGCTGAGAAGAGCTCTGGCCAAACATTCTGAACTCGGTCTGCTACCACTTGAGTGCCTATATTTGAATAAGAATGCTTTAGTTTCTGTGGTAAGTATTTTTTGGCCATTGCATGTGTAAATCTCGTTTTGTACACCAATACTTAAAGATAAAGAAAGTTAATTTCTGAAGCTTTTTACACTAAGTATGGTGCCAATTCAAGTTAATAGGGGTAGGTACTTAAAAAGTAGTCCTAACATAGTGTAAAGATAGTGGCACCAACTCTAAATTAAAGAAATAATAAGGTCTCTAGTTATCTAGCTTTTTAGTGTACCCAGGATTGTTTACATTGGTCAAAGATTTTTATTATTGGAAAACATCAGATTTGAAATGTTTGGTAAATATAATTTAGTATTAAATGCATATATTATTTAATATTTAAAAATAATATACAGTAGAACTCGCTTAATACGCCATTTTACGCCGGTCCCTGCAACGTGAGACATGTTTTCATACATTTCTTAACGCTTAATACGATTCGCATCCCGTTAAATACGCCTTATACGGGAGAAACTTGTCATAGTGGTAAAGCAAGTAAAGAGAGACTGAATGTCCTGGCCTGTGCCATTCTGATGGGTCAGAAAAGTTACGTTTGCTAGTGATTGCTAAAGTGGAAAAATCCACGATGTTTCAAAAACGTAACGTATGATGGACAATCTCTAGCTTTTTTTCGAGATTTTCCCTATCCCGCATAATACGATTTCCCGCTTAAGATGCGTTTTTGGTTGGGTCCCTGTGAAATCGTCTTAAACGGGTCTTACTGTATTTAATTACACAGGTGGGCCAGCAACCCAATCCCGTGAAGCACTTCACATTGAAACGCAAACCCAAATCAGTGGCTCTCCGGAGCGAGCTATTGGCCAAAGCCGCGGAGGTGCAAGCCAATCAGAAGAAGGCGCAGGCGCCGACGGTGCCCGTGCGGAGTCGAGGCATGCCTAGGAAGATGACTGATACTAGTGAGTATCTTAATTTATGCTAGATACATAACAAAGTCCCATTTTATAAATAAATATCGGGGGTCCCATATTATAGATATATAATATAAAATATAGGGGGATATTTAATAAATAAACATCGCCATACGAACACACCAACTGTACGGAACACACCAAACTAAGCAACGCTGGTACGATGGGTACCGTACAATGGACTGGGGGCGATCCCAGTGACACCCAGACCTGGGTAAATTACGAAAAGGCCATTTTCGAAATTTGCCCTGGCGGGAATCGAACCCGCAACCACCATGTGCAGTGAGCGGCCTACGCTCGAACCACTGAGCCCAGCGGTCGTCCAAAACCGAAGTTTGAAACAATTAATGGTGGTATGACATTTAATTTAATTAATTAATATCACATCGCCGCCGTATCTCAGTCATCTTCTTTTGAACAACCATACAATTTCAAACCATTTACTAGGTATGGTAGTAAGTAATTTATTTTATTATAATTTACAAATATTTTATAGCACACATATAATATACAAGACATGCTTATAATTATTATTCCGCATGTTATCGAAATAATGTTTGAGTATAATTATCAAAAACACCCTATGCCCCATTGCAGTTGTTTTCAACGTTTCGCTTACATTTATTTTTAACAACAGTTTGTGATACAGAACGAATTACGAAGTTGGTTAGCTAGGCGATGCCCGACTTGAACATTATTACCGTTTCGTATAGATTCCTCACTGGCCATTCATAGTAAAAAAAAAATATAGAAATAAATATTGCAATTATGCGGCATCGGTCTTTTAGATACTGTTGTTGATCGCTCCCCCCACTGTTGTTGATCGCTCCCCCCACTGTTGTTGATCGCTCCCCCACTGTTGTTGATCGCTCACCACACTGTTGTTGATCGCTCCTCCACTGTTGTTGATCGCTCCGCCCACTGTTGTTGATCGCTCCCCAAACTGTTGTTGATCGCTCCCCACACTGTTGTTGATCGCTCCCCACACTTGTTGATCGCTCCCCACACTGTTGTTGATCGCTCCCCACTCGGCAGCGCCGCTGAAGGGCCTGCCGTCGCGCTGGTCGGGCGCGCGCGCGGGCGCGGGGCGCGGCCCGCCGCAGCGGCCCGTGCGTCGTCGCTCTGTTATGATACTGTTGTTGATCGCTCCCCACTCGGCAGCGCCGCTGAAGGGCCTGCCGTCGCGCTGGTCGGGCGCGCGCGCGGGCGCGGGGCGCGGCCCGCCGCAGCGGCCCGTGCGTCGTCGCTCTGTTATGATACTGTTGTTGATCGCTCCCCACTCGGCAGCGCCGCTGAAGGGCCTGCCGTCGCGCTGGTCGGGCGCGCGCGCGGGCGCGGGGCGCGGCCCGCCGCAGCGGCCCGTGCGTCGTCGCTCTGTTATGATACTGTTGTTGATCGCTCCCCACTCGGCAGCGCCGCTGAAGGGCCTGCCGTCGCGCTGGTCGGGCGCGCGCGCGGGCGCGGGGCGCGGCCCGCCGCAGCGGCCCGTGCGTCGTCGCTCTGTTATGATACTGTTGTTGATCGCTCCCCACTCGGCAGCGCCGCTGAAGGGCCTGCCGTCGCGCTGGTCGGGCGCGCGCGCGGGCGCGGGGCGCGGCCCGCCGCAGCGGCCCGTGCGTCGTCGCTCTGCTATCATACTGTTGTTGATCGCTCCCCACTCCGCAGCGCCGCTGAAGGGCCTGCCGTCGCGCTGGTCGGGCGCGCGCGCGGGCGCGGGGCGCGGCCCGCCGCAGCGGCCCGTGCGTCGTCGCTCTGTTATGATACTGTTGTTGATCGCTCCCCACTCCGCAGCGCCGCTGAAGGGCCTGCCGTCGCGCTGGTCGGGCGCGCGCGCGGGCGCGGGGCGCGGCCCGCCGCAGCGGCCCGTGCGTCGTCGCTCTGTTATGATACTGTTGTTGATCGCTCCCCACTCGGCAGCGCCGCTGAAGGGCCTGCCGTCGCGCTGGTCGGGCGCGGGGCGCGGCCCGCCGCAGCGGCCCGTGCGTCGTCGCTCTGTTATGATACTGTTGTTGATCGCTCCCCACTCGGCAGCGCCGCTGAAGGGCCTGCCGTCGCGCTGGTCGGGCGCGGGGCGCGGCCCGCCGCAGCGGCCCGTGCGTCGTCGCTCTGTTATGATACTGTTGTTGATCGCTCCCCACTCGGCAGCGCCGCTGAAGGGCCTGCCGTCGCGCTGGTCGGGCGCGCGCGCGGGCGCGGGGCGCGGCCCGCCGCAGCGGCCCGTGCGTCGTCGCTCTGTTATGATACTGTTGTTGATCGCTCCCCACTCCGCAGCGCCGCTGAAGGGCCTGCCGTCGCGCTGGTCGGGCGCGCGCGCGGGCGCGGGGCGCGGCCCGCCGCAGCGGCCCGTGCGTCGTCGCTCTGTTATGATACTGTTGTTGATCGCTCCCCACTCGGCAGCGCCGCTGAAGGGCCTGCCGTCGCGCTGGTCGGGCGCGCGCGCGGGCGCGGGGCGCGGCCCGCCGCAGCGGCCCGTGCGTCGTCGCTCTGTTATGATACTGTTGTTGATCGCTCCCCACTCCGCAGCGCCGCTGAAGGGCCTGCCGTCGCGCTGGTCGGGCGCGCGCGCGGGCGCGGGGCGCGGCCCGCCGCAGCGGCCCGTGCGTCGTCGCTCTGTTATGATACTGTTGTTGATCGCTCCCCACTCCGCAGCGCCGCTGAAGGGCCTGCCGTCGCGCTGGTCGGGCGCGCGCGCGGGCGCGGGGCGCGGCCCGCCGCAGCGGCCCGTGCGTCGTCGCTCTGTTATGATACTGTTGTTGATCGCTCCCCACTCGGCAGCGCCGCTGAAGGGCCTGCCGTCGCGCTGGTCGGGCGCGGGGCGCGGCCCGCCGCAGCGGCCCGTGCGTCGTCGCTCTGTTATGATACTGTTGTTGATCGCTCCCCACTCGGCAGCGCCGCTGAAGGGCCTGCCGTCGCGCTGGTCGGGCGCGGGGCGCGGCCCGCCGCAGCGGCCCGTGCGTCGTCGCTCTGTTATGATACTGTTGTTGATCGCTCCCCACTCGGCAGCGCCGCTGAAGGGCCTGCCGTCGCGCTGGTCGGGCGCGCGCGCGGGCGCGGGGCGCGGCCCGCCGCAGCGGCCCGTGCGTCGTCGCTCTGTTATGATACTGTTGTTGATCGCTCCCCACTCCGCAGCGCCGCTGAAGGGCCTGCCGTCGCGCTGGTCGGGCGCGCGCGCGGGCGCGGGGCGCGGCCCGCCGCAGCGGCCCGTGCGTCGTCGCTCTGTTATGATACTGTTGTTGATCGCTCCCCACTCCGCAGCGCCGCTGAAGGGCCTGCCGTCGCGCTGGTCGGGCGCGCGCGCGGGCGCGGGGCGCGGCCCGCCGCAGCGGCCCGTGCGTCGTCGCTCTGTTATGATACTGTTGTTGATCGCTCCCCACTCGGCAGCGCCGCTGAAGGGCCTGCCGTCGCGCTGGTCGGGCGCGCGCGCGGGCGCGGGGCGCGGCCCGCCGCAGCGGCCCGTGCGTCGTCGCTCTGTTATGATACTGTTGTTGATCGCTCCCCACTCCGCAGCGCCGCTGAAGGGCCTGCCGTCGCGCTGGTCGGGCGCGCGCGCGGGCGCGGGGCGCGGCCCGCCGCAGCGGCCCGTGCGTCGTCGCTCTGTTATGATACTGTTGTTGATCGCTCCCCACTCGGCAGCGCCGCTGAAGGGCCTGCCGTCGCGCTGGTCGGGCGCGCGCGCGGGCGCGGGGCGCGGCCCGCCGCCGCCCGCCGCGCGCCCGCCGCAGCGGCCCGGCATCAAGCTGCTCGACATCGCCGAGCAGCCCGCCACGCACGCGCAGATCAAGAAGCGGAGGAAACTCGGTATGTCGCCATCCTCATTTTATTTATTTATTTAATTTGGTACATGGAAGATTTACAGCTAAGTAAACTAAACATAAATAAAAATGACTTAGCGATAGGAAAGCTAATTACAGGTCTTCACTTATAGCGACTGGATAAAAATTAGGTTTGTGCGGAGTACAGATCCACAAGGCATTATTTATACTATGTAGCTAACCTAGTATTACACTATTGTCTTATACTTCATTATACAGGTTGAAACAGAAAGGATATACTTTTTTTTTCAAAACTTAACTTTGTAATTCTAAAACTATCAGCTTTGGAGGAAACTTGAAAAACAAATGGTGTTACAGGGATACAGCTGTTGACAGATTTCGTAAGGCTACAAAACCTTTAGTACTTCAACTGTCCCACAAAGCCAATAGTTTTAGATTTACAAAGTAAAGTTGCAAAAAAATAGTATAGGTACCCTTTTTGTTTCACCTAGTATGTCTATGGTTCAAGAAGGTGGTGGCGAGATGATCTAGACACCTTTGTGGGGACGATGTGGCTGGAAATTGCCCTGGACAGAGCAAAAGAAAAGGGGAGGCCTTTGCCCAGGAGTGGGACTGTCTTACAGGCAAAAAAAAAAGTTCTAGTATTTCTCTGCATATTGTTTTCGTTGTGAACCTCGACTTCCAATGGTTATAGCAAGACGACCTTTTACGTCTGCTGAAAGCCCGTTCAAATCGGTTCAGCCGTTTTTCTGTGATGCTCGAACGTACAAGAATCTTAAAGCCAATTGATTAGGACCTAATGCATGAGCTTCAAATAGGCTATTACACCAATTGTTTTAAAAAATATATTCAACATACAGTGTTATGTGAGTTATAGTTCTGTTTTATAATAATTAAGATTTAATAGGGGTTATGGGGGGTCAGCCAAAATTGGTCTTGGTCTTGAAGAATTATTGGTCCTGGCTTCGATTTGGACCAAAACATCTAATTATATCATTACTTCTTCTTGGCAATGTGAACTTTATTATCAAGTGATATAACTGTTATATTAGTATCTCCACTATTATTGTCGGTACAATGTGTACAGAGATGGAGGAGGGCGCCAAGAAGCCGCCGGCCGCGGCCGCCTCCCCCCCGCCCGCCGGCAAGCTCGAGGACTCCCCCGCCGGTAAGTAGGCATGGTGGCAAATTTGGGGACCTTTTTTTTAATTAATAGCACTAGAGAGCAGTGATAGCCGATTGGTTAAGCACGCGTCTTACGGGCACCAGGTCGTGGGTTCAAAACCCGGCTTGCACCTCTGGGTTTTTAGAAATCTATGTTGCGAATCATAATTTCAATATGATTATCACTTGCTTCCGGTGACGGAAAACATCGTGAGGAAACCTTATAAAATCTAACCAATTTTCGAACGACATGTGAAATCCGCCAATCAGCACTGGACCAGCGTGGTGGATTACGACTTGAATCCCCCTCGTAGTGAGAGGAGGCCCTTGCCCAGGAGTGAGACGTCCAAAAAGAGCTAAATTATATAATAACACTCCTGATTTCTGTGAGTCACCCTCTTCCCTTTATTATGGTTGAGGAGAGTGATGTTGCTTCTCAAGCAGTGTTCGAGCGTGAGCGCTGCTTGTGAGGATTGGCCCACTTACTTGACTCTAGACAGCACTGTTATTTAACGTTCTATTAATTTATTAAACATAGCGGCCCGCCCCGGCTTCGCACGGCTACATTGCGGTTACATTATTCGAGTTTTAGTAAGGATCCCTAATTATTTTGAAAATATAGCCTATGTCACCCGGGGATAGTGTAGCTGCCCAACAGTGAAATAATTTTTCAAATCGGTTCAGTAGTTTCGGAGCCTATTCATTACAATCAAACAAACAAAGTTTTCCTCCATATAATATTAGTATGACGAAGGACTTTATTTATATCAAAACTTTTTTGTTGTTTTCATATTATTTACCTTGTGCGATTTTCTTTTAACATAGATTTTATTGTAAAACTAGCTGTGCCCCGCGACTTCATCCGCGTAGTATTGGATTATTGGGTTAAAAAGTATCCTATATGTTAATCCCGGTTATAATCTATCTGTGTTCCAAATTTCATCCAAATGCGTTCCGTAGTTTTTGCGTGAAGGAGTAACAAACATACATACGTACATACATACATACATACATACATACATACATACATCCACACTCACAAACTTTCACATTTATAATATTAGTAGGATGAGAGTCGGTATGGCCACCTCACTAAGGTAGCTTTCAAATTTAAATACCTACATCTGAGTGAGACTTATTGTATTATTTTCTAGTACTTTGTATTTTCAATGACCTCCGCTCACATTGTGTTGCTATTCCTGAGAATGTACACCAACTTTCATTCAATTGAAAAGAGTAACCATTGTGTTTCTGTGGTGGATACTGACTACTCATAAGCGATTTATTGGTCGACATGTTTAAAAAGATGTTGAATGTTTATCTTCTAGTGGGGGGTACGACAGAGGCAGGCGGCGTGGCGCCGGCGCTGGCGTCCCCGGGCGGGGCGGGGGGGGGGGCGGGGGCGGCGGCGGGGGCGGGGGTGGGGTCGCCGCCCGCCCCCGCGCCCCCCGCCGCCGCCGCCCCCGACCGCCCGCCGCTCTCGAGCCCCATCATAGTACAGGTACGTACAGGCAGAATTTTATAATTGGCTTTGATAGCCGATCCCGGTGACACCCAGACCTGATCTAATTACGAAAACGCAATTTCCGAAATTTTCATTGCATTGAACTCGCAAATACCTAGTGTGATGTCACATGTATTGCAATTTTACATTTATAAATTTATCAAATTAAAACAGCAGTGTTCCGAAATAGTTTTACTTCCATTTAAATTGTTTCAATAAAATCAAACATAGGCATGAAAATTAACAAAACATAAAAAATGCAACTATTTTTATGTTATTATTTATTAGGTATGTAGTTTAAATTAAGTTTTGTAATACTTATATATAATATATTATATTATGCAAAAATATGATGTCACAAAATTGGGGACCCCTCCCCACCCCTTGTCACACAATGTGACAATTCGTCGACTCCGTCCCTTCCCCTTGACGTGTGACGTAATTTATGGATGGCCTCTTATACATGTATAGCTAGCTGACCCGACAGAAGTTGTCCGGTCTTAACTTTGAATATTGAATTCCTTTTTTTCTTTTATAAGAACCTTCTCCTGACAATAATAAACACAACAAAAAAAGAATTAGCGAAATCGTTCCATCCGTTCACGCGTGATTCGATGACCAATGAAATAGAGATTTATGTTTATATATACTTAGTAGATAGATTAGCGGTCGTCGTACTGAACATAAATATTGTTAGATTGGTTTCAGTTTGCTAAAGTGTGTGTTGGTCCTCAGGGCACCGGCGCGAAGCCGATAGTGCTGGGGCAGCAGCCGAAGCTGCTGATCGCGGGGCAGGCGGGCGGCAAGCCGCTGCTGCTGTCCGCGCAGAACCTGCTCAACACCTCCACCGTCATCCTGCAGCCCGGCGGCAAGGCCGTGCTGCTGCAGAACATCAAGCCGGTACGTGCCACTGTGCGACACACTTGCCAAACATGCGCACGAGCCGCCTGAACAAAACAACAAATAAACTCCTGTTTTTATTCATGTAAGCCAACAAAGCATTTATGAATGGTCGTAGTAGTATTAGTATCGACAATGGTGTTGCCTGCTCACATTGCTGCTCACATGCTCACACGATCTGTTATTCATTGAAAAGAGTAACCATTGAGTTTCTTGCCGGCTCTTCTCAGTGGAACCAGCATTCCGAACCGGTGGTAGATTCTTACTATTTATAAATGCTTTGTTGGCTTACATGAATAAAAACGAGTTTGATTAGCTTATACTCACAAAAAAACCGCTAATCGGAAAGTGCTTGAATACTCCCGTGTTGTGTGCAGGTGCCGGGCGTGGTGGGCGGGCGCGCGGCCGCCGCGCCGCCGCTGCACCAGCTGCCGCAGCCGGTCCGAGCACACGCACATACACACATGCCCCCACACACACATACATACACCCACACACACACACATACACCCACACACCCCCACACACATACACTCACACGCACACACTTACCCCACACTCTCACAACCCCCATCCACACACACACCGACACCCCCCCCCCCATATCTCACACACACACACCTCCACCCACTCACACACACCACACCTGTATCCCCTGCAGTGCACATACATTTCGCCTATATTATTTTAGTCCCAAATTACCAATGTAATATGGGCTGCTCACTTTCAATTTATCACTCATCGTAATAACGACTCTACGCTGATCTACCGCGTTCCGATCCGGTGGTAGATTTACCCTCGCCACCTCTCCTGGCAGCGGCCCAAGCCGAGGTCGTGTCCCTTGTGGCGCTCTTGAGCTAGCTGCCCCCCTGCCCAGAGGGCTGGGCCCTCTGTCCGGGTCAAGTTGTTATGGCCACTCGGGCCAACAACATATAGTCATATCAAAAAAAAAAAAAAGCTGATCTTCTGTAAGATGCACTACCCCGGTCAAGTCAGTCTGTGTATGAATTGTAGCCAGTTGGCTACTTTGGCTACAGCAATGTTCTACTATCGCAATATTCAACTCAATCAAGCAATATCATACAAAATTGCACGTTAAGGTGAAGGCGCCTGTCTAGCCCGCGAAATTCAAAATGTTCGAGTATTTTTATAGTTTATCCAAAATCTGAAAACATTTAAGACAACATTTTGTGATTTGCGACATTTATTTTACTCTAAATATTATCACGGTGGATATGATACTCGTAAATCACTAAATATACAAAAATTGCCAGATTATCTGGATAGCTGTCGTTCTTGAGATGTTTTAGAGTAATAAATGCACTGCACACGGTCTTTTTCGCGAATTACAAAATGTGCCTTTTATTATTGTCAGATTTTGAAAAAAATCTGAAAAACCTCAAAAAATTTGAACTTCGCGGGCTAGATGGGCGCTTTAGCCTTAAAAACATTTCAATAACAGTACCTCTACACTACAGGTACAGATAGCGCAACCGGTACAGCAACAGCAAACGGTACAAGTTGCGCAGCCGGTGCAACAGACAGTGCAACCGGCGGCGCAACAGCCGCAGCAACAGAACGTGCAACAGACGCAGCAACAGCCGCTGTTGCCGCGTAGGGGACTCTCGCTCACGGTAAGTTTTTTTATTACGAAGGCGTCAATAGCCTGTGGTTAGAGGGGCCACCGTAGTTGAGAGGTTCCGTGTTCAATCCCCATCCTGGCCATTAAACTATTGACGTGAGGCCACTCATAACACAAGCATTAGCTTAGCTGGAGCGGCTAACGGGAATACTACAAATCTTTAAAAAAAATAAGTTTGTATCACGGGCTCTGCCCGGTCCTTTGAAAGGCTTGCATGAGGACATGGGTCCAACATGTAGAGGCCCTTTGTGAGATTTTATAGTATAAGGCACATGTTGAGGCCAACCGCTGCAAATGATTTATTGTTATTATTGATGGCCTCTTTCAAAAGTATGGTTTTAGAAGTGTATAAACAACTGCAGTTTTCCCTTTGTATTCTTGGAAATTACCATGCTATATTATACTAGTAGTTTGTAGCAAAATGGTCGGCATGTCTGTTGCCCATTGCTGGCCACATTCCCCCCTCAATGCGAGGGGGATTCGGGCCATTATAATAATGTAATTTCTAACTATTTCCCGCGATTTCGTCCACCTGGATCTCGAAACTGAATTTTCATGCAAACTTTCATCCCCTATTTCACTCTTACAAGTTTTATTTTCGCGACAATAAGTAGTCTAGCTAGGTCCAATCTATTTCTAAACCAAAATTCATTGAAATCGGTTCAGCTGCTTAGGCGTAAATACGTAACATACAGACAGAGTTACTTTCGCAGAGTCATTTCGCTTCGAATAATATTGATATTTTGTAATTGTTCCAGCGTGAACAAATGTTAGAAGCACAGGATATGTTCCGGAACGCGAACCGCGTGACGCGGCCCGAGAAGGCGCTCATACTTGGCTTCATGGCCGGCTCCAGAGGTGAGTTCATATTACTCCCCGACTCGCCCACTCCCCACTCCCCGACTCGCCCACTACCCACTCCCCGACTCCCCCACTCCCCACCCTCCCCACTCCCCGACTCGCCCACTCCCCACCCCCCCACTCCGCGACTCGCCCACTACCCACTCCCCGACTCCCCCACTCCCCACCCTCCCCACTCCCCGACTCGCCCACTCCCCACCCTCCCCACTCCCCGACTCGCCCACTCCCCACTCCCCGACTCGCCCACTCACACTCCCCACCCTCCCCACTCCCCACCCTCCCCACTCCCCGACTCGCCCACTCCCCGCTCCCCACTTCCCGACTCGCCCACTCCCTACTCCCCGACTCGCCCACTCACCCTCCCCACTCCCCGACTCGCCCACTCCCCACCCTCCCCACTCCCCGACTCGCCCACTCCCCACCCTCCCCACTCGCCCACTCCCCACTCCCCGACTCGCCCACTCACACTCCCCACTCCCCACCCTCCCCACTCCCCGACTCGCCCACTCCCCGCTCCCCACTTCCCGACTCGCCCACTCCCTACTCCCCGACTCGCCCACTCACCCTCCCCACTCCCCGACTCGCCCACTCCCCACCCTCCCCACTCCCCGACTCGCCCACTCCCCACCCTCCCCACTCCCCACTCTCCACCCTCCCCATATCCCCACCTCGGGCGACAGATGCGTCTGCGCACTTAGACTCACCTTCCCATTCGACAAGCCCGCTGAGTTTCTTGCTGGATCTTCTCAGTTGAGGGCGCGTCCCGATCCACCCCGCTGGATCACTGGGCAGCAGCCCAACGGGTAGTAGGATAGAATAGAATAACTCTTTATTGCACACTAAAGTTCGGAATATATCTAATAACATAAAAATAATAATAATAGTGTACATTGGGCGGTCTTAGCGGCGGTGTGGGCGTCCCATAGTACAAGCTTTGCTTAGTTTGGGACCATACAGAATTGGTGTGTCAGTCTGGCGATATTTTTTATTATTTATTTATACTACAGTCAGTATGCTAAGGAACTGAAATCTTCATTCACCAACAATTTTTCTTATTCCAGACAACCCATGTCCGAACCTCGGCAACATAGTGACAATAAAACTGTCGGAAAACATCGAAAATGTCCTCCAATCTGATGACACATACCTAACAATGCTATCAGAGATGCATTTCCAAATGAACTACAACAATGGCCAATGGACGAGGCTGAAGAAGTACAGGCACATAGACGGAATGGTCCCGCAGAAGATACCACCCGGGTCCACGGTCATATCCTCCAATAACCAACAGCCCATAGTTTCAATAGCCAATCAAAGTGTCAGTTAAAATACAGGTACGGACTCATGTGGGGTTTTAGCAGTGAAATGTACCCATAGACTGCGAGGTAGCCTTTACTATAATATAAGTTTTGCATACCTAATAAATGAGGGACAGTCAACAGCAAATATATGTCGATGGTGACGACCGCTAGGCGCAGTTGTTCGAGCGTAGGTCGCTCGGCTCACTGCACATGGTGGTTGCGGGTTCGATTCCCGCCGGGGCAAATTTCGGAAATGGCCTTTTTGTAATTTACCCTAGTCTGGGTGCCACTGGGATCGCCCCCAGTCCGTTGTACGGTACCCATAGTACAAGCGTTGCTTAGTGTGGGACCCTACAGTTGGTATGGCAGTCTGGCGATATTTATTATTATTATTTAACTTGCGTTCAATTGTTTAGACACCAGAGACGCTTGTCTACATCTGCTGCTGACTGTACCAATGTGTATATTTCACTACTCAACTCTACACATCTTATGTTTAAGGTAGTTTTAGCTTGTTTATTTCGTCGTCAATTTCTTATGTCGTCAGACTGAAGCACTGTTCAGATATGGGCGTTATCCGGTACCATGGCGCTGACAATTGGAACATAATTTGCATTTGGTTTACATTTAAACGGACACTACGTTTTACCGAATAACAATGATTTGTCTAACACGTTTGCCTCGATGGCTTATTAAGTTGAAATACGAAAAGTTTGAAAGTTCATTAGTTACACGAGGGATCGGATCCCGCCCGCATTTGAACAAGCCTTTAGCATTTTTACTACTGTTATCCTTCTCATACCGGAATAGAGTGAAAAGGACGAAGGTTTTATACGAATTGTACATAGTTCGGAATGTAGAGTAGTTCAGTAATGAGCGGTTGTCGGGAAACCCTTTTTGTTACTGCGGTTACGATAATCTTTCTCTTTGCCTTGCCTTTAATTGTGCCCTTTGAAGTTAACTGTGCTATTGGATTCTCATAAGTACAGTCAACAAACTCGACGCTTGATCACCTTAAGGCTGCATTTTGTGTGCAGTGACCAGCAGCTACCTGCGGCTAGCATGGTCATAAAAACAATTAAAACAAATGGCTTTTGTCACATCGGACGCTTTTCGTCTCATTGGACGACAACATATTTTTTTTTTTTTAATCTTTATTTATTGAAAGGGAGTTTGTTCACAATGAGAATATGTCACTCCCATAAGGTAAATCACAATTTTACAAAAACTTAATTAAATTTGAATCAACAATGGGTTTTGATGCCAAATTGGCCCATCCTGTACAGTATCTTGGCTTCTCTCGAAGTAGGAGAAGCCAAGACACTGTTACACCAGCCAACACATCTTGGTGGTATGTCAAATTCAGACATTATTGCGTATTGTCTGAGAGCTTTGTTCCGAGTACATTCCACAAGTATGTGGTGTACGTCCTATATCCTCTGACACTCACTGCAGTTAGGGGAGTTGACTTTGCCCATCATAAATTTAAACTAATTTAAAGGTATATGCCCGGATCGAAGCCTCGGACTCGTGACAATATCATTCCTCCCCATGTCGGTCTTATCAAACCAAGGGAACAACGGTAATTGCGGTTGAATGGTGACGACAACATAATGGTCGAGGCAACCTATGATTACTGCCTGCAAACGAAAAGTGTTAAAAACTGATCAAGCGTCTACTTTGTTGATTGTACCTATATAATTTTTTCCAAGTTCCTTTACGCGGCTTGCGGTAGGAGTAAATGACCGAAATCGACACGCTTGAAAAGCGTCTACATAACTTCGTAACGTCCACTGTGAAAAAGTTCTCAAAAAATGAACTAGATGGCGTAAGTGAGTAATCTAGGCGACTGGATAGTGCGACATTGAAAAAAACTTAGATTTTGTGCATCCAAAAGACTTTAACAGAGAACTTAGAACACAATTTATTTTTTAATGGTTCGAGTGTGCTCTGTTCATATTTAATTTCTTTACATTTCCTACTATGTCGACATATTTCCGGCTTCAATTTCATTTAAGACGTAAATTTTATTCCAATAAGATTTCAAATTAAGTGAACAGAAAGTGTTGTTAAGAAAAGGATCCCTGTTTATGGTGTAATATATTTCATGTTAAAATTAATTGTTTAAAGAATATTCAATATACATACCCCATTAAAACAATAGCAAAAGGCCGACTGTGACTGAATTCAAGCCTGCAGACTATAAGGCACATTGAGAAAAAAAATAACGACAGCAAATGATTAGTATAGGTCCTAGTATTTTGTACTAAAAGTTTTGTAATTACAGTAAAGATTTAAGTATTGCCTAGTATTCATAAATGGGTCGTAGATTTGCAAAAATTGAACCAACCCACACACAATTCTGCAAACTAAAACCAACCTAATGCCACTAATACAAGGTTGGTTTTGGTTTACAACAGTGAATCCATTCTGAACAACTATATCCAATTAATATTAGACATTTTTAATGACCCACTCCTGTGTATTTGGTTAGTTTCATAAATTATTTGCTATAATTATAATCGCTCAGTAAAAATTGCTGATAGGGCTACTGGGGAGTACAAGTATAATTTGTTGTCGTTATTTTTTTCACAGTGAAACAACAATAAATAATTCGCAGAAGAAGGGGGCCTAATATATACTCCCCCTTATTTTTTTTATCTAAAAAGTAAAATTTTGGCACTGATAAAAATATAAGTTTTATATAAAACTAGAACACACCTATAACTTTTTATAAGAATACTAGCTGACCCGACAGATGTTGTCCTGTCTTTTAGGGGTATGAAAAATATGTGGACCGATTCTCAGACCTACCCGATATGCACACAAAAGTTCATGATAATCGGTCGAGCCATTTCGGAGGAATTTGGCAACAAACACCGCGACACGAGATATTTATATTATTAGATGACATTAAGCCTTTAAAATTAATTATGATTTGTATAAATTATGTATATTTAAGAATGTTTTTGCAATTACATCGACTGTTTGTAAAGAAATTATGTATAATGTCGCATGAATTAGTAAAAAAATGTGTTCCTCTTGTTTGAAAATCGTGATTAAAAATATCATGACGCGCTTAAACTCATCTAGGATTCTAAATTCTAATTGGAAGTCGTAAAAAAACGACTTTTTTAAGACTTTTTTCTAAATTGTGATCTCAGGACTTGATACACTAACTGCTGTGAGTAAAGCGCTCTCAACTTTGTCAGCAATCTTGAGTGCACTTTTGAGATGCCACTTTGTACTGGAATCCCATTAGAATAGCATTTCCAAGTACGCTCTCAGACTTGAGATCAATTTATTAAAGCCGCCGACATGACATCGCGTGTATAAAGCTATGTTCAGACTGTCTGGAGCCGCTAATTCCAGCCGTTACGCGGTGTGCGCTAAGCTCTTGCATATAAACAGAGATATATGTTATTGTGACAAAATCGCTGCGCTAAAAACAAGCAAATTAAATGATTATACAGGCCATCATGTTAGAAAGAGATTAATATTATACATTTTGAGTTATGTAGCGTTATTAGCTACATTCTAATTGGCTCCGATCCGGTGGTAGATTTACCCTCGCCACCTCTCCTGGCAGCGGCCCAAGCCGAGGTCGTGTCCCTTGTGGCGCCCTTGAGCTAGCTGCCCCCCTGCCGCTCTGGCTGGGCTCTCTGTCCGGGTGAAGTTGTTATGGCCACTCTGGCCAACAACATATAGTCAAATAAAAAAAAAAAAATCTAATTGGCTGTGCAGCCGTCACGATGGGTAGTGCAGATCTATGTGGATGTCAACAGGCTAACAACTTTCCAAATAAGGGCTAACACATTTACAGATAAAACTCTTCATATTCTTTCATTAAAAATATGACCCAATCAATTGAAAGTTATTAAAAACGATACAAAACAAAAACGTGACTGTCCACTTTTCAAAACCAAAATGAAGGCCTAAACCACACTATCTTGTGACAGTAACGTAATTGCACAGACCAATAAGTCATAAACGCCGCATAGCTGGGCACCTCCGCTAGCCTAACATTATGCATTGCCACCGCAGATGACCCTAGACCCTACCTGGCTTTTGAAGCGAAGCTACTATACGGACGTTCGGGGCGCTCGCCGTGCGGCCTCTCTATCCGTGCTAAGCTTCAGTTTGTTACACAATATATACAATATACAGGGTGGCAGCTGCGGCGCCCTACGCTTTATACTATAAAGCTTCGCTTCTTTCGGGCGTCCCTAGACGGCGCTGTTTTTGATTGGTTCATTCACGGCTTGAACTGGAACGGACCAATCAAAACTACGTTTTCCCCGATACCCAGCCAACTTATGACGATTGCGTTCTCATACAACATACTCATATTTGATAATATTAAAATTCAACAACTGAAGGGAGCGAGTGAGTGATAAGCTAATTTGGACGTACTTTTGCAAAATGGAACCGATCCACACACACTTTGCAAACTAAAACCAACCTAGAACCACTAACACTAGGTTGGTTTTGGTCTATAGCAGTGCATGTGGGTTGATTCCGTTCATCTTAAGCTCTAGTTCTACTGCAGGCCATTGGAATAATATAACTCTGCCATGCATTTGGAGACGCGAACATAATAATGTTCAATATTTTTACATTACAGTAACGTTGCGAGTGCCAAAATTAATTTCAGAAACTAAAACTTAACGTGTTGTATAAAATAGGTGTTTTAGTTTTTATTCGTAGTTTTTTTTAATATATATATTAAACAGTTTATTATGTACAGCGTGTTTCAAAAGTCCTAAATAATAGTTTAGGTTCATTATACGGTAGTTGATGATGTAGATGCCTAGGAGACATACGTACCTGTCATATTTTATGAGTAACGGGCCTTTCAATATTTGCTACAACTTTCGTGTTGCGGCTTTAGAGTACCTACATCTAATGGCCCAGGGCATAGACAAATGTAAACTGCATTTTTTAAGTAGCGGTCATCAATATAAAAAATATGAGTATTTTTTTTGCATAGTAGGTCCTTGTGGATGTATATTTTTTTATGGGCGGGTATAAATGTTCGCCTTTCGATTACATTTGTATGTAATTTAATTAATTATATGCCCGATACTCATCCAAAACCCTATGTATTATTTCGGACGTTTGAAACACTATGTATATTAGATTAGTTCCGTTCGTAGATTATTAGAATATTAATAAAGAATTCAGCCTTAAGAGCCTTCCTATGATAATAGGTTATAATATTATACCTTGTCTTGCATATATTTGAATATACAGTAACTTGCATTATGTTTGAATCTGATGAGATTCAACGGTGAAGTGGTTTCCAAGAAGTGTGGAACCGATTTTGTAATAAATTAACAGATACAAGTGTCCAATTAGTATTGTTTTTTACGTGGAAAGTCAACGAAATATAACGTGTGAAATGAGTCAGTATTTCGCCGTGATGAACTGTAATAAATGTCACAAAACGATGTTCACATTAAAAATATATGCAAGAGAAATTTATGTGCGCGAAGTGAATTAAAATAGTCTGTAATATGCTTTAGGTGTTGAAACTTGTTAATTACCAATTTTATTGTGCGCATGAGTGGTTTCGGGGCGATATCATTGGTTTCACAGATCCTCTACACCAATGGTAATCTCTGTAATTTTTCTTAAACTCTGGAATTTCAGAAACGTCAGTTTTCCTTTGTAAAATCTGTCAAAACCACGTGATATGTCAGTTTTGACGTATTGCGAGTCGATCGAGATGCCAGCGGTTAACAAAGTTCGGCCTCAGTTTGTCTGAATATGCTCATAGCTCGCGTCGTTTTTATTGAAATATGCTTCATCCCATTCTGATAAGTGGCAGATTTTATACACCGCTAAGGCCCAGCGCACACCGCTGGAGGCGCGGCGGAGAGCAATATTGAAGACAACATTTCAATATAAACCTTAACTACCTTGACATACGGTCAATATAAGAATAAATTTATTCTGTATGTCACGGTAGTTAAGGTTTATATTGAAATGTTGTCTTCAATTGCTCTCCGCCGCGCCTCCAGCGGTGTGCGCTGGGCCTAAGTGTTTTATATTAAAAAAAGAGAAGCGTCGAAGAAAGTATTTCGCGGTTTGTTCTTTTTTAAAACCAAAATACGGCTTGTAAAACGTTACGTCAGTGAAATTGGATCGGTTTTTATTGGTTCCCATACGATACGTGGTGCCTTTTATTATACGCTTTATAGATAATGCAGATTGGCGGTCCCATAGTTTGCATCTTACAATATTTACACGGATTTATGTTGTCTACATTTTTTTACGGCACAAAATAGAGATAATATAAATAATTCTGAAATTTCGGCCTAGGGAGGGCAACATTTTTTTTAATACTTACGACGATGGTGGTGTTCATTGCCCCCTTCCTGTGTGTTCCAACAGTAGTATGTGTATAGGTCTACCAGAATCTCATGGCAAATGGGGAAATAAAAATTTGTTGTGTGCAATACTGGGGAAATTGGATTAAACGATCTTGATACTGTTTAATTTTTATTTATATATTTAGTCATTAATTAACATAAAGTATACTAGGTATGTGTATGAAATTGTTGTTATGCATCGGGTTCTTAACATAGGAAAATATGACAAAAAAAATAAATCCAATCATATATTACTTTATGTACTAATTTATTATAATGTTACGTACACGTACAGGGGTAGGTACAATTAATGCCGTTAAACGTGTAAAAAGGGTTTATTTCGCTCTCCACAAACTCGACAAATACACAGTACTAGTTCACTACTAGTACACTAGTTCACTAAGACTAGTTACACACAACAAGCACCGTTCCGAATCACTTAGCAGACTCGCAGTATTCCAATATTATCGCTCAGGTCACTGGTATAATTGCTTTTCGTTCGCTTACTTGAGTTCCGTACACAAAATGATCAAAATGATCCTTTTTGATTGGCATTTAAAATATTCAAAACCTGTCTCCTTAAGTATAAGTCTGTAAAAAATAATAAAATTTATCATGTTACTGAAACGATAGCTTAGTCAATCATCAACATCAACATCAGTCTAAATACTCGTACGTCCCACTGCAGGGCACAGGCCTCGTCTTACGAGTGAGAAGGATTATTACTTAATATTTTTCTTACCTCAGAGATTCTCTCCCTCCGTTGAAATCAATTTCTTGTCGAAGAATTTTTAACAGTTTTATTTCTGTTGGAATTTCCTTCCGAACTGTATAAAATTCATTTACTTTATTCCTTATCAACTGTAAATCGAAACTGTCCAAGTTGATTTTCTTCTTCCCCGCTCTCCTCTTTTTACCAGGCGTGGAAAATACACCATCGTTCGATGTGCACTCACCTATGATTCGCCGTATAGTAGTACTGAAAACCCCTATAAAGAAGCTATAATTAAGTAAGATAAATATAAAATAAACTAAAAGTATCAAAACAACTCAGTCCAACTTACCGGTCAACTCTACGACGCGCTTTAAAATCAAAGATTGAGTTTGATTTACGCCTTCTTCTTCCCTTATTTTACGATACACATTGAAAACAATATTTCTCGCTTGAGATCGAAGTGGCTTTTTCGACATTTTCACAAAAACAATAAATTGCCAAGAAGATATCACAAAATCTCAACAGCGGTTGACAAACCTTGTACTTTGATTTGGCAGGTGACAATTGACATTGCCATATGAAAATCACATTTTTTTATATTTTTTTAATGCCATGAGATTCTGGTAGACCTATAGTACAACTGGATATTTTTTTCATATGAAACAACTTATACTGGTTGAAACAAAAAGGGTATACTATTTTTTTTGCAACTTAACTTTTTAAATCTAAAACTATCGGCTTTGTGGGACAGTTGAAGTACTATAGGTTTTGTAGACTTGTCAAATCTGTCAACAGCTGTAGTCCTATAACACTTTTAGTTTTTGAAGTTTCCTCCAAAAATATAGTTTTAGAATTACAAACTTAAGTTTAGAAAAAAAAGTATACCCTTTATGTTTCAACCTGTAGATGTCATGATGTTGATATTTGTGTGTAACGTAACATGTATAGTGTTTGCGAATAGAAGTCGCGTCAAATCAACTGACTCTGATTTTCCCAACACCTTTTATATAAAAATATTGAGGGCTTTACATCTTTGGTGTACCTATCAGTTTTTATAAACACTGGTAAGTATGAATTCTGTAAAGTTGACTTGAAACTGTAATGTATTGTGCTTATCATGATCCGAGAGTGTAAGAAAGAAGGAAATATTTTTATTTATAAATTATATTAAAGCTTTTCTTTCTTTCTGTCAGATTTAGTACAACAGTGATGTTGGATGTTAAAAAAAGATGAATTTTGGTAAATGTGTGTATTTTGTTATATACTAGGTGATACAAAATGGGTATACTATTTTTTTTGCAACTTAACTTTGTAAATCTCAAACTATCGGCTTTGTGGGACAGTTGAAGTACTAAAGGTTTTGTAGACTTAAAAAAAACGTATACCCATTATGTGTCACCTTGTACAAGGTGACACATGATACACTACTTTATACTTTTTTTACTGTATACTTTATTTTCAAAACTTTACTTTGTAATTCTAAAACCATCAGCTTTGGAGGGATCTTGAAAAACAAAAGGTGTTACAGGAATACAGCTGTTGACCGATTTCACAAGTCTACAAAACCTTTAGTACTTCAACTGTCCCACAAAGCCGATAGTTTGAGATTTACAAAGTTAAGTTGCAAAAAAAAATAGTATACCCATTTTGTATCACCTAGTATTTGCAGAATGGTGTGTCAATTGTCATGGTTGCTATTTAGTGTGGGCCGTTGCATACAATTCGCTGCCGTAGGTACGGCATAGGATACGACCTTTATTATCCGACCATCAAAATAAATACATCAAATCATATTGTCCAAATAATACTGGATTCTGACTTTAATATGAAAACCTTTGACCGTACTCGTACTCATAATAATATTATATTTCATTTATTTTCTTTTATATAAAAGACTAAAGGCTATGTTTGATTTTGTGTTCTTTTGTTGTGGTAAAGATATGAATTCTCTTGTATATTTAGAAAGTGTGTATACAGCTCTCGGTATGCCTCATCGATGCAACATTTTTATTTTTAATTTTTAAATAGGGTTCCGTAGTTTATCGAGAGTATGCGTTCGTCGTGAACTGTGTTGTTTTAGTATTCGAATTAGATCTAAGTTTGTTGTACTATGTTTTATTTTCTATAGATATTTAACACTCACCATGTATATAGTAGATAGTACAAAAATATTAAATGAAAACGTTTAAAATTATTTGTTATTTTATTTCCTCTACTTACCCTACGTCAGAAAGAAAATTCGATGAGATGTTTTCTGTACGAGTCCACTATCGGTAGGCACCGGTAAATAACTGAAAAATAAAATGTATTCTGAGTAGGTAGACAAGTAAATGTTTATATATAAAACTCAACGGTAGGTATGTTCATTCGTTGTTGAAATAAAACTGTAAGGAAACATTAATCAACTGTAGCTTGTCGGTTGACAAATCGTTACAAAAAGTTTATTAAATAATATTAGGTACTTCAAAATTAATTTAAAGTGTTTTCGTAATATTTTTCTCTGTGTAAGTAGTTGCGGACGGATTACCATTTCACTTCATAAAACATTTCGTAGTTAAAGAAAAAGTTCGTGCTGATGGAGGTTGTTGGTCCCTATACACTATTTTTGTTTGGGACTAGTCCCGCCACACACTCCCACCACTGTTACTCCTGTAAGCCAGGATCGACAATGGTGTCCAATAATGACGCCGAGGTTTGACCCTCAACGAGTCCCCGAGAAAAGTAATATAGTCTTGGAACCCGCAAGAATTTTATCGATAGGAAAAAAGGAGGAGTCTGAAGAAAATTATTAACCTTTATAATTAGTCCCCCTCTATCTATCTACCCCTTCAGGTACGTTGACGAAAATAAAATACTAACCAAACAGAAACAGCACTTCAATAGTGAAAACATAGAAGCTGGAGAAGCCCTGGTACTGGAACTTGCGCAGGAAGTCGACCAGGTTGACCACCAGTCCCATCGACACGAACGCCATCGCGTAGTACAAGTATAATTGGACGAGCGTCGAATTTGCCTGTTTAAGAGCAAATTCTCGTCACGGGCGTTAATATATATATTTTTACTAGCTGTGCCCCGCGACTTCATCCGCGTAGTATTGGATTATTGGGTTAAAAAGTATCCTATATGTTAATCCCGGTTATAATCTATCTGTGTTCCAAATTTCATCCAAATCCGTTCAGTAGTTTTTGCGTGAAGGAGTAGCAAACATACAAACATACATACATCCACACTCACAAACTTTCGCATTTATAATATTAGTAGGATTCATGTACCTAGGCGAAAAAAGCACTTTTGAATAGGTACCATTAATACTTGTGTAATTACAACGTTTAGTAAACACTAAAAGCGATACCACATAGGAACTACAAAAATAATTTGCTGTCGTAATTTTTTTTTTCTTAGTGAACCATTATTGGATTGTAACATAATTTAGCCCTTTTGATGTCCCACTCCTGGACACGGGCCTCCCCTTACTACGAGGGGGATTCAGGCTCACCACACTGGCCCAGTGCGGGTTGGCGGATTACACATGTATTTCGAAAATTGGTTAGATTTTCTAAGACATGCGGGTTTCCTCACGATGTTTTCCTTCACCGTAAGCAAGTGATAATCATTATTGAAATTATGATTCGCACAATAGATTTGGAAAAACCTAGAGGTGAGAGCCAGGGCTTGAACCCAGGACCTGGTGCCCGCAAGACGCGTGCTTAACCAATCCGCTAGCACTGCTTGGGTATTGGATTGTTTTATAAAATTGCACTAACAACAACAGAAACTATTAGCAACAGCACATTCGCCATCTGGAAGAGTCTGTTCAGGAGCTGCTTGAAGGACTCTACGTGATTATCAATACCAGAGTAGATTTCCACCCCGTCTTCTGCCCACGCGTCTAGTAGACTCGCCGCCTGTAAATCAAAATACAGCTTTAGTAAATGCTAAAGATAAATAATAGGGTCCCCACTGAAAGGCTGGCAACATTAATGCAGGAAGACTACTGGGCAAAGGGTGTGGTGTTCAGGCGTTTTCGGGTTATATTATAGTTAGTTGTTTTTTAAATATTATGTATTTTGGTTTAATCGTTAGTTTAGACGACCGCTTGGCGCAGTGATTCGAGCGTAGGCCGCTCGGCTCACTGCACATGGTGGCCGCGAGTTACGATTCCAGCTGGGGCAAATTTCGGAAATGGTCTTTTCGTAATTTGCCCTGGTCTGGGTGTCACTGGGATCGCCCCCAGTCCATTGTACGGTACGCATAGTACCTACAAGCGTTGCTTAGTTTGGGACCAAACAGTTGGTGTGTCAGTCTGGCGATATTTATTTATTTATTAGGTCCATATATCTATGAACCCGTGACGCCTGATTATAAACAAATTAAATTATCATTTGTTAGTATTATTTTTATCACTTAGATGACAAAGGTATAGGATTACTGTAAGAAGGTACATCCTTTGATAAAAGAAGTATCTTATCCGTTTACACTTGATATGTTGCGTCTATTATACAAAAATAATTATTTTCAACTGACTTTACCTACACTAATGTGTAGATACATCTAAAACGCAGTCTCAGTACTACAGATACAGATACTTCTTTTATCAAAGGATGGTCCTTCTTGCAGTGTATTTTTCCTTAAATTCGGATTTAGTCAACATTCTTAGCATGTATTATTAAAATAAGTAATTTGTCTTTCAAAATTATTCAAATTCAAAAATAAGTATGTATTAACTATTTTTAACTTAATACCATTTGGGAAACTAGTAATTCTATATTATAAACGGATATTTAAAAATGAAACATTAAAAAGGCATGCCAAGATTGTTTACTAAACTCGAATCCTAAGAAAAAATATCTACGCTTTACATAAGTGACCGGCCAGTTGATACTGTGTAGAACTATGCCCACTTACCAAACTAATAGTAGAAATAAACGCGGTCGTACTCCTGAGGGATAAGCAGCAACAACTGCCATCCCGGCAATAACTTAATAAATACGGATTTTCCATTCAGGTATATTGTATCTACCGTTAATACCTTTGGGTAAGTATCGATAAAATGTCTACACTGAAATTAGTATCTATTTGAACTGGACCGTGCACAATTATTTTTATTTATTTTTTGAGTTTGTAGATATTTTCGTTATTTTCGGATATTTTGAAAAGTTTCTGACAACCTATCATAGAGGAAAGTTAAACTTTTTTGTTATTTTTTTCTTGATTTACTTAAATAACCATATTCATTATAAATTATAATAAACTATTCGAACGCGTTCAACAAATTAATGTAAATTAACATATTTTGGTGGATGCTAACTAAATAATTCCTCGATGCTACGTGGCTACTACCACGGAGATATAAGTGTGGCTGCTACCCACCTATCTGCTTGAGTTCATCCAAGAAGATTTGAGTTCGCCGCTTTTTTATTCATAGACTTTTTATATCATTCGTGGAATAAAATTCTTTTTGAAGTCTGTCACGCGACCTTCAAAGTATTTTCTGAAGAGTGGTTAAATTTGCAAAATGCTGAATTTTTTGCCGTTTTTCTCTGCGATTCTGCTTCTAAGTTACGCTAACAGTGTAGATGCATTCCAAGTAGAGAAACTACAAGAACAAGATATAAGTGATGGTAAATATTTAATTTTTTATACATAATAAAATATCGATACTCTATCAATTTAATAGAATAAACTATTCCAAGAACATTGCTAATGAAATATTTTTTATTTTAATGCAATACCTACTTAGTTGCAGATCAGAACTCCGACGAACAAGACGAAAACCCCGTTCAAGACAACATCGAAAATTCAATTGAACATTTTGAAAAGTTAGCAGCCTCTGCCGGCAAACAACACGACGAAGGAATACTACCATCTGAAGATACCGACATTCTGTACGAGAAAATGGTCGAAATAATTAACGATATAACCGAATCGGTCAAGAACTCTAACAATGCTTATAAGTTCCTGAAAAGCAAAGGTCTCGATAGGATCGTAGCTCCTAACATTCTGGATATTGACGATGAACTTAAAACCAACTTACTTGGACTTCTAAAAGTCCTTTTTGATGTCGCGCCGGCAACCACAAAGGCCGTTATTCCCACAAATATTGTTGATGGGATATTAGAAATATTCGAGAAAGATAACTTAGCATTGAAAGCTTATGCGTTAGACGTTCTTTATTTATGGCTTCCTGAGAACCCCAGAGTTCAGACTAGGGTCATGAAACTAAAGGGTCTTGAACCTTTTTACAAACAAATAACAAAATTAGACAACGCTGTTATTAAGAAATTACTTGATCTGTTCAATAAAATACTGAATGAACATCTGCAAGTTAAAAATGAGATTCAGAAGAACAAAATGGATTCAGAGAATGCGGTCATTTACCAAAGAATTGGTTTGATTGAAAGGATGTCTACGCCATTAGTGTGTAATGGTCTTCTGAATATATTCGCGACTTCCTGGACGTACAAGACCAATGATAATAATCTAATTCTAACTGTTTTCGATCTTATAAAGACCGTGAAACAGTTTTGTTTGAGAATTTTCCGCGGGAAAACGAAGGCTATCGATTTGTTCGATGCTTTGTTTGAATACGTGAAGGACCCGAATAATAAAGAATATTTCAAAGCGAATGGTGTTAACGTGACTGAAATGGAGACTGTTATTGAGGAATATAAGGAGGAAGTGAAGCTGCCGGTTAAAGATGAGTTTTAATTGTTAAAGCAATAAAATATATTTTTGAACGCCTTATTTCCATTCGTCAAATTCAGGTAATTTCCTTGCCCGTGTTCCAGTAGTAACAGGGGCAGGTACTACTTTATCAGTGCTACTATGTAGTGCCCCAGTAGTAGTATTACAGGTTGAAACAGAAAGGGTATACTTTTTTTTTAAACGTAACCGTGTAATTCTAAAACTACCAGCTTTGGAGGAAACTTGAAAAACATTAGGTGTTACAGGGATACAGCTGTTGTCAGATTTCATAAGTCTACAAAACCTCCGGTACTTCAACTGTCCCACAAAGCCGATAGTTTTAGATTTACAAGGTAAAGTTGCAAAAAAAATATTATTCCCTTTCTGTTTCACCTAATATATACAAGGTGACACATAATGGGTATACTTTTTTTTCAAAACTTAACTTTGTAATTCTAAAACCATCAGCTTTGGAGGGAACTTGAAAAACAAAAGGGGTTATAGGAATACAGCTGATGACCGATTTCACAAGTCTACAAAACCTTTAGTAATTCAACTGTCCCACAAAGCCGATAGTTTGAGATAAACAAAGTTAAGTTGCAAAAAAAATAGTATACCCTTTTTGTATCACCTAGTATAATTACAGTATGCGTGTTTTAGTAGGTAAGTAATTCTTCTCTTTTTAAACGCCATAACGATTTTGATGTTTTTTTTTACTTATGTTCTGTTCACCTGGATGTTTCTTAGCTATGGTTGGACCCTTTACGTGGCGCTCTCGCAGAAAATAAATTCTAGGTACGCTAGCGGAGATGCGGACTAGTGCTAGTGACTATACTCGTAGGTATATTTATTTGTCAATTTTATTACGAAGTGTCAAGACATATTTTAAGTGTAAGAGGTGATTTAGAAGTAAGTATGACTTTCTTAAGTGTAAGAAATAGTAAGTACTTAGTTACTATTTCTTACACTTAAGAAAGTCATACTTACTTCTAAATCACCTCTTACAACACGCTGATATCACATTTACAATCATCCCCAGTTTACTGTCCTAGCGTTTCAGACTGCCAATCCGTTGTATGCCATTACAAATAATTTGATACACAATGCACACTCGTACTCCTGCTATCCCAGTGTGGTCTCCGACCGCAAATATGGCCATTGTGCAATACTGTCAAGGGTCCCAGTGCGATACAATGGTGCTTTGTAGCCCTATGCAATTGTGGCTCCTTGATTTATGACTATATGTTGATAGGTCGCATCAATTTGGTTTATTAGGTTTAATGGGCTGCTCTGAGCAAAAGGTGTTAGGCTATTTCTGAAGCGTATGATTTAATACGAAGAACCTGCATATCTCAGAAAATCTAAACAGATTTCGTGAAATTGTGAAATCTGCCAACCTAAATTGGTGGCGTGGTGGATTAGCTTGAATCCCCGTGTCCAGGAGTGTGACATTAAAGAGCTAGTTGTCATTATTTATAACTAGCTGTGCCCCGCGACTTCATCCGCGTAGTATTGTATTATTGGGTTATCCTATATGTTAATCCCGGTTATAATCTATCTGTGTTCCAAATTTCATCCAAATCCGTTCAGTAGTTTTTGCGTGAAGGAGTAACATACATTCATACATACATTCATCCACACTCAGAAACTTTCGCATTTATAATATTAGTAGGATTATCATTTCAGTTCTGTGTTAGGTACCTACTTATATTTTTGTTTCACTGACGGCTCGATGTTCTTGATTGTATTTATCTATAATATGGAGCTCTAGGTATAGATAATAAACAGCATCAGTTAGGTGCATCGATGGCGCTATTCTCTTGATACCACAATTTAAATAAAGATATATTTTTATGTGCATTGAGAGATCACGGTTTGAGACCCAATAAGTACTTATAAATTTTATTATTATCCATCGTATCTAACCTTTAAACCATTCTAATACAATATTAATGTTTATTTAAATCGGCCGCAATTTATTTTTAGTATTCACAACAAAGCAATGTTTAAATTCAATAATGAAAGTTGTATCATCATTACGCCGATGACAAATCGCGCGCCATGGGTGGCCGCCATGTTGGTTTTGTTACAATTTCCCGCGATTCCTTCCGCGCGGGAAGTTAAGTCATTAGTGATACTTTTTTTACACCGAGACCAAGGCAATGGAAAGAAGGTTGAAGGGAGGATATTAGGTAAAAGTAGGTAATTTTATTTTCCTAAATAATCTAAATTGACACCATATCTGTGTTGAGCAATATAAAAATTATTTTAGTCGAAATATAGTCGGTAGTTAATAAAAAATATTTACCTAACTTACCTACCTACAAACCAAGATCAATAATTCTACATCATATTTTTTCGGCGAATTATTGCGTGGGAGTTTAACTAAGGTGTCGCAAAAATAGATACATGGCTAAACAAACACAAAAATCGAAACAAATCGATCATCGTTTTTTAAAAAAGGACTCCATTCATGAACCGTCAGTCGGTGTCAACCTGCCGGAACGAATTTGCGCAAAAGTCAAGTACCTACTGTGGGAATAAAAATGTATTTTTTTTAAATTTCGAAGTCATGAATGAGCATTGTCGTGTAATGGACGCGGTAAATAATCCTATTTGTATTGTTGCTGGATCTTTAGTAGCGACTTTAGCGGAGATGTAGGGTGTCTACTTGTTTGTAGAATCATTGGAGTGTTTTGGACTTGAATAAAGATGCAGCAATTATATCGGTATGTAATTATTCATGAATACCTTACATGATTACTATTTTTTGTTATTTTTTCAAATAGTTATAACTGCCTTACAATTGCCTTAGTAACTACTATCTGAAAAAATCGTTTTGAAAAATTTGGAGTTAATATTTTGCCGCTACAGCGTTTAATCAGCAGGTATCTTTAGACCACAACATGACTGTAAAAAGCTGTGTTTGCAACTAACTCCTCTTTTTGCCGTCATAGCAATATTTTTAATGAGAATACATTCTAATTAAACTTTGAATAGTTGGGTAAATAACAAAACATTTGTTTAAAGACTTAAAAGCATACCGTACCCACTTTCGCTTTACAGGAACATCTCGGACACTCCACATTTCATTGTCACCGCTGCCCGCAAGTGACTTCAGGTAGCTACGATAAAAAGCGTCCAGTGTAGGCGTGACGTGACCACCTGACCGGCGTTCCCATGGGACAGAACATTGTAAAATGTGTGACTCCGATTTACAGGTGAGTAAAGAGTCAATCAAGTAAACTGTCGGCCGAATTCCGAAACGCTACTCAAATGTTTAAGGCCCGTATTAATAAATCGATCTCAAGTCTGAGAGTGATCTTGAGTATGCCTTTGACGTATCATTTTGTACTGGCATGTCATAAGTATTATATTTCCAAGATCGCTCTCGGACTTGAGACCGATTTATTTATTCCACTTCACTTATTGAGGCGTCGATATCTGTATTGTTCAACCGACTTCAAAAAGGAGGAGGTTATCAATTCGTGTGCATGTTTTTTTTAGAAGGCGCGTCAATATTTCAGCATTTAAGTGACGTTGGAATTTTCAGCTATAATGTTGTTGTCAGGTCTTGAGACGTTTTAGATGTTAATATGACAAGTAGGTATGGAAATATAAAATATGTACAGCATTGCGACCATTATTGTTTAATTTTTTAGCCATTACAAGATTTGTGTAAATGTTTTTTAGCCATTTCGTTGCTAAATTCAGATTACCAATGATAAGATTACACACTCAACCCTGAATCGTTATCTAAATAAGTTAATAAGATACTCATAAAATGTTTTGCCCATGACTTTAAAACAATAAAAATACTTTGTAAAGTTTAGTACGCTTCCCTTCGTCCATTTGTGAAAAAGCTCAAACAAGCAAAAAAGTTCATTCATTCATAAACAACAAATGTTTACACATATGCAGTCATTAATTTATTTACTGCTGTAAAGGTGGCCATTCATGCCACGACATCGCGATCGCACCTGTGCATTTAAAAAATATTATTTTTTCAAAATTAACGTCTCTGACTCGTTACAGCCAATAAATTATCTATTCAGCGAATTTGTTCGGGCCGTAGGCGGGTTTATTTGATTCCTCATATTTGTCGAGAGAATTAAAAAGATTTGTTTGTAAAAAACGAAGGTCACAACTCACACCTATGCTTGGTGATGTTGACCGATTTTTTCGGACGTGGGAAAATGGAGGCTACAAAGGCGCGTGTAACAAAGCTTAATCGCTTTTAGGTGATACAAAAAAGTAGTTAGGTGCCTAGGTACATTGACTACGAGATGCTTTGGAAAAGGCTTTGGGTAACATAATTATAAGTAGATATTACAAGATAATGTACTATCTAAAGTTTATTCTTGTAATTTTTTTTTTTTAATTATTGACTGAAATAATAAATCGTGAGTAAATACCGAATAGGATCAATCCAGATACATTTTTAGATGAACTCTTATTTATTTATTTTAAACTGCGGAATACAGAAGTTCTTCTAACTTCAATGAAAATAAGGCCCTGTGCACACCACGTTTTTTAAACGCCTCGTCGATGCACGTTTGTAACGATAGAGGCGCGATACGCACTCGAGGCGGACGCAGTCTTTGGGCGTAGACCTTTGTAGGATAAAACCTAAAGTAAAAAAATGTATTTCATTCCAAATCTATACCAAGGCCATAGACTTATAATGTTGTTACTGCGTAAACTTTATAAGGTATCCCTTAATAATAACGGAAGTGCAGACATGACAAAGACGTCATGCGGTGTGCAATGACAACAACTTATTCAGCCAATTAAAACTGGTGTGCCCAGTGTAAAAATACTTTACATTTTGTACCAAAATGGTGGAGCTTCCTGCTGCGACGGACGTCCGAGCTCTTGAATGATTTCTTAATTTATTTAGGGCAAGGTTTGAATGCAACGTGGGAATTTATCTAATTTGTGTAACAGTGTTGACTGGTGAGCTAGAATTGGGATCTGATTTATTGGCTTGACGGAAATGTAATTTATTTTCTGCAATCTAATTTAATTTTGGTACTTTATAGGTAATAAAGTTTAAAATTTGAGGCTAGGTCAACAAGTTATTTTCATTAAGAAATATTGTAGGTAGCATCTAATTATGTGCTTTTCTTTGTGCGTTTGTAGTGAACAGATGGTTAAGCGCACTCAAATATATTATATCTACCTGTGTGGTTCAGGAGATATTCTAAAATCGAATCACCTGTAGTATAATATCAAACGTAGTCAAGTCTCAGAATCTGGGTATCAATGAAACTGACACCGTTAATCAAGCCTTAAAAAACGGATCTAAAGACCGGTAAACGTAGCCTACGCCCAGCTGTGGACATAGAGGTTTAGAAAATAATAATATCATAACTAATTTGTTTTCAAGAATCGACGAATAGCCTACCCATGTCATAATTATTTCTCCATAAGTGTTTCCCAAAATTCCTTTATGGAACCAAGTGCGCGTTCCTATTTAACTTATTCTTTATACAATGACAAAAGTCAAAATATTTCGCGATCTAACAATTTGTATGTGCGTCTGTTGATCGATTCTTGCGACCGGAAGTCCGCACTCCAGTGTTCGGATGTACTTGCACAATTTTTTTTAATCAATACGTTTTTGATGTCAATGAGTGATTGATCGATTTTATAATGTTGGTATTTGAAGGCGATTCAGTGTTCCCTTCCTGACCTTAGTATTTTATAATTCTGCTGCTTTATTTTGAATTTCTCACTTAGCTTCGTAAGTCAAAATGAAATAAATAATTATAAAATCGCAAGATTGACACACCAACTGTATGGTCCCAAACTAAGCAACGCTTGTACTATGGGTACCTTACAATGGACTGGGGGCGATCCCAGTGACACCCAGACCAGGGCAAATTACAAAAAGGTCATTTCCGAAATTTACCCCAAAGGGAATCGAACCCGCAACGACCATGTGCAGTGAGCCGAGCGGCCTACGCTCGAACCACTACGGCAAGCGGTCGTCAAAAATGACTTCTGAATTTATATTTTGAGACATACCGCGTAGCTACCTTAGGCATGATAAATTTAATAAAAGCATCAAAGCTTGTCTGATCCGATCAGCAAATGTGCCATCGATTTATAACAGTATCATCTCAATAGGTTAGTAAGTAGGTATTCAATACCTATTACAAGTATCATAGATACCTATCTCATGTTAAAGCCAATAGTGTGACCTGTTTCATCACCCAGCCTCTGCATTAGGCTTATAGAAATATAATGTAGTAATACGTACAAGCTGGAACCAATCCAAATGAAATTAATTAAGTGTACTGGGTTCAATTCGCAAAACTGCGACCTGCCTTTGCATAGTGCCTAGGGATAAGAACTACACCTAAAATTATCTATTTCATAAGGAACAAAAACTTTATGCAAAATTGAGGCAAGTTTTTGTACCAAATGCTATTCATATGAAAAGCAATGAATAATTACTGTTAGTATTTGCTGTAAGTACTTAGTTATTACGAGTATCATAGTCGCGCTAAGAATTTAGTTATCATTGTGGAATTGCGTCCTAGAACCTAGTCATAGCAATGGTGATGTCCTAATCGGTTTCATCTTAACTTGTAGGTAAATTTTGAGATTATAGGAATAGGCATATCTTAATTTCGTTTAGTTATTAATAAACATAATAAGGTACTTAGTGTGAAGAAAATAAAAGTTAAAGTACTACAAAGGTATATTTATTTCTTCAGTATAAAATAGACAGATTGTTTCTATTCACTTACAATCTATAAACCTACCTATCAAAAATATATTTCACTATTTAGGTTCCTATATTTACAATATTATAAATTTATCTTCCGTTGGACTTTCATAATCTGTTTAACAAATCGCCAAAAACTCGAAACTGTTAAATACTTTGGCCCAAAATTTTACATAACTGTTCAAAAACTACTTTCCTCCATTCATCATAGAATCAAAGCGTCTGTCCTCAATTCTCGTATTAGCTATTAGTTGTGGACAGCGAGCTCGTACACTACAGCCAGTTCTAAAGTCCTTGACACAGTAAAAATATTTTTTTTTCCATCAGTAGCCGTATAAATAAGGTAAGCCGACATGAGGTACCGCCGACAAAGGCACGAACACGGGCATCATCCTCTCCGCCTGGACGAAGTGAGTACGCGTGTGTTTCTTCAGATGATCCCGCCTTCCAAACTTCTTCCCGCAAGTCGAACACGGGAACGGCCGAACACCCGAATGGATCCTTTTATGCCTAGTCAGCTCTTCGTTTCTCGTGAAAGTCTTGCCACAATTCTTCTCATCACACTTGTAAGGGCGTTCGCCGGTATGGATCCTTATATGGCCTTTTAGCTGCCCGTTGTTTGAAAAACCGACGTGACAGTGCGGGCATTTGTACTTCTTTGGCCTTTGCTTCCGAGCGTTGAGTTTCGCCTCGTTTTCCTGTTGCAAGATTCTTGCGTACTCCAACTCCATCGCGTAGCCTTGGGCCAAAGATTCGAGGAGTAATGGGTCGGTCGGTGGTACCCCTAAAGCGTGGGCGATATCCCCAGTCGGTAGGTAGTCAGGGATCAGTGGTGGATAAGGTAATTGAGGGTATGCTTCAGGTTTTAATTCAATTGGAGACGGCTTTTCTTCGGGTTCTTGTAGTAGCCTGTCACAGCATAGAGTTAGCTTTTCGACGGGCGAATTCGAAACAGTAACGGCCTTCTTGCCATCGTCTTCCGTAGTTGTAGACACTGTAGCATCTTGGTCTGAATTAGAATCAGATTTCTTGAAGGTACCGCGAATCTTTCGCAAGCGATTTTCTCGTTTACTCTCGTCGAGTTTTCTTTTCATCGTTTTTAACTCATTTTTATCACAGTCCGTTTTTTCATCACTCACATCCCAAGGCCTGAAAAGCCTCGAATAACTTTGTTCGGAAAACATCTCAGCACTATCGTATCACGCGTCCCCAATGAAACTGGCACCCTTTTTTCATTTTCGACAACTTATATACATTCTTACGACAATAAATTTGACAAAAGCGTCCCGAAAGTGGAGGGATCTATACAATGGAAAGAGACGAAATGTTTTTCAATTGTTGCACACTTGTGGTAGGTTATTTTTTTCGACGCTGGCAAGTTTTAGGGGCGCGCCATTTTGAGATCTGCGTTTGGATACAATAGGGTTGAAATTGATGTTTGAGTCGTGGTTTTTGAGATGTTTTTATTTAGGGTAGTGTCATAGTGTCTGAGATAGGGGTGTGTATTGTTATTTATGTTGATTTTTGTGCTTGCTCGGGGGGCGGGCCCGGGGGCCGAGCGCCACGCTCGAGTGGCCGCCGCTCGCAGCTGCGACGGTTTGTTTTAATGGTTTCTGCAATTGTTGCGGTTCCCGATGTTATATTAATGTTATATACGCACGCATGTGGCGTGTATGTGGGGTTGGTTTATGGGAGATTTAACAATTTTCACTTATGCTGTTAGGAAGTGGATATTAGTTTTATGACATTAGCTTACAAAGTTGATTTATTAAGTACCTATTACTTGTTAATTTTATTATTCAATATAAGGCCCAAATTATCATAAACGTCTCCAAAAGGGAAAAATAAATATTTTACAGAATAACTATAAGACAAGAATAAGAAAACCCGTGTTGAAATAGGTAGGTAGGTTTTACCATTCATACGTAAGCTACGATATCACAGAATTATAAACTAACGACATAACAATATCTTTTTCGACAAAGTTTAATTTTTGCGAGACGAGAGAAGTCTGTCAGCTAGCACTCGGCTAGGGTCCTCTTCATTTGACGGAACTTCAAAAGAATTACTATTTATTAACTATATAAATAGTTGTGTATCTTTCAAAATGTATAACGGTTTATCAATCATTTAAACCGGCTACCACGGCGCGACCGCCAACTAACACCAAATTTTGTAAGAGCAGGCGGAAATCTTGTCACAATCTTGATAAATCGGCGGTGGTAAACCCATTGTTATTGTAGGCCTAACGTATCTGGCTTATATTTTAAACTAGCTGAGCCCGCGACTTCGTCCGCGTGGAATTTAACTTAACAAAAAAGCCCGCTCCCGCGTTCTGAGCCCGCGCGGCAGGACCCTTTTTTTTTTAGTTTTTCAAAAATAAAAGTAGACTAAGTTACTGCTTATAACATCAGCTATCTACCAGTGAAAGTCCCGTCAAAATCGGTCCAGCCGTTTCGGAGATACTCTTTGATCTCATGTGTTTTTATTTTTTTACGCGGAACCCTAATTGTTTTTCTAAAATTAAAGTAGCCTAAGTTACTCCTTATAAGATCAGCTATCTGCCAGTGAAAGTCCCATCGAAATCGGTCCAGCCGTTTCGGAGATTACCCGGAACAAACACACAGACAGACAGACAGACAGACAGACAGACAGACAGACGCACAGACAGACAGACAAAAAATTTTTAAATCCCGTTTTTGCTATAGGTGTCGTATGTACTTTCATATGTATTTAGTGAAAAGGTGTTATTTTGATATTACAAACAGACACTCCAATTTTATTTATTTGTATAGATGAATAAAAAGTTTAAACTGGGACTTTGTTGAAGAAATTGGCTATTATTTTATTTTTATAGACTAGCCATCCATAATTTGACCTACGTCTAATACCACTGTTTTACCCACTGAGTACCTAGGTAGCAGGCAAACTGATGATTTCTCAAAATTATGATGTTAAAGTTATTTTTATTTACAGAATACCATATGGTCCTCCGTTTACAGTGAGTTCAGCAGTCTGGTTGCAGCCAATAACGGTCTGGTTGCGGGCGATAGGTAGTACCTACCATTATGAGCCTGAGAATTTTTGCGTCCAAAGTTTATTTCAAGGCACCATAAAAACTGACCCAACTTTTTTCCAAAAATATTTTTTTCTATAATCAAATAAAAATATGAACGCGTCGCAATCGATCATGCGCGGCAATTTTGACAGTTCGCGCCATTTCCTGAATTCGTTCGGATGATCGACTAAAATCACGAAAAATACATCAAAAGCTACGCAATCAAGACTGCATTGTGTTTGAATGGATCTAACTTGATTTGTTTAGATTGATCTGGACCATCCATTTTGCGGTAGCGGCGACGGTTAACTTTTTATATTTAATCCAGGAAATCAATGTTTTGAATATGAAATTTCTCGCAGTAGGAACGAATAATTCAGCAAGTGTACCTATTCAAGTTATTAATTTAGTTTTTTCATTTTCCGCCACTATTTGGCAAAATTTGACTTAGTCAGATAATTAAGTAAGGAAAGTAGGTACTAATAAGTAGTAGTTTGGGAGCCGACTAGCCGTCAAACCTAGTACCTATAAATTAAACGTGAAGTTTGAAAATGTTCCAATTTCGAAATCGGAATTACTCAATGAATTTTAAAATTGTGAATAGCACAATTCATTCATTCGAATACTATCCAACCGTTTAGTTGATTCATAAATCTTTTATAATAATACTAAAATGGACTGTGGTTTGCGTTAATTTCTTTATAAAATTCATATAAATCTCAAGTATAATGCCACGCCGCGTCTAAGTGTCGTTTATTCGAATCTCTCGAGAACCGTGACAACTTTATACTTAACGATTTTTTTCCAACTCGGGTCCGTTTTTTGGCCGGCGCTCATTGTGGACAATTACCACGGGTGTCATAAAATGGTTCAAGCTACATGAATGGAGCGCAATAGTAGAGTATAGGTACAGGCTGTTTCATTTACTACAAATTTACGTATTTATGTACTACCTTTTTAAGGCAATGCGATATTTGGTCATAATTTTTTTTCGAGATTTTGATGCCTCCAACGTTGAGTTTAGTTGTTTAGTAGTCAAAAACTAACGCCATACTTACATTATCACTTCATAGGATTAGGAAGGTGCATACATCGTTAATCTACTAATATGCTTGTATTATAATTTGTCGACCTGGTTCCAAGCAACAATGTAGGCATTTCATGTCAGTGATGCTGATTGATTACCTACATCACCAATATTGTTCAGTTTTCATGCAGCATCCTGTATAACTATTAGCAAGAGCCCTGTGTGGTCCGCGCACCCACAAGTCCACTAGCAAACCTCATAATCGCGTCTAAGAACAAATACCGCCATAAATTTTGCGCGGGAGACGCCATTGTTGGTCTGTCTCCATTCATGAGCCCGTAGACAAGTAGACGCCGGGTTTTTGCCGCGCTCGAAATTCGAAATGTTTATGGTTACATGCTGATTGTGTATTAGGCTCAGCAACTATTTATGAATGAATGAACTAGAGTTGGGTACACAGGAGTGTGCTTCATCAAAAGCTGTGAAAGAAATCTAGTCATCGCCCGTTATTAGGATATTGAGCTTATCTTAAACGTAAAGTTTTTTTGAAATTAAACATGAACATTTAAAAAAAAAAATCGCCAGACTAACACACCAACTGTATGGTCCCAAAGTAAGCAACGCTTGAACAATGAGTGGCGTACAATGGACTGGGGGCGATCCCAGTGACACCCAGACCTGAGTAAATGATGAAAAGGCCATATTCGACATTTGAAAAAACGGGAATTGAACCCGCAACTACCCGGTCCAGTGACACGAGCGGCCAAACCATTGCGCCAAGCGGTCGTCAAATTTACAGAAAAAAGTATTCATTAACCCCCGACGAAAAAAGAGGGGTGTTATAAGTTTAACATGTGTATCTGTGTGTCTGTCTGTGGCAACGTAGCGCCCAAGCGGATAAACCGATTTTAAATTTGTTTCATTTGTTAGATAGGTATTCTGATCGAGAGTGTTCTTAGCTATGTTTCATGAAAATCGGTTCAGCCGTTTAAAGATTATCAGCTCTTTTGTAGGTTAAAAAGCCATATTCTCGGCCAAAGCTAACTTCCACGGCTCGAATCTACCTATTGGAAATTTGGGCTCATTGGAATATCTTTGTATCACTTGAAAACGGCTGAAACGATTTGGCTTTATTATATTTTTGAACTAGCTGAGCCCGCGACTTCGTCCGCGTGGAATTTAACTTAACAAAAAAGCCCGCTCCCGCGTTAAGTGCCCGCACGACAGGACCCATTTTTTAATTTTGTTTTTCTAAAATAAAAGTAGCCTAAGTTACTGCTTATAACATCAGCTATCTACCAGTGAAAGTCCCGTCAAAATCGGTCCACCCGTTTCGGAGATACTCTTTGATTTCATTTGTTTTTTATTTTTTTACGCGGAACCCTAATTGTTTTTCTAAAATTAAAGTAGCCTAAGTACTCCCTATAACATCAGCTATCTGCAAGTGAAAGTCCCGTCAAAATCGGTCCAGCCGTTTCGGAGATTACCCGGAACAAACACACAGACAGACAGACAGACAGACAGACAGACAACATTTTTTTAAATCGCGTTTTTGCTATAGGTGTCGTATGTACTTTAATATGCATTTAGTAAAAAGGTGTTATTTTGATATTACAAACAGACACTCCAATTTTATTTATTTGTATAGATGTATAGATGATAGTAATAGTCTGAACTGGCTTTTTACGATATTATTAATTTGAAAAGTTTCCCGGATTCTGGAAAAAATGGATATTTTATCAATTTTTATATGGGATTTGTGTATGAACTAAAGACGTTCCATAAGTCACGTTTCAAATGATGGATACGCGCATGCGTTATTTTTGTTTGTTTTGTTAATGGTCATGGAATATAACGCAATAATAATTATAGAGGGCGCTGCTCCGCCATTAAGAAAAAATACAGAAAAAAATCTAATATAATAGAATTTTAGCGTTATTGAAAATTCATCCCCTGGGCTGCTCCTGTCCACCTGAACCAGTTATTACCAAATCAGTTATTATCAAATTGAATCATAATTGATAAAATCTTTTACTAGGAATTAAACTTCCGTGGCATCAATTTCTAGATTCGTTGTCTATTCTAATGTCAATATTATAATGTCATAACAAGATAATGTCCAAAAGGACAGGGCCATACAAGAAGGTTAGAATACCACTGGAGATATCACGTAGAACTATGGAGTGAAGACAAGTTTTTTTACATACATACATACATTTTGTCCCTCTCACACTTCATCTGAAATTGCCATGATAAACACAAAAAAATACCCAAACTAACGTGTGATGAGCCAAGATTTCGCAAGTCCATGGTTTTCGTGTCTGTTTTTTTATGGATTTTATTTACATATTACATATGCGTCAATTTGAGAATCCTCTTTTGACTTCAGTATTTATTTTTATATAGAAAACCAAAAAATATATCAACCGTTCACTTTCCTGATTGTCGGTAGCTGTTATTTTAATAATTTAGCAACACTGATAGAACACTCAATTTGACACTATGGCCAAACTGTCAAAGATTTTCAAGCACTTCGCATTTTTAAATTAGTTTAATGCTTAAATAAAAGTGTATTCTTGTAATTTAAACGATGTATTGTGTTGTGAAAAATTGCAGAAGTGTATGGATACCAAACTCAAACATTAAGTTACACGGGTAATTGTATTATACGCTAATCACCGTATTTAACCATATTTATATTATTTTTAATGGGAGACGTAATAAAACATCAATAAATGATTATTATTAGTATTTTGTGGCTATTGATTAATGATATAACAGTTTATGTTGTACTTTTCGTACTATATTCATTTAGTTTTTACATTAACATTTGACCTAAGAAGGGTGACCATCATCTCACTGTATTTCAGATTTTCTGAGTAAGGAAGGATACATAAGTATTATACTAATCATATGTTCCAAAGTCAATCATCTTATTACACTTATATGTGTTCGGTCCCCAAGCCTGCTCCAATGGGTTATTGATAAAGTAAAAATGCTGTAGAAAATGTGCTAATGAAAATCTATATTGTTATTGTTGCTAGGCTACAAACACCATAAAGTCAAAAGAGAAACTATATACCAAAAAGGTTGTTCAAGCCTTAACAATATGAGTACCCACCATATATTGTGATTGTGCTAAGTTTATAAGTACCACAATCACAATGGGTACCTATTTTATGACGGGTACGTATACCTCACTTTGCCCCCTGCACACTTCGACCCTAGGCAGGAGCCGAGCCGTCGCGGCGTTCGGCTCGCATACGTGCTCGCGCTGGTACCGCGCTGTGAGTTAGTGACAGTTAGACCGTCACGCAGAGAACGCGCGTAAGCTCGAATGCCGGTTGGGTTATTTATACAAACAAATAAAATTTGAGTGCCTGTTTGTAATATCAAAATAACACCTTTTCTCTAAATCCATATGCAAGTAGATACTCGTACAATACATAGGTAACAAAAAAGCGGGTTGAAGCGGTTTGTTCCGGGTAATCTCCGAAACGGCTGGACCGATTTTGACGGGACTTCCACAGATAGCTGAAATATATTAGCTGATACATACCGCATATTTATATTTTTAAATTTTAAGTAATTTTGGAAATGGTTTCACTGGCTTGTTTCATTTTTTTTACTTGTTTATGATGAGTGAGTTTTTAACGCGTATCAACATATGGGATGTGACTTAAATGGTTGTATCTTTTGATTGCGGTGACCTGGAAGCTTTATAAATTATTGATTCTTCTTCTTTCTTTAAAAATATGTTCCAGTAATAGCAAAAACAAACACATTTAATAACAATACAATACAAAAAACAGGTGTGATGTGATTAAGATTAGAAAAGTCACGATGACATGACTATTCATTATCATCAAACAATCTATTTACTATTCTAATAAATTTTGTGGTAGCTTAACTTCCACTGAAATTGGGAGCACCACTGTTGCACAAGAAATCAATCCGGGTGAAGTTGTTATGGCCATTCTAGCCAACAACATATAGTCAATTCAAAAAAAAAAAAAAAAAAAAAAAAAAAAAAAAAGCGACAGAAGAACTGAGTGTCTGCGCTGCAAGACGTACATATATGTATTTATTTTTATACTATGATAGTTGACATGTCCACCTGTAACTTTTTGGACAATTTTAACCCTTCTTTCAATTGCACCATGTGAAGTTCTTTAATAAATTTAAATGACATTTCCGTCCGGCGTTGTTAATGTACCTATAATCAGACATTTCTAGTAAGCTTTAAAATATGCGTAGCATCTAATAAGCAGTGTACATTGTTAACACATAAGTCTTGTAACGATCTTGACTGCGCTTTTGATATGTCATTTTGTACTGGTATGACTTAAGAAACATTGACATTTCTAAGATCGCTCTCTCAGACTTGAGATCGATTTATTAATATGGGCCCGAAACCGTCAGTCCTAAACTTGAGATCCGATGTTGTCACCCTAAAGAGAGAAGCAACAAACACGTGACGTTATTCAAGGTCATATTTTTTTGCTTCAAAACATTGTTCGTGTTAAAACATCCAGTGTTATGTATAAAGTTCTTGGGGCCATATAATAATAAAAAAAAAGAAAAAGTCACATACTTTTACACAGATTTTCTTCTGTTGATTATTGTGCATTGCATTGGTTATCTTAGATTATAAATGACTAAGCCAAAACCAATGATGTAAATGGCGCTTTCGTAATCTGGTATCAAAACTAGTTGTACCAGATAAATTTGCGAGATGAGCTATGAATACTGAGCTACGGGAGCTACGCAAATCTCGGTAAATTATTTGGGTAAATAGGTAAAGTATACATTTGATGAAAAGGGTCGTCACATCGGGGGTTTTTAAATTTTCAATTTAGAGTTATTTTACATTCAACTTCAACCACTAACTTTTAATGTCCCTGTAAGTAAACCGCGACATGTTTCTCGCGGACAGGGGGCCCTCGCTATCGACAGCGTAGGGAGGAGCCTGCGACCCCATGCACCAGGGGGAGTAACATGGTGGTCCAAATTAGGGTAGGAAATTATTATTATTTTTACATATTTCAATTAAGGAGGCAGTAAAACAGTTATTCCTTTACTACGGTTTAAAATGGCACCTTGTTTTTAAAGTAAAATAAAAAACATTAGCAAACGTTTATAAGTCTGTGGCAGGTCTCAATATAATTACCGGCTAAATGCGGGTCGTTATTAAGCATAATTCAGGGTTCCTTAGTAATTTGAGAGGTTGTTCTATCTTATCATCGTGGGATACTTAGATCCGTATTAATAAATCAGTCTTAAGGCCGAGAACGATGTTGGAAAAGTAATTCCAGTACAAAAAAAACAGTGCCGTCTAGGGACGCCCGAAAGAAGCGAAGCTTTATAGTATACTTAAAGTGTAGGAACTAAGCGTGCGTGCGTCAGCTGCCACTCTGTATACCTAATAAGCATATGTCGTGTAACGCTACTGACGCTTAGCACGGATACAGTGCCCGCGCAGCGAGCGCCCCGAGCGTCCGTATAGAAGCTTCGCTTCAAATTGATATGTCAAAAGCGAACTTAAGACCGCTCTCTGATTTGAGACACATTTAATACGGGCCTTACACTATCCTTCATGATGTCGCTAGGTCTACCTACTTTTTATATTGGCCGTATACTAACATGGCTGATTAATATTTTAGTGATGGACGCGCGAGTAGGTACGTAATAGTTTTAGCTTTCGTTATTCAATTCAAATTCAAATCGTTTATTTTGTTTAGGCCTACGGGGGCCTTGCAAATCGTAAATTTTTTTTTTTTTTCTTATATCTACAACCGGATCGGAACGCGACCTCAACTGAGAAGATCCGGCAAGAAACTCGGCGGGCTTGTCTTTTTGCATTTGTTATCTTTTTTTTTTATTGATCTTCTGAGTGAAGTTACCATCGATTATGCGTGATGATTTTCTCGTAATGTTCCCATCTAATAAGTCGAAGCAATTTGAATCGGCATAGTACTGAGTAAAATTGTTTTCAACTGGAAAACGATCTATCTCTATTTGTCGCCGTGTCACAATAAAGGGTTTATTAAGTGGATGTTAAATTTGCAAAACGACACCAACCCACACGTACTTCTGCAAACTGAAACTAACCTACTATCACTTTTTTATAGGGTTGCTTTTGGTCTGCAGGTACTCTGTGAGGGTTAGTTTCATTTTGTAAAACATAATCCAAGTGTTAATCGAATGATTGATCGAGTTACCAAACACCTGCCAGTTTGTGGTTTAAAACATATCTATAAGGCCCGATTCCACCAACACATTAACCGTTAGGACAGTAACCGATTGTTTGAAATACTGGTAACAATCGTTTAGTGCTCTAGCGATCCTTTAGTGTGTTGGAGAACTCAGCCCTCTATGGTATAATGTTTGAGTAGCTTTCAGTTTAAACAGACCCTCAAATTTATAAGCAGACAAATGTCCACACCACCGCCAGTAATACTCCTATAAATAAATAAAAAAATAAATAAATAAATTTCGCCACACTGACACACCAACTGTGTATGGACCCGAACTAAGCAACGCTTGTACAATGGACTGGGGGCGACCCCAGTGAAACCCAGACCTGAGCAAATTACGAAAAGGTCATTTCCGAAATTTGCCCCGGCGGGAATTGAACCCGCAACCACCATGTGCAGTGAGCCGAGTGGCCTACGTTCGAACCACTGCACCAAGCGGTCGTCAAAAACATAACAATAACAGTCAGTATGTCGGACTGAGATGTCAAGGTCCGAATCTTAGCGTGTCCCGAGAAAGCATCCACCAACAATCGATAACACTAAAGCCCATGTTAATAAATCGATCTCAAGTCTGAAAGCGATCTTGGAAATGTCATTCTTATGTCAGACCAGTAAAAATTACATGTCATAAGCGTAGGTACTCAATACCGCTCTCAGACTTGAAATCGAATAAGTACACTTACAAAAAACTTAAAGCTATTACATTGATATAAAACTATTTTTCGGATTTTATCGCGTTTATTAACTTTACCCAGTTACTAACTATAACATCAGGACGTCTAACACCTCAGTCCCCCCGTGACCATGGCTGCTGTAAAGCAACCGAAACGTCGGGAACATAAAGTTAATAAACGCGATAAAATCCGAAATATAGTTTTATTTCAATGTGTAGTATTCGCGTAAATATAAGAAAACAATATTAAGGCTATTACTGTTATTATTGGATAATTGTTATCTGCAGTAAATAAATAAATGATAAATAATAGGCACCGCATGCTCTAGGTATTATAATAAGTGTTACATTCTAAAACTAACATCATCTTTTGGCTACTTTTCTATTATAGGCTTTGAAGTGCACCGCGGTGGGCGTGGCGCGGCGTCTGTGATCTCTGTTTGTTTGTCTGTCCTTACGTATCTTACACCTTGCACATCTGTGCCGATCCGCACCCGACCGTGCAAAGGATTGACGGAGGTTTACTTTGTGACATGGTGACAGTTTGAAGTCATAAATAGAATAAATGGATGATACAATATTGAAATTATTCGTACCTATGTACTTATAGAGTTATAGTTATTCGGTGGTAGTTCTCACAGAATAGGCATAAAGTATCTATTAATTATGGCTGAGTTTCATATTATAAATGAGAGTGCTATAGACATCTAACCCCCTTCCTTACCCCCTCTTAGAACTCTTAGACGTTAAGTATACTCGTGCTACTCAATAAACAAAAAAAAACAATATCCAATTAAACACTTTATGGGTGAATTTCAACAAAGTCGTTTTTTCTTTCATTTCGGTTGAATTTTTTATTTTTCACTTTGTTTAAATTGTATCAGTTATTTATTGTACTTCTTTATATAGTTAATGCAATGTTTTAATGACATCAAAATATCTTAATTAACTTATGAGATATACGTGTTTAAACTTTTGATGGCACCGAAATGAAACAGCCGTTCACCGAAATGAAATAACTAGTCACCGAAATGATCTTTCATTACGGTGACTAGTTATTTCATTTCACCTAACCGGTCCACCAAAAACATAGGTATTCAGAAGGCTTATCTATACAAATAAATAAAATTGGAGTATCGGTTTTTAATATCAAAATAACACTTATTCACTAAATGCATATGAAAGTATATACGGTACTTATAACAAATCCACGATTTAAAATTGTTTTGTCTGTCTGTCTATGTTTGTGTCTGTCTGTCTTTGTTCTGGGTAAACACCGAAACGGCTGGATCGATTTCAACGGGACTTTCACTGGCAGATAGTTGATGTTATAAGGAGTAACTTAGGCTACTTTAATTTCAGAAAAACAATTAGATTTCCGCGTAATACAATCAAAAACACATGAAATCCAAGAGTATCTCCAAAACGGCTGGACCGATTTGTACGGGATTTTAACTGGCCGATAGCTGATGTTATAAACAGTAACTCAGGCTATTTTTTTTAGAAAACACCAAAAAATTGATATCATATGCTGCCTGTCGCGCGGGCTATGAACTCGCGGGAGGGCTTTTACGATAGAAGGTATATAACACACGAAACATCGACTCGCAAAAAAGAAAAATTAGATTAAGCTTAGTATTTTTTTATTAACTTTTCGTAAACTCTTCTAATTTAACGAACGTTATTTTAAATATTTTTTTGTTAAGTTAAATTCCACGCGGAAGAAGTCGCGGGCTCAGCTAGTAATATTATTAAAAAATACACCTTTACTTAAAAATTTTGGAACTAAAACAACGCTAAAGTATATACCTCTCTATAGCGGCCTCAACTTAAGTCAGTTTAACACGAATTAAAGCGAATATATGTTCTAAATACATTATTACATTATGCTGTAGTAATATATTTTCTTTTAAAGTCAATTCAATTTTAAACGAGCAAAACAATGGAATTATAACATACTTTAGTTAAGCTCTTACGACATAATAATATTATGAGAACCAAAACGGCATATGTTAACCATTTTGGAAATGAAACATAAATAAAAACATAGCAATAAAATATATTTAACAATAAAATTATCAAATAAGAAACAATTTTAAATATTCATTTTATTGAAATAAAACTATTTTACGGATTCTATCGCGTTTATTCACTTTTTTATGTTCCCGACGTTTGGGCTGCTTAACAGCAAACCATGGTCACGGGGGGACTGAGGTGTTGACGTCCTGATGCCATAGTTAATAACTGGGTACCCTTATATTTAAGTAGTTTACCCTTATATTTAGTTGTTGTTTGCGGTCCGATCCTCGCAGAAAGTGCTCAGTGTCTCGAGGTCTTGCAATGGTACGCTTGGTTTTGGTTTTGGTTAAATTTTAGGTATTCCTCTGGGTACAATACTAGTACAATAAAAGTAGTAAAATAAAATAATAAGTAAAAAACAAACCTACATTTTTTAACTACTTACGGAAATCTTTGCTTTGGCTTTGTTCAAATGAGATTACAAATTACGTGAAGTTACATTCAACTATACAAATTCTTCGTTATGCTCAAAGCCTAGAATCCTAATCATAATAACATCAGCGAACCTTGTAAATAAAAGTAAACAATATTTGAAACTTTGTACTTTAACAAAACTAAAAAAATTATAAATTGCGTTGCTGCTTGTACTTATAGGTGAAACATTTTGAATAATTAACCTGCTGGCCTGAATTTTCACTGAAATGAAGTAGTAATCAACCGAAATGATAAAACAATTCACCGAAATGAAAATATTATACACCGAAATCCAAAGCACTCACCGAGATGAGAATTTTTATCATTACGGTGAGATTTTTATCATTTCCGTTGACAGTTTAGGCCACCGAATCAACCGAAATGAGACCACTGAAATTAAAAACAGGGACAAAAAATTGTATTAGTAGAAAACTATTTATTATAGGATGTAGTGAATACTACACAAATAAACGTAGTACAATAAGCTTGCTCACGAATACTTAATTAAATGTACTAGATCATTGGATGACAAGTTATACCTATAAACGGAAATGAAAAGAAATTTGTCCCATCACACCGATATGAGATACTTTCGTATTTTTCGGGACTTTGCAGGCTAGCTGCGCACGTCCTCTGACGATAAACACATAGGCAGCATTGGTACGTAACTTTTAAGGACATGAGGGGGGAGCTAGAGTTGTTCTATACAAAAATATTCTTGATAAACTTTAGGTCACCGTAATGAAAGGACTTTCTGGGACACATACATTTGTACTTACCAGTTATTAAATTGAGGAGATATTATTATAAAACCACTTTGTGATAATACTATCACTATTCACGATTAAAATAAAAGTTGCTATAAATCTGAATAACCAATATTTTTTGTTGTACGAGGGAAATTACACTGAAAAATGTAATGCGGACAGCTACCGAAATGAAAAAAACAGGGCTTTAGGATTTTTTTTCGTAATTAACTGCAAACCTAATGAAGAAATAATTTTGCCACGCATAGGCACAAACCTCTTCTAGCTAGAAAAAAATAATAGAACTGTATAATAACGTTCCACACTACCGATTTCATCCGTGCCGCGTAAATTTTGCTGTTGGGAAATCCACCCTTATATTTTTATATTCCTTTTAAATTGTTTGGTTTACAAAATAACCAAAAACTTAATATAGACCTTAATATACGCTAGTATAATTCCAAATAACATTTACACGTTTCGAGTACACCTGATACCCAGTAGACATCGTAATTCTCAGCCTAAACACAATTGTCAGTGAAGCCAAAGAAATACGTAAATTGTATTTAACCAAACAAAAATTCGCCACATCAAACGCCCCGACGACGGCGTTCAATCAAAGTTTCTGCGCGCGCTAACCTTGTTACAAAGTCTTCAGACAATAGTTTATTATGTGACGATTGCCGAAGCCGATGGGCGGAGCTCGGTGACTTTGTAACGGCGGCGTCGCAAAGTTTTGTCGGCGTTTTAATAGTTTGTCAATACTTTTATTGGGTGACATGTATGTTTGTTAAAAGTGGAGTATCTTTATTCTTGAATGCCTTTGACATGCCGGTAGATAGAATACGTTTAAGAATGACATTCTGAATGGATCTGTGGGCACTACTTTAAAATGAGTAATGTTACTCCAACCTCATGTTGTTAGGTTGTTCTTTTTAACCCCCGACAAGAAATGAGGGGTGTTATAAGTTTAACATGTGTATTTGTGTATCTGTGTCTGCCTGTGGCCTCGTAGCGCCCAAGCGGATGAACCGAATTCAAGTTTGTTTTTTTTGTTAGATAGGTATTCTGATCGAGAGTGTTCTTAGCTATGTTGCATGAAAATCGGTTTAGCCGTTTGAAAATTATCAGCTCTTTTGCAGTTTTAAGAGTCGTCACAATGGGGTTTTTTTTTTTTATTACATGCTCTAATATGAATCTTTTCTATACATTTATAAATTAACAAACTCTTATTATAATATAAACGGAATATAAATTAATTAGGTATGTACATATCTACCTACCAATAATTTAGAAAATGTACAAATTTAGGCCCATGCGGAACCGTATCCAAGATGCTAGCCGCTCTTCCTGTGCGAGGAAATGCACTGCCCTTCAGTTTGAGACTGCGTTGACCAAGCAATCTTCAATTGTTTTTGTTCAAGTTCATTCTTTTTGTAGCAATGAAAACTGATTTCAGAATGTAGGCAATTCAGGGTTTATGCGTAAATAAGACTATTGAATAAACTAACGCTTACTAGGGATTTAGTTAACTGCACTAGCTTAGTTAACATGAACAAAAATAATTTATGTATTTCACTTGTTTTATCTCCAACGCCAATTGTAACTTCTTATTTCAGATACCTATTTTTAATGAATAAATCCAGAGATGTATTTATTTATTGAGCCGCACAATCAATATGAGAAGTTGCTCGGAATTGCTGTGTATTTTAACCCCTCAACCATGATAGATACAATTTATTTTCCGAAGTTTTAAATGAATGCCCCCCTTTATTAAGACTTGTTCAGACCGAAGCGGTATCCATTCCCGTCGATGTTTCACATCTCTAGTTCTAATAACCCTACACTTCCCCACCACGCTCCCGTAGGTGTACTTTACCCTTCCGTTAAAGCTGATTTGGCCATTGGCCATAAGAGTTATTGAGTATATATAGGTGTTATAGTATACGTGAATATAACCATTATTGTTGTTGCAAGTAATACGTAATACGCTTTGGTAATACGTAGGTTCTAGACAATCACTCGTCCTTCAAAAACTCCGCCGTCCGATTACTTAAAACGCCGTTTAGTAAAGCCAATTTCAACCTATAACCCCTCGTAATAATGTCCATAGATATAATAATTGTGAAGACATACAGATTTTTTTAATTAGACCATAAGCAACTATAAATGATAGGGAAATATGACCCAGACTCGCGTCTTGAGAAAACGTTACGCTGTCTTATAAGTCGCAAAGATAACTCAAATTCAGCAAAATGTCACTTAACTTTCTTTTAGTAATTGGCAGCATAATTACTTATGTAATTCTTGGTAATATCAAAAGGCAACACACTGGACTTATTATATTTATAATTATTGACTAAATAAGCAACTGGCGATAAAAAAATATACATATATATAACAAATGTAAAAAGACAAGCCCGCTGAGTTTCTTGCCGGATCTTCTCAGTAGAGGTTCAGGTTGCGTTCCGATCCGGTAGTAGATATAAGAAAAACGATTTGAATTTGAATTTGAAAGAAACTTACTCTTATCAACTCCATTCTATTTGAATATTCGAATGTCTTTCTTACTCCCTCTTACCCGCCTGGTCTGTAGTACCTCCTTGACGTTGTGCTGAATGCCGTTGATATCTAAACAGTTATTAATCGTCAACAAAATGTCCCCTTATGCGGTCAGCCCCACACGAACCCGTGGCGAATTCACGCGCGAATACACCGCAACTATGGTGGATACAAATCATTTGTTATCTCCTATATACTTTATTTTATATTATATTTGGATGAATACGGCGCCTTTGCCGTTCCAGTGTGCAGATGGTTTTATTTTTTTTTGTTTTCTGTCTATGAACATCGGCAATCCGGCCATATGTGGCGGATAAGTAACGTAGTTGGGTTATGAAGCTTTAACTAAAAAGGAGGGATCACTGTTGTAAAAATAACAAGCTGTGTGTGAGGCTCCGGGTGGTACTGTGTCTCCTACTAGGATGTCCTCGGGGACGGTAGGGGTATTTAAATATGGTTACTAACACAGTCCCACCAAAAACATGTTACTCAGCCGGCTTTTTCTAACCAGTATTAAGTGTAATAAATAGATTTTAACGTATGTTAATAGAGTACAATATAGGTAATAATAACAAAAAAAAAATTCGCTATCCAATAACATAATAGAAATCCATCATTGAAATAAAACAATTTTGCGGATTCTATTGCATTTATTTAATTTTTTATATGTTTGTTCCGGGTAATCTCTGAAACGGCTGGACCGATTTTGACGGGACTTTCACCTGTAGATAGCTGTTGTTATAAGCAGTAAATTAGGCTACCTTTATTTTAGAAAAACCAAATTTAAAAAAAATGGGTCCTGTCGCGCGGGCTCAGAACGCGGTAGCGGGCTTTTTTGTTAAGTTAAATTCCACGTGGACAAAATCGCGGGCTCAGCTAGTAAATATATGTTTTTGGCAGTTGTAACACAGTACATACTTATCACAGCCACCTATGTTGACCTACATAATCCCTGCCTAAATAATGTTGTTCTACACTTAGCTATAGGTTCTAATCTTGTTCCAATTAATAGAAATAAATATATTTTATATTGGTGGTGACCTACACTCATTTTGAACCGGTATTTATTTAACTACTCTTATCCTACTAATATTATAAATGCAAAAGTGTGTGAGTGTGGGTGTATATTTGTTACTCTTTCACGCAAAAACTACTGAACGGATTTGGATGAAATTTGGAGCATAGATAGTTTATAACCGGGATTAACACATAGGATACTTTTTATCCCGATAATCCCGAAATTTTTGTTAAGTTAAATACTACGCGGACGAAGTCGCGGGCACAGCTAGTATATTATATTCGTCTTCTAAACGGTAATCGTCAAGGGTCACATGTGGCCACAAACACAATGGATTATGAGATATTGACTTTTCAGCGCGCAGCTGCCGCGTAGAGGCAAAAACATGATATAAAACAACTTTGACACGGGCCAATATTATGGTATCCCAAGTGTATCTTTGATTTGGACAAAGGTAATAACTACGAATGTTAAAATAGGTACGAAACTCATGTATAACTCACGAATACTCACCTATCAATTTTATTTTGTGTGAAAAATTGTTCATACTTACAACATTTTTTTTTAATTCGTAGATATTATTATTAAGTTCATCAAGAGAAAAAAACTGTTTTAAAATACTAAAGGAAGTATCTAAGTGCTTAGAAATCTTTTTTCAAAGCTTTATAATTTCTAATAAAGTGTTGCAGTATTTTTGACTACAAATATCTTGTTATCCATAGTATCAAAGCACCTGTTGATCTCAAACTGACAGGATAACTCAATATTAAACAAAACAACAAACAACTTAAGCGGATTACGAACAATAATACTTTTAAACACTCAAAATCTTTCGAGTCAAAGTGTCAAATATTATTTCTAACCCAATTAACTGAACGTAACCAGAAAAAAAACAGCTGTGCGTGATAACAAAATAATTATTTTCAATAATTGTAACCTTTATCGTAACTATCTAAAGTTGCTTTTGCAACGTCTCAATCGCAAATAAATGTACGTTCTAGTACCGTTGACGTATCCCATTGAAGATATCCCTTTGTAAACCGACAATGGCTAATGCACTCATGATCCTTTCAACATTGTCATCTATACTAAGTACTTGAAGTTGTATAATATTCAGTATTAAAAACGGTAAGACGACCTTAACATTGTGGATTAAGGTATAGTTTTCACTAAAATGTACTCTCAAAGTGGTAATATAACTTTGTATGGAGGTGCGTAATTGAAATTTTGACTTTGGTAAATTGTGTGACGGGGCGATACAGTGTGTCGAATCGCGGTATGTTATAATTGACAGCTCAGCATGATTCCAGAGAAAGTATGCAAAAAGAATGACAAAGATAGTTAGTATGGATTTATTCAAATAATTGTTATTTGTCGTCATACATAAGGTAAAATGATTTGAGGACTGTATTCATATCGTAACTTTTATGAATAAAATATTTCAATTTTCACATGAGACCATCAAAATATCATAGCGCTGCGCTGGGTTGTGATTGATATTTTACGCAAATACCTATTATATAACACAAACTCATAATAACATAACTAATATAAGAGTCGGCGCAATAATCTTGAGTATGGAAATTTATACATGCCTTCTTTATTTGATAAACACTCATGAATACTGTAATCTATAAATTTTAACAAAACATTTTTAAAAATAAATAGGTGTTGCATCAAAGTATTGAACTTACATCACAAAAACCCGCAATAATTTTCACAAACAACTGTGTATCACACATCTGTTCCGCCACACCCAAGCTCTTAACCATTGCAATAAATAAAATTAAATATTTTACGTCACCCCACTGCAAGGTTAGTGGGTGCAGACATTTCCATTAATAACTATTTTTATTAGTGGAATGTTTTATTAGGGGATTTCGTTGATAAAATAAGGGTACTTACAACCCCCTCTATATCCTCCGAAGGTTTGCGCAGCGATGCACTGGCGTAAAATATTATTCTAAGTTATTTACTACTGCTGCCATCTATGAAAGTATGTTAGTATTAATGCAAAAAGCTCAACCGAGATTGAATTATAGTAACTACCCCTCAATAGATGTCACTGTTAAAAATATACTCCACTTGGCAGAAAGAATCTCCAATGAAAACCACCAATAAGTCTTCCATTGCCATAAGTTAGAAGTATATAGTTAGAATATTTTTATTCTTATAATAGGTACCTAGTAGTTTATATATTATGTAGTCTTCTTATAGGAACCTTGATTTGTACAATAGGAAAACACTCCGTTGAGTTAGACCTTGCCATTGGCTGAAATGAAATGTCGCTTCGCCATTTATTTTAGTTACTCCACTTGCACTGAAGAAAAAATTACAAGAAATTATTGAACCACAAATTGGTAACAGTTTTTTCCATTACAAAGCATTTTTCGTAACGTGAAATGTACTTTGTAACTTTCTAATTAAAGGGTAAAAAAATACAATCTACACTAAAAACAGAATGCCCTTAGAGTAACTGTTGAAGGGCGGTGGGGTGTGAGTGTGACGTCACGATTCCCTCCCCTCCCCCAAATGAAGCCATTTACAACTAACGAAGGACTAACACTTAATTACAGTTTGACCTTGCCGGTCGAATATTAAAGGGGCAACTTTCGAGGTTAAATTTTGTATGGTAAGTATTTACTTAAATGATTTACCCACCTTGACTCTTGATTTGTTTAAGTATTCTATTTCTTCTTAACTACTGATACTTACATAAATTATTACTATGATTTAACATTTATACTAACCTACTTGCTAATTATTTAGTAAATATGCAAAATTGATAGGTATCGTTTTTGTGACCTTTTTGTGACCCCTCTTGGTGACCCTACTAGATCAAAACAAATTAAATAAACAGAATACAATTTTCCATTGCTTCTAGCATTATTGTAGTTTTATACTAACTCTACGGTAGGACACAGATTAAAAAGACGTCAAATAATAATATATAATTTTTAAGTGGCTCATTCGAATTTCTTTAAAAAAGCATTAAAATACAGATAAAATTAAATCGTCGTGACGCTAGTCGTAAAATAGGCGCCATGTAAACTGTGTCATGCCGCAAATAAGCTACGCCAAATGCTACGGGGCTACGGTTCTTGAAATGCCATCGACTACGAAATGCTACGGCGCGTAGCGAATGCTACGTCATACGCTACGAAAGAGGAGATTGTATCTAAAATTGGGTGGACTTTTCTCCAATGTTTGATTATTTTTCAAAATATACCTACTTATAATTATGATTGAAATAAATTTTGGTTTGGTATATTTTCTTGAGCAAGCACCGAATTGATTTTCTTGGTATTTTTAAATGTTTTTTTTTTATAAAACAAAAATAACGTAGCTGTTAGAGATTAAAAAATAAAAAAGTGATATATTTAAATCTATGGATTAACTGAATAAATATTAGGCGCCACCATGTCTCCTCTTCCGTCAATCCTAGACAAGACAGAACAACTTTAAATATACCAACCACATTTATGCAAGTTAAACCCTATTGTATTAGGAATACAAGTGTCTTAAACCGCACATAAATAACTTTCATACTATTGCAGTTAAAGCAATGAATTTTCAACTGTAAAACTATAGTACTAAAAGCAATTACAATAGTTTAATGTGGCTGTTATATTTTGTGCAACACATTTTTACTTTAGCAGCATATTTAAGTCAATGTAAACCTTATGCCTATTGTAATAAAGACCGATAACACTGCATTATGAAGAGATTAAGTTTGTGCCCGTGGATCGCGCAGTCGCCAATCTAACCGGCAGTTAGTCCAGTGTCGCTACTGGGCACGGTTGTATTAATCCTCCAGTTGGACCGACCATAACCAAACCACAGTCAATTTTGGGTGTATTAAAAAAAATCCTAGTCAATTCCCGCCTTCCATTTTCAAAAAAAGAACCATTCCCATTATAAAATATTTTTTTTTTATAACCAGTAAATTCTGTAGTGCACTTCCAATTTTGAATTAGGTTACTCGATTAACGAAATATCGATTTAATTTCGGTAATAAATGTGTGTATTCCTATGAGTGCAAGAGGCAGAGGCGTCAAACGTTTGGCGGTGTGTTACGTAACGGTACCGGGGAAAATCGATATCCTGAGCGTATAAATAGCGTACGTTTGAGAACAGCTGGCCGGCAGTCGGACACCATGCAGCCTACGGTAAGAACTCCAATATTTTAACTAATTAAATGTATATAATACAACGATTATTTATATAGTTTTTTCCTCTGCGTTTTTAATATAAAAATAAACTGCTCTTTCTCATGTTTTGTCAGAGAAAACACGATCAACTGAAACACTGTTTTTTTTTAAAAAAAAAAACTATCGGTGTTATGTAGACTTCGTAGTTCTCGTAAATAGTGCTACGAATTCCGTAGCACCTTTACCCCTCTAATAGCGGGTAGGTACACATACATTTATTACTTTGCCGTATTATATTATTACCAAGGAGGATGTAAAACTCATTATTTTAATTCTGGAAAGCCCCGCCGAGTAGAACGTTGCTATTTTATCTTAGCGTATCAAAGTATAAAAACTCACTTGATTTTTAAATTATTAATATATACTGTACTAGCTGTGCCCGCGACTTCGTCCGCGTGTAATTTAACTTAACAAACATTTCGAGATTATTCATCCACTATTTTATCCCCTTGGGGGTAGAATTAATCAAAATCCTTTCTTAGCGGATGCCTACGTCATAACATCTACCTGCATGCCAAATTTCAGCCCGATCCGTTCAGTGGTTTGGGCTGTGCGTTGATAGATCACTATGTCAGTCAGTCAGTCAGTCAGTCATCTTTGAGTTATATATATTTAGATATTAAAATCCTATCATTATCTCCTTATAATAGTCAACATTTACAAACTAAGGTTCTATAGTTATAGCTATTGATACCAATTCTGTCGTCGGCAAATCACGACAAAACTAAAGACACATCGCAACTATTGTTGTCTAGCTCAAACATTGGGACAAAGAAAAGGATGCCAATACTGTTTAGTTCAGTTTACGTACCAACATAATCAGTACCATTGTTTGAACAAAGCGTCGTCGGTATTAAATCCATTATTGGCGAGGGTAGACACGTTCCCATTATACAGGATTTGAGGATTTAATTATCAGACAGGTAGATTTTATAGGTAGACCTTAGCCCTACCAGCACCAGCGTGGACTTCTGGATAACCTCTGTTCGAGTCACGATAGCTCATGGACCCAGCTTGTGGTCCGAATGTCGAACCAAAACCTGGTAGCGGACGTCCAGCAATGGACTATTATTACGAAAAATTCTATTTGCGTAAACGGCGTTCCCAAAACGAGCGCACGAGGCGGTATACATCAGGTGCCCAATCTCGCTCGACAAGTCTCGCAATACGTCAGTTTTGACACTTTTCCGATAGAATAACTGTCAAACTGACGTATATATGAGTGGTGATGCGAGCGGTTAAAATACTTGGGTCCCTGGATGGGTGACCGTTAGTGGCATTTGCAATGAGCGATTCGTGCTTCGGAGGACACGTTAAGCGGTCGGGTCCCGGCTATCACAGTCCTTAAGCCGTCACTGAAACGTATGAACAAACACTCGCATTTAATATTAGAATACTAAATAATTACGTCTTCTCAATCCTTTGGGAATGAATTATGATGTTGAAGTTTAAATTATGTTTAGGCATTCCCATATGACTTGTGAGGTTTATTTAAACAGTTTAGTTAGAGTTTACGTGTAACGGTGGTTAAGGTGAAGGCGCCTGTCTAGCCCGCGAAGTTCAAATTTTTTGAGTTCTTTTAGAAATTTTTCAAAATCTGACAATAATAAAAGACAATTTTTTGTAATTCGCGAAAAAGACCGTGTGCAGTGCATTTATTAATACATTTATTTTACTCTAAATATTATCACGGTGGATATGATACTAGTAAATCACTAAATATACAAAAATTGCCAGATTATCTGGATAGCTGTCGTTCTTGAAATGTTTTAGAGTAAGTTGGATATATTAATAAATGTACTGCACACGGTCTTTTTCGCGAATTACAAAATTTGTCTTTTATTATTGTCAGATTTTGAAAAATTTCTAAAAGAACTCAAAAAATTTGAACTTCGCGGGCTAGATGGGCGCTTTAGCCTTAAGTTAAACAAATAGTAAGCTATTAAAACCGAATACAGAATTAGTTGTCAGGTGTACCTCAGGTGTACATTTGAACATGAGTTTATTTGGTAGTTAATTATGATTATGTAACATTTCAGTTTATAATAATTTGGATGATTTACTGAATTACCGAGATATTAAAAAAAAGCGATTGCTGTCTATTCTCTGAGACCTTACTAGCTGTTGGTACCAAGGCCAACGAGAAGCGATACGAAAATGGATAGATTATTTAAATACCAATAAAAATATATTTCTTTCTTTCTTTCTTTTTTCTATTTTATTAAATTTGTTGTTTTTAAAGACTCCTTTATTTATTTTTATTTACCACTAGCTGAGCCCCGGGACTCCGTCCGCGTTCTGTTGAATTTTTTCCTGAATTTTCTTTGCTATAAACCTCACGGAGCCCGAGACCTTTCCAACGAATGCAAAACCGTGGAAATCGGTTCGTGCGTTCTGGAGTTATAGCGTCAGGAAGGAAAACCCGACTTATTTTTATATAGTAGAAGACTAGCTGTGCCCCGTGACTCCGTCCGCGTTCTGTTGAAATTTTTCCTGAATTTTCTTTGCTATAAACCTCACGGAGCCCGAGACCTTTCCAACGAATGCAAAACCGTGGAAATCGGTTCGTGCGTTCTGGAGTTATAGCGTCAGGAAGGAAAACCCGACTTATTTTTATATAGTAGATTACGGTTTCCAACACAGAATGAACAATGAAAATTACCGCCCGCATGTTGTCTAGCCTTGCGAGGACCGACTTGATCTGTAACATTATTATATTGAGACGTTAATATACCAAGCACACCAAGACATACTATAAAGGTTACATTTAATTTTGTTCCAAGCTGTAGCCAACTGACTAGAGCTCATACACGGGTAGTAATACCCTCTCACAGAACATCCGAGTAAAGTAATCATTATAGCTGCATTTCGTACGATGAGTGAGAGAGCCGGAAGCCAAACCCATCTATCCAGCTTCCCTTCAGGTGGGCAACGTGCGAGCAATGCTATTGGTATTGCAAGCACCTATAGGCCACGTTAACTGCTTAACATCAGATCGTAAGCATGTTTAACCGACTTTGTTCTACATATATTTTTATTTATTATAGCCTACTTTGTTTCCCACTGCTGGGCAAAGGCCTCCCCTTTTTTACGCCACAGATCCCTATCTTGGGCTTGTTGTGGCCACGATTCTACACATAAAATAGTGAAAAAAAAATTGCAATGTTATCGGTATAAACGATGTCATGTGTAATTAATGTTTTATGAATAGTAATATAAATTAATGTTATGTTTAGAAACGAGGAAATAACTCTTAACTATTGTAACCCTGAGATCGGTTACGATAAGCCCCAGCGCACACCGCTGGAGGCTCGGCGGAGAGCTATTGAAGACAATTTAATATAAACCTTAACTCCCTTGACATACGGTATGTATGAGCAGTCGCGCGTATGCTCTTGTAGTAGCTTGTGGGCGCTCCGAGCACCGCGTGCGAATTTATTCAAGCGACCGTATGACAAGGTAGTTAAGGTTTATATTCAATTGTTGTCTTCGATTGCCCTCCGCCGCGCCTCCAGCGGTGTGCGCTGGGCCTAACGCTTAATACACGGTCAGAGGTCAACTCGCTGACTGTCGGTAATCGGATACAGTAACCTCGACACTTGACAATAGATTCGTAGGTTTTCTTCTATAACACAGTGTTTTAATGTACTGTGTAAATTAGGGGTAGAACAAATTTCCATAAACATAAAAATGTAATAAAACTAGCGACCCGCCCCGGTTTCGGACAGCTCTAAAATTATCAGTGTTTCTCTACTATATTTTGCATATATTATTCATACTAAACTTCCTCTTGAATCACTCTATCTATTTAAAAAAACCGCATAAAATCAGTTGGGTAGTTTTAAAGATCTAAGCATACATAGGGACAGACAGCGGGAAGCGACTTTGTTTTATACTATGTAGTGATGAACGCATACTAATAAAATTATAACTTAAGTCTATGGCACCACAGCACAGGTAACGTAAAACTTTAGACGGACTAAAAAGATAGAAAAAATAGGGACATTGTAATTTATTTCATTTGGAGTCAACCTATACACTTGAGAAGTAATTTTACTGGAATTAAATTATTAAGATTAGCCATGCTCCAGTCCAAGCAAATAAACCTCGTTCTTTTATTTTTGGCAAAGCGCCCGCCATGAGTTAAGTAATATTAGGTACATACATAGAGCTAGACTAGACAGTCTGTCGTCTGGCCTGGCGCCGCACAGTCGCCCAATTGCGTCATAGATGACGTCACGGGTCGCGAAGAGACACCCATGTTCAGCAAGTAACAAATCCCTCTTGCATTGCCTACATGCGCAGTACTTGCAAAGCTAGATAGGCGGATAGTTCGTCGTTATTATCATCATGGCTGATCTCCCCGAATCGGTGGGTAGAGGGCTAAGTACCTACCTCGTATTGTCATACTATAATGTATCATACCTACTAATATTATAAAGAGGAAAACTTTGTTTGTTTGATTGTAATGAATAGGCTCCGAAACTACTGAACCGATTTGAAAAATTCTTTCACTGTTGGGAAGCTACACTATCCCCGGGTGACATAGGCTATATTATATTTAAAACAAAATTAGGGATCCTTACTAAAACTCCAATAATGTACCCGTGCGAAGCCGGGGCGGGCCGCTAGTATCTCATAAAGAGAAAATTTTCAGGAGCATGAAAAACTTTAAATATTTGATATCCTATAGGTGTCCATTTCAGAGTAAGAATGTATACAATAATATTAGGGAGGAACTATCAAATATGATTTTGTTATTGTAATTTATTTTCTCAGTTTACAAAGTACCTACCTATCCCTAAGAATGTATACAATAATATTAGGGAGGAACTATCAAATATGATTTTGTTATTGTAATTTATTTTCTCAGTTTACAAAGTACCTACCTATCCCTAAGAATGTATACAATAATATTAGGGAGGAACTATCAAATATGATTTTGTTATTGTAATTTATTTTCTCAGTTTACAAAGTACCTACCTATCTTACAGGTATAAATGTATTCTATTACCTAAACAATAGCATCCTTCAAAGGTATATCTCAAACGATAAATCAGTATATTGTATAAACAAGTAAAGCAGTGAAAGGTCTGATCGGATACAATCTTTGTATAAGCTCTGTGTAATTCGTTTACAGAAACCCTCGGGACCTTCTAGAACACTCAGAAGATTACTCAGTTTTGACATGTGATAAATATAAGGAGCTTTGATAAAAGAAGTATAATTATAGAATTCCTCGGAGGGCTTGTCATCGCTAGCATCGTCTAACTCATGTGAGGATCAAATATATATTATAGGTCCCAGAATTGATTCTGGATAGCGAAAACTATTCATCATAACTTACAGCACTATTTTCGTGAAATTCTAAAAAAAAAATATTATTTATAGTACTCATAAAAAATGCTTATAAATAATATAAAATAAAAACAAAAACATATTAAAAAATAACCCCTGCCCGCGTGGGATGGTGCCATGAATGTTGGCTAGGTACATTTCCTCGTGGAATCGATAGGCTGAATTTTTGAACGAGGAATGAGCCAGCTCTCTTGTCACCTGAAGAGGCAATCGTTATTAAATCCGTTCATCCGTTCTTGAGTGACCCTAATTCAATCTCACAAACAAACAGTTTATAATACTCAGTTAACGACCGCTTGGCGCAGTGGTTCGAGTGGTTGCGGGTTCGATTCCCGCCGGGGCAAATTTCGGAAATGGCCTTTTTGTAATTTGCCCAGGTCTGGGTATCACTGGGATCGCCCCCAGTCCATTGAACGGTACCTATAGTACAAGCGTTGCTTAGTTTGCAACCATAAAGTTGGTGTGTTCGTCGGGCGATAAAAATAAAATAAAAATAGGTATGATTTGGATTTTTTATAACGACTGGTCCCGCCACAGACTCCAGTGTTACTCCTGTAAGCCAGGATCGACAATAGTGATCAAGACGATAATTATTATTAAAATGTAAAGATATATAACTCACAGCACTTCAAACCTCAGGTATTTGACAAGCAAACATAGTTTACTTTTCATCAGTACCATTTTCGATATAAGAACACTGTTAATGTTCACCGAATCTTATTTTAGCCACAAGAAAGGGTCTCGAACCTGATACAATCTATCCCAATGTAGCGTAATCCACTTATTTGTCCCACGAGGCCAGTGGCGAATTTACAAATTTCCAAGGTATAGGCTGTAAATTTTTTGCCGCCCTTGCCTCTTTAGCGGAAAAGGGAAGATCTTCCAGCCAGGCGGGTGTTGTGCCTGGCGGGGCGGCCGCTATGCCCCGCTGGTTATTCTCGGGGTCTTGTATATATTATAGTCACGATGCTTGCGAGACTTAATATCGTGATTCAGTTTTTCTATGAAGAATCCGTACATTGTATTGAGGCGCTGCATTTAGCGCCATCTGTCCGCTTCTGTCGGCGACGTGAATGTGAGGTCGCCACACCTCTACAACTGTCATGTCAGTGTACACCGAATGTACTATGACAAGTGAGAGGGGAAAGTCATCGACAAAATTTGTTGCAGACTTCTATCTGTAAAACTTCAGAAAACCGTCATTTAGAAATCTTTTTGATATCTATGAGGGAGCAAAAAAAAAAATCGGCCCACAAATTTGCCGCCCCAAAAATCTGCCGCCTACTCAGCCTGCTGGTAAATCCGCCACTGCTCTAGGTCCCTAGAGGGTCCTCTTCGCAATCTTCACAAAATAACTCGAAGCCTACACGAGTCTCGATCATATCAGGTTTATTTTGACCCAAGAAGCTTTACTATTTGCTAATTGAAATGAAAATGGATGTTGTCTTTATAAGAATAAAGCGATTATATACGTATTTGGAAAATAGCTCAAAATCTTGTTTAAGTAATGACACCCACAGTTTTGTTTCCACGAAATCATATTTTTTTTAAGGAGTAAGAAAGTACCTATTTATATACATCTCTAACCCCTTCCGATTATTTCAAAATTGCAGTAAATCCTCCTCGTCTTTAGAGGAGACTTATAACAACCATTTTGCTTATCTTATACCCAAAAATGGGAAACAGTACTCCAAAACCGATATAAAAAAACTTTTCCACAGAAACAGTGAAAACAAACTTTGAGCGTGTGTTTGTGCAGATCAAACATAACTCTTAAGGTGAAGGCGCCTGTCTAGCCCGCGAAGTTCAAATTTTTTGAGTTCTTTTAGAAATTTTTCAAAATCTGACAATAATAAAAGACAAATTTTGTAATTCGCGAAAAAGACCGTGTGCAGTGCATTTATTAATACATTTATTTTACTCTAAATATTATCACGGTGGATATGATACTAGTAAATCACTAAATATACAAAAATTGCCAGATTATCTGGATAGCTGTAGTTCTTGAAATGTTTTGGAGTAAGTTGGATATATTAATAAATGCACTGCACACGGTCTTTTTCGCGAATGACAAAATTTGTCTTTTATTATTGTAAGATTTTGAAAAATTTCTAAAAGAATTCAAAAAATTTGAACTTCGCGGGCTAGATGGGCGCTTTAGCCTTAAGAAGAGTGTTATCGAGGATTATAACAAGGGGTTGAAATATTATTTGGGTCGGACGAAGCTTCATTTCTTGGTGAACTTAAGTCACGATGCTTTCAAAGGGAGTTCTGGCCAATTTTTTTAACATAAATAAGTTTCTTCGGTGGTGAGCATAATTATATCTAATTGACGTAGCTTATATACATGTCGCCGCCAACTGGCTTAATCCGCCGTTCAATTAACAGCCTAGGCACTTTACTAAACAGCGCCGTTCAACTAACGGCCTAAATGATATTCAGCCGTATAGTCTATTACAACATTTAATAAATTGGCTGGCTAATGCTTAGGCAACTGGTTGAAATTTAAGTACTACAAAACTTTTTCAAAATACTACCCAAGCAGAACGACCTGGATGGGTTTAGGTTAGGGTTATTTTTTTTATGACCCCACAGAAACCCCACCCGGCAAATAGATTCGGTGGATCTAAAAAAAAACGTAAAAAACCTAAGTACCTAATAAAATGATTCCATCAAAGTTGTTTTTTTCCGACGCCATATTGACCATAGAGAATATAGAATATAGAGATATTGACAGTTTGGTGAGTTTCGGCGCTAGGTGGCAGAAAGTAAAACTAAATAGAAATGAACAGTCTAGGCAGGTAATTAAACGGCTAGGCAAGTAGTTAAACGTCATCGATCCAAGTCATTTGCCTAGCTGTTTGATCAAATGGCTGAATATCATTTAGGCCGTTAGTTGAACGGCGTTGTTTAGTAAAGTGCCTAGGCTGTTAATTGAACGGCGGATTAAGCTATTTGGCTGCGACATACATACTAACATAAGTTTGGGTTTTTTGTTACAAAGTTATTTTAGTTAGTTATTTATCTTTGGAGGGTTTTGGTCTGATTATGACATTGACATTGACACTGACATTTCCAGATTTAAGTAAATTTACTGATTAATTATAATTATTTGCAAAAATGAATATGTAAAACAATAAAAAATGTTATAGTTAATTATTAGGTGTGTAATAAAAGGCTTTTTTATTTTTATTTTATTTATATACATGCGGACTCGAACGAGGTAGTACCACCCTTTCACAGAAAATCAGCTTAAATAAGCTATTATACCTCACAACCCCCTACTATCGTTATTGTGGGTTATCCCTAAGAGATAGACATATACCATGGCGGACATTTTTGTAGACCTTTTTGAGGTGTACAATAATGTAGTACAATATTTTGATCTATCTCGTAGGGATCAGCCAACGTTTGCAATATAAGCGGAAAAAAAAGTGTTTATTTACGACATCACATTAGAAACCTCTAAAATTATCAGTGTTTCTCTACTATATTATGTATTACGTATACGTATAAACCTTCCTCTTGAATCACTATCTATTAAAAAAACCGCATCAAAATCCGTTGCGTAGTTTTAAAGATCTAAGCATACATAGGGACAGACAGCGGGAAGCGACTTTGTTTTATACTATGTAGTAATAACCGCCCAATATATGCTGACCCACCCCTCGTGCCCCCGTTCAATTATAAGTACCAGCTTGAAGGAATCCCGCTGATATCCGGGGTTCACGTTACGTTAGCGGCTACTGACGCACACGGGACCACGCCGATCAATACTAGTGACGTACCGCCACATTGCACTTGAAAACGACTCAATGATACGTCTATTATACAAAACTTCCATGGATACGTCACTACAAATAGGTCACGTGGGGTCGCATTATAAAGATTTAAAAATAGAGCCGTTGTTTCACTTTATGGCGGGAACTGGAACGTGATGTTGTAATTTTAGTTTTAATTCCCAAAACTTGTGTTTCTGTGTGTAATCTTGGTGGAATGTTAACCATTTTATGTCTACAATTAATGTGCGTGATTGTGGGCAATTGGAACAAAAGTAGTGGAACATGATGTTGCGGGTTCCCGAAATAAGTCTACTAATTTGTCAGTAAAATATCCGCCGCTTTACTGATACGGTGTGGGAGGAGGTTATACTAGGCCTAGCCATAGGCCAAACAAGAATATATAGGTATTTTACTTGACAAAGGCTAAATTCGAACAGCTAAGCTATAAAGTAGTGATCGATTTTTCACAGATAGCGTGTGAAAAAATACATGTGTTTGAGTTTATCTAAGATTTCATATGTGGCACCTGCTACCGACATAGGCCAGAGAGATATAGTCAAAGACATAGGCAGATACTGTTTAAACATAATTTCAATGAAACAATGAAATCGCAAATCGTTCGGTACTTTTCGTGATAAATCATCGACCAGTGACCTCATAAGATTAAATTTTCTAGTGAAACTTCACTGTGAATAAAATCATTGACTGTGAAAAATCACAGTTGAAATAATAGTAAACGAAAATCATAATTTCAATTAATAAAAATCATTTCGATGCCTACCATAGAGAGGAAATAATGTACTTACCTGCTTGATGCAGGGGCCCTTGAACATACAGAGTTTAGGACCGTTTAATACCCAATGGCCCAAATGCTATCGGTTATAATGAAATCAATATTAACGTAATTCAATCGTTCGAAGTAGGTCGACTAAGAACCGATACGCTAAGCAAGATACAAGATACTCGTTCACGTCAACACACAAAGTGATTATTATTATTATTATTACTTATTTAGTTTATGGCTCCCATCGTGTATTGATGATTTCGCCAGTGTCAAGTAATAAATATCAATTACAAACAGTTAAGGCTAAAGCGCCCATCTAGCCCGCGAAGTTCAAATTTTTTGAGGTTTTTTAGTTTTTTTTCAAAATCTGACAATAATAAAAGGCACATTTTGTTATTCGCGAAAAGGACCGTGCGCAGTGCATTTATTAATATATCCAACTCACTCTAAAACATTTCAAGAACGACAGCTATCCATATAATCTGGCAATTTTTGTATATTTAGTGATTTACTAGTATCATATCCACCGTGATAATATTTAGAGTAAAATAAATGTATTAATAAACGCACTGCATACTGTGTTTTTCGCAAATCACAAAATGTTGTCTAAAAATTCAGATTTTGGATAAACTATAAAAATACTCAAAAATTTTGAATTTCGCGGGCTAGACAGGCGCCTTCACCTTAAGAACAATACAATACAAAAAAGTGACCGACCATTTTGAAAAACCAAAATGGACCCCAACACACAAAGTTCTATGGGTTTACATATCTCTCTTACACAGCTGTCATAGTCATAACTGTCAACTGTAACTGTCAAGTCTGTTCTAAGCAAAAAAAATGTCTGTGACCACCATAGCTAGTTTTGAAGGGACCCCAAGAAATCCTATTTATGAGAGCTAAGGGAGCCAAGTTTAAAGTAGACCTATATACCTATACAGATGTGTGGTCAACGGAACCCGATTTAACCCTTTTTACTTGTTTGAGTTCCGTATCGTCTGGCTAAATGGGAAAGCGGAACCCTAACACAATGTTGTCCATCTGAGATATCCGGGGTGCTACTCGTAGCGACGATAATTTACATATCGTGACATTTGTCGTGTCGAATTCTACTCTAAATGGTTGTATCGATTACTAAACGAACGATGCAAAATTATCGACTCGACAAATGTCATGATATATCGATTATCGTCGCTAAGAGCAGCACACCTGCATCGCAATATCGTGAATTGGATTGATAATGTAATTCCCGAATCCCCCCAATACCTTAAGCTGAGCCAAAGACTTGTAAGTTCTTGACTTGTAAGACTGAACGCGCAGGGATTCTAGGGATCTTATGTGCCCTTGCCCTTAAATTTATTGTTTTTTTTATTTATTTTTTTAACCTCATCAAAATCAATACAAAACATGTACCTACGACCTACGCAACCTATAAAACAGTGATAATGCTGCCACTCAATAAAATTTCAATCTTTATGACGTACATTTCGGTCGGATATCGTAAAATAAAATTATTATCGACGCAATCTCGCCGGATGCGAGATGTCCAGTATAATGGCAATAAAAAAAATATTTTCGCAGAACGGCTTTGACTAATAGTATCTACTTTTTTGACGATGAAGAAGAAGAAGAAGACGATGGTTCGCGATTAAAAGAAAAGCGGCATTTATGAAGTTGACACGAAATTTGGTTTTCCAAAATGGACGGTCACGTTTTTGTATTGTATTGCTATTAATTGTTTGTAATTGCTATTTATTACTTGACACTGGCGAAATCATCGATATCGATGGAGCCATCAAATAAAAAATAATAATAATAATAAATACGAAATAAATAACGAAATACTCGTAGCTATATTTTTAAAAGTCCTCGTGAATACATATACAAAGAGAATAGGTACAATACTACCTATACGCGAAATATCTACCTATTAAACTGGGTGGACCATATTTTATGAAGATAGACGAATAAGAACGAAATAGATAAGTCAGAAGAGTGAAGGAAATCCAAATCAATATAATATATTTAAAAAAATGTAGAAGGTGGCGATTGGCGGTGCCTTACCTAGTCTAGCTAACTCTAGGAAATTTGATTTTGTAACCGCGGGGTCCAAGCAAGTAAGTAAGCCTCAAATATCTCAAAATGGTAGTTATCATACTAATATTAAGAAGAGGAAAACTTTGTTTGTTTGATTGTAATGAATAGGCTCCGAAACTACTGAACCGATTTGAAAAATTATTTCACTGTTGGGAAGCTACACTATCCCCGGGTGACATAGGCTATATAATATTTTTAAAAAATTAGGGATCCTTACTAATACTCTAATAATGTAACCATAATGTACCCGTGCGAAGCCGGGGCGGGCCGCTAGTCAAGGTATAAAACAAGGTGTACAAGTTCGTTCTTACTTCCATGTGCTTATTAAATAAGTATCTAAGTAAATAGATGTGAATTTTGAGCTCATATTCGGATGGTCTTCTTTCTTTAATGATTTATCTCAATCCCGTTTTTATGGCTTCACTGTGGGCGTGAGTCCGAATCTATCTTATATTATCTAGTTCGAGTTTTTCTTGTGCTCGTCAGTTGGGTTATTTATTCTGATAATAACTGACGCGAGCGAATGATCCACCTTTTTAACCATCAAAAAAACCTTTGATTTTCTAAATATCGATCAAACAACCACTTTATTTGGGAAATGGCAAATTCCAATCGGTCATTATCATTAAAATCATCCGTGATTTAGTCAAATCACTGTTTTTATTATATCTATTCCTACGATAAATTATTAGTTTGGTTTGTAAACGTTTAAATTGATGTAAAGTGTGAGTAGGTAGGTATGCACACCCTACTAAACAAGCTTTCTCATAATTATTATTTAAATACCTAAATCTGAGTGAGATTTGATTATTATTTACATATTTAGTCACAATGGTGTTGCCTTCTCATATTCTGTTGCTGTTCCTGAGAATGTACACCATCTTTTATTCATTGAAAAGGGTAACCATTGAGTTTCTTGCCGGATCTTCTCAGTGGAAGTAGCATTCCGAATCGGTGGTAGATTCAGACTTCATAAATGCTTTGTTGGCTTACATGAATATAAACAATGTTGAGTTTGAGATATTATTCAATTAATGGAACCGTATAATTATTTATTTTCCAGAGAATGCGGCGGCCTCGTCGGCACAGATGGGTGACGGTATCTGTATTCCTCATCGCCTACTCCGTATTCCAAGCCGTGTTCAGCTCGTCCACGGCCTCCGAGCCGCTGGAAAATGGCGGCGCTGCGGGGCTAGAGAGGACGACTCGCAATTCTGATGGAGGGGAGGGCGCTGGTATCTATTTTGTTGTTTACGGTTGATGCTACAACCACCTTATTAATAAACATGGTATAGTGCGGGAGTATTAACCACAGATTGATATTTTTCCGACATCAGTAATTTTACATTCGAAAGAGGAAGACTAAGCATGGTGTCACTATACAAACGCTAATCCACGTAAGAGACTATTTCGATGTCAGAGAGAGTGAAAGAAAGAACTGTCAAGTGTCAATGTCAGCCCTCTTCGACGTGCCGCCGCCCTGGTAACAAAAAATCCTGGATACCCTCATTGCTGGCGGATGCGGCGTAGGTATGTTGCAGGATAGATATCGCCAGACTGACACCAACACCAACTGTATGCATGGTCCCAAACTAAGCAACGCTTGTACTATGGGTACCGAACAATGGACTGCGGGCGATCCCAGTGACACCCAGACCTGGGAAAATTACGAAAAGGCCATTTCCGAAATTTGCCCCGGCGGGAATCAAACCCACAACCACCATGTGCAGTGTGCCGAGCGAACTACGCTCGAACCACTGCGCCAAGCGGTTGTGAAACAATAAATAATAGGTGCCTGTATTATTGCAGGACAATCACCATCACCAGCAATACCGTCCGTCAAACCAACAGAGCAGGTGGCTCAAGGAGGCAAAAAGAAAATGAAAGGTTTAGAAGAAGAAGATACATCGGTACCAGGAGAAGAAGCCGTGAGCAAGCTCGACGAGGGTAGCAAGAAGAAACAGAAGGATGCTGACTTTACTGAAGTAAGTAGTGTATCATCGAAATATATTGTGTACTAGCTGACTCGACAGACGTTGTCCTGTCTTAACTTTGAATATTGAATTCGAATTTTTCCGCGCAACTTTCTTAATTTTTCTTTAATACGAACCATTTGTCCCTACTTGCCATTTGTCCCTATTATAAAAATAATTTAGCCCTTTTGACGTCCCACTCCTGGGCACGGACCTCCCCACAACACGAGGGGGATTCAGGTCATAATCCACCACGCTGGCCCAGTGCGGGTTGGCGGACTTCACATGTCTTTCGAAAATTGGTTAGATCTTCTAAGACATGCAGGTTTCCTCACGATGTTTTCCTTCACCGTAAGCAAGTGATAATCATATAGATGTCGCAGCCAAATAGCTTAATCCGCCGTTCAATTAACAGCCTAGGCACTTTACTAAACAGCGCCGTTTAACTAACGGCCTAAATGATATTCAGCCATTTGATCAAACAGCTAGGCAAATGACTTGGATCGATGACGTTTAACTACTTGCCTAGCCGTTTAATTACCTGCCTAGACTGTTCATTTCTATTTAGTTTTACTTTCTGCCACCTAGCGCCGAAACTCACCAAACTGTCAATATCTCTATATTCTATATTCTCTATGGTCAATATGGCGTCGGAAAAAAACAACTTTGATGGAATCATTTTATTAGGTACTTAGGTTTTTTACGTTTTTTTTTAGATCCACCGAATCTATTTGCCGGGTGGGGTTTCTGTGGGGTCATAAAAAAAATAACCCTAACCTAAACCCATCCAGGTCGTTCTGCTTGGGTAGTATTTTGAAAAAGTTTTGTAGTACTTAAATTTCAACCAGTTGCCTAAGCATTAGCCAGCCAATTTATTAAATGTTGTAATAGACTATACGGCTGAATATCATTTAGGCCGTTAGTTGAACGGCGCTGTTTAGTAAAGTGCCTAGGCTGTTAATTGAACGGCGGATTAAGCCAGTTGGCGGCGACATAGACATTATGATTCGCACATAGATTGCGAAAAATCCAGAGGTGCGAGCCGGGTTTTGAACCCAAGACCTGGTGCCCGCAAGACGCGTGCTTTAACCAATCGGCTATCACAGCTATCATAGCTGTGATTTGTCCCTATTACAAACATAAAATTACGCCATCCATTAGTTACTTCGAACGTGAATTATTTCATACAACGTTATTGTCAGCGTTTGTTGTTTGAACGTATTTTTTTTGACAGGACAACGAAATGATAAAACTAATCAACGAAGAAAGGAGCGAGTGGGATTCGTCGACACCTACCGTGCATCCGAAAAGGGTGAACTGCACACCGCCAGCAATTGAACAGGTAAATATCTCAAGCGAAATTAATCAATCAATACCCAACTGAAAACTACTCGAATCTTTGGGCCCGTATAATAAATGAATCTTAACTCTGATAGTGAACTTGAAAATGTAATTCTCACGAAAAACCGGTTTCATTATGTTTTCATACGGGTATGTTATACAGGGTGTAAGGGGCATGGTAACAAAAAGTGATACCATGGATTTAACTCATGATTCTGGACCTACCAGAGTTGAAATTTTGCGTCGATATTTACATGAAATGTGCAAAAAAAAATTGGCATTTTTAAATTGATTTTGACATGAAATGCGCGCTCGAGCTTATTGAGTGCTTACATTGATGTCTAAAATAGTAATTATTTATTTATTTTTGTAAAAGCACTTAAGATAGATTTGTAAAAATCTATTTAAAAATGCTGAAAAATTTGAGCATATATTCATGAGAATATCGACGAAAAATACCAACTTTAGGGGATCCAGAATCATGAGTGCAATTTATGGTATAAATTTTTGTTACAATGCCCCTTACACCCTGTATAATAGGACTATAGGGGCTACTATTGTCTTTTTATGTTATTAGATATATTCCGAACTTTAGTGTGCAATAAAAAGGCATTCTATTCTATTCTACTTAATGATGATGATGATTTTGTCTGCCAGTTCCCGAAGCCGTTGATGGGTCAATCGGCGCGTGCGCACGGCGGACTGATCATCCACATCCTGGTAGCCGCTTACACCTTCATCGGTCTGGCCATCGTCTGTGATGAATACTTCGTCTCCAGCCTCGATAGGATCTGCGAAGGTCAGTACCACACTAATCATAATATGTACTAATATTATTATGACATAGCGTCGTCGCTGTTAGTCCAATTTTATTCAAAAATAATAATAAATTTGTTAATGAGATTGACCAACTTTGATAAAGGATGTTACTTATTTTCATTTTCCTGTCAAATGTTGTATTTGAAACTTCGGTTTTTATTGCATAATATAATGATTGTACGTAAATATTCTAGACAATTTGAAATATCAGTTTGTCACCAAAGCAAATTGTTAGATGCTTCATGCATAGTGTCAATTCCTTCGATAGCTTTTTTACTACATCCACTGATATACAGACCATTGTTTGATCCTAGATTTTGAACTGCAAAGTCTTATGACATTATTTTTCTTTTTGTTCGATTTTCGTATAAAGTTTGTCAATACATTTCTACAGCCTACCTCAAGGGTCAAGCCTTGGTTCACTCTATTTAATCTATGTACTACTTATAACCAATTGATTGTGAACAGTTGCAATTAACCCTGAACGTGTCTTGCATTGATTTTCTACTTTAATGTATTTTCATCGTCTAAAGAAAGTCTGCCTCAAGGGTCAATCCTCGGTCCACTATTATAATTATATACTCTTACAAAATAATCTAAAATAATATGTTACTGTGTAGAATTGCAGCTGGCCCCGGACGTGGCCGGCGCTACCTTCATGGCTGCTGGCAGTTCAGCCCCTGAGCTGGCTACCGTCATCATTGGGGTGTTCTGTGCACAGGACGATATAGGTAACAAAATCATCGACTACCGTCCAACTTTTTTTTTCTTTAATTGTGGAGCGGTTGGTAGTTTAATACCTTGATTAGTACTGTCAACCGCTCGGTCTAGTGCAGAAGTTCTCAAAGTTTTTTGGCAATGAAACCCTTTTGACGGTGCCCTAAAATAATTAAAATCTGGCTTTGTGTTTTTTTTCAGTAATAATCAACCCTTTAGTAATTTTTTTTATATTTGAGTCCTTTTTTCGCGGAGCCATCACAGAGGCTTTGCACACTTTGAGTATGGCTGGTCTAGTGTTTTAAGAGGCGTAAGTCTGATAGCGATCTTGGAAATGCCATTCTTATGTCAGTCCAGTACAAAATGAAATGTCAAACGCATATTCAAGACCGCTCTCTGACTTGAGATCGATTTATTAATACAGGCAGGGTATCTTGGTATCTTGTTGGGTTAATTACAAGCTTTATTATAACATTAACTTGCAACGTATTTTTGTCCGGGTGGAATCTTGCAACTGAATTTAAGGCCAGTTATCTTTAACCGCTTGAGCTGAAATTTGGTATACACGCTTATTTTGGATGACAATGCATGCTTAGCTCAGCATGTGACGTCATTCTAATTCCAATATGGCGGATCATCCAAGATGGCGGACTATTTATTTTTTCTGCAGTACCACAGTATGGATATCTCATGAAAGGGCTTGCTGAGGAGAACACAAAAACGAATACAACGTCACATTAAATCCAACAATCATAACTAAAAAAGCTTAATTTAAAAAGTTTTTTACCATTAATTTATTTGTATTTGGACCCCACCAGGCGTGTCGGGCGTGATCGGGTCGGCGGTGTTCAACATAATGTTCGTGATATCTGTGTGCGCGCTGTGCGCCGGCACCGTGTCGCACCTGAACTGGTGGCCGCTGTGCCGCGACTGCTTCTTCTACGCGCTCTCCATCCTCGTCATGCTCTGCACCATCTACAACGCGTCCGTCTCCTGGTGAGTACCATTGTACCAGTGGCGGATTTACAATTTTCCAAGGTATAGGGTGTAAAGTTTTTGCCGCCCTTGCCTCTGCAATTGTAATGTCCTAGATTATTGTTACAATCCAACAATTTTGGTTATAATTGCACGTAAAATAATTTTTGAGCTAATAAAAGCTCAATCATGTACCTACGATTAATAAAGGCTGGGTAATGTATGCTACTTACACAATGATGTACATTCGGTAAACGTGATTTATATGAGGTAGCAAAAAAAAAATCGGTCCCCAAATTTTCCGCCCTAGGCTCCACCTACTCAGCCTACTCAGCCTTCTGGTAAATCCGCCACTGCATTGTACAGTCAAGGGCAAAGATATGTATACACCACAAAATCTCAAAAAATGGGGTCATCAGTGAGATCATAAATTAAGGAACATCAAAAGGTGCAATATTATGTCCTCATCTATCAACGCATACATTTAGAAACACCATAAATTTCATAAATATATATACTTACATCATTAAAGGCTACAAGACGTGCGGCAATCCTTCATTTCCAAGTGGCCCGCCACTTAATTGTAAAGAGTTTTTCTTCAAGTAGGTAAGACAATTTATTGATAATAACCAGTCATATTGATTACTGGCCTTAAGATACTGTTCCTGACAAATGCACACTAATAAATAATAAATGGAAATATAATTTTAGGTTTGACGGACATCGGATATTCTATTGTGGGTTGGTTTGTGAAAATATCTGTAAAAAATAACATATACAAAATTATTGCTTGCTAAGTGTACATATTTATGGGTTGAGTGATGTGTACATATTTATCAGCATTTGGATGAGTTCAATTTTGTGCATCTTATTAGGACTACATATTTTTAATAACAATACTTGTATACATATCTTTACCCTTGACTGTACATGGACATGCTGACTTAGGCACATAGTGTTCTTTGACTGGACATGGGTCGTTTTTGACAAAATAAATTATCTTTGTGCCACAAACAATATAAGTAGGCATAGTCATATACGTGACGATCTCGCTGCGCACACACACGGCATCCGCTGCGATGACCTTTAACGGTGGTAAAAACTGCAGCCAACTGACTACAGCTCTTATACGGGCTCGACCGGCGTAGCACCACCGTCACAGAAACCCGGCGTAAAGTAGCTATTGTAGCTGCGTATCGTACCATGAATGACAGAGCCAAAAGCCCAACTACCACTATTTCCCGCTCTCTATCCCACTTTTCAGGTCGGAAACGTGCAAGTAATGCCATTGGTATTGCATGCATATATATGTATACTAGGTGAAACAAAAAGGGTAGGTATACAATATTTTTTGCAACTTAGCTTTGTAAATCTAAAACTATCAGCTTAGTGGGACAGTTGGAGTACTAAGGGTTTTGAAGACTTGTGAAATCTGTCAACAGCTGTATTCCTATGACACCTTTTGTTTTTCAAGTTTCCTCCAAAGCTGATAGTTTTAGAATTACAAAGTTAAGTTTTGTAAACAAAAGTGCCTATACCCTTTCTGTTTCAACCTGTATAGGTTACGGAAACTGTTTTATGTTGTATAAGAACAAGGTAATTGTATGTTGTGTCACACCAGGCGGGTGACATAACAAGAAATAACCAAGTTCACCGGCTGTCCCGCTGGGAACACGCTAGCTAGATGCTGGTGGACGAGCGCCTGTAGTTGATCATGCGAGTGGCGGCGTTGTGTGAGTCGGGCGGGTGTGGGTGTCGTGTGGCAGGCCGGAGGCGCTGTTCATGCTGGTGATGTACGGCGTGTACTGCGTGGCGCTGCGGTTCAACTCGGCGCTGGAGCGCTGGGCCAGCTCGCTGCCGTTGCCCTTCAAGCTGCCCTCGCGCGACGAGCAGGCCGCCCTCGTCACATACAGGTACCCTCTATTGTGCCTTAAAAAGCTTTTATAAAATAACTAGCTGTGCCCGCGACTTCGTCCGCGTGGAATTTAATTGACAAAGTTTCATACAAACTTTCATCCCCTATTTTATCACCTTGGGGGTAGAATTAATCAAAATCCTTTCTTAGCGGATGCCTACGTCATAACATCTACCTGCATGCCAAATTTCAGCCCGATCCGTCCAGTGGTTTGGGCTGTGCGTTGATAGATCACCATGTCAGTCAGTCAGTCAGTCAGTCAGTCACCTTTGAGTTTTATATATATAGATGAAGGTCTGGGGTTCAAAGGCTCTTAGTTCATTGCTTGTTGCATTTATTTAAGTCTTGGCATATCTTTTTCATATTAGTTCGTCATTCAAAATTATGAATAGACTAGCTGAGCCCGCGACTTCGTCCGCGTGGAATTTAACTTAACAAAAATGCCTGCTCCCGCGTTCTGAGCCCGCGCGAGAGGACCCATTTTTTTAAACTTTGTTTTTCTAAAATAAAAGTAGTCTAAATTACTGCTTATAACAACAGCTATCTACCAGTGAAAGTCCCGTCAAAATCGGTCCAGCCGTTTCGGAGATACTCTTTGATTTTATATGTTTTTATTTCTTTACGCGGATCCCTAATTGTTTTTCTAAAATTAAAGTAGCCTAAGTTACTCCTTAAAACATCAACTATCTGCCAGTGAAAGTCCCGTCAAAATCGGTCCAGCCGTTTCGGAGATTACCTGGAACAAACACACAGACAGACAGACAGACAGACAGACAGACTGACAGAAAGACAGACAGACAAATTTTTTTTTAATCGCGTTTATGTTATAGGTATCGTATGTACTTTCATATGCATTAAGTGAAAAGGTGTTGTTTTGATATTACAATGCCGCTCTAGTAGCCGAGAGGTTCGAGGTTAGATCCCCATCCTAGCAACTATTGACGTGAGCCCACTCCTAACACAAGCATTAGCTTAGCTGGCGGGGCTAACGGGAATGCTCGTAATGTGATAAACTCACAATGCTAGTAAACTTTTTTTTTTAAAGAAGATAAGTAATTCATATATAAAAAGAATAACAGGATAAAAAGTAAGTACTTAATTCAAATATGATTTCCTAAAATAATGATGTCGAATCAACGAAGCCATCAATTTACTTCAACTACATTATCAACCACCTTAGTGTTTGAAAGGTAGGAAGGAATAGAAAAGAGAGAAAGAAAGAAACAATTATTCGACACACATCGCGGGTCATTTCGAACTGTGCCGAAAGGTATTGGCTCAGCATGTGCTGGAGAAGTACTAGACTTCCCCAGCGCTGATTGTCAGCCAAATCCTCCTCAGGGGGGGGGGGGGGGGTCGTATGATATAAGGAATGTGTATGTGGTGTAATGTGAGTGGTGGCGGGTGCAGGAGCGCGGGCGCGGCGCCGGCGCCGGCGGGCGACGCGTACGCGCAGGTCGGCGGGCAGACCAAGGAGACGCCGCTCGAGGACTCTCGTGAGTACTTTACCCACGTTCTACTCTCACATGGACTAATCTGTTCAGCCTCCCTAGCAGTAGCGGACTTACCAGCAGGCTGAGTAGGCCTAAAGCGACAGATTTTTGGGGCGGATAATTTGGGGACCGATTTTTTTATTTTGCTACCTAACTTAGGACTAATGGCTGTAAAATATGCGGCAAAAAGCGTTACTCTGTCAGCCCTAACTAGAAATAATTCTGTATTATAGGAGACAGTCATACACTCTCTATGGTTTCTAAAATACTGTAAGGAGCCATCCATTAATTACGTCACACGTTAAGGGGGAGGGAGGGGGTCGATGAAGTGTAACATTGTGTGACAAGGGGTGGGGAGGAATCCCAAATTTTGTGACATCACATTTTTGTAAAAATATATTATTATATTGCTAGGTAATACAACACTAAATTTCAACTATATACCTACCTACTAAAGAATAACATTTATGAAAATTGTTGCAACTCTGTCTAAATGCCTATAAATTTTATATTTTTATGTTTTGTTAATTTTCATGCCTATGTTTGATTTGAAGTTGAAAATAATTGAAATGGAAATAAAAAAAAATCAGGGGTCAATAAATCATTAAATTCGTGTGACGTCATTTATGGAGGGCCCCTAACGAGATAGATAAGTAGCTAACTCTTTATTGTTCACACGATATCTAAGCATACCATGGCCGAAGAAGGAAACCGAAAACGACAAAATTCATAGAGCTGTTTTGTTTACAGCATACAACCCTGACGGCGCGTACGACAACGCAGCGTACAACGCGGAGCCAGCCCCCGTCTGGAACCCCAACCAGGAGTGGGACCCCAACCGGGTCTGGGATGACTCGGTAATACACATTATTATTATATAACTACCTATGTCGACAAACAAGCGTAGGTAGGTACTGTAGGACGAATTTTCGGACACGCCTTTTAAAAAAACCACTAGGTAACTAACTACTAATTAAGAACTAATTAGGAACTAATTTTGGTTACAAAGTCGAATTTATTAAACTTGAATTTAAAAGTTACACAAGGACAAATCACAAATCACAAAATGTTGTCTTAAATGTTTTCAGATTTTGGATGAACTATAAAAATACTCGAAAATTTTGAATTTCGCGGGCTAGACAGGCGCCTCCACCTTAAGACAACATTTTGTGATTTGCGACAAACACAGTATGCAGTGCGTTTATTAATACATTTATTTTACTCTAAATATTATCACGGTGGATATGATACTAGTAAATCACTAAATATACTAAAATTGCCAGATTATCTGGATAGCTGTCATTCTTGAAATGTTTTAGAGTTAGTTGGATATATTAATAAATGCACTGCACACGGTCTTTTTCGCGAATTACAAAATGTGCCTTTTATTATTGCCAGATTTTGAAAAATTTCTAAAAAACCTCAAAAAATTTAAACTTCGCGGGCTAGATGGGCGCTTTAGCCTTAAAGAAACAATTTTCGGAAATTAAAACCAAAATAACAACATCACCTTTCCACTTCCCGCGGAAAAGACGAACGAGACAACGGCATGTTACCAACCACAGATAAAATATGAATGTTACCAGCCGCTAAACTAAAAAACACTAATTTCTACTGTATTTGTTACCCAGTTTATTACCGCAGGTAACGTTGCATTCCTTGAGTAGGTACTCGGTAGGTATATTCTAAAAGAGCTATGATCTTTTTATTTAAATTTGAACAGGACAACGTCTGTCGGGTCAGCTAGTACCTAAATAAATACCCTACAAACTTTAATTACGTAGGTATAAATATTTCGTGGGTAGTTAAAAATTAAGTATACTTAAGTATAATTTATTTTTGCTTGTTATTACAGACACAACTCCCGAACTACGCTCCCCAGGTACCCCATCAACAGCCAACAACCCAGCAACAGTCCCAGCAGCAGCAGCAACAACAACAGCAACAACCGCAAGCCCAACAACAGGTGACACAACAATATGATTTTTTTCCCATCCAATTTAACTATTCGGTAGATACTTAAGTAGCTATGTGTTCTATTTCGACACTACCCTAAATTGGCTTATTACCGGTATTAACACTGTTCTTTGAAATGTCATTCTTATATCATTCTAGTTCAAAATAAACTGTTGAAAGCGTACTCAAAACCGATCTCAGATTTGAGATTGTTTTATTAGTATGCACCTTAGTCACATTTAATTTAAAAATACTGTTAGGATGGATTGTTATGGATGTTTAAGTTATGATACAATTTACTGAAGTATATTCTGTTACAGCCAGCAGCCCCGGCGTACTACAAGGCAAAAGAATACAATCCAGAGACAGCTATCGATCCTCTCATCAAGCCTATTGGAGCTAGTGAGTAGTTATTCGTTATTTATAATACAGGGTCAAAATTAATTTCACCTTTGTTACCAGTTAATGTTGGCACGTGTGTGACTAAAACACGTCACCCGACAATCCATTTACAGTCAGTTCGCAAGACTGCAAGCGGATAAGTCGGTTTGCAGTTTGGGGGCAGTTTTTTTTTTTTATTCGTGATAGGCTAGAATTTGATCACGATCTCACCTGATGGTAAGTGTAGGTGCGATCTACGATGGAGCATACTTGCCTAGAAGGTATCTGTTCACTTTCGACTTGAAAACACCCAGATTGTAGTCAGGGGGGAACAAAGACGCCAGCAACGTGTTCCACTCCTTGGCTGTTCGTACGATGACAGCAGAAGGAAAACGCTTAGTACGAACCGAAGGAATTTCAACTGTACCAAGGTGCAATTTAGCAGCTAGCTGGCAGTGTAAACGCAGGGCATCGGAGTGGAGTGTAAACAGTAGGTATTATTGGAGTGGAGTGGAGTGTAACAGCGGTGGTTGCGCAGGCGCGCTGCAGCTGGTGTGGTGGCGCGCGGCGCTGCCGGTGCACTGGGCCTGCCGCCGCACCATGCCCGACTGCCGCGGCCGCTGGTACCCCGTCACCTTCCTCATCAGCATGCTCTGGATCTCCTTCTACTCCTACTTCATGGTCTGGATGATCACCATCATCGGTCAGTATTACTCTAATATTTCTGAAATGACAACAAAACTTCAAAATATCTTAGCCGTTCATCGAGTCTCTTGCTGAGTATTTCCAAGTTGTACATCCCAATTGTATATTTGGCTAATATAAAACGACGCCCGAGCCTTCTTCTGGACCTAGTCACCATAAAAGGAACCGCAACTTTATCGGCGATGGAATAAACCTATCACCTACCAGAGTTCTGCTTTGGATATAATAATAATAATAAATAAATATCGCCAGACGAACACACCAACTGTATGGTCCCAAACTAAGCAACGCTTGTACTATGGGCACCGTACAATGGACTGGGGGCGGTCCCAGTGACACCCAGGCAGGGTTCGAAAAAATCCGATTTTTATAATAAATATCAAAAATCCGATTTTTTGATATATATCCGATATATATCCAGGCTAAGAAAAAGAAGCGAATTTCATTCTGTAAGGGGATTAAACACTTAAAAATGTGAAAGGAATTTGTAAGATAATATAAGTGTCAAATTACCACATTTTTTTTTGAAAAAAACTTCAAAATAGTAACAAAAGTATTAGTGTTTATTTGAGAAAGATTTTTTTATGAACATTTAAAAAATCAAGTGCCTATTATATAAGTAATAATCTTCATTTGTTTGTGAGATAAATCAACTAATTTTAATAATAATTTGCAATCATAAATTGTTATATATAATTGTCACTTTTGCGGGAATTTCTAGAAAGGGAAAATTATTAACGCTAGCAGCACCAGGGAATCCCCATTTCATAAAACCTCGTAAAATAAACCTTATACTAGGTGATACAAAATGGGTATACTATTTTTTTTGCAACTTAACTTTGTAAATCTCAAACTATCGGCTTTGTGGGACAGTTGAAGTACTAAAGGTTTTGTAGACTTGTGAAATCGGTCAACAGCTGTATCCCTATAACACCTTTTGTTTTTCAAGTTCCCTCCAAAGCTAATGGTTTTAGAATTACAAAGTTAGGTTTTGAAAAAAAAAGTATATCCATTATGTGTCACCTTGTATAATATGAAGTTAAGGTTTGAATTTTTTTTATTTTTTTTTATTTCGAAATAGGCAAGTATTTGACCACAATCTCACCTGATGGTAAGTGACGATGTGGTCTACGGTGGTGCAATAAAAATCTAGCCGTACTGGTAGGTTAAAGGGGATTTCCCTAACTTTAAATGAGGTTGCCATATTGGGACACAATCTAAATTATTCTTAATTTTAGTTTTTCGCTACGTGTTGCCAGGGTAAACATTAATCTCCAAAATTTTTAGTTCAGAAGACGGGAAAAAATCAATTGATATATATCAACATAAAAATCAATTGATATATATCGTGATATATATCATGATATATATCCGCTGATATATATCGGCGAACCCTGCACCCAGGCAATTACGAAAAGGCCATTTACGAAATTTACCCTGACGGGAATCGAACCCGCAACCGCATGGTGTAGTGAGCCGAGCGGCTTACGCTCGAACCACTGCGCCAAACGGTCGTCAAATATGATATGATTCTGTATTTGGTTAAATTCCATGAAACTGTTTGCTGTGTCACCGGCGAGCCGCTCGCGGGTGTGTGAGTATGTGTGGTTGTGGCAGGCTACACGCTGGGCATCCCGGACACGGTGATGGGGCTGACGTTCGTGGCGGCCGGCGTGTCCGTGCCCGACGCGCTCTCCTCGCTCGCCGTCATCAAGGAGGGGTGAGGCCGCGACACGCACTACCACGTCTTACACTTGCCGATAGCTTGTCACACTAACTTAACTTTTGGTTACTAGGGTCCGTATTAATAAATCTAAAAAAATCTCAAGTCTGTGAAAGATCTTGGAAATGTCATCTTTATGTCAAAGTACTAGATGACTTGTCAAAAGCCTACTTAAGATCGCGCTCAGACTTGGGATAGATTTATTAATACGGGCCTTAGGTATTTATAATCTTCATTTGGGGTAGACCCAAGAAAAGATGGCGGGACGATTTGATCACCTTTATATGGCCACCTATACGTGGACCGAAACAGCACAAAACCGATTTTTGTGGAGAATCCAGGGAGAGGCCTTTGCTCAGGAGTGGGACACACAAATAGGCTAGTAATAAAAACTTAATTACTGAAGGGAAACTTTTGTGTTCAATACGTCAAGAACGTATAGCTACTACTGACTTACAATTACCTTACTTTTGGGAGGAAAGAGATAATTTTACCATCGATACGAAAGATGTACCAACAAAATTTGTGGCTATTATTATTTTCGGTAGATACGGCGACATGGCGGTGTCCAACGCCGTGGGTTCCAACGTGTTCGATATCCTGGTGTGCCTGGGCCTGCCCTGGTTCATCCAGACCGCCATCATACACCCCGGCAGCCACGTCTACGTGTACCATAAAGGTAAATAACTTCCAGTGTGAACACCGTCCACAGCGTCGCGGTACAATAAAATACAAGTCTAGCGTAATTTCAAAACCTCTCCATTCGTAGCAATCGAGCAGCATATGCAGGGATCAAAATTTCTCAATCCTAGGCAATTGACAAGCAAACGCTCGCGTTTGCTTTTCTTTTGCGTTTTAAGTAGCTAACGTGGTAAGTACAGGCCCTGAGTGTCATTATTGCCTAGGATTGAGCAATTTTGATCGCTGCATATGCTGCTCGATTGCTACGAATGGAGAGGTTTTGAAATTAAGCTAGGCTTGTAATTTATTGTACCGCTAAGCTGTGTTTATTGTGCGTTTGCTTGGCAAATGCTCGCGTTTGCTTTTCTATTGCGTTTTAAGTAGCTAACGTGGTACGCGCTCAGTACATCATAATACAATTTACTGCGACGGCTACATCGCTTTTGTATTGAATGTTGCTCCCTGGCAATTTTCGTATGCGGATTGCGCTGCATGGTAAGGCGGTATCTCAGAGATACTAACTCTATACCGCTTAACCATACAATGCGATATCGAGTAACTTAATAATAGGACCATTTCCTATATCAAAGGATATTGCACTAATTGCTTACTCCACTACCTCCAGCAACAGTTGCCGGGCGATTATTGCTCATAAAATTGCCCGTGTGACGGTGTAAGTAGGCCTTTATAAAAGGTACAATTAATATCAATATTTCAGGTCTCATCTATTCAACCTTATCTCTATTCTCGACGGTGATATTCCTGGTTGTGGCAACTCACGCGAACGGTTGGAAGCTCGACCGTAAGTACGGAGCGGTGTTGATGGTATGGTACGTCCTTTTCATCACTCTGGCTAGCCTCTACGAGCTCAATGTCTTTGGAGAGTACACAGACCAGGATTGCATCTCTACTTATTAAATATTTTTATCTCTGGCAATACTGAGTTCATTTTGTTAGGTTGTCTCGCTTGGCTGTCAGTTTTTGGCGGGAATGATATAGATAGTGTTTCATAAGTATATCTCGACTTTCTCATAGGTGTTCCGTTGTGATTTTTTAAAGTTAACGAGTTCGATGTAAAGAATTTGTATTGTACATTATTGATGAGATATTAATAGAATATAAGTAATGTTCTTATTGCCTCACGAAGGTCATTTTCATTTATGTTACACTGCTAGGTATGTACTTACTCATAGGTAGAGTTAAAAAGTTTAATATTCGTTCTAAATAAATCTTGAAAATCATTAAAAAAAAGTTAAGCGCATCTCTAAAAATCTCTATTTCAATTCGTTTTTTATGATAATCTGATTCAGACCTATCGTGTTTGAACTCAATTCCGGCCTACGACATCAATTTTCATTTAAATAAGGTATTTTATAAGTTCAACGCCATTGTCTTATGATTATATAACAAGTCGCATCGATGTTAGTTTCTCTTTAAGTGTCTTTTAAAAAACTATTTTACTGATGAAATAAATATAGGGTTTAAATTATAACCAAATTAGGTATTATAATATTGTGTAGAAACACATATAATTTTTACAGTTCCATTTAGAAATGCTAGTTGTGTAATGAAGTGTTATTTTAAGGTTTTAACGGTTTAGGTTTGAAATTCTAGCTTTTATTATTATGTCTGATGATCGATACCCCTATTATGAATATCAATAATCTGTCTACTACATCACATAATGTACATTATACCTGCTGCTGACAGTATAATGAAGTAAAACTCGTTACAATCGATAGTGTCAACGCAAATAAAAAATAACCTAATTCCGTTGGTACACAAACCAAACTTGACCAGATTGAATTTATTGCTATCCTGTACATGTTCTTAATATACAAGCGAGACAGCAATATGTTGAATATGGATCAATTTAGTTTAGTTGCATTTTGTGGACAACGGAATTAGCACTCATTTACTTATAATAGTATGTTATTCATTTTTATTATTTGTATAGTTTCTTACGCGCTGTAATGTCTTATTACTTAAAAAAATCTTTACTTTACGATACGTGACTTGTTTTTGCTCGTAAGCGACATTTCGCTTAGAATTAATAGGTTTATACGGGTCTAGCATAGGTATTCTAATGTGCTGCATTTAATAATGCAGCAATTATGTAAATATCTCTATACATATTATACTTAGAGGTACTTAACGGAGAATAGCTTACGCACAATGCACTTTTCAAAAGTTTTGTCATAAATAAATGAACGGGAATTTTGTGACTATTGTTGAAGCACGTTTTAGTGGAATAATATACTCGCATCTGGGTGTTACTGGGTTCGCCCCCAGTCCAATATATTATGGTGTCCTTTTGTTGCTTAATTTGCATGTAATATGTACTGATTTTTCCTAGCAATATGTAGCTAAACACAATATAAATGTCAAGATAAAGCTAGAATTAATACTTAACTGCTTTAATGTATAAAATATCTTATGAATGTTCAGTGTTAGTAACAAAGCATTAAGTTGCAGAAAATAACATATTTGGATAGATACTTTAAAAAATAATTCGAAAGTAACGACCTTCAGTACTAAGTTCTAGTCATGCTCGATTACCTAAGGTGTAGCTAGATAAAATTTTAGTTTTAGAAAAAAATATGATTTTAGATCGTAAGTAATATTATAATTATTTTACTAGTCATTCAATTGAATTTTCTTAATACAGATACATCGACGATTTACGAATTAATACAATAGCATATATCATAGATTTTACATTAGATTCTTCCGATAGATAATCCAAAGGTGATGATGGTTTCTTTATGGATTTGAAACACCTAGGCTATTGTTTGAGAGTTTACCGTTAACTTCCATTTAAGCTATTTGCTATATTCTAAATACGCTTATATCTTGTTTTCCATTTTAAAATGAGATACCTACCTCAACCACCAGACCCATATTTTTACTAGCTAAGGCAATTAAAATTTGTGACTGTATCACCTAAATTTCATCACAAATTTGTAGAAACTAAAATACCTATGAATGTATCGTTATTTAATTGCTTCTAACTATTATGTATTGGCAACAGATTCGCCTATTTTTCTTAATACACGTCTTTTTTATGGCGACCACTATGTCCCTCATTACAATATTGCCCAGTCAAAAATAATGATATTCGTTTCAAATGTAAATATAACTTACCGCTTACTTTAGACGACCGCGTGGCGCAGTGGTTCGAGCGTAGGCCGCTCGGCTCACTGCACATGGTGGTTGCGGGTTCGATTCCCGCCGGGTCAAATTTCAGAAATGGCCTTTTCGTTATTTGCCCTGGTTTGGGTGTCACTGGGATCGCCCCCAGTCCATTGTACGGTACCCATACTACAAGCGTTGCTTAGTTTGGGACCATACAGTTGGCGATATTTTTTTTAACTTTGATTATAATAATTGAAAAGTACTTATATAATATTTTTAGAAAATAAAAACTAAAATATTAAACGCGAGCATCAATTATAATGTCAATTTGAATGACAAATTCAATTATTATGCGTAGATGATAAGTGTATTGATGGCGGCCAATTATGACTTCCAAATCCCCATAGCCTCCCCCTAGATTGAATGTCATTGTTATTATAGAAAAAAACATATTTAGACAGAACGCACATAGTGTAATTGTAGGGCAACATACTATCACCATCAAATTCATACGTCAATACGTCATACGTAAATAAATACGTCAGTAATCATTGCAGTAGGTAGATCGACCATGAGTTTTACTTACACGTTAGTTCCGCTAGCTCCTACGTAAAATAACCGATTGGAAAATACGGTAGGTACTTATTTACGTAATATTTTCTGAATTATATTAATTATGGTTCAATATAACTTCAAAAATTTCAAAAATACTGATGCGTAACGTATGAAGGGTAACGTTTGCAATAATTGAATTAGCTAGTCCTACTAATATTATAAATGCGAAAGTTTGTGAGTGTGGATGTATGTATGTATGTATGTATGTATGTATGTTTGTTACTCCTTCACGCAAAAACTACTGAACGGATTTGGATGAAATTTGGAACACAGATAGATTATAACTGGGATTAACATATAGGATACTTTTTAACCCAATAATCCAATACTACGCGGATGAAGTCGCGGGGCACAGCTAGTCTATCATACTAATATTATGAAGAGGAAAACTTTTTTTGTTTGATTGTAATGAATAGGCTCCGAAACTACTGAACCGATTTGAAAAATTGTTTCACTGTTGGGAAGCTACACTATCCCCGGGTGGCATAGGCTATATTATTATTTTTTTAAAATTAGGGATCCTTACTAAAACTCCAATGATGTAACCGTAATGTACCCGTGCGAAGCCGGGGCGGGCCGCTAGTATAAATATAAAATGAATCTCTGTTTCCTTGGTCATCGCATCACGCGTTAACGGATGGAACGATTTCGCTAATTATCTTTTTGTTGTGTTTATTATTGTCAGGAGAAGGTTGTTATGAAACAAAAAATATAGAAAGTTGAGCGGAACAGGGCAACCTCTGTCGTGTCAGCTTGTATAGTATAAATATTACACAATACGTCAATAAATAATTGTTACTAACTTATGAGTTAATATAAATAAATGTACCTAACTACTAATTTCGATATTAGTCAAACACCCAAACGTTAGTTTCTCGGGTAACAAATATTTTACGTAGAAGCTAGCGAGTAGCTAACGTAAATCTCGAGTTAGGTCTACAAAATATATATTAAAGTAGTGCACGGACCATAATATAGTACTTATATAACATATTTATGTAAAAAAATAATCGTCATCTCGTTGTAACTAACTTATTTTCATATATAAATGTATATTAGGTATATGTGTAGTTGTTGATGCTTTATTCGTTCACATTAATTTATGTAACTACTTATAGCGATGTGTTATATCTAAACGAAGCTTAGATACTACTTATATTTAAGCCAATCTCTGTATAGAATTTTTGTCAAACAACAAATATAAATTTGATGGTTTAATGTTGGTACAGTCCAGAAACCGCTGCGGAAGTAAAATAATATAATTAATAATATATATATATATAATACGGAATAATGTACTATAGAATAGAAAACTAAACATAATGTTGGAGTAAAATAAAAGGACTACAATATTATGTACAACATCAATCACAATCCTAAACATAGTTTGCTGATAAACATTCAACATTTGAGAATAGTTTGGCTCTGATATAGTTACTTGTTTTGTTGAATGAAACTAGTGTACCTACCTGCCTTGATTTGTTTGTGTATTAAATATACTTAGGTATTTCAATTGCGCTGTTATAGTGAAGGAAAACATCGTGAGGAAACCTGCATGTCTTAGAAAACCTAATCAATTTTAGAAAGACATGTGAAAGCCAACCAACTGGGCCAGTGTGGTGAATTACGGCCTGAATCCCTCTCGTAGTGAGGGGAGGCCCGTGCCCAAGAGTGGGACGTCAAAAGGGCAAAATTATATAATTATCATAGTGGACACATAGCATAGAGGAAATTTAATGTAATCTAGTCATATTGTTTTTAGTTTTTACCATTAGGTACCGCTAATTTATATTTATTTATAGTTATTTTCAGAGTACAAGTAACTCGAGACAACCAATTTATATCAGGAAACACTGTTTAATATATTTGGATAGGAAGTACTTTTAGTTTTAGACGTTTTAACTTCCAACGAAATTTACGAAACGTGCTTTCTTCACTGCGAAAGTTTCTGCTTGATTAGGTGTTTAGATAATCTTTGCTAGATATTTATATTATACTTAAGTAGGTAGTTAATGTTAGTCTTCTCACCTGTTAACCTTTTCAAATATTTAATTCATGTGTGTATTATTATTATGTCTAAGTACCTACACATAGCTACAGTTATTTAACTTTCCTACGAGTGTTTAGAAACTTTATTAATTGTTGTAAAACAACCAAATCGCGACTTCGTAGTATTATCGAGCGGATGCGGTTTTACGAGCAAGGGCAGGGCCAGACTCGAGGGCTTACGTGTCCTTTTTAACCCTAGTGCGGCCCTTAACACCTTTTGCGGACAACGCCACCTATAGTAGTATTTATGTAAAGGCTTAGCGTTCCAAATTAGCGATAATTACAGTCTATTTCACATGCGAAGTCGCGTAGCCGCGGCGCTGTAGTCGCGTGTCGATAAATTACACTATATAATATACCTAGTACAGTAATTTTTACAGGACCATGTGTAATAAACTGTAATGATATCCCCCGCAGTATTATCTAGTATGTAGTGTGGCGTCTGGCATATTTTGGTCGGTGTTCTCTCGAATGTTATTAGTTAAATCTAGGCGTTCCGTAGCTCGCGAGGGCTATACGAATAAAATTATTGTTACTTGCTGTAAGTTATATGACGATGTTGAATAAAGTGTAAAAATGTATCGGTTGGTTTCATTTTCTATTTTATAAATATCAATAGCTGTAGGTCTAGCTCTGGCCTCTGCTAAGCGTTTTACGTTTAATAGTCGCTAGGGTCATCTATACAAATAAATAAAATTGGAGTGTCTGTTTGTAATATCAAAATAACACCTTTTCACAAAATGCATTATGGATGTAAATGCAGTACACATAACAAAACCGCTATTTTTTCAAAAAATGTCTGTCTGCCTGTCTATTATGTTTGTTTCGGGAAATCTCTGAAACGACTGGACCAATTTTGACGGGACTTTCACTGCCAAATAGATGATGTTATAAGGAGTAACTAAGGCTACTTTAGTTTTAGAAAAAAAAATAAGTTTCCGTGTAAAAAATCAAAAACACATGAAATCCAAGAGTATCTCCGTCATGGCTGGACTGATTTTGACGGGATTTTCACTTAATTAACAATTAAAATCCACGCGGACGAAGTCGCGGGCACAGATTTCCTTTATTTTTATTACTAAATAGGCAAGTGTTTGACCACGATCTCACCTGTTGGTATGTGACGGACGATGTGGTAGACGGCGGAGCATACTCGTACTTACATAGAAAGTACCTGTTCACTCTCGCGACTTGAAAACATTCTGATTATGGTCGGCGAAAATATGTGTGTGCACGCACTGTAGTGCATCACTGCCTACCCCTTTGGTGAAAACAGGTGTGATATATATAAGAGAAAAATCTTTTGGGTGGGGGTTTGTGAAAGGGGGGGTGGAAAATTTGGTTATTTTTGAGCTACGATGCACCGTTTAGGAGATAAACGACGATTTACAACTTTTTACGCCAAAGTCAAACTGTTATAAATTTTTCAACACATTTGCTCGTAAAGTGCAGTAAAATGGCTCTTATTACAATAAGAGCCGCCACCCCGCCACCCCCGCTTCCAGATTCTTAAAGCAGCTTATTATTAATTATTATAGAAAACTTTGCTACATAACTTTTTTGGTTTTATACTTACAAAAATACGTTCTAAGAAGAAAGTTCTCAAATTTCGGCGATCTGTTGCTTCATTTAATTACAGTTATGCATGAAAGTTAATAAAGAAGTTAGCATGGTCTTACATCCCCGAAAACTACAAAAGTATGTATTTACCACCCATAATTAAATAGCCTTAACCAACATCCGCAGTAAAAGCCGGTTAAGTATCATCATCATCTGCCTTACCTTTTCCCATTATCTGGGGTCGGCGCAGTATGTCTTTTCCTTCCATACATCCAAGAAGCTTAGAATACCACGTATAAAGTTCTTGCATACATCACGCTTTCCTGTCATACTGACATCCACTCCAACCTCGTTCATATCACTCTTAATACAATCCATCCATCTTTTCTTGGGCCTTCCTCTCGCACTGTATCCATCCACATTCATATTCATCACTCTTTTAGTCACATGCATCTCATCCCTTCTCATCACGTGTCCAAACCATTCCAGCCTCCTACCTCTTACTTTATCTCTTACTTTAGCCGGTTAAGTATATACCGGGAAATTTTTCGTTGTTAATTTTTTTTTTTTTAAATATGTAAATACTTTGATACTCCATGAGCAGTAAATTTAAATATTTGCCTTATTAATGTGACCATATCAGGTATATGAGGATATACTGAATAATAAACCTAATGGGGATGATTTTAGGTATATGTGCTAGTTTTTTTATTACGAGATAGGCAAGTGTTTGACCACGATCTCACCTTGTTGGTATGTGACGATGTGGTCAACGATGGAGCATACTTACTTAGAAAGTACCTGTTCACTCTCTACTTGAAGACATCCAGATTATAGTCGGCGAAAATATGTGCGTGCACGCACTGTAGTGCATCACTGCCTACCCCTTTAGTGAAAACAGGTGTGATACTTATAAGTGAAAAATCTTTTGGGTGGGGGTTTGTGAAAGGGGGGGTGAAAAATTTGGTTATTTTTGAGCTACGATGCACCGTTTAGGAGATAAACGACGATTTACAACTTTTTACGCCAAAGTCAAACTGTTATAAATTTTTCAACACACTCGCTCGTAAAGTGGCTCTTATTGCACCATCCCGCTTTCAGATTTTTAATGCAGCTTAATATTAATACCATATTACATTGTTACACGAGTGGTGAAAGTGACTTATTTAGTCCCGAGACGGGGTAGTTCGAGGGACAAAATTAGCCATTATTTTTCACTTTCATCTTTAAATATTTTGCCCAAATCTGTTATTTTAAAGAAATTGTTGAAACTAAATTATAATTAAGTCATTTAAAAATATATATTCTTTAATTAATACTTAACTTTATGTTATTTCAATTTGACATCGTGCTGTAATTGAGTGACTGTAGAAAAAGTTTGAACATGGTTCCATAGAAATGTGAAAATGGAACTAGTTTTTTTTTATAATTTGACAGCTGTCAGTTGAAAGCGATTCCCCCGGGCCGGAAAAGTATTACTTTCAACCCGCTCCTCAGGCAACTTCAGACCTACTTTCAGAGTATGAGTAATGAAAAAGATAATTAAAATCATTACGCTTATTACGTACCTGTGTTAAGTACGCAATTTCCTTTTTTTCATAGGTTGACTTTACTTGAAAAGTTTGAAATCGTCGTTTATCTCTTAAACGGTGGACCGTAGCTCAAAAATAACAAATTTTTGCCCCCCCTTTCAGAAACCCTCACCCAAAAGAGTTTTTCTCTTATATACCATCACACCTGTTTTCACCAAAGGGGTAGACAGAGATGCACTACAGTGCGTGGAACCACATATTTTGACTGTAGTACTTCGAATTTCATGACAAATTATTGTTTTTTTTCTCTAGTATACTTAGACCATTTATCTACACCTCTCTGCTTGTATACCACCATCACACTTGATTTACCAAAGGATGGTTTTAAAGTAGAGGTGATTTTTTTAGTGAAAGTAGAGGTTTATGTCCAAAAATATATTAATGCATTAGTGTTTCCCTAGCTATATATATATTTAATAAAAAAAATCATATGATAAATGAACATTAAATTTCATAACTATTCGATTTATTTTGTTTTCAATATAGGAATGTTTGACTAGCAAACGTATAAAAAATGGTCGAGCTCCAGAATAACTGTGCGAATGCCGTGAGTGTGGTGTGCTGAGTGAGGTAGAGTATATTTCAACAAAAACCAGTAGAATTTAGTTTATTATTTTTATTAATTTATAGAGTGTAGACACACTGAGTATACAAGCAATTGGAGACAAAACGCTTGTCGTGTTATTTTGAAACTACAGAGTCGAACTGATTTGAGGAATGAGATCCGTGATATCACTTAGAAAGGTCACACACATATTGTTACAATGAATGTATAAGTATTAACTACAATTTTGTCTCCATTTGATACACTTTCACTAATCATTCAGAGAAACCTTACAATATTATGTCTTAGCATAAACGCGCAGTGTTGTGACACTTCTTGTACGGAAGCATTTGTCGTTTACTAGACGCTAGCAAGTAGGCACAGTCAATTCCAGAAACACTCTGTATGACCATCGAAGTCGTCATTCAGTGAATACTTAGAATAAATAATGTTTAGAAAATTAAACAATTCCAAAAAAAGTAGCGTCCCAAATACTAGCGAATCTATTCTTTCGTCATCATTCTGTCCAATAAAAATATCTCATCTAAGCTTTATAATAACTGCCATTCCATAAATGTATCGTTTCTATATTTCTAACAAGACACTTGGAAGCGCCACAACACATCGCCGATTAAACGAAATTAGTGCTTCCTTAAAAAAATAACAGTTAAAGATGTTTTCATATTTACAATTTATGATCGACTATCATAAAATATTACGATACCTACGTACCGATGCCTTCTGGGACGCGTTGCGCCCGCGACTATGTACAATTTGTAAGGGAATACGCCGAAACAATGTAGAGTAATATAAAAAAAAATCTTAAAGCTATGTCTGTTCGTTGAGCGCAGCGCGTCCCAAAAGGCGGGGAAACTCGCTTAACTATTATATTTTTTTTCTATATTTTTTATTACATTTTTTTTTACGTTTTGTTACAGACTACTTATATTAGAAATCAGTAAATTTTAATGAACATTTCTAGTCGAATCTTATGTTGTCGCGTCTCGCCGCCGGCCGCGTCGCCACAATTCGCATATGTACAGTGAACATAGTGGACACGGCCGGCGGCGGCGATCACTGTGAACACTAGCCGACTACAAAACTAACATCGAAAACCTAAGCAAACCTACAAACTGAAATTAATAGTTCCGTTCTTTCAATTCTAAAACATCCGGTTATGAATTTTACAATTATTATTATTATACAGTATCAAAAACGATTATTATTCTGTGGGCACACAGAAACAGCATGTCACCTCGTCGCGAGAGTGGTCCGCGAATATTTCGATACACTATAAACAAAGGCCGCTATGAACGAAAATAAAATAGCTAGCTATATAGTCCGTCGTCGTCGACGCACGTTCGAGAGCTCGACATGGAGGGGGGGCGGCGCGTGACGTCACTTGCGCACACGCACATACACTCGCACAGACACACGCACACTAATGCTATCGCGTTCTCTTCTTCGCCGGGCCACCTGTCACTGCCGAACGTCGTAATCTCTTTCACTGCAACACAGAAATAATAGACATTAACACTAATCCAATAAACAACCTTATCTGATATCTGACAGAGAAGAACAGTGCTATATATTACTATATTTTATCTCATAAAGAAAGCCCATGTATTAAATAAAAGTATTGCCGGAAATTTATACAACATAAATGCTCACCAAATTGCGTTGAAATATTATAATTTAGCTGTAACTATTTAGTTTTTATTTATTACAGAAACGTATCTTATTTGGCAATTAGTAAAAGGGTTTAATAATATTTTTTTCGGTGAGAAAAATTTCAAATGGTACCCATAATGTAACAATAAAAACTGCAAACTGATTTTTCGTATTGATCTATAGCTCTCTGTAGCATCAGATAAGGTAATTTTAGCGAGTCAAGATTGAATCAAAAATACTTAGTACAACTAAACAAATAGATAGGTCCGTAGATGAAAGCTTTCTAACTCTACAAATAATGTTTTCTAAATCCAACAAGTTATTCAAATCAAGAATGTGTTTTTTTATAATCTAATGATGGCATCAATACTAAGTATATAATAATTTTGATATTACAACTAGGGGTAAGTATTTTCAAATCTTGAAATAAATGTATAAAATTACCGTAATATCCTTTTATGTATAAATAATTCGAAACACGCCATAAATACTTGAAGGTTCTTTAATTTATACAAAATTACCATCGATCGTAGCCTGTCGATAAAATGTGAACCTTATATCTCACACATTACAATATATTTTTAGTGTTCGCCACACTCATTTTATAATTTATGCAATTTTTAAAACGTTACATTATGTTGAATTTACGGTGTTCCGTCGAAAGATAACACATTCAAAGGTTCCCTATGCGGCTGTTTACAGTCAATAGTACTGCAACAGATAAGAAAAATGAAGATTGAATCCGAAACTGTGACACAACTAGAAAATACATTTTACAATTATGTTTTTTAAACCTTAAAGAGTACAAATTTACATAGTAAAACATACACATGAACACACACATATCATTCAATCACAGTTTAGTGGGCACCGTAACTATAAGGATGATGACAATTTATTTATAGAACAATGAGGAAATGTGTTCGACCATTTTTTGTTGATGTCTCGTCGTACGGGCGTTCCTCATTGGGCAAAATAAATGTATCTTACTAACTAGACCTCCCGATGTAGTTTCATAGCCATCTATATAGATATATATATAGAATCCCTACTAGAATTTACTGTTTCATGAACATGCACCGTCGGTAAGTTATCAACAATAAAATCTGGATTTAAGAACTAACAAAATTATTTCGCGTAGAATTCAACATCACTACACTACATTGCGGCCAATTATCTTGCGTGCAAATGGCGACAAAACTATTAACCCATATAATAGAAAATATGGAAAATATCTAATAGAAACTTAATATTGAAACAAAACTATCTAGCATTAAAATTCAACTATATCAAAAGTAATTTCAAACTATTCAACTGTATGCTTTCTGGTTATCAAATACAGTTGGAACTATGTTTCAATTATCTAATAATAGATATAATTATATATTGAGATTGAAATTGGGTATTGACTCTTCTCAATTTCAACAAACTTGTGTTGCATTATAAATTACTTACTGAAAGCAAAAAGAGATCGAACCAATCGGAACGTGGTTCCATCAGTTACATACTACTGGAGAAATTGACTACAAAGATTCGACTGATAATTTCCGGACTAAAGTAAAAAAAAAAAAGGGTCGTGAGATTATAGATAGTGAGGGTCCCGGGTGCACGTTCACGACACCGTCGTTCAAAAACAATTATTTTATGATATAGCAGTGAGTTTCTTCTTGATCTGGCTAACGGACTGGTGACCCTTGACCGTTTGCTTGTTGGCGGCCGAGTCGTTCGTCGCATGGACCGACTTCACCTGGGGAACGGGACATGGCTTAGGGAGATGGAGGGATAGGTCGGGAAGGATTAGGCTCTTCTGGTGTAAATGGCTTCGATTTTGGCTTTCCAAAGTGGATGGTCACATTTTCGTATTGTTATAAAATGTGTAGGTTACTGCTATTTGCTACTTGACACTGGCGAAGTACCTATTAAACTGGGTGGCGCCATATTTTTAACGATGGAAGTGGAAGGAATGTTATCTAGACCTCAGATTAAAATAATATAAATATAGGTTAAGGTCGTATGAGGTCATGATTATTATTTACTATTAGCTATTTAGTGGCAATGGTGTTGCCTGCTCATATTTTTATGCTGTTCCTGAGAATGTACACTATCTTTCATTCATTGAAAAGAGTAACCATTGAGTTTCTTGCCGGCTCTTCTCAGTGGAAGCAGCATTCCGAACCGGTGGTAGATTCTGACTATTCATAAATGCTTTGTTGGCTTACATGAATAAAAACAATTTTGAATTTTGAATTGAATTTTGAATTTTGAGGTGTTCGACGTCAGAAAAAAATACAATATAATGAGATTCTCCAAAAAAATTGGCAAAGATTACATAAAGTCGAGTGATTTAATATACATATATTACGTAGTTCGTTAGTATTATTATTTCATTGATTTAATGTTTAATTTAGAATATTTTATTGTTTTATTTACATTTTTGACAAGACTTATTTTCTTTTTTTCATTAGAAATATGGCCTCACCTGGTGTTGGTGTTTAGGTGAACGCCATTACGATCCAGGATCATGGATTGAATTCAAATCGTTTATTTTGTTTGGGCCTACGGGGGCACTTATAAATTATCAATTTAATTATTTTTTTTCTTATATCTACAACCGGATCTGAACGCGACCTCGACTGAGAAGATCCGGAAAGAAACTCAGCGGGCTTGTCTTTTAATATTTCTTATATCTCTTCGCGCTCCAATACATGCTCTTAGATCGAAGTGCGGTGGGTCACCCAGTGTGGACCAGGTCTATTTAGTACCAAGGTAACCCGTCTAATTGTAATGTTATTGATCGCGAAGGTTAAGGTCTGTGTGTGAGGACGCAGTGCGTGCGGCGGCTACCTCGTTGTTGGGCGGCGGCTGGCTCGGCTGCTGCGCGGCGCGGCGCTGCACGGAGGGCGAGCGGCGGTCGGCGGCGGCGCCCGCCTCCATGTGCTGCTTGCGCTGCCGCAGGATGGTCCAGTCGAACGTGTAGTCGTACTGGTAGTTCATCGTGCGGAACAGGATGCGGAACAGCTGCCAACACAATGCATTATCATCAGCAAGGCCCCCGAACGCGGACAAACGAAGTCAAACACGTAAATTAAATAAATAAATATCGCCGGACAAACACACCAACTGTATGGTCCCAAACTAAGCAACGCTTGAACTATGGGTACCGTACAATGGACTGGGGGCGATCCCAGTGACACCCAGACGGGGAACCCGGAATCACCATGTGCAGTGAGCCGAGCGGCCTACGCTCGAACCACTGCGCCAAGCGGTCGTCAAATATTAATAAATTATAAATTAACTAGCGACTCGCCCGGCTTCGCATGAGTATTTTATATAATTGTTTCTCTACTACATGCATTATGGATGTATTATACATATAAACCTTCCTCTTGAATCACTATCTATTAAAAAAAACCGCATCAAAATCCCTTGCGTTGTTTTAAAGATCTAAGCATACATAGGGACAGACAGACAGCGGGAAGCGACTTTGATTTATTCTATGTAGTGATAAAAATATTACTAACAATGTGAGTTTATCACACTACTAGTATTCCTGTTAACAGCGATAATATAAAATAAAAAAAGTTAAATCGATTTTATTACCGTGATTTTTTACAATTCTTTGCAGCAGTATATACAGATTAGAATCAATGTCACCACGATTGTGACCAAGATACAATACTCACCTGTCTGAGATACATATAATCCGGTGCCTCGTCGAAGGTCAGCCCGCGGCAGTAATTTAAATACATCGCAAACTCGGCCGGGAATCCCTGCGCGCAAACATTAACATTATTACCACTAATAAATAAATAATAATTTAGCCCTTTTGACGTCCCACTCCTAGTCACGGGCCTCCGCTCACAACGAGGAGGATTCATGCCTTAATCCACCACGTTGAAGCAGTGCAGGTTGGCGGATTTCACATGACTTTCTAAATTATTTGCGATTTTATAAGAAATGCGGGTTTCTTCAGATGTTTTTCTTCACGGTAAGCGGGTGATAATCATACAGAAGTTATGATTCGCAGATGGATTTCGATAACCCCAGAGGTGCCAGCCGAGGTTTGACCCCAGGACCTGGAGCCCGCAAGACGCGTGCTTAACCAATCGGCTATCACTGCTATTCCACTAACAAAAATAACTTCAGTAAACTTGGTCTTGGCTGTACAAAGTTTTCTCTAGATAGTCATTTTGTACTGGTATGACCTTTCCAGGACCACTCTGAGACTTGATATTGATTTAATAATAGAGGCTTAAAAGTGGATCTCCAAAATATAATAATACCAGTGTCTTTTAGCCAGGTCTGCTGTCACCCTTAGTAACAGTTCTGCCTGACGCTCGAGACGTGTACCTCACCAAACCGAATTGAACTTTACAACACATATAAATTAATGTGAAATTGGCTCGCAAGCAGTTGCATCTGTCGTTGCGGCTAGTGGCTTACCTTACACAGCACCTCGACGGGCGTGGACATCTTCTTCTCGCTGATCCGCTCGTATTTCTGCTTCTTGGTGATCGCCTTCAGTCCCTGCCACGGCAAGGAGCCTCTGTGACAATAATAAAAAATATTAATGACATAGAAACTTTATGGTCCTAAACTAAGCAACACTTGTACTATGGGTACTTTCACGGTCCAATCAGCCTCAGACGGGGCACTCTAGGACAAATAGTTTCCTAAACACATACAATTAATAAGATCGACCAATAACAGTCTATTATTAATTTCGATAGACCAATCACAATGCATTGCCTACGCACCTGACCAATCAAAATGACGTCAGCTCCGCTCCCGCCAGAAAACGTTTTTCAAGTGTAAAGGTTTTTTTTTTTTTTATTTGACAATATGTATGTTGTTGGCCAGAGTGGCCATAACAACTTCACCCGGACAGAGGGCCCAGCCAGAGGGGCAGGGGGGCAGCTAGCTCAAGGGCGCCACAAGGGACACGACCTCGGCTTGGGCCGCTGCCAGGAGAGGTGGCGAGGGTAAATCTACCACCGGATCGGAACGCAAGTGTAAAGGTTGGTCCGTTAGTAGTAGTACAATACAATGGACTAAAATAGACCGTAACAATGAAAGACCAGACCAAAGAAATTACGAAAAAGCCATTTCCGAAATTTGATAACATCAGCGCGTTATTTGGCAATGTTTATCTACTTAAATATTAAAAAACAAACAGGCGCCAATATTCCATAGCCAATTCGATCATAGTAGGTACTGTTATAGAGTTAATAAAAAGGCAGTTACGAGCGGTGAGTCACCGGGGACAGGTCGCAACGTGTCCCGACTGCCAACCGCACGATAAACCGGTATAGCTCCCAAACAGGGGCCCAGCTCTGCTAGGTGACTACTGTCGCTCGATCCGACTTACGGGATGCGTAAAATGAATACGTCATTAAGTTTTGGCAGTTTTGAAGCGAAATTTCTATACGGACGTTGGGGGCGCTCGCCGCGCGGCCACTCTATCCGTGCTAAGCGTCAGTAGCGTTTCACGACATATACCTATATAGGTACTAGCTGACCCGGCAAACGTTTTTCTGCCATATAAATGATTTCTAGGTATGAAAAATAGATGTTGACCGATTCTCAGACCAACCCGATATGCACACAAAATCTACATGAAAATCGGTCGAGCCATTTCGGAGGAGTTTGGCAACAAACACCGCGAGACGAGAGTTGTATATATTAGATAGATAGATACAACGCTTAACGCCTAAACACTGCTGCTTTTACCGCTTAGTTCCTACGCTTTATAATATAAAGCTTCGCTACTTCGGGCGTCCCTAGACGGCACTGCGTAAAAAGTGACGTATTCAGATTTACGTCAGTTTTGACGTATTGAATCTAGTCGTTAACTGAGTTGGGCCCCTGCTGAGCCACCCGATGGCGGTTACACCTGTTACACGCCTGAACAATGAACCTATGAACTGTGAGGTCAGAGAATTGGCCAAGAGAACAACATGTGAATTGGTTATCGAATATTAATTAGTTTTATGTTAATGTTATTGTATGTTATGTTATATAATATTATCGTATTTTAACTGTACTATGGTAATTTTGACTGTATATTGTACATTGGGGTTTTACCTTGAAATAAAGAAATTATTCTTATTATTCCATTTATTTATTTTATATCATTTTATATTTTTAAATGTAAATAAAAAATATCTTATCTAAATAAATTTAAAAATATAAAAAATAGTTCCCCACCGGCATCGGGAACAGGGTCCTAGCTACCGGCGGTCAAGGCTCCAGAGAGAGGAACTACCTCACTATCCTAGCCGTCTCCAGGAGTACTGCCTTCTGGATCTGACCCTGGATCCAGCTACCTAACGAGAGCCTCTTAAGATGTTTGTCGAGGCTCTTGCCAATTAGGCCATGGGCGGAAACGACTATCGGTACAATGATAGCCGTGATTATTATTATTATTAAGGGCTGTAATTCATGCCTGAACTGAGGTGACTAGATTTGGCACCCCTATTATATTATAAGGTACCGAATCACAAAACATCATCAAAAAACAATGTCAAATACGGCTAATTAATTGTGTTAATAGTGAGGCCTTAGCTTAGTGTTTAAAGTCCATAATCAAATGCATGTTTTCTAAGACATTACAAAAAAAACATACAAATACAACCACCCTACTATCAAACCCTATTTTGGTTGCATATCTAAAACAATGAGTCATAGGACTCCTCAACTCCACCAAATACCGGATGCGACATAAGAGTATTAAATAACAATTGTAATAGAACCTTATCTCAGTGCGTTTAACCACACGGACCTTTGATAAAGGAAGGAATGGATACAGTACTTCATACTTAATTATTATTCAAATGCGATCTCGCGGCAATGACAGTGTGTGTAAAGCGCGCCGGCGCGCAGGGCCCAGTGTCAAAACTGTGCAAAACGACGTCAAAACTATGGATACGCCTCACGATTTCAAGTCAATTACATAAGAATATTATAACGTGGCGGGTTATATTCAAAATACCGTTTCGTAAGAGAAAAAGTATTAAGCAAATATGGAAATACTTTTTTTTTATCGGTCCACAAAAAAACACATTAATTAATAAATACATGAGATTTAAAAAAAACTGGTACTTTAAAATTAAATGTGACATTTAATTATAAGCGGCACGCCGTCCTTATGATGTGTACAGTGTTAAGTTAAACAGTATTAGAGAAGCAGCCTGGTAAAAAATGTAAGAAGTTATACACAAGCAAAGACAAGTGATGGAAGTGTTCATTATATTGCTTGGCGCAGTATCGCTTGGCTTGGTATCGTGACGACTGTTTGGCACAGTGGTTTGCACGTATACCACTGGACTCACTGTACCGGGTGGTTGCGAGTTCGATTTGCGTCCCAGGAAATTTCGGAAATGGCCTTTCTGTAATTCGCCCTGGTCTGGTTGTCACCGGGATTGCCCCCAGTCCATTATACGGTACCAAGTATGCTATCGGTACATAGTACACGCGTTGCTTAGTTTGGGACCATAGTTGGTGTGTCAGTCTGGCGATATTATAGCAGGTGCGGTATTGAGCATAACCGCCGATTAGTCAAATATAAACCAATATATTTAACCAGTTTTCTTTAACATCCGGTGGCCGTTGTTACTTGTGTAAAAATTCGATTCATCAAAATATAATGAACAAATACAGGTACGTTTTGTTGGTCTCCAATCGGGTGCTCTCGTAAAAAGTATGGCATTAGTCCATTTTTGACGCCTCTCTATAGATTGAGGAAATCTATGGGAAAATGTTGAATTCACTGTCGTATCTCAAATTAAATGTCTTAAATTGTCCTGAATCCTGATAATAAACAAACTTTTCGAGATTTTCGAGTTTAAACTGTCGAGAAAAGTACCCTAAAAATATATTGTCATCGGAAGCGACATTGAACATATTGTGTTAAGAAAGCAAAGATAGAGGAATATACGACGACCTTTAGGTAAGCGACTATATTGGACGACTGTGCGACTGCTATGTGATTTGGAAGTTTGTGTGTAACAAATGTTACTGTACCTTCTAGTGCGTATAAGTTAAGTTTGTGGAGAGCGCAATAAACCATTTTCTACGAAAACGGCATGTTAACACGAAACAATATAATTTTATAGAAGTCGTATCCACATTATCCAACTACATAGAATGTATGAAAATATAAATTTTACTTTTTCTTGTAAAATATTGTATTTTAAGAGGGACTCACTGATAAAATGAAATGCCATTCGCTTTCTTATGCTTCCAGTTCTCACTTTTACGTGTTTTAATGATGCAAAACGGTATTTTTTCAATATTTTACGCCGCGGTTTTGACAGCTCTTGTGTCAATGGTCGATTGTAGACTAGCGGGCGACTGCGCGAATTTTGAATCATGCGTATATTTTGGTGGAACATTGCGTGTACTAACATGCGGTATCCTTTACTTCTTTTATCAAAGACACGGACACATACAACGTATTCCAAGAATATCCAATATATACTAGGTGAAACAAAAAGAGTATACTATTTTTATTGCAACTAAACTTTGTAAATCTAAAACTATCGGCTTTGTGGGACAGTTGAAGTACTAAAAGTTTTGTAGACTTGTGAAATCTGCCAACAGCTGTATTCCTGTAACATCTTTTGTCTTTCACGTTTCCTCCAAAGCTGATGGTTATAGAATTACAATGTTAAGTTTTGAAAAAAAAGTATACCCTTTCTGTTTCAACCTGCACCATAAATGGGCTGGTGCGCCGTTATCGCTCGCCAGCGGTAACGTACACGCGAAATTTTGGGAAGAACTACGTGAGGTTAGTATAGGTTTTGAATGGTGGTATAATCACCGGTAAAGCTGCCTGTTTCCGCCAGGGGCGCTACTGTGCGGTGTATGGAACGATTCAATCACTCAGTCGGTATAGCTCGTAAATGAACGACTATAGTTGTTACTATCAACGTCACGCTGAAGTTGTGACGTAGGATAACAATATGACGTACATGTTTGAATGCGAGGCAAGTTGGACACTGGCAGAATTGTGGCAAATAGCTACAAACGCCACTAACAAAGAAGAAGAAGAAGACGTCTACTTACAACTTTTGGACTAGAAGGGTTTTTTCCAAAATGGACGGGCACATTTTTGTATTGTATTGTTATTAATTGTGTTTGTTATTGCTCTATTGTCGCTCTTCGTTACTCGACATTGGCAGAATCATATTGGACTTGACCCAATGGACGAGGTCATTAATATAAAAAAAAACTTATTGAATGCAGAGTCCTCCATGTTGGTTTTCCAAAATGGACGGTCAAATTTTTGTATTGAACTGTTATTAATTGCTATTTGTTACATGACACTGGCGAAATATCTATTAACTTGAGTCGGCCATATTTTTAAACAAAGAAGAAGAGTCGATCGTCTTAGTAATCAACCAGTTCAATCACAAAATTGAGTTGAGTCAATTAGGTGTCGTTTGCGTTGGTACTGTGAAATCATTGCGATCACGACGCGTGCTTGTAAAGCAGCTCAGTATGAGTCCAAATGAAATTGTGACTCGGATTGATACGTGAGTAGAGCACGGTCGATCTCGACTTAAAAACGGAATATTTAAATTGAATATAAATTATAATAATAATAAAGATCGCCACGCTGACACACCAACTGTATGGTCCCAAACTAAGCACCGCTTGTACTGTGGATAACGTATAATGGACTGGGGGCGATCCCAATAACACCCAAACCAAGGCAAATTACGAAACGGCCATTTCCGAAATTTGCCCCAGCGGGAATCGAACCTACCTACGGTCGAACGCTCGGCCTACCTACGCTCGAACCACTGCGGCAAGCGGTCGCCAAATAATGAAATTGCCTTGTGAGTAGCCACTTTCAAATTGACGTAGTTATAGTAGCCAAATGGAACCAACCCGCACGCACTTTTGCAACCTGAAACCAACCTAGAACCACTAGCACAAGGTTTGTTTCGGTCTACACCAGTACATGTGGGTTGATACCGTTCTGCATAACGATATGCAAATGGTGAACGTAGCTCACCTGTTGAAATACATGAGCACGTATCCGAGGGACTCCATGTCGTCTCGCCGCGACTGCTCGATGCCGAGGTGGGCGTTGATGGAGGCGTACCGAGCCGTTCCTGCGGGAGACACTTGTATTATTGTTTCAGAACTTTGAGGAATAATGCCACAGAAGTGCAGTTATGCGTATACCGGGTATAACTTCACACAAACCAAGATAAATTATTCTATTAATTCTACTAGCTGTTTGTTAAAAGAAAATTGTCCCAAGTTACTCCTCATAACATCAGCTGTCTGCCAGTGAGTCCCGTCAAAATCGGTCCAGCCGATTCGGAGATTAGCCGGAATAACGAACAATATTTTTTTTTATGAATACCAGATTTACTTTACCTTATATTCATTTAGAAATAAGCTGTTATTTTGACATAGCAAAAAGACACCTCAATTTTATTACACATAGTGATGAAACCTGCATGTCAAATCTAACCATTTTTCAAGACATGTGAAATCCGCCAACCCGCACTGGGCCAGCGTGATGGATTATAACCTGAATCTACTTCACATTGAGTGGACCCCGTGCCCAGCAGTGGGGCATACAATGGGCTATTTTCTTGGTGATCACGGACAAACAAGTTTTTTTTTTTGGAGCCCTTTAACCTTAATTAAACGGTTATTTAATGTTATTTCGAAGTCATGATAGTGTGTTTTTAACAGTGGGGGATTTACCATTAGGCTCAGTAGGCTGGAGCCTAGGGCGGCAGATTTTTGGGGCGGCAAATTTTGGGACCGATTTTTTTTTGCATGTCGGTTTTCTGATGTTTTACAGATAGAACTCTGAACTAGAACTAGAACTAGAACAAATTATATCAATGACTATTTTACGTGCAATTTCAACGAAATTTTTGGATTGTTAATATAATCTAGGACATGACAATTGTAGAGGCAAGGGTGGCAAAAACTTTACACCCTATACCTTGGAAATTTGTAAGTCCGCCACTGGTTTTTAAGTCACAAGAAGATGTTATCAGACTTCACTCACCGGTAAGGTTCTTGTCCTCGCGATAGGAGATGTGCGCGCGCGTGCGGAGGTCCCTAAACTTCTTGGCGAGCCCGAAGTCGATCATGTACAGCTTGTTGCAATGCCGGCCGATGCCCATCAGGAAGTTGTCGGGCTTGATGTCGCGGTGGATGAAGCACTTGCAGTGGATGAACTCGACGCGGCCCAGCATTTGATCTGGACCATCGACACTATATTGAGCCTAGCGTTCTTCCCGACAAACATCAGTCTTCCCAAGTTTGTAAGGAAGTAAAGGCTAGACAATTGGCTACAGTTTATACAAACAAAGCTTGAAGTAAAACCTGAAAGCCAAATACCATTACCTAATTAAATTAAAAAAATATATTGAACCTACTACCAAACTTTTTTTTTTATTGGACCAACTTCTAGCATAGCCTGTGTGCACAAAAAAGCTACAAGTAATTAGGGACCTTATACATAATTGATTTTATTTGGAGTCGGGTGCTAATTCAAGTAAGTAGCGGTAGGTAGGTTACCTAAGAAGTTGACATTTTTATTGGACCAATCTGGAAGGACATCCTTTCATATATGGAAAGATATTTGTTTTCAAATCTGTTTATAAATGACGAAGGTTCTGAGGTAAAAAACATTTAAAAAAATTTACAACCGAATTGAGAACTTCCTTCTTTTTGAAGTCGGTTAATAAATAATTATATGTTCGCCAGGCGTAACCCTTGACCGTCCTGGCTTCGATAGCAACAATGGTGGGTGTGGCGGGCCTAGTCTAGGCTCAAGTATACCGACCTGCCAGCATAAGTACGGTCTTGATGGTGAACTGGCGGGAGCAGAAGTTGAACAGGTCCTCCAGCGACGGGCCCAGCAGGTCCATCACCAGGATGTTGTGGTCCTTCTCGTAGCCGTACCATCTGTGACAAACATAAACATATGTAACCACCGTTTTAAAAAAAAACAGTAAGTTCGTATACAAGTCCTTGCAAGTGCGTTACAAGTTCTTATCAACTAAATTAACAACGAATGATGCATGGTATAATTTAGTTATGCCATCCGTTCCGAGATCCACGCAAACAAAAGCTATAAACATGAATTATTGAATTCATGAACGCTTGGCGCAGTGGTTTGAGCGTAGGCTGCACGGCTCACAGCAACAGTTGGTTGCGGGTTCGATTCCCGTTGGGGTTAAATTTTGGAAATGGCGTTTTCGTAGTTCGCCCAGGTCTGGGTCACTGGGAACGCCCCCAGTCCAGGATACGGTACCCATAGTGCAATACAAGCGTTACTTAGTTTGGGGTTATACAGTTGGTGTGTCAGTCTGGCGATATTTATTTATTGTTGAAGTCGCTTTGGTATCTTATTATCTTCTACGTTATACAAAGATTATGACGCATTTATTAGGATATCGACTATCAATAAGCTAATTCAGCTGACTACCTATAGGGCGTGGGAGGTATGCAGGTAGCCTATAGGTATACCTTTTTGTCGCGTCAATATACATAGTTATAATGTATTCAAAGGTGCACTGGTCACTTCCAAGCTGTCACGGACGGTCACCGCTGACGATTCGACAAATTCTGTCCATTAAAACTGTCTGACCGGACGTAGTTCAACGTAAAAGAAATAGCAAAACTGCTAATTAACCAGTCCTTAAGTTTAATTTGTAAAACAATGATTATCACACTCAAGGCGGTGTTCGTTTAAAGTTATAATATAATTAAGGTTACATGCATTGTTAACAATAGCGCGACGCGACATTCGGTTAATGAATGGCGAGCGGCTTACTTCGAACCTTGAAGTTAACGCTCGTATGTAAACGCGATGTTCATGAGGCGACCGGGAACAACTGGCCTTCATCGGAGCAGATTAATTATTATTTACTTACTAGCTGAGCCCGCGACTTCGTCCGCGTGTAATTGAACTTAACAAAAAAGCCGGCTCCCGCGATCTGAGCCCGCGCGACAGGACCCATTATTTAAATTATGTTTTTCTAAAATAAAAGTAGCCTATGTTACTGCTTATAACATCAGCTATCTACCAGTGAAAGTCCCGTCAAAATCGGTCCAGCCGTTTCGGAGATACTCGTTGATTTCATGTGTTTTTATTTTTTTACGCGGAACCCTAATTGTTTTTCTAAAATTAAAGTAGCCTAAGTTACTCCCTAAGACATCAGCTATCCCCCAGTGAAAGTCCCGTCAAAATCGGTCCAGCCGTTTCAGAGATTACCCGGAACAAACACACAGACAGACAGACAGACAGACAGACAGACAGACAGACAGACAGACAGACAAACAAAAAAAAATTAAATCGCGTTTTTGCTATAGGTGTCGTATGTACTTTCATATGCATTTAGTGAAAAGGTGTTATTTTGATATTACAAACAGACACTCCAATTTTATTTATTTGTATAGATAGCATTCGTTTGTAACTATATAGGAGGCTATCTTGACTACCTTCGCCGCAATGTGGGAGGGAGGGAGGGTTTAGAAATCACCTTAGGACCTGTGCACACCATGTTTTTTAAACGCGCCTTCGACGCGCGCTTTAGAAACGTGCTTCGACAGCGCGCTTTTATCGTACAAAGGTCTACAGGCTGCGTCTGACTCGCGTGCGTATCGCGTCTGTATCGCACGCGTTTAAAAAACGTGGTGTGCACAGGCACTTAGGCGTTTTAATTTCTAATCGCTCGCACGAACATGCGACGATCGCATTGCATTGAATCGCGAGTAGTTTATAGTTACTGATATTGGCGCGAGTAGAGTATTTTAATCGCGTGATTTACATAATTTATAATGTATGTTCAAGCGAGCGATTGTCAACTAGAGCAGAGGTTTAAGGTGCCGGTCCACTTGAGCCGTGCGGACTGGCTGGACTATAGGGTGCCCGCTCGTTTCGACCAGTACGGTAGGTTAATTTCCCTGATCTCATCAATATGCAGTGATCCTTTTTATCAAGCGAGCGGGCTAGCTAACATCCAGCCCGCCCGGCTCAAGTGGACGGGCACCCTTAGTTTACCCATTATGGACAGCAGCTAAAATTAAAGAAGCCGGACCCATACGCAACAAATTGGCGACGAGTATTCCACGAACTTTTGAGGGTACGTGACTCAGAAGGCGTGAGCAATTACAATGATAACACAATGATACCATTAATATAGCAGAGTATTGACGCGATGTAATTACTAGTGCGTACTAGTGATGTAACGAATATTCGCATTCGCATTCGCATTCGCGAATATTCGCATGTTTTTTGACATTCGCATTCGCATTCGCATTCGCAAGAATCTATGCGAATGTTTGGCGAATGTTTTTGAAAAACAAAAAGGAAATTATTTATAGACGATAATGGAATGCTAAAAACTAGTAAGAATTATATATTATTTAAACAAATTTCCTCATAGGTTGGCCCTTATTGCACCGCTTTTAGGTTCATAAAGCAGCTTATTACGCACTATTGAATTTACATTTTTTAAATCTTAGTAAAGAGTTATCCTAAAAATAGTAAACATTAAAAAAATAAAATAAACGATGTTTATTATTATACATAAATACATTAACTATTCAAATAAATTTCTTTCACATTCAATTTCATTGTAAATAAAATATATGATAAACATTCTATTTATTACATTTCAAATAATATAATAATTGTCACCGGCTTTGCCAGACCCATAGATAAATTTAACCAGCCAAATGCATGTCGGACTACGCATACTCTAGAATTCCGCAGATATCCTGCCACTTTTCGATACTACGGAACTCATAAAATAAAAGTGATGTTTTTTTTATTGATACGAAACATCGAATACGGTGGCTCACGTAACCTATTAATTTCTGCGAAATTAATTAACTATTAGTCACCTTTTTAAATAAAATAGTAAGAAATTCTGTTACTAAATTTATCATAGACATCATAGACATCAAAAGTGACATAAACTTTTATTTTCTTTTTGGACGGATGAAAATTCATACATGGATTTTTCATTCAAATAATTAAGTTGTGATTAGACTGGGTGCACAATCAGTGGTGCGTGGTTTGAGACTTCATTTAGATTTTTTCAAATTACTTATATTGATTTTGAATAGTAGTAAATAACTATTTATTTCCTATAATAAACCATTTATAATGTGGTTCTAATTTAAATTATGAATCTTGCTACTTAAGTAAATAAAGCCACAATGAAGCACAATCTTTCGTAAACGGGAATTAATATTGAAAAACTGTCAAAGAAACCTTCAAATAATTTTAAAATACTACTGAACAATACCTCAATCGATGGGGTGTGTAAACATTTTTTTTACTCCCCTTTCAAGTACGGGAGGTACAATAGAATAACTTTGCTTTCAAAACAGTTTTTTAACGGTACATTTTTTTCGGTAATTTTTTTTGGCTAGTTTGCAGTATTTTAGCCCTAATAGTCTCTGTATAAAATTACTGTGATTGCAAACGGACGTGCCAAAACTATAAGGGTTCCTGAAATTATCTAGGTCTTAGAAAAAAACCGTGAATTGTGATTTTTTTTTAATTATGATTGTATTATTCTAAATAGTTTTTACTCGCAAGTAAGATGTAAATGTCCTATGAAATGCGTGAGCATTGTTAATTACACACTTTGGCTCCATCACAGCACAGCCCTCGTGTTATTCTCTGGCTGCAAACCAGCCTCGATCGTAACTTAGCTCACTTGCACATAATGCACTTATATTTGAATTAAAAAAAAATGTTATTGAGGTAGGCAACTAAATTATAAATAGGATCTTTCTCCATTGCTCTTGTTAGTCTAAATAAAATATTATCTCAATAAAATTTGAATATAAAATAAATTTGATTAATGAAATAATACTAAACTGCCCTCAAATCAAAACAAATCTCTTCGAATTAACTTTATGTGAGTAACTTCGTTCTTTCAACCTATGGGTTCGGCTATGTTTGGCCGACACGACATTTCAATCCAGTCTAACATTTTGCGCGCTCTTCATTAACCTCCGAGAAATAGGCGTGTTATAAGCTTAACATGTGTATTTTTGTGTCTGTCTGTGGCATCGTAGCGCCCAAACAAATGATCCGATTTTAATTTTGTTTCTTTTTTAGAAAGGTGTTCTGATCGAGAGTTTTCTTAGCTATGTTTCACGAAAATCGATTCAACCGTTTGAAAATTATCAGCTCTTTTGTAATTTAAAAAGTCGTTAATTTTTTTTTACTATCTTTTTTTAAGTTTTTTAATTTTCGTTTGAGGGTTTTTTATTTGAAAGTCAACATTCGCATTCGCATTCGCATTCGCGAATGTTGAAGCCAAATATTCGCATTCGCATTCGCATTCGCATTCGCGAATGTCAAAAATCCAACATTCGTTACATCACTAGTGCGTACATAGTTTACAATATATTGTGTTATCAAGACTTAATATTTTTTCCGCATCAGATAGTATCGTTTTGTAATAATACCTAGCTACATATTGAATTTAATGTATTAACCTAGTTAAGATCATTTGGAATATAAAGGACATACAATACTTATATGTACAATAATCTACTATATAAAAATAAGTCGGGTTTTCCTTCCTGACGCTATAACTTCAGAACGCACGAACCGATTTCCACGGTTTTGCATTCGTTGGAAAGGTCTCGGGCTCCGTGAGGTTTATAGCAAAGAAAATTCAGGAAAAATTTCAACAGAACGCGGATAGAGTCGCGGGGCACAGCTAGTAAATATTATAAAGAGGAAATATTTGATTGTTTGTTTGTTTGCATTGAATTGGCTCCGAAGCTACTGAACCGATTTGAAAAATTATTTCAATGTTGGGAAGCTACACTATCCCCAGGTGACATAGACTATATATTTACAGAAAAATTAGTGATCCTTACTAAAACTCCAATAATGTAACCGTAATGTACCCGTGCGAAGCCGGGCGGGCCGCTAGTGTACAATAAAGTAGGGTCAAATTCACCAAAAAAAATCTCGCTTACCATTTGGAAATAATTCAAAAATATTTTTAGTTTGCGGTCCAAATGTTTCTTGCAAATACTGTGTGAAATATTAACGCGATTTATATTCTAGAAGAAAATAGCCGTGGGTACATTTAAGACAAATTATAAAATACGGCGCTATGTCGCTGAAGTAAGTCATTCACCCACTCTGCTATTACTTGCAAACAGTTTAAAAGATTTCTATAGATACACGGTATGTGTACAATATTAAATCTACTTGCAAAAGTGTAAAGTCATTTGTAACCGTCGATATCGTGGGGCTTCCACCCACGCAGTTCAAATACGGCATTTGATACTCTACTGAATATGTGTTTCAGTTGCTAATATAGGTAGGTTAGATTAGTATACCAAACGGTTCTAAAACTGTGACTTTAAGGTCGTTATTTTCGGTAATTTAAATATTTATTCATGCTGAGCCTTCATTGGCCTCCACCGAAGCACAGGGGGGCTACCTATTCACAATCAACGCAAAGTTTCCGTGTCCGAAACGACAGCTTCCATATTTTTCAAATTAATTTGTAAAAGATGAAAGCTGTGGTTTTCGACATCAGAAACTTTACGTCAACTTTACGAAAACCCCTAGAGGTCAAACCAGAGTTTTTACGTTAGCAAACTCACATCGATTATGCGTGTTTGTCATTATGAAAGCTAAATAGATCGGCACCCCTAGCGAACGGTAAAATACGTGGCCATTAAAGTACCTACACAGCAACAAACTTGCACTTCGGGTAAAGATGGATCAGACATTATAATACAGCATCCAGGACATTATTAAACATCTGACTAAAATAGTTAAACATGTGACTAAAAGACTGATGAATATGAATGTGGATGGATACAGTGCGAGAGGAAGGCCAAAGAAAAGATGGATGGATTGTATCAAGAGTTATATGAACGAGGTTGGAGTGGATGTGAGTATGATAGGAAACCGCGATGAATGGAAGGAAAAGACATACTGCGCCGACCCCAGATAATGGGAAAAGGTAAGGCAGATGATGATGATGATCCAGGACATTATTCCCGCCAGGGCGGCGCCACTTTCCAATTGGGGGAACATTGACACTTGACAGTTCAATCAGTCGCTCTCTCCTCGCAATAGTATTTGCAGTGACACTGACAGATAACGACAAGCCCATCAAACGGCACCTAGTGAGCTGAATTGCCCCGTTTCCACACTGTAGGCGTGTCATCGCAGATCCTGACCACAAAACCATGCAAAGCGGAACAAGCATAGTTCATCACAATTTTAACTTTCACAATGACGCCGCCGACGTAACACCGATCATGTTAGGTAACCTTCCTCTATGGCTTTAGTTTTGAACGTTGCGTATTGCGATCTGATAGACCTTGTAACATTTTAGTGTTTGGATTGGGGTCAGCTTGATCGAGTAAGGTTTCCGTTCAGTCCAAGGACATGATACGCGATGTGAATAGTCAAATACATTGACAGCAACGGGATTGGATGTCACTGAACGGATAGGTGACCGAATCAAACGATGGTTTAGTTCTAAAGATCAGTATGGACCACATTACGAATCTTCATTCTATCACTGCTCTATAAAATTATTTGTGTAACTATTTCCATAGACATACAGACATTATTTCGTTGTTATATACAAGGTGACACATAATGGGTAGACTTTTTTTTTCAAAACTTAACTTTGTAATTCTAAAACCCTCAGCTTTGGAGGGAACTTGAAAAACAAAAGGTGTTATAGGAATACAGCTGTTGACCGATTTCACAAGTCTACAAAACCTTTAGTACTTCAACTGTCCCACAAAGCCGATAGGTTGAGATTTACAAAGTTAAGTTGCAAAAAAAATAGTATACCCATTTTGTATCACCTAGTATGTGGGTGAAATCAAACTCTTCAATCTTCATTTTGGTTCTTTATTTCTTTTATCGTCTTTAATATACGTCTACTCGTCTTCAATGCTCGCTTACGACTCCCGTTCATCTCTCACTCTCTCATACTTCATCCGTCACTCACTCTTACATCTTGACACGTTACTACGTCATCACTCTTAGGCCCCTCTCTATACCTCTCACACCTACATATATGTGTTTGCGGAGATAAAAGGAAAAATAAAAGAGAGGAAACGATCTCTCTTTCCAGCTTTATATTCGTTTGGTCTAAACCCAGCTTAAGAAGAAGGAAGAAGTCTAGAAGAATCAGTCATTCTTGACTTAGCCTTGCAACACAATTTTTTGAGATAAAAATGGACTGGAAAGAGATTGGATTGTAAACTCACCTTATGTGTGGTATGCCGATGCCCCCTTGGAGCATCTTATACACTCGGCTCTCATAGAGAAGTTGTGGATGCCGCGCCTTTATAGATTCAACCTTCACTGCTACCTCCTGAAACAAATTATAAGCATTATGCATGGTAATGGTTGCTACTTTATAATCATTTTCATTACGTGAAATTCTGTTTTTCTTTCCCTGCGATTTTTCACAGTCAATGATTTGAATCATAGTGAATTTTCACTATGTTACTTAATCCTATGAGGTCACTGGTCGATGATTTATCATGAAGGCTGGGACGGTATCGAACGTTTTGCAATTTAAATGCAATTATTTTTAAGTTTCTGTCTATGTAGGTAGCTGGAGCTACTTATGAAAACCTGTATCTTCCATCACTAATAAGCATATCAACTCCTGAAATGCTGTGAAACTAGTGAGTTTGGACGTTTACGCGACAACCAGGGGCTCAACACTTGACTTGCAATACGTCAAAACTGACGTGTCGCGTATGTGTCTACGTCAGTTTGACAGTTTCCTGCGGTTTACAGAGTTGGGCCCCAGGTTTGTTGAATAATAAATGAATAATAAATAAATAAATATCGCCAGACGAACACACCAACTGTATGGACCCAAAACTAAGCAACGCTTGTACTATGGGTACCGTACAATGGACTGGGGGCGATCCCAGTGACACCCAGACCTGGGCAAATTACGAAAAGGCCATTTCCGAAATTTGCCCCGGCGGGAATCGAACCCGCAACCACCATGTGCAGTGAGCCGAGCGGCCTACGCTTGAACCATTGCGCCAAGCGGTCGTCGAATAAATGTACAAAATGGTGATTCATAAACAAAGGTCGTCGTACAGGTAAACGTGTGAAGTCCACCAACCCTCAGTGACCCCGCGTGAATTATTGCCCGTATCTCCATTTGACGTGAATTTTGTTATTGCGTGTGCTTGGTGTTCTAACCGTAAATTTTGTTATCACTAACCGATCGCATGTTGGTTGGCGTGGCTATGACGTTTGGCGGGTCATTTACAGTGGTGTTATCAGTTGTGCTAACAATCAGCTGTTTTTGTTTGTAAATATTTTTTCTACTATAATTATTATGTATTATACGTACTTAGGTAGGTCTGAGAATGAACATGTCAAATATCAAACATACAACAAACAAAAAATGTAATAAAAACACTCTCTTTCTATGTATGTTGTAAAAGACGACTTTAAGAATTAACGTCTACTCATCTAATAGACAAGTAGGTATTTTATGAAATTGTTGGATGTGAGAATCAGTGTGCATATAAAATAAAACTTTGTTGTTCTTCTGAAAATGGAACTACAGAAACTAAGCTTAGTAATGTTAAGTAAATAATTTGAATGTTATTGAAAATACCCTATGTATTTATAACATAAGGCAATGTATCTTACACTAAAACAAAGATATTGCATAGATAGCATTGAATTAACTATAAACTTTGCATTGAGGTCAAGTTGAATTAATACTACATCAAAGTTTAAAACCTCTACAGACCAAGACCTATTTTCTTTCATTATTTTGTTCTCATACACAGCCAGTGCTTGCTAAGTCAAATACCACCTACAGTACAAAGATATAATAATTATAATGCCCTGTACCCCTTGTTAGCCTGAGGAACATTTATGCATAATTTCGTGAATTTCATTCAGATAAGAGTAGGTACTATGGAGGTAATTTTACATTAATATATTTATTTAGGCTAATTATTGAAATGGCTATACCTATTTTGACGGGATTTTCACTGGCAGATAGCTGATGTTATACATATAAGAGAACTTGAGACTACTTTAATTTCATGAAGTACCTACCAAGCAGGTGGTGCCGCAAGCAACAGCTAGTTGTAAAAATATAATAGGTATCATAAATAATCGAAAACCTTTGTCAACCGTATGTTTATAACCCAACTTTATGGATTCTTCACCTAAACTACATTGTTTCTCTATCATTAATAGATTTTGTCCCTTTCTTTCATCAAGTTTGCTTTTTTTTGTTACTGTAGGTAGTAGGTTTGATTGTGATTATTGAGGTTATTAACACTAGTAAGTACCTCCATAGTAGTTTATTGTGAACATACAAACATTACTAGGTACTTAGTCAAAGCCCAAGGTGCCTACCTGGTATTATCATTGTTAATGGACAATAATAAAAGATAGTAACATGGGATGAAAGATGTAGGTAATAGGTACATGCCAAAATATAATAATATGCCTGCCTATACCCATGAAATTTTGCTGTGAATGTTGCCGGATATGGCATTTATATTGGCAGCAGCTACTATAGGTATTTAACTATATAGGTTTACCTCATTAATGGATCAATGTCTTGGAAGTTAATCAAGATATTATTTATGATCAAGAGATTGGCACAATATACTGGGAGTTGGAGCTCAATTTTTTAAATCCCACAATACCTTTTAGCTCACTATACCAAGAAAGAAGGGTAGAGAGCTAAGTTGTTTGTTATATTAACATAGACATTGTTATGAAAACGGAAATTTTATTTGAACAAAGCTGGTAATAATAATATTTTTATACAGAAAAGTTAATTTAAAGAAATCAATTGTCTATGTACCTAACAACTAGTTTGTACTAAAATAAATTGCAGAGATATGAAAGTCATCTAGTGAAACTGCAATCATACAGACTATTGTTACCGTAGGATGTTGCAATACACCACAATACTGGTGTGACTGCGAAAATACAGAATTAGCATAAAGCTAAAATCACATATTTATACAATGGACTCCTTTCATACGATTCGAAAACAGGCTTGTGTCCTAATTACGTAAAGCGTTTACCGTTTACGAATCAACTCAATGATGTGTTAAAAATAAATAATACGTAGAATGTTTTGCATTAGAATATCAAGAATACGCCCAGACCGCCATTTTCAAGTACAAAAACCCCGAAATACACGACTGTCTTGACACAAGTCATGGTTTCCAAGGAAGAAACGACCACTGAAAAATCAATATTAGAATGCGTATTTACCTCTCCATCGCCGACATTTATGCCTAGAAAGATATCTCCGAAGCTCCCGCCTCCGATTTTGCGAATAACATTGTATCTATCAGCTATCATTACATGTTTCCTGGCTATCAACATGCGTTCGAAGGTAGCCATTTTCTTTTTCCTTCATCACTCGTTGTCACAAAATTATAGGTGGCCCATCGCACCGAGTGGAATTTTAACACAGCACTTTTATAATTTATTGTTTATATACGTTCCAAATCACTATAAACCGTAGAAACACTACGAAAAACCACTGAAAATCATTTTATTACGAAGTCAAAAAAGATGTCGTCAGCCTATTTCAAGTGACGTCACAATGGCAGTGTTGCTAGCGTCGAGAGAGCTCGAAAACTACTACGATCGAATTCAATGTTGCCATAAAGAATTTCTCAATTTCTACCCACCAACCCACCACCTTCATTCAAACGAAAGAAAAAAACACTCAATAATGTAGGTAATTTTTAAAATATTACTGCCAGTTCCTGACAATGCATATGATAGATATTTTACTTGAGTTGATTATATTTTTCCAATCAATGATGAATAGTATTTTATAATCATTATTCCCATATGTGCCTAACATACAGACACTCTAGCCCAAATTAATAAATTGATCTCAAGTCTGAGAGGGATCTTGGAAATGTCTTTCTTATGTCATTACAGTACAAAATGGCATGTCAAAAGCATACTCAAGACTACTCACCGACTTGAGATTGGTTTATTAATATGGATCTTATTACTATGCCTATTGTTTATATAACCAACCTAGTCATTTTTAATATCTTGTTAGCAGAAGTGAATGAGATAAGTGATAAGTATGGCATTATCAGTAATATATAGATAAAATGTGGTGATTTAAACAGCTGATAAAAATACATTATAGAGTTGCTCTAAGTCGACTGAAGATAGGACAAAATGACATTTAAATGCAGCTAGATGGGTTCCAAGGAACTATTATATTAACGCAAGATATATTCGTGAAAAAAAATAATAGGGTAGTAAATCTCAAACAGCTCGAATAATAATGGCTTTTGCTCACAGACAACAACAAAAATAAAAAGTTTTGTCTATAACGCCTGTTCATCTAGACCTCAATTTGTATAACTGTAACATAGTACCCAATTCCAGTACAGTTGATAATTCTAAGTCAAGAACACTAAACTAAAAATATTCAACAGATAAATGGATGCGGCAAGCTGAAGACAGGTCACTCATTAAGGGAGGCCTATGTCCAGCAGTGGACTAATATAAGCTGATGATGATGATGATGATGAAATGGAAATCTTATTAGTGTCAGTTATCAATCAGAAATTGAATTGTTGGTGAAATTATATTGAAACTATTCACTCAACATAATAGATATGAATGAACTAAATTGTTTAAAATGGGCTCTTTCCTACTGATACGAGAGAGAGAGTATTTTAAATATCAACCCTTGGTTTAGAAATGTGCCCAGAAAATGGGTAATAGGTAAACAGGGAAACCATTGGGTTTCATTGAGACAAGGCAATGAAATGGTATCTCTATCACTTCAGGGAATACAAGGTATAGTGACAAGTGTTATATCTTGTTACATAGAGCATAGATGTTAAATTCATGCTTATAACCTTATAACCAATTCAGGAATAGATATAACATGTGAGTATTTTGTCTGGGAGGTAGTGACCCATTAATCTAGTTGAGCCAAGGCCATACCTATATTACTGAATATACCTACTTACAGAAACTTTTTCTCAGATAGACCAAACAGTTTATAGCCAAAGAGGTTTTGTGATGTAACAATGACAACCAATCATACCCAAGCTCATACCTCATACACCAGTTATGATAAAAATTACTTAAGTAATATATATTCATACAAAAAATGTTGAAATTACTGAGCTTGAACTGACGGAAGGTCAGATCCACATTTATTATGCATAGTATAAGAGGTGAAAGCTTAAATAAACGGGGTTTTTGGGTAAACTAAGTAAAGTTTTTTTCAGTTCAGGTATTTTAGACAAATATTTGGCATTATTGGAATATTTCACTATTGATTAGTCATACAGTCCGCGACGACCCTGGATTTACCATATTCACGTTTATTTCCCTCGAAATACGTCACATAATAATCAACATACATCCGCACCCATATACGCATGTCTAATGACGCGTGGGCCTTCACAATATTACGGAAGCCAAATCAACGAAATAGTAACAAGCGTAATGATTTTTTTTTACCTCGCCATTAGCGATGTTGATCGCTAGGTAAATGTCACCGAACGATCCTCCGCCGATTTTTTTCAACACCTTATATTTCCCAGTGATCAATATTTCCTTCCGCGATGTAAAAAACGACATGATTGCAAATTATCACGAATAGTCCTGGTAAATGTAAAATACAATTTGAATGCACAATTACGCACTATAGTAATAAAAACAATATTTTATTCACGGCTACATTTTACGAAACTGTGACTGAATGGAGGATGTACTGCGTTCAAAAAGTAGGCCACGCGTATTTTTATTACTTTCTTCCGATTAGAATTCAAAAAAGATAAATGACTATTGTCAAAGAAATACTGAATACATGAACATGCGTAAATCTTTGTTTTAAATGTATATAAACTATTAGAATTCCGTAAATAAATCAGATTTTGAATTAAAATTACTTGAAAATCAATAAAATCTCAGAAGAGCTGTTACGACATTTTAGTTTCTAAACGTAACATTTATCGCTGTCTATGGACAATGTTGCCAGAAAATTAAAATTAATATTACTACTATTTGGTAGAATAAAGAGTGTATCTTGTACAGTTTGCATGAGCATTACTACCAGAAATTACTATTTTGCTCAAAACTTAGCATTTCATAAAAATGTGTGAACTTTGTATAATTATTGAAAGAGTATGCAGTCCTGGCACCTGTTTTACAACAGCTGCATTTATGAAGCTTCAAATAAAACACATTATAACATTAAATGAGTAAAGACAGGTATAATGTACCTTTATATTATAATATAGGTATAGTATGGTGTTTTGGCGCTACACCTAACAATTAAATCCAGTTTTACTTCGTAACTATAATATTAAATACATAATAACAACAAATTTGGACACCTATCCATTTCCACAGAGTTAATCATGAAAATACTTACCTATCTAATTTACAATCACATAAAATTATGATTAGGTTTTATTTTATACATTTTCCTATTAGAGAATAAACAGAGGATTATTAGAATTGGTACCTACATATTCAGAAGGTATGTACAATTTTACACTTATTAAATAACAGGTAAGTACACAGGAAGTCAGCAATGGACATAATATGTAATAATAATAATATAATGTATTAATACTTACCTAAATTTAAAGAGATTATTTATTTACACAGAAAACTAAAATGCACAGTATTATAACTACTTATAAACTAACTTAAAGTATAATATAAATAAAAATAAATACTTACTCATTTTCTTTGTTGGAATAACTACACTTAAATTAAAATAACAATAGTAGCACATGTGTAGGAAACAATACCTACAAGTAATCAAAATATATATAACTCAAAGGTGACTAACTAACTGACTGACTGACTGACATAGTGATCTATCAACGCACAGCCCAAACCACTGGATGGATCGATGGATCGGTAGATGTTATGACATAGACATCCACTAACAAAGGATTTTGATTAATTCTACCCCCAAGGGGATAAAATAGGGGATGAGGGTTTGTATGAAACTTTGTCAATTAAATTCCACACGGACAAAGTCGCGGGCACAGCTAGTAATGTTATATAAGCCTTGCAAGACATTACTAATAATTATATTATATACTAGCTGAGCCCGCGACTTCGTCCGCGTGGAGTTTAATTTAACAAAAAAGCCCGCTCCCGCGTTCTGAGCCCGCGCGCCAGAACCCATTTTTTTTTCTTTTTCTAAAATAAAAGTAGCCTAAGTTACTGCTTATAACATCAGCTATCTACCAGTGAAAGTCCCGTCAAAATCGGTCAAGCCGTTTCGGAAATACTCTTTGATTTCATGTGTTTTTATTTTTTTACACGGAACCCTAATTGTTTTTCAAAAATTAAAGTAGCCTAAGTTACTCCCTATTACATCAGCTATCTGCCAGTGAAAGTCCCGTAAAAATCGGTCCAGCCGTTTCGGAGATTACCCGGAACAAACACACAGACAGACAGACAGACAGACATACAAAAATTTTTAAATCGCGTTTTTGCTATAGGTGTCGTCTGTACTTTCATATGGGTTTAGTGAAAAGGTGTTATTTTGATATTACAAACAGACACTCCAATTTTATTTATTTGTATAGATTTAATTAGTATTGTTGTTTAATTAATAGTATAAAGGAAGAATATGTTAAATAAAATCACAGTTTTTCAATTAAGTGTACTTGCTAAAGTTTATTCAAGACATAAGCTCAATTTTCATATTTTTACAAAACTTTATTTACTTACATTATGTTTTTGTTTCTAGCTATAATTAGAGAACTAGTCAAACATCATGTCAATAAATTGCACACAAACTATATTTTTTCCTAAAGAGAATAGACTATGCAGGCATGTGTAACTTCTAAGTTTAAGGTCTAAACGTTTTACACAGTATATAAACATAAGGAATTTTTAATATGAATAATGCAAACCTTATCCATTGCCACGGTAAATTTCTCAGAAAGTGGCAACGTATCTGATCCGCATTTAATAATAAATAGATAATAGGACGAGTTAAGCGGATGTGGGTTAACATTGATAAGCCTTTTGCTCATGCATAATTTCACATTGAAACATCCACCAACATACTATAGAAACGTCTGAAACACCGTCAACGAAGCCTCAGGCTTTGGTACGCACTTTTGAGAAGAAAAACAATCACTTACCTCCCCGTTTGAAATGTTTATCCCTAAAAATATGTCCCCAAAAGAACCACCGCCTATTCTCCTAATTATTCTATATTTCTCGACGATTAACAACTCCTTACTAAAAGACAGAAGTTGTTGGAACGATAGCATAGTGAGTTTAGTTTGTTTTAATAACTTTTAATGATAAATTTAATAATAATATAACACAAAACACTTCAAAAATAAACACTTCGAATTCGACACGCAGATTCCCTCAGTATTTCAATCAAACACAAAACAGCTGCGGTGGGGGTTGCCACTTTACAAACTTAAAACAACTGTCGAATGACACGTTCAATGACATTACAAGTTTCCGAACGAACTAAGTTAGAACCAAGAAGTTCTAAACGAGCAAGACGAAGGTATTAGCAAGACAATGCAAGATTCAATTCATAAAAAGTTAATAATAAGCGATACGATCTCCGTCTGTTGTACAAGCAGATGTAGAAGAGTAAAAAAATCTTCAAAAAATATATTAACGCACTACACACGCTCTTATATTTCTGTAAAATAATAACATACCACCTACTATAATAAGTTTTCTACATTTCTTCCAGACTACAATGCATTTCCACTAACTCTGTGTAATTAAATGTGTGTAATTAAATCTACTATCCGCTAATGTATTGACTGCCTGGAATATTATTGCGGAGAATGTGATATAAGGATATACAACCGAATCCCTTCAGCTATTTGTGTAGTAAGATGTTGAAGTATCGGTGTTGGAATGAAAGACATTGATTACTAATGATTCGGTTTATTATATAATTAAATACAACATTTATACGTAGGTACCTACCTGTATAATCTGATCGTGCATATACTTACTAAACAAAGAGTACGTAAAACTTATTAATAAAATGACATACGTAAAATTCGACTTCATTAAATCCGAGAACAAGTTTACAAATAAAAAGTATAATAATAAAAAGTCAACAAAAATGCACTTTATCCTTAATAAATTACTGTTGCGCATTACCTACTGATGCTAAATATTGTATTGATTATTGACAATTTAAGGCCTATGTCGTTCGCTGTCTAAAAAGTCTAAGACACAATGATTATAATGATAAACTAGCATTCTAATAATAATTCCCTTACATAATGTACTAATGCATAATTTTTAAAATACCAATATTTCGAATATTTTGACGTCACATTGTAAACGTGGTTACCCTACGCCTAATCCGTATCGAACCGTGTAATACTAAATTATTATAAAGTGGCATACAGTACGGAATAAAAGTACAATTCCTGGCAACATTGTTGTCGAATTTTTAAACGAAATTCGATTTGACATTTGTTTTTTTTAAGGCGCAGGCATGCACTTGAGGCGCTCGAAGGCGGCCTTCTCCAATGACTCGCGGTGGTCGGGATGAGCGATTTTTATTAGTTCGTAGGCGCGTTGCCTGAGCGTCTTGCCGAACAAGTTGGCGATACCTTGCTCGGTAACGACGTAATTCACGTGGGCGCGAGTTGTTACGACGCCGGAACCTGAAAATAATGGAAAATAAAAATGAATTTTTGGAGTAAAATGGGTAAGGTCTTTGCCCAGCAGTGGACCGTAATTGCTATTGCTGCTTGGCAAGCCTATAAATAATTTTAAAACAATAATTAAAGTTAAACTCTCTGCAAAGGGTTACTTACTACAAAATTAGTCAGATTAGTTGTAAGATAAATCAGCTTGGGACTGGTTAGCTCAAATAATAGTCAATAATAATATAGGAAATCATGTCTTGCCCTACTACATTTTTTATAGTCCGATTTTTTTTAAATCTTGGTTTACCCGAAAGCCAATACACGGAGCTGTCTTATTTATCAAAATATCTGCTGTTTATAACTTTTTAAACATAAGCAAATAACTAACATATTTTTAAGGCGGCAATAGCCTAGTGGTTAGAGGGGCCGTCCTCGCAGCTGAGAGGTTCTAGGTTCGATCTCCATCTGGCCATTAAACTATTGACATCAGCTCACTCCTAACACAAGCAATTAGCTTAGCTGGAGCGGCAAACAGGAATACACATTGCTAGTTTTTTTTTTACTAATGATGTAAACAACTATTCAAAATTACTTGCCCGTTCTAAACAAAATAAATGATTTGATTCCACTTGGTTGTGTATGGGGCTGTATGACACTGACCGTTTTTAAGCGTGGGCGCGATCTTGCTGATGCCTTTCTTGGTCTGCGAGGCGATGGCGATGATGGGCTTGCCCTTCCCGTCCACACCTTCCGCCGCGCCGCGGATGAAGTCCACCTGCCCGCCGAAGCCCGAGTACATGCGGGTGCCTGAACAAAAATTAAAGTATTTAAGGCTAAAGCGCCTATCTAGCCCGCGAAGTTCAAATTTTTTGAGGTTTTTTAAATTTTTGTAATTCGCGAAAAAGACCGTGTGCAGTGCATTTATTAATATATCCAACTTACTCTAAAACATTTCAAGAACGACAGCTATCCAGATAATCTGGCAATTTTTGTATATTTAGTGATTTACTAGTATCATATACACCGTGATAATATTTAGAGTAAAATAAATGTATTAATAAACGCACTGCATACTGTGTTTGTCGCAAATCACAAAATGTTGTCTTGAATGTTTTCAGATTTTGGATAAACTATAAAATACTCGAAAATTTTGAATTTCGCGGGCTAGACAGGTGCCTTCACCTTAACAGCAATTACTTACCGACCAATTACTTACGACCGCTTGGCGCAGGGGTTCGGGCGTAGGCCGCTCGGCTCACTACACCGCGTAGTCGCGGAAATGGTCTTTTCGTAATTTACCCTGGTCTGGGTGTCGCTGGGATCGCCCACAGCCCATTGTACGGTACCCATAGTGCAAGCGTTGCTTAGTTTGGGACCATACAGTTGGTGTGTTCGTCTTTCGATATTTATTAACTTATTTTATTAATTACAATTTAAGAATATAATTTAAGTAATCTCGGGGGTCAGGCCTAATAGCGTCATGAAGAAAAAAAAAACACAAATAACGGTGGCAGAGTTAAACTGTAGCTCATTGATTGCAGCTCACATACGAAATCATTACGTCAGTTTTGACGTAAAGCGTAAATGAATATGTGTAACGGATGCGCGTCAATATTTAAAATTTACTTAATTAAAACCTACATTGACTACTCTCTAGGAGTTTCTTTGATTATGTGCGCATGCGCGAGAACTCCATGACCATCGAGAGAGGTCTTCCCGCGCGCGCCGCGTTCAATTGTGTTGACGGGTTTTTGTTGTAATTTGTAAATATCGTCTTGATTTTGTGTAACCCTTGTTTAAGTTTATTGTCATTTTATGTATTGATTAAAACACTGTGAAATAAACTCTGGTGTGATTCATTCTTTACATATGTCAGTTTTGACAGTTTTTCTACAGGAAAACTGTCAAATGTGACGTTTTCAGCGGTTAACAGAGTATTGGGCCCCTGTTGCCCGTAAGACGCGTGCTTAACCAATCGGTTATCACTGTGGAAGCACTGAAATGAACTTAAAAAAACAAAAATTTATAATTTAAACTACAAGAGCTGATATTTTTCAAGCGGCTGATCCGATTTTCACGAGACATAGCTAAAAAACCTAAGAATACCTTTCTGACAAAAAAAATCGGTTCATCCCCTTGGGCGGTACGATGCCACAGACAGACTCACAGATAAATAAATAAATAATGATAAATATCGCCAGACTGACAAACCAACTGTATGGTCCCAAACTAAGCAATGCTTGTACTATGGGTGCCGTACAATGGACTGGGGGCGATCCCAGTGTCACCCAGACCTGGGCAAATTACGAAAAGGCCATTTCCGAAATTTGCCCCGGCGGGAATCGAACCCGCAACCACCATGTGCAGTCAGCCGAGCGGCCTACGCTCGAACCACTGCGCCAAGCGTCAAGATACACATGTAAAACTTGTAACACCACTCTTTTTCGTCAGAGGTTAAACAGAAAAAAACCCATGCGAGATGGTGTAGGGTTCCTCACCGATGGAGTCGGAGCACACCTGCCCGGTGATGTCCACCTCCATGCAGGAGTTGATGGCCGTCATGGTGGGCTGCAGCGAGATCACGTGAGTGTTGTTCACGTAGTCGATCTCCAGCATCTCTGTTGTAAACGGGACATGGTCAAACAGGGTTATTTTAAATCGAATCGATTTCGGAAACGTATTCGGAATCTTTAAACGTCTGTATTTTTGATTAAATTTTGAAGTTATTTTGAAAAATATTTAGTACTAGCGACCCGCCACGGCTTCGCATGGGTATCTTTTATCAGTGTTTCTCTACTATATTATTCTTCTCTAATACTTTATTCTAAACTTCTTTTCAGTTTGTATTCAACTTCTGGTCTACTCTAAGGGTTAGCGCAGACGAACGGAATGGCCGCTCGGAGACAAATTTAATAATAATTTAAATCAAACTTAATTTCCTTTTGTCTGCCTGTCACGACGTACAAATATGTTAAAATAACAACTGCCAGCCTAACGTGCCCTCCGAAGCAAGGATCGGGTCTAATATTTGATTTCGATCACCCCATCCAAGTTCTGACTGCTCCATCGCACCTTAAAGCAGCGTTTCTGCTTTATAGCTTCTCACATTTACCTACCTTCTCATATTTACATTTAAGGCTAAAGCGCCCATCTAGCCCGCGAAGTTCAATTTTATTGAGGTTTTTTAGAAATTTTTCAAAATCTGACAATAATAAAAGGCACATTTTGTAATTTGCGACAAAGACCGTGTGCAGTCCATTTATTAATATATCCAACTTACTCTAAAACATTTCAAGAACGACAGCTATCCAGATAATCTGGCAATTATTGTATATTTAGTGATTTACTAGTATCATATCCACCGTGATAATATTTAGAGTAAAATAAATGTATTAATAAACGCACTGCATACTGTGTTTGTCGCAAATCACAAAATGTTGCCTTAAATGTTTTCAGATTTTGGATAAACTACAAAAATACTCGAAAATTTTGAATTTCGCGGACTAGACGGGCCCCTCCACCTTAAGGCCCAAATTCGACTGATAGGCCTAATGCGATGAGTTTAATCAAAGGTATAATTAACAATTGGATATCCTTTTGCACAACGGAATCAACCCACATGCACGGCTGTAGACCAAAACCAACCTTGTATTAGTGGTTCTAGGTAGGTTTTAGTTTGCAGAAGTGTGTGTAATTGTGGACTTACCAATCGACGGATTGTTGTCGACGAAATCATACAGCTCCTTATTGCCGACCAAGAAACTTCCCACGATGCGTCCCTTGTGTGTCTTCTTCCTAAAAAGTATTCATTGAAATTGCAACCTTGCCACTTGATATTTAGAATTTATTTTACATCAACTTCATGCAATTAAGTACGATTCACATGGAATGAAGTCCATAGAAACACATACTCAATGCGGTAAAGAAAATTGAAATGTCTTTACAGTAACGTAAAGTTCATATTTACGACGACAACGGTGGCAGACTTCGGCTACGTGCGTCCTTCCGCTTGTATGTCCATGGCAATATGGACTTAAAACTACTTCACTTACACTCCAATTTCTATCACTGCATATTATTGTAAATGAAAACCAGTTTACATTGATACTTGTGGCACGGGAAACTCGCTCTTATCGCTTTGTGATACGGTAATAAGTTACCTGTTGTTGGTGATGCACCCGCGCTTCACGAGGTCGATGATCCCGACGCTGAACATCTCCGAGTGGATGCCCAGGTCCTTGTGGTTCTTCAGCTCGGAGAGCACCGCGTCCGGGATGCTGCCGATGCCTATTCCACAATATACACATTTTAAACTGAATTGTTCATTGTCTACACGCAATATACTAGGTGAAACAAAAAGGGTATACAATTTTTTTTGCAACTTAACTTTGTAAATCTCAAACTATCGGCTTTGTAGGACAGATGAAGTATTAAAGGTTTTGTAGACTTGTGAAATCGGTCAACAGCTGAATTCCTATTACACCTTTTGTTTTTCAAGTTCCCTCCAAAGCTGATGGTTAAAGAATTACAAAGCTAAATTTTGAAAAAAAAAGTATACCCATTATGTTTCACCTTGTATATACAAATAAAAACTCTGTAATTTATATAACTAAAAATATATGTAAATTGTAAACAATCTCTGGTACTACTGATGCCATTCTGAAAATTCACTGATATAAACTACAAGTGTAGCTTTTTATTAGTGAATTTTCAGTTTTCACAATCGTAGTGTAAACGCAATCTCACTTATTAGGAACTAGCTGTGCCCCGCGACTTCATCCGCGTAGTATTGGATTATTGGGTTAAAAAGTATCCTATATGTTAATCCCGGTTATAATCTATCTGTGTTCCAAATTTCATCTAAATCCGTTCAGTAGTTTTTGCGTGAAGGAGTAACAAACATACATACATACATACATACATACATCCACACTCACAAACTTTCGCATTTATAATATTAGTAGGATAGTTTCCTAAGACCGAATTAATATTTTATAAGTCAGACTACAATGAGCAGTTATAGTCTATTGGTAAAGCACGCGTCTTGCGGGCTCCATGCCTTGGGTTCAAACCCAGCCCGTTCCTTTGGGGATTAATTTCTACATGATTATCACTTGCGGTGAGGAAAAAAATCGTGAGAAAACCAATTTTCGAAAGACATGTGAAATCAGCCAACCCGCAATGGGCCAGCGTGGTGGATTACGGCCTGTATCCCCCTCGTAGTGAGAGGGGCCCGTGCCCAGGAGTGGGACGTCAAAAGGGCTAAATTATTGATTATTATAAGTCAGACTATGCATAACTAATTTTTTTTCTGAGTGTGAATATTTGCCGTGTATTTGCACATCTATCGTGTCGATACCCTGAAACAAATCCAATGGCCTAGACAATACTATAACCTGCATTTATGAGTTGGATGTAGCCACCACGCGAAAAATGGTTTGCAAAAAATTGCTTAGTACGCTTTGATAGTGCATAAGTACTTCAGTCATTACAACAAACCCTGTAGACACCGCTGTAAGTCTAAGGGCCTATGCACACCACGTTTTTTAAACGCGCGTCGACGGCTCGTTTTTTTCCTACAGAGCAGTTTGTTGGCGTTTGTATCGATACACACGCGCGTTAGCATCGCGTCTGTATCGCTACAAACGCGCGTCGAGGGCGCGTTTTAAAAACGCGGCCAGGTGTGCGAAGGTCTGCAGGCTGTGTCTGACTCGCGTATGTATCGCAACAAACGCGCGTCGACGGCGCGTTTAAAAAACGTAGTGTGCATAGGCCCTAAAGGGGCTAGTTCCGCCACTCACCCATCTGCAACGTGGCCCCATCCTCGACGAGGTTCTCCCCGATGAGCTGTCCGATCCTCTTCTCATCGGCGCTGATGCCCTTGGTGGCGTGCTCAGCGAGCGGAGTGTTGTCCGTGACCGCGAAGTCGATGTGCGACTCGTGGATGATGGCGTCTCCGAACGTGCGCGGCATGTTTTCGTTCACTTGGGCTGAAAACGGAGGCAAACATACAAGTAGAAACAGAGAGGGTATACTTTGTTTTCAAAACGTAACTTAGTAATTCTTAAACTATCAGCTTTGGAGGAATCTTGAAAAACAAAAGATGTTACAGGGATACAGCTGTTGACAGATTACACAAGTCTACAAAACCTCTAGTACTTCAACTGTCCCACAAAGCCGATAGCGTTAGATTTACAAAGTGAAGTTGCAAAAATAATAGTATACCGTTTTTGTTTCACCTATTATAGCAAGATTGTCACAATAGACGACATATCTCCATGTAGGATCTAGAGAGAATTAATGAATATACAAATAAATAAAATTGGAGTGTCTGTTTGTAATATCAAAATAACACCTTTTCACTAAATGCATATGAAAGTACATACGACACTTAAAGCAAAATCGCGATTTAAAAAATATTTGTCTGTCTGTCTGTGTGTTTGTTCCGGGTAATCTCCGAAACGGGTGGACCGATTTTGACGGGACTCTCACTGGCAGATAGCTGTTGTAATAGGGCGTAACTTAGGCTACTTTAATTTTTTTAAAACAATTAGGGTTCCGCGTAACAAAATAAAAACACATGAAATCAAAGAGTATCTCCGAAACGGGTGGACCGATTTTGACGGGACTTTCACTGGTAGATAGCTGATGTTATAAGCAGTAACTTAGGCTACTTTTATTTTAGAAAAACAAAATAAAAAAAATGAAAAAATGGGTTCTGTCGTGCGGGCTCAGAACGCGGGAGCGGGCTTTTTTGTTAGGTTAACTTCCACGCGGACGAAGTCGCGGGCTCAGCTAGTTAATGAATAAAACGAAGACAATATTTGGAATACATAACAAATACGACTTTAAAAAAATGCTAATTGTAAAATTACAGTACTGACGATGTGATATTGTTTTTTTTATTAGCCTGTTTTTGTGTCCCGAGCAAAGGCCTCTCCCTTAATACTCTACAAATTACGGTCTTGTGCTGTTTCGGGCCACGTATCTCCCGCAAAAGTGACCAAATTGTCCCGCCATCTTTTCCTGGGTCTACCCCGGACAATAAAATAAATGATAAATTATGCGTTTTTTTTTTTATAAAAATCTGGCCAAGTGGCCAGGGATATACAAATATCGACATTTATGTAAGAAAGAACGAAATGCAGAGAGTACATATATTTTGTCTTCCTCAGAGTTTACGGTTTTTGTTCAAAAATAATTTGTGGTTGGTGGCAGATGCCGTAACATTTACACCTATTGATGTTGTTATCTCTTTCATGTGCTGCCAATAAATAGAGACAGCAACATAAATCGTCCTGGGTTCATACCCCGGCTCGCACCTCAGGGTTGTTCGAAATCTATGTGCGAATCATATTTTCTATCTGATTATCACTCGCTTTCGGTGTAGGACAACATCGTGAAAACCTGCATGTCTTGGAAAATCTAACCAATTTTCGAAAGACATGTGATATCCGCCAACCCGCACTGGGCCAGCTTGGTGGATTAAGCCCCCTCGTAGTGAGGGGAGGCCCGTGCCCGGGAGTGGGACATTAAAGGGGCTAAATTATTATTATTTTAACATTGATCGATGTAAATGATGCGTCAGTGCTATGCAAACGGCGTTGGTTAGAAAACAATATGTGAGATTATCCATATCGGGCTCAGTATATCAGGTGGGCTATCCATCTATTAAACACTCTCAGATAACGATAGCTCTCCGTTATCATGGATCCGATTCGAGTGTCAAGGGAATGTCGCCTTTATCTAACCAACATTATACTACTATATTAGAATGAATTGCATGTGAATTTAACGTTAAAAAAATATTTAAATAAATTTGGGAGAAGGGTTCAGCTTGATATATTATACCGTTATCGTAGTCCATAGATGCTTGCAGTACCGAAGGCATTGCTGGCACGTTGCCGCCTTAAAGGGGAGTGGGACAGAGGAAGGGGAAGGGATGGGAGATTCCAGCTCTTTCACTCATTGTATCAAACGCAGCTATAATGGCTACTTAAGCTGATCTTCTGTGAGAGATCTTATATACTCTATAGCAGGGGTGGCCTACTTAAGGTGAAGGCGCCTGTCTAACCCGCGAAATTCAAAATTTTCGAGTATTTTTATAGTTTATCCAAAATCTGAAAACATTTAAGACAACATTTTGTGATTTGCGACAAACACAGTAGTGCGTTTATTAATACATTTATTTTACTCTAAATATTATCACGGTGGATATGATACTAGTAAATCACTAAATATACAAAAATTGCCAGATTATCTGGATAGCTGTCGCTCTTGAAATGTTTTAGAGTAAGTTGGATATATTGATAAATGCACTGCACACGGTCTTTTTCGCGAATTACAAAATGTGCCTTTTATTATTGTCAGATTTTGAAAAATTTCTAAAAAACCTCAAAAAATTTGAACTTCGCGGGCTAGATGGGCGCTTTAGCCTTAATAAGACCCAAGATCTACTGTTTATTGACGAAATCCTGTGCAATCTACCAATTACATAAGAGAGGACCAATAACGTGACGGACCGGCCATTGAAAAATAATACAAGCTGATGCGTGCTGTAGTTGGTAATTACGTTGCACAGTCTGTTCTACGTATTTATATTTTTTGCCTTGCCACGATCGACTGGACAGTGGCGGATTTACCAGCAGGCTGAGTAGGCTGGAGCCTAGGGCGGCAGATTTTTGGGGCGGCAAATTTGGGGACCGATTTGTTTATCATGTTTACCGAATGTACATCACTGTGTAAGTAGCATACATTACCCCGCTTTCATTAATCGTACATGATTGAGCTTTGAGTAGCTCAAAAATAAACCCAGAAACGTTGCAATTTCAACGAAATTGTTGGAATGTACAAATAACCTAGGACATGCCAATTGTAGAGGCAAACGCGGCAAAAACTTTACAGCCTATACCTTGGAAAATTGTAAATCCGCCACTGCGACTGGACTAATAGTCGGGATCCACCGGTTGGCCACTCCTGCTCTTTTTTTTTTTTATTTGACTATATGTTGTTGGCCAGAGTGGCCATAACAACTTCACCCGGACAGAGGGCGAGCGCAAGTGCGCTCCAGCCAGAGGGGCAGGGGGGCAGCTAGCTCAAGGGCGCCACAAGGGACACGACCTCTGCTTGGGCCGCTGCCAGGAGTACCACTCCTGCTCTATAGTACTGTAAGGTCCATGTCGGCGCACTGACCACTAGCGATAGGCGTTCCTGGCCGACGAGAAAATAATAAATTTAAGAAAACATTATTGTTTTGAAATTGAAACCTCTACGGTGCGCTGGCAGTGACAACCGGGTTACCGATGTAATAAGACGTGTTTAAATATAAATAAATATAATAAACTAGCTGTGCCCCGCGACTTCATCCGCGTAGTATTGGATTATTGGGTTAAAAAGTATCCTATATGTTAATCCCGGTTATAATCTATCTGTGTTCCAAATTTCATCCAAATCCGTTCAGTAGTTTTTGCGTGAAGGAGTAACAAACATACATACATACATACATACATACATCCACACTCACAAACTTTCGCATTTATAATATTAGTAGGATGTTATACATAAAGAATTAATGATTTTATTAATACCCGGTAAACCTTATGAAGAGTTGTCACAGTACTTTGTATGCTTACCAATGACAATTTTGGAGTTCACCAGCGCTGCCCTGACACAGTCCACGGATGTACCGAGACTGACGTAACCGTGGCAGTCGGGGGGCGACACCTGCAGATAATAAATAAATAAACAAATAAATATCGCCAGACAGACACACCAACTGCATGGTCCCAAACTAAGCAACGCTTGTACTATGGGTGCCGTACAATGGACTGGGGGCGATCCAAGTGGCACACAGGCGAGGGCAAATTACGAATAGGCCATTTCTGAAATTTGCCCCGGCGGGAATCGAACCCGTAACCACCATGTGCAGTGAGCCCAGCGGCCTACGCTCGAACCACTGCGCCAAGCGGTCGTCAATTAATAATGGGAACATCATTAACATACTATGATAACACCAGACTTTACATACGATTCAGATAATTTTAGAAAAATCATAATATTAAATAATTTAGCCCTTTTGACGTCCCACACCTGGGCACGGGCAACCAACCTATGCTTTTTTATATTAACTATACTAGCGACCCGGCCCGGCTTCGCACGGCTCTAAAATGATCAGTTCTCTACTATATTATGCCTGTATTATACAATAAACCTTCCCTTGAATCACTCTATGTATTAAAAAAACCGCATCAAAATCCGTTGCGTAGTTTTAAAGATCTAAGCATACATAGGGACAGACAGCGGGAAGCGACTTTGTTTTATACTATGTAGTGAATGTAGTGATATAACAAAGTCGCTAAAGAAGCGTACGACCTGCTTAATATTAAGCAGTTATTGTAGCCTATAGATGCTTGCAATACCAATGATATTGCTCGCCAATGGCATTCTTGATTTCTGAACGAACAATACAAACTTATCGTTCGATCAGACGATATACGACCGCAAAAAATATAGAATCTAGAGTAGGTTTCGACAATACGAATAGCACAATATATCGATTATCGTTACTATGTTGCCTAGGGTGCTCCCACCCCAGGTGAATTATTGCAAACCGACCCACATGCCAGTGACATAATATATTGTTTTCTTATATTTACGCGAATACTACACATTGAAATAAAACTATTTTTCGGATTTTATCGCGTTTATTAACTTTATGTTCCCGACGTTAGAGGTGTTAGACGTCCTGACGTTATAGTTACTAACTATAACATCAGGACGTCTAACACCTCAGTCCCCCCGTGACCATGGCTGCTGTAAAGCAACCGAAACGTCGGGAACATAAAGTTAATAAACGCGATAAAATCCGAAAAATAGTTTTATTTCAGTGACATAATAGTCACAGTTCGCATCTTCGTGAAATTAACGTAGTATAGTTACCTACCTGTATTACAGAAATGTCGGGGCGGATGATCTTCCTGTGGAACAGCTTGGGAATGTCCTGCAGGAAGATGGGTATCGCGTCCGAGCGGCCCTCGGCGACGGCCTGCCTCACATTGGCCGCCATGAACAGCGAACATGACCTGAGGATGGAGCGGCCCAATTTAAAGTGCCATCGTAGGCATTAACGAAATAAACTATTTGACTTTAACTTGGAATGTTTTAGCTATGAAACCTGAAAACCCTCAATGTTGTCCCGCTTTACGGAGGCATACAATCCTAGTTAATATCTCTGGTTAGTTGGAGTTTACGGACTATCTAAATCATAATGTAACCTTCATGGTTAATCTCCACAGATTATCCCATTTCGCGCTACAGGCCCCGCGTATTTATATTTTCATATCGCCAGGCGAACACACCAACTGTATGGTCACAAACTAAGCACGCTTGTACTATGGGTACCGTACTTAGGACTAGGGGCGTTCCGAGTGACACCCAGACCCATTACTAGTTTCAATTCAACCATTACTTTGTTTACCATAATGGGTACACCTGAATGACCACCAACTTAGACCAGCTTGGCGGTACTGGCACCCAGACCAGGCCAAATTGCGACAAGGCGATTTCCGAAATTTATCCTCACGGGAATCGCACCCGCAACCATTGTACAATACCTTAATATTGTAACCAATCCCCGCAATTGTAAAATAATCCCTGAAGAAATTATACTTATCTCATTAGATAAGTATAATTTCTTCAGGTATTATTTTAGTAGTTAGTAGTTCACTATCATTATAGTGATTAAATAATTTCGATGATAATAATAATGTAATTGATCATTTTACAACACCAACAATTTGCGATACACATCTTATTGTATGTTTAAATCGTTAACGATAACAGGTATCGTAAGTAATTAGTTTTTAAATTGTTTGTTAGTGTTTTCGTAACCAATTCTCGGTCGTAAGTAAGGTAAGTAAGTATTGTATTGTACTTAACTTAATAAGTAATAACGGAATAATAGAAGACTTACAATTTCTTTAACGACAGCCTAAATTATATTTATTCGTTTTTAATATTATCTTACACGTAAGTACGTTCTTACAATAGTTAAATACGGAGTATCATGCGAGTCATTTATAAGCATTTTTGCATATATTTAAATAAATTGTTAAACTAAGTGTTTTTATGTTTAAAAATTCAGCGTCCGTATGTCGTAGGTCGTAGGCAAATTTCAAAAAGTAGTAGGTAAGTAGGTGGATTGAAGTGTTTATTTTACACAATATTGAATTTCTATGTAAAAGTCGTTTTATATAATTTACTTTTGAATATACTTAATATAATATATTTATACCATACATAGGATATTTAACTTTGAACATTCCACGCGCAAGGGTATCGCGGTAATTTATAATTAAGTAACCCCTTACATACTTAATGGCACAAGCTAGCATTTAGTAATCATAAATAAATGCATAGAACAAAATATACAAAGATGCATAAAATCACATGTTTAATCATTATGTTGAGTTGATGGTAGTTTTATTTTCATAATTCATAAAAAACAAAAAATAATGAATATCGCCAGACTGACACACCAACTGTATGGTCCGAAACTAAGCAACGCTTGTACTATGGGTACTGTACATACAATGGACTGGGGGCGATCCAGTAGCACCCAGACCAGGGCAAATTACGAAAAGATCATTTCGGATATTTGCCCCGGCGGGATCGAACCCGTAACTACCATGTGCAGTGAGCCGAGCGGTCTACGCCCGAACCAATGCGCCAAGCGGTCGTCAATATAACGATGTCGTCGATATATTCCATTCGAAAGAGCAGAATCAGCATAACATTTGATAACATCTTATCTCTTCAGCTTATGTACACATAGTTACTGAAGAATTGATAACCACATCACTCTTCAAACGGTCTTGTCAGATATTTGTTTTTTATCATCATGGATTATATACCGTTACTAGTTATAGATAGTTAGTCTAGTCTAGTCTAGCAGTAGTATAGTTAGTGCCTCTGTTAAGTGCTTTGCATGCACAACATTTTTAGTTTTTCGATATCGCACTATTCAGACACCTGAACTTACGCCACCTAGATGATTTTTAAAGAACTTTTTCACAGTGGACGTTACAAAGTTACGCATATTCAAGCGTGACGATTTCGGGCATTTAACTCCTACGTCCTACCGCAAGCCGCGTAAAGGAACTTCAATCCAAAAGTATTTGCGTAGCAAGGGTTGGACTAGAATACTGCCGAAGGTGATGTGTATACAGCCAGAGGATACTGACGCGTGCCTGTGGCACACCAACTAGTGGGCCAATGACACATGATTTTAATGAATAGGAGTCTTACATTATCTTGCTTCCCAGCGGCAAACTAACACCTATATTCAAATGATTAGGTACTTAGTTTGATCCTTACGAGAAGTGATTTACAAATGGTTATTCAAATAAATGAAAGGGCAAATTTAGTCTCATTCATGACGGCAACGTGCGAGAAATATTTCAAGGACCTAAAGTCTACGGTAACTGCTTAACGTCAAGCAGGTTGTACACTTGTTTGCAGACTTTGTAACATAAAAAAAAATGTATATACATAATATGTAACGCAGAGTGCGTTTAGTTATCTTGTGGTCCGCCATATATCAGCTCCAGTCTTACCGAACAGATAACTGATAATAAAGCGGTTATAATCGCCATATCGATGTTATCCAGACAGCGCTGTCGAGTGGCTAATGATTAATTACTGGTTTCAAATTAGCGTAGCCACGTGAAGTGGTCAAAGTGTACAAACTGACGGCTGCTTGGCGCAGTGGTTCGAGTGTAGGCTGTTCGGCTCGATTCCCGCTTGGGTAAATTTCGGAAATGGTCTTTTCGTAATTTGCCCTAGTCTGGGTGTCACTGGGATCGCCCCCAGTCCATTGTAAGCTACCCATAGTACAAGCGTTGCTTAGTTTGGGAGCATACAGTTGGTGTGTCGGTCGGGCGATATTTATTCAACCTAATACAACGCTCGGCTCACACGGTGAAAACATCTACGGCGCGGCGGCAGCGCGCTCCGTCGTCGAGTCGTTTACACCCTAATTTGTATTTTATCGCCGCGTAGTGAGAGCAGTTTTTATTTGTTTTTATATTTTTGCTGCTTGACTCTTCTGTACGCAGAACTAATACAAATTTTAAGCTTATATACCAGGGAAACTACAGAAGGCACATGGCTAAAAAAATTGGTAACAAAGCAGTGCGCACAGGGACGCACGAAAGAAGCGTAGCTTTATAGTTTAACTGTTTACCTACATATATCGTGTAACGCTACTGACGCTAAGCACGGATAGAGAGGCCGCGCGGTGAGCGCCCCAAACGTTCGTATAGAAGCTTCGCTTCAAAAATCTGTACACCAGATGTCATTGAATTCACTGAGAAGATATTACCTGTCACTTCTCATCATCTTTCTGTACCACAAAAAAAACAAATTACCGCTAGGTCGGAGAGAGAGAGAGAGAGAGATTGTCAGAACTGTCAAGTGTCAATCTCGGACCACTCTGTTGTGGTGCCGCTCTGGTGGCAATACAAACTCCTCGTCAGACGCGTGATGCTATCGGAATTCAAACTCTAAAGAGGATAGGCGACGGTACCAACTTACCTGAAGATTTCCTTGCATTCCGGCGCCACATATGGTGCGTCCTTCTCTGTATGCATGTGGACGACCTTGATGTCCCTGTAGGAGCCGGCCTTGCCCACCTCCGTCATGGCCTCGAGGAGTGGCGCTGGTGTAGCCGCCGCGCCTTGGGCGAACACCGTTTGCCCTGGAGACAAGAACGAAACAAAATTTAGTTTTTTTACAGTTTTATGGCAGCGTTTTTTTAAATTAGTTTAACGGCCCTGGGTACAAGCCCTTTTGAACCTTTTTATGGTAGCGTTGTTTATTGTGTTGCCACAATCAAAATCGACATACTGACAAGAATTCTTACATAGCCAAGACTGGTATAAAACCGATATCAAATGAGGGGCCTAACTAGGTCACGCTTTTGACAGTCCATTTAGTCCTAGAATTATATTTAAATGGCATTTCCAAGTTCGCTGTACTGTTAGGTACCTATGTTGTGCTATAGTTAGAAATATTTTCGCGAAAAAAGTAAGTACCTAGTATTAATCTTAAATTATTATTTTAAACGACTTTAAAACATAAGGTTCTCAAGTTGATATGTAAATAATTAAGTATGTATGTAATATTATTAAAATATATAATACTAGCTGAGCCCGCGACTTCGTCCGCGTGGAATTTAACTTAACAAAAAAGCCCGCTCCCGCGTTCTGACCCCGCACGACAGAACCCATATTTTCATTTTTTAAAACTTTGTTTTTCTAAAATAAAAGTAGCCTAAGTTACTTCTTATAACATCAGCTATCTACCAGTGAAAGTCCCGTCAAAATCGGTCCACCCGTTGCGGGGATACTCTTTGATTTCATGTGTTTTTATTTTTTTACGCGAAACCCTAATTGTTTTTCAAAAATTAAAGTAGCCTAAGTTACTCCCTATTACATCAGCTATCTGCCAGTGAAAGTCCCGTCAAAATCGGTCCAGCCATTTCGGAGATTACCCGGAACAAACACACAGACAGACAGACAGACAAAAAAAACTTAAATCGCGTTTTTGCTATAGGTGTCGTATGTACTTTCATATGCATTTAGTGAAAAGGTGTTATTTTGATATTACAAACAGACACTCCAATTTTATTTATTTGTATAGAAGATGTATAGATTCAGTTATGTTAGTCTCAACGTAGGCTTTTCAACAGACGTACCGAATTTCGTGAGTGTTTGTAGTAGGTATGTTTGTACACGCATTTCTCAAAAACTTTAAATCCGATTGCGATTTTTCTTTTTGCATTGTCATCTAAGTAGGTACCTATATGTATTTGATAATGTTGTCAGCCGGAAGAAATCCTCGTTCACAATAAACTACAACATTAATAGTTTACTTACACCGTGTTATCTGTTTACACAACTCGGCGGGCGTTACATTGACCCCAGCCCGAGTGTAATATACCTAGTTTAAAACATAAAAAATATTGTTGTACCCTTACCGACGTAATAATACAAATATTTATAAGATGATAGGGTTTTATTAAGTAGTATAGCCGGTTTTTCGATATAAATATTTGTTTTAATCGTAAAGCGTCGTAGATACTCAGACCAAAAAAGTTAAATAAACCGGTAGAAATCGGAGCAATAGCCAATGGTTAAGTTACCTGCATACTTGTAAATGATTTATTTACTTAATACTTATATAATGCACATTGTTTAACAGTAACCTATTAATCTAGGTGGTATGTGTAATAGTTACCTACATCAATACAAATAAATAAAATTGAAGTGTGTGTTTGTTATATAAAATTAGCTTTTTTGTAAATTAATATGAAAGTATACACATACGGTACTTATAGAAAAACACTATTTTTTTTGTCATTCCGTATGTTTGTTCCGGCCAATGGCCGAAACGTCTCAAACGATTCTGATAGGACTTTCACTGGCAGATAGCTGGTGTTATAAGGTGTAACTTAGGCTACTTTTATTCTAGCGAAGTATCACACGGGCGACCGCTAGTCAATAAATTAAAACAAAAGTACAATCCCCCCTCCTATACTAGTCAAGATTACATTGTCAATATAGGTCTCACTATACTAGGTGAAACAATAAGGGTATACTATTTTTTTTGCAACTTAACTTTGTAATTCTCAAACTATCGGCTTTGTGGGACAGTTGAAGTACTAAAGGTTTTGTAGACTTGTGAAATCGGTCATCAGCTGCATTCCTATAACAACTTTTGTTTTTCAAGTTCCCTCCAAAGCTGATGGTTTTAGAATTACAAAGTTAAGATTTGCAAAAAAAAGTATACCTATTATGGTTCACCTTGTAGATTTACCAATTAGCTCTTACAGTTCAAATTAGCGTATCACGACGATACAACATTATTCGTAACGCTTCTTAAAATTTGAACTATATTATTTTTACGATAAAGTCTAAAGTGGCTTATCTATCACAGTATATTGATAATGCTGGCGCCCTTGTACTGTTTGCAAGAGGATTATACATTCATTAGTTGAACTTGAACTAAATACAAACAATTATAATACGGTAATAATACCAAGTGCCGAAGTCGAACGAATTCATAATGGTTCACAAGTCTGCCCGCGACTTCGTCCGCATGGTCTTAAGTTAGGTATCCCATGTGTTAATCCAGGAAACAAACTCTATCACTACATAGTATAAAACAAAGTGGCTTCCCACTGTGTGTCTGTCCCTATGTATGGTTAGATCTTTAAAACTACGCAACAGATTTTGATGCAGTTTTTTAATAGATAGAGTGATTCAGGAGGAAGGTTTATATTATACATCATACTAATATTATAAAGAGGAAAACTTTGTTTGTTTGATTGTAATGAATAGGCTCCGAAACTACTGAACCGATTTGAAAAATTCTTTCACTGTTGGGAAGCTACACTATCCCCAGGTGACATAGGCTGCAATATATTTTCAAAAAAATTAGGGATCCTTATTAAAACTCGAATAATGTAACCGCAATGTACCCGTGCGAAGCCGGGGCGGGCCGCTAGTGTATAATATAGTAGAGAAACACTTTTGTGACAGCATTGCACCCGTGCGAAGCCGGGGAGAGTGGCTAGTATAGGATATAACGCGAAATATTAACACAAGATTTTCTAGATACAGTAGTTGTGATACCAATACAATAGTTGTATGTAACTATATCTGGTCGCGGTCGGTGGTTTAACACAAATGAATAATTATGAGAAATAATTTCTTCTTAAGTTCTTTTAGAAATTTTTCAAAATCTGACAATAATAAAAGACAAATTTTGTAATTCGCGAAAAAGACCGTGTGCAGTGCATTTATTAATATATCCAACTTTTTTTTTTTTTTTTTTTTGAATATTTACATTATTTATACATAATATATACAAACTATATTAAATAAAATTAGAAATAAGAATAATAAAATAAAAACCTACCCCTAATCAAAAAAATCCCGTCCGCGTGGGATGGTGGCAAGAATACTGGCTGCATTTCCTCGCTGTATTGCCAAGCTAATTTTTTGAGCGAGGAAAGAGCCAGCCCTCTTGTCACCTGTGGCGGTAACCAGTCTGGGGGTGATTTTGTTGAATAGCACTTTAGCACTATGACTCCATGGGCCAAGCGTCTCCACGGCAAACGGCACGAACACATAATTGCTATTTAACAAAGCATATTTGCGCCGCTTGCCGAGGTCCGCCTTCTCAGCCGCAGCTCCCACTGCAGACGCAGATTCCCTGAGATGGGACGGGGCCAGAGTGTCCACACACGTGGCATCCCACACAAGTGGACGACCCCGCTCCCAGGGAACCAGCGTCATGCCATCGGGTCTCTTACCATCATCCCTAAAAACCCCGGAGGGTTCAAGGATCGATGGGACGCTGATAGTGGTAAGAGCCCTTTTGATTATGTCGTTTAGGGAGCCATGGCGAGAAAACCTGCCTCCGCTTCTTTGGCATGAGAGCCCATGGAGACCAGACTGGTCGACCTCCACTCCACACGGACATTTGTGTCCAGTGCATACAGGAGCCCCTAGGCGAATGCCAACAGCCACTCTAAAACTCTCGTTGTCGAGGAAGGTGCCGAGATTGGATATCCAACTTACTCTAAAACATTTCAAGAACGACAGCTATCCAGATAATCTGGCAATTTTTGTATATTTAGTGATTTACTAGTATCATATCCACCGTGATAATATTTAGAGTAAAATAAATGTATTAATAAACGCACTGCATACTGTGTTTTTCGCAAATCACAAAATGTTGTCTTAAATGTTTTCAGATTTTGGATAAACTATAAAAATACTCGAAAATTTTGAATTTCCCGGGCTAGACAGGCGCCTTCACCTTAATAAAATATATTTTTTTACAACAGTAAGTAAAATTATTTATTATTTCTCTTTCCGATAGTACCTACCGTGTATACTAGCGGTAGGCGACATTAATTTATTTATTATTACAACATAATACAATAATAACTGCCTTATCTGCAGACACTCCCACTTACATCATATTTTTGTGACGACACTACCACTGACTTTTGATCTTTGGTGATAGGTATTTGTTTTGATGTGAAACATATTGCCGCACTTTGGCAGTAAAATCGACCAGTTTGCCGTCACGGCAATGGCATGACGCTCTCTCATGCCGTCATGCCCCCTCTACGCCACCGCTCTCGACTCCCTTGTGTGTTTGCGCGCATACTATACACTACACCATGTTTCACGTTTGCCGTGCGTCCCGTGACGGAAACCTTTTTATAGCTGCGTTTAATATGTTGAGTGAGAGTTGGTATTCCCTCGGTCGGCCAAGTGCGAGCAATGCCCATAGTATCGCGACTTGCAAGCATCTACAGACTACGCTTACTATCAACTAACTGCTTAACATCAATCGGTCCATGCGCTTATTTTCTGACTTTACTTGACTGCGTCGCATAAAAAAAAGAGTAATCAGTAATTTTTTGTCTATCAACGGCAACAAACAAACGCCGGCGCCTCTCGTAATTAGAGTTCGTAAATACGTAATAGGCATGTAAGAACGTTTGCTTGCATTCAGATTCCCGACGATACCGGTTTCAAGGCAAACATTGGCACCTTTCCAAAAGGTTAACAAACTTTACGGAGGTAAGTACAAGATTTTAAATTCAGTTCTCAATCTTAATAAAATAAGAAGTTGGCCGGCACGGGACGCCCGGGACACAAGGGAGTCGAGGGCGGTGGCGTAGAGGGGGAATGACGGCATGAGCGTCATGGCGCGTCATGCCACTTGCCGTGACGGCAAACTAGTTGATTTTACTGCCAAAGTGCGCTAAAAGCAGATGTTTCACATCACAAAAAATAAGGGTAGGTATTGTTTGTTTGGTAATGTAACACCGCTCTTTTTTGTCGGGGGTTAAAAATAATATATTATTTATAGTTTACTAGCTTTTGCCCACAGATTCGTTTGCATATTTTCTAAACAGGGCCACCACCGGATTCAACTGTGGCTGAGAACCTTCAAGTATACCCCATAATGAAGTTCATTACACCATCCAGGGTGGGGAATACAAGGACATCAAGAGAAATTGATGAAGTGTGTAAAAAACCAACGGAAAAGTAACAAAGTAAGTAGTAGTTAGATCTATTCCGAACTTTGGTGTACAATAAAGAGTTTTTCTATACTATTCTAAAAAAAAATCTAAATCGGTCAAGCCGTTTAGGAGTAGAATTACGACAACAGGCACACCGGGATTTTATACTTATATGTATACAGACTGAATTTATTAAGTGGGCGTGGATGGACAAATCGGAAACTATGAGTAGCGAAAAATACTCAAAGGGGTCTTGGGACCGATGAAAACTAAAACTGCAGCATACTAGAAATCGAACTAGAATCGAACTGGTTGCAGCAAACTAAAAATCGAACACGTAGATTTTGAAAACAACAACCACTTTAGTTTTACACCATCCTATGAGAAGTAATGACATTATTATGGCAAACTATGACTATAGACTAGATATAGGTAGATAACTATCTAACAACAGATCGTAAATAGCGCAATAGAGGTAGATACTTAGTATAATTAAATAATTAATAATATGCAAATGTACATAAGTTATACCTAGCTCATTGTATTTTATTATAATTAAGTAATCAGCTTACCATTAAACATTTTTTTTTTTTATTGTATTTTTATTTCGTTTAATTTTAAAATATACAGTATACCTACTTTTAATTATAATTTTACTCAGCACAGGTAGATAAACACAATAATAATTATCACTGTAATCCAAAATCCAGAGGTGTGTTGCAAATTTGAGTTGCATTCAAATTTACGTGTTATGTGTGAGGAGCCTTAATAGCTTGTGTTACATTATAATATGAAGGTACCTACTACCTTCTAGGTTGGTATATGTTAACAAGTGCTGCACTTTTGCAGCCATATATATAAATACATCCACCCATAACCCGCTGAGGAGTCAACCACCCTTAAGACAGTATGCAATATTTAAAGAGGTCATGATAATTCATGAAACCTAACTGCATTACCTGTTTATACCTGTTATTAGTTTATTACCTACTTGAATTCATCTATACAAATAAATAAAATTGGAGTGTCTGTTTGTAATATCAAAATAACACCTTTTCACTAAATGCATATGAAAGTACATACGACACCTATAGCAAAAACGCGATTTAATTTTTTTTTGTCTGTCTGTCTGTCTGTGTGTTTGTTCCGGGTAATCTCCGAAACGGCTGGACCGATTTTGACGGGACTTTCACTGGCAGATAACTGATGTAATAGGGAGTAACTTAGGCTACTTTAATTTTTGAAAAACAATTAGGGTTCCGCGTAAAAAAATAAAATCACATGAAATCAAAGAGTATCTCCGAAACGGGTGGACCGATTTTGACGGGACTTTCACTGGTAGATAGCTGATGTTATAAGCAGTAACTTAGGCTACTTTTATTTTAGAAAAGCAAATTAAAAAAAATGAAAAAATGGGTTCTGTCGTGCGGGTTCAGAACGCGGGACCGGGTTTTTTATTAAGTTAAATTCCACGCGGACGAAGTCGCGGGCTCAGCTAGTGGTTAATATATTCTAACCAAAAACTAAGGCTGATATTAATAAATCAATCTTCTTTTTTATTTATCTTCTTTTCCACATTGCATTTCTTTTGCATGTTGCTCTGGACAGAGCAAAGTGGAAAATCAATCTTCTAAATTTTTAATTTTCATTTCCGAGTTTGCTCTCAGATTTGAGATTGATTTATTAATAATGGTCTAAAATTAAATCTAATAGGTTAAAACACGAGTTTATAAATAAGCCTGACGACGTCATAATTTTTTTTACTTAGCAACACTGATCAAAAGATAGTGAATAAATGTACAATTACAAAATTATCACATCTTTAAAATAAAGTAACTTTGGACTTGTTTATGAACTCTTTAACATACATTACTCTATTCTGTGCCCTATTTGTAAAAACCCAAGGTTCTACACTGAATGCAATAACATGTTACGAGTGAACTTTGTACTTGAATTAACAATTGGTTGAATGCTTGCATTCTCTGTAACTAATAGGGCAATAGATCATTCATAGATTCCGTTCCTAGGGTTGTCACCACATTAATTATTGTTTATTTTAAATATCAATAAATTTCTACCATTTAATAATTTATTTCTTTCTATCAATATAACAAAGTCTCAAACAAGCATGCGACGCACCTGATATTAAGCAGGTAGCCTGATGCATGTGATACCAAAGAAATTGCTCAGATGTTGCAAATAGAAATAGAGTGGGGGATTTGGGATACCAGTTCTCTCAGTCATCATGCGAAACAGAGATATAACAGCTACTTCACGCCGATTTTCTGTGAGAGGGTGGTACTACCGCGTTAGGGCCAGCCTGTATATGAGCTGTAGTCAATTGACTACAGCTTGGCTCTAAAATGAATGATTCATGTGTTTAAAGGATGTCTAACTAGTTGCTGCCCACGACTTTGTCCGCATAGTATTTAACTTAACAAAACTTTCGAGATTATCGGGATAAAAAGTATCCTATGTGTTAATCCCAGTTATAAACTATCTGTGTTCCAAATTCCATCCAAATCCGTTCAGTAGTTTTTGCGTGAAGGAGTAACAAACATACATCCACACTCACAAACTTTCGCATTTATAATATTAGTAGGATATTCCATCCTATTGTATTCCTGTACTGTACTGCATATATTCTTCAAAGGGGAAAGCAAGGGCATTGCAGTGAAAAGTAAATAATTCAATAAAAAATAACAACAGTACTTCCTAATAATCCTTATTAGGTATCATTGTTGAAGTGACAATATTTTTTTAGGTAGGTACGTACTTTGCCTTTGAACTTACCAATAAATTATTGTTGAAATCAGGCATGAATGAACGTGTGGGAACCCTAAGGGGATACATTAATTTATAAAATAGAAGCACATAATGTAATATGATTTCAATATGAGTAGGTACAAGATAAATTAATTTGCTTAGTCACCATGTGTTGTCAAAACAAGACATATTTCAATTAAGACATAAAGCAGCATTATGCACGTAATGTTTTTAGACATAATACTACCTTTAAACCGTGTTTCTTCATCCTTAAAAAATTAATGAAGCCACAACTCGCGAATTAGCATAATTCTATAGTAAACATGCAAGACAAATCATGTAACCAACAGAACAACGAATAAGAAACACGATAACGCCAGATTTCGGGTTTAAAATCTTTTATAAATAGATTTATAAAGGGTCAGACAGGTCGCTTACCGGATTTCAGGCATTTCTCAAAAGCCTCCTTCGCTGTCACATATTCGGGCTTCTTGTTGATCCGTTGAGATAAATCTTGGGTGGAATAATCCTTAGACTTTAAACTGTACAACGAAGCGCTAATTCTACCGTATTTACGACTCGCTACGTTAGGTATAATTTTTCCGATCACGGACATTTTTATAATTGTATTTATTTATGTCTCTATTGATTTACTAAGGGTTTTATTACACAATAATGTCGGGCCGGGGTGTTTATTAATAGTTATTACGGCGTGGCCACGTCCGATGCCAAACGGCCCGATAAATTAAATTATTTATTTCGGAACTAAGCCCAACAGTCCAACACCCACCCAATCAAACTTCTTTATTTGACGTAGGCATGGGCAAAAAATATCGATATATTAAAATATCGATATTTTTTCAAACAATAATCGATATATATCGTCGATATTTTTAATCACGATATATTGATATTCGATATTTATTTTAGAGTATCGAATTTGTATCAATTCCGATATTTTTTCAACAAATCAATTACAAAAAAAATGAAATTAAAAATATGCACATGTAGACACACATCAAACAGAGGGTAATGTCCATATCTGATGACTACTGGTTTGATTAAATTGTATATAATTGTTTTGGCTCGAGAATTAATACAAAATACTATTTTCGTCTATTCTTTTTTACGAAGTTTGAATAATCATGCGAAAACTGACGATATATCGATATATCGATATTTTTCACTCGATAATTATCGATACTGTTTAAAAATATCGATACGATAAATATCGATATATTTTTTTCACTTGCCCATCCCTAATTTGACGTCACCATCACCAGTGTTGCAAGCAAATTGCAAACCCTTCCCTTCAAGAATAAAATAATTATTTGCGTAGTTTTGCAGATGATCTATTCTATACCCACTTGTACTTCTGCTAACTGAAACAGTTTTTGTTAGCAGCAGTACGTGGACATTGACTCTTTCTGCAGAATTATGGTTTATAGTCGCCAATTTACTTCATATGTCCAAATACTTTTACGGTTAATAATTCCATGTTCAACGTTGAACATTTTTTTCAGTACGGTCACACATACTATATAGACTAACCTTCGTGTTCGTTATCATGTTATGGAGCACAGACAAAGGTTGTTACAAGGATCCTAAATGCCCTTAGACCTTTTAACTATGGACGAGTTTTACATGATCATCACAGATTAGAGATATGTAGCAAGCTAATGATCATTCCCCTCTGCCAAGGTATAAGACCAAGAAGGTCTAACACGTTTATAAAAACTGTTTACGGAATCGATTTTATCAAAGTCAACATCGTTTTCGCGGTGTAAGGAGCTCCGTAAAAAATGCCGATCCGTGCTGTTAACCTGTGCAAGAAAAGGTCAAACACCTATTATCTACAAAAAGACACAGTAACGTTTCATATGTAAGTGTTTTTGGTGTAATTAATCCCTTTTTTCTAATAAAATAATTAAAATAAAAAAGGTGATAAAAATCGAAAACATTATCGATTAAACAATCGAGTACGAAATAATTGAAAAGTGTAGTATGGTATCTCGAGTTCGCCATTTTGAATAGTGCTGTGGCAGGGATAATTTATGATTGCGGACGGGTATCGATAAAATTATATTTTTTAGAGTTTTATTATATATTTGTTTTAAATTATATATAGTAAAAATATAATTACTTATTGTTATTTTTTTAACTTATCATTATTCCACTATTTTTCCTGATTTCCCAAAGATCCTCAATTAAAACCAAATGGGAAAATCTTGCAATAGAAAGAGGGGTTGGGAACCTACTCGCACAAGTATTATTTGTTCGGTACACTTTGTTTCGTCGCAATTCCAATGTTTATCTAATAAACGACGAAAATTAGTAGATAATGCCGTACCAATATTATTTTTTAGCTGATGCCGTAAGTATTTTATTTATACTTCTACTGACATGATTCTAAAAAAATATTTCACTGAAATAATATATACGTGAAGTGTTTGTGGTGTGTGTAATATTTTGTGTAGAAATATTTGTGACTAGACTATGTAGTAGAAGTTTCACCTTGTATATTGTTGTAAAATATTATTTATTTTAAACGTTTCATTCCCACAGCGAGGGGATTTTTTTTTAAAGTAATGCATAAACGATAGATCATCGTACTGTATAAAATACCATCATATACAAAATAATTCATATTTTGTATTAGATGAAGAAATGCACACATCTATGCAATACTTTTGTGATGATGAGCAAGTGAAACTATCGATATATCTAATTAGAAATATCGATATTGGTATCTCCCTATTGCACTTAGTGTCTTACACTCGTAAATTCTTGCATGTTGACGTATTTGACCGATTAGTGTGCGTAAAAGTTACTAATGTTGAATATTTATTTAAGTGTGCATTCATAATGACACAATTTTTTTTTTAGTAATTGTGCATCATTTCTTTGTAGTGGTTACCTCGTCCCCCCCAAAATCTGACAGAATTTTTTATTAGTAAAATGAAGCACGTCACGCCTCCTTTAGTTAACACCTCTCTGTAAATGCCTAGTTCCATGGGAGGGAATCAGTGAAAGACCGATTCCAACATATACGCCATCTATTGGGTTCTTAGGTTACTAAGATATTTTTTGTAGGATGCCTCTTTAGGCTACGTCATCAGTCATACGTACAATCTAAGCACATACAATTTTTTTGCTTAACTTAAATAATACTCAAATTAGCTCACATTCCTCGCATACTATTTTACTATTTGCTCGCATTAGTATGAAAATAGAAAAGAATACATGTTTAGAGATAAAAATTATAGATTTCTAAATTGGCAATCCTGTATCATAGACAATAAAAACAAACTTAAAAAATATTGCCATTTCTAATCTGATTTCCCACAAATATAGGTAGTTGAAAAAATATATTTGAGAAAATAATATTCTTACCATTACACACAAACTCCCTTATCTGAAAGCTTTGTCTAGTCTAAACTTTTAAGATTAATAGGGTCCTATTGGCTTGATTTTTTGTCTTGCTTGTTTTTTAGTTCTCTCACTGACAATAGTCTTTATTTGAATTAGTTAAGTAAGTAGTTCATGTCAATGGAGTTACTTTACGCTAGCTGATATATGGAACGCTTTACTTAGGGGGGTATTCACAATAATGGAAAGTGTCCGTGTCGGAAACGCCAGCTGTTGTTTCCGACATCCTAAGCTTCCCCCCTGATGGACCAAGTTTTAAGCATACTCAATATAGAAACATCGAATGGTTACTATAAATATTAACTTTGCTAAAATTGTCACGGGGGTGACATATTATTTTAGCGACTACTTGGTTGCATATAAGAAAATTGGGCAAATATATCCTCCAGCAATTAATATTTGGGGAAAAATTATTGCCATAGAGCAACTTTTGCCTTGTGACGGGTCACGTGACGGCACGTGAAGTAACATAGACAATAGATCCATTCGTCAGTTTTCGGGCGAGGAGGTGCGCGCAGTTTGCTATTTTACCGAGCGGACTGCCAAAAAGTGAAAACTGAAAAATGGCCCTAACAGCTTCGCAGGCAAGAAAGGAACATGTCCTTGCTGTGTCCAGGGACTTTATATCCCAGCCCCGTCTCAGTGAGTACACCAAATTTTCTTGCATCTACTTCGGCTAACGTCACAAGACTTGTCAATGATAATATCGATTTTGCTAAGATCTCATGATAACTACGCTAAATTCAATATTTAGGTGAATATTTGTGATAATAAAGGGATCCGTGTATGTTATTCGTGAACAGAATTTGTATAACATGAGAAAATTTGGGTTTCCTTGAGATTCATTATCTTGGGTGGGATGAGGGCTGCCTATATCTCATGATTATGGAGTTTTGGGTTCTCGATTGATGTTCTAAGACGTATAAATAGGTCAATGTACATGAACAAAGTGTATTACGTCATTAATATCTGCAAAAAATACTAAACTTGTAGGCAATGTAATCAGGTCACCTGATCAAGTGATGAGTGTTTCCTTATTACTTACCCCTCGATTGCACTGACCAAATATTTACACCAATGTGTGATATTCTCTCTATTTTGTTCGAATATAAAAGGAATCAATATAAATTGGTGTGAAATGTTTTACCCGTGTAAACTCACAGTTACATTCCAATAAGAATGTTCTAAATGATGCTCTTCTTTGTCTGTCCAATAAACACCATTCATACCATTGTAACAAGGTTCACATTCTTAAAAGAGGCCATTAGAAGAAAAAAGGAAGGTTCACACCCATTTTTATTATACTTATTTTTTTGTCTCAAGTTTTTTCAGTCAGTAAGTCCTGTAGTTGAAATACTGTTAATACCTACCTATAAGAAGAAAATAGTTATATCTATTTTGATTATAAGTAGTATTTTTGATTTCAATATCTTTAATAATTCCTTGATACATTATGTCATTACACTATTGAATTCAATCACATACTTACCAGGATCAAGTCATAATTAATATTTTATGATGAAAAATCTAATTGTATATAGGATTTATTAAGATTTAATTAAGTAGATGTCAAAATCATGTGCCTAAAACATAGTTGCTATGGGCATAAGCAGGGACATTTTTTATTTTATTTTTCAATGATTTTGTCAGTTGGGCAAGACTGAGCTGGAGCCCATATGCCTTATCTACCATCGTTTTATAAAAATCTGATTATTCTACAAACACATTTAATCCCATTCAATAAGACGGAAAATCAATATTCTTCAACAATATTCTTTGTCTGTTGTGCAGCCTACAAGACGGTGTCGGGTGTGAACGGTCCCCTTGTCATCTTGGATGAGGTGAAGTTCCCCAAGTTCTCTGAGATCGTCCAGCTGAGGCTCGCCGATGGCACTCTCCGCTCCGGTCAGGTAAACACTATACTTCTCATGTCCCAATCAATAATTAGTAAGGTACCAAGTAACTAAATTTTTTAATGTGGGAAAATCCTTTATGGATTCCCTGTCGCCTCGGTAGGATTTGTCTAGGCTGAAGCCACATAAACACTAAAATCCAATGGTGTGCTATCCTCCGCCTTTGGCTAGGGCGTCACGGATTCGCGTGACCATGCATGAAATGGTTTCTACCAACTCCAAATGAAAGAAATTATAAGGTCCCTAGTTATCTCTAGCTTTTTAGTGCATCCAGGTTTTTGTTGAAGGCTATTAAATTTAATTGGTAAAATTTTTTTTTTATCTTATACTAGCTGACAGACATTGTTCTGTCTTAACTTTGAATATTGAATTCGAATTGTTCCGCTCAACTTAATTTTTTCTTTCATAAGAACTTTCTCTTGACAATAATAAACACAACAAAAAAAGAATTAGCGAAATTGTTCCATCTGTTCTCGCGTGATGCGATGACCAAGGAAATAGAGATTCATTTTTATAAATATCGATAAATGACCTTCTATGCAGGTGCTGGAGGTCAGCGGCTCCAAGGCCGTGGTGCAGGTGTTCGAGGGAACCTCGGGCATCGACGCCAAGAACACCCTCTGCGAGTTCACCGGCGACATCTTGCGTACACCTGTCTCTGAGGACATGTTGGGTGAGACTCCGTTTGCACCTTATTTCCGCGCGGCGAGAGTAGCTTTTCTAATATTCCAATAAACCTACCCTCTATACCCATACATTACAATTTTGTTGTGCCTTTGCAGAGTGACTCCTCTGCATTTACTAACTGTATTTTTAAAGAAATTTAATATGTGGTTCACATCGAGCCCACCCACAATGCGGCAAAGGAAACTGAAGCATTGTAATAGTGAGTCAAAGTTTATATTTCCATGGAGTACTGCGATTGCGCGTCTTCGCCGGAATCCGCCGCCATCGTCGGAAATATGAACTTTTAATCACTTCCAATACAATTCAATTTCCTTTACCGCATTGCAAACGTGCTTGGTTCGATGTAAATCATACTTAGGTCATAAATAACCAAGCTATTGGTTAATCAGACGCGTTCCGCGCTCGTTTCCCTCCCAGATTATCTGCTTTTTTAATGACGCGTATAAATTCAGCGGCGGTATTGTCCAACTATTGATTTTAGACACGGCTTATACATGACAAGGTCTCAAAGCGTGTTTTGAATGAGGCCTTGAACTAAAATGTCACATCTGCAGGTCGTGTGTTCAACGGCTCCGGCAAGCCCATCGACAAGGGACCCCCGATCCTGGCCGAGGACTTCTTGGACATCCAGGGCCAGCCCATCAACCCCTGGTCCCGTATCTACCCTGAGGAGATGATCCAGACTGGTGAGTTAGGATCAACATATTATTATCACTCAATGGCATCCAGGTTTTTTTTGCCGCCACTGTGGAATGGACTCCGCGATACTTGACAGGTCAGACCCACCAAACTTGGGAAAATTTTATTTGTAGTGTCACTGACAGAAGTGAAGTGACTGATAATGTCAGCCCATACCATGGGAGATCTGGTGAGCCGATAATTTGCCCTAAACAAATATCAAAAGATCGTAGAGAGAGGATGTCACCCGAGCCTTGAGGTAGAGGCTGTTTGGATACAGATATTAAGTCATAATTTCATGTACAGAAGGTATTTTTTTACTTGATTTGTTTTGTAATGTTTCATCTCTGGGCAGGTATCTCCGCTATCGACGTGATGAACTCCATCGCCCGTGGCCAGAAGATCCCTATCTTCTCTGCCGCCGGTCTGCCTCACAATGAGATCGCCGCCCAGATCTGTAGACAGGCTGGTCTTGTCAAGGTATGTACCAGACTATACTTTTTCAGCCAACATCAGTAAATATGTATTATGTAATTACAGACATTACATTGTAACGATCTCACATTCACAACGCCGACGATAGATGGCGCTGAATGCGACGCTGAATACAAAGTGCGATTCTTCATAGGAAACCTGAATCACGATATTAGAGTTCGCAAGCTTCGTGACTATATATACAAGACACCGTAAACAATTATTGGGACATAACACTCGTACCGCTAGGCATACCACCCGCCTGGCTGTAAGATCTTCCCTTTTCCGCGAAAACATGGAAACTTGTCTTAATTTAACGCAAGACATTTTCCATAAACTTTCAGGTCTATTCCTTAAATTCATAATATGTATTATGTAATGTAATTTAGTCTCAAGTGGTTCCTAAAAAATATCGCAACACCCTTGCTATGTTCCAAGTATGATCGTATATGCATAATACATAATTATAACTCCACAGAAAACAAAAATAATTGAGAAGAATTGACTCTTGATTTTCGGTTGATATTTGACCGCGAGTCTTCTAATACTCATTGCCTTCTCATGTTTTCATCGGTATTGACCGCAAGTCTTCTAAAACACATGGCCTTCTTATATTATCATCAGTATTCTTAATTATGTGTACTAAACCACCCTCTCTTCTCAGACCCCTGGCAAATCAGTGCTGGACGACCACGAGGACAACTTCGCCATCGTGTTCGCGGCTATGGGTGTCAACATGGAAACCGCCCGGTTCTTCAAACAGGACTTCGAGGAGAACGGCTCCATGGAGAACGTGTGCCTGTTCTTGAACCTGGCCAACGACCCCACTATTGAGAGAATCATCACGCCCAGGTTGGCTCTGACCGCCGCTGAGTTCTTGGCTTACCAGTGCGAGGTGAGACTGCAGTAATATCAATACTTGAATTTAATATTCTACCGGCATTCAGTGTCATTTTTATGGAGAAACAAAGGCGTCTGCCTGCATTTGGATGGATGAGCGGGAGGCCAAGTTGATCGACAAGATATGAATTACAATGTAAAATGAATTCAATGGGGAGTATATATTAGGTGTGAAATCGCTTGGGACGGCAACAGTGGGGTTTTAATGACTAGAAAAACATTATTTTCAATAGAGAAAACATATTTGGACAGTTTTCGTACATCGTTATTGTACATTGGTGACGCTCTTAGCGGTGCAGAGCTTATGGGATTAAGAATACCTATCGGTATTCTGACGATATTCTTTCAGCATTTCTAATATCCTCCTCTAATAGGCTCCTCTACAGTTATCTGTGCTCGGATGAGGCAGAATATGTCCAAATTTGTGAGAACACTTTGGTAATATTTACTTTTTTATCTAGAAACACGTGTTGGTCATTTTGACGGACATGTCCTCGTACGCCGAAGCCCTGCGTGAGGTGTCCGCCGCCCGCGAGGAGGTGCCCGGACGACGTGGTTTCCCAGGTACACTGCCGCACATACTGCTTTACATAGTCTAGACAGAAATATACTAAAACGAGGCATAAGCAATAAAAATAAAAGAGGTGACCATGCTCAGACGATATCTTTATACGAGATCTTTATACATTCTAGTCTTTTTCTAGACTCAATAGCGCCTTTATATTGTATTGTACAGATTTATGGTACAATTTGGATTTTACAGCGTAAGCTGTTTTATTCATGGCGGATTTAATAACCAGACGATAAATTATATATCACGCCATTATTGTCTAAATGTCTACAAATACGGAAATTTCAATTGAAATACATACATAAAGAAACAATACAAATTCCACAGTCCAATATAAATAGACTCAATTCAATAACCATATATTGTTCAAAACCATTAACCGAAAATTCTCCACGGTAAATTAAACTTGGACAACTTTTTTAAATGGGGCTAGTCCCGCCACTGTTACACCTGTAAACCAGGATCGACAATGGTGACCAAAATTGTCGTTAAGTTAAACTTTGACAACGTGTAGATAAAGATGAAATTGAAACGTTTCCCAGGTTACATGTACACGGATTTGGCCACCATCTACGAGCGTGCCGGGCGTGTCGAAGGCAGGAACGGGTCCATCACTCAGATCCCCATCCTGACTATGCCCAACGACGACATCACCCATCCCATTCCTGATTTGACCGGTTATATTACTGAGGGACAGGTCAGTACAATAAAAAAATAAAATCTTTTTGGAAAAAAATGCAGTCATGTGTTTGTTACTCAAATGGTATATAGTTATTTCTTTTCTAAAATGTTTTGTACGATGTTCCCGATTTTTAATCAAAACTTCGGCTGTTATGGCAAATACATAACTATAATATGCTTTGGCTTCAACCAAAAATTTATATTGGTTTATCAAACAAGTCTGTCACTTAATTTATTTTATAATCTACTTCCAAAACCGACCATTTTTATTATTTGCCGCATATCTCCGGCATTTCTGAAACGATTTAATTACTTTTTCTTGTGGGGAATAAATAAAATAAATATCGCCACACGAACACACAAACTGTATGGTCCCAAACTAAGCAACGCTTGCACTACGGGTACCGTACAATGGACTGGGGGCGATCCCAGTGACACCCAGACCAGGGCAAATTACGAAAAGGCAATTCCGGAAATTTACCCGGACGGGAATCGATCCCGCATCCACCCGGTGTAGTGAGCCGAGCGGCCTACGCTCGAACCACTGCGCCAAGCAGTTGTCAAAAAGTAATGATTGTAAGCGTCATGTTTCACTCCTGTGCAGATCTACGTGGACCGTCAGCTGCACAACAGACAGATCTACCCGCCGGTGAACGTGCTGCCCTCTCTCTCGCGTCTGATGAAGTCCGCCATCGGCGAGGGCATGACCCGCAAGGACCACTCCGACGTCTCCAACCAGCTGGTGAGACCACATTCGTAGTAGACAAGTTTTTATATGAGCCGTATCACACGTCGCTCTCTGTAGCGTAGCCAAAAAGGTTATATTAAAAAGTTATTCATAATATTATGTATAGTACTCGCCAAAAATGTTATGTTTTGTATGGCTATTCTGCGGCGACGTCATCATTGGTGTTCCAGTGGTATTGAACCCTATAACACCCTATAGCAATAATATATAAGTACCCAATTCATACTGTTGCACTCGAGTTATTTGAGAGTATAGTTCCCCCAATAAAATCCCCTCTCATCTTCGTCTTTACTTAACATCTTGTGATGTTTCTGCTTGGTATATAAAATACTATTTATTATTCGTTCTTATATAATAATTGACATGTTTGTGCCCGCAGTACGCTTGCTACGCCATCGGCAAGGACGTGCAGGCGATGAAGGCCGTGGTGGGCGAGGAGGCGCTGACGCCCGACGATCTGCTCTACCTAGAGTTCCTCACCAAGTTCGAGAAGAACTTCATCTCGCAGGTGCGTACTCCACTAGTACACCACTGGTACACCACTAGTACACAACTAGTACACTACTAGTAGACCACCACGCCAACTCCGGACAGACAAGATTATGTAACTTATGAACAAGGATAGAGGTGCGCTGCGAACAAAGGCACGTGACACGCAGACTTGTCGTGTCTTGCTCTGCGGTTCGATTTGACACAGATTTCTGCGCAACGCGAGCACGTGGAGACATGTTGTTATGAATATTGTCACTGGTCTAGTTGGCAATATCGACACACATATGTGTCATCACTGATAAAATATATTTTGCGTCTGCATATCAAATTTTCGTAGGCCGCTTGGTTCACTGCACATGGTGGTTGCGGGTTCGATTCCAGCCATGGCAAATTTCGGCAATGGCCTTTTCGTAATTTGCCCGGGTCTGGGTGTCACTGGGATCGCTCCCAGTCCATTGTACGGCACCCATAGTACAAGCGTTGCTTAGTTTGGGACCTTACAGTGGGTGTGTCAGTCTGGCGATATTTATTATTATTATTTATGTTTTCTTTACAGGGTAACTACGAAAACCGCACAGTGTTCGAGTCGCTAGACATCGGCTGGCAGCTGCTCCGCATCTTCCCCAAGGAGATGCTCAAGCGTATCCCAGCCTCCATCCTCGCCGAGTTCTACCCCAGAGACTCGCGCCACTAAGCCCTACGCCGCGACGCGCCCCAGGATCACGTGGTCGACTCACATACTCTGTACTAAAGCTATACTCGATAATGAAATGTTTAATAACAAATGGTTGCCTAGCAACCGATGGCAGGCAGATGTTGTCTGCTAGCCAACACTTTAATCGATATTTACTGTTTATACCAAATCAAAATACAATACAACAAAATCTCAACAATATTTGTTGATAAATTACCCCATATCAAGTTGGCATTATTATACGTATTAACACGCGTTACCGTAACAAAACGTTCAGATCAAAATATAATTAATATTGACTACATTTTGCTGACAAAATGTAGGGCCTAGTTTGGGTGTCAGTTTTTGTTAATGTCAACTTAGAAAATTTACAAAACTATATTGATTTTAGATAGGCGAATTTTGTAGGAGTGGTCTTTTAAGATGAGGTTTTGTGCTTAGGGTATGTGGGGATCGTTCTTTGAGATTTTTCTACAATTTGTTTCTAGAACAATCGAGCAATATTTATAGCCGCTTACTTGTATAGTGGGAAGTCTGTAGCTGGAGCGTCGATCGACCTTGTAAGATATAAAAAATGTTTAATAGTAAGTTGTTAATAGTTTATTATTATTGTGTATTACATGTATTATGATCAAGTTACAAAATTATATAAAATCGCGTTTATCGTAAGTAAGCCATCATGGATACCGTTTCGTGTATATAATTTATTTTCCATATAAATCGTATATAAACGATTAATAAATTATTATATTTTTCATCAGATGGTTTTTTTATTCGGTGCTCCGAAATGCAATAGTTATTTTTGTGTGCACAAATTGTTGAAGTGTTCAAATTGTAGTGTAATCGTCTAAAATCTGTTGTAAATCAAAGTAACGTTAATTATGTGATATATCCGCTTTGCAATGTGATGTGACAGGATATTTTATGTAAATACAATACCGCAGTAACGAGGTGTTACATTCCAAATTGAGTCCTTGTTCGCTACAAAGCTAGAACTGTATTACAGCGAAGTGAATTAGGATGCAGTTGTTTTCAATGGAAATAAAAATATAAAAGTTTCATTTTCGTTTAATTTTGGCATCTATCCACCAGGTCTTCAACAAATAACGATATATCAGGGCTAACGATAAGCAATACGATAATGAAAATTATATTATTAAATTAGTTAATTCTATCGTTTCGCTTTCATTTCTTTTTAATTACCATTTTGGTTCCGACACGAAATTATTAATTAGGGGCCATCCATAAATTACGTCACACGTTATGGGGAGGGAGGGGGTCGACGAAGTGTGACAAGGGGTGGGGAGGGGTCCCAAATTTTGTGACATCACATTTTTTGACGTTCAGTTTATTGAAAAATAATTCAAAAAGGAAATAAAAATAATTTAGCAACTGCTGTTTTAATTTCTAAATGTGAAATTGCAAAATACGTAACGTTACACTAGGTAGGGGGGGTCTCACAAATGTGACCAGCTGTGACAAGGACGGGGGAGGGGTAAAAAAAACATGAAATTCGTGTGACGTAATTTATGGATGGCCCCTTACGGTAGTAACAATGTCGGCGAGCCCGGCGGTGATTGATTAGAGTTCGAATATTACATTCCTATCGCTTTATAAAGTGTATAAAATCATGAGAGTTTTATCTACTTGACATAATCTGTTGGTTTTTTCACGTCACGTCTCATGACATAAAACTAATGTTGTATTTTAAACATTTTATTTCACTTATTACAATTTGAGAACACTATGTACACGAAGAGGTGTTTCCCGAGGTTTGAGTGGAATGAGACACATTTCTATATAAATACGAAATCCCAACGGAATACAGGGGGACCTCTCACACTAGTTTAACAGAATATCTTCATTAAACTTGATGATTTATCGCAACTTCCCCTTCATAGAAATAATAAAAAAAATGCATTCCTAACACTGGATAAATTTCAAGCGAGTGATGCATCAAATGCTAACTTAACCGGCTATTCCGACTATGGCTTCTGACGCAAAGTACTTCACGTCAACGTCGGGGTCCACATTCAATTTCTCGAGCACGGGCTTCACTTGCGGCTGGATCACCGCGGGGTCTAAGAACGGGGCCATCTTCTGCAGCGTCTTGGCCACATTGAACCGCACATTGGCGACATTATCATCAGCCATTGACAGAACAGTGGGCAGGAGTACTCTGGTAGTGATATCTTTGCCGCACACTTCGGAGAGCACATTGATACAGAATAGATAAGTCATTCTGTGTAGATAATTCTGTTCGCGGGACATGGCTAATACTTTCGGTATGACGTTCGTCTCGGCCCATTGGGAGCCGTATTGCTCGACTAGCTTTTTGAGGTTTAGAGTGGCGGCTTCGCGGATTGCGTAGACATGGTCTATGAGCCAGGACATGCACAGTCCGGTGAGTTTCTCGTCGAAGAACTCCTGTCCGAGTTGTCCGGCCAAAAGAGGCATGTGTTCGATGATGGCGAGGCGTACGCGCCATTTGGTATCTTCGGCTAACTCTACTATCGCTGGGAGGAGGGATTGGACTAGTTGCTGGATGCCAATGACCTCGTTAACGCATTCGAGGTTCGATATGATGTTGAGCCTTACTTCGGGGCACTCGTCTTTAAGTTGCGTGAGGAATAAAGGCAGGAGGTGTTCGATGGTGTTCTGTCGGCCGACGATGGGGCTCAGGCCCATTATGACGGAGGCTAGCGCTGACTTGACGTGCTGGTTCGCATCGCAGACTAGATCCTTGATTTGGGGCAAGATCATTGTCATGATGATATGCTCCTGGTGAGCCTTGTCTAGGTTCATACAGAAATCTTTTACCTGAAACAGAAAAAAACTTTTTTTTTTATACTGAAAAGGGTACTACAGCCGTGGCAAAAGGGAAGTCGGGTGGGAACAAATTATCTTAGAAAAAAAAACATGCTATAATTTTACTGTCTTCTTAAGAACAAAAATCTGTTGTCTTCGTTTACAAATTAGGTTGACTGACGTTCAAAAAGTGTACCCGTGTAAGCTTACAATCTGAGAACGAGCTGTGTCATTTAGATTACATTTAACAGCCCATCAGCAGAACTTCAGACTTAGCAGAACAGGGAAGCATGAACAATTGTGGGGAGATCTTTCCCCAGCTTTGCCACTATGTAGGTCGAAAAAACAAGCTAGAAGTGACCTTAGTAAATTACTCTTTTCTAATACGACCTATTGTCATTGGCGAAACATTAGACCAATGCATCTATGCCTATTTCTCGTGGAATAGAGTTCTGACGGTACCTTCCCGGCGGCGGCGGCTCGCACCTCTGCCTCGGTGTCCTTCAGCAGCGCCTGGAAGATCTGCGCCAGGTCGGTGCGGGCCAGCTCGGGGCCCACCGCTTGCTGCAGCTCAACGAACCTGCCAAACACGACAAATATTAGAACAATTATAAATTATATTTATGTAAAACTTAAGAGTACAGAATTGGCAGAGCAGTCATGTTGACACAGACATACTTAGATCACGAGTGTATGTTACAACGCAACGCAGCTAAATGGCATAGAAATAACCTAATGTTCCCAACTAGACAAGTGCCAAAATAACTTATCATAAAATAAATGTGCGGTCGGAGGAACGAATGTAAGGAACATAGTTCTCTGTGTTCAGTGTTTTTATGCATAAAATTTCAAGTTTTTCAATGACACAATCCAATCGCTTGAATAACTCACGCCATCTAGTTGGATTTTTTGAGAACTATTTCACAGTGGACGTTATAAAGTTATACGTATAACGCTTTTCAAGTGTGACGATTTACCGTAAGCGGCGTAAAAAAACATGTCTCCACGTGCACTCTACGCACTCTATGTGTCACACGACCGCGTCGTAGTTTGCAGCTCTCTGCTTGTTCATACATTACAAAATCTGTTTCGCTTCGTTACAAGTATTGTTATCTCGTCAAAGCATTACGAGCACGACAAGGGTGGTAATATATTGAGTGCAGCCACTGCAGCACTCACTTGTCGGCCACCATGTAGCGCACGCGCCAGGAGGTGTCCCCGGCGCGGTCGCGCACGGTCGGCATGACCAGCTGCTCCATGTCCTCGGGCGGCAGCAGCGCCGCCACCGCCGCGCACGCCTCCGCCGCCAGCAGGCGCACCGAGTCTTGCTCGTCCTGACATTGTAAAACAAATTCGATAACGTTTTGCAGAAGGGTATAATAATAATAATATCTCTAGACTGACACACCAACTGTATGGTCCCAAACTAAGGAACGCTTGTACTATGGGAACCGTACAATGGACTGGGGGCGATCCCAGTGACACCCAGACCTGGGGAAATTACGAAAAGGCCATTTCCGAAATTTACCCTGACGAGAATCGAACCCGCAACCACCCGATGCAGTGAGCCGAGCGGCCTACGCTCAAACCACTGCGTCAAGCGGTCCTATACATATAACAAATTCGATATTATTTTGCACCAAAACCAACCTTATGTTAGTGGTTCTAGATTGGTTTCAATTTGCAGAAGTGTGTGTGGGTTGGTTCCATTTTGCAGAAAAAAGTCCAATTGTCGAACATGTTTTTAGTGGATAGTAAGGAAAAAGAACATAATAATGTTAGGGTATCTAGTATTCCCGTCCCGTTCGTTCTAACGAATTAAGGTCAAATTTCGACTTTAATTCGTTAATTATTCGTTATTATTATTGTTATTTTGCGTTAATTTTAATTTTAAACGTCATTAAGGTTTTGTTGTTGAAGACTATTTGGTACTGGTACGCAGAATGCACTATGGAAGTCCCGCCCTCCAAAAACTGTCATCATTTGTCAGTCAGACAGTCAGTCAGGCACCACACGATTGTATGAAATCTAAGCATTCTGTCTCATATATAATATACTAGCTGTGCCCCGCGACTTCATCCGCGTAGTATTGGATTATTGGGTTAAAAAGTATCCTGTATGTTAATCCCAGTTATAATCTGTGTTCCAAATTTCATCCAAATCCGTTCAGTAGTTTTTGCGTGAAGGAGTAACAAACATACATACATACATACATACATCCACACTCACAAACTTTCGCATTTATAATATTTGTAGGATAATAATAAGAATAAAGCCTTTATTCTAGAAGTACAGAGACAGAAATTAAATATATCTACAATACAAGTTATGATCTAAAATGGATGTTGGTTGGAATCAAACTGTAACCTCTCCTAGCTTGTCCTGACAAAGGCTTCCTCCAGAGTCCTTCATTGTTTTTTTTTATTGAATGGACTAAATGATGTTGGCCAGAGTGGCCATAACAACTTCACTCGGACAGAGGGCGAGCGCAAGTGCGCTCCAGCCAGAGGGGCAGGGGGGCAGCTAGCTCAAGGGCGCCACAAGGGACACGACCTCGGCTTGGGCCGCTGCCAAGAGAGGTGGCGAGAGTAAAACTGCCACCGGATCGGAACTAAGAATAGTTATAGTAATCTGTTATAGTAAGAATATTTGGTTGCGTCTTGTCGTGCCTCTTCGTTGCACTGCACCTTTAGTCCTCATGTAAAATTAGGTATATGATAGTTTATTTTGTCATAATAATCTTATATATAAAATTCTTGTGTCACAATGTTAGTTACCATACTCCTCCAAAACGGCTCGACCGATTTTCATGAAATTTTGTGTGCATATCAGATAGGTCTGAGAATCGGCTACTATCTATTTTTCATACCACTAAATATTAAGGGTGCTCCACATTCCAAGCGGACGGAGTCGCGGGGGACAGCTAGTAATGTTATAAGCTTAACTGACCTTGGCCAGATGGACGAACATCGGTATCAGGTCGCTCTTGACGTATTCCACCTCGACAACGCGCGCGAACTCGCCCAGCTTGAAGGCGGCGGCGCGCCGCACCATCGGCGTATCGTCGCAGCACAGCGAGCGGAAGTGCTGGCGCAGCTCGGCCTTCACCGGCGCCGACACGCGCGGGTAGCACACGCTGGGGATTGGGAAATTGTGACACAAGCTGGCTATTTGATGGCATTGCTGATTGTATTTTAAAAAATACACTTTTTATATGTACACAATACCGTTTAAAACCACAGGACACTGAGATACCTCAGAAATATTTTATTAATTGATAGAAATACCAGTTGTAAACTTATATTCATCAACATTTTTGAGTAGGTATAAAATTGTTAGGCACATTCATATTTCTTCATAAATTATTATAATATAGGTATTAATATTAGTATTTTTATAAGTAAGATCAGTGAATAAAGGCAATTTTATTATATTAAATATTATTATCAATTAGTACCTGAACAAGCCGCAGGCCGAGGCTCTTGAAGTGAACCAGTCCCCGCCAGCCAGCCGTTGGACTAATGGCACGAAATGTTGCTCCAATGCTTGTGGGGAGTGGTGGGCGGCCACAGCTCGGAGTGAGGCGACTGCCTTCTCACGGACCACGGTCTCCTCAACAGTTGCGAGGGTCTCGAGGGGAGGGAGGAGGCAGTGGGCATACTCACCCCCACCAACGAGGTTGATGAAGTTACCTAAACATTATGGGAAATTAAATATTGCCAGACAATAAAACAAAGGCTATAGCTAGCTGTCTGATAATATAAATAATTATTTGTCTGCTTACAGGATCTCAATTGGTTGATATACTATTAAAGTGGATAGGATTTCTTGGTGGAAGTATGTTTATCTGGTAAGAGGATGTCTAGAAACTTCCTAAAACAAAATTAAATTTAATAACAAGGCTCATGAGATCAGCATTTCCTTGAATGCATTGAAAATATGATGCACAAGTAACACTCAATTACCTCCTATAATTATCTGATACAAAGGATAATACGTGTAGTTACCTACTTATATAGGAAAATGATTGTGTTTTTCATTAGAGACATATTAGAGATAACTGGCGTCTGTAATGCAAACATTTGTCGCGCACTTACCGAGTTGTTCAGCCAACGCGAGTAAAACCTCGTCTTCATCATAAATGGTCTCCGTCAGGAACGGGATCAGCTCAGACCTAGTCCTCTCGACGCCTAGTGCCAACGCGATGGTCGATAGCTTCTTGATAGAATTCAATCGGAGCTGAACATCTTCGTTTTTTAGTTCGTCAATAAGCACCGCAATGGGGTACAGTGACTCATCCGTCCCGGAGTCGCTCGCTGCCATTTTATCGTATTTATTGCTGCTTCGATTTCAAAAAACACAAATTACTATACTATGGAGCACAAATTCACTGATTTCAAATGATTATTTTATAAAAACCAAATGCTGTTGAACTCAAATGCAGCAAAATGGCAGCTTTGTTTTTTTTTTTATTTGTAGGGCCGCCATTTTGTTTTATCAGAGCATAGGCTTTTGAGCCATATAGCCAAGTAATTTATTATTATGGCTACAAAATTATTATAACGGTATTTTTTTTAATTCGATCCATATGGAAATAAAAAAAGAATAAAGGAAAGAAATATAGGTGCTAAACGATAAAAAATATTTGATTCTGTTTTTGTTATAGTTTCTTTTTTTTCGCTTACGCCACGCACGCCACGCCTCGAGCGGTTGCCACCACTATCCCCTTTTAATTTAATTACAAACCTTCATGGTTCTTGCGAGTTTGGAAAGAAAGAAAATAAAAAGACAGTTGTCAATTATTTTTCAGCATGCTAGTTTTCTTTTGATGTTGTTTAATATTTAAAATATTGTTTTACATTTTTAGGGGATACATGATATGGGCAAAGATGAGGACAACCTTAATACATCTCTTGCGCACATTGTGCTGGTCTGCGTGGCCGGGAGGGGGATTAGCAGGATGCAGGGCAAGAGTTTTACCCATCCAGGGATGCATGCCAATTTTTTCATTCACGGATTACTCGGATTTTTACATTACCAGAGTTAGTATAACATTGCGATGCTTCTTAACTACGACGCAAGGCAAGATAAAACTTGACCAGCTGGTTTGGTTATGTTTTTTTAGCTATGTTTGATGTTCATTGGAAAGGACAATAAAACATGATTTTAGAGCTCCTAGATTGGCTATAAGCAAAAAGCCTAAGATTCAAACAAACGTGTCAACATTCTTTTTCACCGCCAATAATTGCTAATTTATTTTTCCAGGCGGAATGTTCAACAACGATTTCCAAGCAGCCTATGGTGTGAGCTACATAGCATCTCGATATCTCGCACTGCCATGCCTCATGGCAGACCTTTACCGCAGCGACAGCAACTTGAGCGCAATCCATTTGGTCTCCGGCCTTATTCCGTTTTCAATGGCGTTAGCCGGCAACGACAATGTTCCGTTGGGCAATCTGATGATCGCTTGTAACATCGTTTCGCTCGGGTACTATGCGGTGCAGCATGATAGGGAGTGGGCGTGGTACACGGCCGCCGCGGGCGTTGTTGCTTATTTCGTGGCTCCTCAGACTGGCCACAGGATATTGTATCCTCTAGGACTCGCGTTAATGGAGTATTGCGCGTATCGTGTGTTCCATATACATTATGATACGCCGGTTCCGCCGCGAGGGTAAATAAATGTCTTTTGTGTTAATGGTGTTTGATTTGACATGATAATTTTGACCTTAACCTTAAGTCCAAAAAGCAATATATAAGGCAACACCTAATTTTAAAAATTAAGTACCTATTTGACGAGATTCTGCGCAATAATAAATCTATAATAGGCAGGTGGGTACCTGCCTAATGGTTTTAAATTAAGCCCCGCAGAGGCGATCTCTGCGTCAACTTAACAATGACACAATTTCCTAATTTTGCCCAGGGGCGTCGCTGTGCAATCAAATGCATAATTTAAATTGGGGCCCTATTTGAACTAAACCAAGGTCTTTAAAGGTGCAAAATTACTTCATCATCGGCTCCTTACCGCCCTCGGCAGGACTAATAACGCAAAGCTAGTTACTACTAAGTAAGTATTATGTGTAACTCATTCAACTATAGAATAGTACAACTTTTGTTAATGTCGTTCATGGAGGCCAAGGGGTCCATTGATCTTGGGGACTATGGGGCGCTGCCCCACCAAGGTGGGGCAGGGCTATAGCTACGGTAGCTAGTAGCTACGCAACTGATTTTGTCTTATAGGGGATTCAAAGTCAAATTCCATTTGACTTTGACTTTGACTTCGAAATAGCTACACTGGTCAAGCTGGCCTGTATATGAGCTGTAGTCAATTTGATACTTACTGCTTAGCTTTACCACCGTCACTTGCGTTACCCAATCCAGTGAGTCAATCAAAGAGGGGATGATACAGACTGGGGAATACTAGGGGGGGCCATTAACAGTCGGCGGAAAATTTCCGTGTCGGAAATGACAATATTCATGCTTCTTATAATTCATTTGTAGAAGAAAGATGGAAACTGTCGTTTCCGACATCGGAGAGTTTCCGTCAATTGTGAATACCCCCCGTGTCCAGTTTCCCTTATAAATAAAAAAATAAATATCGCCAAACTGACACAACAACCGTATGGTCCCAAACTAAGCAAAGCTTGTACTATGGGTACCGTACAATGGACTGGGGGCGATCCCGGTGACACCCAGACCAGGGCAAACTACGAAAAGCCCATTTCCGAAATTTTCCCCGGCGGGAATCGAACCCGCAACCACCAGGTGCAGTGAGCCGAGCGGCCAACGCTCAAATCCTTCATGCTACACTCGTAGCGAAATTACACATTTCACATTTATAAGCTGTAAATTTGCCACCTTACTTACCTCTACAATGATTACAGTTCCCAGATTATTTTTAAAATCCAACAATTTGGTTGAAATAGTTTTTGGTTATATTGCTGAGCTTGTGCGAATAATAAGGCGGGGTAATGTATGCCACTCACACATTAATGTACATTCAGTACCTAAACGTAAATCAATAATCTTTATTGCTCTTACAAACAGTTAAAAAACAATGATATCAATCAAGTTTGCCGCCAGTTTGCCGCCAGTTTGCCGCCAGTTTATCGCAGTTTGTGCGGCCCCTGAAGTCTGCCGCCCTAAGCGTACCCAGCCCGCTGGTAAATCCGCCACTGGTCTTATGGGATGTTTTTCACCCATTAATGGTCCATACGTGCACACGTATGATCACCCATAAAACATTCCTGATTACCTTTTAGGGAATATATGCGTTCACCCTGAAGTCTGTGGCGTTAACAAAGAAATGTAGGTATTTCTCTGTCACTCGCATAAGCCGCGTAACCAGCCGTGTCTAGCTGAGAGGGTGGCTAATGTAACCCCTGGGGCACGCCCCTGTGGAGACAATCACATTACTGTATGTGCCTTTGTTGCCATTGTGTTTAGGGAGGTTGGTGCCAGCAGCTCCTGTTTACTTAAGATTTCGACCAGTTAAGAATCCGGTCGATTGGCAATCAGTTCAGTTGCCAACCCGTCAAGTTGACAAGCTGGTTGGGCATCGGACCGGTGCAGATTATCTATATATATATAACTCAAAGGTGACTGACTGACTGACTGACTGACATAGTGAACTATCAACGCACAGCCCAAACCACTGGACGGATCGGGCTGAAATTTGGCATGCAGGTAGATGTTATGACGTAGGCATCCGCTAAGAAAGGATTTTGATTAATTCTACCCCCAAGGGGATAAAATAGGGGTTGAAAGTTTGTATGAAACTTTTTCAATTAAATTCCACGCGGACGAAGTCGCGGCGGGCACAGCTAGTTTATATATAAAACAGTCTGTAAATAAGCTTAGGTGCTTGCAATTCCAAAGGTATTGCTTGCAGGACGGAATGAGGTAACGTTAGGGGAAGACACTTATCGTACCAAACTTACTACTTTATGCCGATGTTCTGTGAGAGGGTGGTTCTACCGCAGTCAAGCAGGCCCGTCGAGCTGTAGTCACTTGGCTACAGCGTGGCTCTACCACCGGGAATAAAACATGTAATACAATGTAAATAACACAAGTTAACTCTTACCATGGGGACCAGAGTTCATCAGCACACTGCAACTTGTAAGCGCCTACATATTTGTATTTTGAATTTAGTGTAAATTACATTGTAAGTGCCTTTGTTTCAATATTTTTGGGTAAATAAAGTTTATTATTATTATTATTATATTATAAATGTGATTACGGCCAACACTAAAATCTCTGTCTCAGTCGACTCAATCAGTATAACAATATGACATACTGTTTGTGTATCGAAGTACCTATTTATTGTTTTATAAAAGTATCGGTTACTCACTAATGGAAACAATGTAACAATGGTTGAATTGAAACTGATACCTATCATCTGAATGTGTGTTGTAGAGGTAGGTATAATAAGTAGGTACCTGCTATATCAACTGTTCTTCCAACTCCTCCTATTATTTCTTTCGATTTAATTCGTGCGGGTTCCAAGACAATTTAACTTTTCCCCGGGACTCGTCAAGGGTCAAAACTTGACGTCATTATTTTGGTCACCATTGTCGATCCTGGTTTACAGGAGTAATAGTGGTAGGAGTCTGTGGCGGGACCAGTCCCATTAAAATAGTACAATATCAAATAGATACCTTTCAAAATAAATTATCATAAAAGAGATATGTCTCTATGGCCCGTATTAATAAATCAATCTTGAGTGCGGTCTTGAGTAAGCTTTGACATGTCATTTTGTAGTGGTATGACATGAATGACATTTCCAAGATCGCGCTCAGTCTTGAGACGGATCTGTCTAATGTGATACCTAACATTTAGTCTAGCTAGAGCACAGACTTAAATTATCAATTTGAGCGATTGTGAATTGAAGGAAATGCAAATTACCTACCTAATTCGTTTAAGACAAAGTAAAAGAGGTCCAAGCTCTCTCATCTGGACTGTGACGAAGTTCTAATTAATTCACTGGGAAATTTACAAAACGTAGGCGAAGATTTAGACGGGAATGGGTTCACCGTATTTATGGAACGACGGCCAGATATTATTTTGGACTTAGGTCTTCTTCTGGAAAAATAAATAATACATTTATAACACGCCAAATATATGGAAGCAGTAGTAGAGTGAAGTTGTAGCATAATTAAATGGTGAAGTTTTTTTCAGCGCGTCTTGTAATGACCCGTATTAATAAATCGATCTCAAGTCTGCGAGCGATCTTAGAAATGTCATTCTTATGTCATACCAGTACAAAAACACATCAAAAACGACCTCAAGTTCGCTCGCAGTTTGAGATCTATCTATTAATACACAGGCCTAAGAGGAGACTATCTCTGTAATCAATTTATTCAGATGAGATGTTTATTTAGAAATGGCTAGATAATGTCTGAATTTATAGAAGTACTAGCTGTGCCCGCGATTTCGTCCGCATAGTATTTAACTTAACAAAATTTCGCATGCATGTTACTCCTTCACGCAAAAACTACTGAACGGATTTGGATGAAATTTGGAACACAGATAGATTATAACCGGGATTAACATATAGGATACTTTTTAACCCGATAATCCCGAAATTTTTGCTAAGTTAAAATACTACGCGGATGAAGTCGCGGGGCACAGCTAGTAAGATATATTATAGTAGGATTCCGAAACAGGTTCGTAACAATATCGCACGTCCCAATTGTTCTGTGACGGACGAAATAAATTGAGAACAATCCCACAAACTCTTAAACTAGAAGGTTAACTGTCTGTATTGTCCTCGATATATGGTTGTGGGCGGACAGTCTGGGGACCAAAGCCTATGTGCCGTGTTAAATAATTACTTTTAGACAGTACTTGTAACTTAAAAAAAACAACAAGCAATCCTTTCTTCTTTGTCTCTGCTTAACCTTTTCTTTGACGATGGTAGGGCCAAGCTGTGACCGGCTGTAGATGGTAGGGCTCGACCGGGATAGTACCACCCTCTCACAGAAGATCGACGTAAAGGAACTATTATAGCTGCGTTTCGTACGATGAGTGAGAGTGTCGGAAGCCAATCCCTTTTCCTGCTTCTGTTCCACTCCCCTTCAGGTCGGCAACGTGCCAGCAATGCATTTGGTATTGTAGACCGCTTGGCGCAGTGGTTCGAGCGTAGGCCGCTCGGCTCACTGCACATGGTGGTTGCAAGTTCGATTCCCGCCGGGGCAAATTTCGAAAATGGCCTTTTCGTAATTTGCCCAAGGCTGGGTGTCACTGGGATCGCCCCCAGTCCATTGTACGGTGCCCATAGTACAAACGTTGCTTAGTTTGGGACCATACAATTGTTGTGTCAGTCTGGCGATATTTATTTATTGCTATATGTAGGTACACATAAAGAAAAAATTATACGTGACAGCGTGATGGAGTATATTCAATCTGTTATAGCAATGCCGGGTCTATGAAATACGTCCTTATTTAACGGCACATAAAGCATTTAGTTCGTAAACAGCAGTCGTTAATTGCAATCCTTTTGGGAAATTACCTATATCTAACACCAAATGGTTCTATTGTGAGTCGCCATCTTTGTTTTGTAGTAGCTACCTGTTTGTTATAGGCAGGAACCTAGTACTTATAGATTTCATGGTTATAGGATCCAGGGTAGACTAGTTTAGGATAGAAGATCTACAATAACATAACAAAAGACGCCTTTGATTTATTTGCGTTTAGGCTCGCTTTTGCATTTATCCAGTGTCAAGAAAATAATATTTTTATGGTTTATTATATGTCGAGCACATGAAGGCCTTTGGCTAGGCCTAAAATACCCCCTCCCCCCAAATGATGGAGGATACTTTACTGACAAATTACCAGTATTTATTCCACCAACATTAAGTACCCATTATAATTCAAAGAAACGTACCTAACTTTTGGAAATAAAAACAATAATGACAGCGTAGGTACCTACATCACTTTTCCAATTCCGCCCGACAAATCATAAATCACATGGTTTAAGCTTTGTTATATATCTATCATTTACGGATTTAGGTCTTGGCCTTATGAGGCTTGTTTGAGCATTTAAAAGCGTAAACATGTTTAGCGCCTTTTCGCACCGATTTCTATTCAAGATGGCGGATGATTTATGTTTGGCGTATCGTTATTCCGTCGTTTGTTATAACGACAACCTATTACATAGCTGTCGGAGCGGGTCCATTTATCATCCGCAAATGTTTCCGATTACTGGATAATTCGAATTATGTGCGATATTATACAGCGGATGAGGATTTTATTGGCTTACATTTAATAGGCTGAAACTTCTTTAAAAGATTAACATTATGTAAGTTGCCCTACTAAGTTGAAAACCGAATTTCTTTTATGCAACTCAGACGCAATCCATGACGCCAGTTGATACCCTCCTCTATAAAGCCTGAGATAGTGTCGAATTTGGAAAGCGTTGTATAAACAACGTATACAGTAACCAGACTATAAAGTCTGGTTACTGTATACAACGCTTACCAAATTCGACTAAGTTCGACACTATTCGCTCCCTCCCTTTCTTAATCCACAGGGGAAAATGAGACAAGATCGGTTCATCTCACGTTTTGTCTAGTTCTTGTCATAGCCAGCTGTGCTAGAACTGCTGCTCCTGGTACGGATCAAGTCTGTCTCTACATCAAGGTCGCGCACACAAAGAAACCCGGACCGAGGATCGTGCCCTGTGGAACACCACACAAAAACACACTATACACGCCCGAGTCTTGTATATCTGTGCTAGGCCTGGTTCAGCTTGCTTAGGGAAAAAGTAGAGGCTGGTCTATGGTATCCATGGAAGCATCTTGTGTGTGACCGAACTGCGTTACCTATAGCAGAGACATACATGATATGTCTCTGCTATAGGTAACGCAGTTCGGTCACACACAAGATGCTTCCATGGATACCATAGACCAGCCTCTACTTTTTCCCTAAGCAGGATTTACCGCTGGCCGCCCTACACATCCGGTGATTCACTCCCAGCTCGCTAATGGCAGCGATTCATTATCATCGCGCCGTTTACGACTCGGGTGTAGACCTACGAATGTCCTGTGGACTAAAAGCCTTATTTTTGTTTTGGTCCCCTTTTTGACCAGCCGACTGTAACGAGACTTGAGCAATCCGCATTGAGGTTATTCAGTAAAGATGTAGGAGAAAACTTTAATGTAATAATGATATGATAATTCCACGGACTTTATTCCACTTTATGCATCTAGGTGATCAAAGTGGGGAATCGTCCATTTTCACCTGGATTTTATATCACCTAGCTAGGTAATTATATTACTAAACTACAAGAGCCGCCCCGCCTCTTGTTGTTGAGTCTCATTCACGGTTCCACTTGCAACTGTACATCTTCGCTGTGTTCAAGTCGTTATACAGCTCGGTTTTGATGTAAATATCTCATCCGCTAGGATATAAAAGTAAAATACAATAAGCTTTATTTGGTATTATAATGAAAGTGTTGTTCAATAGATATTTATTCGTAAGTTCACACCAAGCGTTACATACAATCTTGCTAAGTATTCAACATCATGAGTTAATTCCTTGCAGTTAAGTTTGACACTATATATATACCTAGCTACTGAGTTAGCTGCGTTTACTAATTACTTGTTTCAATTCCACGTTTGTTTACCACAATGGGTACATCTGAATGACCACCAACTTAGACCAGCTTGGCGGAACTGGCTTCCCTTGAGGCGACTGACCCCCATCTCATCTTTACTAGGGTCATACGGATAATCCATAGAACAAGATTGTTATAAACTATCTCCCCGGAATCCCCCTTCTAATCTCCGCGACCGTCACGTAGCTCACAGCCCCGTTTAGTGAATTAATGGAGCGCTAACTGGCGACCCTATTGCGGTGGTAGCCTACTGTCTACAGCGCGGTGGGTATTATTGCGAGGATACATTTTATTGCCTCTTTTTATGAACTTGTACCGGACTAATGGAACTGTAAAGAGGCCCTCCTAATAGCGGATTTACTAGAGTGAGAACAAGTTTGCTGAGCTGAGTACCGAAACTAAATACAAGATTTCAGTAACGATATGGAAAAAGGAGCATTTAAACAAATATTTACAGGCTAACGGCTGTTCTGTTTTTTTTTCAATAGTTAGTTTAACGGCCCTGGGTACAAGCCCTTTTGAGCCTCGGCCGTTCTGTCAATCTCAGGTGTTGCCTTACTTAGCACAGAAGATTCTATCTGTCTTCAGTTTTTTTGGCATAATAGAGACTACCTAAAAATATATAGTCAGCATTATACTTATGATAAGATAATAGGTATCTATCATTATGCATAGACTTAATATATGGAACGGCCGTAATACACACACTATATAGTCTCAAATTAAACAACGCTTGACCTATTGGTACCGTACCATTGACGTGAGTATGATCTTAATTAGATCCAGACTCACTTACAAAAAGACCTTTACCCGGGACTAGTCCAGAACCGAACCTCGGCTTCATCATTGGCATTATTGTCTTTCCTGGTTTACAGGAGTAACAGTGGAGCGAGTGTGGGTGAGGAGGATCTTATATCTCGAGATTAGTTATAGTTTTCACGACCGCTTGGCACCGTGGTTCGAGCGTAGGTCGCTCTGCTCACTGGATATGATGGTTGAGGGTTCGATTCCCGCCCGGGGCAAATTTCGGAAATGGACTATTCGTAATTTGCCCAGGTCTGGGTATTATAGGGATCGTCCCCAGTCCATTGTACGGTACCCATAGTACAAGCGATGCTTAGTTTGGGACCATACAGTTGGTGTGTCTGTCTGGCGATTTATATATTTATTTAATTATAGTTATGACGTATTACAATATTTATTGATATTTGACAGGGAACGAAACCAGAAGGAGAAGAGGCCGTTTTCCCACCACAAGTTACGATACATTCCTTGAGTATATTTTAAAAGTGATTTGGATCTTTTGTTTTAAATTCTTCGCGGAAAATATCGTGGGCAAAGTCAAAGTCAAAAGCTAGTGCTGCGGCAAAAGCTAGTGTCGGATAACAATTACTCTAGCAATTGTCGAAATAGTTCATCAAACGAACTGTCGACCTGAATGTCGCATACGTGTCGAGTTATTGCCAAATTTTTATCGTCTGTCGCCGCTTGGTATGCCCGTAAACACTTGATACGTAGGTGCCAGTTAAATTTACGATACTGGACTGACCTCGAGATATTTGCTGCTTTTATGATCTATCACCTTTCTTTTAACCACACGTTTAACCGTCGGTTCAATGGCTTAGGTTACGTTATCGTATTCGGATAACGATACTGTCTTACGATTCAAATTAAGGTTTTTATTTGGCGATATTGTCAATATCTACTGTTGTGATGTGGATACTGATAGGTGATATTGTTTTTCATTCTTAACTCATATTTGAGTGCTACTTATATTGTCCTTTATTTACAGGCAAATCTTGATAGTCTCCTCCCCTGAGGTTAAAGCTGGCTACAGTAGTAACCTGTAAAAATGTAAACTATGGTTACTACTCTCATGCTTGTCAAGTAACAAAATGGCATAAAGGAAGTTTTCCATTATTTTCTTTCAAGTCACGTACTTATACTCGCATATGTGAAATCCAGTCCAATACGTAGGGTACAATCTTCCAGTATTCTTCAAAACACGTCGTTCTGTTACGGCTGAAGAACTTACATTTCGGGGACACGGAAACTTTCCGTCTGTTTGTCCGTATGTGTTGACTCGTAAACAATAGCTCTGTGCTCACGTTCCAACGATAAAATGTTTGATGTGTTTATGATAGGCATAAACTCGATTTATGGACCTTTTAACCCTTATTTCGTGGAGGGTTGGCCGAATTAGAAGCAGCCTACTTAGTATAGGTTTAGAGTATTCAGATTTCCGCGTACCGCAGCTGCACTTATAGTCTGCAACAAATACCGTAATAATAAAAAAATACTATGGTTAGGAGCCGATCCCTTGACACACAAAACGGTGTAAATTGCGAGAAGGCCATATCTAAAATTTGCCCTGAAGGGAATGGAACCCGCAACCGCCTGGTGCTATGGGCCGGGCGGCCTACGCTCGAATACATACGCCACTACACACATATGCCACTACTACCTGACCACTCACCCCCTTACTAAACTTATAAAAGTTGTTTAGCGGTTGGTTACACTACTTATGCTTTGACTTCTTCTTTCAAATGTCAAACTACTAATGACAGAAAGAGAGAAGTTGGTGTACCCTATTTTGGTTTTCCAAAGTGGACGGTCGCATTTTTGTATTGTATTTTTATTAATTGTGTTTGTATTGCTATTTGTTACTTGACACTGGCACACCTATTAACTTGGGTGGGCCATATTTTTAAAGAAAGAAGAAGAGAAGTACAAATATTCACCCGCTATACAATGAGTAGGTATATAAGTAAGGCGGTTAATATCTAATCGTGACATATCCCAATACGAGTAGTATTTCGCAAGCAAGAATAATAATATGCGGCAGACGTGTCTGGACAAAAGCCGACCGAAGACAAAAGTCGGCAAAAAGAAACGGCGGTTAGTTTTTTCACGTGTACCGAGATGTCGGTGGAATACTGCTTCTTTACTCCGTAGGGTTGCCAATGCCAGGGTTTTTATCAATTGCAGTACCTCCAACAAGGGTGCAAGAGGAAGGTCCAAGAAAAGATGGGTGGATTGTATCAAGAGTGATATGAACGAGGTTGGAGTGGATGTGAGTATGACGGGAAAGCTCGATGAATGGAAGGAAAAGACAAACTACGCCGACCCCAGATAATAGGAAAAGGTAAGGCAGATGATGATGATGAGTACCTCGAACTGGATGGGTTTTTTACTCACCGAATACGAGATTTTGAGACATGCTTATTGTGGTCATCAAATGCATGACGACGACTTCCCTAAGGAAGGCTACAAGCTACAATGTTATAGCGTCTAACAAAGAGTATTTAATATTTGGGTAGCGATTGGCATTTAAGTTTTACACTTGGTTAGCACTGGACGGAATAATCTATGCAAACAGTAGCCTTATTTTTTTGTTAGTCTACCAAGACTAACAAAAAAATAAGGCTTTTGAGATTACCAAATCTCAAAAGGCAACACACTGGAGCTATTGGATTTATATTAATATACTAGCTGTGCCCCGCGACTTCATCCGCGTAGTATTGGATTATTGGGTTAAAAAGTATCCTATATGTTAATCCCGGTTATAATCTATCTGTGTTCCAAATTTCATCCAAATCCGTTCAGTAGTTTTTGCGTGAAGGAGTAACAAACATACATACATACATACATACATACATCCACACTCACAAACTTTGGCATTTATAATATTAGTAGGATCTACTTCCCTTTGTATTATTAACTACATAAACGCTTTGACTTTGACTTTGTTATCATAAAAATATATATTTTTTTATATTAATGGCCTATTTCCATTATGTCAGGCCCAATGTGATATCATAAATATAGACAACAATATGTTTTGTGGCTGACTGTTTCACGTTGACGACTATGTCACGTTTGAATGATTCATTGCGAATACTAAAATCGCAGATGTAAGCCCGTGTTGGTATTTCCTTGATTCCAAAGTGAGTGATCAAATATTCGATATCATTCAATCAATACCTACTCAAATAATAGTAGTAAGCCCTTTTGATATAGATATCAGGAGTGGGAACTCCAGGACATAATGAAAATGAAATAGTTTTCTTTCTCATTTAACAACCCTAGAGACCCAAGACAACGGACGGAGCTAGGCTAGCTATTCTTTTACATTTCACCTCACCGCCGACCCATATTGCGAAGCAAGGCTAAATACAGCGGAATTGTACTGGAAGATGCTATCATGGTTTCCAGGACAATTTAGTATTTACCTGGGACACGCCGAGGGTCAGATCTCAGCGTAATCCTTATTCCTTGCAGTGACAGTGGTGGGAGTGTGTAGCGGGTCTAACCCCATAAAAAACATGCCCAAAGCTGTGTCTACGAAGACACAGGTTGGGTGGACTGTGTTTATACCATTAACATATGAAAATCAGAAATAAATATTGATTATAGGTACCCCTTTATTATATACGACAAAGTCGGCAAATAAGCGTACAACCCACCTGGGCCCTAACCACGCTAGCTACTCAAATCGTAATAGAAAAGCAAACGCTCGCGATTACGTTTCAAACGCTCCGCTTTTGACGTTTTGCTGACACGAGCTTCACGACATCTACTGACATTGTTATGGTATGGTGTCAGCAAAACGTCAAAAGCGGAGCGTTTGAAACGTAATCGCGAGCGTTTGCTTTTCTATTACGATTTGAGTAGCTAGCGTGGTTAGGGCCCTGATGTTAAGCATTACCGTTGCATATAGATGCTTGCAATACCAAAGGCATCGCTGGCACTTTCCCGACCAGAAGGGAAGCGGGATTGAGTGAGGGGAGGGGAGGCGGCGTTGGGCTGCCAGCTCTCTCACTAATCGTACGAAACACAGCATCCGGCTGAGGTCTGTTGCCGATTCCGAAATATAAACATAATAATATCAAACATTTTGAATTCAGATGATGAATTCAGTCCCTACCTATCACAGAGGAATTGCTTAAACCTTCGTAGGAATAAAACGAGCCCATTCGTAGAATATTTTTATATGTGTGTGTGTCCTCGGGCATTTTCCATTATCATCGACACTTACATCCGCCGCCTTAAATAGTGTTATTGAAGGAAAGACAAACATTGTGTTGGTCTGATGACGTCAGTGCCGGATGGCGTAAGTATTGGGCGGGGTGGTCTATTTCCGTTCTAAGTAGAATACGGTAGACAGTTACCACCATACTCTACCCCATACCAGTGAACTCTACCAATAGTTTATATGTTACTAAACTTACTACTAGTAGTTAGAACTAAGTCTCATGTCCTCGGTGTGTTGGTAATCGAACGCGAGACCAACTGCTCTATACTACGGCCAACGAGAAGCGATTCGAAATGGTAATAATGTTCGCGTTCAACTCAATGACCGCGCTCGCAAATTTATGGCCGGGCATTACATAAATTCGTGTTTCATCGTGACGGAAACTGAAATGTTAATTAAAAATAAATGAAAGCGAAACGTTAAGAAATAACTATTCAGAAAATATGATAGTAGGTATGTCTTCACAATGCATACATATCAGCTACCGTAAAATATACATCCTACTCATATTATAAATGCGAAAGTTTGTGAGTGTGGATGTATGTATGTATGTATGTATGTTTGTTACTCCTTCACGCAAAAACTACTGAACGGATTTGGATGAAATTTGGAACACGGATAGATTATAACCGGGATTAACATATAGGATACTTTTTAACCCAATAATCCAATACTACGCGGATGAAGTCGCGGGGCACAGCTAGTAAACTATAATTTCGGACAGTTGAAACACTGTATAATTAGCCCTTAATGGAATCTGTATCAGCGGCGAGAAAAATATATAGATTTCATCGTAAAGATAACGTATCAACAATGGAATACAGAAAGTCTATACATAAACAGAAAGGGTAGGTATACTCTTTTTTTCACAACTCAACTTTGTAATTCTAAAACTGTCAGCTTCGGAGGAAACTTGAAATACAAAAGGTGTTATAGGAATACAGCTGTTGACAGATTGCATAAGTCTACAAAAGCTTTAGTACTTCAACTGTCCCACAAAGCCGATAGTTTAAGATTTACAAAGTTTAGTTGCAAAAAAAATAGTATACCTACCTTTTCCGTTTCACCTAGTATACCATGCATACGCACTAATCGTAGTTTACAAAAAAACAATGTCCCGGCAGCGCTGAAACCGCGCAGCTAAATAAGCTAGTTTGTTTACATAACACAGCTGAACTTCAGTTGCGTGTATATCTGCCCCAATTCAGCATTTATCCAAGTTTCAGTGAAAAAGTAATTTCCGTTGCGACGGCGGCTTTTTCCGAGTTCTTGGGATTGCGGCTTTTTACATCGATATCATTATTTTGCGGCCTCTCATTTAGCATAAAGAGCTACCGCGGAAAAGAAGCTTCAGAGTTCTGAAAAATGTTGTAACTTAAAAAAGATAAGTTTTTGTAATCTCTGTTGGATTACTTATTTAATATTTTCTTCGTGGTTCAAACAACAAGTGGACAAGTTGTCTACTTATTTAATTAGATTCGGGAAACATGAGTAGCCATTTCGGTAGCAATCATAATAGATTGAAATAAGCTTTCTGTTTTTGCAGATTATACGATAAACGAATTTAGAAGTAGAATCATGCGGGATATATGGCAACCATCAAATCTGTATGTAAATTACGCTTGTTTGCCGACGTTGTTATACAAAAATAAAGTAAAATATATATAAATAAATAAAGAATAAATAATATCGCCAGACAAACACCCCAACTGTATGGTCGCAAACTAAGCAACGCTTGTACTATGGGTACCGTACAATGGACTGGAGCGATCCCAGTGACACTCAGACCAGGGAAAATTACGAAAAGGCCATTTCCGAACTTTACCCTGACGGGAATCGAACCCTCAACCACCCGATGCAGTGACCCGAGCGGCCTACGCTCGAACCACTGCGCCAAGCGGTCATCCAATGTAAATTATCAGTCCCTAGTTAACCGTGTGAATGACCGCTAAGGAGTGACCACACACTTAGGGACCGCTATAACAATATTTTATGACATTAAATTATTCTTACCCTGATGATGTATAAAATCGTCCTAGTATAAAACGGGTTGTTCCGTCCATCCGGGGCCACAAAGAATTTAATCAAGTTGGGTCCTGGCTCTCTTTATTGATGCTCATGCTCTAACCAAGTCCTTTGTGCAGTAACCATATTGACAGTATGCTCGGTCAATATGTGAATAGTTCGTATTATACTTGTGGCTTTGGTTGGCCATTTTGTTCCTTAAAAAGGTGCTTTATTAATTCTTCTTTATAGGTTCTTTCTTTTCCCTTTTCGTTTTCCTTTTTGAGCTTTTCCCAGGGACTCGTCGATTCTTCACACATCGTGCGAAACCCAGCTATAATAGCTACTTTTCGTCGATCGCCTGTGAGAGGGATGTAATAGCCCGGTCGAGTCAGGCCGTATATTGGCTATAGTCAGTCAAGTGGCTACAGCTTGGCTCTACCATCGTGACTAATACGTAAACGTACAGGGTGTATTGTAACGACAACTGATACCATGGATTCAACTCCCCAGAGTTGGAATTTTTCGTCAATATTTTCATGAATTAAGCTAAAAATTTTCAGCATTTTTAAATTGATTTTAGCATGAGATCATTATATAAATCTATCTCAAGTGATTTTACATAAATAAATCAATCCTTACTAATATTATAAATGCGAAAGTAACTCTGTCTGTCTGTGTGTCTGTCGCTCTTTCACGCCAAAACTACTGAACCGATTGAAATGAAATTTGGTACACGGATAGTCTAGAGCCTGAGAAAGGACATAGGCTAATTTGTAGCCGAAAAAAGGTTGTAAGGGGTTAAAAGGGGGGATGAAAAGTTGTATGGAAATATCGTCATTTTCGAGCTACATTCAAAGTTTGCAAAAGTTTTACCCTCAAGGGTGAAGATCGATTGAAGATCGATTATCGATCGACACTCGATTGAAGATCGAATAACATTCGATCGATGATCGATCGACACACGATCTTGGGATCGACTGACAACCCAATCGACGATCGTTTGACAATCGATCGATAATCTATCGACACTCGATCGATTATCGATCAACACTTGATTGACGTACGATAAATATAATTTATAATATTATCATTTCTATCGACAATTGTTGATATCCTGACCCTATAAATGTAGTTTTCCGTCTGTCAAAACGATCAAGCTAATTTGATTTTCTTTTCATAAGTTAAGTGTAAAAAGTTATAGTATAGAGGTTTTGTTCATTTGGGTCAATAAAAGTAGTTGAATACTAATTCATTTAGGTTCTTAAATATAATTTAGATTCTTATAAAATTGAATAAATGTTAATAAGTTATTTCCGTAATAGGAACTTTTGTTTTCTGTGTATACGGTCAAAAGTAAAATGTTTTAGGTAAATAGTTATAGGTAATATTGTTAATTTGTATTATTATCTGTACAAGATAGCTTGATCTCTGCGACAGCTGTCAGTAAAATCACGCCTATGAAGCAGTTTTTTTTCTGTTTAATTAAGTACGTTGTTATTATTCTAATATGCCTAGAAAACGCAAATCTAATCTAGCGCGTAGTTCTAGCAAAGCTCGCGCTAAGAAAATTGCTAGAAGCCAAGAGTCTGAAGAGCACACTCAAACCCGTTTGACATTAGATGCCGAGCGCCACGCATCTTAAAGAGCTGCTGAGACTCAAGAGCAAAACCAAGCGCGTCGGTTTTTAGATGCTGAGCGTCACACAGCTCAAAGAGATGCTGAGACTCAAGAGCAAAACGAAGCGCGTCGGATTTTAGATGCCGAACGTCACGCAGCTCTGAGAGATGGTGAAACCTTGGAGCAATGTCAAGCACGGCGACGATTAGATGCCGAACGTCACGCATCTCAAAGGATTGCTGAAACATTAGAGCAAACTCAGGTACGTCGGCTTTTAGATGCTGAGCGTCATGCGTCATTAATTGCTGCAGAGTCCCATGAGGAATCGCAAAGAAGACGTATTTTAAATGCTGAACGGCAGTCGCAAAGGATAAGTTCATTTACACGTAGTACATGGGAAGCATTTCAAGACGCTGCTTTTGATTATGACCCTTTGATCGATTATATTAATCATCGATTAATTCTTATAGGGAGGATGGATAAAAAGTGTACACATTGTGAAGCACTGAAATGGAAAGAGGAAACTCCGGGTATGTGTTGTTCTGGTGGTAAAATTTCACTTCCATCCCTTGGTGAGCCTGAGGAACCTCTAAAATCCTTACTTTTGTACGACAGTAATGAATCACGGCGTTTTTTGAACAGAATAAGGAAATACAATTGTTGTTTTTAAATGACTTCGTTTGGAGTAGATAATGAAGTTGTTATGCCCGGATTTTCCACCACATTTACAATCCAAGGACAGATAGGATTGGTTCTTTACTGCCTACAGATGATCAGCCAAATTTTTTACAGATTTACTTTATGGGAGACGAAAATAGGGAAGTTGATCGCAGGTATCAAAATATTCAAGGAGTCGAAAGAGATATCGTTTAAAAATTCAAAGAATTTTGCACGATCATAACAGCCTCATTAACACTTTCAAAACTGCGTTAGAAATAATGCCTGAAGAAGAATACAAGTTGGTCATGCACCCTGACCGTATGCCAAGTGGGGAACATGTAAGACGGTATAATGCACCATTAATCAATGAAGTGGCAGCCGTGGTATCTGGCGAACAATTTGCTTCCCGTGATATTATTTTACACACCCGTAATGACACATTAACCAGGGTACCAGACACACACAAATTTTACGACGCGCTGCAATATCCGCTAATATTCAGCAAGGGGCAGGAGGGGTATTACTTTCAAATACCTCAAGTCAGTCCCGTGACAGGCTGGCCCTTAGCCAACAAAAAAATATCGTGCATGGATTTTTATGCTTATCGTATCATGATTCGAGAAAATGATTTCAATATTGTATCACGATGCAGACAACTGGCCAATCAGTTTTATGTCGACATGTACGTAAAAGTTGAAAGCGAACGATTACGTTACATATCATTAAATCAAAGTAAATTAAGAGCGGAGAACTACATTCATCTTCAAGATGCTGTAGCAAATGACGGTAATGTTAATCCAAATAACTTAGGTAAATGGACTTTCAAACCCTCAAGAATTGTGGGAAAAATATAAAAATGATATAGCGGATGATATTTTACACAGATTGCAAGAACAGAATCCGAATGCATCATACAATGATTTAATTTACAATGACGCGTTAACAAAAGTTGAAGATCAAGTGATTACTATTACTGGTAAAGATTTAACCGAATTTGGAATGAGCAGACCACAAAGAACTGGAGAAGTTAGTAGTGATTTAATGCGAGAACTAAATTACGACACTGTTTCTTTAACGCAGCAAATAACAGAAGCCCTTCCACTTTTAAATTCAAAGCAAAAAATATTTTTTGATACAATAACTCAAAAAGATGCCAGTGGCCAAGGAGGTTTGTTATTTTGGATGCTCCAGGAGGAACTGGCAAAACCTATCTTTTAAATTTATTATTAGCCCAAATCCGGAAAGATAAAGGAGTTGCTGTTGCAGTAGCTTCCTCTGGAATAGCTGCTACGCTACTTAGCGGGGGAAGAACAGCGCACTCGGTTCTAAAATTACCATTGAACTTAGCTCATGAGGAAATGCCAGTATGTAACATTAGCAAAAGTAGTGAGCGCGGAAGAATTTTACAGCAGTGTAAGCTGTTGGTTCGGGATGAATGTACGATGTCCCACAAAAGAGCAATCGAAGCACTAGATCGCACTATGAAGGATATTAAAGGTAACCATGGGAGGGATGGTGGTACTTTTAGCTGGTGACTTTAGACAGACCCTTCCGGTTATTACAAGAGGTACGCCGGCAGATGATATAAATGCCTGTTTGAAAGCATCTGTATTATGGGTACACGTAAAAAAGTTTTGTCGCACTACAAATATGCGAGTACGTACAACTACATAATGATTCTCAAGCAGGGCAATATGCAGCTGCTCTTCTAAAAATCGGAGAAGATTGTATGCCAACTGACAGTAACGGCATCATTACACTGAGACGTGAGTTCTGTCAAATTGTCGATAGCACAGATGACCTAAAAAATAATGTCTATCCTGATCTTCAAATAAATATGGACAATCGAGAATGGCTGTGTGAAAGGGCAATTTTGGCGCCGACTAATGAGATAGTTAGTCAAATAAACGAACGCATCATGTCAGACGTGGAGGGAGATGTTGTCGAATACATGTCAGTAGATAATGTTATGGACACTGAACAAGTCACATCATACCCTATAGAGTTTCTCAACTCTTTAGAATTATCAGGAGTGCCTTCTTATCAGTTGAGGCTGAAAGTTGGTGTTCCAGTCCTATTAATGAGAAATCTTGACGCGCCAAGGCTATGTAATGGTACACGGCTACAAATTACACATCTGGGGCACAACATTATACAATACAATCATGACTGGAATGGCAAAAGGAGAAAATGTTTTGATACCCCGTATTCCAATAATTCCAACTGATTTGCCATTTCAATTTAAAAGAGTGCAGTTTCCCCTGAAAGCAGCATTTGCAATAACAATTAATAAAGCTCAAGGACAGACGCTTAAAGTTGCAGGAGTTCATTTAGAAAAACAATGTTTTTCCCATGGGCAACTCTATGTGGCATGCTCACGTGTATCAAATCCGCAAAGTCTTTATGTTTTGGCAAAAGATGGGAAAACAACAAACGTAGTTTATAAAAATGTACTTAAATAAACTCATATTCATACTTTATACCTTATGTACTTATATATCCTAATAATATTATAAATGCGAAAGTTTGTGAGTGTGGATGTATGTATGTATGTTTGTATGTATGTATGTATGTTTGTATGTATGTATGTATGTATGTATGTATGTATGTATGTATGTATGTATGTATGTATGTATGTTTGTTACTCCTTCACGCAAAAACTACTGAACGGATTTGGATGAAATTTGGAACACAGATAGATTATAACCGGGATTAACATATAGGATACTTTTTAACCCAATAATCCAATACTACGCGGATGAAGTCGCGGGGCACAGCTAGTATAATATATATACTTAAATAATTTAATAAGCTCTTTGCAGTAAAACACTGCAAATAACTCATTAAAGTATTTATACGTATGTGTCTTATTTGTAAAATAATTAGCTTAAATAATTCAAAATGCTACCCAAAAACAATATTCCACGCGGACGAAGTCGCGGGCCCAGCTAGTAATAAATATTTTAGACATAAATTGCAATGTAAATTAAGATTAAATACGCTCGAGCGCGCTTTTCATGCTGAAATCAATTATAAAATGCTGAGAATTTTTGAGAATTATCGACGGCAAATTCCAACTCTGGAGGGTCCAGAATAATAAGTTAAATCCATGGTATCAGTTTTCGTTACGAGGCCCCTTACACCCTGTATATTTATTAGTTAAAACTAGTAAATATTAAAGAAGCAGAATTACTTGCAGGCGTTATCGTGTATTTCGTAGGTGGAGGAAGGATATATATTTAAGGTGGATATATATTTAATATTTTCTTATTGCTTCTGAGTATATCCACACAAAGTTTTGTATCCACTTCAACGTTATAATTTCGCAACCGCATCAAAAACGCCGCACCTGTGTTGTCAGCCAAACCGGAGAGATTTTGATTAATTATGCAGCTTTTAAAGTGCACTCAGAACATAAGTATTCGTTTTGTTGGATATTAAAAATAATATTAACATTATAGTTTGGAGTAGTTTCATGAGGTAACATCACAGAGATAAAGTTGACTGTCCTGCGTGGCGTTGTCACGGGCATGAACTCATCATACTAATATTATAAAGAGGAAAACTTTGTTTGTTTGATTGTAATGAATAGGCTCCAAAACTACTGAACCGATTTGAAAAATTCTTTCACTGTTGGGAAGCTACACTATCCCCGGGAGACATAGGCTATAATATATATTCAAAAAAATTAGGGATCCTTACTAGAACTCGAATAATGTAACCGCAATGTACCCGTGCGAAGCCGGGGCGGGCCGCTAGTGTTCAATAAAACATTTTACTATCATATCGCTACGCTCTCCTCAGCTAGGCGGCTTATAGAAGTACGGTGGTTCAGTCCGGCCCTGTTATGTTTTGTGCAAAATTTTCACGCAATTTTCAGCAAAATGCTTGGTCTGCTATTACGTAGTATTTACAGTCTGTGGGTACTTGTAATGTTGAAATGCCTTTATCGCGTGTTTTCTTGGTTAATTCATATTAAAAAGAAACATAATGTGTTTGATAACCCACATTATTAAAAAATAATAATGCGTATGGTACTCGCGTTCGCGGTGATTCCGTTAGCCCCACTACTTAATTAAACTAAAATGCTATTTTTAACCCCCGACGAAAAAAGAGGGGTATTATAAGTTTAACATCTGTATTTGTGTATCTGTGTGTCTGTCTGTGGCATTGTAGTGCCCAAGCGGATGAAACGATTTCAAGTTTGTCTTTTTTATTAGAAAGCTATTCTGATCGAGAGTGTTCTTAGCTATGTTTCATGTAAATCGGTTTACCGGTTGCAAAATTATCATCTTTTTTGTAAAAGTTTAAAAAGTCGTCGCATCGGGAGTTTTTATATTTTCTATTTAGAGTAATATACTCTTTTATGAAGTAGTACGACGAAGAAGTACGACTCAAAAGTTCTATTAATTACAGTAACGGCGTAAAGAAAAGTAACTAGCTTTCTAATTTAAATACCTAAATCTGAATGAAATTTGATTATTATTTACTTAAGTATTTAGTGACAACGGTGTTGCCTGCTCACATTCTGTTACTGTTCCTGAGAATGTACACCATATTTTATTCATTGAAAAGAGTAACCATTGAGTATCTTGCCGAATCTTCTCAGTGGAAGCAGTATTCCGAACCGGTGGTAGATTCTGACTATTCATAAATGCTTTGTTGGCTTATATACATGAATAAATAGTATATTGTTACACGAGTGGTGAAAGTGACTTATTTAGTCCCGAGACGGGGTTTGGCGCCCGAGCGTAGCGAGGGCGCTAACAGTTCGAGGGACAAAATAAGTCTTTCACCCGAGGTAAACACTGTGCTTTTCATTACGAATACAAGGAAAGTAAAAATAAAAACAGGAATTGGCTAAAGAAGTAATACAAGGAAGTATGAACAATACTCTACAACTCGAAAAAAAAAAGATCGGATTGCCGCCTATTTTGTGTTTTTTTTTCGTTGGCCGGCCAACTTCATTATTTAGTCATTATTTTTCATTTTCATTTTTAAATATTTTGCCCAAATCGATGTTATTTTAAAGAAATTGTTGAAACTAAATTATAATTAAGTCATTTAAAAATATATATTCTTTAATTAATACTTTATGTTATTTCAATTTTACATCGTGCTGTAATTGAGTGACTGAAGAAAAAGTTTGAACATGATTCCATAGAAATGTGAAAATGGAACTAGTTTTTTTTTATAATTTGACAGCTGTCAGTTGAATGCGATTCTCCCGGGCCGGAAAAGTATTACTTTCAACCCGCTCCTCAGGCAACTTCAGACCTACTTTCAGAGTATGAGTAATGAAAAACAATTTTGAGTTTGCGTTTGAGGTAAAATAGCTATTTTACGGCGATCTTCTGTGAGAGGGTTGTTCCATAGATGAGACATAAAAAAAAACACACAGTCTCCCGTGTCTGTACCATTCATCTGAATATCACAATGAACGATTTATGACGATGAAATATTTATCCGGGTCAAATGTCCGCGAAAATAATTTGTGTCAGCCGCAAAGCTAATTTTTATTGCTGGACCTTTTTTTGGTGAGAACAGATGACACCAGCGTCACGCTGGGCCGTTTTGAAATGGAATTTTATAACGCGACTGTTGAAATGGGACATTGATGAGGCTTTTGCTTGATTTACAGACATTTTTTTATTATTTTACACTCCCTTTTTATTTAACAAAGTCGGCAAACGGCCGTACGACCCACCTGATGTTAAGCAGTAATCGTAGCCTATAGATAATAATTTAAATAATAAAATCAAATACACATGTTTCACTAGCTGTGCCCGCGACGTCGTCCGCGTGGAATTTAAATTGTTAATTAATTGAAAATACCGTCAACATCGGTCCAACCGTTTCGGAGATACTTGGATTTCATGTGTTTTTATTTTTTTACGCGGATCCCTAATTATTTTCTCATATTAAAGTAGTCTAAGTTACTCCATATAACATCAGCTATTTGCCCATGAAAGGCCCGCCAAAATAGGTCCAGCGTTTGCGGAGATTACCCGGAACAAACATACAGACAGACAGCCAAACAAATTTTTAATCCCAACAAATTTTTAATAAGTGTTGTATGTACCTACTTTCACATGCATTTAGTAAAAAGGTGTTATTTTGATATTACAAACAGACACTCCAATTTTATTTATTTGTATGTAGTAGGTATAGATGTATAGATTGAAAGAACCAATGTGAAACTATAGCAATAAGTGAATAACGTAGCTTCTGAACGTAATTAAAATCTTTTTAACTGACGGAATGACAAGTTCATTAAAATCGGGTCAGATAGCGATCCTGAAATAATAAAAGTCATTCGCCCGTGACTACTCGGGCCGGTTGCACCACGCCGATCCGTTTACGATTAACCAAGCCAATCACGTAACCCACCATTATTTCTTCTTCCTTTTCCTGCCTTTTCCTATTGGTTCGGATCGCCTTTAAATCTGTCTATCCTGATTTGGCTGATTATTATCGGCAGGTACTTACGCACAATGATTTTTGAAAACGTTGCCGTTCGCACAGTGGTTAGAGGGGCCATCTTCGTAACTGGTTCGATCCCTGGCCATTAAACTATTGACGTTACCATATCAACTATTGAGTTGAAGGGGGATTACCTATTATTAACCTTAAATTGCTACAAATTATAAATAATTTAGCCTTATTCACGTCACACTCCCCGGCACAGGCGTCCCCTCCATAATACACCACCCTGGCCCAGTGTGGGGTGGCGGACTTCACATTTTTTTTTTTTGATATGACTATATGTTGTTGGCCAGAGTGGCCATAACAACTTCACCCGGACAGAGGGCGAGCGCAAGTGCGCTCCAGCCGGAGGGGCAGGGGGGCAGCTAGCTCAAGGGCACCACAAGGGACACGACCTCGGCTTGGGCCGCTGCCAGGAGAGGTGGCGAGGGTAAATCTACCACCGGATCGGAACGCGACCTCGACTGAGAAGATCGAATTTCACATGTCTTTCGAAAATTTGGTTCGAAATCCTAAGATATTAATTTTTTAGATATCCCATTTGCTCTACCCATAGTAAAAATCTGCGCTCGACAAATAATCTGCTCTTACGATGTCCCTCACACCGCTCTGGGTTTATCCGCTCCTCTTTCTTTGTCCAGGCGATATTCCTTTGGAACGCGCTCCCTCTGAATATCAGGACGGCAAAAAGTCGGTTGTCTTTAATGGTGAAGGCACGAGAGCACATTCGCAAGAAGTTGGTAGAATCGTTACAGCGGTAATTTGTTGGACTTTTTTTTTCTTAACAATTTTGTTTTATGTGTATGTATGTATGTTATGTATTTATCAATATATGTATATAGGTATAAATTCCTCTCGTTTAAGTTGCACCCGCCATGTTGTTTCTGCACCACCCTAAGGTCGACTGGTAGGTAATGCCTAAGGCATTAAGTCTGCCTTTGTACATTGTGGTTTTACTTGTGCATAGAGTTTAAATAAATAAATAAATAAATATACCTACAGGTTTCCTCACGATGTTTCCTTCACCGTAAGCAATCACTTCCTTATCATATTGAAATTATGATATGCACATGGGTAACGAAAAACCCAGAGGTGTGACCCGGGGTTGAACCCAGGACCTTGTTCACGCAAGACGCCCTTTTAAACCCATCGGCTATCATTGCTATTGCTACTAATCTTAATCAAAAAAACCATGTTAACCCGTGTGGTGCGTGGTTGGAATACTATTATTTGGTGCATGAGTCTGGCGATAGTTATTTAATTGAACATCGCTTAACAGCAGTTAAAGTCCGATGCAACCGGAAACTTTATCACTTGTACCCACCCAGGAATCAATTTGCCCGGCTTAGGAGGAACATTGTCGCAGTTCCGAAGCGATTTTATTGTCATCCACGGAACTTGGCGAAGTCTGCAAGACCTGAACTTTTCCAATATTGATGTAGGAATTTGATGAATTTTAGAACTATGATAATTATGGAATTTTTATGAAATAGGTTTCGTTCAGAAGTGGAGGTTCCTTTTTGATTACGGAATCCAAAGATAAAGTTATTGAAATAATGGCAGGTAATTGAGTTTAGTTAGAGAACTTTCTTAAGGCTGAAGCGCCCATCTAGCCCGCGAAGTTCAAATTTTTTGAGTTCTTTTAGAAATTTTTCAAAATCTGACAATAATAAAAGACAAATTTTGTAGTTCGCGAAAAAGACCGTGTGCAGTGCATTTATTAATATATCCAACTTAATCTAAAACATTTCAAGAACGACAGCTATCCAGATAATCTGGCAATTTTTGTATATTTAGTGATTTCTAGTATCATATCCACCGTGATAATATTTAGAGTAAAAAAAATGTATTAATAAATGCACTGCACACGGTCTTTTTCGCGAATTACAAAATTTGTCTTTTATTATTGTCAGATTTTGAAAAATTTCTAAAAGAACTCAAAAAATTTGAACTTCGCGGGCTAGACAGGCGCCTTCACCTTAAATCTTAAATGCTACATATAAAAAAAAAGTAATATATAGCATTCCCAAAAATATCGCTTTAGTTCAAATCAAACTAAATCAAATTAATTCAAGCCTTATATGAATGGCTAGCTCGTAACGATAGCGCGTACATAAATCGCATAGCGACATCTAGTTCTGTTTTTGGAACTAATGTTGCTACGACGGAGGGTTTTGTACGAAATACCGTGAAAGAATCACCCTAGCGATATATTTAGACGGGTCACTGAATACATAGTCTCTCAGCTCATAAATAACTACATAGTTAAAAAGATAATTATATACGCCTGGAAAGTCGCTAAGTTATTCGTCGCTAAATATAAATGAAAACTGTAATTTTTGATGTCAAAATGTCATTGAACCCCTGACGACTCTTTCAAGAGACACAGGCGTGATAGTATCCAAATTAAAATCTAAGGCTAGGTATCCATTTTCGTAAGAGGTTTCCTAATTTATTTCCTGCCAAACATTGTCATAATTATTGTGGTTAATATTTATAGAAGAGTAACTCTGATCTCTACCATGAGTTAATACGGTCATTATAGAGTCGGTATTCGATAGAGGGGGCGGAAAAAAATATTTGTACGATCCGCCAGATGTTACGCAGTTATCATAGCCTATAGATGCTTGCAATACCAAAGGCATTGCTCGCACGTTGCCAACCTGAATGGGATTGGGACAGAGGAAGGAGAGAGGAGGGGGTTTGGGCTTCTGACTCTCTCACTCATCGTACGAAATGCATCTATAATAACTACTTTTCGCCGATCTTATGTGAGTGGCTGGTACTATAATAATACAAAATAATAATTTTGCTCTTTTTGACGTTCCATTCCTGGGCACGGGCCTCCCCTCACTACGAGCGGGATGCAGGCCGTAATTCACCACGCTGGCCCAGTACGGGTTGGCAGATTTCACATGTCTTTCGAAAATTGTATCGATACTACTACTTAATAAATATTTCGCCATAGCAAAGTAACATTAACAAACGCATTTAAATAACGACATACAACGAAAATGCGACCGACCACTTTGGAAAACCAAAATGGAGGCGGAATGCGGCCTCGCATTGGTTGAGAGGGTTGACAGATTGACATTGACAGGTGCACAGGTTTAAAAAACGAGCACGGATCCGTGGCGAAAAAAATGGTCTTTGCATCCGACAGAATATGATGATGTCAATACTGAATACCAAAATTCAGTAGCGACGTATCCGATAAATCAGTCCCGTCCCGTATGTCGGACCGGATGTGTGAACGGAGGGTTAGAGCGCATAAATATTTTTACGTCAACGCTATCGACTAGCGAAGATAGAACACATGGTAGAGCTAGTCTAAAAGTAACAACTAAATATACCGCCATTACAATCCATCAACACAGACAATTGTCATTAAGAACCAGCCTTTGTAAATTCTTTGTATGAGCTGAAAATTTAAATATTATAACGAGCTGAAACTTTTCCTGAATAATGTAAGACCTAAGTGATGAGTTTCGACTTTATAGTGATTTACAAAAGGTTTACCGGATATATTTTCGGTTGTAATTTGGGTTATAATGGAAAACTAAAATTAGTGAACTAATTTGAGCACGCCATCATAATGATCGAGCCCTAGTCGGTCACCAGTTTAAAAACATAGGAGTGGTGATTATATAAATTCGTATATTATTGCTAGTCAGAAAATCTATGTAAATATATATAACTCAAAGGTGACTGACTGACTGACTGACATAGTGATCTATCAACGCACAGCCCAAACCACTGGACGGATCGGGCTGAAATTTGGCATGCAGGTAGATGTTATGACGTAGGCATCCGATAAGAAAGGATTTTGATTAATTCTACCCCCAAGGGGATAAAATAGGGGATGAAAGTTTGTATGAAACTTCGTCAATTTTAAACCGATCGGGCTGAGACTTTGCATGCATAAAGCTACTATGACGTAGACGTCCCCTAAGAAAGGATCAAAATTCCACGCAGACGAAGTCGCGGGCTCAGCTAGTTAAAAATAAATGAAGACACAAAGTTACAATATACTCGTATTAATAACTACAGATGTGAGTTTCTCTCTATCTCGAGATATTTTTTCCATGGACAAACCAAAGCCATAAACAAAGATATCTAAAGAAAATTTTGTGACAGTTAATCAACATGTTCTTGACAAGCGCCATTCAGAACATCATCAGATAATCAATATTAAACACGCCGCTCGCGCAGGTATATGGCTTGCGAACTAAATACTTTCAATTTGAAATTGGAATACAGTCGTTTAAAAATGAAAATATTCGTATGTTTAAGAAATTATTATGCAAGCAAATAAGTCTTAGGCACTATTCCATTAGGAAAATCTTCAAGAAGGCAAACAGAGTTTATGTAAATACAAAACTTAGATAATTTAAGTAATACAATATTATCTATACAAATAAATAAAATTGGAGTGTCTGTTTGTAATATCAAAATAACACCTTTTCACTAATTGCATATGAAAGTACATACGATACTTATAACAAAAACGCGCTTTAAAAAAATGTGTATGTCTGTCTGTCTGTCTGTCTGTGTGTTTGTTCCGGGTAATCTCCGAAACGGCTAGATCGATTATGACGAGATGTTATGAGCAGTAACTTGGGCTACTTTTATTTTAGAAAAAACGAAAAGCATAGATCACAAACGCTGTATGTTGCGCCGCGAGCGGGCTTTAGCGACAGGTAGGTATATTAAACAAGAAACCTCGACACGCAAAAAAAAAATGAGCTTAAACTGAGCATAGATATTTTATATTAACTTCATTCTTTATTAATTATAAACTTTTCATAAGCTCTGTGAACTGAACGAACATGTTTTGTGAAATTATTATTTTTTAGTTAATTTCCACGCAGACGAAGTCGCGGGCACAGCTTGTCTTGGTAGGTATATAATAGCCTCAGATTAACGCAGATGGAGTAAACGCAACAAACGATGTGAAGCCGCATAGCATTCAATGTGTGCGTGGCAACTAGGAGCGGCACTGTAGGGACACGTACATCTATATGCGTGTAAAGTTGCCAGATATTGGGGAACGAACTCCCATAATTTTTCCGATTGTTCTCAGTAGTACTAATGTTACAAATTGGAAATGGTCTTTCGCAATTTAGGTACTTAAGTAGTAGGTATTTGAACAGAATAATGCTAATAAAATAAAATAAACTTAGTTTGTATTAATTTTTTCTGCAAATCGATAAGAAGATCTCTGCATTATCACTCAAGAACATTATAACATTAAAGATTTTTTGATGTCTTTATAAGCATAATTAGGTACATTAAATTGAAAAATGTTATTAATTTAAAATATTTATTACAAATTAAAAGTTACACACATAACATATTAGTTCTATTCTTTTTTTCTAACTAGAAAAGGTAGTTACATATACGATGCACTAATTATTTCTTGATAAGGTTTGCAGTTAATGAGGAAAAAAAATTGTAATTTCTCTCGTACAACAAAAACTATTGGTTATTTAGATGTATGGCAGAGTTTTAAATAAATATATAATATTATATATATACATAAATTATTTCCATATATAAATGTATAAATTAATCATCTTTCTACACCCCATGCACATTTCCCTAATTCAAGGAAACTTATTTCGATGTAAATTGGCAACACCAACCCATTACTATCAAAATTTTGTGTTCCGAGTGAGCGATATCAAATTGTGGGTAAATAAATTACAAAACTATAAAATAAACAATAGTTACCTGTGGAAAGATATGCCATCTGCTTTTTTTTTGTTTTTGTGATCAACTTTTACACTTTTTATTTACGCCAGACGGCATTTTCAAAATAAAACAACTATAGGTCTACCAGAATCTCATGGCAAATGGGGAAATAAAAATTTGTTGTGTGCAATACTGGGGAAATTGGATTAAACGATCTTGATACTGTTTAATTTTTATTTATATCTTTAGTCATTAATTAATATGAAGTATACTAGGTATGTGTATGAAGAATGTTGTTATACATCGGGTTCTTAACATAGGAAAATATGACAAAAAAAATAAAGCCAATCATATATTACTTTATGTACTAATTTATTATAATATCGTTTAAAAGTTAATAACTCATTCAGAGCTAGAAAATGATTCCAAGAACTCCACTTGCATTTCTTGTTCTTCATCAGATGATGAAGATAAAGAGGTATTTATTATAAATTGCTCTTCCAGCATTTTAATTATTTTATCTTGCTCGAAGAAATCGTTTTCAATTTTCTTTACATGTTCACAACATTTTCGCCAATCCTCTGCACCAATTTGTGAGAAAGCTTCTTCTGTTAATAATTTAATGTCACTTGCAGGCCTATTAACATTTTTATCGACAACTTTTTGCTTCATTATACCCCAAATCATTTCTATAGGATTCAATGTGCAATGATAAGGTGGGAGCCTTAAAACTTCGTGACCGTGCGATTTTAATACTTTATCTATCTCATATAAGGGCATGTTTTGTTTCACTACTTCAAGTAGTTGACATTTACGGCAAAGATCATCATAATGTACATCATTCGCACGAAGCCATTCTTTTATATCAGGGATACGATTGGATTGTGTGGGCGGTTTGTTCAAACGTATGGAATGATAACTAGCATTGTCCATAACGATTAGTGAAGGTCTTGTCAAATTTGGAATCAACTGTAAATCGAAACTGTCCAAGTTGATTTTCTTCTTCCCCCCTCTCCTCTTTTTACCAGGCGTGGAAAATACACCATCGTTCGATGTGCCCTCACCTATGATTCGCCGTATAGTAGTACTGGAAACCCCTATAAAGAAGCTATAATTAAGTAAGAAAAATATAAAATAAACTAGAAGTATCAAAACAACTCAGTCCAACTTACCGGTCAACTCTACGACGCGCTTTAAAATCCAAGATTTAGTTTGATTTACGCCTTCTTCTTCCCTTATTTTACGATACACATTGAAAACAATATTTCTCGCTTGAGATCGAAGTGGCTTTTTCGACATTTTCACAAAAACAATGAATTGCCAAGAAGATATCACAAAATCTCAACTGCGGTTGACAAACCTTGTACTTTGATTTGGCAGGTGACAATTGACATTGCCATATGAAAATCATATTTTTTTATATTTTTTTAATGCCATGAGATTCTGGTAGACCTATAACCACCTTTGACGTGTAAGCGCTGTGACGCGAAGTTCAGTACTGACGCGAGATTGTATTCGCTTTGTAATTTGTATTTGCTTTGGTGGACACACTTTTGTGTTCTAGGCGCGTCATCTGCCTATTCGTTAATCTGAGATAATAGCATACTCAAGAAATGTATAAACTAGGCAATTTAGTAATTTAATTATATATATATTAGTAAATCTTAGAAATAAATTCAAGAGTTATTAAATTTCAAGTCTGCATAAAGATGGTGCAGGACAATGATTATTGAACTAACTATAATATGAATTCGCGATTAAGTCACAAATTATGAATAACCATAGCGGCCCCAGCAGACTTGGCCTCTTTTATGTAAACCCCCTATTACCTCTACCTACCATGTTCACATGTAAATCGAAACAATCAAGGGATCCACTCCAAAACACAAAAAAAACGATCCAGCCGTTTAGGATCTTTTTTTGATATGACTATATGTTGTTGGCCAGAGTGGCCATAATAACTTCACCCGGACAGAGGGCCCAGCCAGAGGGGCAGGGGGGCAGCTAGCTCAGGGGCGCCACAAGGGACACGACCTCGGCTTGGGCCGTTGCCAGGAGAGGTGGCGAGGGTAAATCTACCACCGGATCGGAACGCGACCTCGACTGAGAAGATCCGTCAAGAAACTCAGCGGGCTTGTCGGGATTCTCGTTTAGGAGTAGTTCAGTAACAAACACACCTACAGATAGACTACATATATAAACTTTTATCTTACATTGATTGATTGATCTACCGTTGACGACCACTTGGCGCAGTGGTTCGAGCGTAGGTCGCTCGGCTCACTGCACATGGTGGTTACAGGTTCGATTCCCGCCGGGGCACATTTCGGAAATGGCCTTTTCGTAATTTGCCCAGGTCTGGGTGTCACTGGGATCGCCCCCAGTCCATTGTATGGTACCCATAGTACAAGCATTGCTTAGTTTGGAACCATACTGTTGGTGTGTCAGTCTGGCCATATTTATTTAGAAAAACATTAACACTCTTTTAACCGCTGTAAGAAAAACTGAAAAAGTCTGAAGAACTAACGATAAATCACTCTAGTTAGTGTCGTTGACAGATTTACGATGCGACCACGACAAATTATGAAACTGGGATTTTTTTAATTTCCTGAAATTAAACGCTTTTATGTCCCCGCAGAGGATATGATATATCGCGGGTTATGATGCACGATGTAGAGAAATTAGGGGGGTTATTAATAGGCAGGCCATTATTGTATAGGAAGTATGCGTACACTGGCGACCAATCTAAATCTATACAAATAAATAAAATTGGAGTGTCTGTTTGTAACATCAAAATAAGACCTTTTCACTAAATGCATATGAAAGTACATACGACACCTATAGCAAAAAGGCGATTTAATTTTTTTTTGTCTGTCTGTCTGTGTGTTTGTTCCGGGTAATCTCCGAAACGGCTGGACCGATTTTGACGGGACTTTCACTGGCAGATAGCTGATGTTATAAGGAGTAACTTAGGCTACTTTAATTTTAGAAAAACAATTAGGGTTCCGCGTAAAAAAATAAAAACATGAAATCAAAGAGTATCTCCGAAACGGCTGGACCGATTTTGACGGAACTTTCACTGGTAGATAGCTGATGTTATAAGCAGTAACTTACATTTTGCAACTTATATTTTAGAAAAACCAAATTTAAAAAAATGGGTCCTGTCGCGCGGGAGCGGGCTTTTTTGTTAAGTAAAATTCCACGCGGACGAAGGTAACTGACTGACTGACTGACTGACTGACTGACATAGAGATCTATCAACGCACAGCCCAAACCACTGGACGGATCGGGCTAAAATTTGGCATGCAGGTAGTTGTTATGACGTAGGCATCCGCTAAGAAAGGATTTTTTATTAATTCTACCCCCAAGGGGATAAATAGAGGATGAAAGTTTGTATGAAACTTTGTCAATTAAATTCCACGCGGACGAAGTCGCGGGCACAGCTAGTATAATATAAAAAGCCACTAACTTATCATGAAATATTTCCGAAACGACTCAAGATACTATATATTGCTAGCTGTGCCCTGCGACTCGGTCCGCGTGGAATGTGGACCACCCTTTTTAGGGGTATGAAAAATAGATAGCAGCCGATTCTCAGACATACCCGATATGCACACAAAATTTCATGAAAACCGGTCGAGCCGTTTCGGAGGAATATGGAAACTAACATTGTGACACGAGAATTTTATATATAAGATACTTCTCGAAATAAAGTAAGCAACATTGAAGTGTTATTAATACCGCATAAAAACAGCTAATGCAAACGTCTCAAATTTAATTGAATGTGTTACAGAAGGTAAAAACAAAATAGGGCCATTTGTCAAAAAAATATATTTTTACTTTTTTCCATCAATGACTTTAAAGAGACCACATACCAGTATGTAAAGAAGTTTTAATACACAATAGAAAACTGTTTTTAGGATTTTTTACTTCATGTAGTTATATTGTGTGGTTTAGGAGATACGGATATACATTTTTAGGCACTTTGCGAGTGGCTTTTTTATTAAGATCGGTAGTGTTTTCGGAAAAAAAACATACTGAATTTGATGCGTACAATGGTTTTCGAGATATATAATTTATAACCCATCAACATAGCCCATTGAAACTTATATAACAGCTTAGGTTTCAGCGGTTTTGAATAAAGTTTAATTATCCTAAACTTAATGTACTTAAATTGCCGTTCTAAAAATAACTATAGAAGGCGTATACATTGTAGAGTCAAGTCATGTCTGTCCAGGCAAGATCAGACATCCATCATGGAGACAGGCGGCTCAACGGACCCCAGAATAAGCGTTACCGGTCTATATTAACTAAAAAAAACAAACATGTTACATATGGATTATACTACTTACTAGCTGAGCCCGCGACTTCGTCCGCGTGGAATTTAACTTAACAAAAAAGCCCGCTCCCGCGTTCTGAGCCCGCGCGACAGGACCCATTTTTTTAATATTGTGTTTCTAAAATAAAAGTAGCCTAAGTTACTGCTTATAACAACACCTATCTACCAGTGACAGTCCCGTCAAAATCTGTCCAGCCGTTTCGGAGATACTCTTTGATTTCATGTGTTTATTTTTTTACGCGGAACCCTAATTGTTTTTTTAAATTAAAGTATCCTAAGTTTCTGCTTAAAACATCAGCTATCTGCCAGTGTAAGTCCCGTCAAAATCGGTCCAGCCGTTTCGGATATTACCCGGAACAAACACACAGACAGACAGACAGACAGACAAAAAAAAATTTAATCGCGTTTTTGTTATAGGTGTCGTATGTACTTTCATATGCATTTAGTGAAAAGGTGTTATTTTGATATTACAAACAGACACTCCAATTTTATTTATTTGTATAGAATAGAATACGAAAAAAAGGTTAGGCTAGGTTTAATAATAAATAAATTGAACCTACCCTAAATTGATGTTTTAACATCTTCCGTGATTTGATAATCTGCCTTAGGATCAAATCTTCATTTTCATTATTTCGCTGCGACATATACCTATTATAGTTTAATTTAGTTCGTTGTTATAATAACACGTATTTTTTGGGTCAGGAATTATGCGATAACTTCCATTGATAAGTGTGCATTCTTCTAAAGAAATAAACGTATGATTTAATAGTCACACGTAACATTTATTGTTACATAACACACGTAATTATGACGAATGTCCATTCTTAATAGAAATTCTTTTATCGCCGCAATAAATCGCTGATAATCGCTGGATTCCCGACACGAGACAGGGGTGTCAAGTTTTACTAAAATATTTTGTACTTTTATCCTAGACTAGCTGTGCCCCGCGACTTCATCCGCGTAGTATTTTAACTTAGCAAAAATTTCGGGATTATCGGGTTAAAAAGTATCGTATATGTTAATCCCGGTTATAATCTATCTGTGTTCCAAATTTCATCCAAATCCGTTCAGTAGTTTTTGCGTGAAGGAGTAACAAACATACATACATACATACATACATACATACATACATACATACATCCACACTCACAAACTTTCGCATTTATAATATTAGTAGGATATATTCCTTCACGATGAAGGAAAACATCATGAGGAAACCTCTATGACTAAGAAAATCTCCTTATTTTTCGAAAGACACGTGACATCCGCCAGTCTGCACTGGGCCAGCGTGGTGGATTATGGCCTGAATCCCCCTCGTATTGAGGGGAGGCCCGTGTCCAGGAGTGGGACTACTTACTTAATGTACATAAAAAAACGTATGTTTAATTTTGCTTCATTAATTACAGGATGTCACGTAGGTATGGAAATGATTGCTACTTTCAATTAATTTTCATTACGTGAAATTATTTTTTTCTTTAACTGTTAATTCACATGTGATTTTTCACTACTATGACACGTAATCTCAAAGCCGTGATAGCACCAAACGATTTGCGATTTAATTTTAATGATTTTTAACAGTTTCTACCTATGTCGGTAGCAGATGCTACTTATTAAAACCTATATAATAAGATTTTTCAAACGCTACCTGTGAAATGTTCCATCACTAATGTCGCGAGAAAAATGATATGACACCGTTATATAAAGCTAAAAGTAGTTAAATGCAGTCAAATGTAGTCGTCACGATGGGTACGCGTAACTTTACAGAGCAAATGATACCGAGTGTGTGTACAAAACAACAGAATGTCCATTCAAATTATATTATTCGATTGACGACCACTTGGCGCAGTGGTTTGAGCGTAGGCTGCTCACAGCACCGGTTGGTTGAGGGTTCGATTTCCGTTGGGGCAAATTTCAGAAATGGCCCTTTCGAAATTTGCCCATGTCTCCCTGAGATCACCCCCAGTCTATAGTACGGTGCCCATACTACAAGCCTTGCTTAGTTTGGGACCAAACAGTTGATGTGTTGGTCTGGCGATGTTTATTTATTTATTGTTTTAATTTGTGAGAGTGTGTAAGAAGGGGTCATTGACCTATTAACTATTATTATGATTACTTAATTTATCTTACAACAAGTTTAATTGCGGTTGGTTTAAGCCGTTTTAGTTCCTATATACTAAGTACAATAAAAATCCTTGCGGCTTGAACCGCACCATTGGTGGCATTGCGGTTTTCTGGCCACTAAGATTTGGACAGCCCTGAACAAAAATACCAATTGATACATTAGGAGTTCTAACACCTAATAAATTAGTGACTACTGCCTACCCGAGTTCATAAATAAAGCTTTATGATCTTTATGATGTTCGGTAGGCAATGTATCGTCGTCGCGATGTTTTACATAATGATTCGATGTAACATGATGTAATTGGGTTAATATCGGACGGGCCAGACGCCCCAGTTTAATGATGATCATCACGCCACCATTCTCCGGTGAGTCAAGCAGTGGTGTACCTATTTTACATTCACCATGGATCAGGTTCTATCCCAGTTCAGGTATGTTTGGGAAGGTAAATATTAAAAGTTATACTTAATAGTATTGGTCCCGTATTCCGTAGCTCAAAAGGAAAGGAAGGGATTGTGTTTTTTAACATAATTCTCCCGTAAATGTTTTATTTTCTTACTAGCGACCCGCCCCAGCTTCGCACGGGTGCAATTCTGATACTAAAGTGTTTGACTACTATATTATACACATAAACCTTCCTCTGGAATCACTATCTATTAAAAAAAACCGCATCAAAATCCGTTTTGTAGTTTTAAAGATCTAAGCATACATAGGGACAGACAGACATCGGGAAGCGACTTTGTTTTATACTATGTAGTGGTTTCATTTTGAGCTAGGTATGATAACAGAGACGTTTAAACATTTAAAGCACCTACCTACATAATAGGTAGATAGAACGCTACATAACATAGCATCATTATATAGCTACAGGATATTTCAAAGTAAAATGTATTCAAGTAACATAATAAATTGATCACCTGGTGGTAGAAGCGAAGGTGTAGCTAAGGGACTCCAGCTCACACACCGGCTGGCTCGGCCGGGTAGCACCACCATCTCACAGAAGATCGGCATAAAGTAGTTGTTATATCCGAGTTTCGTACGATGACCGGCCGAGAGAACTGAAAGAATAAGAAGTATCCTATTTTTTAACCATTACATTCAAAAGATACGAATTTTTAACGTTTTGAATCAGCCTGTAACTTATGGACAACGTAATTCGAAAACCGCTTTGAATGAAATGCTGAAAGTAAACCGAATTCAATAGTGAGTTCCTATAACCTTAAGAGCTAGTCTGTAGACAAATATGTTCTGTCAGATTGAAGTCGTCCATATTTGCGGTACTTCCATTCAGTGGTATCGGGTTGAGGATTGTTTGGTCAACGTCGGCTTCCAATAAGGGTGATGTTTGCATGACATACCGTTCAATACTGGAAAGCTCAGATTTGAGAACGGCTTAATTTTGACGCGCAATAGAAAAAAATACATTTCCGTTTTAAATAACATTTGAGTTGCGACTTCGTTTCAACATTCAGTAGTTAGAAACAATTTTGTTTCAATAAAATTGTTCTTTCAGTAATCGAATAAGTGTTATAGACGTAGGTCATATTTGTGGTTATATTGTTGACGGTAATGTTTGTCCGCAAAGACGAAACCCCATAAAAGAGATCGTTTTTACGGCCACCGCCTACCCGAATTGTTTATTATCAAAGACGTATAAAAGGTTTATTTTTACGAGTTTAATTAGAATTCGGATTTGTTTGGACACAAAATAACTTCAACCAATGAATATTGTGGTACCTAGTATTTTTTATTAAACGCTTTGTCATTAACACAAACAATTTATAAATCTTTGCTCTTAATAAAAAACTAGGAATAACAAAAATAATTTGCTGTAGTACGTAGTTTTTTTTCATTATCTGTTATTCCTTTTCTGAAACTAACGTTTTTATTGATTACTAGCTGTGCCCCGCGACTTCATCCGCGTAGTATTGGATTATTGGGTTAAAAAGTATCCTATATGTTAATCCCGGTTATAATCTAGCTGTGTTCCAAATTTCATCCAAATCTGTTCAGTAGTTTTTGCGTGAAGGAGTAACAAACATACATACATACATACATACATCCACACTCACAAACTTTCGCATTTATAATATTAGTAAGACTAGCGGCCCGCCCCGGCTTCGCACGGGTACATTACGGTTACATTTTTGGACTTTAAGTAAGGATCACTAATTTAAAAAAAAATATAATATAGCCTATGTTACCCGGGGATAGTGTAGCTTCCCAACAGTGAAAGAATTTTTCAAATCGGTTCACTAGTTTCGGAGCCTATTCATTACAATCAAACAAACAAAGTTTTCCTCTTTTTAATATTAGTATGATAAAAACTCTAGTAGTTTTAGGTACCTAAGTAAGGCGGGAAATAGTACCCACCACACCTGTATTTCATGATGGGATAGGCAGAGAGGCACAACAAAGTACCCACATTTAGTTGCCAGTATTTTATTCCCAATGTGAAAAAAAATCGTCGTTAACATCAAGCCCACTATCCTCAATACAAGTGGGATTAGGGCCTTAGCTATTAACTTATCTCTTTTTATCATCACCGTTTAGTCAATTAAAATGTATTACAATGTAATGGCATTTAAAAACTAAAACTCAGAAATCGTATACCTCCTAAAATAGACTGACATTAAAGTTCTCTCAATAGAGGTAGTGCGAATATTTGATGAATACTGCTAATAATATGTAGGATGGACAGACCAAGAATGTTATTCAAAACACTGACACACCGCAGGTCCACCTGCGGTCGCTCGGTTGGCTCATAAATGTGAGCGTATGAGCAGGGGACCCACTCTATTAACTGCTATCGCTCGATTCGACTCGCAATACGTCAAAACTATCAACATTCATCTACATCTACATTCATCATCATCATTCTACATCCATCCATAGACATCTACATTCTATTGGAAAATTGTCATAAGTATCGTAGTCATATGAATATTCAGATGAAGATGAATACGATACTTATGACAGTTTTTCAGTAGAAACATTGTCAAAACTGACGTATTCATGTGACATATTCATGAATACATTATGTTTGGCAGTTTTCTGATAGAAAAACGGTTAAAACTGACGTACTTATTCATTTCCGTTCAGTTTTGACGTATTGCGCTTCGAGTGTGAGTCGAGTCGGGCGACAACGGTTAACACAGTTGGCCCTCGGGAATGAGTTAGTATCACTCTAAAACACACCCACGTGTCCTTCTATATAAAGTCTTATTTTAATAATGCACGACATTTTCCATGGCGCCTTTATAAATGCTAAAGAATATGTACCTGCCACAAAAAAATAATCTGGATTTCACTTAACAGGAGGAGGGCGCATATCAGTAGCGTACCATACGCACCAGTAGCGGATTTATTTTGAGTAATCCTTATTGGGTATTTCGGGGCCAGTAAAATCCTGAAAACCTATCTTAACGATATTTTCCATACAATAGTTGGAATTTGTAGCGCAGAAGACTGTCGCTTTGTATACTTGCTTTTTTCTTTTATCTATATTATTTTAATTTGGTTTACATTTTAGTACTTAGAATACAGATCTTGCTACTTATTTACATAAATAAATAATATTGGTATAACTAGTCAAATTGTTAAATAATTGTTGAGGCGCTGGTCCCAATAGAAGACCATCGCTGATGGTTTTCAAAGAGCATTATTATGAATTTGGACCTCCTTTATGATGAACACATTAATCTTCTTGCGCATAGCCTAAGTTCTTAATTAATGTAGTTATTTTGTTCTGATTGCAAGTACATTTCTCCTTCATTCATTTCTTTGAAGCAAACCTATTATATTATTTTTCAGTCAACTATTCGGATTGCCTCTTCTGAATGTGTCAGTGGGATTTTTGTTTGAATATCTGAACTCCCGGATGAACGTGGAAACGTAATTTGAACCGGCCCCAACTGGAGATTGATGCCGCTTCCGTTAGAGTACCTTTTTCATGTCGAAGCCTTATTCCGATACTATTTTGAACCCTGACGCGATTTAAAGAGTGGTGTTATTTGCATAAGTGTGTTTGAAGCTACAGTCTATCTTATGGCATCGAAGCTTGATAACAGATGAACTGATCATCATGATTTTTCGTTTGAGAGGTGCTGGAAGTTACTCCGTTTCATACAAACAACATGAGGTTAATGATTTTGATTTGTTAGATGATTTTGATGATGACTTTGCTTTTTTATGAATGCAGACTTTGAATATACCTTTTTACTCTGAAATGAGCCTGGCGGTGACCGACTTGAACGCGAACATTATGAAAATTTATTAGATCTTCTCGTTGGCTGCGGTGTAGTTAAGGAATGAGTAGCTGCGGCCCGCGACTCCGCCCGCGTGGTACCCAACAAAACCGATCCCGCCGTTTCGGAGATTTGTCGGAACAAATAGACAGATAGACAGACAAAAAAACAATATTTTTTTTGTTATATGCATTTTCTAAAAAGCTATTATTTTGATATTACAAGCAGACACTACAATTTTATTTTGAACTGGCATCTTTAGTAAGTAGCTTATGAAATTATTGGCTTGAACAAATAGTAACTACCTACCTATATATTTTGTACTCAGTAGTAATGTCTCAATATTATAATTTTATCAACATCTCACAAAATAAATTGTTTAGCATAACTTAAGTTAATCCTCTAAGCTCCTGCCATATATTTTGTTAATCCGAATGCGTGCCTGTTTCGCAAATTTACGGCTTTCGAATTCTATGACGACGTGTTGTTGGTTCATTATTTATTAGACATAGAGTTAGAAAGTATTGGCAACTTTTGGGTAGGCTTAAAGTGCCCAGACACTGTCAGTAATATACAGCATGTAAGGGTCATCGTAACTAAAATAAAAAAATGAGACCTTAATTCATGAAAATATCAACTCTAGGTAGTCCAGAATCATGGATTTAACCCATAGTATCAGAGTTTGTTACGACGCACCTTACACCTTGTATATTAACATCAATATTACTGTCATTACTTTTTTTAGTATAATAATAACATTATGAAACCTCCCCAAACGTTTCCATCATCATTCATCATTCCCTTATTTCATCTAGTACTCTGAGAAAAAAAATGAGATATCCAACGATTTTTTTAGTTCCAATTAGTATTACTTTTAGTATATTTTACTAAACGTTTTGTAATTACGCCAATAATTTATGAATACAAACAAGGATTTGCAAAATATTTTGAAAAAAACAAAATAAAATATACAATAAAAAAAATTATAATTTCGCTCCAGAATACGGCTTCGGAGAGATGGAACCGAGAACTGACTGGATATATTAAAACGTATGTCATTTGTTATGACACACATGTCAGACCGTCTCCAAGCATCTGCTACTGAGTGAGAACGTATTTTGCCATCCATTGAAGATTTTATATAAACTCTTTTGTGTGACCGCATCAGACATTTTAATTGGTCCTTTCCCGGCTCGACATTGAACGGACCAATCAAAATGCACCGACGCATTCTGATACAATAGTGGACCTCCTGTCTTATTGGTCCGTGACTAGTATTGTTTGTGAAAACTGAGGTTGTATTATTTACATTATAGCCGCTTATACAGGTTGAAACAGAAAGGGTATACTTTTTGTTTCAAAACTTAACTTTGTAATTGAAGTAAAACTATGTTTCGGATTTTATCGCGTTTATTAACTTTATGCTTGTATAGTTTTATTTCAATGTGTAGTATTCGCGTAAATATATGAAAACAATATGTTAAGTAACTTTGTAATTTTAAAACAATCAGTTTTGGAGGCAACTTGAAAAACAAAATGTGTTACAGGAATACAGCTGTTGACAGATTTGATAAGTCTACAAAACCTTTAGTACTCCAACTGTCCCACAAAGCCAATGGTTTTAGATTTACAATGTTAAGTTGCAAAAGAAATGGTATACCTTTTCTGTTTCACCTAGTATACTTTGAACAAAGGATTCGCGAGGATACGAAGCGAAGCTAAACCTATTACTCGAAAGATCAAGTGAACTCGGTTTGCCTGCGTCAATCCAGCCATGTTGGGGCCAACCTCCTGTGTACGATTCTTTTTCAGATTTCATACATAGATATAGTTTTGTCAGATATGTATTATCAGTGGTAGAGGCATGCTGAACCCGATTGACTACACCTCATACACGGGCAGCCTCGACTGGGGTAGTACCAACCTCTCACAGAAGATCAGCGTGAAGTAGCTATTAGCTGTGTTACGTATGATGAGTGAGAGAGCCGGCAGCCTAACCATTCCTCTCCTTCTGTCCGACTCCCCTTCCAGTCCGCTGCGTTCGACCAATGCCTTTGGTATAGCTAGAGTCTATAGGCTACGGTAACTGCTTAAGATCAGGCTGATCGTACGCGCGGTAGACGAATCCTACTAATATTATAAATGCGAAAGTTTGTGAGTGTGGATGTATGTATGTATGTATGTATGTATGTTTGTTACTCCTTCACGCAAAAACTACTGAACGGATTTGGATGAAATTTGAAACACAGATAGATTATATCCGGGATTAACATATAGGATACTTTTTAACCCAATAATTCAATACTACGCGGATGAAGTCGCGGGGCACAGCTAGTTTGTTATATAATTCGATGGTGGAAAGGAAAAACAAATGAAACGGCAATTTGGTCGAATATGATTTTTATTTACAGTTCGATAGGGTTTTGGATTCTCTATCGATGTGTCTATAAAACTCATTTTCGACCAAAGTGGCGTTTCATTTGATTTTCCTTTGCACCGTCGACTGCTTGGTGCCGTATCTTTTAGAACAATATCTTCGGCGTCAGGTAACATGATATTCCGGATTTGTCAACGGAATCCGGTACTACGTAGATATTTCGATATTCCTGAATATGGGGGGAAGCAAATTTGGTTACCCTCCCATTACCTATAATTCAATTTACCTAATAAGCCCCTTTACTTCGCGGGAACAGGCTTTCTGCGTTAAGCAAAACATGAAATGGCAATTTATATAAAGTGCTCTGTTTTAATACTGGTTAATTTATAAATTATAATCTTCATTATGATTATTATATTTTTTAATTATTTCCAAATTATAACAAATAAATATTAAAATAAATAAATATCGCCAAACGAACACACCAACTGTACGGTCCCAAACTAAGCAACGCTTGTAGTATGGGTACCGTAATGGACTGGGGGCGATCCCAGCGACATCCAGGCCTTGGCAAATTTCGAAAAGGCCATTTCTGAAATTTGCCCCGACGGGAATCGAACCTGCAACCACCATGTGCTCACACAACTCGTAAAGAAAGGCTTTATGCGTTGTACATCGTTGTTGAAAAATATATTATTATTTTCGATACCGTATTTTCTGGATTGCGACAACAGCGGCATCTACCGGGCCCAACTACGCTAAGATCCATCGAGGTGACCACATAAGTATAAAAAAAAACATCGAAATTGGTCAAGGCGTTTAGAAAGAGTAGAATTACGAACACAAACAAACCATCAATATTTTTATATGTTAGGCAATGTGATAGTTTATTAATAGTTAAGTTCGTCAGATTTCGGTTTTAATTTTTATAAGATATAGTCACTTAAGATTCAAATCGTTGCATTTAAGCTACGGGTACAGTCAGGTGCATTATAATAATGACAAAGCTTGATATAAAATAAAATATTGATATGCTCGTAAACGTTTATGTAATTTAATTATCCTGAACAAAAAATAAAATTTATAATCGTGTCCCCAAGAAATTAAACAGAGTTCTTTCCTTAATTTCTCACAACAAATTAAAATTAATTTCATGATAAAGTGGATTATCACGGTACAAATACAATCTTAATCTTCTTTATATGTACATACAAACTTTCATCCCCTATTTTATCCCCTTGGGGGTAGAATTAATCAAATCCTTTCTTAGCGGATGCCTAAGTCATAACATCTACCTGCATGCCAAATTTCAGCCCGATCCGTCCAGTGGTTTGGGCTGTGCGTTGATAGATCACTATGTCAGTCAGTCAGTCACCTTTGAGTTATATATATATAGATTTCCGATGTGTGTATTCGTTATTCTTCTTCTCCTAAACGGCTTGACTTATATTGATATTTATTTTTGGAACTTATGGTTTATTGCCAGAGGATAAGAAAGTTGCCTGTGGGAGTTTAAGTGTGGATGAGTCAGCCATAACTGCCTATTTTTAATGAGTCAATTACTCGCTCTGAGTCATCGTGTTATTGTTTGAATGTCATATTGACCTATAACTGTTATCTTTGTTTCAGGAAATGTTCAGTTATTCCCACGTTATTAATTGTTTACAGATATTTTTACAAGCTTCAGTTAGTTTTGTAATAAGCTGTTATAGCTATCCTAGTATACGTTGTTAGAGATAACGTTATCTATTATTTTGTGTACCTCTGCTGCGGCGAAATTAAGCCGCCCTAAAATTTTATATCCATTGAAGGTCTTGGCGCTATAGCGCAAAAATAATAATAATCTAAATATTAATTTGATCTCATGGATCAAAGACAAATACTTAATATTACTAGAAACTACAAATAATATTAATGTTGTCGTTATAAAATAAAGAGTATTGTATCTGCATTATCAAAGTAATTTACTCATTTCGAAAGTAATCATAAATCTCAACAAAACACTTGTAAATAAAGTCACGAACGTCCCACGTCGTCACAGGAAAATAACAAATAAAAAAGCCGATGTCAACTTCCTCCTCTTTTCCCCCATTTTTGCTCAGTTTACCCGATACCCATTCAGCATTCGCTGAATCGCCGAATTAATTTTCCAAATCGCGCAGTTTTTTTGTCTGACTGTACACTGGCTGACGTCATAATGTAAGAGTGAATTTGCTCAAGGCCGTTTATTTATACTCTGAAACGCTGAAGCTGGGTTTTCAGTTTCACACCTTTGAAATGGTATGAAAGTAACTCGATTGTAGCTAAACTATATTTTTTAACATATTTATTTATTAATTTTTCAAGGAATCCCAATGGGGTATACGAGTAAAATATAACATTGGAAAGGTATATAGGTGTACAAACAAAATAAACATTCCAAAAGTTACCCTAATGACAGGGAGCCACAGCCTGCGCCAAAAAAATAAAACAAAACTAAATAAAACAAAACAAGTAAATTTTTCGCTCGCGTCCATCGTAAAATATTTATATCGCATTTAATATTTTAGCACACCCTATAGGCTACAAGAGGAACTAGAAATTTGCCACATTAATATTTTATAGAGTTTTATGAACTCATGGTAAATAAAATAAATAAACAATGAAGTAGGAAAAAAATCAGGTTTAAAATATGTACACATATTTTCAGACGACCAGAAACCAACTCTGTTAACCTCTGTAAACCAAATCTCGGTCGACTCGCACTCGAATCGTATCGGAAGTCAAGTTTGACAGATTCTCTATAGGAATACTGTCAAAACTGACGTATTGCGAGTCGAGCGCGAGTCGAGCTAGATGCGAGCGGTTAACAGACTTGGCCCCTAGATGTCTAGTTAGGTGTTAAATATTACGAATGGCCCCACCTTAGCTGTTACATAAATAATCTCGTTGAATTATAATCTACATCAGCCTCAATGTGTCATACGCATGGACACAATCCGACGACGCGTCGGCAGTCACCACTAATTAGATAATGATAAGTAACTTTATAATTATTCACACACCATTTCTTCTTTATTTAAACCTGAGATAAATTCATTAGAACCAACGAAGCAATGCATGTTGAAATTAATATGACAGGGGAATCTTGTCAAACTGCTTCTTTGATGTGTAAAAGCGATACTAGATAACAGATCACACTCCATGGAGGGTTTTCTTCGACTGAATGTACACGTGTTTAGAATAACCAAGCAATGGATAAAGTTGTTAGTGTCTAGTACTGAGGTATTAGCACCTGTTCTTTGATATTAGAGAGGTTCAGACGGGGCTAGTCCACCTGTCGCCGTCCCGTCTGCTCGTGCCTGCCATTTGATATGGACTGTACACACGTAAATCACTTTGCCTGAAATAGTGCCGACATGTTTATTGTGTAACCGTGTTTACTTTGGCTTTGAATAAAGGAACATTATCTTGACAAAATGGTAGTAGAATTCACGTTAACGGTTGTAATGGGCTGCCTAGACGTTCAAAATTGTCAAGCTATAGTTTTACGCTCTAAAAATAATCGATTTTGTGTGACTATCTAAATATATATAACTCAAAGGTGACTGACTGACTGACATAGTGATCTATCAACGCACATCCCAAACCACTGGACGGATCGGGCTGAAATTTGGCATGCAGGTAGATGTTATGACGTAGGCATCCGCTAAGAAAGGATTTTGATTAATTCTATCCCCAAGGGGATAAAATAGGGGATGAAAGTTTGTATGAAACTTTGTCAATTGAATTCCACGCGGACGAAGTCGCGGGCACAGCTAGTAATTTATAAAAGCCTTCTTTGTTGCGCTCGGGCCTCGGGGCATCAATATAATAAATCAATGTATGTACTTTTAAATCATTTAGGTTAATGAAAAAATTTACCTAGTTCAAGCTTTCTTCCTTTATCAAAGAGTTCAAGTTAAAATGATTTGGGGGAATGAATCACTACTTACTCACCCTCGGTTAGTCAACCTCCAAAATTATAAACCAAATAGGTTAATCGATAAAAGAAAATGCCAGTAAGGTTAATAAAAGTCAAGAGTCTGTATACCATGAGTGGCAGGGACCTTTATAATAAATAGCGGCCCGCGCCGGCTTCGCACGGGTACATTGCGGTTACATTATTCGAGTTTTAGTAAGGAACCCTAATTTTTTGAAAATATATGATAGCCTATGTCACCCGGGGATAGTGCAGCTTCCCAACAGTGAAAGAATTTTTCAAATCGGTTCAGTAGTTTCGGAGCCTATTCATTACAATCAAACAAACAAAGTTTTCCTCTTTATAATATTAGTATGATTATAGTATGATGATTAATTATTTTATATTATAGCGCAACCTATTTGGATAATTATTTTGAAGGTCAACAAGCCGAGAGTGAGTGGTGGGTCCTTCTCCGAAATTATTTTACAACGGATTTCCGTAAAGTAACGCCTGAGCCAATTAATTATCTAGTTCGAGGCTCATGTTTACTCTAAGGTAACTAATAATACTAGGTAATGTTTCATTTTAAGTGCTGTGTGTAAAATATTATTATTGTTATCCTTCTAAGTATACGTCCAATGAATTGTGGAACGGGTTTGTCCCGCTAAACTTCGAAAGAAATGTGTGAATAATTTTATACCAAATGCTTTATAACATTGACACAGTTATTCCAACTATTTACACATGAACGTGGATGTGGAGAGTATCAACTGGACATTCTGCGAATGAACTGAAATCTGTTTCTTAGAAGATGTCAATGAGTGTCGCACACCAATACATGTTCCCAGAAATATGTATTAAATTGGTACTTCACATTATTTTAACGTTTTCCTGTTACGTAGACGTAAGAAAGAGGAAGGAAATCAGCTCTCTCTGTTCCTCTTTTCATTTAAATTATAACTATAATCTTGATAAACAGATGGTTCAAAGATGGACAAAGGTTTCCATAGCTTTAATGAGTTACGGAATATTTTGAAAACATAAATGTAAACTACTTTAATTATGATTTATAATTTAAAGTTTTATGATATACTGCCATATCATGCCATAATTTTGTCAATTTCAATATAAGTTATTGTAAATACAGTAAAATTTTAAATTAATTAATCAACTTACATGTATTGTTTTCTTATATTTTTCCAATATTTTTTCTATTTTTATTTGTCAAGTTACATGTTTCGGAACACATGTTCTATTTCGTATGTCTCTCACAAGCTGTGAGTTTTCAAACATGTTGTATCATCAATTTTAACTCCGACTGTACAATAGACCATGTTCTAATTCAAGTCCCCTTGATCTCCGATTCTCAGTAGAGACCGTAGAGCAACACAGTTCTATGGAAGCCAACACAAAGCAGAAAGGTAATCGATCAAGATCAAAATGTACAATATCCAGATGATAAATAAACAAATAAATGTTATGTGGGTAGGTGAGTTTTATATACAGGCTGTAACGAAAACTGATATCATGGATTCACCTCATGATTCTGGACCTCCCCCCGAGTTGGAATTTTCCCTCAACATTTTCACGAATTATGCCTTATTTATATATAATTTATATAAAATATTTATTTATATATTATACTAGCTGACCCGACAGACGTTGTCCTATCTTAACTTTGAATATTGAATTGTTCCGCTCAACTTTCTTAATTGTTTCTCTCATAAGAACCTTCTCCGGAAAATAATAAACACAACAAAAAAAGGATTAGCGAAATCGTTCCATCCGTTCACACGTGATGTGATGACCAAGGAATTAGAGATTCAGTTTTATATACATATATAGATTTTAAGCATGAAATGTGCATTCGAGCGTATTAAGTAATAAATAATAATAAATAAATATCGCCAGACGAACACACCAACTGTATGGTCCCAAACTAAGCAACGCTTATACTATGGGTACCGTACAATGGAATGGGGGCGATCCCATTGACACCCAGACCAGGGCAAATTACGAAAAGGCCATTTCCGAAATTTACCCCAGCGGGAATCGAACCCGCAACCACCATGTGCAGTGAGCCGAGCGGCCTACGCTCGAACCACTGCGCCAAGCAGTCGTCTGCGTAAGTCTTAATTTACATTGCTGTTTATGTCTAAAATAGTAATTATTGAGTAAAGATAGATTTGTATAATGATTTCAAGCTATAATCAATTTGAAAATGCTGAATAATTTGAGCTTAATTCATGAAAATATCGACGGAAAATTCGAACTCTGGGGGGTCCAGAATCATGAGTTGAATCCATGATATCAGTTTTGGTTACATTCTGTATATAAAAACTCACCTACCCACGAGTTGTCCAAATCATCAGTTGAATCTATGGTGTCAGTTTTCATTACGATGCTCCTTACACCCTGTATAATTATGTGGTTATTTACAGATTGCGCTGAAGACCGGTGTCCAATCTGCGGCCAACATTGCTACTCTGTAATGTCAAACTTAGGTATGTACATCTCATGCGTGAATGCGCAGGTGAGATGTCAAATTTTAATAAAAAATGGTACATATCACCCGTAAATCACACGTGAGATATGAGACCGGCGGTGATATTCTGTTACGTAAAGCTCATTTTGGAATAACACCGCCGGTGTGTCGCATTAATGATTGTGATTGTGATATCCTTACAGCTGAAACGCAACCTTGAAGGTATTTTTTTTAATATACTTATGAGGTTTTATTTTAATGATGTACGATATCCATGGCGCCTCGGTAAATGCTAAAGATTATGTGCCTTTGATGATGGTAGAGTCAAGCTGTAGAGCCAATTGATACCTAGCTCATAATATATGGATTTGCTCTATCGGAGTAGTACCACCTTTATACAGAAGATTGTCGAAAATTTTGCGTTCCGATCCGGTGGTAGATTTACCCTCGCCACCTCTCCTGGCAGCGGCCCAAGCCGAGGTCGTGTCCCTTGTGCCCTTGAGCTAGCTGCCCCCCTGGCCCTCTGGCTGGAGCGCACTTGCGCTCGCCCTCTGTCCGGGTGAAGTTGTTATGGCCACTCTGGCCAACAACATATAGTCAAATAAAAAAAAAAAATTGTCGAAAATTAATTATTATTTACAGAGCTGGGAGCTCCAATCTCCAACCCCTCACGTCTTCCCACTTTATCCCACTTCCCTTCAGGTCGGCAACGTGCGAGCAAAGCCTTTGGTATTACAAGCATCTATAGTCTACGGTAACTGCTTAACATCAGGCGGATCGTACGCTCGTTTGCCGACTTTGTTGCTTAACAATAACGTCGGTATGCACTACTATACTTATAAATAGAGAATAAGATAAACCTAAAGTATTATTTTAATCGCCTCACGGGTTGCTGGTATAGAATTCTTTTATCATTGATACTGAAACAAATTCAAAGGAAAACATAGTGTAAACTCGTAAATTAGTTTAATTATCAACTTTGAACCTATTTTTCAATGAGAGAAATATGATTTTTATATATTTATTTTGTTTAGTCTCCACTGTTTGTTGGATAATTTATATTTTTTGCGGCATGTTGCACTGTCAATATTTACGAAACGTACCAAGAGGATGTGTTTATATTCTATTTATGTATCACTGAACGACCAAGAACGATGGTAGAGCCAAACTGTAGCCAGCTGACTACAGCTCATATAGAGTAGTTATATGTATAGTTTATGGTCTGAATCCCTCTCGTAGTGAGGGGAGACCCGTGCCCAGGAGTGGGACGGCTAAAGGGCTAAATTATTATTATTATATATAGAGTTTCCGTGGACCTCCAACAGAATGCGAGGAGGGACCAATGTGGGGTGTTAGTTGGAGTCGAATATAACCCGCTTGCCATCTCTCTTGCCATCGTAAAAAAAATATACTTATGAACCCACAGCGTTCAAACGGCTGGAGTGTAGCCTTAGGGGCGCTATGAATCCGAATGTGTCATTAGGTTATGTTAGTTCCCAGTTAGTTATATATATATATTTTTCTCGAAAATTCGTCTAAGTCCTGGCTCCATAGCCCCGGAGCCAGGACTTAGACGAATTTTCGAGAAAAGTTTTTTTTTCGTTTTGATCACTGTTCTAACCTAACCTAACCTAAAACTAAACATAACCTAACCTAAGTCATAGCGCCCCAAGGCTACACAATGACCGTTCAAACAAAATGGTGATAGCCAATATTTACATATTGTGTAACCAGTGTCCCGAGTTTGTGTTGGTGTAAACGATGTAGCGCTACGAAAAATTACGTCTTTTACGTGGTAAATGCGTAAAAATGATTTACGCGCGTAACCCAGATATGAAACTCATCCGTTCCCGTCGCGTCTGCTAGTTTTCATTTTGAACTTAATTTTATAAGTACTGTTTCGAAACTATAAATTGAATGTGTTGATGAAATAATGATTGATGTCGAATCAATCATTTGTCTATCAATTTGTTTGTAGTAAATCTAAAACTGAGTTTTTAATAATTCTGCATTCTACTTTCAAAATGTATGTAATATTTTTACAGTAGTAGAGCCAAGCTGTAGCCAATTTAATACAGCTCATATACGGGCTGGCTCGACCGGGGTAGTACCACCTTCTCACAGAGGATCGGCGAAAAATAGCTATCATGCCAGCATCTATAAGGCTACGGTTACTGCTTAAAAGGAGGGTCATACGCTTAGTTGCCGGATTTGTTGCACTATTTGTTTAGCAGACTTTGGCTCTAAGGCTGAAACAGACGAGTCTTATGGAATCCTATTGTTCAGGACTAGGCAATGAAACTCTAAACACAATAATTACTTAGTGGACTTATATACAAATAAATAAAATTGGAGTGTCCGTTTGTAATATCAAAATAACACCTTTTCACTAAATGCATATGAAAGTACATACGACACCTATAACGAAAACGCGATTTAATTTTTTTTTGTCTGTCTGTCTGTGTGTTTGTTCCGGGTAATCTCCGAAACGGCTGGACCGATTTTGACGGGACTTTCACTGTCAGATAGCTGATGTTTTAAGGAGTAAATTGTGCTACTTTTTTTTTAGAAATTAAAAAAAAAAATGGGTTCTGTCGCGCGGTCTCAGAACACGGGAGCGGGCTTTTTTGTTAAGTTAAATTCCACGCGGACGAAGTCGCGGGCTCAGCTAGTATTAAATAAAAAAAAAAAAGGAATAACACCGTTGTAACAAAATGAGTTTTTAGATGAAGCGTAAGAAAAAGGTGCCCTGTCTTATTGACATTCTTATTTGTCATCTGTCAGCTGTCATCATGACAGATTGTGTACGTTCAGAATCGTACACCTATAAGTATGAAGTTGGTACGATCAACCAATGAGTCAAATGATGGATACGTAAAATTAACGTGGTCTTTGCGGTCGCAGCCACCGCCAACGGATACTGATCGATTGATATTAATCGAGACACATTTACGGGTAGACTTATTAATATAATTAAGTTGCTACGTAGCCAGGTCGTTTTTTCTGGCTCAGACAAAACTTAACTATAGCAATTGAATATAGCCAGACTAATAATAATAAACCCCCTTTACAAGCGACTTCAAAAAGGAGGAGGTTCTCAATTCCGTTGTATATTTGTTTTATGTTTGTTTCCTCGGAACTCCCTCATTTATAAACCGACTAGCTGTGCCCCGCGACTTCATCCGCGTGGTACTGGATTATTGGGTTAAAAAGTATCCTATATGTTAATCCCGGTTATAAACTATCTTTGTTCCAAATCCGTTCAGTAGTTTTTGCGTGAAGGAGTAACAAACATACATAAATACATACATACATACATCCACACTCACAAACTTTCGCATTTATAATATTAGTAGGATTGGTTTTTTTTTTTTAATTATGTTCTTTCTTTTCTCAGGTCGGTGCCAATTCAAGTAAGTAGGGGTAAGTAGGTACCTTAGAAGTCCTAACGTAGTGTAAACATTGTGGCACCGACTCCAAATGAACTAAATTATAAGGTACCTAGTTATTTCTAGCGTTTTAGTGCACCCAGGTTTTTTTGAAGTCGGTTCAATATTTTACTAACATTTTTTTATATTAAAAATTCGCCAAACAAGCTTATGAATCGCCTGATGATAAGCAGTCACCTTAGCCTATAGATGCTTGCAATACCAATGGCTAAAACTCGCACGTCGACGATCTGAAGGGGAATGGGAGTTGGGATGAAGGGAGGAACTGCACTGGCACAAATAAAACAACCCTTTTACAATGGGCAAGAGCATATTACGAAATCCAATCTCCCAGAATTATTACAGTCTGCTTCGCATACGACGTCTCGTAGATGCGGCCCTGTCATCACGTGTAAAATACAATTTACACTGTGTACAATTTAATTCCATATTTCGCGGGTTCGATTCCCGCCGGGGCAAAATTCGGAAATGGCCTTTTCGTAATTTGCCCAAGTCTGGGTGTCACTGGAATCGCCCCCAGTCCATTGTACGGTACCCATAGTACAAGCGTTGCTTAGTTTGGGACCATACAGTTGGTGTGTCAGATCATTATTATCTTTGAGCAATACGGCTCGTGACTCCAAGAAAGGTGATGAACATAGTTATCATTAAGTATCTTTCCTATCCATTTGTCTCTGTCACCATAACGATATGCGAAGTCTAGGTACTAAAGAGATAAAAGCCCTTTTGATTTGTGAATCAACTTTTTCACATCTTTCAAATGAAAGATTTCCTCCCCTAATGAAAAAACTTGTGAAACAAATCGTCCTCACTGAGCTATCATCTCCGCGATTTCACTCGAGGAAACAACAACACTAGATTTATTAGCAGTAAAGAAAAAAATATTCAATTCTGGATAAAACCAGTTTGTACCAGTTCCATCTAGTTTTGTCGGGTTTGACGCGGTTGCGTAAGCATGATGAGTTGATAAGGAGTTACAGATGTGAACAATCTTCGTATGTTTAGTATATTTCAGGTCGATGTAAAATGTTAGGCAAAATAATTAACGTATGGGAAAATAAAAATGGTTTGATACAAATCCTTCCAAAACTTTAGTTTATATACTCGTATTAACCTATTGGTGAAACATTCTCCGACGAATAGGTAACTTTCTGGGAAACAAAATAAATATTATGGTCATTGACAAAAGAAAATGTCACGTCGACCTAGTAAAAATATGATAAAAAGTAAGTAATGTATCTTTGGAAAAAAAATAAAATGTTTTTTTTTATTGTATTAAAATGTGTTTAACGTGGTGAGCCTCAGCGACACCAATTGGTGTCTTAACGCCCGTAACGTTGAGCCTCGCCGACACCAATTGGTGTCGGCTGGACAAGCATTCAATATTCAATTTTCTAGTTAGATATTATGATGTATTTTGGCTTGAAACAAATTGTTTCTGATGTGGCATGATTTTCCACGACCGTAATTAGCTATAAAATAAATATCGTGGCTTGTGATCGTCCAGAAATCAAGTTTCATTTTTCAGTCATTTCGCGCGCGTAACATTGTCACGGCCTCCAGCTAGTGACTCTATTTTAGTGTGAATTGGTGTTTTTTTACCGGTAAGTGTCTTTATTTTCATTATAAGTGTTTATTTCAAGTACTCAGATATTAGTTTTGATAAAACAATGCCAGAAAACGTGTTTTTTGAACTAACAATTCTAATGTTGTAGGAGTTCGGCAGAAATTCTGCCACACTGAATGTTTATTTATTGTGTTACTACAAATTAGTGGCTTTATGATGTACATAATAGCGTAATAAATAGTTATTATTCATATTTCCAATAATATTTGGTAGATTTCAACAGTTTTAGGTACAAATATCAAATTCCAATTTAAAGTTTATAAGGTTATAAAAAGTAAGTAATGGACTTTTTGTTATCTATTTGACAGTTCCTAAAGTCAATAGTGACATTTCCGCGTATGTCAGCCATTGTATTGAGCTAACCCAGTACTGCGTGGTCATGTCGATAAAATTATCGATAAACGATTATTTTGATTTTCGGATTTATTTGAATAGTAACGTAATCTATACAAATAAATAAAATTGGACTGTGTTTGTAATATCAAAATGAGACCTTTTCACTAAATGTATATGTACATACGACACATATAGCAAAAACGCAATTAAAAATAAAATTGTCTGGTGTTTGTACCGGGTAATCTTCGAAACGGCTGGACCGATTTTGACGGGACTTTCACTGGCAGATAGCTGACGTTATAAGCAGTAACTGAGGCTACTTTTATGTTAGAAAAACGATTTTTTTTAAAATGGGTCCTGTTGCGCGGCTTCATCACGCGCGAGCGGGCTTTTTTGTTAAGTTAAATTCCACGCGGAGAAGTCGCGGGCTCAGCTAGTGATTCAATAATATGTGGAAAAAAAAACAATGACTCCTACTACTATTTATATTTTCATTACTGTCTTTTATGTATTTTAGGAAATGGCCAATTGGAATGTGGGAGAACGCGTGGTGCCGGAGCACATTCTAAGCCTTCTAGCGGACTCGCGACTCGGAGGGCAGTGACGTTGAGGAACCCTAGTACCTCGACGTCGAGGCGGTATATTTTGAATACCTGGAGGAGGCGGAGGAGTATGAGTTGGCTCCACCAGGTCAAAATGTAAGTATATTTGAATAGTTTAGTATTTTTGTGCTTTTATTTATTACTTTTGAATTATTGTGTAAACTAATTGTTAATTGTGTTTATTATTTCAGATCGCCCTACATTTACTTTTTTATTTTACAGATCCGCCTCCACCTCCTTGGCGCGAGGTTCGCCAGGTCCTTCCAGCTCTGCCCCCCGCGAGTCAACACTAGGGCTTGCAAATAATCGATGATTTTAGATATTCGAATATTAGACATTTTTAAGGTGGTATTCGAATTATTCAAATAGTAGCAAAAATGAATATATATGTAATTTTTTGTGAATATTGTTGTTTATTTATTATAATAATAACTTTAACATGATAAGTGAATAATGCCTTGTATATTTTTTAACTCTATATGAAAAAATCAGGAAATAAATGAAATTATGTTTATTTTATTGAATTTAAGTAAAAGTTTCAAGTCACAGACAACTTTGTTAGGCACTAGCTTCTGCCCGCGACCGAATACCCCGAATATTGGGCCATTTTCAGTATTCGAATAATAAGGGAGGCCTTATTCGAATACTGAATGTGTAAAATGTATAGGTACATTTGTGCAAATATGTGAGCATATAAACTTTTACACACTTACAAACATTTTCAGCGGTTCAAAATTCGAAATACATTAGATTTTTAAATAAACTGCCATATTGCCCCTTAGTGCAAAAATCGTTTCTTATTGCCTAGGTACCTAAGTTATAAAATATACCTATAGTCCAAATTTTGTGTTCGATGAGTCAGTCAATCAGGATAATTCAATATGAAGAGGGCTTATATATTAGTAAATACAGTCGTGGACTGAAAATGTTTAGCAGATTTCAACTTCGATTCCATCTCAAATCAAACTGTGAGCAATAGGATCTAAGATGTTATATCAACAAACATATTACAGTTTATGAACTGGTCTACTCATGCACGTCATTTAGAAAGGTAGGTCAAGCCGTTTTGGAGGAGAACAATTACGAACTCACGCACACCGAAGTTTCATATAAGAATTTAAAAAAAGTTTAATCGTCATTTACACCTAAGCCGTTTGTTGGAGAAAATAGGTAACCTGAATGAAAACCTTATATTTTTGTTCATATTATACAAATTAACAAAAAATATAATATTATCACGAAAAAATACACAGAAAATCGTCTAATTCTTAACTACATAGCGTCTTCAATCGCCTTTAGCATTTAGATTGACATTTTAAACTACTCCATGGTCGATATATTAGTAGTAGATGCAGGAATAACTAATGACATTGTACCATCAATGATAAACTATTATATTTGTCAATAAATATTAGCTAAAATATGATCATCAAAAATGTATAATATTATAAATGGAATAGTCGAATATTCGAATAAAGCCTCCCTTTTATTATTGGAATACTGAAAATGCAAGCCCTAGTACGCAAAACAAATACTTTATAAATGTACAAAATAATTTATTCATTAGTAGGTTCAGAAACGCTCTTTCGTACAGTCAGCTTATCGACAAGTATCGTAGCGGCGCGCCCCCCATCACTACGGAGTGTATGAGTGTGTGCGAGATCGACATCAAAACATCAAAACCATAACAAAAAAAGGGTCACCTTAGAAGGGCCATATCATTGTTTATTTCTATAAAACGTCAGCAAGAGTGTATTACATTAGAAGAGCTATATTGTTTTGATTTATGTTTTACATTTTGCAAGTTCCAACAACGTGTGATAATGGAAAATAACAGCTGGCAAAAATATGATTTGATTTGTTCTCTTGTGCCAGAAATCGCGGAAGTTCGTGAATAAAAGTGGTATATTTTTACAAATCATGCATGGAAATTAGATAATAAATGTTTGCAGAGTATTCTAATAATATTTTCTCTTATACACAACACGTCAAGACTCTGATTACGATATAAACATTCATGCGTTGAACTACGCAATTGCATATGCGCGGCCGCGCGCACTGTGTACTTTGAGTTCGATTATTATAAATCTCTTCGATAAGATATGTAAAAAAATGCTGTTGTTTGATTACTTGTATGTATATTCATTTTAATAAATCCAAAATTTCGTGTCAATTAGTACAGTGATTATTTCAGAAACCTACATAATACAACAAAAATGCAATTTTATCCCGTACACTGACTTCAACAGATGATTTATAATTCATGAGATGTAATCAAATGATTGGTTATTCTGTAACATAAAGCCTATTTGTTCAAGAAACTAAAACAGTCATCAGAAAGACGATAGTGGCAATAGAATTTGAATGAGAGGGTATTTTACGAGTCATGACATTTACCACCGCGGGCAGGCAAAGTGACAGCGAGGCTTGACAGATTGAGCGTATTATGACGTTGGAGCGGGAGTGGTTAAGTACAGCTATGTATTTCTGGACAGACGCGCAATTTTTTCGGTTTATAATCCAGAGCAGTCGTAGATGGTAAAATGCGAAAACAAAGGCTCACTCGGGAGTGCTACTTTTTATAGGGAAACGCTACATAAACTCTTAACGTGAAGGGCAAATGTGCCCGTTAGTGATAGCTAAAAATATTATAATTTTAAATTCCGATTTTAAACTGTGTACTTCTATATTTTATGTTTTATTTTTAAAATCTGTGTAAAGACATTAAGCTTATTGATTAATTTATAAGTACTTATTCACTGGCAGTTCTTTAAGAAGTTAATAATGATTTTATTCCTCAATAACTCATATATGGTTACGAGTAGCTTGCACGAATCATAAATGTGGTATCGCTTTTTATTACGGTTAGGTACCACTAAAACAAAACGAGATTTTTAATCCCTGTGGGAACGTAACTTTTATAGATAACTTTTTAAACCAACTAAGGGACAAGTAATCATAATATAAAGAGTTGATATAACTCTAAATTGAAAATTTAAAAACCCCCGATGCGACGACTTTTTCATCAAATGTATACAAAATCTGTGTAAAAGTACGAGTCATTATTTTGTTATGACATTATAATAATTGACATTAGAATAGACAACGAATCTAAATATTGATGCCACGGAGGTTTAATTCCTAGTAAAATATTATAAATTATGATTCAATTTCATGTAATAACTCTGGTTGAGGTGGATGGGAGCAGCCCAGGGGAAGAATTTTCAATAACGCTAAAATTATTTTAAATTAGATTTGTTTTTTTATATTTTTACTTAATGGCGGAGCAGCGCCCTCTAGAATTATTATAACGTAATATTCCATGACCATTAACAAAACAAACAAAGTTTAACGCATGCGCGTATCCCTCATATGACATGTGACTTATGGAACGTCTTTAGTTCATACACAAATCTCATATAAAAATTGATAAAATATATTTTTTTTCCAGAATCAGGGAAACTTTTCATATTTATAATATTGTAAAAAGCCAGTTCAGACTATTACGATCATTTAAAAATATAATAAATCTAAATCCAATAATCTCAAATTTCGATTGGATTCGAGCCGTGGAAGTTGGTTTTGGCCGTGAATGTGGCTTTTTAACCTACAAAAGAGCTGATGATCTTCAAACGGCTGAATCGATTTTCATGAAACATAGCTAAGAACACTCTCGATCAGAATACCTATCTAACAAAAGAAACACAATTGAAATCGGTTCATCAGCTTGGGCGCTACGTTGCCACAGACAGACACACAGATACACAGATACACAGATACACAGATACACAGATACACAGATACACAGATACACAGATACACAGACACACAGATACACAGATACACATGTTAAACTTATAACACCCCTCTTTTTTCGTCGGGGGTTAAAAAGCACTTACCTCATATAATTAGACTATTATCAGTATGAAAGTAAATAAAATGCCCGAGATACACCGAAAGTATAAATAAAAAACATTCAAGACAAAGCTCAGTGATATATCAAGGATACATTTCAACTTATACAAACAGCAGTGACGTCAATACATAACGGTCGTCACACACCGCAAAGGTCAAATAATATTCCACGCGCTCACCCAACAATTAGTCCTCACGCCCTACTCGTACCAGCACGTCATAGACAACGTTGAACATTCATAATTCGAACGCGGCTTTCCCGCCCTCGCGGACGCGTGATACAAATGAAAATTTTCATCCATGAGAAAACTCCTTCAGTGTGTCAGTTCGCTCAGTTATCGCGCGCCAAGCGTTGAGAGCGGACGTATCCATACTTTGACGCCGCTTGAACAAACTTTCCCGCGAAATAATAGACGAGTGTCTAAATAATTTTGAGCAAGTGTTAAATCAGTGTTTGAATAAATATAAATAGTGTTAACGTGTTTCCTTCTTGTTATGACCGACTTCTCAATAAATGTAAGTACTTTTGGATGATTTATTTTCGGTTTATAATTGATGCGGTCTAAATGGGTTATTAGAATAAAAATATAACGTGTACCTATAGTTTACGAAGCAGTTACTCATTTAGATTGGCATTATGAAGAGAGTACGTAAGAAATTCGGATGGAGTGACATGTTTTGATATGTGAATTTAGTTGGAATTAACTTTATGTGGTCGCGTTTATAATAATGTCACAAACGAGATTTTTTTATTAATGGACCTGACAAAAAATAATGATTATGGTAGTGGATTAATATGTTTGTTTACGCTGACATTATATTTAAAGTGATAAGATGTTACGCGTCTGCTCTGCAATAAATAATAATAATAATAAATAATAAATATCGCCAGACAGACACACCAACTGTACGGTCCCAAACTAAGCAAAGCTTGTACTATGGGTACCGTACAATGGACTGGGGGCGATCCCAGTGACACCCACACCTGGAATAATATTAATGTTTAATAAAACTAATATTTTAAGGAATATTTTTATATGTATACAATTGAAAAATTAATTTAATTTAGTATTTATTAGCATAGTAGATACCTATTGGAAAAATAATAAAGTTGAGGAACGCATAAAATCTTGTCAACAAACGGTGGTTAAGCAAAGCTGTATATATGCTGGCTCGATCGGACTAGTACCACCCTGTCGGCGTAAAGTAGGCATTATAGCTGCGTTTCGTACTATGAGTGAAAGAACCGGAAGACCAACCCTTATCCACCCCCTGTTCCACTCCCCTTCAAGTGGGCAATGTGCGAGCAAAGCAAAGCATCACTATAGGCAAAGTTAAGAGCTTAACACCAGGCAGGTCGTACGCATGCTTACCGACTTTGTTGTATATAAAAAAAATGATTAGCGCAAACAAAGTTGAAGGATACAGACAACTAATTTCTTATAATACTTTTATAAAAGAATCTCACTATTTCAACATGAAAATGTACCTATTGTGTATTACTACATAACAATTTTATAAATTTTCATTAGGACGCACATAAACAAAAACAAGTTTGATCATAATGTTGTTTATTGCTACATATATTATGTTAATAGTTTTTTTTTCCGTATAACAGATTTTTCTTTCCACTTTTAATTTAATGACGTTATTTACATTCAATAACTCTTAATAGCTACGTTTTTTTCAGCCGTAATTTAATAATACCTGTATACGAGTATTTATTAATTTTAACCGTCAATCTATGTATAGTTTTGATGTTTCGCCGTAGCGTCTAAACTACCATCCGATTTTGATGAATGAGGTGTAAACCGATGTAACCGGTGTAAATCTCTGCAAAAAGCTCTGATAATTAATGTTGCTAAAAACATGCATTTTCCCTATTATAAGCGCCATTTGTAAAGACGTATTATGGTTATCATGTACTGTACAGATGCAAATTGTATACAAATAAACACAAAAGTAGTTTAAGGGTGAAACAAACATATTAAGGACATTTCCAATCCGTGGGCGTTAATTTATATTTCATAACATCTTAATTAATCTTGATTGTGCGTTAAAAACGACGAAGTTCTGTGCTGGCACGTTATTAATTATACTTTCTGATTTATTAAGTGTATGTGTGAAACTGGGAAGAATTCGATGTCGCTTACGACATTTGAACATGAACATGTTGGGAACATGTCAAACTTAATAAACATAACAAACTTAATAAACGCGATAAAATCCGTAAAATAGTTTTATTTAAATATGAACATGTTGGGTTCATATTTTTTTGGCTATTTCATTTGACTTTTATAATCACTTTGATTTTATTAATTTTTATACCGCGAAGACGGTTCAATAATATAAAATCTCTGATATTTCAAGTAATTTGTTTTTAGTAATTTCAGTAATTTCAGTTTTTTAAACGTTTTACTTGTTCGTTTATTTTCTGTCTTAGGTAAAAGGTACTTACAATCCAAGTTTATGAGCTAACAAAGTTTCCCTTTTGCTCCGTTGTGCCAACAAATCTTATTCGTCTAAGCTTTTAGCCTTGCCTAAGTAATGGCTGGACCGAGGCGTGTGCTTAAGCACAGGCCTTAACAGAAGTACACACAATATATTTTTGCTTCGAATATTTATTTTCTATGATGGACGCGAAAGAAAATGGTGTGAGAATTGGATTACATACGTGCCTTGCAAATATATTTTGGCAAACTGAATTGTTTAGCCGTGCTCTGTCTATAGTTTCTATAGTCTACATACTTATAAAAACAACTCTACAGTAAGAGCAAGAATATTTTAAAGATTTCAGGGATAAAAAAATAAATAAAAATAAATAAATGTCGCCAGACGAACACACCAACTGTACGGTCCCAAACTAAGCAACGGTTGTACTATGGGTAAGCGTACAATGGACTGGGGGCGATTCTAGTGACACCCAGACCAGGGAAAATTACGAAAAGGGTATTTCCGAAATTTACCCTGATGGGAATCGAACCAGCAACCACCCGGTGCAGTGAGCCGAGCGGCCTATGCTCGAACCACTGCGGTATACTAAGGGGTCGTCAAATATTTCTCATGATTAGAAGCAAGAACAGAAGTATGTAATTTTCATGTTATTGACCCTTCTTCCCGGTGTAAAAAAATAATAAAATCAAAGTATTCAGGTATGAAAGTCAAATAAAATAACCATAAAAATTTGAACCCAACAAATCTGTTCAAATGTCGTAACCGACATCGAATGCTTTTCATTTTAACACTCCACTGAATAAATTAACAGATAAACTTAATAAATCAGAGAGTATAATTAATAACGTGCCCGCACACACAGTTTATCGTTTTTAATGCACAAGCAAGATTAATTAAGATGTTATGAAATATAAATTAACGCCCACGGTTTGGAAATGTCCCTAATATGTTTGTTTCATCCTTAAAATGCTTGTGAGATTATATGTTTCATCATTTGTATCTGTATAATATATCACTTTATAAACATAAACATCATAATACCTACTTCTTTACAAATGGCGCTTAATACAAAAGGGGGTATGCATGTTTTTTAGCTCTGTGTATACTACTTTGAAAATTAAAAACTCTGTTTAAATTATTTCAATATGAAATAGATTTCGAGAAATATTCCCAGGTCGACGCCAGTTGTGTATTGTGACGTCATAGGTCTAGACTAGGCGCGCGCGCAAGTACATTACTCGAGAAGTTATGTCTACCACTTTTATAATGGTTAATCCTTGAACAAGAAAATTACGTGATACGCCATTATCGTATGATCACGAACAACAAAGCTACAATTTTTTTCTTTTTTATAATTTTAAAATTGCTCAGAATCTGCATTGCATTTAAGTTCAAAACGAATTTATCAAATTACATGAAACAAATACGTATGTCTTAACGTAACGCGCAAGCAAACTTCATATCGGGCATGAATGTGTTTACCATGCTTCAATGAGAAACATTTTTCTTAAATATATTTTAAATTACCATTTTCAATGACTACTTCAATAAAAGTTAAGCTATCGATAACTGGGGTTTTATTTTAATTCCCATCACTAGTCACTACCGAAACTAAACTATCTTTAGTTGCGATGCGCGATTCAATCGTTACCAATTTTTTTTTCGTTATATCTCATAACCCATTTGTCATATCCCCATGCGTAGCAAACTTGAGATATAACAGTTAATTCTCTATTATTTACAGAAAGAACATAGATAGTATCGTATTTTTTGATAGAGATATGAGTTTTTTTAAAATACCTTATTTTAGGAGATGGTTTAGGTCTCTTACGTACTACAGGGAAGCACGGTTACGAGTTCCAATAGGTCTCTAACGCACTGGTTGAATTTCCTCTGAAAACGGTACCGCACTCAACTTGTTAACTATATGAAATGACATTGCGTCCGACTGAAAGAAACACAAGAGAAAGAGGATGAAGAGGTCTCTGGCTTATGTCTTACCTCGTTGATTGACAGATTACATAATTATCACATCATATGGTCATTAGGTAAAATCTCATAACATATGCTCCTTAAATCAAATATATCGCCAATCGATCGGCTCTTAACTTTCGTTGGCGCTCCAAGATGCGACTATAAACTTTTATCGTCCGGTTAAGATCGTTAACTGCTCACGTAAACCGTAAACGATCGTTCGGAGACATTTTTAAATGGCAGACATTCAATAATTTTATAGTATGCGCCTTTAGGACTTCAAGCAGTTTTATACGAGCTGTTGATGATGATAGTAAAAATTGGCGTAAGCGCCAGTCAATATATACCTTAGGGCCTAAGGTATATATTGACTGGCGCTTAGCCTAAGGCTTAGGCTATTAAAACCGAAGTAACTATTATAATAACAAGCGTCCACAATTAATAATCTTTAGTTCGATATCTATACTCGACTGTATAAACGATGCCCCAATGCACATACATCGCACATGAACGCAACTGGTTGTTTCCGTCATAGTCCGGGACAGAATAGTCGCTCAAGTGTCAGGACTGCCATTTTTCCAACTCGACGGAATAGTCGTTTAAGTGTCAGGACGATGGCATATGCAACTAATTGCAAGCGCAGGAAGTCGCTTAAGCAAGAGGTGTTCAGTTTGAGTGTATGCTGAGACGCAGGCGACCCATTGTACGCAGCGCAGGGCAGATCAGATTTTGTAACGCAAAAACAAGCGCAGATCAGATATTGCGACTCAGGCACGAGAGTACCAGGCACATGCCTGTCCTGTACTGCGGCTCGTTGTAGTGATGACACAGATTTCTGGGTGACGTCTGCACATGGAGACATGTTTTTATGAAAACTGACATTTGTCTAGTTGGGAAAATTACGTCTTCGTCAACATAGCTGACACTTCTGTAATGCACTGTGCTGTTTCGCCTGCGTCACAGCATACGCTTAGCCGTCGTCTAAGTAAAGGTATTTTTGGAGACCACAAACATTGTACGACCATTGGTAATTATAGATAAATACGTTCTCTATCTTTTTGAATGGCCATTCCGCAATCGATGTTCCATATGCCAAATTAGTTACATGTACACCACAAATCGTTTAGCACGACAGAGCCAGATCACTGCCGGAATAAAAACTTGACCCCTCGTGTGTCTTCATTAAGATAACCTGAAACAAATGTTCTATAACGCGTTGTGAGTGCGGCGCCCATCATTTTGGAATTAATTTAGGGACATTTTTATAATACGTATAACCAAGTTGGCAAACAAACGCACGACCCACTTAATGTTAAGCAGTTACCGTAGCCTGTAGATGCTTGCAATACCAAAGGCATTGCTATGGTCTTGGCGAACTGATGGTCATTGGGACAAAGGGTGGGGAAGAGAAGAGTTGGGCTTCTGGCTCTCTCATTCATCGTACGAAATACAGCTTTAATAGCTACTTTACGCCGTTCTTCCGTGAGAGGGTACTTCCTCAGTTAAGTCGGTCGGCATATTAGATGTACAGATTGGCTGTACCAGCGTCTAAGCAAATAGTTTTTCGAACGAAAACAAATCACGCATATTTTTTTTTTCTTCCATGAAGTGTTTAGTATGGGAAGATTTTATTATATTAAAATCCAACGCATTTTAAAGTCCCTTGTATTTTCACAAAGAACTATCATAGAGGTAATAAAAACATTGAAAGATTATTATTTCCTAGCGCAGCAGATCTACAGTAAAATAGCCAGAAAAAAGTAGGTTAAAATTATCTCACACAACCTCGCAACCCTGTTATCTCCAACATACAGGATCAACCCGTCGGATTTACAAACTAGGCCTCGTCGAGGGGATTTTACCCCTTCACGTAACCATTTAATGGTTTAAGCGCCTCTCTAGTTTTGTAGGATATGCAGCAAATTATTTTAGCTTGCATGTTAGCTTCCTACTTTACTGAGCTTTAGCTTTCCTTTACGACGTGGTTGATTTAACGATGGTCCGTGATAAAAATCGGACTGAAAATTTGGACGTTGTTTACGTCATTTTTTTATTTTATTTTATAAATATTACTAACAAGCTGTGCCCCGCGACTTCATCCGCGTAGTATTGGATTATTGGGTTTAAAAGTATCCTATATGTTAATCCCGGTTATAATCTATCTGTGTTCCAAATTTCATCCAAATCCGTTCAGTAGTTTTTGCGTGAAGGAGTAACAAACATACATACATACATACATACATACATACATACATACATCCACACTCACAAACTTTCGCATTTATAATATTAGTAGGACTGTACTGTAGCTTAGCTAGTGTTTCTGAATATCAACAGCGTCACCCACCGAGTTTACCTATAGCTAAGAAACATGCTGGTGGCCCCACGTAAAAAAAAATCCATCAAAATTGGTGACGCCGTTTTGGAGGAGAAGAATTACGAATACAGACACACTGGAATTTTAAGTAGATTTAAATCAGAGAATGCTATGAGAGGTGAGAGATAAAACAAGTCTTACATTAATTTAGCACACATTTGTGTGATATGACATACCTAATCGTGGCACAGCTTGCCCAGTGTACATTACACTTAGACAGCCCGTGACAAAGTTATTTAGTCATTTGGATTGCCGCCAAACTCCAATTTTTCATCCAGTAGGTACCATTTGAATCGACTGATTTAAAAGTATACTGACTGTTTTGACACATCTGCAGGGTGTTTCCAAAGTTTCTAAGTAATGGATTGGATGAGTATCGGTCATAGAATTAAATAATATACCTAATTTTTTTTTTTTAATTAGAACTGTCTTTTGTAAAAAAAAACCGCTAATTTACAAAAAGTAATTTGTCTTAAACACATACTCAAACTCAAACATAAGCCAACAAAGCATTTATGACAGACATAATCTACCACCGGTTCGGAATGCCGCTTCCACTGAGAAGATACGGCAAGAAACTGAATGGTTACTCTTTTCAATGAATAAAATATGGTGTACATTCTCATGAACAGCAACGGACTGTGAGCAGGCAACACCATTGTTTTTTATAATATTATATAGGTACTTGTTTTAATATTCGTGGCTGCTACTGTTTTACTACTTACTAACTCCATACAATTATTTTAGGTCATTGGATGTGATCTTAGGCCATAACACAAAAGTTGTGACGGATATTCAAAGGTCCGAAAATATTATTCATATCTGTTACGTATTGTCTGTCTTCAGTGGGCATCTACGTATCAGCTACTGTCCATGCACTGCAGTTATTATTTCGGACTTTTGAAACTACATATAAAGTACCTGCTGTAAATAAAATAACAAGGGTACATATATATTTACTTCTCGTTGTTTCAGTTAGACAAGTAAAGCTTGCTTTGCAAAAGAAAGAAATACATGATCGCAACCAAATCATTAATTTTTTGATTTAAAAAAAACTATAAACCATTTTTTCAACTTATTAGTTTGATTGGCTAATCCGTAATAAAATGTAAATAAGTATATCTGAATATGAGATATACGATTAAAAAAATACGTTTCTCCTTTTTCAAAAGTGGATGACCCATTTGCTGTAATAAAATAAAATAAACTATTCTAAATGTTACCATTATATAGGCTGCATCTTCAACCTACTAGTTTTGTGATTCAGAATTGGTCTCAGTGGAAATTTAGGTTTGCTAAATCACCCCGCTAGTCTATTTATTGGTTAATAAACATATTACGATAGCTTTTTTAAAATTATATTCGCGATAATTTATTTATTGAACTTTATAATACGGCTATGTTTTTTTTTAATGAGAAGGAATGTTATATTAAATTACGATCCTAGTTTGTTGCATGTACTCACTTATTTAAGAATAGGAAGAAACTTGTCCTTGCATTTCTGAAATAGTTCATTCTTTTCGTAGCTACTCTGCTACCTTTCAGTCAAAATTTCATTGAAATGGTCGTAAGAAAACAAACAAACGGTAAGAAATAAACACTTTCAGATTTGTAATACTCTTTAGTGAAAATATAAATAGTTTACATAAAAAAAAACAAGAGTGGCTGGTGAAACTAACACGCATAAACAGACAAACAAGACAATCCGATGGGCATCAAACGTTCACGCCCAAACACATAAACCTAATTTTGTTAAAAAGTTTTGGCGAAGGAAAATAAATATACCGAAAAATACAGGATGTTCCAACAGTCCGAAATAAGTATTTAGGTACATAATATAATGTCTTTAGGGGTAGCCTGAGGTGTCATTTTGTCAAGTCAATGACAATGATTTCTATGGATGTTGATGCTCACTGGCTCAAATATCCACAAATACTTCCAATCATGGCCACCCTAACGCCGGATGGTGTGGCAACCCAGGCCAGTGTCCATAAATCGCGTCAATTGAACACAAAATTGATACTAATCGGTTGAACGGATCCATTTTATGTGTTCGGGAATAGACGAAACGGCTGTAGCAGTAGTTATTAGATAATAGTGATGTATGGGCCAGGTGCATTTTGGGATGTGTGTTTCATTATAAGGAGGGCATGGCTAGCCAAATCATGGTAGTCTGGAAACTGGCCATAATAAAGCCATACAAATAGGTTACGTACATTTTTTTGAAGCGAAGCTTCGGACGTTCGTTGCGCTCGCCGCGCGGCCACTCTATCCGTTGTTAAGCGTCAGTAGCGTTACAGATATATATAGGTATACAGAGTGGCAGCTGCGGCACCCTACGCTTTATACTATAAAGCTTCGCTTACCTAGACGACACTGTATTTTTAAGTAGCTATCCGAATTCACTTCTAAATAAATACTGCAGCAAATATTTTTTGTATATCCTAGTAGGTAGCTATCCCTATTATGGAATAAATATCAGAATATGTTACTAACGTTTCGTAACTACGGAATATCATTAATAATTACGAGGCACTACATAAATCTTTTCTGGACTCTGAAAAGGATACAGTTAGTTTAAGCATATTTAGTATGTGAGGTAGGTAGAAACAAAACAGTTTTGTTTTGCAAACTCCAAAGTTAAAAAAATATAACGAATACATTATGGTAAGTAAGCAAGTAGGTAGGTTTATTTCATAATATATTTTTAAAAATAATGTTCTTTGTTATTTTGAACAAATTAAGATGTAGCAAAAGATTAGCTAGATAAAAACGTAATAAGGCTTAATGGCTGTTTTACGTAAAAATACGTGATGATTTTAATAAGTCGATTAGACAATTATACGAAACAGGTTGTAAAATATGAGGTATTTTTAAAATAATTTAACATGGTCCCCTAGTAATTTTACATGCGTCAATAGCGTAGTGGTTAGAGGGGCCGCCCTTGTAGCTGAGAGGTTCCGGGTTCGATCCCCAACCTGGCATTTAAACTATTGACGTGAGCCACTCCTAACACAAGCATTAACTTAGCTGGAGGGGCTAACGGGAATACTAGCAATGTGATAAACTTAAATTGCTAGTAATCTTTATATAACAAAAAAGAAAATAAGCAATTTGAAGATATTATGTCATATTGACGACCGCTTGGCGCAGTGGTTCGAGCGTAGGGCGCTCGGCTCACTGCACATGGTGGTTGCGGGTTCGATTCCGGCCAGGGCAAATTTCGGAAATGGCCTTTTCGTAATTTGCCCAGGTCTGGGTGTCACTGGGATCGCCCCCAGTCCATTGTACGGTACCCATAGTACAAGCTTTACTTAGTTTGGGACCGTACAGTTGGTGTGTCTGTCTGGCGATATTTATTTATTTATTTTAACTCCCACAAAAACTATGGAACTATACGTATACTCTGTCTTACATCTTTATCATTGAATTTGACACAGCTATTAAGTTGCTCTACCATGAGTTAATCGTTCGCCACTCGCTATCGTCAACGATTTATATTTATACTTGCTGTGCCCCGCGACTTCATCCGCGTAGTATTGGATTATTGGGTTAATAAGTATCCTATATGTTAGTCCCGGTTATAATCTATCTGTGTTCCAAATTTCATCCAAATCCGTTCAGTAGTTTTTGTGTGAAGAAGTAACAAACATACATACATACATACATACATCCACACTCACAAACTTTCGCATTTATAATATTAGGATGACATTTTTTTTGGCGTGACCGCTTTATAATTTTACACTAACAAATATTAAACGCAAACTTTTGCGATTAGCGACCGGTTAAACCGGGTAAAACTTAGGATAGCGCAACAGTTTAATTTCAAATTATTTAGATATTTACGTAATTTTTTTAAATGGAAAAAAAATATGTTTACAAAAGGCTCGAACTTACACATGAACTCAAACTCAAAATTGTTTTTATTCATGTAAGCCAACAAAGCATTTATGAATAGTGCTGGTTCCACTGAGAAGATCCGGCAAGAAACTCAATGGGTACTCTTTTCAATGAATAAATATGCTAGGTGATGCTGTGGGTAACTGTCGCCGGCTACTAATATTATACATAGTAAATAAATAAATATCGCCAGACTGACACACCAAATGTTTGGTCCCAAACTAAGCAACGTTTGTACTATGGGTACACCGTACAATGGACCGGGGGCGATCCCAGTGACACCCAGACCTGGGCAAATTAAGAAAAGGCCCGAGATTTCCGAAATTTGCCCCGGCGGGAATTGAACCCGCAACCACTATGTGCAGTGAGCCGAGCGGCCTACGCTCGAACCACTGCGCCAAGCGGTCGTCAAATGCCAGGCGGTCGTTATATACGGAAACACTTATGATAACAGTAAAGATTGCAACACAGATGTAGGCAATGTTTTAGCCAGTATGTGATATTTAACGGGAGCCCTCACAGCCAGCGGTTGGTCGTGAATTCCGCGACATAACGACGGTAGCCAACGAATTCACCAATGTGGAAAACAGTAACCAATTCGGAAAATAAACTGAGAAAGAAATTTACGACAAATGATTTATGTAGTTCCCAGTAATTTTTAGTTTTGTAAAAGTCGAGGGAAACCACTAGACGCGAGCAGTACAGGACCGTTTGTTTTGAAAAACTTTGAGGATGACATACGAGTATATATATAGAGATAATATTTTGTAATTACAATTTACAGCAAATATTTATTTAATACCTCGTATTCATAAATAAATAAGAACATTTATACAGGATCTTGTAAAAGTCCGCAATAATACTTGAGGTTTGGATGAGTACTGGCTATAGAATTTTAGGTAAGTATTATAGATTTTTGTCTGGAATTATGACTTTTTTACTGTTTTCTAGGCCATTTAAGTTATTATAAATATACATATTCAAAGACTAGTAACTCAGAAAATATGATGGATACGTAGGTATAGTCTGTATCCACGAGGTATCTAAATTAATTACGTGCTTTCGAAACACCCTCTATAACTAACCGTTCACACGACACTGAATCAAAATGCGCCGAGTAAAACCTAAGCTTTTGCATAACAGATACACGGACGCCGGACGTTGCATTTAGGTAATATAAAGCAGAATCGGACATCGATATACCCCTGTCACTATATTCGCCCGTCTGCAAATAGTTCTAGCGACTTTACGAACGAATCCGTACGAGATATAGCTGAAGATACCCGTTTTATATCTATTTTATATACTCAGTGAGGTTTGCTACGGATTTGGGGCGAGCCGAGGAGATTACTTTTTTGTTAGATTGAAAGTAGGAGATGGATTTTGAGGTTATAAGTTTATTTGATATCGTTGGTTTACTCAAACGAATAGACCCTCGGACAAATATTTTAATGTAATCGTATCGCCATAGAAATAACGTGCTGTCACTGTCATTCTTATTTATGTAATCTATCATTGGAGCGGGATAGAGCACATATGTAACGTGACGATATTTAAAAAGTATGGACTCGTACCATTTTGAACCCCGACGAAAAATGAGGGGTGTTATAAGTTTAACATGTGTATCTGTGTGTCTGTCTGATGAACTGATTTTAATTTTGTTTCCTTTCTTAGAAAGGTATTCTGACCAAGAGTGTTCTGAGCTATGTTTCATGAAAATCGGTTCAGCCGTTTGAAAATTATCAGCCCTTTAGTAGTTTAAAAAGTCGTCGTATCGGGGGTTTTCAAAATTGTATATTTAGAGTTATTGGTATTTGTATCCAGAGATATAGTCAAAGTTTGTATCGCAAATCGCACAGCGCCCCTAGCGACCGGTATCCGAAACATTCAAGGACAAAACTTCCCACAAAAATATAGTTAGCTTCAAAAATGGGCCGCAATTAATGTTCTAGGGAAGTCTTGCCATGCCAGAGTGACAGTTATTATCCAACTTGAAACTTTAAATTACTTTTTGAATTCAAAAAGTTTGTAACGAACCGCTGACATTTTAAGTCCTGTTAAAAATTCTATAGTATTGGTACTGCTGGTAAATCCTGCCTGCTGGTAAATCCGCTGCTGGATTTACCAGCAGGCTGAGTAGGCTGGAGCCTAGGGCGGCAGATTTTTGGGACGGCAAATTTGGGGCTAATAGAACTCTGTAACAAATTTTGCCGATGACATTCCCCTCTCACTTTTCATTGTACATTCGGTCAAAACAGCTATTTCGCCGCGCCCCCCAACCAGTAATCGGCCTAATCTAGGACATGACAATTGTAGAGGCAAGGGCGGAAAATACTTTACAGCCTATACCTTGGAAATTTGTAAATCCGCCACTCATAGGTAGTTACTTGTCATCTTAAACTGAATAAAATTTAAACGACTTACTGACAGTTAAAGCACAGCCTAAGCTAGATGGGTCTAGAAGAATAAGACCATTATGTAAAGTAAATGAGCTAGCAAGGATTTTTGAAAATTCACCCCATAGGGGTGTCAATAGGAGATGAAAGTTTGTATTGGAACCTCATCAGCCGTGTACCCCGGCTATTGAACATAATACTATAATATTCGGTTCATCCACTACATTTTGGTTTTAAAATTAAAAATAACACTGTCATCTCCTTGCTGGTATCTTGGTCTCTAGCTGAGATAAGAACAAAGGAATTAATGGTTAAAATACTGCGACTGCAATCGGAAGCCGTGACATTTTGGCAACCCTAGCCACCCTGGCACCAAAGATAAAAGGCACTAAAGAAAACTAACAACATATATGCTGTCTTTAATAACCCCGACAGGGTCGGTAACATGACAAGTTTGTTGGCAAAACTTTTGACAATTAGTGTTTCTAAAAACTTGTAGAAAATACAAGTTGTATTATTGAATTTATGAGTCTGCCTGTAAGTTTAAGGCGTCAATAGCCTAGTAGTTAGAGGGCCGCCCTCGTAGCTGAGAAGTTCCAGGTTCGATCCCTATCCTGACTATTAAACTATTGACGTGGTCCCACTCCTTACACAAGCGATTGGCTTAGCTGGAGGGGCTAACGGGAATACTAGGAATGTGCAGATGGCTGTTGTCTTTAAAAAATCTCCTTCTCATCAGGACTATTTGTCTAAATTCGCGAAATTGGGCTTGTGATGATGTCTCAAGACCGTTTTCGATTAGAGAGTTTGCTTCCAACTCTATTACGTAGCTTTAGTTTGGTGAGCTAGAAGGGCCAGCCCTCGGGTGTCTAAATCGTACGAAATACGGACATATCTAAAGAGCTACTACTCTACCACAATTGTGTAACGACAATCTGATCTGTGCCTGAAAATTGTTCGAGTCCGATATCAATTTGTAAGACTTAGTTATTGAATTTATTAAAAATATACAAGTATATAAACAATTATATTATATGAGGCGTACTTTACTCCGCAATAAAAAGTTTCCGCATAAACTTAACGCTTCATTTGTTGTTGTAAAGTTTTCCAATTGTCAAAGTAATTGTATATGACATAATGTACCTACTATAGTAGGATACTCTATGTTCGATACAGAGACAAGCTACTCGAAGATACTTTCAACTGATGAAATGTTTTAAAGCTATTGAAAACTTAATTCTATTTGAGCGCTGTGAATTGAATTTGCTTTGTATCTGGGAAAGTGATCCATTTCTAGTAGTCCACAATGACAAATATCAGAATTTCATAGCACGACTCTTTTCAAAATTTATACGGAAAATTCATAGTCTGTTCATAGGTATAGATAACAGTTCATATATGGCCTGGCTTAACCGGGGCAGTACCATGCTCTCACAGAAGATCGGCGTAAAGAAGCAATTATTATACCTGCTTCGTACGATGAGCGAGGGTGCCGGTAGAACTAACCTTCCCTCCCTTCCAGTCCCTCTATAGCAACGTGCGAGCAATGCAATTGGTATTGCAAGCACCTATAGGCTACGGTAACTGCTTAACAGTAGGCGAATCCTACGCTTGTGTGCCAACTTTTTTACATTAAAAAGTATATCTCTTAACCGTTATGGATTATGTTTTGTTTATAATGTCATATTTTTCTACCTTTTAAACAATATTTGTTCGTACGTGTTCTTGTTCGTGAGTGTGAACGTGTTCTTGAGTGGAGACCTCGACTCGTCAAGCGTAGAGCAGGATGCCCTCCGACCAGGTGGGATGACGATCTGCGAAAGACTGCAGGCAGATGCTGGATGCGGCAAGCTGAAGACAGGGCGCTATGGCGCTTATTAGGCTCCCCTAATAGGCTATGTCCAGCAGTGGACTAGCATAGGCTGATGATGATGATGATGATGAAACAATATTTGATTCTCTTTTAAAATACTCCAAAGCAGATTTCTGTTTCTGTCAGTTTTATAATAATAAAAATAAAACAGCGGCCTCTAGATTAGGTCAATGTTACTAGTGTTATGGCGAAATTATTAATAGCACTTGACGTAACTTGTTTTCTATAAAAATTGCGACTTTTATTGTTGATTGATTCAAGATTTAAGCAATATTAATGCATATTTGGCACCATGCTCGTGAATCGGTGGGTTTCATTACTGTTTATTTTTTTATTACCAGATAATCGTAAATTAAAAATGGATATGGTTATGCAGAATGGATCCAACCACCCGCACTTCTGCGAACCGAAACCAACCTACAACGACTTGCAGTAAGTTTAGGTTTGTTTTTGGTCTTCAGAAGTATGCGTGGGCGGATCCTTTCTGCATAACTACATCCAATTATAAAATTCAACATTTTATCACGCACCTCTCTGGTATACACATGTGTTGCTTTTTTACGTAACATAAAAAATACAATTGTGGCTTTAGTATTTATAATAGTGCTAATTATGTGGATGGAGTACCTTTTTTTTTTTTTTTATTTGCGCTGGGAAATGCATTTACGCATACCGTCCGAGACCGGGGGGTCTCGGACGGTTACGTGGGGCTCCTGGACGTTGGTCCAGACTACCCACTAAAACCCAGCGGTCTGCCCTCGCCGGCGTTACCATGGAGCGCCACAGGATCGGACATGCGCCCCGTGACGCCCCGGCGGCAGGCCTGGCATGTGGATGGAGTACCTACATCATCATGCTTATTATCCTTTCTGAACTGTTGTCTCTGAGGTGAGGTGTTGGTCATGCTCACTTCAATGTCCTTGTTTGCGGTGGCTTTGTGGAGCGGGTCACCCTCTTCCCTCTATTATGGTTGAGGAGAGTGATGCCGCTTTTCAAGTCATGCTCGTGCGCGGGCGCTGCTTGCGGGGATTGGTCCACTCACTTTCCTCTTAACAACATTGTCGTTAAATACTATTTATTTACTTAGCATGGAAGGCATCACACCAAAGCAATTATCATATTATCCACCCCTGTTTTATCAATTATTATTTTGGTTCGTAAACGTTTCATTTGATGTAAGTATGAGTAGGTATGCACATCACACTAAACTAGCATTCTCATTTTATTTACATTATTAAATATATGATTATTATTTACTATTAGCTATTTAGTGGCAATGGTGTTGCCTGCTCATATTATTTTTTTATGCTGTTCCTGAGAATGTACACCATCTTTCATTCATTGAAAAGAGTAACCATTGAGTTTGTTGCCGGCTCTTCTCAGTGGAAGCAGCATTCCGAACCGGTGGTAGATTCCGACTATTCATAAATGCTTTGTTGGCTTACATGAATAAAAACAATTTTGAATTTTGAATTTTGAAATTTTGAATCACATAAAAAGGGCATTTTTTTTTATTTGAGTGCATAATCGTAATGTAGATCCTACGTAATATATTGTTACCCATGTACCAATATGTTAAGCAGTGTCAAAATATGTTTAGTTTCGAGTCAACAAAATTTACATAAGCGTAGGTATACTCGTATAGGCTTATAAGAATAGGGACTGGTTTAGACTAGAGCTATCGTGACCCGTAACTGCTAAATAACACAAGCGATGTTAAACTTCCACAACCTTTAACAAACATTATAAGCTTGTGACAATGACAGGTGCTGAAGACAAAAACTGGTGTGTGGGAGGGGGGGATCAAGCAAATCCGGAATAATCCGGATATCCGGATTGGAAACGCGACATTTGTACCTGCGTGAGCTCACAATACATTCTTAGCAAAATATAAAATGCAAGCTTAGATGTTGTTGTTTCTTTATTTCTTTATCGGCTGTTATTATTTCCGCCTGTCTATCGCAGTCCTGCAAGCTACATTGACCCTTGCTAACACTTTTATTTATAAAATACTTACGTCAATGCTTACTACAGATTTTATGGCGATAGAGGCAATCTGTAGCTGCTTGACTACAGCTTAGAATAGAATTGTTTTTTAAAAGAGATGATTTTACCATTACTCTGGGACATACACTGTAGCCAGTTGAGTACAGCTCATATACGGGCTGGCTCAACTGGGGTAGTACCACCCACTCACAGAAGATCGGCTTAAAGTAGCTATGATAGCTGTGATTCGTACGGTGAGTGAGAGAGCCGGAAGCCCGGCCCAAAACAACCCCTCTCATCCCTCTATCACAATTACCGCTCCCGCTGAGCTCGGCAGCGTGCGAGCAATTCTATTGATATTCCAAGCATTAATAGACTACGGTAACTGCTTAACATCAATCGGGTGAGATAATTTGTTTGCCGACTTAGTTAGGTACATAAAAAAGGATTTGTTTGAAAGTAATGAAGATTCCGGCCGAGTTCTAGAACTGAGCAAAATCAAACTAAATCTTTTGGGATACGGGATTTATCTTCCCAATTATTGAATACGGAGAGAGAATCTCTCGTACGTAATCTTGTAAATTCTGTACCTATTGGGGATATAGAATAGATACCTAATAGGCCCTAAATCTTATATTTCTATGTAAGTAAGTAGATACTTCAAATCCTAAATATCATTTATGTCATTTCTGTGATAAAATAAATCATATCTGTGATAAAAATAAATCATTTCTGTGATAAAAAATATGACAAAACAAAGCCTCAGACGAAAATAATAATTTAGACAGAGCGCGAAGAACTACCTAGTAAGAGCCAGCGATAGCCAGACGTTCCATATTTTATAAAGGCTCTCAATTTCTCAGACCATGTCCCCAACACAGGTAAGAACGATCATCGAGTATGGAGTTTGGATTGTGGTTACTTGGGCAGTTAACAGGTAGTAAAGGTGTATAAAATAGTACCTCAAATTCGTTATAGTATAAAGCTTAATTTTTATATATTTCCTTCGGAATAACATTAGAAATCACGCCATCCATTGCCGGACACTTAGTGCGGTTTCAACCCCCTGCCAGACACCCCTAAACTTTAATAAATTATGAGTATACTTTCGTCATAGTATAAAAGCTGGGTTTTACATATGTTACTTGGGAACCCATAAAAAAATATTACTTCAACAGCCGGACAGTTTTAATGGTTTTAACATCTTGCCAGACACATTTAAATAGTTATTAAATCATCCAAGTATGAACGCAATAAAACTATTTTTCATTGGGTTTCTTGAACAATTTCGATACACCAAACTCCCTATCTTACTTACTGATAAGTCAATTTGCAAAATATCACCATAATATCTGACATAAAGGGCCGTATCTTTTGATTGCGTTGAATAGAAGCCTATTTTTTTACATCTCCAAGGGATCATAGCATTTGATAATTGATATTAATTTTTACTTGATAACTTTATCCGTTTCCGAGAAAAAGGGCCTTGATTAACAGGCAGACGGACAACAAAGTGATCTTATAAGGGTTCCGTGTTTTCTTTTTGAGGTGCGGAACCCTAAAACTATATCCTGTACTGTAACTACATCCTGTGGGAGTGCAGTCGCCAGCGACTGCACTCCCACAGTCCGTTCGTTGTGCCAGCACAACGAACGGACTACTATGCTAAATAGCTTGCAAGTGACATCTGGAGCAGTTTATTACACAGACCTTGTGGAAACCAGGGACAATTTCCGTGCGTTCAAGCGCTTTAGCCATACCTATTATTGGAATCAAGTATAATCAGCTCAGGAGGTTAGGTCCAATTAGTCACATTACGATCCGTGGTGCCTTACAACTGGGCCCTTATTACACTAGCTACTTCAATTGCAATAGAAAAGCAAATGCAAGCGATTGAACGCTAATTAGCTTTCAAACGCTTGGGCAAATGTTTGGTATTCCACTAGCGGCTGAATTGCGATCGAAGGCTTGGTAATTTACTATAATTTCGTCATAATATAATACCGTCAGATGATACGCAGTAATAGATGGCATAGACAAAACGCCCTATCTTACTCACATCCGCTTGAACAGTTGTCACCTCGCCCTCGCGCCTACAGACTTTAAATGTGTCTGGCAAGATGTAAAAGCCATTAAAACTGTCCGGCTGACGAAGTAATATTTTTTTAGAGGTCCCCAAGTAACATATGTAAAACCCAGCTTTTATACTATGACGAAAGTATACTTATAATTTATTAAAGTTAGGGGTGTCTGGCAGGGGTTTGAAACCGCACTGCAATGGATGACGTGATTTCTAATGTTATTCCGAAGGAAATACAGGCTATTTAGCATAGTAGTCCGTTCGTTGTGCCAGCGACTGCACTCCCACAGGATGTAGTTACAGTAGGATATAGTTTTAGGGTTCCGCACCTCAAAAGGAAAACACGGAACCCTTATAAGATCACTTTGTTGTCCGTCTGTCTGTTTATCAAGACCCTTTTTCTCGGAAACGGATAAAGTTATCAAGTAAAAATTAATATCAATTATCAAATGCTATGATCCCTTGGAGATGTAAAAAAATAGGCTTCTATTCAACGCAATCAAAAGATACGGCCCTTTATGTCAGATATTATGGTAATATTTTGCAAATTGACTTATCAGTAAGTAAGATAGGGAGTTTAGTGTATCGAAATTGTTCAAGAAACCCAATGAAAAATAGTTTTATTGCGTTCATACTTGGATGATTTAATAACTATTTAAATGTGTCTGGCAAGATGTTAAAACCATTAAAACTGTCCGGCTGTTGAAGTAATATTTTTTTATGGGTTCCCAAGTAACATATGTAAAACCCAGCTTTTATACTATGACGAAAGTATACTCATAATTTATTAAAGTTTAGGGGTGTCTGGCAGGGGGTTGAAACCGCACTAAGTGTCCGGCAATGGATGGCGTGATTTCTAATGTTATTCCGAAGGAAATATATAAAAATTAAGCTTTATACTATAACGAATTTGAGGTACTATTAAAGTGTCTAAACTGTTGCGTGCTATTATCTTCATTTAGCCATTATGTAGTAGGTATAAGTATATGTCATATTATTTTCTTGTTTATTTAATGTAATGTATATGTTTATAAGTTAATTTTATGTAAGTACACCTCCGTATTATTTTTTCTTTAGATCCTCTCCATCCTAAGGTTGCCTGGTAGAGATCACTTTTAGTGATAAGGCCGCCCATTTTCCACTTTATGTGTAAATTATTTAATTATTTGTAAAAATTCTGTTTTCTAGTGGTGGACTAATAAAGAGTTATCTAATCTAATCTAATCTAATCTACCTGTTAACTGCCCAAGTAACCACAATCCAAACTCCATACTCGATGATCGTTCTTACCTGTGTTGGGGACATGGTCTGAGAAATTGAGAGCCTTTATAAAATATGGAACGTCTGGCTATCGCTGGCTCTCGCTCTATAGTGTGAGAACCCAGAATTAGTTATTCCAAATAGCATCAATCCATATTCTGAGTAGCTCATGTGTTTTAAATTTGTTATACGACACTATACGGAATAAATACAATTATTATTTCATATGATCGAGTATCGCAAACAGCGATCACCAAATATTAAACAAGGATCTGCATTTATGCTATTGCTTCTGCTAGCTTCAGTCACTCTACAAGCTCTGTCTATGTTATTCTTTTCATCTGAGGACCACGCATACAACTTATTACTTTCAGTGGTTCCCAGTGGTGGGAAGTGTAAATAGACTCTGTGTGGACCATATATAGGTATGGCTTAGAAATATGGGTTGACGATGACGTCATAATGTTGACACCACGTCCACAGGGCTGTCAAAGAAAACTGGGTCATCAAGCATGCAAACGCCATCTTATACGTTCCATTAAAAAAAAAGCATGAAACACATTATTAATTAAATCGTACTTTAATTTACTGTGTCACCTACTTTTATATGTTAATAATTAGGAAATACCAGAATTTAGACACTTTTGTGTCCCTGACATTCTACGATCAGTCGGATGAGCCAAGGTGAACAATTCTATGTGTCACGCAAGATGTTATGATATATCATAATCAGTGTATACGTAAAAATTTTTTTTTTAAGATTTTTCCAAGCTACGTTGCGAACAGAATCACATAAACGCATTTATATTCGTACACCAACTACATATTTATTAGAAAATGTAAGGCACGTATTAATAAATCGATCTCAAGTCTGAGTGCGGTCTTAAGTATGCATTTGACATGTCATTTTGTACTGGAATGACATACGAATTACATTTCCAAGATCACACTCATACTTGAGATCGATCTATTAATACGGGCCTAAAACACTTGAAGGGGATCTTATTAACTGTGTCGACTAAGTGGAGACTCCAATGTTATTAGTTTGTTTTTAACCCCCGACGAAAAAAGAGGGGTGTTATAAGTTTAACATGTGTATCTGTGTATCTGTGTGTCTGTCTGTGGCAACGTAGCGCCCAAGCTGATGAACCGTTTTCAATTTTGTTTCTTTTGTTAGATAGGTATTCTGATCGAGAGTGTTCTTAGCTATGCTTCATGAAAATCGGTACAGCCGTTTGAAGATCATCAGCTCTTTTGTAGGTTAAAAAGCCACATTCACGGCCAAAACCAACTTCCACGGCTCGAATCCGTTCGAAATTTGGGCTCATTGGAATAATATCTTTGCATCACTTGAGAACGGCTGAAACTATTTCGCTTTATTATATTTTTAAATGATCGCAATAGTCTGAACTGGCTTTTTACAATATTATAAATTTGAAAAGTTACCCGGATTCTGGAAAAAAGGTATATTTTATCAATTTTTATATGAGATTTGTGTATGAACTAAAGACGTTCCATAAGTCACGTGTCAAATGAGGGATACGCGCATGCGTTAAATTTTGTATATTTTGTCATGTCATTTAATGGTCATGGAATATTACGCAATAAAATTCTAGAGGGCGCTGCTTCGCCATTGAGAAAAATACAGAAAAACAAATCAAATTTGAAATAATTTTAGCGTTATTGAAAATTCTTCCCCTGGGCTGCTCCCGTCCACCTACTAGAGTTATTACATCAAATTGATAATCTTTTACTAGGAATTAAACCTCCGTGGCATCAATATTGAGATTCTTTGTCTCTTGTCTATTCTAATGTCAATGATTATAATGTCATAACAAGATAATGTCTCATACTTTTACACAGATTTTCTGTTCCTAATTGTACATTGGTTATCTTAGATTATAAATGAGGAAACCAAAACGAATGATGTAAATGGCGCTTTCATAATCTGGCATCGAAACTAGTTGTACCAGATGAATTTGCGAGATGAGCTATGAATACTGAGCTACGGGAGCTACGCAAATCTCGCTAACTTAATTATTTGGAAGAACTAGGTAAAGTATACATTTGATGAAAAGGTCGTCGCATCGGGGGTTATTAAATTTTTAATTTAGAGTTATGTTTAGATCTTTCCCAATCTATTCAATTAAACTTTCAGAACATAAAAAAAAGTTCGAACATTTTTATTTGCGCTGCCCCTTTTAGAGTTCCATTTTTAAATAATACTTAATGCAAAACTTGCCAAAAAACCTGCCACAAAGTTTTATTTTCCGATGATCATGTCGCTACTGTCGATGACAAACTGTCAAAGTAAATGCCGTTTTTATAATAGGAACGTCAGTTGAAGTCTTGACCACCGCAGTGAGCGGCATTCAGTCCGAGATTTCCCTTCCATATATATCGTAAGAAATTATTTATATACCTACCTTTTGGTATGAACATGGGTACGCTAAAAAGTGAAACATGTTTATTTTATTTACAGTACTTAAGTATTAACTTATTTGATAATTTATTTACTGTTACCACATAATAATAAAACATTACGGTATAGCTCCCGTGTGTAGGCACGTAATGTCTGATATAAAATTTTATAACCAACACTGGCGGGTCCTACAGTCAACCGCCCATTCTTAAAAATGAAACAAAACACTTCGATAACTAAGTTCCCTCGGTCACACACGGCTAATATTTTATACTGCATACTGTCACATTTTCGTTAAAAGTTATATGTATCGCAATATATAATTTGTATTTTATTAAAATTATGCCCCTACGGAACCATGAACAGTTGGCTCTATTCTATCTTGATTACTCTCTTGTTTTTCTGGCGTCCATTTTGTCGCCTTCGATTTTATTACGCCTACTTATTGTTCAAGTTAACCAAAACTTCTGTTTTTTATTGACTGAAAATTTAGAAGTTCCTATAAGTATTTCGTTAAAATAATGGCGGCCGAAGAATTTTGGATAATTTATTTTTATCGTACAAGTTTTAATTGCTAAATTTACTGAACGATGGTTTTGATGTGGGCCGATTTATTTTTATAACGCCTTCAAATGTTTGCACTTTTGCTATCTCTATTAATCTTGACAACCTAATTCCATAAGGATTAGCTTATATTTGTTGTCCCATTCCATTTTTGAAAACTTTACAAATTCTAGTATCTGTAACTTAATTACAGTGGTTGAAAACATTTTTCTAAAAAACCTCACCTATTTCATAAATTGTAAAATAATCTTATTAAATTAAATAAAAAGTGTAAGGCGATCTTGAGGGCAGAATGCCTCGGGCTTGCAATTAAGCGCAGATTTCCCTGCTGGCTTCTACTCTTTTATTATAAACCCGATGGCCGATATAGACCGGCTGTTTATTCAAACGCCTTTTATTGAATCGACCTATATGATTTATGATCCAGTTTTAGTACCGAATGTTTATAATCTGTGTTTTTCCCACGCATTTCCTGTCGTAGTCAGTTCGTAACTTTTTATAAGATTTTATGTAACTTAATTGTATGTTAAAGTAAATAAAATATATAAAAAATCTTCCCATGTCCTTTGTGGTATAATTAATGAAAGGTGCCTCATCTCACAACTAATTAACAATTAATTTATGTTATAATTTATAAGCGATGATTAGAAATGATTGGATATTATACTAAAGACAAGGTAAAAAAAAATTTAGCATATCTATGGTATAATAATTGAGCATATCTATGGTTTCCTCAAGTTATCGTTATCGTTACGTGTTGCAGAGCATTTCCTGACGTAGAGTAGACGACATGTTACAAACTCGTTAGTCCTGTATTTACATGACTGATAAGAACCGCTGATAATAGGCGTACTTGCATATGAATGCAGCTTGAACCATTTTCAACCGACTGCGGAAAAATTAAGGTAGGGTTGGAATAAATAATAAATATCGCCAGACTGACACACCAACTGTATGGTCCCAAACTAAGCAACGCTTTTACTATGGGTATCGTACAATGAACTGGGGGCGATCCCAGTGACACCCAGACCTGGGCAAATATTAATTATATCGATGATGAAATCCTTTAACAAAATGTTAAAAGACAAGCCCGATGAGTTTCTTGCCGGATCTTCTCAGTCGAGGTCGCGTTCCGATCCGGTTGTAGATAAAAGAAAAAATGAAAATTGACAATTTGTAAATGCCCCCCGTAGGCCTTAATAAAATAAACGCTTTTAATTTGAATTTAATCCTTGATAAGGTGGCTCTATTGGTCAAAAAATTAAGAAAATAATACGTAATTTAAAATTGAATTAAATACTTCTTCAGTTATTTAAAACACCAGAAATACAAAATAGATTACGTAATATTGAGCTATTAGGATATATCGATTTAAATAAATATCGCCAGACTGTCACACCAACTGTATGGTACCAAAGTAAGGAACAACGCTTATGCAATGGACTGGGTGTCACTGGGACGATCCCAGTGACACCCAGACCTGGGAATATTACGATAAGGCCATATTCGAAATTTGCCCCCATCGAACCCGCAACCACCCTTTATCAAAGCCCGATGCAGTGAGCCGAGCCGCCTATGCTCAAACCACTGCGCCAAGCGGTCGTCAAATGTTGCCACTCTACACGTATTATTATAGATATTAAAACATGAGATACTTGCCACATTTGCGCATAATCTAACTGGCAACCCCCTCAATGCCACAGGGAGATGTTGAGTATTGTCTTTCCGGATCATTAACTTAATGTGTTACTGAAAACACCCTGTAAACTCCCTACATAAATGTCTGAAATTCTACTTGAGTAAAAATAATGATTATTATGACCCATGAAAGTAATTTTGTTTGAAATATTATGGGAATAACGGTGGCCATGTACAAAACAGGCCTCAAATGAAATACATTTTTTTTATTATATTATTAAGCCGGTAAACATGCGTACGACCCGACTTCCCCTCACTATATCCCACTGCCCTTCAGGTTAGCAACGTGCGAGAAATGCCACAAGCATCTACAGGCTACAGTAACTGCTTAACATCATGCAGGTCGTACGCTTGTTTGCTAACTTAGTAACGTAAAAAAACTCACAACGAACTTCGCAAGTCTTTCAAATGTTCGTGCAGGTTTATTATCCTCAGAATCAAGTCATATATTCATTATAAGAAATTAGATTTGAAATCCGAAGAGTGCGAGCCGGGGTTTGAACCTGCACCCCTTCTTTCCAAGACTTAGTATTCTATCAACTTTGCCATAATTGGTGTAAAAATGCTAGAGTTAGACAGCATCCAGTTTAAAATCAAGTTATCGATTTTGTAATCGAATACCGCTCTTAGAACATTGACAAAAGCTTTGAGATTGTTCTTGAAGTGGATAATGCACTCGGATCAATTTTCAGGTTGTTTGTGAAACTATGTAAGTATGCATTTCCTGGCAGTCTCTACCACTTAGTAGAGTGACCATATTTTTATAGGTTTAATAATTACAAAAAAACATGGTGGCAGTGGTAAGGTAGCCAACCGACTACTGATTATATACGGACTGGCTCGACCAGGGTAGGTACGTTTTCACAAAAAATCGGCGTAAAGGACCTATTATAGCTGCGTTTCGTACGACGAATGAGAAAGCCGGAAGCCCAACACTGGCAGAAAGCTGTTGTAATAGGGAGTAACTTAGGCTACTTTAATTTTTGAAAAACAATTAGGGTTCCGCGTTAAAAAATAAAAACACATGAAATCAAAGAGTATCTCCGAAACGGGGGGACCGATTTTGACGGGACTTTCACTGGTAGATAGCTGATGTTATAAGCAGTAATTTCTATTTTAGAAAAACAAAATTTAAAAAATTGAAAAAATGGGTTCTGTCGTGCGGGCTCAGAACGCGGGAGCGGGCTTTTTTGTTGAGTTAAATTCCACGCGGACGAAGTCGCGGGCTCAGCTAGTCCTACATAAAAAATAACAATTATTTTTAACATATTGTGAAGTATTTAAAAAAAAAAAAAATTTGTATACAGAGTTTTCGCTAATCAAGTTTCCTTAAACGACTCAGTTATGACGTCATTTCACTTAATGCCGAAACTTCAAACGTCTGTATTTTTGGCAATTTTTATATTAGTTTGGAATTTATTTTACTGGTAGTAATCGTAAAGTATAATTATGCAATGAAAATCACTATTACCACTGTGTTGTTTTTATTTAATTTATCTTCTGTGTTAGGAGGGGCGTAATTAAAGTCAAAGTCGAATCGTTTACTTTGTTTAGACCTACGGGGGCACTTACAAATTATCATTTAATTACATATTTTCCTAAAGTTTAGAACCGGATCGGCAAGAAATTCCGCAGGCTTGACCTTTACAATTATTATAAAAAAAATCCTCAGTTGCTTATAATAATAAATTATATTAATTTATTAATTGGTGCAAAGAGTCGGTATTACATTGAAGGATAAATCATTACTATGTATTCCATTACGCATCAGAATCAAGTGATAATGGTCTTCGTTCGTACACGCATAGCTAAAGTTTTATTGGTTTTTATTGATTTGGCTATACAGCTAATATATTTATAGCACCCACCATTTACTACCATTGACGCATATCATGTTATTTGCATGGTATTTGACGTCCATTGTGTACAGTCGCGTTTAGAAATGTTATCTCATAATAGTGCCAAAAATAGTAAATGGTTTTTCCTCCAAAGAAATAAAATCAGCTGTCCGAAACAAAATATAAACGAGCTTTGTTTGTGACTAACGACATTTTAGAATATAGTTAAGTAACGATCCTTCCTTCACCTTCACGTTAAGGCCTTCACTTCGCCTTCCAAAAACGCTTGCGAAATCTATAGAATCGTTGTGCATTGCGAAATAATAGCCATGGAATTTCTTGCTCATACTTAGCCATAGAATAAGCTTTTCTAAAGAGGTTGTTGAGTCAAATTATAACATCATTCTGTGTCATTTTTACTTAGACCATTTAAATAACACCTCTCTGCATTTTTACCGTGTCATAAAAAACAATGACTTTTAAATAAATGAATAAAAACTATTTTGATTCCGATTTCACCAATTAGTTTTTATTTTTTTATATTTATTTCGCACTTCCGCTATCGACGATACTAACTTTTATCTCATGGTATAGGCGTTTTTACCACTTAGTGAAAATGCTCACTGCGTGATAGATGGCTCACGAAACTCGAGGATTCTCCATAAATATATGAGGTTTACGGTTTTATCGGTACACTGGATCTATTGCTTGAACTGGGTTATGGTAAGGCAGTGGATACAGTGATAGGAAATTGCGAAACCGATTATGAGACAGACTTACAGTTCTTTTCATGAAAAATACAATATTTTATAAATTATTACTAATTGATTTTCTGTAGGTATGCAATTAGTATTCAATGACAATTTGTAAGTGACCCCGTGGGCCTAAACAAAACAAATTATTCGAGTTTGAGTTTCAAAGTTCTAATAGTTTAGAAATCGCTTCAGCATCCAACAAGTCCTCTCAACAACGACATACTAATCGTAGATATCCAACAATTTGTTTGGTACAGTTCAACAATAAATAACACAAGTATAAGTTTTCAGCGTCGTTTTCAGCTTTTCAGTTGGAAACGGTTTGTCATTTGCATTCTGTTGTTTCAACTGAAATATTGAACAAAAATGTACTATCCTGCTACATAGTTGCAGTACTATTTTAAGCTTTAACAAGCAAGCTTTAAAGCTGCAATTTGCTTTGAATAGGTAGTTGTCTGCGGTTGAAACTGTCATGCTTCGTCACAGAATACTAGCGAAAAGTTTATTGTGTATGCTGTGTTGGCTGTGCTAATGGTTATCCAGATAGTAGTAAAGTGATTTAAACTATGATGCTCGCGTAACAAGGTACAATTCTGCAGTGACATATTTCTTGTTTGATAGATTTATGCTTGACGTTTACCATAACGTTTATTTCAATGACAAAGAACGTACAGTTGAACATTTAATGGTTGTTTTTACGTTAAAAAATCGCTTTTTGGTTGCACGGAAACTATTGTGTGAGTTTGTTACTATAACGAGGGTATTTTAAAATGTATGTTAGTAGTTATTTATAAAGGCGACTTGACTCTGAGTTTGTTTATCCTCCTGCCATTAAGAACGAGTATATTGTTCCATTATAAGATGAATATTTCCTTTATGACACACTGTACTTAATGAAATAAATATTTTTATCTTTTTAATATCTATTCATATGGACAGATTAATATCTGAGGTAGATACTACCTGAAAGCGAAGATTGGGCCGTGCATTTCAACATTCTACATCAAGAGGTTAACCAATCCCATTAGTGCAGATTTTACAATATTTTTATCGATACGGAACTCAACATAATATTAAAAAGTCGCAGAATGTAACCGCCCATTCTAGATTAGTGTTTCGGCGAGATCAAAGCTCTGGCCCGCCGCCAGACCGCCCGCCTGTACGCTCGAACACACAAGTGATAACTATCGCGAAAACGAATGATATTTTTTAACTAACGGAGACTATTGTTTATAGGTACCTATTGTATTTCCTTGCATTGTAGTAACTTGTTCCTTCAGCTACTACCTATTATATAGAACTAACTGTTACAAAGAAGTTAGTACTTAACATCTATTTAAGAGGTTTAGCTTTGCGTAACCGATAACAATTATAAAGTTGTATACTACCTATCCTTGCATTATGTCGTATGTGTAGGTTCTAATGCAAATTTTCTTGAGTCTGCTTATTATTTACTAGCTGAGCCCGCGACTTCGTCCGCGTGGAATTTAACTTAACAAAAAAGCCCGCTCCCGCGTTCTGAGCCCGCGCGACGGGACCCATTTTTTAAAATTTTGTTTTTCTAAAATAAAAGTAGCCTAAGTTACTGCTTAATACATCAGCTATCTACCAGTGAAAGTCCCGTCAAAATCGGTCCAGCCGTTTCGGAGATTACACGGAACAAACACACAGACAGACAGACAGACAGACAGACAGACAGACAGACAGACAATTATTTTTTTTATAGCGTTTTTGCTATAGGTGTCATATGTACTTTCATATGCATTTAGTGAATAGGTCTAATTTTGATATAACAAACAGACACTCCAATTTTATTTATTTGTATGTATGTATAGATGACTTACCGATACCGATTGGTAGTTATTTATAATTAATTTCTGAGTATGACTTGGATTGGGTTAAGGAAAAAATAATTTGGTTGTGCATAATTTATGAATTTGTAGTATTACACATTTAAAATTTTCGGATTCATAATTAATTATTATTCATAATTTGACATTTATTTATTCAGCAATAAAAACACAAGCACATAACTTATATTACTAGCAAATATGGAGCTTCAAAACATTTCAATTTTATTCAGTAGTGAGTAGATGAAACATTACGATAAAAGTGGATAGTTTATCACGAAATAAACGTTCGCAAAAAAGGTCGGAAGTCGCGATAGCCATCGCTCTTTGATCCCGCGACGAGATGAAAACGATTTTAAGCGCCGGGAAAACTTGTTTTTTCTTAGTAGAGTAGAGTAATAATAGATTGCGTCCTTGCTTTAAAGAAATATTTTTTGGCGCGGTGTTGATCAAATGTAGTTAAATTAGGTTAACACTTAAAATATAATTTATATTGAACAATTTTCAGTAGGTACTTTCCAAAATTACGGCTTTTTATTATTATTTGTAGTAGTACCATTCATTACTATGGTATAGTCATTCAATTTGAAAAATACAAAAGAAACAATTATTGAATTTTATCAATGATTTGATTGTATTGAATTGGTAAGTATTTGCATGAATTAATTAAAATTAAATTATAAGCAATTTTGTTCATGAATGTACGTCACACTACATTACGTGCTTCTTACACGCATGTTATAAATATTAATATCATTATCGCGAGGTCGTTTTGCGGTGTCTAGATAATGGGATAACATAGAAGGGTACGTCTATTGACATTGATCATTGTAAAATCACTTTTATGCATTTGTTATAAGGTCGAATTCCAAACGAGGATACACTTTAAGGTTAGAGCAGCTCTTGCGCTACCAATAGATCTGTAAAACACCTATTATGAAGAGGTTTAACAAATGTATTGCTTGAACTAGTAAAACCCAGACTAAGGAATATTACATGAACGCCATCTTCGCAATTTACCCTGACGGGAACCGAACCCGCAACTGCACGCAGTCACAGATTAATAGAATTTTAGAATATCTAATCAAGGTCGCGGAACAGAGAAGCTCAATTTAAAATGAACTCAAAATAAGTATGTGGGCCAAATACTAAAACTTCCACTCAGCTGTTTGAGACGTAGCACTCAAATATGAGTTGCGTTAAGTGCGCCGGTTTATCACTCAATTAATAACATAAATTTTTGAAAACCTCATTTAAAAAAATGTCGCCTATTTTATTATACATTTGCGAATACTCGTATTGTGTTATTGCGTTCATTTCCTGTTGTCCACTATACAACGTTGTCGGTCTGTCTGTACGTCAAACGACTGAAATAACATCGCTTTTCTGTTACATTTCAACGGTATTCTGTAATATTATATCACGCGCCTACGAGGGGGAAACTGAATGTCAACTTTTATAATCACGTGAGTAGGTTTAAATTGCAATGCCGATGAAAGAATGATTAATGAATTGTGTGTCGGCAAATAATTAGTGCTAAAGTGTCCTATTTTGTGAAATAAACATTGTTATTATTGATGTGCGTTCTGATGAGTGTCGAAAGTGGTGATTTATGATAAATCAATCTCAAGTCTGAGAGCGGTCTTAAGTATACTTTTGTCATGTCATTTTGTACTGGTATGACATAAGAATTTCATTTCCAAGATCGCTCTCAGACTTCAGATCGATTTATTAATACGGGTAATTAATTTGCTGATAACTGATTAGGTCGCTGGTGGCTTTTTATGCGTTTTATGAATTGAGTAATACACAGCTTTTCTAGTTCACGTTTTCCCAAAGAGAAAATATTTATTTTTTTAAACCATAGACAAAATATCAAAGACAAACATTAAGAATGTTATACATTTACCAACGGGCCTAAATGTATTTTGTTTATGTAAGCAATTATTCCTGTTTATGAAATAGACTGAAGTATTGTGATATGTATCTGTCATTAGACTGTATTTTTGTGAAATACAACCCTGATATTTAATTTGCAAAAATCCTACTCGTTTAATTCTGCCGACCAGTTGCTTAATGAACAACTTAAGTAAAGCAACAAGTAAAGTAAAACAAAGACAGCAAATTTACTCGTTGCCTACTTTTACTTTTAGTTAGGCTGACCGTCCACTAAGCGGGCCTGGGCAGGCCTAAGCCGGGCAAGCTTAATTTCCTTTCAACTTGAACCTAGAGAATCTGACGAAATTAAGTGATCCTATTGCTCGAAGCGAACGGGTCCGGTTCATAGTACAGCCAAATGGACGGTCACCCTTAATGTTACCAACTTCGATTTTACCCAATCTATAATCAACTGATTCTGAAATCATCGTCTAAGGGCCCTCTCAAAAAACGTTGGAAACTCTGGTTAAATCAAATATTTAAAAATGTTTAAGCACAAATTGATAAAACCTGGAGACGCATTTTATAAAGGCTCCGTAGCGTTTAAAGGCTTTTAGTGTTAAGATAAGATGACGTAATTTTATGTAAGTTATGTGATAAGTACTTAATGTAAGCCTGAGTTTATGTAAAATTATACAGCGTTAGTGATATTGCTGCTATTTCGTTTGCGTTAAAATTTGTTTATATTTTTGTTCATCACCTTTCCATGATCAAACTCATGATAAAATCGAGGCACTCAAATTTAAGAACTGCTTATTTTAAACAACCCCCCTACCACACAAAACCATACAAAAATGACATAACGACGTTTCAAATAGCTGAGCGGGACACGGCCGTATTCACAAACATTACTATGAGATATCATAGTGCGCGCAAACGCACAGCTAATTGAGATTTGTCAAACTTCCTCTAGAGTTTGTCCCTTACTTAAGAGTATTCTTGGTTAGTTATAGTACTTAGATTTTAAACGGTGGTAGAGCCAAGCTGTAGCCAATCGACAACAGCTTATATACAGCCTCGACCAGGGTAGTACCACTCTCTCACAGAAGGTCGCCGTAAAGTAAGTTATCTTCTTCCCCTCCCTCTGTCCCACTCTCCTTCAGTTCGGCAACTTGCGTGCAATGCCTTTGGTGAGTATTGCAAGAATTTATAAGCTACGAGAACTGCTTAACATCAGGCAGGTCGTACGGTTGTTTGCTGACTTTGTTCTATGAAAAAAATGCTTGTTATTTAAACATTTGAACACTACTTTACGATGGGCCACAAACACACAGATTTATTCACTTTAAAAAGCTGCCTGTTCACTCTACGACATGTTGACAAGTGTCAGTTGTGAACCGTGGACATTGTGTATGAGAGTCTGCCTCGTGATTGGAAAATGTAAATCGAGGCGCTGTGTCGAGGTTTCCGTTAATGGGAATAAGAAATTGGGTCACGGGATGAAATTTCTTTAACAATGGAGATAGTTTGTTTGTGTTGTCTGGAGCCGCTGGAATCTTCGTTATTGGTCTTGTTGGTAGACGACGTCGTTTTCCGTCATTGTATGTCGCATCGAATGAAAGAAGTTCCTAAATTTGAGTTGTGTTCGATTTAGCTCCTTTTGAAATGTGGTCGTTATGGAATGGGGTTGTTTTGAAATGTGGTCGTTTTGGAATGTGGTCATTTTGGAATGTGATCGTTTTGGAATGTGGCTATTTTGGAATGAGTCATATCGAAATGTGGTCTCGTGTATTTGAGATTAGCTTTTTAGAGCAATGGACATTTTGAGTAAGATATTGCAAAATTTTGATTTATGGATGTGGTTATGGTGCCGAAATATGTCTGCCGTGTAAGTATTTCCCAAATTGTGGTCAAAAGTGGATGTTTCTTCAACTGTTTAAAGGGTTTGAGGTTTTTGAACGCGTTGAAACTTCCTGAGTCTTTCAACAATCACGATTGTGAAGCTAAATATCGATAACTAGCGGCCCGCCCGGCGTCGCACGGGTACATTGCGGTTACATTATTCGAGTTTTAGTAAGGATCCCTAATTTTTTTGAAAATATATTAGAGCCTATGTCACCCCGGGATAGTGTAGCTTCCCAACAGTGAAAGAATTTTTCAAATCGGTTCAGTAGTTTCGGAGCCTATTCATTACAATCAAACAAACAAAGTTTTCCTTTTTATAATATTAGTATAATATATTGAGGTCAGTGGCATTTCCAATCCCATTTAGGTGAACTATTCAATAGCCATTAGCATCCAAAATATTTTTACAAGTACAGTCAACAACAAATATTTGGTAGAGTATTTTTTGCTTTAACATAAAATATTGGGTCGGTTGATTTGTAACAAATGTACGAACCCACAGGAAGATAAAATTAAGTCATCAAACGATTGCCGTTTAAAAATATCACGTATATTTATGATTTGCCAAAGTAAAAAAAAACTTTATTCACTTTTTCGCTGGCCAAATTTTCTTAAAACATACAAGAATGTCCAACCAAAAAATACGCTCATGTTTTTTTTTTGTATATATGTGTGCCTAGTATTCAAAAGAATAAACTTTATTTTTACTTTGGAAATATATTTTACGCGTCTTTCGGTTTAATATGATCACTGTCACATGTCAAATCAGTACAGCTGGAGATTTGCGAGACAAGTTCTCAGTTTGAAAGGCGATTTGTATCCCGAGGGTTGCCAACACAGCAATCAAACTGTCTGCAGCTCGTAAAATGGACTTCGACGCCTTTTGATGTTTAGACTTGTTGTCACCATTCCGCACGACATAATCTATGACTATTTAAAGGCATTAAAAATCTATAAAGGCGTCAATATCAATGTGGTTTGAAGGGCCGCCCTCGTAGCTGAGAGGTTTCGGGTTCGATCCCATCCTGGCCATTAAACTACTGACGTGAGCCCACTTCTAACACAAGCATTACCTTAGCTGGAGGGGCTAACGGGAATACTATTAATATTATAAACTTACATTGCTACAATAAACTTTTAAAAAAAAGCGATAGAGTGTTAAAACCCTTTGATAATGAATTGACTCTACATTATGATTCAGTTTATTCTATAAACATTAATTAACGACTAGTTAAGGCTTAACAAAATAAGACTAATGTAGTTAAAATTTGCGTCGCTAAGCTTGCAAATAACATTGTATCTCTTAACTTAGAATGTTCCCAAAGCATTCACACATTTGCGTCGTGTCCACGAGATTGATATAAGCTTTGTAGGCTTATTTCGATCCTAGACCGGGAATTTTCCAATAAATACCATTTTTCGCTCGCCCAAGCGCGGATATTGTGATTGGGAACGGATGAACGGCGAATTTTTGTTCATTAACTGCTTTTATGGTTCAAGAAGCTTTAGGAATTGTATGTAAAGTTCAATTTATATCCTACTTATCCTACTAATATTATAAATGCGAAAGTTTGTGAGTGTGGATGTATGTATGTATGTATCTATGTTTGTTACTCCTTCACGCATAAACTACTGAACGGATTTGGATGAAATTTGGAACACAGATAGATTATAACCGGGATTAACATATAGGATACTTTTTAACCCAATAATCCAATACTACGCGGATGAAGCCGCGGGGCACAGCTAGTAATATTATAAATGCAAACGTTTGTGAGTGTGGATGTATGTTTGTTACTCTTTTACGCAATAACTACTGAACGGAGTTGGATAAAATTAGGAATATAGATAGTTTATAACCTGGATTAACATATAGAATACTTTACTCAAATCTACGCAAACGACGTCGCGGGCAGTAACTAGCTATTATAATATATAGTTTTATGTCTTTATCAATGACGTCAAGATTATAAAAAATTACTCCATGATGCGGTGACAAATATTCCTTGATGTACAAAGATGATTCACGGGGGTAGACCCAAGCTGTCCTACCCCTCCCGTTGTGCCCCTCCCCGTCAGGACGGCAACGTGAAAGTAATGCCTTTGGTATTGTAAGTGTAAGCTACGGTAACTGCTTAACACTACGCGAGTCGTACGCTTATTAGCTTTATTACAAAAAAAACAATAATAACTTTTTTCACAAATCTCCTATGGGATGGATTTTCAAAATTACTTTCTTAGTGCTTACCTACGTAGTTCCATAAGGAGCTCAACGTTTAAGGCTGTGTGTTGTGTGGCAATGAGAGATGAGAATTTTATGCCAATAAATAAATAAATAAATAATAAATATCGCCAGACAGACACACCAACTGTACGGTCCCAAACTAAGCAAAGCTTGTACTATGAGTACCGTACAATGGACTGGGACCGATCCCAGTGACACCCAGACCTGGGAAAATTAAGAAAAGGCCATTTCCGAAATTTACCCTGGCGGGAATCGAACCTGCAACCACCATGTGCAGTGAGCCGAGCGGCCTACGCTCGAACCACTGCGCCAAGCGGTCGTCATGTGCTTTTATTGTTTTTTTTACTACGATGTTCGAATATTATATTTTTTTCAACGCGGAGACTCTACCGTTTTTGATCCTCCCTGTAAACATTGCTCTACAACGAGGCATCAAGGGCTAAATTCGAGTGTTTATCGTAACATTCTGTATAACAACGTGTGTAAGTAAACAGTCATTACTATATGAGTGTGTATGAAAATATTGACGTCGCACTCGCCGCTTGTTACTTGCTCCAGTTAAGTGCTTTACTGTGTCCGGATTGTTAAGTACACTGGAGGCCGATAAAATGTATTATTAGTAGTGTAATTTTATTTATAAATTTCGGTGGGTATTAATAATTTAACTATCGCGAATTGATTGTTCGATGTATTTACCAGAATATTAATGTAATTTAGAAATATCGCATAGGTATTCTGCTCTCGTAATTGCAAATCCAGTAATCGCAAAATTAAAGTTTCGAGAAAAAGGCGCTTTTTCTAAATCTCTACATTAACTGCAATTAAACTTAAATGCTATGTTATTATAACATAACATTTTAGTTAGTAAAAAAACGCTAAAAAGTTAGTAAAAAACGCTTAAACGCCTTTTTCTCGAAGCTGTAATTTTGCGATTACTGCATTTGCAATTACGAGGGTAGTATTATAGATCCACAAAAATATTTAAAGTGGTTCTATTCCACTTTGTCATATAGTTGGCCATGTAAAAGATGAGATATTATTTAATATATACCTACTTATAAAAACAATAGTCTCCAGCCCTCCAGATAAAAAATGATAAAAATGAAAATATCTCCGTAATCTTGAAGATTTTGAGTTATTTATTACATTGGGTCACGTTTATTTATATGTTTTATTCATGTCTACGAGACACTTGTTTTCATAAGCTGATATCCAATGTTAGTGTAATCCTTTACGTTGCTACTGTGAGAACATATCAAGTTATTTGTTTACCTTTTCTCGTGTAGCTATTCTGATGAATAGTAGGACATTTTTTAAAATAAAAACTTGAGTGTTAATAAATTTAGTTTTTTTTTATTATTAACTACAGATAGCAATAACTTATTTTTTATGTGTTTAGGTTTCCTATTGTTCCGTAAGTATTATGTGAGAAGTTTTTCACTACTAAAATCACTTTTTCTACGGAGTGTTCAGCAAAGAACCAAGAATTAAAGTGAAGCAAATATTTACTCTGCCCTCCTTTCCTTGAAGGGATGGCGTCAGACGCAGACTACAATTACAACTAATAAGAAACTTTGGCGAAGGGAAATAAACATTTTCTCTATTCACGGCCGTCCACACTGGAAACAGAGCCGACCCGAATTAAAATCTTCGTCGCTTATCTTCGGAGATAATTTCTTGAATAAACTCGCCACGAGTTTTATTATTTCTTGTCATTAAACGGGCTCCAACTTTTCTTTTGGGCGCGGCAAATTTTATTTTAACGTAGAATATTTTTCTAAGCTTTGAAGCGCAGAGTGATCAATGGAACTCCAATTTGGAGTATTCAAAATCTAAGACACTCTGGAAATGTTTTATCGATGAACGAAACAATAATTTGCTTATTTTTTTAACTTGCTACAAATAATTTAGCCCTTTTTGACGTCCCACTCCTGGGCACGGGCCTCCCCTCACTACAAGGGGGATTCAGGCCGTAATCCGCCACGCTGGCCCAGTGCGGGTTGGCGGATTGCACATGTCTTTCGAAAATTGGTTAGATCTTCTAAGACATGCAGGTTTCCTCACGATGTTTTCCTTCACCTTACCGAGTGATAATCATATAGAAATTAATATTCGCACATAGATTTCTACAAACCCAGGGGTGCGAGCCGGGGTTTGAACCCAGAACCTGGCGCCCGCAAGACGCGTGCTTCATCAATCGGCTATCACTGCAAAAGTAAATTAATTTCTGGTACATTACTAGATGTACATAATATACTGGCACCCAGTGTACACACTCGGCTTGTAGGAGTTCCGACGGAGTTACAGCGGGAAGTGTTTCAATATTTGTTGCGATACAGTGTGCCGGGCTGATTGCTAATACTCGTATTGCTATTAATATTGACCTTTGACCTGTTTCATTAATATTTACTTTAAACCAAGGTTAACCATATGAAAGTGCATAAGGTACTTATAACAAAAACGTGATTTAATATTTTTTGTCTGTCTGTCTGTATGTTTGTTCTGGGTAATCTCCGAAACGGCTGAACCGATTTTGACGGGACATTAACTGGCAGATAGCTGACATTATAAGGAGTAACTTAGGTTACTTTAATATTAGAAAAAAACAATTAGGTTAACCATTGTTTTTTTATTCCGAATATTTAGCAGAAATGTAAATTTTAAAGGTATCTTCAGATAAGTTTAGCAGAAAACTTACACATCATCCTCTTACGTACGTTGGCTGTCTACTTAAAATATAATCTGAGTGAGCCTTAATTAGCTTGGTAATATTGAATTTCGAGTGTATAGTAATATTTAGTGACAATGGTTTTGTCTGCTTACATAATTTTGCTGTTCATGAGAACCCAGTTTAGCGGAAAAGGGAAGATCTTCCAGCCAGGCGGTGTTGTGCCTGGCGGGGCGGCCGCTATGCCCCGCTGGTTATTCTCGGGGTCTTGTATATATAGTCAAGATGCTTGCGAGACTTGATATCGTGATTCAGTTTTTCTATGAAGAATCCGTACATTGTATTGAGGCGCTGCATTTAGCGCCATCTGTCCGCTTCTGTCGGCGACGTGAATGTGAGGTCGCCACAGGTAGGTACTTACTTTTATTCTATTAAAAAGAGTAACCATTAAGTTTTTTGCCGGATCTTCTGTGGCATTCCGGACCGGTGATAGATTTTGACTATTCATACCTTAGTGCTTTTTTGGTCTGCATGGATAAAAATATTTTTAATTCTGTTTTTTTTTTTCATTTTTAATCTACATTAAAGATATTTTTTTAAACACGCTTTTATTCCACGTTTCTTTTACACAAAAAACCTTGTGTATTATCTATTCTTATCACACTTTGTTCAAATTTGCATACACAATGGCCTGGCCTCATGTCTGTTGAAGAAGTCAATGCTATAACAATTTAGGCTTTAGTGTATATTGTATGTAAGAATATTTTTCAAGTGTGTTTTACTTCAACATTTTTTTAATTACTTCAAAAATGTACCCTTTTTATGGACAGGTTTAATTGATTTATAATAGTACTAGCTGAGCCCGCGACTTCGTCCGCGTGGAATTTTGATCCTTACTTAGGGGATGTCTACGTCATAGTAGCTTTATGCATGCAAAGTCTCAGCCCGATCGGTTTAAAATTGACAAAGTTTCATACAAAGTTTCATCCCCTATTTTATCCCCTTGGGGGTGGAATTAATTAAAATCCTCTCTTAGGGGATGTCTACGTCATAGTAGCTTTATGCATGCAAAGTCTCAGCTCGCTCGATTTAAAATTGACAAAGTTTCATACAAACTTTCATCCCCTATTTTATCCCCTTGGGGGTAGAATTAATCAAAATCCTTTCTTAGCGGATGCCTACGTCATAACATCTACCTACATGCCAAATTTCAGCCCGATCCGTCCAGTGGTTTGGGCTGTGCGTTGATAGATCACTATGTCAGTCAGTCACCTTTGAGTTTTATATACGAGTATATAGATTTCACAGCACTTTAGTTCCGCAAAATAGTTTGCTTATTTATGTATTATTAATTAATAACTAAATGGTAGGTATACAAAATTTTACCTAAGTGCATAGCCCCACAAAACCGTGTAATCGGTTTAACTGTGGAAATGTGTGAATTGATCCACCACGCTGGCCCAGTGCAGACTGTTGAATGTCACATGTCTTACGAAAATTGGTTGGATTTTCTAATACACGCAGGTTTCCTCAAGCTTCCTCGCTATGCTATCTATTCTTCACCGTAAGCAAGTGAGAATAATATAAAAATTATGATCTATTTATATTAATTAGACTAGCTGAGCCCGCGACTTCGTCCGCGTGGAATTTAACTTAACAAAAAAACCCGCTCCCGCGTTCTGAGCCCGCACGACAGAACCCATTTTTTTTTCTCAAATAAAAGTAGCCTAAGTTACTCCCTATTACAACAGCTATCTACCAGTGAAAGTCCCGTCAAAATCGGTCCAGCCGTTTCGGAGATTACCCGGAACAAACACACAGACAGACAGACAGACAAAACATTTTTAAATCGCGTTTTTGCTATATGTGTCGTATGTACTTTCATATGCATTTAGTGAAAAGGTGTTATTTTGATATTACAAACAGACACTCCAATTTTATTTATTTGTATAGATTGAATTTATGAGAAAGTTTTTCTTTTCACACTTATCTAATTTGATATAGATAAGATACTTTATATGAATTTGGGAATGCTTTACTAATTTGATAATAAAGTACATAACCAGCCTGCATAATAAACCTTACTACAATGTATCTCCAAGTACATTCTTCCGGTTTCTTCAGTAGCGCACCGCTTTGAAGTAGAGCCCCGTTTTTACAGCTTCATATGACAACTGTCTGCATCAAAGAGGGATGCAGTTAGCTTTGTAGAGCTCCCTTTGACACTCGCGAGTTGATTGCGACTTTACAATTTCATTACATACGAACAAACAGAAGTTCTGTTAACTCTACTAAATTGTTGGTAATAGTTATATTGATTGGAACTTGGATAGAGCGAAAAAAAACCCCACAGAAATCGGTAGCCCAGGCCTGCCTAGCTTAACCACTCGGATATCTCATTCATAACTGCTTCTGCTAAAATTTAGTAACTGCATACAAATACAACGACGGCTGACATCATAAATTAATTAAGCAAGTTAGCATATAAACTGCAAGCGATAGCGAGCTATGTGTACCAGGAGCTAATAATAAAAGTCCACGAGGATACGGCATTTTAACACTCGTGGAGCTTCAAAAATAGGTTACAGGTGTTTAGGTTGTTATTCTAACTATTGAGTTCTATAACATTCTGAGTATAAATAAATAAATATCGCCGGACGAACACACCAACTGTATGGTCCCAAAGTAAGCAACGCTTTTACTATGGGTAACGTTCAATGGACTGGGGGCGATCCCAGTGACACCCAGACCAGGGTAAATTACGAAACTGTAATTTCCGAAATTTACCCTGACGGGAATCGAACCCGCAACCACCAGATGCAGTGAGCCGAGCGGCCTACGCTCGAACCACTGCGCCAAGCGGTCGCAAGTACTCGTATGTTTTACTACTAAGCAGCATGCCTAGAACAGTTAACAGACAAAATGTGGGATAAATTTATTTTGTCTCATCCTCTGTCCCATCATCTCTTGTGGGAGAGGCCTGGGGTTTGAGGGATTCTTACCTTCAAACCTAAGATCCGTATTAATAAATCAATCCCAAGTCTGAGAGCGATCTTGGTAATGTCATTCTTATGTCATAATAGTACAAAATTACATGTCGATAGGATACATAAGATCGCTCTCAGACTTAAGATTGATTTATTAATACGGCCCTAAATCCTCCACACGTTGGAGCAGCAGGACGCACACTAACGGAACGCAGCTGTGCCTTTAAGGGTGCGTTCACACAAAAGTCGCGGTGGCATCGCGGCAACACCGTGGTACGAGAATGGCGTGTCTTTTAATGAAACCTATAGATGCGGTGCGCCGCCTCAGCGGCCCTAAGTTAACGTACAAACTCACGGTCAGTAGCTCTACTATTTGCTAATACGAATGCAGGAGCTCTCTGATCCAATGCCTCTTGGTAGAGCCATGTACACGGAACATTATTAATTAAAGTAACGTGTCTACAGTTGGTCCGGGCTCGTGCGGTTGGATTTGAAACAAAAATACTGAATTGCGAGTTTGCACGTTGAGCGTTCAGTTAGAATTACTGCTTTGGAGTGAGATAGGCTGAGTCCACCTAAAGTTTGCAAACAAGCGTACGACCCGCTTAATGTTAAGCAGTTATCGTAACCTATAGATGCTTGCAATACCAATGGCATTTCTCGCCCGTGGAAGGAGAGTGGGAGAGAAAGAGGACAAGGAGGTGGAATTTCCAGCTCTCTCACTCATCTTTCGAAATGCAGCTATAATAGCTACTTTACGCCGAATTTCTGTGAGAGGGTCGTACTACCCCGGTCGAGACAGCGAATGTAGGTTGTATTAAGAACAACACAGGTACTAGGCAACCATAAACTTAGCGTAGCACATTATCATGTTTACACTAAAGCTGGCTATTAAAATTTTAGCGTTACAAGTGGTTATAGTCTTTTTGGCTGTACATAATAAGGTATAAAATCCGTTAAATGGCTACCGTCAGATTCCATTAGGTTGATTCAGGGTGCAGTCCAAGTCAGACTGCTGGTTTCTTCACGGCTCATTGAGCTGGTTGTAGCATAGTTTCCTCTACCTTTTAGGGAAGTCTTTGAGGATATAGGTATTTATACTATTATACACACTAGACTACTAATGGAGTGACAGCTTAGTTGACGACCAACAACATATATACGAGATATAAAAAAATCTTTAATTTTTAAAAACTTATTATGAAAAGGTTCATAAAAAAGAAAACAGTTTCACGCCGATGAAAAAGTCTTAAACTAGGACCTATAATCCTTGGCCTTTGCCTGTTCTAACTAAAAGGACAAATTTCTTTGTAAATAATATATAAATGGACTGAATACTAAAGTAGCACCAAGAATGCTTCCTAATTAAAAATACAGCATCTCCGCTATGTTCTCTAACAAATTAATATTTTGACGCGTCGTGAAAAGTATAAGAGCTACGGTCTTGCGACGGTCCCGCCAGGGCTGGGGGTTTAATTATTATATACCGCTGTGGAATGGCTACCCTGGGTCCGTGGCGACCCAGGAATTAATTAAAACAGCTCGGTAATGCGCTTAAGAATGTGTTGAGGTGTAGCGAACGTGTGAGATTATGGTGTGCCCCAAAACAAAATGTCCAAGAAATCTTCTTACGACTGAATAATGAAACGCCCATAGATTTAGGAAGCCCAGCGAACATTTATAAAGTCTTTGGAAACGCTACTGTGTAAGTACTACACTACACTAAGGGTAAACATCCACTTGGCTGTTCTATGAAACGGGCCTACTTGCTCCGACCAATACGATCTCTTCATTTCCTCAGCTCCACCCGGCTTGGCTCAAGTTGACAGGAAATGAAGCGATCCTATTGGTCGAACTACAAAATTTAAAAAGACAAGCCCGCTGAGTTTCTTGCCGGATCTTCTCAGTCGAGTTCGCGTTCCGATCCGGTTGTAGATTTAAGAAAAATATGTAAAAATGACTATTTGTAAGCCCCCGTAGGCCCAAACGATGTAAACGCTTTGATCTTGACTTTGACTTTTAAGCAGGGGGCCCACTTCATAGCACACCCAGAAGGACGGTTACCCTGACCCCCGTCTGCATAGACGATGAGAAACCCTCGCTTCTTAAAATAAAAATTGAAACATTCAAATTTAATTACGTGCCTATGCAAAAAAGCAGAAATAGAGGAAAAATAAATTTTCAAAAGAGAAAAAAATTTGGAATATAAGAAAATAATCAAAGATTAATCTAAAAATTCAATTAACGTAAACTAATGTTTTGTAATAGATTATGGTTTTAAAATAAAATGTTTATACATATCCCGAAAGTTCACCATGACCATAGCATAAGGCGAATTGCATATAAGATATACGAATATACGATGCATAATATCAGACAATAACTTGATAATGCAGATGAGTTTCTTCTCCCCTCCACCCTATACCTTTACCCTCTACCAGTGAGAAATATACCTTCACAAATTACATTAAAGTGATTAAAGGCTGGCCAGTTCTGAACGGTGCAAGCGAAATTGAGTTAAACCCTGTTATACATCGGCGTGGGTTATATCTTGGAACTGTTACCGCTGGTGTATTTAAAACTTTATCTGTTTTATGTCCTTAATACAGTTGTTAATGATTTCCACTTCTTTGTTGGGTCTTAATGAGTTTTGAAATGGCAGCGGGCCTGACCGTTGGGTCGCCATTGACCAGAGTAATGTAACCCTTATACGTAGATTATCGGGCGAATAAATTACACACCGGTCTAACTCTTTCTGTCATCAATAATTTAACATGCGAAAGAAGACGACTAAGCATGGTTTAACTATACAACCGCTAATCCACGATTGTTAATAAGCGGGTACGTGTGTACTGGACGAAACAGTGTTTAGGCCTGCGGGGGCACTTACAAACTGTCAATTTTTCATATTTTTTTCTTATACCTACAACCGGAACGGAATGCGACCTCGACTGAGAAGATCGACTAACAAAGACCCCGTCTGATGTTAAACAGTTATGGTAGACTATTGATGATGCTTGCAATACCAATGGCATTGCCAACCTCGCACCCTCGCACCTTGCCAACCTTGGGCCCAACTTTGCTAACCACTGGTATCTCGATCGACGAATTCATCTTTTCTTTCTTTAAAAATAAGACCCACCCAGTTTAATACGTATTTCGCCAGTGCCAAGTGACAAATAGCAATTACAAACATGTTTAATAAGTTTACAATACAAAAATGTGACCGTCCGCTTTGGAAAACCAAAATGGAGAGCCATCTGAATACATCAGTTTCTTTTTATGTTCCCGACGCAAACACCAACTAAAAATTTTGAGGGTACCCAGTTTTTAACTATTACATCAGTTTCGTCAGTTTTTCTATAGAAAATTTGTCAAAACTGACGTGTTGCGAGTCTATCGAGATACCAGCGGTTAATAGAGTTGGGCCCCTGAAGGGGAGTGTGATAGAGTCGAGGGAGACTAGAGATAGAGATTGAGCTTCCAAATCTCTTATACATCGTATGAAACGACTGCGTTTCTCCAATTATAACGATAGCTATTATAACTGTATAATAGCTACTTTACTCCAATATTCTGTGAGTGAGTAGTACTACCCCAGTCGAGCAAGCCCGCGTAGCTGTAGTCAATCGGCTACAGCTTGGCTCTACCACCATAATAGACCTAAAACGTCCTTACTACCTCCATTGAATTCGAGTTTTCCCCTCAATTTAGTAATGGATAGTGTATTTGAGGGGAAATTTATTCGTCCTCAAGAAAACAAGTCGAGAATGCCTCGCGAGGCACTTTAGCGATGTCACATTACTGTGGTCAGTAGCCGGCGCCTGATTTATAACGTTTTTATGTATTAGTTTTCATCGTTTGTAAGTAAAATCAAGTGGTTTTTGTGTCTGAAAAATGCGAAAGTGGTGAGAGACAAAAATATTCTTTGTTCTTTTATGCCAGACTGAAAGCAATATATTTTCACAGATTCAAGTATATGAAACCGGAGATGTAAATAAAAATAAAAATCTATTTGTAAATAAAATTCCGGTGTGTTTGTAATTCTTCGCCGCCTAAAAGGCTTGGCCGATTTTGACGACTTTAGAGGGTCTGAGTTCGATCCTTAATCAGGTTACACTAATGCTAACTAATCAGGTAAAGCTCTCAGCCCACTCTTACACAAATACATAACTTAAAGTTGGAAGGAGGTACCATAGTAATAATCATAACTTTCACTGTGTATTATATACATACATCAATACAAATAAATAAAATTGGAGTGTCTGTTTGTAATATCAAAATAACACCTTTTCACTAAATGCATTCAAAAAACGCGATAATTTTTTTTTTGTCTGACTGTCTGTCTGTATGCTTGTTCCGGGTAATCTCCGAAACTGCTGAACCGATTTTGACGGGATTTTCACTTAATTAATAATTTTAATTCCACACGGACTAAGTCGCATAGCTAGTTATCTATACATCTATACAAATAAATAAAATTGGAGTGTCTGTTTGTAATATCAAAATAACACCTTTTCACTAAATGCATATGAAAGTACATACGACACCTATAGCAAAAACGCGATTTAAACATTTTTTGTCTGTCTGTCTGTCTGTCTGTCTGTATGCTTGTTCCGGGTAATCTCCGAAACTGCTGAACCGATTTTGACGGGACTTTCACTGGCAGGTAGCTGATGTTATAACGAGTAACTTAGGCTATTTTAATTTCAGAAAAAACAATTAGGATTCCGCGTAAAAAAATAAAAAACATGGAATTCAAGAGTATTTCCGAAACGGCTGGATCGATTTTGACGGGATTTTCACTTAATTAATCATTTTAATTCTACACGGACTATTTCGCGGGCATAGCTAGTTATTATTAATAAAATAACATACATTTTGTAGTTTAATAGCTTTCCCTGCAGCTTCGCTAGCGTAGATTTTTAATTCTAGATGTCGACAACAGCGCCCCCTAACGGGGCCAATTATAACTAAGAACCATCCAGGTGACACTTAAAGTACAAAAACATCATCAAAGTCGGGCAAGCCGTTTAGGAGGAGAAGAACTAATAACACACGCACACCAGAGTTTTACTCGTATGCTTCAGAATATAAATAGAATATAAATACCGTCCGGGACTTGGAATAAAAATACCAGTTTGCCCACTGGCCCCAAATTGCCCCAGTAAGTACATAACTGGGTGAGACACGTGCCGCCACGTGCTTGCAGTGACCCGGCCACCGCTGTTATTGCGACGCTGGATAGATTGATTTATTACAACCCATAGGGAGCAACAAGAACGGACATCATTCTCTTATTTATGTTATTACATCACGGACCAAAGGGATATTCCTACGTTAATTTGGATGAAAATAATAGCTTCCATATTTTTTCCAAGAGGAATATGTTGCTGCAAAAGTTTGGGATAATCAAACGTCCATTGTCTTAAGGTGAAGGCGCCTGTCTAGCCCGCAAAGATCAATTTTTTTGAGTTCTTTTAGAAATTTTTCAAAATCTGACAATAATAAAAGACTAATTTTGTAATTCGCGAAAAAGACCGTGTGCAGTGCATTTATTAATTTTACTCTAAATATTATCACGGTGGATATGATACTAGTAAATCACTAAATATACAAAAATTGCCAGATTATCTGGATAGCTGTCGTTCTTGAAATTTGTCTTTTATTATAGTCAGATTTTGAAAAATTTCTAAAAGAACTCAAAAAATTTGAACTTCGCGGGCTAGATGGGCGCTTTAGCCTTAACATATATTTTTATCACCCGATGAAAAAAGAGGGTTGTTTATAAGTTTAACATGTGTATCTGTGTGTCTGTCTGTGGATGAACCGATTTTAATTTTGTATTGTTTGTTAGAAAGGTGTTAGGTTTGAAACATAGTTAACTGTTTTATGAAAATCGGTTCAGCCGTTTGAAAATTATCAGCTCTTTTGTAGTTTAAAATGACATCGAGGTTTTTTTTTATTTTTATTTTTTTATTCTATACAAGTTTGACAGATAAATAGCCATATTTGGCACTAGGATACAGTCAAATGTATTGAAATTAGCGGTGTTGGGTTAACTCATTGAAATGTACATATCGTATTAGTTAAACCACTTGCATCTCACCATTCTCCTAATTTTAATTCTCATCATTATTCAGTCTGAGAACTCTGAATAACAATAATGAAATTCATTCAAGTATTCCAACCTAGGAAACACTAGTTACTTTCAATTTCGTTTAAGATCTAGTGCAATACGTTAGCAATTTTATGTCGAGTCTAGACTGGATGGGTCGCCTACGCAGGATTCTAGACAGATGTTAATGGGAGAGAAACTTGGGGAGTCTGTCGACTAGTTTAGCAACTAGTTTAACTACTAACCGTATGTGATGATTGGGATTTTCAATACTTTAAGATCGTGTTTTTTTATGGGACTCATTCCGCCACACACTCCCACCACTGTTATTCTTGTAAGCCAGGTCCAATGATGACTCCGACGTTTGACCCTCGCCGAGTCCCGGGAAAAAGCTAAATTGTCTTGGACCCCACACGAATTTAATCGAAAGAAAGAATAGGAGAAGTTAGAACAAAATTATCCACATCTATCCGTTGCAAAGATCGCACTTGCGTTGAGGTACGATTGCCCATTACTTAAGTAGTATGTAAAATCTGTTCCTACAGGAGACTGGAAGAATGGGTTAATGACCTTTGATTATACTGTAGTTATATACCACGTATTGTAATACGAGGTAAGCACCTTAATCGACAGAAAAGTATATGGAGAGATATTGACTTAATTGGCCTTTATGTCTGAAGTAGAAAACAAATTTTAATTCCCCTAGTGATTAGAGGGGCCGCCCTCTTAGATGAGTGGTTCCGGGTTCGATCCCCATCCTGGCCATTAAACTATTGATGTGAGCCCTCTTCTAACACAAGCATTAGCTTAGCTGGAGGATTTAACGGGAATACCAAAAACTAACATTACTAAAATACTTTTTTTTTATAAAATAATGATAGAAGTGCAAAAAATAATTAAAATAATTTCACTTACTGCTGCTAAGGTCGGTGGCTAATTATTTCGTTGTTTATTTCAAATATGTATGTTCAATTAATTATATGTAGAATCATCCTACTAATATTATAAATGCGAAAGTTTGTGAGTGTGGATGTATGTATGTATGTATGTATGTTTGTTACTCCTTCACGCAAAAACTACTGAACGGATTTGGATGAAATTTGGAACACAGATAGATTATAACCGAGATTAACATATAGGATACTTTTTAACCCAATAATCCAATACTACGCGGATGAAGTCGCGGGGCACAGCTAGTATTATATATAGGTGAAATTATTGCTTGACAAGACACCCTATACAATTCAAGCCTTCAATGATCATGCATGATAGAGGTCTCTTAACATGTGTAATAACATCACAAAGATTAGCCATTTGAGGCTGAAACTTACACCATATACTGAATATTTCGTACAAATTGCTCAGATCCAAGTTACGGCCTTGCCACGCAATTTTGGCTCCAAATTATATAAGTTTCCCTGTGAAGGAAGCTACCATTGAATGAGTAATTAAGGCTCAGGGGGTTTCATAATGAGTACTTAGTTATAAGTACATAGGTTAATTCTTCAATTTTAAGGTGAGTTTATACCAAGCGAACAAAGACTAAGAGTATTGGACCACCGTTCGTAATTAGACTAATTGGACCTAAACTTGTGATCCATTTATACTTGCTCCATTGTTGAGGGTTTGGGGGTTAGCTATAATAGCTACTTTACGCCGATCTTCTGTGAGATGGTGGTACTGCCCCGGTCCAGCCAGCGCGTATGTGAGCTGAGGTAAATTGGGTACAGCTTGGCTCTACCACCGTTCCTCCCTCTATTCCACTCCCATTCAAGTCGGCAATTTAGTGTCGGCCTTTAGTGTTGCAAGCATCTATAGGCTGCGACTACTCGGATCGTTTGTTTTTTGGCCGACTTAGTTAAGTACATAAAAATACATTTTTTGAAATTTATTGTCTACTAGCTGTGCCCCGCGACTTCATCCGCGTAGTATTGGATTATTGGGTTAAAAAGTATCCTATATGTTAATCCCGGTTATAATCTATCTGTGTTCCAAATTTCATCCAAATCCGTTCAGTAGTTTTTGCGTGAAGGAGTAACAAACATACATACATTCATACATACATACATACATACATACATACATCCACACTCACAAACTTTCGCATTTATAATATTAGTAGGACAGGTTGAAACATAAAGGGTATACTTTTTTTTTCAAAACTTAAGTTTGTAATTCTGAAACTATCAGCTTTGGAGGAAACTTGAAAAACAAAAGGCGTTATAGGACAGATTTCACAAGTCAAAAAAACCTTTAGTACTTCGACTGTCCCACAAAGCCGATAGTTTTAGATTTACAAAGTAAAGTTGCAAAAAAAAATGTATACCCTTTTTGTTTCACCTAGTATAAAGAAGCAGTATTTTTTTAATTTAATATAAATGTTATTAGCAATGTGAGTTTATCACATTACGAGTTACCCGTTAGCCCCTCCAACTAAGCTAGAGTGGCTCACGTCAATAGTTGAATGGCCTGAATGGGGATCGAACCCGAACCTATCGGCTACGAGGGCGGCTTCTCTAACCACTAGGCTATTGACGCCTTGCTATTGAGCCTGGCGATATTGTTTTCTTAATATTTTAGCTTTTCCCAAGTAACAACAACTTTTTACTCTTAACAACTAAATAATTGACCTTTTTGGTGTTTTGTAAAATAAAACTTGGGAAAAGCTGTAGTAACATTGGAATAAATTTGGGAAAAATCTATTGTAGGTACAGCATAATAGAATACCTCTCAAATGCGGTGTTTAAAAAGGCCTTAAGGTGAAGGCGCCTGTCTAGCCCGCGAAGTTAAATTTTTTTGAGTTCTTTTAGAAATTTTTCAAAATCTGACAATAATAAAAGACAAATTTTGTAATTCGCGAAAAAGACCGTGTGCAGTGCATTAATTAATACATTTATTTTACTCTAAATATTATCACGGTGGATATGATACTAGTAAATCACTAAATATACAAAAATTGCCAGATTATCTGGATAGCTGTCGTTCTTGAAATGTTTTAGAGTAAGTTGGATATATTAATAAATGCACTGCACACGGTCTTTTTCGCGAATTACTAAATTATTCTTTTATTATTGTCAGATTTTGAAAAATTTCTAAAAGAACTCAAAAAAATTGAACTTCGCGGGCTAGATGGGCGCTTTAGCCTTAAAAACTTATTTAATCCTAATACGATCCGAATTTAAATTAGTTCCGTTATCTTAGCGCGTTCATGCAAAAATAGGCGGCACATTACCGAATCACTTATCTTTACCGTTTAAATTACTTTGGCCATTAAAATCAGGAACGCAAATGAGGGGGTGCCCGCCGGGGGTGTTATCATTTTAATTAGTTGGAGATTTACACAATTTTGAGTGATACATCTTGGTAATAAGGCATGTATTAATAAATCAATCTCAAGTCTGGGAGCGATCTTTGAAATGTAATTCTTCTTTCAGAACTCGCTTTGCTTCATGTCATACCAGTACAAAGTAACATGTCAAACGCCTACTCAAGACCGCTTTCGAACTTGAGATCGATTTATTAATATGTGCCTAAGTGTTGGGTATAACGTGGTAACAGCGGAAAACATTCAGGGTTATAGTTAATAGATGTAGATTATACCTATGTAAGTACGCTTTTTCTGAAATCTCGAAGATTATATTCTCCGAAAGATAAGAAGAATGACATTTAATCTTAAAAAGCGGGCATAAATATACCCAGCTAAATATAGAAACGAAATATACCTAGATTATATATACTCTAGATTATAATCTGGATAAACTAGATATGAGACATAATTTTGTTTCTACTCGTAATTTGACAACTCAGTGGTTTTCAGTCCTTAAAATTGCCTTTTTGTGTATGGATTTAATTTTTTATGTTTATTAGAAACACGACTCAAAACTAAGATACGATAAGACCGAATATAATGGTGATAAATTATATTAATATAACATTTTCATTTGTTACAGATACCAACGAAAATGCCGCCATCACTATAAAAGACGGAACAAAAAACAATGTGAAAATATGAACTGACCACACATGATTTCAACAACAAACTACACACAGGCACACGTGAACACACCCCCGCAGTACGAATACGCCACACTCTCCTACAAAAATGCAACGACAAGCCCGCCGTACGACAACTCGGACGAGTTCGCGAACACGAGTTTTGTCAAGACGAATTATTCGAACGCATCGTACGAAATGTCGGCCGACAATTTTACAGAGTACTCCGAGATACCGTATTACATAAAAGCGACATCAATGTCGTTTTGCATCGCGATCATGTGTTTAGGTGTGATTGGTAATGTAATGGTGCCAATAGTGATTTTAAAGACGAAGGACATGAGGAACTCGACAAATATATTCTTGATGAATCTGAGTATCGCCGATTTGATGGTGCTTCTGGTGTGTACACCGACTGTGCTGGTGGAGGTCAACTCGAAGCCAGAGACGTGGGTGCTTGGGAGAGAACTATGTAAGTACATTTAAAATAAATCTACATACACGAGTATTATATAAAAACTAGCGACCAGCCCCGGTTTCGCACGGGTATGTTTTATCAGTGTTTCTCTTCTATATTATGCATGTATGTATCCTACTAATATTATAAATGCGAAAGTTTGTGAGTGTGGATGTATGTATGTATGTATGTTTGTTACTCCTTCACGCAAAAACTACTGAACGGATTTGGGTGAAATTTGGAACACAGATAGATTATAACCGGGATTAACATATAGGATACTTTTTAACCCAATAATCCAATACTACGCGGATGAAGTCGCGGGGCACAGCTAGTAACATATAAACCTTCCTCTTGAGTCACTCTATCTATTAAAAACACACCGCATCAAAATCCGTTGTGTAGTTTTAAAGATGTAATAATACGTAGGGACAGAGTTTTATACTATGTAGTAATGAATCTCTATTTCCTTGGTCATCGTATCACGCGTGAACGGATGGAACGATTTCGCTAATTCTTTTTTGTTGTTGTGTGTATTGTATTATTGTCTGGAGAAGGTTCTTATGAAAGAAAAAAATAAGAATGTTGGGCGGAACAATTCGAATTCAATATTCAAAGCTAAGACAGGATAATAGTGTGCAGTGATAGCCGATTGGTTAAAGCACGCGTCTTGCGGGCACCAGGTCTTGGGTTCAAATCCCGGCTCGCACCTCTGGATTTTTCGAAATCTATGTGCGAATCATAATTTCTATATGATTATCACATGCTTACGGTGAAGGAAAACATCGTGAGGAAACCTGCATGTCTTAGAAGATCTAACCAATTTTCGAAAGACATGTGAAATCCGCCAACCCGCACTGGGCCAGCGTGGTGGATTATGGCCTGAATCCCCCTCATGTTGAGGGGAGGCCCGTGCCCAGCAGTGGGACGTCAAAAGGGCTAAATTATTATTATTATTAAGACAGGATAACGTCTGTCGGGTCAGCTAGTAAATAAATAAATATCGCCAGACTGACACACCAACTGTGCGGTCCAAAACTAAGCAACACTTGTACTGTGGGTACCGTACAATGGACTGGGGGCGATCCCAGTGACACCCAGACAAGGGCAAATTACAAAAGGCTATTTCCGAAATTTACCCGAACGGGAATCGAACCCGCAACTGGTTTCTATGTATTTTTATATAACAAAGTCGACAAACAAGCGTACGTACGGCCTGATGTAAAGCAGTTACCATAACGTATGTATGCTTGCAATACCAATGGCATTGCCCGCACGATGCCGACCTGAATGGTAGTGGGAATGGGGTAAAGAGAGGGGTGGTGAGGATGTTGGGCTTCCGGCTTGCTCAATCTTCGTACGAAATGCAGCTATTATAGTTACGCCGATGTTATGTGAGAGAGTGGAACTAATCCGGACGATCCAGCCCGTATATGGGCTGTATTAATTGGATACAGCTTTGCTTCTAGCTTCAATGTAAGCTGCTTGCCTTTGTTATTGCAAGTGAGTGCAGGCTACGGTAACTGCTTAACATCAGGCGTGTCGTACGTACGACCCGCCTGATGTTAAGCAGTTACCGTTATTAAACCAAACCAAACCAAAGTCAACAAACGTTTTTTGGTGACTTCGTTACACATAAAAGAAGGTAGGTATAGGTACTTACTTACCTACGTTATTCTACGAGTGAAATGAAAACGGTATATTATATTTGTATTATGATGACACTATTCTCAAATCGTTGTACCGCCGGTAAACTTTTATTTGAGCTAATTAAACTTCGGATCTCATAAAAATACCCAAAACGTTTTAATTCGGTTTTACGATCTGTGATCGTTTCAGCTCGGAATGCGATGACTTTTTCGGATTAAAGTCAATTTTAATTTTTTGTGCCCGCATTTAACGCAAATACCGCTATTATATCTAACCATATAAGGGAATTTAATATCAAAAAGTGATAAAAGCATTATATCGCTTCCAAAGTTCTTATTAATATGGGGTGGTCCAGATTATGGAGGTACCCACAAAATATGGCCGCAGCAGTACATTATAAGTTTAACAATCATTCCGACAGATAAAAAGAACGTTTTAATGGCGAACGTGTTAAAGTGTAAGCTTTTACGATACAAACTATAATTGAAACAATTACAACTACTAACTTAAGGCAAGGCCTTTGCCCAGAAGTGGGATGAAATATAAATGAATAAGGAAAGAAAAAAAATAAAATAATAATAATCAGGCTTAAATAAATAAATAAACTTAAGGCTAAAGCGCCCATCTAGCCCGCGAAATTCAAAATTTTCGAGTATTTTTATAGTTTATCCAAAAATCTGAAACCATTTAAGACAACATTTTGTGATTTGCGACAAACACAGTTTGCGGTGCGTTTATTTTACTCTAAATATTATCACGGTGGATATGATAAGAGTAAATCACTAAATATATAAAAATTTACAGTTTTCTGGTTATCTGTCGTTCTTGAAATGTTTTAGAGTAAGTTGGATATATTAATAAATGCATTGCATACGGTCTTTGCCGCCAATGACAAAATGTTGTCTTAAATGTTTTCAGATTTTGGATAAACTATAAAAATACTCGAAAATTTTGAATTTCGCGGGCTAGACAGGCGCCATCACCTTAAGATACGAATAAGTTGCTATTCTTAACACTTAAGGCCCGTTTGATAAATCGATCTCAAGTCTGAGAGCGATCTTGGAAATGTCATCCTAACGTTATGTATCCCAGTGCCTACAAAATGACATTTATTTATTTATTATAAAATGCGTGCTGTGGTTACAGCTATGCCAAGACGCACAACAAGCTAATACGGTACAGTGGCTTATATTAAGGTACTTAAAAATCTAATGCAGTGAATAACAAACATGTGTAATTTCATGTTGAATATATCAACGTCTGGTTGGTTCGCAATCAAAGCGTTGAGTAGGCGTACGGCCTGGGCTGTCGGGGCATACTGCGCGGTGCGCGCGCGCACCGGGCGGCGGGGCCGCGAGCAGGCGCCGCGTGTGCGCCCGCCGCACACGCGGCATGTCAAAAGCATATAGTCCTTGGCAGATTATAATTTAGTTAGCTAACTAACGTCGATTTATAATTATGTGCTGTTAAAGTCATTCAAAAATGGATTGGCTTTGCTAATTAGATTGCGATGGACTATTGTTGTCCCTTACGCATCACTACACATCTATTGCCATTATTTTTCTAAGTATGCCATCTATGTATAGCATTTTTCCATTAGGTACTTATGGTATGATGTGGGTAAAATACATATCTATGGGCTGTAGGTACCTTCATTGTAAGTATTCTATCCTATTTTTTATGACTGATGTCAAGAGCACTTCATAGCCTAAAGTACTGATTAGATAAGTGGCTAGATAAAATTGTTAATTAAAATAAACCAATACGTAGCTACTGGATAAAACAGACTGTACTACTTATATATCGCCAGACTGACACACGAACTTTATGGTCCCAAACAAAGCAACGGTTTTACTATGGGCACCGTACAATGGACTGGGGGCGATCCCAGTGACACCAAGACCTGGGCAAATTACGAAAAGGCCATTTCCGAAATTTGCCCCACAGGGAATCGAACCCGCAACCACCATGTGCAGAGAGCCGAGCGACCTACGCTCGAACCACTGCGCCAAGCGGTCGCCAAAACAACATACAATATAAAGCGCGACATTGAATTAGTACTAATGAAAAAAAAAAGACAAACATATCGTTGTTTGCTTCAAAGACGAGCTACACGCGGTCTTTAGTTCAACCGGCTCTTGTTTTTAACCCCCGACGAAAAAAGAGGGATGTTATAAGTTAAACATGTGTATCTGTGTGTCTGTCTGTGGCATCGTAGCGCCCAAGCGGATGAACTGATTTTAATTATGTTTTTTTTTTGTTAGACAGGTATTGTGATCAAGAGTGTTCTTAGCTATAATTGATTGACTCAGGCGTTACTTTGCGGAAATCCAATGTAAAACAATTTAGGAGAAGGACCCACCACTCACCCTTGGCTTGTTAACCTCCAAAATTATAAATCAAATAGGTTGATCGATAATGGAAGAGGTCAACAAAACTTAACTCCGTCGGTCGAGTTTGTCAGTCATGTGTGTCAGGTACCCTTATAAATTGGTTTTCTTAGCTATGTTTCATGAAAATCAGTTCAGCCGTTTGAGTACTATCAGCTTTTTTGTAGTTTCGAGTAGTTTGTAGATTCGAAAAGTCGTCGCAACGGGGATTTTTTGATTTTCAATTTCAGTTATTTAACATCAAACAAACATCTTTTACATCGATATTTGATTTTGTGTTGGGCAGGTAGTAATAAAAAAATTACTAGCATTCACTTTAAGGCAAAGGTATTGCGTGTATCTTGTTTCTTTAGCTGTCAAAATGTTAACAATATGACAAAACTAATTTCTTTCTCCATGGTATTAGTTTGCGTCTCCATGGCATCCTAGTTCCATGTATCGTGTTTTTTTACCATGTTTTTTATAGATATCATCCTTTTCTTATTCTATCTACCTATAGGTAAAAGCAAGGTAAAAGTAATCCACAAGTCTATGTCGTAGTCACTATATTATCTTTGCCTACGTCTGTCATTCTGTTTAAGCCTTAAGTGCAGGAACTGAACATTTTGTCGGCACGCAATCACGCAATAATACCTTATACGAGAGTGGCAAATACGGTGATTGTGCGAGCCGAGACGAGTGACCTAAGTACCTACATATTGGTGATGTTGGCCGCTCGTAATAGTTCGCGTTGCCTCCTCCAATATCCAAAAGCCAAGTTTACAATGGCATTGTGGCGATAGCGCAGCGTGCACACGTATCGCATAAACTATTTCATAGGATATAGATTGGGGGAGAGTGTTGTCGGTGGTTGGCGATTTAGTAGAACGGGTGCGGTCTAACTGCAAGCGATGACTTAAAACTAATATTGCTGAAGCGAAGCTTCTATACGGACATTCGGGGCGCTCACGGCGCGGCTACTCTATCCGTGCTAAGCGTCAGACGTCAGCAGCGTTACACAATATATATACAGAGTGGCAGCTGCGGCGCCCTACGTTTTATACTATGAAGCTTTGCATCTTTCGGGTGTCCTTAGACGGCACTGTTTTTTTTCTAATATAAGCTGTAGCTTATGTCCTAGTACTATGACCTAGCTCGAACGTTGCTGACCTTTAGAGGTGTGGGACAGAGGGAGAGGAAACGCAGCTATAATAGCTACTTTACGCCGATCTGCTGTGAGTGGGTGGTACTACCCCGATCGAGGCAGCCCGTACCTATATGAAAGGTAATCAATTGGCTACAGCTTGGCTACATTGTGTCCTAAATTGATTAACATTATAGCGCACATATGTGCATTTAATCGGCACTCGAGTATTTTTGTCCTACTTACTGTTAGAGACGTTTTAATATATATAATAATAATACATATTTAATAAAAAATCTCTTATGAAAGTTATTTTGTGGTAGATATTTACGATATCCTAATATTTGTAAATAATTTTGCTCCAGAAAAAAAAACCAATTGGCTTAATGTCGATTTTCTGTCTGTAGGTTATACATACAAAACATATTGCACATTATTATTAATCCAATTTTCAGAGCTTTCTACTACTTTCATGAGCGAGAATTTAAGAATATCGAGATCATAATATCCCGAAAGGTTGGGCTCGACAAAACCAACTTTTGAGCTCCCCATAAACTTTTATGTGTGTTTGTCTGACATTTTATTATAATGTTTTATAAATACGGCCGAAATAATATTTTAATAGTTTCGCGAACCGCTCGTAAAGGCGCCACACTCCATAGGTGGCCATTCCGAGCACATGCCGGCTTTGCGTGAAATGACCTATACAAACAAACTCGTGGCAAAAACTAATCTTATTAACAAGCATCAAGATTGAAATTCTATTGCACTTCACGAGTTTGTGCAAAACAAGGTAAACAAACAGACACGTACAACAGAAATACGATAATGATCTTTACTGCACATGTATTATGGTCTAAAATCCATTGGAATTTGTGAAGATAACTTCTGAAGTCCACACCACGATACGCCCTAATTAAGTGTAATAAAGTAAACGATTCTCTTGTGTTTTGCGAATTTTTTGTGCGACTTTTAATGCCAGCGATTTTAATCGAACGGCTTAAGTGTTTCCCGAGGAATGTCATGCTAATTTAACGCTTATACCATTGGAATACGGGCTACGCTAAAACGTTTATTGCACGAAAGTTGAAATGCAACAACAGTGATTTTTCCGGACACAATTTTAGCAGCATCGCGCTGATTTTGTTGGTACTTATACAAACTAAGGATTAAATACTAAACTAAACTGCATCGCCATCCGGGCATCCATATCGTGAACTTATGAGCAAGATATTTGGTTTAGTTAGTCGTGATTGCAATCAACTACTTTTTTATTATCATTTGAATTTACTTTAAAGTGGAAGTAGGGAAAAGTGGAAGTAGGGATGCACACCTCACTTACAAATTTAATTAGGTACCGAAATATGAGTGATAAAAATTATTACATTCGTAATATTAAATCACGAATGTACGTAGGTATTATTTCCTAGCAAAAACGGTGCTGATCACAATTCTTTACTATTTCTGAGAATGTACACTAAATTAAAGAGTTGGGGATCTTGTCAGTGGAAGCAGCATTCCGAAGTGGTGGTACCTATAACCTGACTATTCGGCAGATGTGATATATGTGTAGTGTATAGTATGCACGCGCACACACACAAGGGATTCGCGAGCGGTGACGTAGAGGGGGCATGACGGCACGCGAGAGCGCCATGCCATTTGCCGTGACGGCAAACTCGTAGTTTATCTGCCATAACTCTAAATTGAAAATTTAAAAACCCCCGATGCGACGACTTTTTCATCAAATGTATACAATAATCAACAGAAAATCTGCGTAAAAGAATGAGTCATTATTTTGTTATGACATTATAATAATTGACATTAGAATAGACAACGAATCTAAATATTGATGCCACGGAGGTTTAATTCCTTGTAAAATATTATCAATTATGATTCAATTTCATGTAATAACTCTGGTTGAGGTGGATGGGAGCAGCCCAGGGGAAGAATTTTCAATAACGCTAAAATTATTTTAAATTAGATTTGTTTTTTTATATTTTTTCTCAATGGCGGAGCAGCGCCCTCTAGAATTATTATAACGTAATATTCAATGACCATTAACAAAACAAACAAAGTTTAACGCATGCGCGTATCCCTCATTTGACACGTGACTTATGGAACGTCTTTAGTTCATACACAAATCTCATATAAAAATTGATAAAATATATTTTTTTTCCAGAATCAGGGAAACTTTTAATATTTATAATATTGTAAAAAGCCAGTTCAGACTATTACGATCATTTAAAAATATAATAAATCTAAATCCAATAATCTCAAATTTCGATTGGATTCGAGCCGTGGAAGTTCGTTTTAGCCGTGAATGTGGTATTTTAACCTACAAAAGAGCTGATGATCTTCAAACGGCTGAACCGATTTTCATGAAACATAGCTAAGAACACTCTCGATCAGAATACCTATCTAACAAAAGAAACACAATTTAAATCGGTTCATCAGCTTGGGCGCTACGTTGCCACAGACAGACACACAGATACACAGATACACAGATACACAGATACACAGACACACAGATACACATGTTAAACTTATAACACCCCTCTTTTTTCGTCGGGGATTAAAAAATCGTCAAAAGATGTATCACATAAAAAATTACTTCCCACTTTTATTGTGCACGGCTCCTAATGTGTACAAATTAAAATAAATTTTCTGCGAAACCAAATGGATCATCCGCTTTACGATCGTTTGATTAAGTGGCCATTATGTTCGCATCTTCTGTTATAAAACACTATAAAATAATAAGTAATAATGAGCGCGCGCGAATGGCCCGCAGAAGTCGGGGCTAAATTAAACCTGGTCTATTGAAATTGAATGAAATAGTACAAGTTTCAAGTTTCAATCATTTCGAATTCGACCGTTGAAACGAATTGAAATATGCTTTCAACAGTTACGTAATAGCTCTACTAGATTCAGTTTCCTACGACACCACATCTCTACATTCGCATTCGTCACAATGTGACTCTACAATAGCGGCATATTTCCACTAGGCTTGGTTCCAAAATGTCATGTCAGCACAAATGCGGCCGTGACTATTGGCTAGCTGTAGTGCAATTAATGCCGCCAAGCGTTAGATAAATCACAGGACAGTCCGGCAATTTAAAATTAATTTAATTTTTCTCTATTATTAAATTAAATTTCGGTGTATTTGCCCGTATCAATTTTTTCTTACTCACTACATACTGTTCTGAAATATAATTTAGATACTAGGCACTGTTTGGGGTTGTGGGCAGCCATTTTATAAGTTCTTCGATCAATCTGTGTCGGAATCCCTACTGTTTAATTAAAAATAAATGAAGGCAAAACGTTAAAAATAACTTATTCAATACAGTCATCTATTCAATTTTGCATCACTTCTCGTTAGCCGCGGTGTATTTGAAATAGTATCCTAAAGTACCTACTGAAACCTTAGTATTTTTTCTTTCAAGTTCACCAATATTATCTCGACCTATACAGGTTGTCTGGGTGAATGAGCGCGCTTCAGTTAAAGGACTCAAAATAAAGGCATAAGATTAGAGTGTAACGCAGTCTTTACTTGTGAATAGTGTGAAAGGTAGTCACCTGAAAGCATGGTTTATTTCAGCCGCTTTCAGCGTCACTCAATAGCGCGCGGCAATTTAATGATGGCGTTCTCCATCGCTGCGGCGGGAGCTTTACCAAATGTTTATCGATAAACCACAGTATATTGAGCAGCTATGTACTTTACAAGCACATTATGAAACAGACGCAGATTGGTGCTAATTCTGCTGGTAGGTAAATAAACTAAAGTTGATAAAACTGAGGCTGGTATTAATAAAATTATCCCAGCTCTGAGAGCGATCTATATCTATATTGTAGAGAAATCATTTAAAACAAAAATAAAGTGAAATAATAATTTCAGTCGTGAAATATGTTTAGCTATGTCAAATCTACTTTCGCCGAAATTCCAATATAATTAGCAATAGTTATATATTCTTAATTAATGGGTTGGAACGTGGGATGACAGAATTACTTTGGCAAAAGGTTATCTGAACCTCTGAAGTTTTTTATTAATTCTTCCAAACAAATTTGACGTTTAGTTATTTTGGATAAAAGCGCCTTTGTTGGATATTCTTCAAAGAATCGTGGCATGGTATTGGGTTACTTTAACCTTTTGTTTTGGTCAAGATGAACTTCAAATGGGTAAATATCCTTAGTGGTATGGTAATATGGTCTCAAATTCTGTGCAACTATCAACGAGGGAACGTTCTTTTAGACATTAAGGTATCTTCCATGGATTCCTAATCAAATTTTGAAGACCCATTTAGCTCTTTCGGATGTCGATATCTATTCTTTTTTTATCGCGTGAAAAATAAGCATCACTGAAATTTCAGTAACCTATATGTATTTGGCGCTTACCCATTTGCATCTACCAGTTTCCTGGGACGCAGTTAGATCGTTGATCCTTTCTATCAAAATAATTGTATAATTCCCCTATTTGTTTCTCCGGTTGATGGTCACACCAAATCTTACCAATTTTATAAGGCATCAACTAGTCAGTGGTTCTTGTGCAGGCTCCCCCCTTCTAAATGTTGAATGGAGTACGAATAAATCCTCTCAGTCTCTGAACAATAGCTTTGTAAAAACTAGTCTGTTTTCTTTCACAAATCAAATGACATGTTTGCTTAGGATAGCCCTCTGATTTGCTGTACTGCAGAATTCTTGTAGATAACAAAAGAAGTTCCATTTTATCTTCGCTTACATTGACAAAATACTTAAAAGGGGCTCATCACAAAATAATTCCTAAAGAAAATCAATTACCATTTTTACGAAAAGTGAGTCAAAGCAAAAAAATACACTTATCTGGTGCCATAAATCACGCAAAGTAACCGCAAGCCTCCATTTAACTTTGCCTAATGTAAAAACTATTAGTATATGCGGGCTGGATTGATGGCTCCTGTATCTAAGCAGTTTAGGGTCAGAGTAATCTATGTACGAGTGTTTGAGGACAAATTGACGGCAATAATAGTATGGAAAAGTTACGGTAAAGAATGATAGAAGCAAATCCTATACTTTGGGTAATTTCGTGCGGAAAAGTGGTTCCAATCTGACCAAACTTTATTATAATGTAGATAACTTGTTTTATTGCATATACGAATTGAAATATGAAATTTAAATTAATTATTTTAATTAGACCTTAGCACTTACATAATAAGTATCACTTTACATCTTTACTTAACTCTACAACCGGATCGGATCGAAAAGATCGGGCAAGAAACTCAGTAGTGCATAAATATACATAAAAATAGAACCTCCCTCTTTGTTCAAGTCGGTTAGAAATAATTCGCTGCAGTGTGTACAATTTGCACTTGACTTAATTTTATACTCTAACCTCGACTTAGCCATCATGATCAAACAGAGGAAAACCACAAAAATAACTCGGCATAGAGTCCACTTTGTTCACCTAAATTATCATTTTACGAGGTCCTCCGTATCGGCGCCAGTCTGGGGACACTAACCGCCTCAGAATCAATGATATATCATCTTGAAAAACTATTCCGGTCATCATTGTGTTTCCTGGATTGTTATATTAGGGTCACATTACTGAACCTGATATATCTGAGTAGTATTTATTTCATTTTCATTAATCTGGGTAGGTTAGTTACAAACAAGGCCGTTTACAGTTTTTTACGGCGGTAAAGCCAAGCTGTATTCATTTGTCTACAGCTATTATACAACAGGCTGGCTGGCTGAAAGGAAATCCCAACCCCCCTTTCCCTCTATGCCACTTCCATTCAGATCGGAAACGTGTGAGCAATGCCGCACGCATAACAATGAGCTGTTTGAGCTACGGGCTTGTATTAACAATATTTTTTTCATCCCCAGGCTTGGCAGTGCCCTTCGTAGAGCTGACCGTAACGCACGCGTCCGTGCTGACCATCCTAGCGATCAGTTTCGAGCGCTACTACGCGATCTGCGAGCCACTGCGCGCTGGGTACGTGTGCACGAAGACGCGAGCGACGCTCATCTGCGCGCTTGTGTGGTTCTTCGCTGCGCTGTTCACAAGGTACTTGCTGATCGGTGGTGGGAGGTGGTCAGTGGTGATGTGGGTTAAGAAAAGTTATAGAGTCATTTAGGCAGCGAAGATAGGTATGAAAACCCAGTTATGGGAGACAGTATTTTTCTTGGCCTAATACAAACAAGTTGTGTTTTATTAGCTGTGGTACTTAGACGTCATAATTTTCAGCCTTTGTTACAATTTATTACCGATGCGGAAGGCCGTCTGCCCTCACAGACTCAGTGGAGACTATCGGTAATAGTAATCAGAAGCACGGACATGTTTAGATGTTTACTACCGAATACTTAAACGATTCTTAAATTAAGTTCCACTTAGTTCGTCTCCTGTAATTGTATGGCGCGTTAAATTAAGCACCTCTCTTAATTTTGACATGCGCCGGCTAATTCACTGTAATCCACCCGGAACCCCAACTTAGTCAGTGCCGGCATAATGTTCAAATCTATGTAGCTAAGTCATCCTTCCATTGAGATCATATTTATGCCAATTTTAGAGTAAATTATAGCCAAGAAATACTAAGTAAACATAGCATGTACACTTTACTTGAACAGCATCTTAATCCTATTTATTTTGGAGAGATCTAAGTACATTTACCTCACTTTTATGTGTGGCAGTTTTCCACGCACTTGGCCGCGTAAGTGCCGCTCGATAGAGATTTATGTGTCTGCTATTAATTAAATCTGTCCAACCACTGATATCGCGTTAAGTTATAGACATTTCGACCTATGTTATTGCTGGCCACCTGACTGAATATAATTCTGATAAATTATTTTTAAGTGATTCAGAGTGTATTCACTAAGCGACAATATTTAGTCCAGTTTTGAGTCACGCACTTAAGTAACTAGGCTACGTTTATTCATTTCACATACTTAGGGTATTATAATTATTATCTTGAATATACCTTCATACATTTTGGAAGGCATTATGAAAGTATACACAAATAACTTTGATACTACACCAAAAATGTATAATATGTAACATGGCTTAAAATCAATAAACGGCGTATTGGACAATAATTGAGCCAACTTACCTAACGTATTGTCGGTTATTGAATACATGGTTTACTTTTATTAGGTACACAATTTTATCAGGTAACCATACTTATTTAAATGTTGAAAGAATACAACGAACATAGTATGGATGTTTTTTGAATTATAAAATATATTTACATTACCAACGTGATATATTATGTAGGTATATATTTAATGGACTAAATAATATTGTTTACATATTTATGCATTTTGTGACATCTGCAGTGTTAATAACAAATGTTGACGTGCTATTTATAAAAGTGCGTTTCTATGCCACGTTTGGACCGCGGCGTGTGAACCGACAATGTGTAAGCTTTCTAACATACATACTTCGACTTGCTAAAGCCGTCAAGCAACAACATGTTGCGCAACATTATCCTAAGATTAGTAACATCTAACAAAAAAAAAGAAAGGAAGTAACTTTAAGGAAAATGTAACAATTATTGTGTTGCATTGCCGCAAAGTATTTCCCGTTGCCCAACATTTTGTTGTCCGTTGTATATATTGCCCGTTGCTGACAGAGGGCGTTTGCTTTTGCCTTGCCTGGATTTATTGTGAATTAGACCTGAACTGGATTTGGGCCTGTGTAAATTAAGCGTTTGTTAACTTTGGTAACGGAGAGACTACTCAATTCCAATTCGCTAAAGATGCAACAAACTCAAATTTGATACACTTAAATATATCATAAGAAACACAGATTTATCCCGAATTACAAAACATTTTTCAGAACCAACATTATTTTAAATACCCTTTTAATGCTATTTATTTTGGAGGCTTGTAAGTTTTCTTACTAGAAAAACTTTTTCTTTAACGGATGTAAATGCATGAACGGATGAATGAACGAGTTGATACGAAAGGTAAACATGACAAAATCCTTAATACTGTGATCGACTGTCTAGTGAAAATTCACGCATCCGTGCGTGGCCCGGCCCATGTACCGTGTGTTTTGTATTATTGTAACGTTGGTCCTTTACAAAATATTGTTTTATTTGAGAATCTAAACCCTCGTTTGCATTGGCGAATAAATTCACACCGATTTATGTTGCTATCCCTTGTTTGGGCTGTCAACAAATAGGGAGAACAATATAGGGCCCGTACCACGTTAGCTACTTAAAATGCAATGGAAAAGCAAACGTGAGCGTTTGCTTTTCAAACGCTTGGCCAAATATTTGGTACTTGCGTCTGATTTGCGAGTGGCTCATATGCCACTGAACGCTTGGTAGTTTTTTAATGTTTTATATCCGCTACAGTACATCGTATATCTAAACTAACCCCATGCAAACATCAAAACATATTTTTAAAACGAAATGACTGCAATGGCATTATGCACAGGGCCTAAAATTTACTATAAAAAAAACGAAGTCAGTCATAAGCTCGAGGTCAAACGCTAAGAATCGCTTACGTGGTACCAAATCAATGTCAGTAGAAATCGTGAATAGTAGGTTACGGAAAAACGTCAAAAGCGGGTCGTTTGCTTTTCTATTGCGTTTTAAGTAGCTAACGTGGTTGGGGCCCAGGTTGTTTCAGAATTTCGAAACAATACTGTCATAAAGGTAATGCTTGAGTTTGCCTTGATTTCATTGATGTTATGGTACCATAAGAGCGTATCAAGCATAGACCTGCATTATGGTAACAAACCCCTTCCGTCGCATAATGTAAATTACGCAATACCACCGCAAAATTATAACCAAACGCAAAATGTGCAATACACATAATGCACAATACGCAAAATGGGCAGTAAGTAAGCCAAATAGGTAGTACGAAACATGTGCAATACGCAAAATGAGCAGTACGCAAAATTTACAAAACGCAAAATGATAGCAAGCAAAAAGTATATAAGTTATTATCTCGGAATTACAGTTGCGACCTGTTAAATCTGTGTAAAAGTTTCCTCAGCGCAAAATAAGGGTCCCAAAATCATGCTCTTCACTACATTTACACAGCTGCAAACTCTACTTACCCCCCTCGGGTGCGAGCGTGATATTACACCTACGATTCTATATTTAGCCATCATTGAAATTCAAAAATATTCCGGCTAGAACTCCAGTTCATTTGCGTACACTCAAAGAAGTCTAAAGTTCTCAGAGCGACACCAGACTTGGATAGCCTTGAAGTGTGTTCAGGCCCGCCCGCCCACACAGGAATTCACGTATTCAGCGTACTACTGCGTTTTATTGATGTGTTCATTCCTTATTCCAAACGTCGGTAACGTAGTTACTTAAGTATATCTCTCATTGTTCAAGAATTTCATCGATTTCGTTTATTGTATTATAGCTATTCTAGTACCTATTGCATATAAACACGAAAAATGGTGCTATTTATGTAACTAAGTCTGATGTGAAGCATAGCCTTATTATGATAAATAAATATCGCTAGACTGAAACAACAACTGTATGCTCCCAAACGGTATGGTACGGTACTGGCGATCCCAGTGACACCCAGACCAGGGCAAATTACCAAAAGGCCATTTCCGAAATTTACCCCAGCGGCAATCGAACCCGCAACCACCATGTTTTTTTTTTTTTGAATTGACTATATGTTGTTGGCCAGAGTGGCCATAACAACTTCACCCGGACAGAGGGCGAGCGCGAGTGCGCTCCAGCCAGAGGGGCAGGGGGGCAGCTAGCTCAAGGGCGCCACAAGGGACACGACCTCGGCTTAGGCCGCTGCCAGAAGAGGTGGCGAGGGTAAATCTACCACCGGATCGGAACGCGACATCGACTGAGAAGATCCGGCAAGAAACTCAGCGGGCTTGTCGGGTGCCAAGGTGCGTCTAGGTAAGTAGGCGCACCTTCTAGCAGAAGCGGGGGTACGTCGACCTCGCCGGCGAGGTCGGTGTCAGGTGGGGAGTGTGCGTGTGTCGTTCTCCTCGACATCTGAGTCTAGGAGAGCGGTGAGTTTGTCGGGGGGAAACCACCATGTGCGTGAGCCGAGCGGCCTACGCTCGAACCACTGCGCCAAGCGGTCGTCAATAGAGGTAGAGGTAGGGAGGGGAAGGGAGGCTTCCAGCTCCGTCACTAATCGTACGAAACGCAGCTATATTAGGTACTTTACGCCAATCTTCTGTGAGAGGGGTGGTACTACCTAACCCCGGCCCAGTCCGTATAGGTATGAGCTGTAGTCAATTGACTACAGCTTGGCTCTCCCATGGCACTCAAGTATTTAATTTGTACTTGTAATTACATTATTATTCCTTTTGAAACCATAGAAATGGTTATAACTTTGATAATTCTTTAGTAAAAGGTTTAAGTTTATAAGCATTTGTTACAAAATTAAGGACAAGAAAACTTGTTAATATAGAGGCATAATTTAGATTAAAATTAAGAAACCTCAAACAAGTCGTCGATTTGTCCAAAGTTATGGTTTGAAATCGTCATTGTAAGTTTGCTATTTCAAAAACACGGTTGGAGGTGAACTTTGAGACAGAAATACAATTGAGCTAAAGGTATATTTTAGTTTTAAATTTAATTTTATATCTTGGAGGAATTGAAAATTATAATTATCCAAGTTTATTGTATCTCTAAAATTAAATAAATATGCATTGTTTTTTTTTCTAATTTATTAATATCAAAACCTATTTTTTAATTTTATTTTATGGAAGATATAATTATCCATTGATGATTTATTACAACCGAGCTATTTATTAAATTATTTCAGTTAGGTATATTTGATTCAGATAAAAAGTTTAATTTAATTTTAAATTTACTCTTTTCCATGGGGTGCACTACACATACATCTAACATTTGCGACGTAAATTACCTATTTATTTTGATATATTTCATCATTCTGTCGCGAGTAGGTAGGTAGACAAAACCAATTCAATCTCGTATGAGAACAATTTTTATGTTGTACAATCAACAACATAAATAGAGTAACATAATCAAACCGTCTGAGACGGGCTGTAAACAACCAATTCAGAAGTAGACTTTATAAAAGATTGTACAGTCAGACACTTTATTTACGGTTACTCTCATTGTATTCTTACAAAAAAACCTTTCTTATGCGGCGAATTTTGTGGTTGCGCTAATATAGCTGTGTTATTTACAGAACCATGACGTTTGAAGATTGCAGGCATCGTTGGAAATTTAAGAGCATTTAGATATTATGTTAGTGATATTTCATTTTTATTTTTTAACTAGCGGCCCGCCCCGGCTTCGCACGGGTATATTACGGTTACATTATTGGAGTTTTAGTAGGGATCCCTATTTTTTTTTAAATATAATATAGCCTATGTCACCCGGGGATAGTGTAGCTTCCCAACAGTGAAATAATTTTTCAAATCGGTTCAGTAGTTTCGGAGCCTATTCATTACAATCAAACAAACAAAGTTTTCCTCTTTATAATATTAGTATGATGATAAAAGCAGGTTTTGTTAGTATTGCCCGTATTAATAAATCAGACTTATATTTAGTACAAAATGAGACGTCAAAAGGGTACTTAAGATCGCTCTCAGACTTGAGATCGATTTTTAAATACGGGCCTATGGTAATCAATATGTTATAGTAACATAGCTATCAATCAATTGATAAGAACCCGGAAATTGATACTGATTAGAACCACACCATAAGAAATAAACAGAACCATACCATAAGAAATTGATTGTATTAGTGAAAATGCAATTCAGAATTGGTCTTACATATGACTGCGATGGATAAAAATTTACAAATTATTTTGTTGGTAATCACTTAATTTGCTGACTGTACTCAATCACTTTAATTAAAACCGGAAAAATTAACAGTAACTAAAGCTAGCGCAATGTGAGACTGATCTCCACTCCCACGTCCTAATTTCCTTCCAAACTTAGGCACTTACTCTATCTAGGACAGCCTGGGCGTAACGTTCAAACGCTACATTGAGTAGGCTATGGACTTCAATGTCTATGGCTATGTAGAGTCATCGACTTTGTAAGTGAAATTCTGTCAAACTTGTCTTGAAACTTATGAACTCAAATAAAATAGATAAGTGAAAACAAACACAATGTTACTAGGCAAAATTATATCCTAGTGTCTCTAAACTTTCTAGTCCTTGGTAAAAAAAATTAAAGGGTTTTTAAGGAAGTATACCTTAAACCGATTGACAATGTTTGTTTATCCTCGTGAGCTCATATTAAAGCAAAAGCGTACGAGAATCTCATAATTGGGTATTTGACTCATATTGAATCCTACTAATATTATAAATGCGAAAGTTTGTGAGTGTGGATGTATGTTTGTTTGTTACTCCTTCACGCAAAAACTACTGAACGGATTTGGATGAAATTTGGAACACAGATAGATTATAACCGGGATTAACATATAGGATACTTTTTAACCCGATAATCCCGAAATTTTTGCCAAGTTAAAATACTACGCGGATGAAGTCGCGGGGCACAGCTAGTTTATTATATTTTTATAGGTATTAGCACAAAATACAAATTAATTATTGATGGTGAAAGTGCGAAGATATTCTATAGATTAAGGCGTATTGACGTCTATCACCACTATTGAGCCTAGGGGTTAGAGGCTCCGCCCTCGTAGCCGAGAGGTTCCGGGTTCGATCCTCATCCCGGTCATTAAACTATTGACGTGGGCCCGCTCCTAACATAAGTATAACTTAGCTTTACAGCTAAGTTGTTAAAATCCTACTAATATTATAAATGCGAAAGTTTGTGAGTGTGGATGTATGTATGTATGTATGTATGTTTGTTACTCCTTCACGCAAAAACTACTGAACGGATTTGGATGAAATTTGGAACACAGATAGATTATAACCGGGATTAACATATAGGATACTTTTTAACCCAATAATCCAATACTACGCGGATGAAGTCGCGGGGCACAGCTAGTTACTAATATTCGCGTTAGCGGCCTAACGGGAATATTAGTAATTTGATAAATTCAAATTGTTAGTACCTAATCTTTAAAAAAATATATTTACCTACTAGCTGTGCCCCGCGACTTCATCCGCGTCGTATTGGATTATTGGGTTAAAAAGTATCCAATATGTTAATCCCGGTTATAATCTATCTGTGTTCCAAATTTCATCCAAATCCGTTCAGTAGTTTTTGCGTGAAGGAGTAACAAACATACCTACATACATACATACATACATACATACATACATACATACATCCACACTCACAAACTTTCACATTTATAATATTAGTAGGATATGAGGTACGTAACGTGAAATTCTAAAGATGTTCGTTACCACCTTTCGATAGTCTTATTGTGTATATACGTAACTTTATAGGCGTGGAACGCGTCACAGGTGTTTTATAAATCGTTGGATAAACTATAATTTATTATTTGAACCTCAGTTTTCTCTAGTTAAATGTTAAACCAACAAATTCTGAGCTTTCCGCAGCTTTATGAGCCAATGATGCTGCTTATTCCTACCCAATTTTATAGCTGGAACAGCTTGCTCAGTTTTATGGCTAAGCTAGCTAGACTGGGACGATAGTACGTACTGTTGTTGTAATAATTGACTTGTAGTACAGCAATGACTGAGCCTTTGTCCCTATATTTACGGTCTATATCTTTGCAAATAATAAAGTACTACTGTTTTTCAAGTTTTTGAGTTAGATGGAACTTTTATAATAGCCAATCCACTATAACATTTTGTGGTGTGCAAAACAAACACCAACGCAACCAAAAAAATGTTTTTATCGTTTATTAATGCATGTTGGACGACCGCTTGGTACAGTGTTCAAGCGTAGGCCGCTCGGCTCACTGCACATTGTGGTTGCGGGTTCGATTCCCGCCGCCGTGGCAAATTTCGGAAATGGCCTTTTCGTAATTTGCCACGGGCTGGGTGTCACTGAGATCGCCCCAGTCCATTGTACGGTACCCATAGTTCAAGCATTGCTTAGTTTGGGACCATACAGTTGGTGTGTCAGTCTGTCGATATTTATTTATTTAATGTAACTTCAAAACTACTTGACCAAATTGGATGAAATAGAAACGTTTGTCTTGCTAGTAATTAAAACATACGGTTGTAAAGTTACAACCGGTTTTCCGGACCATCGACATTGTCCATTGTCGGCAAGAGTTGCAAGTGTCTGCGGTGGTTTATCGGTACTAAAGTTGACTTACTTTAGACGAAGTTTGCGAAACAAATTATATCGGCTTAAACTAAGTCGTCGTCGTTAAGATTTGTCAAAGATTCATCTCTATGATTCTCGGTATTTTGGACGACGACAATCTTTGCCAATCTAATTATTTAAATTCTCTCAAATAAATCAGCAAGGTCTATGTCAATTCCAAATTGATGCTGATGCGATATCAATATCTGGGTACAAAAATACTACCCGCGAGGATATTCCCTTGTTACGTTAGCATCATTTGAATTGTAAAGTAACGATATGCTAACGTTATTTCTGCCGTCCGATTATTAAAAGACTGTTAACTGACATTTATCCGAATTCAAACTCCACGCAGAGAAAGTCGAAAGTAAAACCAAGTTATTTAAAATTATTTCCTTAGGTTATACGTCAATTTGTGGTACTCTAAACTAATATTGTAGTTATTTCTCTGTGACAGACGAGCATTAGCCTGCAGTTAGCTTGGTAAAGCTTTACTTGCACGCTCTTGGCATTTTATTGTCACCCAAACACGTAACAGTGACAGCCGTGAATTATTGCAAATTGACCCATATACTAGTGTCATAAGAGTCACAGCACGCGTCTTTCGTGGTATAATTCATTCAATTGAACGAACTGTATCTTTAACCAGTCTGCAAGTAAATGTTTGTGGTACGAACATTGTTTGGTAGCAACGAGAAAGACATGGTCCTCTTTTAAGATAACCTACGTTTTTAAAACAAAAAAGTCGGTAATCAAGTGTACGACCCGCCAGATGTTAAGCGTTTACCGTAGCCTTAGATGCTTGCAATACAAAAGGCATTGCTCGCACGCTGCTGAACTGAACGGGTGTGGAGGCGATTTGAGATTCTGGCTCTCTTACTAATCGTACGAAACGCAGCTATAGTAGCTACCTACTTTACACCAATCTCCTGTGTGAGGGTGAGACTACTCCGGTCGAGCCAGCCCGTACTTGGCTCTACCGCTGTAAAGCAGCTCTACTAAAGTGTAGTTATCACGTTACTAGAAGTAGAGTTAGTCTCCAAGTCACCTCAATTATTATACTAAGAGTGGGCTCACATTCATAGTTTAATAGCCAGGAGGGTTATCGAACCCGGAACCTCTCAGTTACGAAGGCAACTCCTCTAACCACTAGACTGTTGTTGCAAATTTTAATACACTCTTAATAATATATAGAGACACTAGCTGTGCCCCGCGACTTCATCCGCGTAGTATTGGATTATTGGGTTAAAAAGTATCCTATATGTTAATCCCGGTTATAATCTATCTGTGTTCCAAATTTCATCCAAATCCGTTCAGTAATTTTTGCGTGAAGGAGTAACAAACATACATACATACATACATACATACATCCACACTCACAAACTTTCGCATTTATAATATTAGTAGGATAATATACAGAATAATGTAGAGCACAGAACAGGCAAACGTTCTTAAATATACAGACATTCACCACCCAGCTTCAATAACACATTCTAACGCAAAGAATCCTCCGAAGGAAAACGTTCAACGTTGTTCTAAAGAATTTTTAATACTCTCTCCTTATTGCAGTCACACATGCCCGCCTCTACAATATTGGTACCCAGTTTTAAATAACAGATGGCACTGTCGTATATTGGTGCCGGGTTTTAAATAAAAGATGGCGCTTCGCGACAAATCCTTCGTAGTCGGGCGTTCAAATCGGACGCTCGTTGCATTCAATTGATGTTTATTTGAACGGATGATGTAATAAAGTGTAGAGAACGTTTGTGTTATACAGGCTGTTACGATGAACAGTGGTTATTTATGACAAACAATTGCGACTCTTAAGTAAAAGATTAGGGAACATTATAATTTAGTTTCAAAATTTAAATACAAAGCTTATATTCTGACTATTTTCAATCGATAGCATGGAAATTGAATGAGTGTTGTTACGAAAGAGGTATATTGGAACTAAAAGAATGCAATTTCATACTGAAAATTACTGAAACTAAGGGCATATAAGAAAATTAGTGATTACTCTAAGCTGTAAACAATTAGGAAACATTTTATTTTGAAATTACACTTAACATAATAATTACTATTTTAAGATTTCATTTTTTTAGGGACATGGGTACTGTATTACGCTCACAAAAGTATGCTAACATTTTTGACGATTTTGTGACATTATAGCTTATTACAGACAAAAAATGTGGCAAACCCTTTGTGAAACAAGGTTCGTACTGTTTTTGCATTTATGTACTTTCTTACCTACGAGACGGCTATGTATAAACGCTTTATGTGTCTTTTTGTTCAGCTTAACACTGGAAACATATTTAGCTAACGCTACATAAATAGATAGTATCAGTAGTAATTTTAATATACATGTTATTAGTAAAGATTTTATTTAAATTACCAGCGAAGGTGTTCGTCGAAAATTTTCTAAATCGGAAAATGTATAAATAATAATACATTCCTTAGAACGCTGAAATGGAAATAATGACATGGACATCAATTATAATGAGGTTCCAAGTAGTGTTGAAATTTATATATTTTTATTGTTAATTTAGCCTTCAGATTTCAATTATATATGATTTTTCTTGAACATTTTAGATAGATATTTTGTTCCAAATTGTCTTTAGAAGATTTAAATTTATTAATACCAGAATCATTCATTTCAGGGGATGTTAATAAAATTAGTAAATCTCAGAATTTATGAAAATAGTAATGATCTAATCATTCCGCAGCGACACTACTAGGTAACTACTATTTCACACGATACATGTTTTTTGACATAACACTATTACAACGACTTCAAACATTGGTCATGTCACATCACGTCGCGTACACTAAATATGTTTTCATTATGCGCAATCACAGACCATTGCTTCGTGTCGCACTGTTTACTTTTATTGCCATTTCACAATTCAGCACACTGTACTATGTATAATGAAGTTTTTCTTTCAGTATTTCGTCTAGAATTATTATACAAACAATATAATATATATTACGTTATATAAGGAAACATTCTCACTATTAAGAAATATTTAATTATATATTCAGCGACGGAAACCATTAACCATCATTCAAAAACATACACCAAATAAGATACTGAATTAAATATCTTATTATACCTAAATAAATGGATTGCTCTATATTAAAACACACCATAGGTACGAGATCTGTTGCAAAAACATTAGTAGAAAGGATAAACGAACACTTACAATAGGCAGGTAGTAAATTATTTTCTCTATATTCTTCCTAAATGGGAAAAGAAAAGCTAAATATAGTTATTTGCTCTATTTTCACCTCTATCTAAAAATATTTATGTTGAATGCGTACATTTATTATGTTATCAAGTTTCTCAAATGTCAATTCTATTCAAAGGTCGTGTATAATAAGGGTACTTAAGTATTTTTCTCATGAGGTGTCTCCCGAACTTTGAAGGCAAACACATAAACACATAGCCTTTGAAGACGCGCAAGTAGGCGATTTCTTTTCATAGAGCCACGTCTACTTTGAATAAGATGTCGAAAAAAAATCAGGTCGGAATTTATTTGTTTATTTTCAACGTTTTATTTAAGGCTAAAGCTCCCATCTAGCCCGCGAAATTCAATTTTTTTAAGTTTTTTAGATTTTTTTTTAAATCTGAAAATATTAAAGGGCACATTTTGTAATTGGCGACAAAGACCGTATGCAATGCATTTATTAATATATCCAACTTACTCTAAAACATTTCAAGAACGACAGATAACCAGAATAACTGGCAATTTTTGTTATATTTAGTGATTTACTAGTATCATATCCACCGTGATAATATTTAGAGTAAAATAAATGTTTAATAAACGCACTAACATACTGTGTTTGTCGCCAATCACAAAATTTTGTCTTAAATAAATAAATAAATATCGCCAGACGAACACACCAACTGTATGGTCCCAAACTAAGCAACACTTGCACTATGGGTACCGTACAATGGACTGGGGGCGATCCCAGTGACACCCAGACCAGGGAAAATTACGAAAAGGCCATTTCCGAGATTTACCCTGACAGGAATCGAACCCGCAACCACCCGATGCAGTGAGCCGAGCGGCCTACGCTCGAACCACTGCGCCAAGCGGTCGTCAAAAATGTTTTCAGATTTTGGATAAACTATCTACTATCTCGAAAATTTAGAATTTCGCAGGTTAGACAAGCGCTACCTTAAATATTAAATTTTACATTATGAAAAGTCCAAGAATTTGTTAATGTGTTTTTGTGAATTTGTACTCGAAAGTTTTAAATATTTAAAAACAAATTTGACACGATGAGGCATATTTTTCCAGCCAAAAAAATTTTTTTTTTCTAATTTCACGGCTTCGCTCTATTTCTTGAATAACAAAACTACAAAACTACATTAGATAGACGAAAAACCAATTAATATTCATACCATATTCGGCAATGAATTACTAACTAGGCGAACAGAAACATTCCATTAAGTAGAACCAAAAGTAGGCGGGATAGGTAGTACCGAAAAAATCAGGCCAAGTGGAGTCGTACTCGCTGGAAATAGTTCCGTATACTCAAAGAAAATAAAACGAATCCCTACTCTTACCCACGTGGTCTTCCAGAATAGTCAAAGTATTACAAACTAACAGAAACTCAATTTCGCATAAGTAAAGTGTTTGTTAAGGAAGTAGGTATATATTGTTTCCATAAATAAACCTTTGTTATTTTAAGTACAGATATAATACAAATATTATTTTGTTGAAATAGGCTACTTAACGGAACACATATTTTACGGAACACTAAAACTAAAAATCCTATTGATGACAGACAGATTTCTCATTTAGTAATTTATTCCATAATCATGTGGAATAAATTATTCTAAGCAACAATAAAACATCGAATAATTTTACTTAATCTCTTTTGCAAAGTCGATTATTACACAAGACAGAACTTGAAAAATAGAACCGTTTCGGAGTTTGATATAACTCACTACGGATCACCAGAAATTCTGCCGACGAACAACTAATCCTCGTTTAGTTGACTCATACAGATCCAAATTAGGGCCGGCCCACTTTCGATTCGCCATAATATTATCGACATAGTCCATTATGCGAAACAATAAACATGACAGCGAGGGCACAAGATCCGTCCGTCTGACATTATTTAACGATTAGGAGAGAGCGAGAAATCGGTGACAAATACCAATGGGTATGATAACCAATTTGTTTTGCATAATACACTTAAAGTATACAGTATGTCTTATGATTACAATCTGTGAACCAATTTTCAAAATAACATAGTAATTGTTGAAATTACAGACATTTAAAGTTTAGAAAACAGTACTCGCTAGCGATGTACTTATGCTTTAATAACTTAATTGACAAACATCAATAGCGAATACCTTTGTATTCAGTTAATATTTTTAATAAATTATTTTACGACAAATCAAAAAATAATTGGCATTTGTAAGTTAATTTTAAAAAAAACTATATTCAATATTAGTCATGCTTCGTCACCATTATGTTGTCGTTAAACACCAAAGTAAAGACATATCAAAATTATTACTGTCTTGCTCAGATGTTACGATCGGAAGGACGGAAACACAATTAGTTTAGTAATATTGTCTAGTTTATGAACCAACAAGATTAACACCATTCTACTGATCTTTGAGGAGAGATAAAATAAATTACTTTGCAATAGATTTAGGATTTGGGTTATTGTTTTTATATAACAAAAACAATCATAGTCTTTCGCTAATTAGTTATGTTAATGTTATTTATTACTTTTGTAGCAACTAATAATATAAATAAAACTTAAAACAACGCAGGCAGGCACAATTGATCGTTAAAAAAAAAATGTGTAGATTTTTACGCAAATCCTTTGTAGTTCAAATAGGCGCTATTGTGTCATGTTTATTTCCGTTCTTACTTATTATTTTATTATATTCTACGTAGTTAGGCGTTTCCGTTGCACTGTAAATAGCTTTGTAAATATCGTTATCGTTAATTTTTCTTCTATTTCAGTCCGATCCTGGCGATCGCCGAGCACCACACTGTCATTCGAGAGGACGGCTCTACCTACTCCCAGTGTCTCACGCAGGCGGTCACTTTCTGGCAGATAACCTTCTTCATAGCCATCATAATACTACTCTATGCACTCCCACTGATCATCCTGATCGTCCTTTACAGCGTCATCGCCAAAAACCTCATCACCGCAGCTTCCAAGGTCGTTATGAACAAGACTGTCGACCCTTACAACGCGAGAGCAAGAAAACAAGTCATATTAATGCTAGGGACAGTCGTATTATGCTTCTTTCTTTGTCTAATGCCCTACAGAGCGCTAACTATATGGATAATAATAACGCCAGTGGAATCATACGAAAATGTCAGCCCGGAGAAGTGGTACAATATACTGTATTTCTCCCGAGTGATGCTCTACATCAATTCTGCAATCAATCCGATACTATACAACCTGATGTCGTCGAAATTTAGAATCGGCTTCTGTAGAGTCTGCATCTGTTACAAAAAGTCTTTGGAGGATAAGTCTAGGAGAGCTCTGAGGACGGTTACAAACGGCTCTACGACAAGCAGCAGTTTGACAAGGACCACTAACAGTCTGAAGAAACTCTTCAGTCATAGAAGTAGCGTTGACAAAAGCGATGTCGAGTCTGAAAGTAGAGACGAGGATAGGGGTATATTTGATAGGATATTTTCTAACAAAACATTCGTGAGACAGCAATCGGCGCCCGTTTGTTCAAACACTAAACCAACAGTAAACCGGATGAGGAGCGAAGGGAACATTGAGATATCCGAAGTGGTGGACGATAAAAATGAAACGAGTGATACGGGGAAGTTCATTCATTCCTATACTAAAAATATTAGGTCAGAGGAGGACCAAATGGGTCGCACCCAATCCCTGAGACGGAGTGTACTAATAAATAGCGCTAAGGCGAAAAGTGTGGATAGCGACAAGAAGTTTGTGACGTACCAGAAAATTAAAGTCGACTGTGTCGTTGCGTTTCAGAAGTCCAGGAGTATGGACTACGAGTTTCCTGAAAGTTTCGTATGAGATAATTTGAAAATAGTTTTTAATCGTGACTTCGGACCCAAGGAAATTATTTCAGTGTATTTGTCCAATATTTTAATGTTGATGAAAAAAATATCACGCTTAATAAGTTATGTGGGTACCTTAAGATTTAAGCCGTGTTCACATTAGAGGATTAATATCCCGCGACACCTTTCTCTGGAGACATCGCGCAAAGAAGCACTTTGTTATCGCGTCAACCGACTTCGCAAGACATGTCTGGTGAAATCTCGATTGAATAATGTGGACGAAAAATTACGGGTGACCAGGGGTGCTACTCTTAGCAACGATAATCGATATATCGTGGTATTCGTACTGTCGAATCTTATACAAAATTCCATCTTTTTTGCCGTCGTATCGATAATGTCACGATATATCGATTTATCGATGCTAGGAGTAGCACCCCACATTTTGACGACGTCGGGCCAACTTCGTTCGATGTTAATGGATACACTTGTGGCGGGACATTAGTCCCCTGTGAATGAATGGCCTTAATGATTATTTCACCTTTTATTCAAATTATTCAAACTTAGGTACTTTTATCAATCCTTGGTTGAGTTATTTACCTTATTCTGACAAATTTTAGTAGGACTGTTTATATAGGAACACAGTGTTTACGCAGTGTTGTTAATAAATTACAACGTTGCTTATCATTACTAAGTCAACCTAAGAAAATAAAAGTATTTTTTGGACTGAAAATATAAGAGAATATTTTAAGTGTAAGTAATATTTATTACGGGTAAGTGAAATGTAAATCTATTTAGCTAAATACGTAATAATATTTGAGTGGGACCGTGCGTGTACATACATGAGATATAATAAAAACTGTCTGAACATCAGCATTGCATCAGCCAACATCACTTAATGGATTTAAGGCTAAAGCGCCCATCTAGCCCGCGAAGTTCAAATTTTTTGAGAATTTTTAGAAGTTTTTCAAAATCCGAGAATAATAAAAGGCACATTTTATAATTCGCGAAAAAGACCGTGTGCAGTGCATGTATTAATATATCCAACTTACTCTAAAACATTTCAGAACGACAGCTATCCAGATAATCTGGCAATATTTGTATATTTCGTGATTTACTAGTATCATATCCACCGTGATAATATTTAGAGTAAAATAAATGTATTAATAAACGCACTGCATACTGTGTTTGTCGCAAATCAGAAAATGTTGTCTTAAATGGTTTCAGATTTTGGATAAACTATAAAAATACTCGAAAATGTTGAATTTCGCGGGCTAGACAGGCGCCTTCACCTTAATAAAACTAGGTGTGATGATAGACCCGGTATTACACTGAGAAAAACTCTATTCGCATTCCTATTTGATATATGAAACGTTTAGTAAAACATATTAAAAGGAATATATAGAACTCTTTTCATCCCGGGGATTCATGAACGGAAGAAGGAATAGAATGGAAGGGAATGAAAGAGATTTCGTGGTACTACTACCACGAAATCTCTATGCAACCACAGCTGCATAGAAATAAGTTTTGAAATGTAGACCAGTATTTAATAATTCGATTTTACTTGGAAATTATATCTAAGGCTTGTATCAACAAATTGATCTCAAATCTGAGGTCTTAATTAGCTTAGTAATATTTAATTAATAGTGTATTATTTTGGACAACGGTGTTGCCACTGTTCACTTTATTAAACAGCGCCGTTCAACTAGCGGCCTAAATGATATTCAGCCGTATCGTCTGTTACAACATTTAATAAACTGGCTGGCTAATGTTTAGGCAACTGGTTGGCATTTATGTACTACAAAACTTTTTCAAAATACTACCCAAGCAGAGCGACCCGGATGGGTTTAGGTTAGGGTTATTTTTTTTATGACCCCACAGCAATCCCACCCGGCAGGTAGATCGGGGGATCTAAACAATTTCGTAAAATACCTAATAAAATTATTCCGTCAAAGTTGTCTTTTGCCGACGCCATATTGACCAAAGAGAATATAATAGAGATATTGACAGTTTCGGCGCTAGTTGGCAGAAAGTACAACTAAATTGAAATGAACAGGCTAGGCAAGTAATTAAACGGCTAGGCAAGTAATTAAACGGCTAGGCAAGTAATTAAACGTCATCGATCCAAGTCATTTGCCTAGCTGTTTGATCAAATGGCTGAATATAATTCAGGCCACTAGTTGAACGGCGCTGTTTAGTAAAGTGCCTAGGCTGTTAATTGAACGGCGAATTAAGCTAGTTGGCTGCGACATATATAAATGAATTATCCCACGAAATAGATATGTAGTTTTATATAGTGGGGATGTCGCCATAATATCGCCTCGACCCCCCTTAAGACAGGGAGGGTATTACTTGCCTATTATCTTAGATGCCGTTATATACGTAAATACGATAAGAAAATGTTATATTTTAAGCGTTTGTCTCTCTATTTAAATGCGATATAAGTACATTATTTATTTTATGATTGAAGAATATACAAAATATCTTAATATAATTATTGCCAAAGCAAATGTGTTTTATGTCACCCTCTACTTAACCTGCCATAATCATGATAATGATAATATTACGGCCAACGAGAAGCGATACGAAATGGTAAAAGAGTTGGAGTTGAAGTCAGTCACCGCCGCCGCGCTCGTCACCATTATATCTATTGCATCTCGTTAGCCGTGGTATAGGCTACCTAACCAGGATATTCTTGAATTATGAAGCATTTTTTTTGAAGGGTGTAGGTATAATTCCTATATAATGTAGTTATATTCTCGCAAACACCTAATTATGAGATCCCAACTAATAACAGCCTGGGTGTCATAAAAACGTTCCTTTAATTTAGTAATAATCTGACGTAATAACTTCGTTAATATACTACCATAATTACTTCATACGTCCTATGAATAGTGATGCGCGTTTCCATCAAATATCTAGGGATCGAGTAAAAAAAATCGAGACCCCAATCGAGAAGTAACAGAACAAGAAGTTTGGAATGCTAATAATGACAATTGTGTATCGAGATATTTTTTATTGTAATTACCCATATAAAAGTTCCTGAAAATGCTGGGGGTCAAATCGATGGTTATCCAAGTGATATCCATCCACCTTTTTCATCTGAAAAAGTAAGCATGTATTTTATACTTATCAAACTCTATTTTAAAACAGTTGCTGACTTTTAGAGAGTGAGAGCTAGAGAAAAGGGCTACTTGCTTGACCCATGTCCATGAATATGGGTCGATATCGTAGAGACCCTTTGTCATGAGACTTCATGAATGTCTTATAAAGGATGTTGTAGTTGTGAAAAACTATAGGTACCTACCATTTTTTAACACGGTGGACGTCTTCAAGAGTTCCCTAGACAGAGAGGCCTGGGCTATGTCGGATTCTCACGCACTGAAACCTCCCCGGTGGCCTTTATCACGTCGGAGAGGCGTCGGGATCGCAATATATTTATATCATTTTTTTTTGTGTGTTACATAAGATTACTTTGTATTCGGCACATCACTAGCCACTGAAGCGGTAAAAATTTGTAGCCATCCCTATATTAAGTTGTAAAACGCGGTAATATCCAGCAAATGTGACTGAGGAGGGATTATATTAATAAAGTTTTAGTTGCCAGTCGTATATTAAGCAATGAGAATGGGCACACTCGAGTTATTGACGACAGTTAATTTTGACTTTAGTATTGTTTCTCAAGGGTATAAGAAATCATTCATTCATAAGTGATGACCGCGTGGCGCAGTGGTTTGAGCGTAGGCCGTTTGGCTCACTGCACCGGGGGGTTGCGGGTTCCTGCCAGGGCAAATTTCAGAAATGGCCTGTTCGTAATTTGCCCAGGTCTGGGTGTCACTGGGATCGCCCCCAGTCCATTGTACGGTACCCATAGTAAAAGTTTTGCTTAGTTTGGGACCATACAGTTTTTGTCAATATTTAAAAAACGTGGATGTTGAAACTAGTTAATAGTGCAACTAGTTAGTTGCACTAAAATTGGAATAAAAATATTTTCATTTTTTTTAATTTAATTAAAGATGGCTTAAATATCGCCAAAAATAACCAAAAATCCTTCTGGAAAATTAACAACCGAATTCTGTCGAATATCCCACTTAAGACCTGGTTTATCAACACATTAACGGGGCTTTAGAGCAGTAAACGTGGTTATCAGCACATCAAACAATCGGTTACTGCTCCAACAATCCATTAAAGTATTGTTGAACTCGGCTCAGCTGTTTCACACGTTATTTTAGTCCTATGTACTATGTTACATTCTCTTTGAGTTAGGTCTCAAAGGAAAGCCGGCAGTCGCTTCTTATATAAGTCAAACTAAATTGGAAGTCGACCATAAGTCGTAGGGGTAACATTTCAAGGGTTATTTCAGGCCGTTACACTATTTCGGTCCTAATGGCTCCTAACATTAAATTAAATTGAATTATCTTTATACAGATTGAAACAGAAAGGGTATAATTCTTTTTTCAAAACTTAACTTTGTAAATCTATAACTCTCAGCTTTGGAGGAAACTTGGGAAAAGAAAGGTGTTACAGGAATACAGCTGTTGACAGATTTCATAAATCTACATAACCTCTAGTACTTCCACTGTCCCACAAAGCCGATAGTTTAGATTTACAAAGTAAAGTTGCAAAGAAAATAGTATATCTACCCTACCTTTCTGTTTCACCTAGTATTATATTATCTTAATAAATACAATACCGGAAAAGAGCCGACTGGTCAAGCACACGTCTTGCATGCACAAGGTTCAGGGTTCAAACACCGGCTCGAAACTCTGGGTTTTTTGAGATCGATGTACAAATCATAACTTTTATAATGATTAGCACATGCGGTGAAGAACGGTCAAGGAAAAAATCGTGAGAAAACCAATGTAACCAATTTTCGAAAGACATAATGAAATCCGCCAACGCGCTGTGTGTAGGGCTTATGGCCTGATCTCCCTCGCATACAGGGGAGGGCCGTATCTAGAAACAGGACAATAAAAGGGGTAACTCTATAAAGGGGTAAAAATAACTTATTGCGACGTTTTAAACCATGTGTATCGTTGCAGTTCGGCCATAAGAAGATCATTACCCTAACAAATAATATAAGCCACACCACACACAGCAGCGCGAACAATATGCATACCGCACAAGTTAGCCGGATTATAAACGGTGGCTGATCCCATACAAAGGCTGGGACGATGCATAGCTTATAAACATCGCACATAACTAATTGCCGTGAAGTTTAAGTTATGAGATCATTGTGTGACGACAATGGCGTGGGGGTGGGTAAAGCGTGTGTTCTGTGCAATATTTCACCTGAGCTTCAGTACTCTATACAAATAAATAAAATTGGAGTGTCTGTTTGTAATATCAAAATAACACCTTTTCACTAAATGCTTATGAAAGTATATACGACACCTATAACAAAAACGCGATATAAATTTTTTTGTCTGTCTGTCTGTCTGTGTGTTTGTTCCGGGTAATCTCCGAAACTGCTGGACCGATTTTGACGGGACTTTCACTGGTAGATAGCTGTTGTTATAAGTAGTAACTTAGGCTACATTTATTTTATAAGAACAAAATTTAAAAAAATGGGTCCTGTCGCGCGGGCTTTTTTGCTAAGATAAATTCCACGCGGCCGAAGTCGCGGGCTCAGCTAGTAAAGCCATAAAGTCTTATGTTAACAACATTTGTAGACATAAGCATAGTTCATTGCACGTTGCTGACCTAAAGGGGATTGGGACAGGAGATAGAGTAAAGGACGGGAGCTGGGCTTCCGGCTTTACCTCGATATACTGTGAGAAGGTACTACCCCGGTCGAGAAATCCCGCATATGAGCTGTAGTCAGTCAGCTACAGCTTGGGTCTACCACCATAAAATTAGATAAAAGGTATCCATTTGTCTATGAATTCTATCTATCATTCAGTAGTCATGTCTGTTTGAATTTAATAATAATAATAATTTAGCCCTTTATAAGTCCCACTGCTGGGCACGGGCCTCCCCTCAATACGAGGGGGATTCAGGCCATAATCCACCACGCTGGCCCAGTGCGGGTTGGCGGATTCCACATGTCTTTCGAAAATTGGTTAGATCTTCTAAGACATGCAGGTTTCCTCACGATGTTTTCCTTCACCGTAAGCAAGTGATAATCATATAGAAATTATGATTCGCACATAGATTTCGAAAAATCCAGAGGTGCGAGCCGGGATTTGAACCCAAGACCTGGTGCCCGCAAGACGCGTGCTTTAACCAATCGGCTATCACTGCTGTTATTTATTGTTTGAATTGATTTGTTCAAACTCAGCTCGCGGCTTTACAATAAACAATAGCGATTCTATCAGATTGATTTGCTGACTTAATGGCTTATGTTGAAGGCGATAGTCAGTAAGCTCCTATCAATTGTGTTTATTACGGATACCCATTTGTCAGGCCCAAGTAAAGTTATAATTATAGTCCTGTTCGATATCATCATTAAATTATGTAAACAGAGGTGTTTCTTGTACACTATAAAACCATATTTTGACGGTATTAGATTTCAACGTAATAGGTAGTGAGCCTAGTCATTTGACCTGGACACTCCCCCTCAAGTGGAGGGGGATTCAGGATATAGTCTACCACTCTGACCCAATACCGGTTGGCGAATTTCACAAGTATTTTCAAAAGACGCGCAGGTTTCACTTCACCGTTCAGCAAGTGACAATCTTTATCTATACAAATAAATAAAATTGGAGTGTCTGTTTGTAATATCAAAATAACACCTTTTCACTAAATGCATATGAAAGTACATACGACACCTATAACAAAAACGCGATTAAAAAATTTTTTGTCTGTCTGTCTGTGTGTTTGTTCCGGGTAATCTCCGAAACGGCTGGACCGATTTTGACGGGAGTTTCACTGGCACATAGCTGATGTTTTAAGGAGTAACTTAGGCTACTTTAAATTTAGAAAAACAATTAGGGTTCCGCATAAAAAATAAAAACACATGAAATCAAAGAGTATCTCCGAAACGGCTTGACTGATTTTGACGGGACTTTCAGTGGTAGATAGCTGATGTTATAAGCAGTTACTTAGGCAACTTTTATTTTAACAAAAAAAAAATTTAAAAAAAAATGGGTCCTGTTGAAAATAAGATTCGTACTTAAAATCCGAAATTACCGGAGATGCGAGCCGGAGTTTAAATCTACAAACCTTCTTTCCAAGGCAATGTACTAACGACAATCTCTGGAGAAATACATCTCGTATATTCCAAAATAAATGAACTAATTAATAAGTCATTAGAACAAATACAAAGCTATAAAAAAGTCTCTCGTAATTAATATTCTCATTGTTTCCCCCTCTCATGACAAATTAATTTACGCGAACAAATTAATATACTGCTGCAGGAGGCATAGATGACAAATTGCTTGAAAAAAACAATTAGATATTCTTCTCCTTGCCTTGTGTTCAATTCTTGTGACTTTTATTGGACCAACAACGAGATTATGAACCCTGAAACTTATATATCATATAGCAAGGAAGTTATAAATATAGTTAAAAGTGTTGCCAACGATTTCGAAGTCACCTCCAAAAAAATGATTAAAATTCTTCTTCAACATTTCGTCGCATTAGGTTAACTCCGCCCAATCAAGAAATTTCAGGCATAAACCACTCACAAAACACTGCCAGATTAATTTATTTCGACAATACAAGGGAAGCACTTTTTGTTCCAAATGTAAGTCTGTTTCTGGCAGGAGTTTCAAGCTTATGGCACTCATTTATCATGAGCGAGGCTCGGCGAACGTTGAAATGTTTGGGATTGACGCACAGCGATGTTCATTTACGAGGAGAATGTGAATACACAATTAGAAGATTTGTATTGTGTAATTTGAACTCGTCTGCGTTGTAAGTAGGTAGGAGAAACGTAGCATCAGTAATAGAGGAAAATTACATAATTATTTAACTGGTATATATGAAATGCGCGTGGATATTATGGAAAGGTAAAAAAAAAACATTTAACTTCCAACTCCTGTGGTCTCAATGTGAGTTAATTAAAGAATATGGAATGTAATTAGCGTAATGAAGATGATCCAGTATATAGTCGCAGATATTTAGACAGTAATATCAAGTGTCTACCAGAAGCTAAATAAAAATGGCTGATACAGCGTAACTTTGCCGATGCAGGATAACTTTTTAAAACTTATGCAATATATTGAAAGTTTCCACAAAATTGAGAACTAGTGATCCATGCAAGCGATAGTGAGATACATACATACTGTAAAAATTGGTAACATTTTGCATAATCCTGTCCCCATAAGAAGTCTTGCAATCCGTTTCCGCTACACTGATCGCTCTCAACAGAAAGGAACCAAGAAAAGAGTTACCTTATAAGAGTTAACTTACGCAATAACGAATTCAATCAGCTAACCTATAGAGTCATAAAAACAATCCTTTGTACCGATTGAATAAATTTGCCCTCGCTAAGCATACCAGGAGGTGCGAGTATATGCTTTAATTGTATTAATATTTTTCTTTTTCCCACAGCCCCATCCTCGCCATAGCGACCTTCACCTACGAGGTCTTCGATGACGGCACCGAAGCCCCCGTCTGCCTCACACAAGCGAACACCTCCTGGTCGGCGCTCTTCTTCATCCTCACCATCGTCATCTTCTTCATCGTGCCCCTCGCCGTACTCCTGGTGCTGTACAGCGTCATCGCCAAGAACCTCATGGAGAACCCCGTCATCATTGCCCAGAATACCAAAAATACTAGCAACACCGGAAACGTTGTCCGATACCGAAAACAGGTCATACTTATGCTTGGGACAGTTGTACTATCATTCTTCCTGTGTTTACTGCCGTTCAAAGCGCTAACACTATGGATAATAGTAATCCCACCAGAGACAATAATGTCGTTAGGCATAGACGGTTACTACATACTTTTATATTTTTGTAGAGTAATGCTGTATTTAAATTCAGCGATCAATCCGATTCTGTACAACTTGATGTCGTCGAAATTCAGGGAGGGATTCGTTAAGTTGTTGAAGATCAACAAATTGATGAGATGCGGCAGGAATCTGAGGGAGACCATGCAGAGACGAGACACCTTTAACACGACGACATCTACCGGTTTCTCGAGCAGCCAGAACACATCAGATTCTTTCTGGAGAAGATACAGCAACAGAACGTCGTCATTAAAGAACGTTCTCAACAGAAACAGCAAGAAGATCAAAGAGGACAACGTCCAACAAATGAAAGTTGGTGAAATTATCAATGTCGAGAACATGAGACGCAATAGTATGCAATTCATTGCAGCCATCGACGACGCAAACGACGACGTTTACGTTGAAGTACACGATACGAATTACGACGTAACAATAGACACTGCCAAAGAGAACAATAAACAGATACAAATATTGAATCTAGATGTTAAAAGTAACAGCGTATATTCAATAACTTTAGACGTAAGCAACGGTGAGGGTAGAAATAAATTCGTGTGTATACCAACTGATAGAGAGAAAAATATATTTATATACGATTACAGTGCTAAGGAGAGTTTTGTGTAAGTACAGGATTTGTATATTATTTTTATGTAACAAAGTTGGTAAACAAGCGTACGACCCGCCTGATGTTAAGCAGTTACCGTAGCCTATAGATGCTTGCAATACCACATTGCCGAACTAAAAGGGATTGGGATAGAGGGTGAGGAAGGGGGCTTGGGCTTCCGGCTCTCTCCCTCATCGTAAGAAATGTAGGTATAATAGCTACTTCACGCCAATCTTCATGAGAGGGTGGTACTACTCCAGTGGAGCCAGCCCGTATCTGAGCTGTAGTCAGTCGGCTACAGCTCGGCTCTACCTAATTCGTTTCGTGTGATGTTGTTTTTGGCTGCGAGCCAAGTGCATTCACAACAACTGTTCCGAGATCGTTCGCACATCAACATATTGCATTGTTGGAGATATCTGATATCTTCAGTGGTACAGAAATAATTTCAATATTAGGTAGAGAGGAATGGTCGTAACCTAATTGTTAGTAGCGACAATGTAGCGGCCCACATGACATAGTCGGTCCAAGTAGTAACTCACATGACATAGTCGGTCCAAGTAGTAACTTGGTACGACTATGTCATGTGGGCCGCTACATTGTCGCTACTAACAATTAGGTAACATCTGCTGCTTGCGGGAAGCTTATTAAACTTTATTAACCTTTTTATTAATTTGTTCGTGCCGATCAGTAACTTTTTTTACTAGAATCGATACTCACGCCCGTATTAATAAAACTACCTCGAGTCTGGAAGTGGTCTTGAGTATGCTTTTGAGATGTAATTTTGTACTGGGGTGATGTTAGAATGACGTTTCCAAGATCTCTCTCAGATTTGAGATTGATTTGTTAATACGGTACTAAAACGGATCGACTTTGACATAATCGATCTATGAAACCCTATTATCGTTGTCGTGTTACTAAACGTAGCAAATAAACAAACAATTTCCGCGCGCGTCTTATACCCACCCGTAAGGGAACGCGACACTTGGAGCATTCAAATCGTATACACCTACGTAGATGCTCGCGACACTCTAGGGGTTAATTTATTTAGCAGGGAAGGCATCATCATTGAGCCTATTACTATTAACCGAGCTCCTTCCCCCCGCCCTCACGCGAAAGGTAGTCAGGCCTTAGTCGCTTGCTCAGTTTTGTTTGGTGAACTCGTGAACGTCTTCAAAATACGTGCAGGTTTCCTGACGGTGGTTTCCTTCACCGTTCATCAAGTAATAATCTTAGTTGGAAATGAGATACGCATACGAAATCTATTAATCCAAGAGCGATTAGAGCCTCTACACCTTGTGTACCGTAGCGTGCGTTCGGTTACTGACCTATCACATGCTGAACAGTGAAGGCACAAATCTAGAGGAAATCTGCATGCCGGAAAAAAGATGAACCCACTTGCAATAAGAAGACACTCGCGCCCAGGAGTGGAATATTAAGGGAGCAATAAAGGGACACTCGTGCCCAGGAGTGGGATATTAAGGGAGCAATAAGGGGACACTCGTGCCCAGGAGTGGGTCATGAAGGGTCTTATTATTATGTTGTCTAGGATCTTCCCCTCTCTTTGACCCGCTCCCCTTCAGGACGGCATTGTGCGAGTAATAAATAAATAAATATCGCCACACTGACACACCAACCGTATGGTCCAAACTAAGCAACGCTTGTACTATGGACACCGTACAATGGACTGGGGGCAATCCCAGTGGCACCCAGACCTGGGCAAGTTACGAAAAGGCCATTTCCGAAATTTGCCCCGACGGGAATCGAACCCGTAACCACCATGTGCAGTTAGCCGAGCGGCTATAGGCTACGGTATCTGTTTACAATCAGGGGAGTCGTACGCTTATATACCGACTTTATTATATAATGTATAAAGTTTATTTTTCCGTAGTTGTCACATTCCACAATGATCTCGCTCTACAACGTTTTGGTGTGTGAACCGACCCATATTATTCTAATTATTATATACCCCACAGTATCAAGCTAGGATTTATGTGATGCCCTCTCGTATTTGCGCTGTTCCCGACAGATTTATTGAATGGACCATTTGTCACTTGTATGATGTGATAAATGGCCCACTGACGCGAAAATATACTTTCTCTTGACTTAAATAGAGTTATTATTTCATTGTTTTGCTGATTTGTTTGTAACTTACCAAGTTATTGGACAATGTCTATGAAATATCATTATTATTGTTCGGGAATTACGATAAATATTCCGTTAAAGGCAGTTTAGTAGAAATACCTATTCATAGATATTTTATAATAGATAAATAACTGAATCAATTTCGCCGGTCTTCGGAAATATATATTATCTATACAAATAATTAAAATTGGAGTGTCTGTTTGTAATATCAAAATAACACCAATTCACTAAATGCATCTGAAAGAACATATGATACTTATAACAAAACCGCGATTATTATTTTTTTGTCTGTCTGTCTGTGTGTTTGTTCCGGATAATCTCCGAAACGGCTGGACCGATTTTAACGGGACTTTCACTGGTAGATAGCTGATGTTATAAGCAGTAACTTAGGCTACTTTTATTTTAGAAAAACAAAAAAATGGGTCCTTTCGCGCGGGCTCAGAACGCGGGAGCGGGCTTTTTTGTTAAGTTAAATTCCACGCGAACGAAGTCGCGGGCTCAGCTAGTTATACATATAAGTGTGAATTATATTAAGGCAAGGTCTAAATTCCTAAAGAAATATTTTGTCAAACAATTAATTTTGTAATATCTGCTCCATTATAATACCATATAACTAATATCCATATTTAAAGAAGTTAGTTAAACTAACTAAAAAAATTAATGTTATATAACATTGTGCCAAAATAACAAAATTACATAAAATGTATAAAGGGTAAAAATGTATGTATATTATTACATTATAGACAAAAGATTTTATGTTGTATTAAATGTTACTACTGTCAATCAACCTCTTCTAGTTAATTTCATTAATGTTTATTTAATAATTATTTCCAGATTTTATGTGCGAAGTTTTTTGACTTAATTAGAGATTTATATTTACAAATACACTAAAAAGTTAAAAAACATTTCATGAATGGACAATAATTGTTATCATTTCTTCTTGTAATATATTAATGTAAAACCGCATAACGAGATGAACTAGATACGGTATGTCATTACAATATAATTGCCTTGTTTATGTGCAAATACATGTAATATTTACAATAAACAACTTGTGTTTATTTTTTAAACCTCAAATACATCCCACAAATATTAAAAATGCGAAAATTTGTGAGTTCCACACTCACTGTATGTTTGTTACTCTTTCACGCAAAAACTACTCAACAGATTTGGATGAAATTTGGAACACAGATAGTTCATAACCTGGATTAACATATAAAATACTTTACTTAAGTCTACGCGGACGAAGTCGCGGGCAGCAACTACAAAATCTTTACATAGTGAGCGTAAAGAGGCCAAGAGGAACTAACATGCCGAACAAATCGAACTTAAGTCTGAGAGCGTTCTTAAGTACGCTTTCGACTTGTCATTTTGCACTTGTATAACATATGAATGACATTTCCAAGATCGCTCTCAGACTTGACAAAGATGTATCAATATGGACCTTAGGGCCGTAACGATTGTTCTCATATTTGAGAACCAATTATTAAACGGGCCTTATTATTCTCGCACTTTCGAATATATCAGATGTAGCCAGTGGATTTCACAGTATTATTGTTACTAGGTAAACCCAGATAGATGATTTTTGTCGGAATTTACAATAAACTGCCCACTCCCCTTATAAAGCTAATGAGTATCAAAAGTACCCAAACCAGTCTTGAGTTTTAGTTTACATGGCTATTTACACATCACGCAGTCTACATAAAATCGTGGAATTAATGAATCTGCGGCAATTTTTTTGGATTAGTGATAAAAATAAAAGTTTTATGCTAAAATTAATTGTAAATTAAACTTTAATGTTAAGGCTAAAGCGCCCATCTAGCCCGCGAAGTTCAAATTTTTTGAGGTTTTTCAGAAATTTTTCAAAATCCGACAATAATAAAAGGGACATTTTTTAATTCGCGAAAAAGACCGTGTGTTGTGCATTTATTAATATATCCAACTTACTCTAAAACATTTCAAGAACGACAGCTATCCAGATAATCTAGGAATTTTTGTATATTTAGTGATTTACTAGTATCATATCCACCGTGATAATATTTAGAGTAAAATAAAGGTATTAATAAACGCACTGCATACTGTGTTTTTCGCAAATCACAAAATGTTGTCTTAAATGTTTTCAGATTTTGGATAAACTATAAAAATACTCGAAAATTTTGAATTTCGCGGGCTAGACAGGCGCCTTCACCTTAAAGGGTAAGTATCCAATTTCAAAGTGAGTCGTGAAATTGAGTATCTCCTTTCATTTCACATACATTTCATATAGTTTATTTCATATAGGTACTTACCTGAGCTGAGCTTGCGTATTTCTTGGTTTTGACGACAGCACTACCGACCAGGTCCAATTATAGCGGAGCAGCCTCCAGCCCCCATCACTACAAAAAAGAAATCATAATCAGTCAAGCCGTTTAGGAGGAGAAGTATTACGAACACACATACAACGGTAATTTGTATTTAATAAAATATAAGTTACGTCTAAGAATATAACTATCATGGGCTAGTATACGTCTCTCGTTTAACCTAACATCCTGTATAACAATAAACTAAATGGTAGTGCCGTAGGGGGCCATCCATAAATTACGTCACACGAATTTCATGATTTTTTGACCCCTCCCCCGTTCTTGTCACAGCTGGTCACATTTGTGAGAACCCCCCCTACCTAGTGTGATGTCACATATTTTGCAATTTTACATTTACAAATTTATGAAATTGAAACAGCAGTGTTCCTAAATTATTTTTCAATAAAATCAAACCAATACCAAACATAGGCATGAAAATTAACAAAACAAAAAAAAAGTTTTTTTGTTTTGTTTGTCAGACGGAGTAGCAACTATTTGTATGTTATTCTTTAGTAGGTATGTACTTTAAATTTAGTGTTGTACTTAATACTTAGATATAAAATATTATATTATTTCAAAATGTGATGTCACAAAATTTGGGACCCCTCCCCACCCCTTGTCACACAATGTCACACTTCGTCGACCCCCTAAACGTGTGACGTAATTTATGGATGGCCCATAGATGCTTAAAATTTCAGACATTACCCATTTATTCTGGCATTCAAATGCACTTGGAGTGTTATTGTCTGTTAAGGAACACTTGAATACCAATAAATGGCGCTGCAAATGATAAGTACTATTTTGAAACTGTCGTATCTACATTTAAACTATTTCCCGAAGAGATGAGTGGAGAATTTTAATATTATACTAGCTGAGCCCCGCGACTCCGTCCGCGTTCTGTTGAAATTTTTCCTGAATTTTCTTTGCTATAAACCTCACGGAGCCCGAGACTTTTCCAACGAATGCAAAACCGTGGAAATCGGTTCGTGCGTTCTGGAGTTATAGCGTCAGGAAGGAAAAACCGACTTATTTTTATATAGTAACTAGCTGTGCCCCGCGACTCCGTCCGCGTTCTGATGAAATTTTTCCTGAATTTTCTTTGCTATAAACCTCACGGAGCCCGAGACCTTTCCAACGAATGCAAAACCGTGGAAATCGGTTCGTGCGTTCTGGAGTTATAGCGTCAGGAAGGAAAACCCGACTTATTTTTATATAGTAGACTAGCTGTGCCCCGCGACTCCGTCCGCGTTCTGTTGAATTTTTTCCTGAATTTTCTTTGCTATAAACCTCACGGAGCCCGAAACCTTTCCAACGAATGCAAAACCGCGGAAATCGGTTCGGGCGTTCTGGAGTTATAGCGTCAGGAAGGAAAACCCGACTTATTTTTATATAGTAGATAACATCCGTAGTAATGATAGATTGTCTCCATTTTGAGGTACGTTGACACAGTTCAGATTTGGGACGAAAAATGATGCAAATGTACTCCTTTCCCATAACACTGGGTTTGATGTATTTATACAAGGTGAAACAGAAAGGGTATACTTTTTTAAAAACTTAACTTTGTAAGTCTTAAACTATCAGCTTTGGAGGCAACTTGAAAAAGAAAAGGTGTTATAGGAATACAGCTGTTGACCGATTTCACAAGTCTACAAAACCTTTAGTACTTCAACTGTCCCACAAAGCCGATAGTTTGAGATTTTCAAAGTTAAGTTGCAAAAAAAATAGTATACCCTTTTTGTTTCACCTAGTATAAGTAGGTCTCTATATACCCGGGTCTTAACCTACCTACCGTTAGATGAGTAAAATATCTAGGTGATATAAAATATAAGGTATTATTTTAATGACGCACGTTATTTTGCATCGTGCTTTTTGTTTTTGTATTATGTGGGTTTGGTATAGCTGGTTTGTAGCGAGTGATTTAATCAAATGTCAGCTGTTTGAATGAAATCATTCAGATATTTTTTTTGGTAGATAAGTAGTTACATCATTTTTATCATTTAAGGCGCCATGCAAAATATCGTGCATTATCAAAATAAAACATAATTAATGTACATCCTAATTTGGTCCAAGTATTAATGTGTTTTTAATTAATATAAATTATATTGCCAATTATTTTTTATTTCGTGCTTTAGCGTAAAGCCTTTTATTTTAGTGCTTTTTAATCGTTAATTAATATAATAATTATGGACGTGATTTTGGGCGACATTTTATTATATACAGGCGGTGTTCAGTGCGGTATACGTTTTTTCTTTTATGGAATATAGTGTCTATGTTTTTGCGGGAACAATTTTATTTTATGGTTTTCTTTTACATCCTATAAATGCTTATACATAATGCCAGTTTGACTTTCAATAAATTAAAGCCTCAATGACATACTTAACAAAAACATATTATTCTTCTGAATGTCAATTATGTAACAAGATTTATCATTTTTATTTTACAGGCCAAAAATGTATATTAAGCAAAGATATTGACCGGTGTATTCTTCAAAGAAGGCTTGTTTATAAACAAAATCATTGTTTAAAATAATTATCAATTTTTAAGAAAACAACCTGTAGAAATTAAAATAATACCAAATTAAGTTGTTTTAAAAAACCGGCCAATGCGATGGTATCTTAAAGTAGGTACTCATTAATCGGCAAACATTAAACGCAACTGGTACCTACTGTAACTGTTACTTTACAATCCGTTTATTAACCCACGACGAAAAAAGAGGGGTGTTATAAGTTTAACATGTGTGTGAGTGTCTGACTGTGGCATCGTAGTCCCAAAGCGGTTGATCCGATTTTATTTTAGTTTTTTTGTATTAAAGGTATTCTGATCGAAAGTGTTCTTAGCTTAGTTCTTAGGTATGTTTCATGAAAATCGGTTCAGCCGTTTGAAAATTATCCGCTCTTTTGTAGTTTAAAAAGTCGTCGTATTGGTTAATTTTCCGGGAAATATCAGATACACATTACTTATAATTCATAGGAACACAAGTTTGGGAAATCAAACAAAAAAACAACAGCAGTGACAGCACTGTGTTCATTAAACAAATAAAAAATCCGCAAGATTGCCAAACGCACTGCGGAAAAACCGCAGTTTTTTTTGTCACAGATACTTAATATCTTTTTATATATACAACAGAGTACATTTTCATTTACTTGTCGGTTAGAACCCAGACTGAAGCCCTGAACCTAACTATCAAACCTTATCATGCGTGATGAATGTTTATTGCGAAAGTATCAAAGTGGTTTTCCACAACTTTTAATCATGCCGCCGCTGTTGCAAAATATAAAAAAGTTTTTCAATAGTCTCTACCCATAACTCCGCTTTATGGCTTTTGAACGGATTTTGTGCGCTATATATCAGATGTGGGTTTGAAATTTATAAATCTTTTGCATCATGTTGTCCTGGTACTTTTTTAAACGGATGTAGAATTGTAGATAAAGTAATAATAAAGTAAAAAATCAGTGCCATCTAGGGACGCCCGAAAGAAGCGAAGCTTAATAGTATACAGCGTAGGGCGCCGCAGCTGCCACTCTGTATACCTATATATATCGTGTAACGCTACTGACGCTTAGCACGGATAGAGTGGCCGCGCGGCAAGCGCCCCGAATGTCCGCATAGAAGATTCGCTTCAATAATGGATGTAAATAACATTTGATGATTGTTCTAAGCAGATAAAAATATCCTCTACCAACCCTCTTCCTTATATCCGGTTTAAGTGCTTCGTGTTCTATAATAGTTCTATTATGGTATAATTTGGTTAAAGGCAACAGGGAACCGTTTGTCACTCCTGACGTGACAAATAGAAGTTGAGTTGACCCAGGTACTAGGGAAGACAGAGATAAGAATAATCAGAGTGACAAATACAATGAAAACATAAACGTCCCGCAATAAACAGCACTTCCATACATTTTTGACATCTCATACAAATCAAATAATGTGATCAAATATACAGCGTGTAAGTAATTGTTGTGCTTGAAAATCCAAAATGTGAAATGAAAGAAACGGCAATAATTTAGTTCGGTCTCGTTTAGTTTGTGCACGATCAGAATTAGCACCTATATTACCTGGTCAATAGAGTCTCACTATACCTAAATATATGTAACTCAAAGGTGACTGACTGACTGACATAGTGATCTATCAACGCACAGCCCAAACCACTGGACGGATCGGGCTGAAATTTGGCATGCAGGTAGATGTTATGACGTAGGCATCCGCTAAGAAAGGATTTTGATTAATTCTACCCCCAAGGGGATCAAATAGGGGATGATTGTTAAGTTAAATTCCACGCGGACGAAGTCGCGGGCACAGCTAGTATAATATAATTTCATTTAGCCGATTTGACGTTTCCTTCCTGGGCACGGGCCTCCCCTCAATACGAGGGGGATTCAAGCTAAAATCCAACACGCTGGCAATCCAACAGTGTGGATTGGCGGATTTCACATGTCTTCTAAAAATCGGTTAGATTTTCAAATAGTCGATGGATATTTTCATTTTCGGCCATAAAATTTATATTGAAATCCATTTCGAAGATTGATGCGGACTGAAAACTGGGTTATTTTTTGCATACTAATCGCCCCCTTGATTGGCTTGGCAACGAGGGGGTTTTAAATATGATCCTCAGCTTTTCATTTAGTCGATTCTTTGTTTCTAGGTGTTTCCACGACCTGATGCTAAGCAGTTACAATAGCCCATAGACGCTCGCAATATCAATGACATCGCTCGCACGTTGCCGACCTTAAGGGGAGTGGGGCAGAGGGGGGCGAAGGGAGGGGGGGATGGGCTCCCGGCTCTCTGACTCATCGTACGAAACACAACTATAATAAAAACTTGACAGGTGTCAAGGGACACCCGGATGGAACGAAGTTGCAATATCCGTAACTTGTGCAGAAACACTGTCAGGATTCATTATTGTTATTATTTTTTACTAGCTGGGCACCGCGACTTCATCCGCGTAGTATTTTAACTTAGCAAAAATTTCGGGATTATCGTGTTAAAAAGTATCCTATATGTTAATCCCGGTTATAATCTATCTGTGTTCCAAATTTCATCCAAATCCGTTCAGTAGTTTTTGCGTGAAGGAGTAACAAACATACATACATACATACATCCACACTCACAAACTTTCGCATTTATAATATTAGTAGGATTATTTATTATGTACAAAAATCGGTATACACTCGACTGATTGACGGACCGACCGACCGACCGACCCACCGACCCGACCGACTGACCGACCGACCGACTGACTGAGAGAGAGAGAGAGAGAGACAGACAGAGAAACACGCGCACGCCGCACGGGTCGTTAGTCGTTACACACAAAATGTCTCGGTACACACTTAATTTTTTCCGTCTAGCCCCCTTTCGCAACGCGCGATAAGGAACTTCGCTCCAATAGATACTTTACGCTGGTCCAGAGATTTACACGAGTAACCAGGCAACGATTTTATCCATACATTTTAGTGTATCCAGTTCAAAATACGGCCATTATCTTTGAAAAATGTATAGACAGAATAAAACCGTCTTCTTCGTGTGAATAACAAATCTGCATTGAAAAGTAGTCTCTAAAACTCAGTCATAAAGTATAATTCAGAGAAATACATGTTTGTCTCAAATAGAACAACACAGCACAGCTTTCTCAGCTTACTATGAGACTGCCTTTACACCTTTTATAATAAGATTAAGAAGGCGCTCAGAGTTAATACCTATTTGTTAAAAGCCCGTTCAGCTGTTCATTTGTTAGGCCTCGGCAACAAATTGCAGGAAACAATTCATTTTGACTTGCTTTAAGCTTAAGGTGAAGGCGCCTGTCTAGCCCGCGAAATTCAAAATTTTCGAGTATTTTTATAGTTTATCCAAAATCTGAAAACATTTAAGACAACATTTTGTGATTTGCGAAAAACACAGTATGCAGTGCGTTTATTAATACATTTATTTCACTCTAAATATTATCACGGTGGATATGATACTAGTAAATCACTAAATATACAAAAATTGCCAGATTATCTGGATAGCTGTCGTTCTTGAAATGTTTTAGAGTAAGTTGGATATATTAATAAATGCACTGCACACGGTCTTTGTCGCGAATTACAAAATGTGCCTTTTATTACTGTCAGATTTTGAAAAATTTCGAAAAAACCTCAAAAAAATTGAACTTCGCGCGCTAGATGGGCGCTTTAGCCTTAATAAAGGAGTTTAATGTAGTTGAATTTTAATTCAACGAACATTGGCATCACTTTTACACGTTACAGAAGATCGGCGTAGAGAAACTATTATGCTGCGTTTCGTACGATGGGTGAGAGTACCGAAAACCTAACACGCCCCCCCCTTCTCCTTCTTCTGTCCGTATCACCTTCATGTCGGCAACCTGCGACCAATGCCTTTGGTATTGCAATCATCTATGGACTTTCGGTAACCGCTTAGAATCAGGGGACTCGTACGCTAGTTTGCCAGCATTGATATATAAAATACTAGCTGACCTGACAGACATTGTCCAGTCTTGACTTTGAATATTGAAATAAAAATATTTTATCATAAGAACCTGCTCCTGACAATAATAAATACAACCAAATAAGAATTAGCGAAATCGTTCTATCCGTTCACGCGTGATGCGATATATTTTATGTATGAATAAATGCATTAATTCATGTTTCACTCATAAGCTTTTGATGTCTAAACGTGTCTTCTAAATGTCAGTAAAATTTAACGCAATCATTTGCGAACTCTCAAATGGACAGAAGCGACGCTCTGAATAATACATGGGGCAATACAGCATAATGTCATATCGATGGACTAATGCATATATGGAGGCTGTCGTCAGACGCAGGTTGACTGCAGAATACCTGGTTAGGGCCCAGGGGTCTAACTCTGTTAACTGCTATCGCTCGACTCGATTCACACTTGACTCGCCACACGTCGAAACTGACATATAGAAGAACTGTCAAAACTGACGTTTCCAGCTACGCGATCCGTCAGTTTTGACGTATTGCAAGACGAGTGTGAGTCGAGGCGGGCGACAGTGTTAACAGAGTACGCCTCTGTGGGGATGGATGGCATTATTCATTCGGCACCAGCGATAGCCAAGTGGTCAAACGTATGCTTTGGAAATGTGTGTACATGCTCCCCGCACTTCTGGGATTTTCCAACAAAGATTATCACTTGCCGCGACAATGGTAACATCGTGAGGAAACCTGCACGTCTTTGGAGAAACGTGTGAAGTTCACTAATGTCGGGGCCAGTGTCACTATGGCCCGAATCTCCTTCGCGATGAGGAGTTTGACTGTTTAAAAAACTTCACTAAGGACTGGTTTAATAATATAAACATTGATGTATAAAAATAATTTTCGAATCAGTCCACAATTCACGGAGGAATTGGTGAACATCAAACACCTTTTAGAACTTTTCGCTTGAGTGAACATAAAAAAAAACATACATACAGATGAACATAGAACCTCCTCATTATTTGGATGTCGGTAAAAAATTGATATCCGCGTCCTATAAGTACTCGTCGAGTATTTTTTTTACTTCGGTAAATAAATTACAACTACTTGATTGTTAATAGCCAAATACAAAACTAAATCTTAATACTACTGATTAGGATTATGGCTGGACTGGAAGGAAACAAACAAGTATGCGAGTCTTCTGCCTTCAAAGCTAGAACAATCTGTCATCTGTGTTATGGGAAACAGAAGGTAAATGATTAAGTAATTTTAAATAATAGTCTATAGCCTAATGATTAGCGGGGCCGCCCTCGTACCTGAGAGGTTCTGAGTTCGATCCCCGTCCTGGTCATTAAACTATTGTCGTGAGCCTACTCCTAACACAAGCGTTAGCTTAGCTGGAGGGGCTAACGGGAATACTAGTAATGTGATTAAACCACAGTGCTAGTAATCTTTTTTTTACTATATATATTCTATAATAAATAGCAATCCTTATCGGGAACAAACTTAACAACATAACATAGTGTTTATGAAACAAATAGTTTGGTCACATGAATTATTAACTATTTTTACATCAACAACGCTGAAACTCTGTCGCGTAAGCTTTTAAATGTGAAAATGTCCGCGGCTGTTTCACTAGTGTTCTTTGAGTTTTTTTTGGCGGTCGCACGCAGCCCCGTTGGATGAACACGGTCCGTAAAACAATGTAAGTGTAGTGATGGGAGAAAAGTTATCGATAAAAACAATACGAATTTAAAAACTCGCTTCCAATAATCTTTGTTTTAAAGTCCTGATTTATATATTATTTTATATTTACTTCATTGATCCTATCAAGTTTTCTTCGTAATTATGATTTGAGTATGTTTTAAGATAATTAAAGTTTGTTAACTTAGTTCTTGATTGCTTAAATTTGTTCCTGTACATGAATTAATTTAAGTCATGAAACAAACAATAAGTTGTTTTAATTTAGGTAGGTATAGATAAATTGAGGTTCAAATTGAATTTCAACTTTTGTTTGTGTTTATTTTGTATTAATTTTCATAATTTGATTAGTTTTGATGTTCTTAGTAATGTTTAACAATAGCTCTACAAATGTCAGGTTCTTAAGATTGATCTTTTCCATTACTTGAGGTAAGGTATCAAGATATACTTCAGTACTATTTTTATATCGATTACTAGCACCTTACTAATATTCCTTTGATTCACACGGTTAACCCGGCACTGATGATTACTGTACAACCATTTTCTGTTTAAAATGTAGAGACAGAACAGTGTTGGCTTCTTCGTGGGAATTACTGCTTAAGTATACGTACTTATTATTGTCTCCCGCTTTGTAACGGAGGGAAATGGATTTATTTTCCAATTCTTCCTTCACTTTCATTCGAATAAGTTTCGTGCGGTTTCCAAGACAATTTTATTTAGCTTGTCCTCGGGACTCGTCGAGGGTCAAACCTCGGCGTCATCATTGGACACCATTGTCGACCCTAAATTAAAAGAATAACAGTGGAAGGTGTGGTGGCGAGCCCAGTATTATCAAAAAAACCTTTAGTCTCTCCGACTAAGCTCATTGATTTAGCTTGGAGTGAGTCCGTGACAATAGTTTTATAGCCAGTGGCGATGGAACCCGGTACCACTCGATCACTAGACTATTTACGGTTTGATAATGCTGGTCCTGAAATCTTACCATTAAAATGATCCTGGATATTGGCCTCCAATTCAATCAAGCTTAAGCTATAAGCATTGCTTTCAAGCTAGATCCAGCTCGACTGAGCCATTCATCATAATAAGCAGCTTAGTTCTCGCCGCGAGTTGCGAAGGCACTCAGCACTTACATGTACTGGGTATCGATCAATCTGCTCTTGTTGACCGAGATAATAAATATAATTAATATCGCCAAACTGACACACCAACTGTATGGTCCCAAACTAAACAACGCTTGTTCTATGGGTACCGTACTAAGGACTGGGGGCGATCCCAGTGACACCCAGACTAGGGCAAATTACGAAAATGCCATTTCCGAAATTTACCCCATCGGGATCGAACCCGCAACCACCAACCGGCCTACGGTCGAACACTGCGCCAAGCGGTCGCCAAATACACAATACAACTATCACAGATTAAACAATAATGACTCAACATAAGGCAATTCATAGACTATAATCTTATTATATTTCTCGGCGTAACAAATTTAGAAAATTGACCTTTTGTCATTTGTCTTTTCTGGGTATAACTGGGATGGCCCTCAGTCCATTGTACGGTGTCTATAGTACAAACGTTGCTAAGTTTGGGACTATAGGTTTGGTGTAAAAATAAGCCAGCGATCGAGTTCTGGACAGATACCACAGACAATAAAAAATGAGGGAATGCTACCTAGGACTTCTATTTTCAAATGTCAAACTCTTTTTTCATGTTTGCCTACGTCTAAGGAATCGTCTGCCAGTGTCTTGATTATAAGATAGTCGAGACATTCACATTTGTTTTATGCAGATTAAATTATAGAAACAGCTACTGAAGCGCCCCCGGTGGACTGAACAGTAGAATTTATTAAAAGTACTGATTGAAAATAATATCAGAATACTACTTTACAACAATATGCACATAAATTTGACCATACTAACAGCATATTTACGTTAATTATATTATATTAGCTGTGCCCCGCGACTTCATCCGCGTAGTATTGGATTATTCGGTTAAAAAGTATCCTATATGTTAATCCCGGTTATAATCTATCTGTGTTCCAAATTTCATCCAAATCCGTTCAGTAGTTTTTGCGTGAAGGAGTAACAAACATACATACATACATCCACACTCACAAACTTTCGCATTTAAAATATTAGTAGGATAGGATTATAAGCTTGATGATTCACGAAACAAAAATGAAAACCAAGGTATGTAAAAAAAAGTTGGCCATCACGGAACGCTCGGCAGATATGAAGCATTTGTAGTGAATAGTACCTATGCGTGCACAAGGAAGTCGAGAGCGGTGACGTAGAAGAAGCATGACGGCATGAGAGAGCGTCATGCCATTTGCCGTGACGGCAAACTAGTAGATTTTACTGCCCAAGTGCACCAATAGAGGCTTCACATCAAAAATATTGTAAAATTAAAATTTAAAATGCAATTTTTGACGACCTTTCGACGCTTAAAATTTATCGATAAAACGTTTCCAATCACTAGCGAAGAAGGTCAACCCTACTGAACCACTCTCAATCAGTACGTTTCCGGGTAGTTAGGAACGCAGGAATCAACCCCCATTTCACTGTTATTGCGGCGTCCAAGGATCATCCGCCGTGAACCCTACCAAAGGCTAAGTACCTACTAGTAAACGAGTAAGTAGCTATATGTCGGAATCGTACTCGTAAAATGTACTTTGTGTATATTTAGCATGAGGACCAAAATTGTAGAGAACTCTTTCTTAAAACGATAAGTAAATGAAAAATAAAAATGAAGAGCCCTGATTTTAATTAGGCTTCGTATGCTGTTCTAAATAAGTCGGAGGCAAAGTTTTTGGGGTCAAATCAAAGGCAAGCGTTACCGGTACTATGACGTAGACGTATTCCTCTGGTGGTCGGCTAGGTCTTCAGGGTCACTGGCACAAACACAACACTCCCAAGGGTTCATAAGGTTCTCACAACACAAATACACAGTTCATTAAGGTGATTTAAAAATAGAATACGAATTGTCCACAAAAGAGTTCGCGCGCAGACGTCTATGCTTTTTATTTTTTTTGTTAATGGCCTCTTTCCATTGAGTCAGGAGCGACGTCTATGCTATGCGACGGTCAAATAAAGAAGTAAAGGGGTGAAAGGGACAACACTACTAAATATCAAATTAATTGGGGGTAGATGGATATCAGTTGACAGAATAGATTTTGACTTTCTACCCACATATAAAATTATAAAATAAACACATATTATGAACGTTCTCCACGCACATGGGTGTCAACTGAATCTTAACGCTATACCTAAACTATTTGTTTTTAAGAGATTACTAGCAATGTGAGGTTATCACATTACTAGTATGACCGTTAGCCTCTCCAGCTAAGCTAATGCTTGTGTTAGGAGTGGGCTCACGCCAATAGTTTAATGGCCAGGATGGGGATCGAACCCGGGCGGGTTCGATCCCCATCCTGAGGTTCCCCTCTTGGCTGCGAAGGCCCCTCTAACCACTAGGCTATTAACGCCTTAAATTAGGTCAGCGGTCTGTGCAACAAATATTATTTGGCACGGATACTAACGGTGGTTCGGCTACGGTTACTGCTTAACATCATGCGGATCGTAGACTTGCTTGACAACTTTGTTACATAACAAAGTAAGGATCTTTTTCTTTTCCTTTCATTCCTTAAAGTGATCACAAAATGATTAAGTAAATCATACTTATGTTTGAAATCTTGATTACGGGCGACTGACTCATTACGGAAGAACAGAATAGTCTAGATAGTTCGTATCATATAGGTAATAGTAAAAACCAATATAAGTAAGGACGTAGATAGGTACATATGAATATACAAAAGGCATTAAAGATTTATTGGTCTTACTTATGGCTAAAGCGCCCATCTAGCCCGCGAAGTTCAAATTTTTTGAGTTCTTTTAGATTTTTTTCAAAATCTGACAATAATAAAAGACAAATTTTGTAATTCGCGAAAAAGACCGTGTGCAGTGCATTTATTAATACATTTATTTTACTCTAAATATTATCACGGTGGATATGATACTAGTAAATAACTAAATATACAAAAATTGCCAGATTATCTGGATAGCTGTCGTTCTTGAAATGTTTTAGAGTAAGTTGGATATATTAATAAATGCACTGCACACGGTCTTTTTCGCGAATTACAAAATTTGTCTTTTATTATAGTCAGATTTTGAAAAATTTCTAAAAGAACTCAAAAAATTTGAACTTCGCGGGCTAGATGGGCGCTTTAGCCTTAAATCATAGTTTAAATTTATTTATCCTCGCTGCCGGTACTTTGATGTCAATCTCGAAACATAGCTTGAGAACAAATGAGTTTCACGATCGCTCCCGATGAAAGAGAAATCTTTTTAATGCCGTCATTACACTGAAAATGGGCATTTACAAAAATTGAATGAAATCCTGACGAGACTTTTAGAATTAAACAGCAGAAATATAATCTTAACAAAGTTATATTTCATTCCGCTGATAATGATTAGATAACCTCATATTGCTTTAAACCTTTTTCCAAAAATTAGAGTTTTTAACGTTAGAATAGCATAGGTACCTACAGTCTGGTTCTACAGGGGAAGTACCACCCCCTCACAGAAGATCAGCGTTAAGTAGCTATTATAGCCGCGTTTTGTACGTTCAGTGACAGAACTTAAGTCTAACTTCTTCTCTCTCTGTGCCACTCTCTTTGTGATCGGCAACGTGCGAGCAATGCCTTTGGTACTTCAAGCATCTGAAGGCTACGGTAACTGCTTAATATCAGGCGGGTCTTGCGTTTGTTTGCCGACTTTGATCCTTATTTGAAAATAAATAAAATTAATTTGTACGCAAGAGTATTGATTCAAACCCAGAACATAGTAATTTATATGTAGCATATCCGATTTGGATAATTTTGATATCAGATCGGATACACAATTTAACTAGATAACCCTTATACGGCATCGATATTCATAGCCAATGGCGCTTAAGCGTACATAAATCACGGAGAGTGCCCAAAATACCCGATATACTGAAGACTCATGAGGGACACCCTACTGATGCACTAAATGAGACAATGTAATCCTACTAATATTATAAATGCGAAAGTTTGTGAGTGTGGATGTATGTATGTATGTATGTATGTATGTATGTATGTATGTTTGTTACTCCTTCACGCAAAAACTACTGAACGGATTTGGATGAAATTTGGAACACAGATAGATTATAACCGGGATTAACATATAGGATACTTTTTAACCCAATAATCCAATACTACGCGGATGAAGTCGCGGGGCACAGCTAGTCAATCATAATATCGTTAAAATTCGTGCAGATAATGTCCCCAAGAATTTTGAATTCCTGGGACAATTTTTGCTCCAAAATTGAGCGACATCAAACATTTTATTTATTTGTATTTCATTTTATTAGGTCAACAGAGGCGTCAATAGCCTAGTGGTTAGATGGGCTGCCCTCGTAGCTGAGAGGTTCCGGGTTCGATCCCCATCCTGGCCATTAAACTATTGCCGTGAGCCCGCTCCTAACACAAGCATTGGCTTAGCTGGAGGGGCGAACGAGAATAAGTGACAAACTCACATGGGTAGCAATTTTTTTTTTATCTTATTATCATTATGATACAATAAATTAAATATAAGCAAAATAACACATTTAACTGAAAATTGCGTGAGTGAGTATTTTCAGTTGTTTTCAGTCGCTCAAGTGGTCAGACCTTAGACCTAACTGGCCCAGCGCGGTTCCGCAAACTTCACATGTGTTTCGAAATTACCGGACTTACTACATCACGCTCTCATTTCTTGAAGGGACAGGCAGAGGTGTGAAGTAATTATTTTCGCTTCATTTCGTACGATGATTGACAGAGTCCGAAGTCCTTTCCTTTCCCTCGGCAACGTGCGAGCAATGTCTTTGGCAAGCATCTACAAACTACAGTAACTGCTTAACATCAGGCGGGTGGTACTTTGTTATCTATCTATACATACATACATACTACATACAAATAAATAAAATTGGAGTGTCTGTTTGTAATATCAAAATAACACCTTTTCACTAAATGCATATAAGAGTACATACGACACCTATAACAAAAACGCGATTTAAAAAATTTTTGTCTGTCTGTCTGTCTGTCTGTCTGTCTGTCTGTGTGTTTGTTCCGGGTAATCTCCGAAACGGCTGGACCGGATTTTGACGGGACTTTCACTGGTAGATAGCTGATGTTATAAGCAGTAACATAGGCTACATTTATTTTAGAAAAAAAAATGGGTCCTGTCGCGCGGGCTCAGATCGCGGGAGCGGGCTTTTTTGTTAAGTTTAATTCCACGCGGACGTAGTCGCGGGCTCAGCTAGTATGATATAAAAATAAATCTCTATTTCAATGTAACGATTCCACTAATTTTTTTTTGTTGTGTTTATTTATATCAGGAGAAGGTCCATAAGAAAGAAAAAAATAAGAAAGTTGAGCGAAACAGTTCGAATTCAATATTCAAAGTTAAGACAGGACAACGTCTGTCAGGTCAGCTAGTTTTTAAACTTCCGCCATTTTGTATCGATCTGGCTTGGCTGTATGTAATTGACCCCTTATAGTTATGAACGATACTGTTTGTTATATTATCATATTTACGAGTTGAAGTTCAATCACGTAACGTCGCGTTGGTAACCGACATACCGCCGAGGTGAATCGCCTCTGACGCGCCATCTGTATTCAGACCCCGTCTGCTTATAAATTCGACTCAAACCTGCACTACACCGAACTACTTAAGGTCGACAACCCTGCAGCATCCCTGGATAAACTTTTATTCAAATATTGAGATAGGTATTGATAGGTTAGAGGAGGGTTGTGACTTGTGACAGCCAGGTTGAAAGAATGGACGATTGGAGAATGAAGTATGAAGTTCGAACCACGGTTTCACGGTCAATCTGCGTCTCATGCCGTAGATTTTAACGGTGAAATTACGTACCTACGTGTATGAGTCCCTTTGACTCGACCAAATTTTCTTCGTTTTACAATTAACGTTTCACTTTTATCATCATACAAACAACGAACATAATGTTTTATTCTAAACATTAACACATTTTATTCATATAGAATACATAATAATCCCAAACCTTTTGTTGCAGAGCCGTAAAAATAATATAAAAATATCTAAAACAATGTTACTCTTTGTATAAAACGCTAATAAAGTTTTACAGCAACACACTTTTTTGAAGATCAAATAGGATTTGTTCTCAAAAATCTATTTTGTTTTCAAAAAGTGAATCTGGTTTATTATCAAATTCTTTATTAAGGCTAAAGCGCCCATCTAGCCCGCGAAGTTCAAATTTTTTGAGTTCTTTTAGAAATTTTTCAAAATCTGACAATAATAAAAGACAAATTTTGTAATTCGCGAAAAAGACCGTGTGCAGTGCATTTATTAATATATCCAACTTACTCTAAAACATTTCAAGAACGACAGCTATCCAGATAATCTGGCAATTTTAGTATATTTAGTGATTTACTAGTATCATATCCACCGTGATAATATTTACAGTAAAATAAATGTATTAATAAACGCACTGCATACTGTGTTTTTCGCAAATCACAAAATGTTGTCTTAAATGTTTTCAGATTTTGGATAAACTATAAAAATACTCGAAAATTTTGAATTTCGCGGGCTAGACAGGCGCCTTCACCTTAAATGACCGTTACAGGATCATTTGTGGACAATGACCCCACTGACATTATAAAATAAGCCCAACTGTGGGTTTAAAATGACTTCACACGCGACCCTCTCTATAAGTATCTGCATTTATTTCTAAATAATAACTGATTTCACTCTTACATAGACAATACAATTTTTTTTTGGTTGACATAGTTAAAATTGGATCTGTTATATTCCAAGTTTAAACGTACGGGAATTATGTTATGCGTTTATAGGGATGCGTATATAAGGATATGCGTTTATTATGAGCTAAGTTGCCAGCGTCTGCGTACAAGATAGCCACTATGGTAGCCGATACCGCTGCACAGTTTTCCACATATATATTTTATGAAGACGATACCAATATAAATCCACCATTGACAAAATTTCATCCGTTTCGCTGTTATAGTCTCGAACGAATAATATAATATATGGGATGGTAATTTTATGATAAGTGGTCGTCGATGGAATTTAACTGTCAAAATGTCGGTTTATTGTGATTTATTGATCCCTAAAATAGGGTCTAGACCAGTGTTTTTTAATTTAAAAAGTTGCCTAACAAAAGCTTACAACTCTCTTGATTTGAAGCAGATACAGTTGCCTATAGATTGCAATACCAAAATTACCAAAGGCATTACTCGTACGTTGCCGACCTAAGGGGAGTGGGATTGAGGGAGGGGAAGGGAAGTGGGTATTGTCTACATAAATAAGTACTTACTACAGCCAGACAAACAAGCCAATTTGTATTGAATAGTCCTGGAATAAGAAATGTCTCTAATTACGAGTATCGCATAAATAATGGAACAGGAGCAATCCCAGTTATATGCAGACCAAGGTATAAAAGGAAAATATATTTTCCGAAAACCCTGATGGGAATCGAAGCCGCGACCTCCCCGGCTGCATTCAACCCACGAGACTAGACTAGACTAGGTCGCCAAAGTATATATTTATTTAAAAAAACAGGTCTTATTGTTTTCGTACAAGCTAGTAGCCAACTCTTATGTCCGGGATTTCAGGCAGCCCAGTGGTCTTTGACACCGCTTAACGACTGCGATAGCTGGGATAGACAGCTTAACATGCTCTCCGAATCACGAATGAAAGCGCTCAGTTGTAAATGCCACATGTGGTCAACCATTCAGGAACGGCCTCGGGCGCTTCTGTTTTAGGACCGCAGCGACCGACTTGAACAAGTTTGCTGTGAAGCTACAAAACGTCGCCTGCGTGCTACAAAGGATCGACGTGGGTACCTGTACAACCCAATGCTGGAGCGAAAAATACTTGAGAAACTATCTCCACACATCGAATCACGTTGGTGCGACTACGCCCACGAACACCGAGGAACGGCGGACCCTGAAGAAACTGTATATCGCGAACGCATATTTATATTTTCATGAGAAATGTCCATGGATGCTCGTCCGCTACCGGGAATTGAACCCAGGACTTTGGAAACACAAGTCCTCTGAAATAATTATCTACCGCGGCCCTTGAATACCCTAGAATAGGTTAGGTAAGTAGAAACGTAGGTATTTTAAAACGAGAGGCAAAGAAAATTGCACTAAGTGTGCACGTAATTATGAAAACAAGAGAAAACATTCCGAGCTCATTAGGAAATAAGAACCAAGTTTAATTAGCGAGCGACTTTACCAGGTAAATTGGACAATTCTGAGGGCCTTTTATGATACAGCTAATTGCCAACCTTAGTATCAAATGTGCAATTGTTTACCTTCTTTTTCAAATAACAAAGCAATATTGGTCGAAGCGGGCGGACCCTGGGCACGGGCTTCCCCTCAATACGAGGGGGAAGTCGATAACCCACCACGCTGGCCCAGTCCACCACCCAGTGCGGGTTGGTGTACTTCACAAATCTTCCGAAAATTAGTTAGATTTTCTAAAACATGCAGGTTTCTCACAATATTTTCTTTTGCCGAAATTATTATTGTATTTCAAAAAACACACGAGTTGCGAGCCGGGGTTTGAAACCAGCACCTCGTGCCCGCAAGACGCTTGATTATCCAATCGGCTGTCATTGTTGTGTTTCTGGTAATATTTTAAAAGAGCAGACCCATTATCCAATTTCAATCATCATTTAACCCAAACATGTGGGTGTACATTGCACCTCTACTCGTGAGGGAATATAGGCTTTATTGTCATTGAGATATGAGTCTTAATTCACTTGTAATTAATTATTTGAACACCCCAAAAGATTGTATAAAGTACTTTGACCTATGTAAGTCGGAATAAACAGGTCATTAAAGCGCCAGGCAGCATCATTTAGTTCATTCCCAAACGTTATGGAGTTTAGTAATGGACACTGCCATAATTGTCCATTCTTTTAACAGTCCGTTAAACTGTTGACAAGCGGCGCTGAGTTCTATTTCATGTAATGTGGCATAATTTCGTATTTTTGTCCTAGATACTTGGCCCGTATTAATAAATTGATCTCAAGTCTGAGAGCGATCTTGGAATCGGAATTATTATGTAATTCCAGTACAAAATGGCATTTCAAAAGCGTACTCAAGACTGCTTCCTAATTTGAGATTAGTTTATTAATACTGACCTATAGATGATCAATAGGATGGCGTTATTTTCTCATGGCTTCACCCAGCTGAGCTAGTTGCTGGCTGTCAAGTTGACAGGAAACGGAGTGATCCTATTGCTCGAAGCGGGCGGGCCGGCTTCATAGCACAGCTGAGTGGACGGTCACCCTAATGGTGATCTCAAATTTAATAAGGCTATGGCAATCACTGTTTATTGTTTTTATATAATTACTAGCTATGCCCGCGATTTCGTCCGCGTGGAATAGTGTCTTTGGGTAGCATTTTTAATTATTTAGGCTATTTTTTACAAATAAGACATATACGTATAAATACTTGCAGTGTTTCACTGCAAAGAGCTATATTTCCATACAAACTTTCATCCCCTATTCCCTATTGTTATTCTACACCGTTGAGGGTAAAACTTTTACAAACTTTGAATGTCATATTTATTTATATCGAATCAACAGCCAAAAAAATAAGTTTCAAGCTTCTAGCTCTAAAAATGACGATACTTTCATACAACTTTTCATCCCCCCTTTCAACCCCTTAAAATTCTTTTTTCGCATTAAAATGTAGTCTATGTCCTTTCTCATTGTTACTTGACACTGGCGAAATAACTATTAACTTGGGCGGGCCATATTTTTAAGGAAAGAAGAAGAAGAACGAAGTCAAACATCGTACGGACCGCCTGAAATTAATAAATAATAAATAAATATCGCCAGACGAACACACCATCTGTACGGTCCCAAACTAAGCAACGCTTGTACTATGGGTACCGTACAGTGGACTGGGGGCGATCCCAGTGACACCCAGACCAGGGAAAATTACGAAAAGGCCATTTCCGAAATTGACCCTGACGGGAATCGAACCCGTAACCACCCGATGCAGTGAGCCGAGCGGCCTACGCTCGAACCACTGCGCCAAGCGGTCAAATTGATCTGTAACTATAGATGGTTGCAATACCAATGGCACTGCCTCACACGTTGCAGAGCTGAGGGGCAGGAGGATAGACGGAGGGTAAGGAATGGGGCGGTTAGGCTTCCAGCTCGCTCACCCATCGCTCGAAACGCAGCTATAATTAACAGCTACTTCACGCCGTTCTTCTGTGAGAGGGTGGTACTACCCGGTCGAGCCAGCCCTTATATGAGCTGTAGTCACTTGGCTACAGCTTGGCTCTACCACCGTATGTATGTAATGTCGTTTTGTTGATTGTATTCTCAGTATTGCCAACATAAAAACGCCATTCAAACTTATCGTGCGTGTCTTGTGTTGTAAAACGGACGTTTGAACAAAAACTTTATAACTCAAGACATAAAGTATGATTTGATCGGGCTTTTACAAGCGGCCTTTATTAGGTCTGTACAAAATGAATACGCCTTGGAGTGTACTTTGATGAATTCTGGGCAAACCCAGTCCTGGTTTCTTAGGTTCAAAATGCACCGAGAACAAATATTAATTAACTAACTACAAACAATTATGAGAATATTATATTTGTAATTCCTTAAATTGATTTTTATTAAAAGATTTTAAAATTACTGGATTATTCGAAATCTATGTGCGAATCATAATTTCTATATGATTATCACTTGTTTACGGTGAAGGAAAACATCGTGAGGAAACTTGCATGTCTTAGAAGATCTAACCAATTTTCGAAAGACATGTGAAATCGCCAACCCGCACTGGGCCAGCGTGGTGGATTACGGCCTGAATCCCCCTCGTGTTGAGGCGAGGCCCGTGCCCAGGAGTGGGTCGTCAAAAGGGCTAAATTATTATTTTAATTGCAGTGAAAGATTTGTATATAAACCATTACATATAATATAAACCATTACATAAATCTTGGTTGTAAGTAATTACAAAAAGTTTAGGAAAAAATACTAAAAGGTATACTAAACAATCATTATTTTCCGTGAATTTTACTGTCAGTGCACACGCGTGCTTTTAGCCCGCAACGAAATATAGTCAATGAAGCCTTCATTATTTTTTTTCAATCAAAACCATGTTCAGAAATCAATCACGCGCAGCCCACCAACATAAGTGCCATCCCAAATGATTTTCAATCAAGCCTGAAGCGCCTCCGTCCCGCAATTTATCCCGGGACGGCCGTAATGCGGCCGGGAATGACCGCTTTTGTCCGGGATAAGCTGGTGATGCGATGTCTTTGTCAACGGGATATGATGCCGGAAGGATTGTAGAGTTGTAATAGTGACATCAATTTTTAAAGTTTACATAGATACCTACTTATATTGCATCATTAATAAAATCATAATAAATGATGACATTACGATCTTCTGTGAGAAGGTGGTACTACCCCAGTCAAGCCAGCCTATAAGCTGAATTAAATTGGCTACTGCTTGGCTCTACATTTATTTTACACATTTACATTTACTTAATATTGTCAAAATATAAGTCAAAATATTACTAAGGTATACATAAGCCTTCCCCTTAGAGAATTACATTCGTGATGTAATAAACACTTAATTGTATCAACCCTACGTGACTGAAGTTTGCCTGAAATTAATTAACTAGTAATTAATTTGATATAATGTTAGTCTCGTCACACACTCCCACCACTGTTACCCCTGTTAGCCAGGATCGACAATGGTGTCCAATAATGGCGCCGAGGTTTGACCCTTGACCCTCGAAACGTCCCGTGGAGAAGCTAAATTGTCTTGGAACCCACACGAATTTAATCGTAAGAAAAAATAGGTGGAGTTGTGAGAAAATTGTAGTTAGTTCCAATGAATTTGGAAAATTTCGAATTTAACAATGCTAGATTAGAAATTACTAATTCCTCGGGCTCCTAGGATTTTAACGATTGGCTAGACCCGTTACAGTAAGTTCTAACTAAATTTGATAAACGTGACCTTTTTCGGGCTTTGTCGGGGAATTTGAAATAGGCTTAAATTATCTGTGATGTTCATCAATATTGGTCTTTCGGTGAAAGGGTATTAAGTATAATATGAATAATGTATTTTTTTATAAAAAGTTATCCCGAGTCTTTTCTGCACGAATTCTATGGTTCAGGACTGGTGACAGTATTAAAGTAAAGAAATACGAAAATTCACGCAAAAACATTGCAAAAATATACGATACATGTTATGATTTTTATACTTTTCATTAGGTATATTTTTTTGTAAAATACCAAAATAATAGTTAAAACACTGTTGTTATTACAAAACGTTTAGCATTAATACTAAAACTAGCAAATACTAAAGCAGTGATAGCCGATTGGTTAAGCACGCGTCTTGCGGGCACAAGGTCCTGGGTTCAAACCCTAGCTCGCACCTGTGGGTTTTTCGAAATCCAATTACCAATGCAATGGGTTGAGGGTCAGTCCCAGTTACACCCAGACTGGGGCAATTAACAAAAACCATTCACCCAGTGTTCCTACTAAACCGCATATACTTTTTAATTGCGATCTGTGGTGCCTTACATCTGGTCTTCAATCAGCTGTAACAGTCTCGCTTCCATGGCATGATTACCAGCTATTTTCAACCGACTTCAAAAAGGAGGAGGTGATCAATTCGTGTGTATGTTGTGTTTTTTTTTTTGTTTTTAATGTTTGTTACCTCATAACTCCGTCATTTATAAACCGATTCGAAATTTTTTTTTGCATTTGAAAGGATGTCCGTGCAGATTGGTCCCATAAAAAAATTATCAAAATCGGTTCAGTAGTTTGGCATTAAAATCAAAATAACTGAAAAAAATCATCATCATCCAAGTAAACGAAATTACGTGATTTGCTTTCCTGTGACTTTCAGTGGGAGTTGCCGTCACTTAAATAGTCTCAGTAAACTACCTACCTTCCGGTTTCATCATCAGATGATGAAGAAACTGGAAGGTAGGGGCCGGAACTCCGTAATACCACAATATAACCTAGTCGTGTTTGGGCTTAGTGGAATTGTCATGAGATGCATTCTGGCTATAAGTGCCATATATTGGTATAAGTGGTATACTATGTGTGGCCTTTATTGTCAGGATCCCTTGGTGATACCATAGAAACTTCATAAAAATAGGTTCAGTAGTTTGAGAGATATGGACTGTTTACGGTTGCCAGCATTTCGATAAGTAGTTTACCACTAAAAATCGAGATTTTTTTTTTTATATAAAAAATTTAACCGACTTAAAAATACCTGGGTGCACTAAAAAGTTAGAAATAACTAGGGACCTTATAATTTCTTTCATTTGGAGTCGGTGCCACTATCTTTACACAACGATATAGGACAACTTCTTAGGCACCTACCCCTACTTGCTTGAATTGGCACCGACTCCATATGAAAGAAATTATAAGGTCCCTAGTTATTTCTAGCTTTTTAGTGCACCCAGGTTTTTTGAAGTCGGTTTTATTTTTTTTATAAAAAAAAATCTCTTCCGCTTGGCACCGGAGGGCAATGGATTTTTTTCTTCCAAATACTCCTAATTTTTTTTAGATTAGATTCTAACGTGTTTCAAGACACTTTAACTTTTTCCCCGGTCGTCAAGGGTCAAACCTCGACGTCACCATTGTCGATCCTGGTTTACAGAAGTAATAGTGAGAGTGTGTGGGGAGCAGTCTCATCAAAAAAATAACAAATACTTTTAGCTCGCCCATATCTCAAAGTTGAGTAACACCGAATGCATATAACAATCAGCATCTCGGCATCCACGGGGCATCATCGCACCTGGCGATCGCTTCTCCGTACGCTAAAAGCGACATTCGCAACGCCGTGATTCATTGACGGGGGCTATTTTGAGAGAAATAAGAGCGGCCCACAGATGGTAATACTCGCGGTAAGGAGAAGTGATTCAATCGTTAATGGCTTAGCCGAGTGAAATACGAACCTATCAAAATAATTTATATCGATTTAATTAGTAGATATAAAAATCTTTATTCGTCTACACGATTTTGTTTGAGTGCGTAAGTTTAATTTTATATTATAACAAAGTCAGCAAACCATCTTACGATCCGCCTTATGTTAAGCAGTTACCGTAGCCTATGCATGCTTATATATATTAATAGAGTTAATAGTATTGCTCGCACGTTGACGACCTTAAGGGGAGAGGGATAGAGAGAGTGGAACAGGAGGAGTTGGGTTACTGATTCACTCACTCATCGTACCAAACGCAGCTGTAATAGTAGCTTTAAGTCGATCTCCTGTGACAGGGTGGTACTACCCTGGTTGAGCCAGTCCGTATATGAGATACAGCTCGGCTCTAACACCGTGGCAAGTAACTACTGAGTTATATTTTGACTTCATAAATTTGACTCCAATAAAATCAACTAAAGTAAGAAATTAGAACAATCATTGCTTACTTTAACAACTTGTTTAAATGTCTAATACCTAATCTAATAACAACTACCGTCTCTCTCATGCTCGTCGTGTATGAGCAAGACCTAATTTATACTTGTGACTCTAGTTTCACCGTAATTTGTGGACACGACAACATATTCGAGCCCGTAAATATCCCCATGGAGAAAATATTACTTCGTAACTAACAAAACTTACTATTAACTGAAACTAACTAACTCCCGTGAGGTTACATCCGTCGAAATTCTTCCGTGTAAGCCCTTGGGGGTGAGAGCGTCGACAGCAACGCGAGTAGAGCAGTTAGTTAACCCAATTTGAACCGTCGCTACGTGTGAACAATGTTGATTGTTATAATTTATTGTCTCATGAAATTTTGAGAGGTTCTTTTTAAAAGGTTCTTCAGTAAGTTTCGTAGTATTACGCCCAAGTTACATTTCTTCCAAGTCCTATTTTGTCTATGCCATATACTTTCAAAATCACATTTCGGCAAAGTTGTAAAGATCGATATGCAACTTGGACGATTCCAAGTCCATATATGTCGAAATTTCATTTAAATATCTGGTAAAAGTAAAAAAATATTAAATAATATCTATTTAGCTGTATTTATCACATCACTATTTTCGTTACAAAGGATGGTAGGTCACGTTGCCATGAAAAAAAAATCCATAGGGGTCTATGATTGGAAAGTCTATTAGCTGGAAAACTTTTCAGCTGTTCAATGGATGGACTGAACAAAGATTTTCCTCCCAAAACTGTGCTAGGCTGAGTCAATGACATTCCACGTGCGGGCAAACTCCCAAAATGCAATTACTCAATTAAAACACTTCTCATTCCGACGCAAATGTACGTCATGTAAGCAATTCGTCACGGTTTATGTTTAATTCGACCAAATCTTGCGCATATCGTAAAGGCGCTAATGGCACATTTGCTTGTTAAAAATAAAACGTTTTGATTATACAACGCGCATTATTGTGTAGGCCACTTGGCTCACTGCTCCGGGTGGTTGCGGGTTCGATTCCCATTGGGGAACATTTCGGAAACGACCTTTTTCCTCAGTGACCCCCAGACTCGGACGAAAATAACAACATACCTAGACTTAGCGCGTAGAATTATTAAGTGAAGCCAACAGCAGTAATACCAAAAAGCATTTTGAGACGAGTTAATGTATCTAAGACCCTTATTAACAAATCAATCTCAAGTCTGATCTGATCTTGGTAATATCATTCTCATGGCTTACCAGTACCAAATGACACGTGAAAAGCATACTCAAGATCGCTCTCAGATTAAAGATAGATTTATTAAACAAGCCTCAGTTCGTTTTCACAAAGCAATACAGAATAAAACCAACTATTATTTTTTATAGCATTAGATGTACCTATACGCTCCCGATTGCGGATTGCGAGCAGTCATTAGAATATCATGCTAATATTATAAAGAGGAAAACTTTGTTTGTTTGATTGTAATGAATAGGCTCCGAAACTACTGAACCGATTTGAAAAAATATTTCACTGTTGGGAAGCTGCACTATCACCGGGTGACATAGGCTATAATATATTTTCAAAAAAATTAGGGATCCCTACTAAAACTCCAATAATGTTACCGTAATGTACCCGTGCGAAGCCGGGGCGGGCCGCTATCTTAAATAAAAAAAGCATCCGGGTTGATGTTGTTTGATATTATAAATTTTCCTGGCTTCACTCACTAAACGGTACCCATAACCACGACGTTACTTAAGCCCGTATTAATAAACCTATCTCAAGTCTGAGAGCGATCTCACATACGTTTTTGACAAGTCATTTTGTACTGTTATGACATAAGAATGATATTTCCAAGATCGGTCTCAGAATTAAGATCGATTTATTGATACAGGCCTTAGTTTGGGACCATACCGTTGATTTATTAGTCTGGCTACATGTATTAATAAAGCAATGTACTTTATCCAATCATCTTTGTTATTTTAACTTCAAAGTAACTCTCGGTTCATTACCAAAAGCCACTTTCATCTATTTCTTGTCTTCCATATCCTGTGTTTGTATTCTTTTGACGGCTCCTGATATGTCCTCAAGAGGTTTATTCAAACGTCACCTGGCTCAGATCAAACGCGCACTTGGACCGTTGAAATATGAGAGGTATCTCGACTGAAAGCTAACTAAATTGGCCTGACGAAATATTTTTCAAATATTTATTTTATATAAGACTAGGTGTGCCCGCAACTTCGTCCGCGTGGAAATAAACTCACCAAAAATTAAATTCAACAAAGAATGTTTGTTCAGTTTACAGAGCTTACGAAGCCTTAATTACTCCTTATAACATCAGCTATCTGCCAGTGAAAGTCTCGTCAACATCGGTCCAGCCGTTTCGGAGATTACCCGGAACAAACACACAGACAGACAGATATTTTATTTTTAAATCGCTTTTATGTTATAAGTGCCGTATGTACTTTCATATGCATTTAGTGAAAACGTGGTATTTTGATATTACAAACAGACACTCCAATTTTATTTATATGTATAGATTTATTACTGGGTTCCCAATGACGGTCGCCGACGAGAGGCTGAACAATGAAGAGATGAAGAGATGATTTGAACCCAGAAGTGTAGGGGACGGGACGCCTTTGGCAAATGCCCAAGATGGGGACACATAAAGGATCACCATTTCTCTGGTTCGGGTGTCGCCGGAACCACCTCTAGTCCGTTGCGCGTTACAATACAAGTTATTGCTTAGTTTGGGACCATACACACCAATGTGTTAGTCTAGCGATATTTAATCTATACATCTATACAAATAAATAAAATTGGAGTGTATGTTTGTAATATCAAAATAACAACTTTTTACTTAATGCATATGAAGGTACATACGACACCTATAACAAAAACGCGATTAAAAAATTGTTTGTCTGTCTGTCTGTCTTTCTGTCCGTCTGTCTTTTTAAAAAATGACGAATTTAAAAAAATGAAAAAATGGGTCCTGTCGCGCGGGCTCAGAACGCGCGACAGGACCCATTAAATTCCACGCGGACGAAGTCGCGGGCTCAGCTAGTATAAAATATCAATATCAATATCCCCAGACGAACACACCAACTGTATGGTCCCAAACTAAGCATCGCTTGTACTATGGGTACCATACAATGGACTGGGGGCGATCCCAGTAACACCCAGATCAGGGCAAATTACGAAAAGGCCATTTCCGAAATTTACCCTGACGGGAATAGAACCCGCATTTATTTATTTATATTGTTAGCCACTTGGTTGGTTTGACATTTCCAAAAGTTGAAATTAATTAAATAATAATATTAGCATATATAATAATATACGCCTCATTCAGTATATCTTTGATCTATGTTAAGTATGATATACTGAAGTAGGTGTGGCGTACTCATTTTATTGGTTTGATGTTATGGTGTTTGTTTTATAATAAAAACATTTGTACGTTGGAGTGACATGCAGACCGCTGTTTCATAGTAGATAACTTCTACTCCCCGCGCATGCGCGCCGCAGCGCCAGGCTCGGCCGGGTGTCAGAGATACGTGTCAGTTCGCGGAAGGCATGTCGCTCTGACACAACCACCCAAAATACAATTTATTGTTTTATTGTTATTTAATTGGGTGACGCTAAACTGGTGACCCGAATTGAAATACGCTAAAATGAGCACTGCAAAGGAAGATTTCCAGGACGCGGCAGAGGGGTCAGCTGCAACATTTCGCGTTGGAATCAAGGTACCCCCGTTTAACCGGGCAAATCCGGCCTTATGGTTCCTGCAGTTGGAAGGCCAATTTCATCTGGCAAACATTTCTACGGACTCAACCAAGTTTTACTACGCAACAGCATTTTTAGAGCCGCAATATGCAGAGGAGGTACAGGATATTATCGCTTCTCCGCCAGCTTCACACAAGTACGAAAAAATAAAGGCGGTGCTTATTAAACGACTGTCGCCGTCTAAGGAGAAGAAGATCAAACAGCTTTTAGTTCATGAAGAACTTGGGGACCGGAAACCGTCCCAGTTTGCTCGCCACCTCAAGCACCTAGCCGGCCCAGAGTTTCCAGAAGATTTTCTTATTACAATTTGGACTAACCGCCTACCCACTAACATGCAAAGTATTATCGCGGCCCAGTCTGGCACAACGCTTAATGAACTAGCGGATTTAGCCGATCGGATATATGATGTTGTGCCACCGAACCTTCAGGTTGCTTCGACATCCGCATCGCATCCGGCGACGAGTGCACCTACAGGCGATCTAAGCCAGCATGTAGCTGACCTAGCCAAGGAAGTTGCAGCACTCACAACTAGGTTTGACAGAATGCCCAGAACAAGGCAACGTGGATCACATAATGGAACAAGATCTCATTCCAGTTATAAAAAATATCCTCTGTGCTGGTATCATGGGAAGTTCGGGGGCAAGGCCACGAAGTGTTTAAAACCTTGTGACTACAAGCCGGGAAACGACTCGTGCGATCGTTAATGGCGGCCGACGATTGCAACAATACTGGTCGCCTGTTCGTGATTGATAGGGAAACGAAGACGCAGTTTCTAGTGGACACAGGAAGTGACCTCTGCGTTTTCCCCCGCACCTACCTCAACGAACGCCGGCCGAAGTCTGATTATCAATTGCATGCAGCTAACGGTACTTCTATAGCAACATACGGTTACGTACATTTAATGCTAAATCTAGGGTTTTCTCGTGGCTTCGCTTGGAAATTTATTGTAGCCGACGTAACAAAGGCAATAATCGGTGTTGATTTTTTATCATATTATAATATTGTTGTAGATTGCAGGAACCAACGCCTAATTGATAACAATACAGAGTTTGCGACCCCGGCTTTGCCTGCCCGCACCTCCGATATTATCTCTTCGGTAAAATGTATCTCTGGTGATTCCGTATTTCATGATATACTGAGGGAGTACCCCGACATTACTCGCCCACACGGTACACATCGCACACCTACACATAATACTGTACACTATATACGTACTACACCGGGCCCGCCCGTCACTGGTAGACCGCGACGGTTGGCCCCTGATAAACTTAAAATAGCAAAGGAGGAGTTTGCGTCTATGCTCCAAAGCGGCATAACCAGGCCCTCCGAGTCAGCTTGGGCATCACCACTGCATCTCGTCCCAAAAAAAGAAAACGGATGGCGACCATGCGGGGATTATAGAATGTTAAACGCCCGAACAATACCCGACAAATATCCTATTCGTCATATAGAAGACTTTGCATATAATCTGGCAGGTTGTAAAGTGTTTTCCACGATCGATTTATTAAAAGCGTACCACCAAATTCCTGTTTACAGAGAAGATATCCAGAAGACAGCTATTACGACACCTTTTGGCCTTTACGAATTCCCGTACATGACATTTGGTCTCCGTAACGCTGGACAGACCTTTCAACGCTTCGTAGACGAGATGTTGAGGGACCTAGACTTCTGTTATTCGTACGTAGATGACTTCCTGATATTCTCCAAGGATCAAGAAACCCATAAAAGCCATCTACGTATTTTATTTGCCAGATTGCAAAAATATGGGGTAGTTATTAACCCTTCAAAATGTGTGTTTGGAGTTCCACAAGTAAGTTTTCTAGGCTATCTTATTTCTCACGAGGGCACAAAACCACTTCCCGCCAAGGTCGAAGCTATCCAGGACTTTCCGGCACCGAAGACAGTAAGAGAGCTCAGGAGATTTTTGGGCATGCTCAATTTTTATCGAAGATTTATCCCAGGCGCCGCTCAGCACCAAGCTCTATTAAACACCTTGTTAGGAGGTTCAGTTAAAGGCTCTCATCCAGTTACCTTCTCCACAGAAGAGCAAGATGCTTTTGATACGTGTAAGCGGGGACTTTGTCAAGCTACTTTATTAGCTCACCCCGACTGTCACGCTAAGCTTGCTGTAGTAACGGACGCCTCAGATGTAGCCATGGGTGCAGTTTTGCAGCAGTACAAGAAGGGCAAAGGATGGCAGCCGTTGGCATTCTTCTCCAGAAAGTTAAGCCCAAGCCAGCAAAAATATTCACCATATGACCGCGAGTTATTGGCAATTTATGAGACCATTAAATATTTTAGACACATGGTAGAAGCAAGAGTTTTTACTGTCTATACAGATCATAAACCTCTGTGCTTCGCATATCACTCGAGGAAAGAAAATTGCTCACCAAGGCAGTTCAGACACTTGGATTTCATTGCACAATTTACGACGGATATCAGGCACATCTCTGGTAAGGACAATGTGGTAGCTGACACACTTTCACGAGTAGAAGAGATTGTACAACCAGTCGATTTAGAGCAGCTAGCTCAATCTCAAGATGCTGACGAGGAACTGCAATTATTATTACAGAGCGATACTTCATTGCGTCTTAGAAAAATTCAGCTGCCCCAAACAATTTCAAAACTATATTGTGACGAGAGCTATAATATAACGAGACCTTATGTACCTCAAAGATTTCGGCGACAAGTGTTCGAATCACTCCATTCGCTAAGCCATCCCGGGGCCAACGTCACCGCCAAGCTTGTGGCTGAGAGGTATGTTTGGCCCGGCGTGAGAAAGGACTGTCGAGAGTGGACCCGTTCTTGTCTGGCTTGTCAGCGATCTAAGGTGACTCGACATGTCTCATCATCATTGGGAACCTTTAACCTGCCCAGATCAAGATTTGCCGATATCCATATAGATCTCATCGGTCCACTCCCGCATTGTCAAGGGTATAGATATTGCCTTACAGCCGTCGATAGATTTACGCGTTGGCCTGAGGCAATACCACTCCAAGAGATTACTGCCGAGTCAGTAGCCAGGGCCCTGTTGCATGGATGGATTTCTCGATTTGGCTGCCCAATAAGCATTACCACTGACCGTGGTAGGCAATTTGAGTCCACTTTGTTCAAGCGTTTGGCAGAACTTATTGGTTTTCGCCATAAGCGAACAACTGCATACCACCCAGCATGCAATGGCCTCGTGGAAAGATTTCATAGACAGCTAAAAGCTGCTATTACATGCCACGGAGACCCCAATTGGGTGGATTCCCTACCTCTTGTTTTACTGGGTATCCGGTGTGCGTACAAAGAGGACCTGTGTGCTTCTACAGCCGAGCTTACTTATGGCGAGACTTTAAGATTACCAGGAGGATTGTTTCACTCCGAGGAAAGTACAAACGTAGACATGACAGATTACCTCTCCCGAATACGGGCGTTCGCTAAAAGACTTCAGCCCACACCAGCTGCCCGTCACGGATCACGAACAACCTTTGTCTACAAAGACCTTGCAAGAGTCTCCCACATTTTCCTTCGAGACGACGCAGGTCATGGCTCACTGACGCCTGCTTACACTGGCCCTCATGAGGTGTTACAAAGAGGAGACAAAGTATTTAAAATTCTAGTGCGTGGTAATCCTGTCACCGTATCTATAGACCGAATTAAACCAGCTTATATATTACATGACGCAGATGCTACAATCAGCACATCGAACAATACAAAATCCACTCCACCAGATTCACCACATCACAACACTGGAAGAGATGATGTCAGAAGGACACGGTCAGGCCGTGTTGTGCAACTTCCAAATTATTATCGCCCTTGAGACGGTCTCTGGAGGGGGGTGATGTGGCGTACTCATTTTATTGGTTTGATGTTATGGTGTTTGTTTTATAATAAAAACATTTGTACGTTGGAGTGACATGCAGACCGCTGTTTCATAGTAGATAACTTCTACTCCCCGCGCATGCGCGCCGCAGCGCCAGGCTCGGCCGGGTGTCAGAGATACGTGTCAGTTCGCGGAAGGCATGTCGCTCTGACACAACCACCCAAAATACAATTTATTGTTTTATTGTTATTTAATTGGGTGACGCTAAATAGGTATTCTATATTAATAATTCCGTTCAGGGTACGGTAGACTCGATTGAAACCTTACCTGAATAATAAAACATAAAAAAATAATGATTTCGAGTCGACAACATATATCCGCAAAATTCGGATTGTGGAGAATTTTGTTAAATTCGAATGGTGCAAAAGGCAATCGCGATATTGACAGTTCCGTCAAGTCCGGCACAGTACCGCTATATTTTCTATGAACGCATCCCTGTCAGTAGTGTCAGTGATGACACAGTGTTCTCAGTGTGTAAATGAGTCTTTATTTGAAATACCTATTAAACTGGGTGGGCCATATTTTTAAAGAAAGAAGAAGAAGATTGAGATGTCAGAACAAACAAATTCAGTCTTCATGTTTTTTAGGGTTCCGTAGTCCCTACGAGGAACCCTTATAAGATCACCCAGTCCGTCCGTCCGTCTGTCCCGACCCGTCACAGGGTCATAACTTCTACAGTTTCTGAAGGAGGTTGATGTAATCTAAACAAATAAATAAAATTGGAGTGTCTGTTTGTAATATAAAAATAACACCTTTTCACTAAATGCATATGAAAGTACATACGACACTTATAGCAAAAACGCGTTTTTTTTGTCTGTCTGTCTGTCTGTCTGTATGTTTGTTCCGGGTAATCTCCGAAACGGCTGGACTTATTTTGACGGGACTTTCACTGGCAGATAGCTGATGTTATAAGGAGTAACTTAGGCTACTTTTAATTTAGAGAAAAAAATTGGTCCTGTCGCGCGGGCTCAGAACGCGGGAGCGGGCTTTTTTGTTAAGATAAATTCCACGCTGACGAAGTCGCGGGCTCAGCTAGTATAAATATAAATCTTGTGGTAAATAGTTATGTGGAATCTGGCGAAGCGTTGAACTATCGGAAACAAGCGAATAGCAACCACAAGATGGTCACGCGAAGAGCTATTGTAGTCTGGGGCCATAGGTGAAGCGATTGGAAACATGTTTGATCCGTTGACATTAGTATTAGAACAGCAAGGATCTTACATCCGGATATAAGTTTCTTGTAGAACAGATTGTTATCTGTTACGTCATATTGTTTTGTCATCTGTCACAACATCAAGTTCTGACATTGCAAACTTATCAAACTTATCAAGTCATTAGAAATTTTGGAACGTATATTAAGAAGATAATAATATATTTTTCATTACTCATACTCTGAAAGTAGGTCTGAAGTTGCCTGAGGAGCGGGTTGAAAGTAATACTTTTCCGGCCCGGGAGAATCGCTTTGAACTGACAGCCCAAACCTAAACTAAGCGACGCTTTATGGGTACCGTACAATGGACGGCAAAATTGGCGGCAATCCGATCTTCATTTGTTTCGAGTTGTAGAGTATTGTTCATACTTCCTTGTATTATATATTTAGCTAATTTCTGTTTTTATTTTTACTTTCCTTGTATTGGTAATGAAAAGCACAGTGTTTACCTCGGGTGAAAGACTTATTTTGTCCCTCGAACTATAGGCGCCCGAGCGTATGCCCTCGCTACGCTCGGGCGCCAAACCCCGTCTCGGGACTAAATAAGTCACTTTCACCCCTTGTGTAACAATGTACTATTATTCCAAGAACTTGGTTTCCTACGAGTTAATTAAGACACAAGACCCTCTTTAAAATCAGTGGAACACTTGGAAGGTTGCGTAAGCAAAATGTCACGACGAATGAAAATGTCATGAATGAATGTTAATGTCAAATGAATGTTACAACATTTGTTTTTTTCGATACACAGACATTCCGACCATAATATATATCTCTAAGCGGGATATAAACCATGTGAGCTTCGCTTTCGCCTTAGCTCATCAAAATAATAAAGATGATAAGTATCACAGACCTTAGTCGATCCGCTGATTTCAGAGCCTCAATGCAAGTGAACGCAACAGAAAATGGGGGTAAGTTTGAAGCAAGTTTAATAGAAGCCGCCGCCGGCACGCCGTCATTATCGGAACATAGTTGCTTATGCTCTTCATCAGTCCAGATTCCAGTGCCGTACCAACGACCCAACTTAGATGGATCTGAAGAAACAACTGTTTAGTTAGCTGGATGATCCAACCACCTTTTAAAATACAGATTCTTCTCCAATAAGAAACACCGTGTTTCGTTATTACAATAATAATATCGCCAGACGAAACTAAGCAACGCTTGTAATATGGGTACCGTACAATGGACTGGAGGCGATCCCAGTGACACCCAGACCAGGGCAAATTACGAAAAGGCGGGAAATTACCCCAGCGAGAATCGAACCCGCAACCACCGTGTGCAGTGAGCCGAGCGGCCTACGCTCGAACCACTGCGCCAAGCGGTCGTCGCTATTTTTACTTTATACCTACTTTGTTATTATATTATTATAATAATATATATTATGGTTGTACAAATTATATTTCTTAAAATTTTTCATCTATGGCATGCCAATAATAATAATAAGTACTTAATAGAAAGATGATAAAATTAATTAGTAGGTACTATACCTACTAATAGACGTCTCACGTCTATCTCCCAAACTGCTTCTTTCGTTCTCGTCAATCTCTATAGTAGACTAAATATTTCGTCTCTATCCACCCCACGCAATCGTGCCTTATCATTTCCGTAAATTTCAAATTTATTTCAAGTCCCACCGAGCGAACCCCGCCGTCCGGAGTCCGGACGTGTCCGGACTACGCCCGGACAACTTGTCCAATAAAAAACGCGAACTTTTCAACACAATTTGTTGTGATGAAACAGGTCCTTGTTGCTTGGAATATTGGAATCGGGTTTGATGTGTTGTTGGCGATACTCAAGCCCAAGACGTCCTCTCGCTTCTATCACTTAAGGCTAAAGCGCCCATCTAGCCCGCGAAGTTCAAATTTTTTGAGTTCTTTTAGATTTTTTTCAAAATCTGACAATAATAAAAGACAAATTTTGTAATTCGCGAAATATACCGTGTGCAATGCATTTATTAATATATCCAACTTACTCTAAAATATTTCAAGAACGACAGCTATCCAGATAATCTGGCAATTTTTGTATATTTAGTGATTTACTAGTATCATATCCACCGTGATAATATTTAGAGTAAAATAATTATGTATTAATAAATGCACTGCACACGGTCTTTTTCGCGAATTACAATATTGGTCTTTTATTATTGTCAGATTTTGAAAAATTTCTAAAGTAACTCAAAAAATTTGAACTTCGCGGGCTAGACAGGCGCCTTCACCTTAAAGGGTTTCTAAATACATCATCATTATGTTAATTAATCCTACATCCTCTTTATACAGTTCAATGTCATGGCCGCCCTGTTACTACACTGACTAATCGTTTTTTTGCCAAGGTAGGTACTCTAGGCTTCCCGCTTTTTCACACACCGTACGAAACACAGCTACAAAAGCTACTGTACGCTGATATTTTGTGAGAGGATAGTACTACCCTAGTCCAGCCAGCTTGGCTCTACCACCGTAATGAACCTTCGTACCGTCTTAATTAGTAGACAACGGAATGTTAATATTGGAGTTTTGATACAATGATGACGCAGCTCATAGACAGGTGTCATGTATCTTCACTGTTACATTTATTTATTATATTTCTACCTCAGATAACAGAGTTAATCCATTAATATAATTAAATTAAATATACTGACCAAAGGGACTGCGTAGGTATCTAAATAAAATAATAAATTCTAATTTAGCCCTTTTGACGTCCCACTCCTGGGCACGGGCCTCCCCTCAACACGAGGGGGATTCAGGCCATAATCCACCACGCTGGCCCAGTGCGGGTTGGCGGATATCACATGTCTTTCGAAAATTGGTTAGATCTTCTAAGACATGCAGGTTTCCTCACGATGTTTTCCCTCACCGTAAGCAAGTGATAATCATATATAAATAATTATGATTCGCACATAGATTTCGAAAAATCCAGAGGTGCGAGCCGGGATTTGAACCCAAGACCTGGTGCCCGCAAGACGCGTGCTTTAACCAATCGGTTATCACTGCTCTCAGGTAGGTATCTTAATATGTTTTAAATATTATTTATGCTTTACTAAAATAACAAACAAACAAATCGTCGCATTCATGCAACAAAGATTTTTTAATAAACAAAGTTATCAGCTTACCCTGCATTGGATAATATCGCGATACACCACACACGACCTCTACCCAAAATCAATACCCAGTCTCGAGTAAACGGTTATATCCACTAAATTTAGGCAACGGTTTATTTCCCCAGTTAACTGTACCAGCAAAAAATCTATTCAATATACGAGCAATACCCGCAAATGTAGAAAAGAAAGGATTATATTGAAAGCTTGCGGTATGGTCGGTTAAGCGGGCAGTGGTCGCAAACATTTGGTAGCAATATTGAGGGTATTTACTTCGTATAATTAAATTTCCTACATAGAGTCCCTGTTAATATAAATATATTAAACATAAATTTGTATTACACTGAATGAGATGCTAAGAACATAATTTTTGTCTTGATCAGCGTATAGGTTTGTAGTTCAAACGGCACCAATTTTGTTGGTGCAATTCAATTTTATTTTTAGATGCATTTGCACCATAATACCTAGATGCGGTGTTCTTGTCGCGTTTGATAGTACGCTTAACTGCAGATTCTGACATTTGTTTTCTATGAATTACTAGGATTTCTGATTGGATCCTTGAAACAAATGGTGTGATTATTGTTTGGTTAAAAATCACCCGAATGACAAAACTGCCACTTATATAAGGTAACAACAACAATTCTTGATTCAATTTTCGACGTGATCCTATGCCAAATACGAAAGTGTTTATGCGATATTTTTTGCTATGGTCACTTGAGGAACTAATTTTCAAAAGATTGAAAAGAAAAGGTATGCAAAATTTTGTTGGAACATGTGTAGAATAAAGAAAAAATGTACTAATAAAATCCAAAGGTTGGCGGTCCCATCTTTTAAAGGAATCCTTGATTGGCATCAAATATCGGGAGGCGTTTTGCCAAATTGCACTTTATCGAATTGCGTTTACTCTAAGCAGTAAACGTTAATACGCAACTATTTTATATATGTAATAAATATAAATAATACTATATACTCGTATATTATATATAATTTAGCCCTTTTGACGTACCACCCCAGAGCAAGGGCCACCCCTCACTACGAGGGGGAATCAGGCCGTAATCGACCACGCTGGCCCAGTGCGGGTTGGCGGATTTCACATGTCACGCCACTCTATCCGTGCTCAGCGTCAGTGGCGTTACACGATATATATAGGTATACAAAATGGCAGCTGCGGCGCCTTACCCTTAAGCTTCGCTTCTGTCGGGCGTCCCTAGACGGCACTGTTTTTTTACTAGTTTTAATGAAGCCTAGGGAAATAGCTAGACACTCAACAACGACCCCTTGAAGACAAAGTATTAAAAAGCCCTCTCCATAAATATGCAGACGACTTATCTCGAATTTTTATAGGGGTCTTGTTACCTCATCGTCTCATATAATGATAGTTTCAAGGGATTCGAGGCACTAACGGCAATACATTTAAGGGTTGTTATGGCGTGTGTCTTTAGCTATTAAGGTTAAGGATCACAGTTTACGGTCACTTCAAGGGTTATGGCAGAGGCCGAGGAATTGGGATTGTGGGATGTTCTGCTAGTTTTGAAGTAGGACTCTTCAGCCAGAACGGTAAATCTAAACATTGTTAGGAAACAAGCACGTCTATTGAAAGACTAGGCCTGCGTTGGTTGGCCCGATTCCCCCTTGCATTAAGGGGGATTATGCTTGGTATAATCGCAAAAAACCTACCCCTAATTACATTTGGCCAAAACGCAATTGGCTTAATGTAATACGTATGGCAAAAGCGTCGGAACGTACAGAAATTGACCGCGCTTTCCACAAAGACTGTGTAATAGACTCTTTTTATTACATAACAAAGCCGGCAAACAAGCGTACGAGCCTGATGTTAAGTATTTACCATAGCCTATAGGTATTCGCAATATCAAAGGAATTCTTTTCACGTTGCCGACCTGAGGAGAAGTGGGAGAGAGGCAAAGTTTGGCTTCCGGCTCTCTCACTCATCGTGCGAAATGCAGATCTTCTGTGTGAGGGTGGTACTAACCCGCTCGAGCAAACCCGTATATGAGCTGTAGTCCATTGGCTCTACCACAGTAAATCATTCAGACCACCAATATTCAACTTGTATACAGAACTAAGTTGAATATTCCCATCTCTATTGTACTATTCGATTGTTCTACGTGCCGTTTGCCTAGCGATATAGTTAGCCTAGCCGTTACGTTGACAAACGTAACTTTGCCGTTACTGAAATCGGATATTGTAGGAAAATAAAACTATTTTGTGCGAAGAATTAGTATGTGAAACGGCAAGTGTAAGTTTGCGGGACTATGTACAAAATGCTGTATATTCGTTTATAAGAGAGTTCATGTGTTATTAGTGTGGAAATATACGGGAGGAAAGTTGGTTCGGGCACGATTCTTAGCCGCATACGTTGTACTTCGTATCTGCGTCGCGTCGTGAATTTAAATAGTAATGAATAAAGCCTTCTTTAGTTGTCAATTTTGTTTTATTTCATGTTTTCCAAGATTATTGGTTGGGTTAATTGTTATTGTGGGTAACATTGAGTCGAGGGATTAGGCGTAAAGTGTTCTGTGATCACGTACATTAATTGTTACATGACAGACAGACTCTTAACTAAGAGGGTTAGATATTTTTAATAATCGTTTTGGCCGCTTAATTAACAACGGACTTACGTAAAATAACGCCGAGTCCATCAATTAAGAATCGTTACTTCAAAAGTACAATCGATGTTATTATTTGCTATTGCAATTTATTTTAGTCATATAAATTATACATAATATATCTTAGGCAGTCATATAACAACCCGTATAATAAATGTATCTTAAATCTTAGAGTGATCTTGGAAATTTCATTCTTGTGTCGGACCAGTACAAAATGACTGTATCAAAATTATTGCTCTGAGATTTGAAATTTCTAATTTATAAGTGCGGGCGTTAATCTGGCAAACCTCGAAATTATAAAACATTTTTTTTTTATTAATTTCGAAAAGTTTTTTTTTTATATCACGTTTGTAATGAAGTAAGTCTATCGGACCTATATCATCCTTCTTTAGTATAACGAGTAAGTTCCTAAGCCGTATGTTTTCACGTAAAGATTTCGAAGGTCACTGAAGTAAGCGATACGGCAATGTTACCGTGATAATTGTATTTACTCACACAATAAAATTGTACAGTTGGTACCAGTAAGACGGCGTTAAGCAGGTAGCTATTATACGATGCGTTTCGTACGATGTGTGAGAGCGACGGCAGCCCCTTCCCCTCCCTCTTACATACTTCCCGTCAAGTAAGCTCAACGTGCGAGTAATGCTATTAGTATTACAAGAATCTACTAGGTGATACAAAATGGGTATACTATTTTTTTGCAACTTAACTTTGTAAATCTCAAACTATCGGCTTTGTGGGACGGTTGAAGTACTAAAGGTTTTGTAGACTTGTGAAATCGGTCAACAGCTGTATTCCTATAACACCTTTTGTTTTACAAGTTCCCTCCAAAGCTGATGGTTTTAGAATTACAAAGTTAAGTTTTGAAAAAAAAAGTATACCCATTATGTGTCACCTTGTATAGGCTACCAGCTTAACATCAGGCGGATCGTACTTACGCTTGTTAGCCGACTTTGTAACATACAAAAGAAAACAAATGATATTTATTATAATTATTACGGCTAATCAGTCCATATGAAATCAGGTTATCCGCTTTGATAAAGGAATCCGTTATCAAAGGTTATCCCCATTCTCAACTTGGAAAGATCACAGGTTGTCTTTCTAACATCTGGAATAGTTGAGTTTTTTAATAACAGAAAAAATGTATAGTTACGACACAAGACATGGTTGTTTGCTGCAATTTAAAAAAAAGTTTTTAAAAAATACTGAGGCAAATAGAAAGTTATGAGCGGGAAAGAAACAACATTTCACCATAAAATATCCGTATACGAAAACAATCAGTTTTAAAAATACCTCCCCTGATTTTGCTAGTGTTCATTGAGATATGTATCCCAGGGGCGATCCCGCGCAGAAACCGTATATTTTAATCCTGAAAATCACTTAGGTGTAATGAAAATTATAATCTACAGGATTGGCGTCCAAAACCACTCCTGTTTTTGGTGTAATCTGTAAAACCATGGTGCTGTATCTATTGGTGGGTAGAGACACTTGTCAATACAAACTGTCTATCCTTTTCAAATATGGGTGCACCTCGGGACACCCCTGCCTACCCGGAATTAGTGTGTCTCACTATCGACAGTTGATGTATCGATAGTTGACCTCAAACAATAGTAAAAAAAAATTAATAATAAGTTATTATAAAATCTTTGATCTTAAGGTGAAGGCGCCTGTCTAGCCCGCGAAGTTCAAATTTTTTGAGTTCTTTTAGAATTTTTTCAAAATCTGACAATAATAAAAGACAAATTTTGTAATTCGCGAAAAAGACCGTGTGCAGTGCATTCATTAATACATTTATTTTACTCTAAATATTATCACGGTGGATATGATACTAGTAAATCACTAAATATACAAAAATTGCCAGATTATCTGGATAGCTGTCGTTCTTGAAATGTTTTAGAGTAAGTTGGATATATTAATAAATGCACTGCACACGGTCTTTTTCGCGAATTACAAAATTTGTCTTTTATTATTGTCAGATTCTGAAAAATTTCTAAAAGAACTCAAAAAATTTGAACTTCGCGGGCTAGATGGGCGCTTTAGCCTTAACGCAGTTTGCTTACGGGTCCACGGATAATTACTGAATACACACCAAATTTGTTTTTCTTTCAGTTTTTAATTTCAAATAAGAGAGTGAATGGATCGCTGGAATCTTCAATACTAGGGCTTCGCGATAATCGAGTAAAAAGGCATCGCGCAAGTCGGAGCCAGCTGTCTGCAAGCGGTTTCAATACAGCTGAAACCAGATAGACTTGAATAGATTTGTATTGAGACGTAGTAGCTTTGTTTCTTTTGTGTAGTATTGAACGTTTGCATGTGCAAGCTCAGTAGATATCGAGCATTACGACGATGTACCTAGGGTCGTGTTTTCCATTCACATGCGGCACGAGCCCAGAGGCTTCAGCTTGATAAGGCCCCAAAATGCCGACATGTCGCACCGGAAAACAAAAGCTTAACTTTAGTAAAAAAAATTACCAAGATTTGCCGCAGAAAAAATCCAAATATTTCGCAAAACTTCAAAAACATTTTCAAAAGTTAAACAAATGAGAAAGACCATGACATTTTTTTATTTAACTTCACCGCTGGCTCCAATCTCGCATACCCAACATTGTGGACTTTAAAATAATTTTTTTTAGTGGTGTGTTACCGGCACTATAATGTGTTTCATCTCCGGGAGCATTTCCCTGACACCTAGTTCTTATAAAGCAGCCACTGCAGCACTGATCTAACAGTATGTTACGTGTCAACGAACTCGTGCTTAAGTAACAATTAAAATGTTAATGAACTATTGAGAATTAGGCTAGTAATAATGAGGAGGCGGATTAAACCGCCCTAACACAGTTTTGACATGCTATTTGATTTATTTGACGCATTATCGAAAAGCACCTATTACTTATGTGGGTTTAAAACAAGTAAAAACGTTGAAAAAAACTGTAACCCTATGGAATTACACGAATTATATTCAGAACTAGCTGAGCCCGCGACTTCGTCCGCGTGGAATTTAACTTAACAAAAAAGCCCGCTCCCGCTTTCTGAGCCCGCGCAATAGAACCCATTTTTTAAAATTTGTTTTTTTAAAATAAAAGTAGCCTAAGTTACTGCTTATAACATCAGCTATCTGCCAGTGAAAGTCCCGTCAAAATCGGTCCAGCCGTTTCGGAGATTTCCCGGAACAAACACACAGACCGACAGACAGACAAACATAAATTTTTAAATCGCGTTTTTGTTATAGGTGTCGTATGTACTTTCATATGCATTTAGTGAAAAGGTGTTATTTTGATATTACAAACAGACACTCCAATTTTATTTATTTGTATAGACTACCGATAGATAGCGCTAGTAGAATTAATAAACGCTGAACTGTATTATAACATTATTTTTCTATTAACTGTGTGTTTTTCTAAAAACGCGTCTTCGCCTGCGTTAACTTTATATTTTCCGCAACGCATTAACATCCCATTAGAGACCATAAAAGGCTTTAGAAAGATAAAACTGGGCGTAAACGGATTTCAAGGAGACGTTGAAGTGTGTTGACGTGGCTATTCGGTAACATGAAGGCTAAAAGAGCAACTTTTAAAACTACCTACCTACTCTGTAGCTTACTCGACACGGAAGCATAATTCCAATTATCATGATTTTCATTGTTCAGGTAGTTCTCTCTTTCTGTCGTGTCTTAACTTAAACCGGGGCCGCAACGGTCAGGCGATTGCGATGCGACAGCGATTTCGTTGAAACGAACCCCTCATAAGGCGATGACCACATCATTATTTGACGACCGCTTGGCGCAGTGACTCGAGCCTACGCTCGCAGTGAGCCGAGCGGCTTTCGGAAATGGCCGTTTCGAAATTTGCCCAGGTCTGGGTGTCACTGGGGTCGCCCCCAGTGCATTGTACGGTACCCATAGTACGAGCGTTTCTTAGTTGGTGTGTCAGTCTCGCGATATTTATATTTATATACATACCTACCTACTAGCGACCCGCCCCGGCTGCGCACGGTTGCAAGAAATCTCTAAAATTGACAATGTTTCTCTGCTATATTATGCATGTATTATACATTATAAACCTTCCTCTTGAATCACTCTAGCTATTAAAAAATACCGCATCAAAATCCGTTTTAAAGATCTAAGCATACAAAGGGACAGACAGCGGGAAGCGACTTTGTTTTATACTATGTAGTGAAGCGAAAATGTTCTTATAAATTATCGTAGCATCATCATCATCGTCCGACCGGTGCCGCCTCGATCTTATCTTTTCTAGCGAGCGGTAATACATTAATCGGGTCCGCCAAGGCGAAGCTGCCGATTTACTTACAGCTACCTAAGGGTGAGAATCCACTTGGCTTTGCTTTGAAGCAAGCCCGCCCGCGTCGGCCGATGGGATCGTTTTATTTCCTCAGCTTCACCCAGCTTAGCTGAAGATTGTCACCGTCACATTTCCTGTCACAAATAAAGCGATCCTATTGGTCGAAACGGGCGTGCCCGCTTCGTAGCAAATCCAAGTGGAAGGTCATCCTAAAGTTCGGAGTGCGCTAGGGATGTCACTGGACTATGTCGGTAAACTGGTTTAAGGTCAACAATGTATCAAGAAAAAAAACTATTATACAGCATGAGTTTATTCGATATTTATATTCCAGTAACCAAACTTAACATTTTCCATTTGCCAAATGTAAATTAAACACGAATAGTGCAGCTCACTGCTTTCCAACGGAATGCAGGTTAAGAACACTCGAGAAATGGTTCCAACAGCGCCGTTCGTTCGTGGACGAAATTCATTTGAATACATTGCGCGGTTTGGGCTTTGAAAATTATTTATTTAATAAATTTCATTATCACACTAGAAGAATGTCGTGTACAAATTTCCTTGTATGTAAATTTAATATTTTATGTATTTATTTTGTAAACTCATTTATTTTAATAGGTAAACCTATATTTTCAAAAATACAATTTATTCAAATTAAATGAAACATACTCGTACGATTCATTGAACATCCCCGAATCCTGAATTGGGATTGCTAGAAATGAAACTGGTTTTTTTTTTTTTTTGAATGGACTATATTATGTTGTTGGCCAGAGTGGCCATAACAACTTCACCCGGACAGAGGGCCCAGCCAGAGGGGCAGGGGGGCAGCTAGCTCAAGGGCGCCACAAGGGACACGACCTCGGCTTGGGCCGCTGCCAGAAGAGGTGGCGAGGGTAAATCTACCACCGGATCGGAACCACCGGATCGGAAGATGAAACTGGTCTGTGAATTTGAAACTGATACGTTTAAAAAAAAACACTCTCCTTCCGGTCGGCAATACGTGCGAGCAATGCCTTTGATATTGTAATTATTACATGCGTGTCTATAGGCTACGGTAACTGCTTAACAGCAGGCGGGTCGTGAGCTTGATTGCCAACTCTGCATCATCTTTTTTTATCACTACATAGTATAAAACAAAGTCGCTTCCCGCTGTCTGTCTGTCCCTATGTATGCTTAGATCTTTAAAACTACGCAACGGATTTTGATGCGGTTTTTTTAATAGATAGAGTGATTCAAGAGGAAGAATTATATGTATAATACATGCATAATATAGTAGAGAAACACTGATAATTTATTGCACCCGTGCGAAGCCGGGGCGGATCGCTACTTTATTTATAACTAGCGGCCCGCCCCGGCTTCGCACGGGTACATTGCGGTTACATTATTCGAGTTTTAGTAAGGATCCCTAATTTTTTAAAAATATATTATAGCCTATGTCACCCGGGGATAGTGTAGCTTCCCAACAGTGAAATAATTTTTCAAATCGGTTCAGTAGTTTCGGAGCCTATTCATTACAATCAAACAAACAAAGTTTTCCTCTTTATAATATTAAGTATGAAAAGGGCAATCAGAAACACTATAACTACAAAATTTGTAAAAAAGCCGCTTCAAGCGAACAAAAGCGTCGGATATCCAGCACATTGTTCGGGACGCATACAAATAGAGCCGCTTTTTGCCACCGACTCTACTCAATTAGGGCGATCAGTTTTTGTACACAGATCAGAACCACGGCCCCTGGTTTTGAGATAATAAATAAATAAATATCGCCAGACTGACACACCAACTGTACGGTCCCAAACTAAACAACGCTTGTACTATGGGTACCGTACAATGGACTGGGGGCGATCCAAGTGACACCCAGACTAGAGCAAATTACGAAAAGGCAATTTCCGAAATGTACCCCAACGGGAATCGAACCCACCATGTGCAGTGAGCCGAGCGGCCTACGCTCGAACCACTGCGCCAAGTGGTCGTCATCGGCCTCTCTTGGACTTTATTCTACTATCAGAATAGGACCTTACAACAGTTTTTGTGACCACAAGAGGAACACAAAGGCTCATTGCTTCAGATGAATTATAAGAACTTTTACTTTGTGTAACAAAGGCAGCAAAAAAGCGTACGATCTTCCTGATGTTAAGCAGTTACCGTAGCCTATAGATGCTTGCAATAGCAATGACATTGCAGGAGGAAAGGGGGAAGTAAGGCTCCCGGCTCTCTTCCATTGTACGAAACTTAGCTATCGTAGCTACTTCCCGATCTTCTGTGACAGGGTGCATCTACCCCGGTCAAGCCAGCCATATGCTGTAGTCAATTGGACATTTCAATTACCAAGCTACTTTTAATGTTGACCCGTAATGGTCAACGTCGATAAAAAACTCAATATTTAGTTGTACACTAGCTGAGCCCGCGACTTCGTCCGCGTGGAATTTAACTTAACAAAAAAGCCCGCTCCCGCGTTCGGAGCCCGCGCGACAGGACTATTTTTTTTTTAATTTTGTTTTTCTAAATTAAAAGTAGCCTAAGTTACTGCTTATAACATCAGCTATCTACCAGTGAAAGTCCCGTCAAAATCGGTCCACCCGTTTCGGAGATACTCTTTGATAGCATGTGTTTTAATTTTTTTACGCGGAACCCTACTTGTTTTTCAAAAATTAAAGTAGCCTAAGTTACTCCCTATTACAACAGCTATCTGCCAGTGAAAGTCCCGTTAAAATCGGTCCAGCCGTTTCGGAGATTACCCGGAACAAACACACAGAGAGACAGACAGACGGACAGACAGACAGACAGACAAAAAAAATTTAAATCGCGTTTTTGCTATAGGTGCCGTATGTACTTTCATATGCATTTAGTGAAAAGGTGTTGTTTTGATATTACAAACAGGCACTCCAATTTTATTTATTTGTATAGATAAAACTTTTGTTACGTATCTACATAAAATGAATCCTTGTATGTCAATCCACGTCAGACCCAAATCATATTAGATAACCATCTATCGGACTAGGCTGAGAGATTGATAGTTTGTAAAAAATAGTCTAAAGCGTCAAACGTAGTGACCATATAGAGACGTTAATAAATTAAATATCGCCAGACTGACACACCAACTGTATGGTCCCAAACTAAGCAACGCATGTACTATGGGTAGGTACAACGGACTGGGTGTGATCCCAGTGACACCCAGACTAGGGCAAAATATGAAAAGGCAATTTCCGAAATTTACCCCAGCGGGACTCCAACCCGCAACCACCATGCGCCGAGAGCCGAGCGGCCTACGCTCGAACCACTGCGCCAAGCGGTCGTCGGCGGTTAAACCAAAACATTTGTTAATTTCATGCGTTTGTCAAATAATAATGTTAATTTATGTTTTGTTTTTTAATTCAGCCAGTGCCCACATTTCCATAACGGTACCTACATAGGGCGGAAGCCCGGTGGAAAATATATTTTTATATCATTCGAGTCGATATCGGAAACGGATTCGGAATAATTGAACTTCAAAATTTTGGCCAATTAAGTATATTTAGAAAAGTATTCCTTGTTTAGCAATCGACTTATACCTATCTTATTATTACTAACAGTGATGTAAAGTTAATGATATAGGATTTTTCCTACTAATATTATAAATGTGAAAGTTTATAGGTAGGTATAGGTAGGGAAGAGTGGGTAACAGTGAACCACTTTTTTTCTTCGGCTTATTATTTCCTTCCTAAATGATGCTAGTCTCCTGTTTTTTTAAAAATCCATACGTGACATCATTCAGCTACAAATCGAGCATATGGTTAAGACCCTGACTTTGATAGATTTGGTTTAAGAGCTTGATTTTTGAAGAATGGGAAATGATCCAGTTTACCCCGTGCTTGGGTTACAAGGGATCAGCACAAGGGTTACAGTGAATCTGTGGGGGCACAGTGGATTTCTGAGGATTTTTAAATAGTGAATCGTTTAAATTATTACTTTTATTTAAAAATGTAAACAGTATTTCAGTTACAAAGATAACTAAATTATTAAAGATTTATTATGAATAATATTTACTTCTTTGAAATAGAAATCAACATAAATAAATCTAGGAGAACTGAACTTTTTAGTAACCTACCCAACAAATATACCTATTTTTATACCACTTGAAAACTTAATAAATTGTCTGTCCCAGCCAGACAGGTTAAACCTGTAGGTATTAGTCGATATGCAATAGCTTTAATTTTACACCTTGATTTTAATAGCCTGCTGCATAACCTGAGGGTTAGCAGCCGAATGGATTTTCCGCTCACTGTTTCGTGGCATTTTGGAATCAAACAAAAAGAACAAGATGAAATGAAACGTTATCATGCCAAAGAAATCCAAGTAAGCCTCTGTGGAGTACAATGAATTGCTATCCGCTGTGACCCAAAAGCAAATTAACCACTGATACCCATCGTTTGTTAACGTCAATAAAATTGCAAAAAAAATTCGAGCCTACATTTAGAAAGAAAGAGATTCACGAAATGAACAATAGAAATACTCATTGTGGTAGGAAAATATGAATATATTCGGAATATAGACACACATCCTTGCAAATCAACTTTTAAAAAGTCCTAAAAAATACTTTAGTAGTCACTTTCTGTTCTTACCGTGGTAACGTGAACACCACCTATCGTAGCGCAGCGGAGATTGGTTCAGCGCGGGGGCAATGTAAATAGCTTGCGCCTGTCTATTTTCTATGTTTGTGAGACCAAAACAGAGACAGATATGGCAGTTTATTCACTGTGCCCCTTGAACCACCGTTACCCACTCTCCCCTACGTTTGGAAGTTTGTTTCTCAATCACGCAACATGTGGTAATTCGATAAAATCAAAGTGACCTATGTTACTCCTTATAACGTTAGCTATCTGCCAGTGAAAGTCCAATCGAAATAGGTCTGCCCGTTTCGGCAATTGGCGGGAACAAATAGACAGATAGACTTATTTTTATTTTCGTTATAAGTCCCGTAAGTATACCCATACTTTCATAAATGCGTTCAGTAAAGCTGTTATTCTGGAATTACAAAACAGATACTTCAATTTATTCATTTGTATAGATAAACAAAATATCGGGTATTCAATACTTAGATAGCTAGGTACCTATCCACCCCATCTAGTGTCGGTACTTACTATTTATTTAAAGCTGGCCCTTAGTATTACCCACTCGGAGGGTATAATAAAACCACCTGAGACGAAGTCGTTGAGCCGGCTAACGGGGTCTGGCCGCAGTTAAGCCCGTCAATTTGCGCCCGTACCGAATTGCCTTTACGCCCGCTAACGAAATTCAAGAGCTTGTTTTAATTAAATATAAAAAAATATCTGTTCCAAGTGTTAAGTACCTAACTAGGTGCGCACTTTACGTATAAAGTGGTCATAGAGGAGAGGGTAGGTAATTTTCAATTGCGAAGAATAATTGAATTGTTATAAAGTAGGAAATACCTACCTATTACAATTTATTTGAGACAAAAATATAAATACGTGTCAGAAGCTTACCTATATATCAAAGATGGATTGTTTTATGTCATATATTATTTATGTTTTATACCTATATTATCAACCTACCTACATGTTTTACAAAAGCGCTAGGCGGTTTTACAAAAAAGCTCGGTTGTGTAAAATAGCTGCACAACGTTCATTTGGATTTTTATTTTTATTTATTCAGGACAACAAACAATTGCATACTTACTTAATAAATCTAAATATTTGTATAACTCAAAGGTGACTGACTGACATAGTGATCTATCAACGCACAGCCCAAACCACTGGACGGATCGGGCTGAAATTTGGCATGCAGGTAGATGTTATGACGTAGGCATCCGCTAAGAAAGGATTTTGATTAATTCTACCCCCAAGGGGATAAAATAGATTTGGTAGTAACACATCAGAAGTGAATACGCAACCAGCACCGTTATCCACAAAATAATTGCTTTTGCATTCTCCTTGCGCTGTGTTTCTAGTTTGACCAATCCAAGTTGAACTTTTGAAGATTTTTTTACAAAACTGAGCTGTTTTGTAAAACGGCTAGTGGTTTTGTAAAACAGTTAATTTTACAATCCATCTATGACATAGGTATACAGTCAGTGCAAACTCACAATTAGGTATACCATCCATTCAATGCTTCAAATCGCGAGCCACGGCCAACTTCAATGTTGACAATGTTGTCGTACAAGTGGTGAACAAATGTTTGCGATGGCACGACAAATATATTATTGCCCAACGGTCGCTTCAAAAATAGGTGTATTAATAATAGGGGTGGGTTTTTAAAATTGATATCATACCTACCTAATACTTAGTTCGGAAAAAAGATTTTTAATAAAATGTTTGACCGTCTAGCCATTACTTTTTTGGAGTGTTTATAGATAGATAGATAGACAATCAATTATTTATTGTTACACCTCTTAAAATTATTAGGTAAGTAAGTATAAATAACAACATAACTCAATTTACACGAAGAGTGTCAGAATAGGTTATAATTATATATAAGTTCTAGAATTGTAAACATTTACTTCATGCTAACACGATTGTAACCTGTTTTGTGTTCAATAAATAAAATAAAAAAAATAAAAAATGGGTGGCCATATCAGTAACAGTGATCTCTACCGGGAAAAACCTTTGGAACGTGGACGGAGAGCATCTAATAATAATACCTAGATTGATAGGTACCACATACTTCTAAATACTAGTGTGGTAGGTATATACTTACTTTTAAGATTCACACATAAATATACCATCATTATATTAATACGTGAGGCAAAATCTGTGTATCCCCTTTTACGAAAATTACGCGGATGGTGGAGTATTAAATTTGGCACAGTTACAGTTCCTGTGGAGAAGGAGTGCAGAAAGTTAATATTTTCGTATAATAATACTTAAAATTACATTAAACTAAAAAATAAATAAGCACACATTACTTACCATCCGTTTCACACACACACATTTGTAACTTCCACTCGGTAATTGACTGACTCTCTCTATTGGTCTGTGTCTCTGACTGATAAACGTTGACTGTTTTTTTTCTTTATTTCGGAGGGCGGGACTTCCATAGTGCATTCTGCGTGCCAGTATCAATCAAGTTCTGCGTTTTTGTACTTAATAGTTGACAATAGAACCTTAATAACGTTAATAGTATTACATGAATACCTATTATACATACATAAATACAAAATATATAATAAATAATACCTACCCCAGTATCAATACAGAGCGCTCCTGACTGAATTTCGGTCACCGACACGCTATAGGCCATCATTGAGGTTTTAGTGGGTAAAGAATCCCACATAGGTACCCCAGGCCTCTCCCACTGGGGGCATATTTCAAAGACTTCCTCCGTCAATAACAAAAGTACCTATTTAGATAGGTAGTTACCTTTGATAAAGGACTTCTTTTATCTTCTTTTATTTTTTACCTACTCTGAATATATTTTCAGAAAAACATTTTGATAATAACGGAACATGTTTCTAATTATACTCCTAGCGACATCTACTTTGTTATTGTAGGTACTATTATGTCTATATGGTAAACCAAATCTCCACGAATTCCACTAAATCACCACAACTCATGACCACTTTATACTAAAATTCCACTTAAATCTCTTTAAAAATCAGGAACGGTGGTTACCAACCGCCTCGTAGTTTAACCCAATTTAATCTGGGTAGCTATTAAGTGTTGGCGAGCTGAGAATGCGTCAATTACCAAGCTATCAAGCCGCCTGATAGGCGAACTAATAGCTTGAAGCCGATGTTGGGAAAGTTTGTTACGGAGCACGCTATGTAGCGCTTTGTAGGGCACGAGGTATACAGGATGAAATATAAGGCTGTGTTTTGAGGGAAGTATCCATCCTAAATACAGTAAAACCCGTTTAAGACGATTTCACAGGGACCCAACCAAAAACGCGTCTTATGCGGGATCGGGAAAATCTCGAAACAAAGCTCGAGATTGTGCATCACTTCGACTAGTCAAATCTGTGGTGCATCATATGTTACGTTTTTAAAACATCGTGGATATTTCCACTTTAGAAATCACTAGCAAACGTAACTTTTCTGACCCATTAAAATTGGCACTATGACAAGTTTCTCCCTTGAAAACATAGGATTTATCTGGCTTCAATTTAAAAAACATCATCGTCATCCATGTATCAACATCTTGTTGTGCCACTGTCTCCCGCGACATCCCATGACCCGCTACCCGCTGCCACAGTAGACAAATAAGTACGCGTATTAAACGGGATCGTATTAAGCGGGTTCTACTGTATTAGGTAACGTTTGCAAATTCTTTTATTTCCTAGAATGGGTAAAACTGCATTCAAAGATTTTTGATTAATCGCCCACCTGTTTGAGCGGGGTATAAAACCGGTGTAATATGAAAAAAAAACTCCTGTATTTATGTGATAGAAATCAAAGGGGCCATAAGGATTGATTTCTATTAAATAAATATAGTACCTATTGTTATTATTGAAGGAAAATAACTGCTCCAGTGGGAAATTATTTGTTTGATGAACTTGGGTACAAACACCATTTATTAGGTAGGTACTAGGTATATAGGAATTAATGTAGGTATACAAGGTGAAACATAATGGGTATACTTTTTTTTTCAAACTTAACTTTGTAATTCTTAAACCATCAGCTTTAGAGGGAACTTGAAAAACAAAAGGTGTTATAGGAATACAGCTATTGACCGATTTCACAAGTCTACAAAACCTTTAGTACTTCAACTGTCCCACAAAGCCGATAGTTTGAGATTTACAAAGTTGCAAAAAAAATAGTATACCCTTTTTGTTTCACCTAGTATATGTATTGATTTCGACATAGCAATAAATTTGTAAGTACATAGGTACTAAAGGTAAGTATAAGTACCTATTTTGATCTAAAAACTTGTATGTACCTACATAACTAACCTATAACCACCTATATTTTTGGAATTCTACAAAAAATATCTCCCAGTGTGTTGTTGGAAATAAAATAAATACCTAATAGGTTTATTTTTTAATCATTTTATTCCTTATATTAAAATATTAATTAAATACAATATTCACTGTGTATAATCTATAACAATAAAACCCAAATCAATATGTTTAACACAGTTTTGCAATAAATAAACAGATAAATAATATGCATTATATCCATTTTACCTACCTAACCTATGTAACATAGGTAAGGTAGGTACCTTACCTAGGTTACATTGACAATTTACCTTAATCTGAATCCTTAATCCATTGACATAATGACCTCATTATGTCAATGGATTAAGGTTTATAATAAGTGGTAAGGTTTGTAATGTTCATATAACCTCTCCATTATATGACAACAAAAAAGAGTCAACATGTTTTGTGTGCACATATAGGGTAATTTTAAATTGAACTAGATGTACCCCGCGAATCTGGACCATCCTTAACATTTAGGGGTATGAAAAATAGATAGTAGCCGATTCTCAGACCTACCCGATATGCACACAAAATTTAATGAAAATTGGTCGAGCAGTTTCAGAGGAGTATGGTAACTAACATTGTGACACGAGAATTTTATAAATAAGATTGTAATCTGTGTAATTTTTTTTGGTAAATATATTATTACTATACAATGTACTCCATAAATAGGTACGTCTTGTCAGAAATCATGGCAGTATTCTTACCATAACTAAATAAAGGGAATGAATCTTAAAATATAACTTAAGAGCTAAAGAAACCATTCTGAATTCAGGCTTCCTAACCAGCTTATTCTCTGAATTCAGAGAAGTGTTATACACATGTAATCCCATTTACCATCCTAACTAGCTTTCAGTGAAGGATGCTGACTTACAGAATTGGATGTAGTTACGCAAAGTGGAACTACCAAACTCGTATTACTACAATTGGAACCAACCTGCGGTTTTTATTGCAGTCATGGGTGGGTTGGTTCCAGATTACAGATGTTGCTAGCCATCTTCTAACCAGATGACTAATATAATATATTTGTTTGCATACTGGATTATTATTAGTCAATAAATAAATCATAAATGGTTATTACAAAAGCCTAATCTATGTGATATTTGTATAGAAGTTTAATCTTATATTGTTCATCCAATCAGCAAACAACTAGACACTTCCTTTCAATAAATATGCCCAATTTGTAGTCAAGAAATAAAGCCTCAATTCAGGATGTTCCAACAAATAATAATAATAACCTAATATACATGCACCATGCCATATATAAATGTCCAGAACAGTACATAAGTGAACAGAGCTCCGAAGAAGCCACTAGTGAGGAGACTCTGCCTTGATACATAGTATTTGTGCCAATCAGCACCAGATTTCACCAAAAACATGACCCATAGACTAACGACGGCAAAGACGTAGAATGCAAAACCGTAGAGGCCTGTGAGGCCGAGCACACCTGGAAAGGACGAAATATATAATTATTACAGTAACGTAAGCGGCAACATGTTTTTGAATCTTTATTACTATTATATTTGATTCACAAGATTGACACAATTAAAAAAATCGTACGTATATATTTCCTCACGTTGTTTTCCTTCCTAATACTCATTTCCTTACTAGTATACTTAATTTTTATTCAATAAATTATTATATTTACCAGCGGTGGAGCCAGACAATGCGGCCATTGAGGTTCTACAATATTCAACGACGACTGCATTATTTCTGAGCGCCGCCTCGCTATACGCCACCGGCTCAGATTTGTTATCTTTTGTTTTCGCCACTGTAGACATTTTGCATTTATTTGATTATTATAAGTTGATAAACTTATATAAAATCGTCTGAGCTGGGAATCTGGGCCTCGAAGGATGACTTTTTAGTGACACTGACACTCTGACAGTGACAGTCAATTTATCTCAGAGGATTATATTATTTATGGTTTACAACAATTATACGGTTGCGTTCAAGAAATTAAAACGTTAAGACTTATCTATAAAAAATGGTTATTCTATATAAATAACCATTTTTTTATAATGACCATTCATTAAAAAAATATAAATAGTATAGGTTTTAGTTTTGCACAAAGGTAATGCATTTGATTAGTTTTTACGTGAATTACTCGGACCTCACCCATAGACACAGCATTATATTTTTAAAGTTTAAGTGACATCTGATAGGTATAATTTCAATTGCCGAATAAAGGTTCCGTACATGGTTTAATTTTAATATTACTTTTTTCCCATTACAGCACCCCACCGACACCGCACTGCAAGGACCCGAATACGGCGCGCGCGGTGGCAGCGGGGCGGCAGCTGTGTGGTTTGTTAAGGCATGGCATTTTAACCGCACAAATATTGCCCATATTGCTTGGGACTAACACATTGGGCGTCATATTTGCAGCGAATTTAAAGTATTGTTGAATGGTAGGAACAAATTTTAAAGTTTAAACAAATTTAAATATCGCCATTTAAATAACAGAAGTTACGGCTGTATGTATTCTTTCACAGGAATAAGTAAAAATGTACTGTTTTTATGCGAATTTATGAACATTTCGCTGATGTATTTATTTGTTATATGATTCTATTTACTAATATTTAAAGAAATAGTGAAGTGTTTTTTTCTTCCAAATAATAATATAGAACCCTAAAAACGATCTCTATTTTGAAAGCGTCGGTAAAGCAGTTTTGATAAGCGAAGCCATTGAACTGTGTGAAACTATATTTATGTGTGCGTTCGTGTATAAAAATTGTCGTTGTATTCTCACTCACACACACATATTTTATTCATGTGTTTTCGCGGCACTGAGCGTCGGTATTTTCTGTGGGTGAACTTATTTTCATTTGAAATTCCGGATGAGGTTGAATATAATCAGTGTTTATTGTTTTATTTGCGAGATAATTAGTGATAACGTCTAATATAAACTGTATAATAGTATCCCACCACGGGTTCCGTTCCTTTCGATGTATGAAATTATGATGGCGCGTGTTTGACTCTAGAACTGGGTGCTTTCTCGTAACAAATTAGGACTTTGCTCGAACTATATTCGAACGCTAGCGAATATTGTTAATATTCCTATTACGGTGCAATAAAATCTTCCTAAAACTTGTGTTGGATTATTAATACTAGTTATTGTTGTTGTGCAAAAAAGGAATTTAAGTTTTCGTTATACTGTAGTTGGTTCGACACCAAAGGACGGCCTGTCGAAGGAATTGCCGAGTGCAAATTGCCTCCATTGACGCTACAAATCTGCATAACGAGGCGGTGAGTCGATAACATACGTTTTAATGCATTAAAAAATAAATTTTCACTCATAAAAATTGATAATAAATTCAAATATTAATTTAACCTATTTCATTGTGAAAACGAAACTTCATTTGGATTCTTTTGTTTCAGTACGCCATCTGAAACGCTTGGAGACGACTAGAATTGATAAATAGTGATCCGAAGGCGCATTTAGTATTGTAAAAAGTCTTAAAAGTATGATACTCCATTAAAATTTCATTGGTTGCAAATTCGACTTACGATGTTTTATTACGTTACGTCAGCCGCGTTTAACAGCTTGTAGGTGAATTGATTCACAAAATGGATGAATCTGAGGACAACATGAGCACTGAGGATGTGAAAGGAGCTGGCAGTCCATTGACTGTCAAAATAAAACCAAAGAAAAGGTCTCTCGTTGAACGGGAACTAGAAACAAGTTTAACAGCAAGAGTGACATCACCGGTCACAAACGGTGAAGGAAGGAGCACCAGTAGATATGGGAGAGCACGGAGGCTCAAAAATGATAATGAATTTGAAAAAAAATTTACATCTGAAATCAAATCACCGCTGAGGGATAATTCACCGGTGAAAACTCAGTCACCGGTTTACAAGATGCATGCATCTAATTCACCTTTGAGAGCAGAATCCCCTAAGAAGATTCCAACAGAGACATATTTGGAAACTCAAATCGAAAGTATTTACCAGGAGAATATATCACTGAGCAGATTTAGCACCGAAGAAGACTCCAACCCATCTCCAGCAAAAAAGTTTCCAAAAGAAAAGATTTACATAAGAAAAGATCTTATACAGAAGAGGGAGGCAGAAGAGACAATAATATTGATCAAGAACATGTTTTCACCAGCCAAGAGCGGTCAGAAGAAGCCAAATTCACATTTGAAAAACATTCTAGAGAGATCTTCTGAACGGTTTAATTTGAGTTTGGGGAAACCGCAGAATGGATACTTGGATAATTCTTCCGTTGTCAAAACTCTGGACTTTGACAGTAAGAGAAAGAAGAAAGAGACTAGAGACAGTAAGAGTCTGTCTAAAAATGAGCTGTTTGAGATAGAAGCTAAATGCCCCTATCAGGTTGGGGACTTGGCCTGGGCTCGGATGGGAACATATCCATTCTGGCCTTCCATTGTCACTAGAGACCCAGCAGATGGGGTGTTTGTTAAAAAGAAGTGTAAGTATATTGTTTTTAATGTATAAGAAAGTATATTATCTATACAAATAAATAAAATTGGAGTGTCTGTTTGTAATATCAAAATAATACCTTTTCACTAAATGCATATGGAAAGTACATACGACACCTATAACAAAAACGCGATTTAAAAAAATTTTGTCTGTCTGTCTGTGTGTTTGTTCCGGGTAATCTCCGAAACGGCTGGACCGATTTTGACGGGACTTTCACTGGCAGATAGCTCATGTTTTAAGGAGTAACTTAGGCTACATTTATTTTATAAAAACATTTTTTTTTTAAATGGGTCCTGTTGCGCGGGCTTTTTTGCTAAGATAAATTCCACGCGGACGAAGTCGCGGGCTCAGCTAGTGTAAAATAAAAATATGAAAAAATGTATACAGTAATAGACATAGTAATAGGCAGGTGTGCTTTTATTTTCTAACAATTGTACAACAATTTAAGAGTGCAGCGTGATATGCAAAAAAATATATTATCTGATTAAGTAGGAACATAAAGAGGTCAAAAATGAGCAACTTAGCAACTTGATTATAAAATAAGTGAATTTCATTTAAATACTTGCATTTTGAAAATCCAACAAAACTTTTAGTTATTAATGTCTGCAACAACTTAAGCACCTTGTGTCATCTTATTGCTTATTTGCTACTTGACAGTTATGCAAGTGTCACAGGTGGTTTAACTCACTGGATTAACTATAATTTTTCATAATATTAATGATAGATGGCAGTTTTGTGCTGGTCACACATTTGTACCAAGAACTAACAAGTCTCTAACATCTCTCTAGAAGTCTCTAACAGACTTTTGAACAGATAAACCTTTTTGAAGGCATTTGCAAAGCCATCTTGTCCCAGAGTTATTTGCAAATATGTGAGAAGCTCAAACTCTACAAATATTTGGACAAGTATTTGCAAAATACCTCCCACAAATATTTGGACACAGGTGTGGGACCATTGTTTTAAACATTGTTGTAACAGAGGATGGGGGTTGGACACTGCAGCCAGGATGCCTGAGCCCCTGAGGTCAAAGACTACCAGCTAAAGGCTAAATGGCTGGGCTAAACAATCACTTGGAATACACTCAGGCCAGCAAATCATTGCTATTGGTGCATTTTTAATTTAGCTCTAGGCCGGTCACTCACTTGTAAGTCGAGTCACCATTGAGGCCCTTTAAAATTTTTATTTAAAAAAATAAAGCTCATATTCAGAAATGAGGCGCGGTCATGGCAGATCCTTAATGCGATAGCTGTCTGCCGCCATTTAATTGTATATTAGTAAGCTTAGGCGCCTGCGCTTCTACTTATTTCTATGTGTAGAATCTCTGGAGAACATTGCCTAGTATCAAGCCAAAGTTCCACACAGAATGGTACTCCAAATTGTCTTGTTTCAAAGTAAAACTCCAATATTGTCCTCCATTTATTTTGACATGCTCAGTTAGATCCAAATTTTTTTGAAGTATACATTTTATGTTACCACCAACATTTGTGGAATTTAAGATAAATTAATATGAAGATATTGTAAGGTCTAAGTTATTAATTATCGCACATTTTAATTTCGACTGAGGAGATTGTGGCGTGTTGGTCACTCCATCTCGACTGCAGTGAGTAACCGGCTCTGAGTATCCTATTAAATCATACTTGTTTTATAGTGTTCGGCCGCATCGAGCGTGACGTCATCCATGTGACGTTCTTCGGCGACAACGGACGCCGCGGCTGGATCGTGGACAACATGCTGCGCAAGTACCTGGGGCAGCTGGAGTTCGAGAGCACCAGAGAGAATTTCACTCCAGAGGTAAGTCATGTTGATACCCTATTTACAAAGTAAACTTCATGGAATCGCGACTCACTGTAAGGCTAATTTTGCTAAGCAATTTGAATGACATAAGGTCGAATTTCTCCTGAGTAACTTATTTACAGTGACAGTTTATACAGCTGGGTTACGATTCAATTTTAATATTAATTTGTTTATTTTTGCTACAGGACAAGAAGAAAGATCCCAGATTGTATGCAGCATACTTCGTGTCCGAGAAGAAACAACCACTCTGGAACACATCAGTGGAAGAAGCTGAGATGCTGCTACGGGAGCCAAAGAGGTTGAGGATAGACATCTTCAACGACATGCTAGAAAAGTCTAGAGGAGCCCGACCCCGGCTGAGCAAGAGTGGTAAAATAACTAGAACTGACAGTGACGTGTCACTGAGCGAAAGTCTTTACGATAGCCTCTTTTCCGAAGATGATGGTAAATCAGAGAATAACGATCGCTCCAGAAATATGTCTAGAAACAAATCCCTAGATGTTTCTGACGTTGTTACAGCTTGTTTAGACAATATGGCCGCTAAGACTGGAATCACCAAAATTCAGAAACAATCGCACATGGATAGGTGGCTACAGAAAGCTAAGTCTAAAACGCCAGAGAAAATTCAGGTTGTCGCTAAAGTTGAAAAAGAGAAAGTGAGCAATAATAAAAAGGGCAAAAAAACTCCATGCAAACAAGTCAGAGTGCACAGTGGTTATAGTCTAAGGAGGTCTAATCACGAACCTCAGAATCTACTGCCGTTTCAAAACGAACACGATTATAGTATAATTGCACAAACTTACGATTCAGAGGACACAGATAATCAATCTGTAGATGCGAGCGGTGTCGGTATTATATCTAAAGTCGAGAGTCTCAGTGATAAATCTCATAATACCCAAGAAATTGAAACTGAAGGAACTGATACAGATGACCCTAAAGGGTCAATGGACCTAAATGATACTTGTAATACTATTGAAAGTACCGAGAATCATGGAGATGATAGTAATGTCACAGATAATAAAAACAAAATAGAAGCGCCTAATGTTACTATTAATGATTCTGAAGAAGATAAAACTGGAACAACCTTTTCTAATGACAAAATCACAGATTTTGAAGAACCAAGAATAGAAGCGACTAAACTCCCTGATGATATAACCATTGACACTGAACAAGATAAACTTGAAGAGCCTAAATATTCTGATCTAGACACAGACAAAGTTGAAGGTAGATTAGAATCACCGAATGTTACTAACGATATAATTAAAGGCTCCGAACAAGTGGATATAACTAAAGAGAGAGAACAGTCGGAATTACAAACTAGTGAAGCTAATTTAGATGAAATTAATAGCATTACCAGTCGAGATGTAGAAATGACCGATGTAAGTGATAAAGAAAAAAAATATAATGAAAGTCATGAAGATAAAACGATTAATATGACAGTTTGTGTAGATAAACAAAATGACTTTGAAGATAGTAATCTAAAATGTACAGAAGACAATAAAATTCAATCCAATAATGTTGATGAAAAAAACGTGTCTTTTGACTATGACAGCGATTCTAGTGCACCTCTGCCATACAGTCCTCTGTCTGTAGATCTAAACAAAGATAAATCCAGATTAGAAGAACTTGCTGATCTAATAAAAGACCAGGATTGGATTGAACCAGAAACAAGAACTGAAAAAGATCAAAACCAGTTCAATGATGATATACCCAAAGCTTGTTTTAATAACAATTCGAACTCCCTTGAAGAATACAAGAATATGATTTCTGATTTCGATAATGACGGACGCGATATTTGTGATAACTATGATAGTAAAGCAACCACAGGTAAATACGTTTCCAACTTAAATAACAATCAGAATCATAGCGATGATGTTGACAAATCTATTACACAAAAACAAGATGGTAAACAAAAAAGTAAACGAAATAAGGACGTAAGATTAGCTAGTGAACTTAAACATGAGGTTCCAATAGAAAATGGTCATGAAAAAGATGAAGAATCTTATCATATAGATAGTAAAGATATAAAAAATAAGCAGAAAAGAAAATTAAAGGATACCACCGTTCCTATTGATAATAACATAAGTCAGGAAATTATGAATTCTAAAGATGCATGTCATAAAGATTATCCAGTGACAGGGAATAGAGTATTAAATGGTTATGCTGATGATACAGAGATAGAACTGAATACCATAAAGCTAGAACAAGATAGTTTAAGATCAGAGTCCATTAAAGAAAATGGTTATCACGAAACTGGCAAATACATAAACGATTATGATGTAGAAACAGCTTCCATTCACTCCGAAGATAGCATAGGATCTTCCAAATCCGACGGCAGAAGAAAATTGCGCTCGAAAGACAAAAAACAAGAGAATCCCTTAGATAATCCAGAATTTGTTAAGTATATGGAACTAAGACAGGATGCTATTATGGATGAGAATCCTGAGCTGAGTCAGAAAGAAATTGTAGCTTATTTGCACAAGACTTGGCTTTACGAGGAGAATCTCAAAACTGATACTAAAAAGAATGACGATTTGCTGCATCAGAACTTAGTCAAAGGACTAAATAAGGGGCCTGCCCGGGCAGTGCTGAAGAAAAAATTAAGTCTCAAAATCAATAAAATGAATTTCTATCCAAGGACGAAAAGTAAAGATTTAGCTGATAAAGATAAAACGAAAGATTCCGCAAAAGACCCTGTCGTTCCTGGAAATAGTGATGAAAATAAAGATTCTGCACCGAAATCTGAAGCAGCTAGGCCTATAGACAAGAACCTTAATAATATTCAAGAAGGCAAAGATTCTAAATCCAGCATTCAGGAAGAAAAAGATATAGATTCAGTTAAAATGTCTACTTGTGATACTACAGACAAACGTAAAGAAAACATAGACACTAAGGATAAAATGGACGTAATAGCATTGAATTCCGCCGATTTTGACGGTGAAAAACGTATAGGACCAACGATATTTCATGAAGTTAAAAAAGAAATGATTCAAGAGAAGTATATAGATTATGGAGATTTTGATGGCGAGTCTATCGACTCCGAAGATAGTGAAGCGCCGTTAATTAGATGTAAACTTCGTCTACAGAAATATAACAGCACCGATTTCAAAGAAGCTATTGTTGATAAAGTCAAAAATGAAAAGGAGGCTGATGTAGTTTCCATAAATTCGGAAGACAGTGAAGTGTCTATAGGTAGACGGAAGAAAAAAAAATCCGATGATAAACCACAAGACGATCCGGAATTTATCAAATATTTAGAACTGAGACAAGACGCGTTGATTGACGAAAACCCGCAACTGACACAGGAAGAAATTGTAACCTACTTGTATCAAACTTGGTTGTATGAAGAGAATGCGAAATCTGACCTTAAGAGGAGTGAGGAAATAGAACAGTCGGGTCTAGTTAAAGGTCTCGATCATAATGTAAAACAATCGAAGAAAATCAGACGTAACAAGATTAAATCTGAAAAAGAAATCGTGGACGACGACGTCGTTCCTAAAGAGAAACCCAAAAGGAAAATACTCAAAGCTTGTTACAATGAAGAATATTCAGATATAGAAGACGAGATTGAATATTTCGAGATATTTAAATCTAAACATAAACCAATTATACCTAAAGTTGAAAATCCTAAAGCAGAAGGTGACCAAACACCCGAAGGAGAAAACCAAGTCGACGATACTACAGAAGCAGATGAAGATATTATTGAAGTGTACGACGAAGTAGAACTATATTTCGAAGACCTCACAAAGCCGAAACCCAACATTTTCAAAGGTCTCATTAGGGAGAAAGTTTGCGAGATTTGCGAAAATACTGGCAACTTAGCCAAATGCAAAGGCTGCAATGGAATGTTCCACGTGGATTGCGTTAATAAAGAGACTGTAGTAGTCGAGGTCCAGGCCCCAACTAGAGGGCGAAAGAAGAAGAAAAAATCAGGTCGTAAACCAAAGAGTTTGGATGATCCTGAGAACCATGAAGACGGGTCTGAAGACCAGAACGCGTCTTTAGAAGAAATAATCGAAGCGGAATCTCATACAGTCGACGCAGACGTCTTAGAAGCAGAATTAGCGACGAAAATGAAAGAAATGATCGAAAATTCGCAACCTCAATACGATTCGTATTCCAGCGACGACGGTCTCGATTGGAGCGACACAGTGCCGGGCAAATGCGAGATAATCGATATAAAATTAAAGCCGAGAAACTCGCAAATTGATTATTCCAATTTCAAATGCAAGAACTGTCAAAAATACGACACGCCAGTGTGTTTTGTATGCAAGAACGCGGTGTCGAAATCCGAGTCGGCGATACGACAGAAATGTCACGTCGCTCATTGCAACAAGTACTATCATTTGGAGTGTTTAGACCACTGGCCTCAGACGCAGTTCAATGGGGGCGAGCCCTCGAGGAATAACAAGAAGATTAATGAGTATTTCGAAGCTATAGCTTGCCCGAGACACGTCTGCCATACTTGCGTGTCGGATGATCCCAGAGGATGCAAGACGAGGTTTAGCGGAGACAAGCTGGCAAAGTGCGTTCGGTGTCCGGCGACGTATCATTCGTTCACGAAGTGTTTGCCAGCAGGGACACAGATATTGACAGCATCGCATATAATCTGCCCGAGGCATTATGAGCATAGGTAAGACTTTTTTGAACTCTGTCCCAAATAAGGGAACGTACCCATACTACGTGACCCGTTCACGGGGGGAGGGGGGAAAGAGGTCTTCAAAATACCTCGCTTGGTCACAGGGGCTTAGGTTTTTGTTACGTAGTCTAGGGAAATCTCCCGCTTTTTTGGGTTATAATCAAATATGGCGCGCAGCGTTTGAAAACCGTAAAAATGATTGAAAACCGTATTTATGAATTACTACGTGAAAACCAGAGGGTGTGGGGGGGTCTTGGCTTATACTACGGGTGGTCACCAAAGGGGGAGTAGGTAAAAATTTATAAAAATGGGTCACATAGTATAGGTACGTTCCCTAACTTGTCGTTATTCTTCGAATTCTAAGTAGTGATAATTTTCGAGTTCAAGTGACTGCCGGGTTAAATGGCACACTCTCGGACTGCCGATGTATAAATTCGTGGTTCATTCTATGTCTGAAGTCGGGATATTTATTAAAAACTTGTTGATCCGGCAGACTTTGAATATTGAATTCGAATTGTTCTGCTCAACTTTCTTATTTTTTTTCTTTCATAAGGACCTCCTCCTGACTATGATAAACACAACACAAGAAATTAGCGAAATCGTTCCATCCGTTCACGCGTAATGCGATTACCAAGGAAATAGAGATTCATTTATATATATATAGATGAATGGAAGTAAAAACAATCTTTTATAATTATAATGTAAATTAAAATTAGACTATTAATGTTCGTATTGCTCCTCGTTGGCCGTGGTATAAGTCTAGTTAGTCACCAATATTCTATAAAATCTATTTATTTTGAGGTGGAGATACGTGTGTTATCGAATCCAATTGTACCTACTAAATATCTCGGATATGAAATCAGACAGCAACACACATAATTTAATTTCAAAACTGTGTCAACAACACCAAGTGGAAGACAACACAAATAGAATCGTACGTCCATAGTAATAAGGCACATTTTTCCGCAGGCCAGGCAAGATACCGTGCCATGTGAATACAGGATGGTGCTTCATTTGTGCGCTTGGCGGCTCGTTGATATGCTGCGAGTACTGTCCGACATCCTTCCATGCAGAGTGCCTGAACATTGATCCACCTGAAGGTATTCCTTACTAATATTATAAATGCGAAAGTAACTCTGACTGTCTGTCTGTCTGTCTGTCGCACTTTCACGCCAAAACTACTGAACCGATTTAAATGAAATTTGGTAAACAGTCTGAGAAAGGACATTGGCGACATTTTAATGCGAAAAAATGGTTGAAAGGGGGGTATGAAATGTTGTATAGAAGTATCGTTATTTTCAGAGCTAGGAGCTTGAAACTTATTTTTTAGGCTGTTGATTCGATAAATAAATATTACATTCAAAGTTTGTAAAAGTTTTACCCTCAAGGGTGTGGCACTTTTCCACGCGGACGAAATGTGTCACGAAAGGTGTCACTGGAATCACCCCCAGTCCATTGTATGGTGCCCATAGTACAAGCGTTGCTTAGTTTGGGACCATACAGTTGGTGTGTTTTTCTGGCGATATTTAAAAAAAAAAAATATTTATATCGCCAGATTGACATACCAACTGTATGGTCCCAAACTAAGCAACGCTTGTATTATGGGCACCATACAATGGACTGGGGGTGATTCCAGTGACACCCAGACCTGGGGAAATTACGAGAAGGCCATTACTGAAACTTGCCCCAGCGGGAATCGGACCCGCAACCACCATGTGCAGTGAGCCGAGCGGCCTACGCTCGAACCACTGCACCAAGCAATCGTCAATTAATTTCAGTATTAAAATTACATTTCCAAATCGATCGAAATTTACTTATTTTGTGACAATGGTGTTGCCTGCTCACACTCTGTTGCTGTTCCTGAGAATGTACACCATCTTTTATTTATTGAAACGAGTAAACATTGAGTTTCTTGCCGGATCTTCTCAGTGGAAGCAGCATTCCGAACCGGTGGTAGATTCTGACTATTCATAAATGCTTTGTTGGCTCTATGAATAAAAACAATTTTGAGTTTGATCTCGATCTTAATTTCGACACGATTTCATTGAATTGCCAATCAAATTGTGCCGTATAAACAGCAGTTGGTGGTAAATCTGAAATTGACAACCCAACTCACTACATTTTTTTATGGCGTTTGAAATATCTATTGTTTTGTTGTCAGGTGGTTACATGTGTGAGGATTGCGAAACGGGCCGGCTACCGCTGTACGGGGAGATGGTGTGGGTCAAACTGGGTCATTACAGGTGAGATTCGTTTGGCATTATTATTATTACTAGTGGTCAGCCGTGGTTGAAATTCGACCATAATTCATTAAACCCAAAAACCTTCTTGATTGATACTGGCACGCAGAATGCTCTATGGAAGTCTCGCCCTCCGTAATAAAGAAAAAAATTACTGTCACCGTTTGTCAGTACCGACGTAGGATGTAGGACGTAGTTTTGCAAAATGAAACCAACCCACACACACTTCTGCAAACTGAAACCAACCTAGAACCACTAACACAAGATTGGTTTTGGTCTACAGCAGTGCATGTGGATGGATTCCGTTCTGTGAAACGATATCTATTTGTATTAGCTTCCTCCTTTGTTCATCGTAACCATCTTCCGCAGATGGTGGCCCGGCATCGTTCTCCATCCGGCTGAAATACCCGAGAATATAATGGCGGTGAAACACAGTCCCGGCGAGTTCGTGGTGCGCTTCTTCGGGCAATACGACCACTACTGGGTCAATAGGGGACGGGTGTTCCCCTTCCAGGAAGGTGAGATTACTTATTACACACTATTACGCCTGTTTCTCCTCTCTGTCGCCTGATTACTACAAAGCCGTTGAATAAATCAAATTGGAGGTGTGACCAAAAACATGGAATTTTGTCCCTAGGAATTGTGGATACTTACAGATTGGTTTTTATTCTAGACCAATCTATGCAAATTAATAAAATTAAAGTGTCTGCTTGCAATGCCAATATAACAGATTTTTACTAAATGCATAAAGAAAGTTGTATATGGTACTTAAAAAAAATACATTTTTGTCTGTCTGTTCCGGTCAATCTACGAAACTGAAAATCCCAGAGGTGCGACCCGGGCTTTGAACCTGCACACCTTGTTCCAAAGCGTGCGTTTGACCATTGAGCTATCCCTGCCAATCTAAATTAAAAACCCTGAGGAGTTAAATACAAAATGAACCTTATTACAGGTGATTCGGGTCGAATATCCAGTCAGAAATCTAAAATAGACGCCGCTTTCACTACTGCTATGGAACATGCGCAAAGGGCGTGTGAGATATTGAAAAGTAAGTAGTAAACATTTAAATTTAAACCCTAATTGTGAAGCGTTAAAATTGAATTTTCATCACAGTGTTGATACTAATTAAAAATAACACGTCATTGCAGTTGATCGCTGCTATTGTTACGCAATAATGTGTTAGGCAGATAAAATGTGACATTAAACTTTGTATATTCAGCGATAAAGTTCAATTTGAAGTAGCAGTACTTTTACTATTAATAAAATTCGTAATATACGTAAATCCAATTTAACATATTTACATTTAAAATATACCACATTTTATTTGAACAAATTAAAATAACTATTTGTAAAAAAATATAAAAACGAAAGAACTATAAACTACATTTGACATTGAATTTTATATACATCAATATAACGTTCAATGTTCTATACCACTTCTTTTGTTTTAGCGGCACAACCAAACGACGAGGAGTCACTAGACATAGCGTCGTCTCTTTTACCCCCGCACTATGTGAAGCTAAAAGTGAATAAGCCGTGCGGTTCCCTGTGCGGGCGGCGATTGGAGGATCCGGAGAGTTCATTGACCCAGTGCGAGTGCAACCCGCTCGACGAGGACCCCTGCGGACCTTATTCACAGTGTTTGAACCGGTAAGCTTTCTCATAGGGATGTCGGAAGTGGCAAAAAGTATCGATATATTGGTACGATTTCAAAGAAAATATTGTCGCTCTTAAAATGCGCTATGTTTAGCCTAATCTAGCTCGATCACCTCACTTTACGAAATAAATATCAATCAACAAATATTATTTGAAAAAATCAAGTATCTGTAATCAACCATTGGGTTTCTTGCCGGATCTTCTCAGTGGAAGCAGCATTCCGAACCGGTGGTAGATTCTGACTATTCATAAATGCTTTGTTGGCTTACATGAATAAAACCAATTTTGAGTTTGAGTTCAACGGTAATGAATACTTTCGACATTTGGAATTTAAAATCTATATATCTATGTCAGCTTGGCTCTACCACGACGTTTGTAATATAAAAAATGACGTGTGGACAGTTTTTCCATAGAATATCTGATGACTGTGAACTCAGACCAACAAGTCATAGACGCCGCATAGTCGGGCACTTACGCTCGCTTAACATGCACATTGCCGCTGATATATGTACGATCGCACCTGACATTTTGATTGGCCCATTCACGGCTCAACCTTGAACAGACCAATCAAAATTCGCCATCTTCGCTAACACCCCGCCAACCTTCAACGATTGTATTATCATACGATAGTGGATGTAAATGGTGTGTTGTCTTATTAGTCTGCGACTGTTAACCGCTAGCACTCGAATCACACCCGACTCGTAATATCGCATACCTGAATACGTCAATTTTGACAGCTTTTCTATAGGAAAACTGTCAAAACTGACGTAATCAGAAGCCTACTAGATGTCCCTAATGTAGTATTTCGTCACCAGAATGCTGCTGACGGAATGCGGTCCGACGTGTCGCGCCGGCGACAGATGCAACAACAGAGCCTTCGAGAAGCGGCTCTACCCCAAGCTGGTGCCTTACAGGACCCCCTCCCGGGGGTGGGGGCTCAAGACACTGGAGGATATAAAAGCAGGTCACACATACCACTGGACTCTAAGGCCCGAATTAATAAATAAATATCGCCAAATATCATAAATATCGCCAGACAGACACACCAACTGTACGGTCCCAAACTAAGCAAAGCTTGTACTATGGGTACCATACAATGGACTGGGGGCGATCCCAGTGACACCCAGACGTGGGCAAATTACGAAAAGGCCATTTCCGAAATTTGCCCCGGCGGGAATCGAACCCGCAACCACCATGTGCAGTGAGCCGAGCGGCCTACGCTCGAACCACTGCGCCAAGCGGTCGTAAAATCAATCTCAAGTCTAAGACTGATCTTAGAAATGTCATTCTGATGTCATACCAGTAGTACCACTGTCATAAGACTCACGGTATCCATAGTACAAGCGTTGCTTAGTTTGGGACCATACATTTGGTGAGTCCGACTTCCAAAAAAGGAGGAGGTTCTATGTTCGTCTGTTTTTTAAATATGTTTAACCGATTACTCCGTCAATTGTAGACTGATTTGATTTTTTTCGTTTGAAATGGTATACTCTCCAGGTGGTCCCATAGAATTTTTATCAAAATTGTTCCAGTAGTTTGAGAGATATGGACGATTTATGGTCACCAGGAATGCAATACGTACCTAATTTAAAAAAAAATACTCGACTACAAAAAAAACTGAATTGGCACAGATTCCAAATGAAAGAAGTTGCAAGGTCCCTAGTTATTTCTAGCTTTCGAGTGCACCCAAGTTTTTTTTGAAGGCTGTCTAACTTTTTTATTATTATTTTTTCTCCTATACTACCCTACCGTAAGCCCAGGGAAAGGAACCTTGAAAATACCTAATCGTAACAATTATATCCAGGTCAATTCGTGATCGAGTACGTCGGCGAGCTGTTGGACGAGGAGGAGTTCCGGCGACGCATGGCGAGGATGCACGATATGAGAGACGAGAACTACTACTTCCTCACACTGGACAAGGAGAGGATGATCGACGCCGGGCCCAAGGGGAACCTGGCCAGGTTATTGTGATATTTTTATTAATAAATTAACATTAAGTGTCCTTTTGACGTGCCTCTCATTAGCACGGACCTCCCCTCATTTAGAGGGGGATTCAGACCGTAATTCACCACGCTGGCCCAGTGCGGGTTGGCGGATGGGGAACCTGGCCAGGTAGAGTGAGATCCTAGTCACCCCAGACTTAGGTCATTTTAGGAAAGATGAAATTTTTAGGGTCGGTAGTATAACATAAACATAGAAAGGAATAGCATGTTTTCTTTCCACCTTTGATACCTACTACCTGTAAAACGCTTAGCGAGTATCCATTCCTTTCTATGTTTATGTTATACTACTGATCCTAAAAATTTCATCTTTCCTAAAATTACGTGAGTCTGGGGTGACTGAGATCTTGTACTAAGGTTACTGTTACATTTTTATTAATAGATAATAATTATTTAGCGTCCTTTTGACGTGCCTCTCCTTGGCACGGACCTCCCCTCACTACGAGGGGGATTCAGGCCGTAATCCTCCACGCTGGCACGGTGCGGATTGGCGGGTTTCACATCTCTTTCCAAAATTGGTCGCATTTTCTAAGACATGCAGGTCATTTCACTATGTTTTCTTCACCGTAAGCGAGTGATAATGGTACAGTCTTTCGAAAATTTGCAAGAAAATCTAAACAATTTTCGAAAGACATGTGAAATCCGCCAACCCGCATTGGGCCAGCGTGGTGGATTACGGCCTGAATACCCCTCGTATTGTAGGGAGACCAGTGCCCAGGAGAGGGACGTCAAAAGGACGCTAAATAATTATTATCTATTAATAAAAATGTCACAGTAACCTTAGTCCAAGATCTCAGTCACCCCAGACTCACGTCATTTTAGGAAAGATGAAATTTTTTGGATCAGTAGTATAACATAAACATAGAAAGTAATGGATACTCGCTAAGCTGAAGTGGGACGTGAAAGGGGCTAAATTATATTATTATTATTTAACGTAGGCCAACAAAGCACTTACGAATCAGAATCTACCACCGGTTGAGAATGCTGCTTCCACTGAGAAGAGCCGGCAAGAAACTCAATGGTTACTCTTTTCAATGGTTGACAGGTTCATGAACCACTGCTGCGAGCCTAACTGCGAGACGCAGAAGTGGACGGTGCTGGGCGACGTACGAGTGGGGCTATTCGCCCTTTACGACATACCCGCAGTGAGTATCTGCTGTGCGACAACCGACCGTAATCACCAGGAACAGAGTTCAAAATTCCATATTCAATATATTTTTATTTGTGAGATTGTAGACCAGCAAAGTGAGAATATACAGAATCTAACACCGGCTCGGAATGCCGCTTCCTCTGAGAAGATACGGCAAGATACCCTATAATAGTACTTCATATATAATAGTTACTCTTTTCAATATAATTAAAGATGAGCAAGTTTATTAAGTCTCCCTCAGATTTAGATATTTAATTATGAAAGCTAGTTTAGTGAGGTGCAGCTACCTATTTCCAGTTTGCAGTAATTTCAATGTTAAAATAGGATGAAACTTAAAGGTAAGAAATAAAGAAATATCGCCAGACTGACACACCAACTGTATGGTCCCAAACTAAGCAACGCTTATACTATGGGTACCGTACAATGGACTGGGAGCGATCCCGGTGACACCCAGACTAGGGCAAATTACGAAAAGGCCATTTCCGAAATTTACCCCAGCGGGAATCGAACCCGCAACCATCATGTGCAATGAGCCGAGCGGCCTACGCTCGAACCACTGCGCTTAGCGGTCGTCGATATTAAGGAAGATCATACATATACAGTGGCAATGCATTTATTAAGCGAGTGGGGATCTCCAGCTCTGCGGCGTCTACGGCTTATTGATCGGTGACTGAAAGTATCATACAATTTTACAGAACAGTGAAGTGACGTTCAACTATAATCTGGAGTGTGCGGGCATAGACAAGAAGCGATGCATGTGCGGCGCCAAACGCTGCTCGGGCTACATCGGCGCCAAGCCCAAACAGGTACTAACTCAAACTCAAAACTCAAAATTGTTTCTATTCATGTAAGCCAACAAAGCATTTATGAATAGTCAGAATCTATCACTGGTTCGGAATGCTGCTTCCACTGAGAAGATCCGGCAACAAACTCAATGGTTACTCTTTTCAATTAACAAAAGATGGTGTACATTCTCAGGAACAGCAACAGAATATGAGCAGGCAACACCATTGTCACTAAATAAGTAAATAATAATCAAATCTCACTTAAATTTAGGTATTTAAATAATATGCACTAATTAGCCTAGCACCTCTGGATTTTTTCAAAAACTATGTGCGAATCATAATTTCTATATGATTATCACTTGCTTACGGTGAAGGAAAACATCGTGAGGAAACCTGCCTGTCTTAGAAGATCTAACCAATTTTCGAAAGACATGTGAAATCCGCCAACCTGCACTGGGCCAGCGTGGTGGATTATGGCCTGAATCACCCTCGTGTTGAGGGGAGGCCCGTGCCCAGGAGTGGGACGTCAAAAGGGCTAAATTATTATTATTTATATTAATTAGCCTAGTATAATAAAAAAAACCTAGCTTTTGCCCGCCCGTTCGCTAACATAGATTATACTCTCTGGATGTCGAATACAGCGCCACCTGTCGGCTCCAACTATAGCTAATAACCATTCAGGTGATCTTATAAGTACACAAATAATCATCAAAATCGGTCAAGCAGTTTAGGGGGAGAAGAAATACGAATACACGCACACCAGAATGTTATATGTAAAGATGCTTTATGGAAAACGAACAGAATTTTGGACCGAATGCTTTTTTGTTGTGTAACAAAGTTAGAAACCAGTGTACAACTCGCTTGATGTTAAGCAGTTACCGTGCGGTACCTTGCTACTACAACTACTGAACTAAAACTAAAACTACTGAACGGATTTGGATGAAATTTGATAATAACACAGATAGATTATAACCGGGAGTAACATATAGGATACTTTTTAACCCAATAATCCCGAAATTTTTGCTAAGTTAAAATACTACGCGGATGAAGTCGCGGGACACAGCTAGTATCCTATATATAATTATGCAAAAAATATGTCGCCGCCCATTTTTATATCAATATGGCCCGTGTTAATAAATCGATCTCAAGCCTGAGACACATCTTGGAAATGTTATTCTTATGGCCATTCCAGTACAAAATTACATGTCAAAAGCGTACTCAGGACAGCACTCAGAGCAGATAGATAGATAGATTTATTAAAACGTAAGGTTATCTCAATAGGTACTAGTAATCTTGTTAGACTTGTTAGTTCCAAATTATCTACGGGTTTATTCTAATTTCATTCTCAGGATGACCAATCAAAGAAACCCAAACTGCCCGGCAAAAGACCTTACAAGAAGCGCAAGAACAACGAAGATTCGCCGTCGACAAGCGAAAACAAACCCAAACGACCGAAAGGCCGGCCCCCCAAACCGAGGGAGCTGTCGGAGATCGAGAAAGACTTGCTGATTATCAAGAACGCGACCAACAGCCTCTCCAGCGACGAGTCTTGCCGGAGTCTCAGTTTGGACTGTGACAGGACTACGAAGGCCTTGAAACGGAAACGGGTCAGTTTTTCAACGGAAGAAGTCGTCCTGTACAGTGCACCCGAGTCCCCGAGTGTAAAGAAACATAAACCGGATAGTGAGAGCTGTGTTGGTGATTGAAGTGGTTGTTCAGTTATTGTGGACTCTATTTGAACTGTGCTAAGGTAGGATGTAGCTAGATACAATTGGCTTGCGTAATCTTCGCAAGCGGTTGTTATGTTATTGTGAACTTTATTTGAGCTGTGCTAAGGTCGGATATAGCTAAACTGTGGTAGAGTTGAAATATAGCTAAAACTTCAGTGGGTCTTGTAAATGGAATAATTGCAAAGAAATGACTACCGTTAGTTTAGGCTGGGTGCACATTGTAAGAAACTATTAAAATTCAATGCTTTTGATTCTATTGTTGCACAAACTTAACTAACACTACTGCCACCCTTATCGGGGTTGTAACCTTTAAACGAGACATAAATACGTTTATAAGGGCCAGATTTGATTAGGTCTTATTTTGGCATCCCTAACATGCGGTCGGACGACCTTATGCAGACAACATAAGGCACACAATGGGCAAGACAGAGAAATATATACCTGTTTTAACTTCTGACTACAGAGGCCCCGTATTAATAGATGAATCTCAAGTCTGAGAGCGATCATGAGCACGCTTTTGACATGTCATTTTGTACTGGTATGACATAAGAATGACATTTCCAAGGTTGCTCTCATACTTGAGATTGATCTATTAATACGGTCCATAGTCATATACAAGGTGACACATAATGGGTATACTTTTTTTTTCAAAACTTAACTTTGTAATTCTAAAACCATCAGGTTTGGAGGGAACTTGAAAAACAAAAGGTGTTATAGGAATACAGCTGTTGACCGATTTCACAAGTCTACAAAACTTTTAGTACTTCAACTGTCCCACAAAGCCGATAGTTTAAGATTTACAAAGTTAAGTTGCAAAAAAAATAGTATACCCATTTTGTATCACCTAGTAAATGTTATCTGGATTGAGACTAAACATTAGCCTCGGACATTTTCTCGGTATGTGTGGACGCTGATAATATCACTCGTTTACACACTCACGAGTTTGGGTGATGTTTGCTATGCGTTTCAAATAAGAATATGATTGAAAATCCGCCATCTTGGTCGACAACTTCAGTTTTTTTTACTATGGTGTGCAAAATAGGCACTGGCGACCAATTTTAAACAAAAATATAATTATGTTGCATTATGTCCATATCAGCAAAACGCAAGTTAAAAATTATCATTATTAAATGTGTATTACGTGAATTGATCCGATTTTAGGACTCTGAAGTCCTGAATATCCGAATATATTATATTCAGATACAATAGTACATTGTTACACGAGTGGTGAAAGTGACTTATTTTTCCCGAGACGGGGTTTGGCGCCCGAGCGTAGCGAGGGCGCTAATAGTTCGAGGGACAAAATAAGTCTTTCACCCGAGGTAAACACTGTGCTTTTCATTACGAATACAAGGAAAATAAAAATAAAAACAGGAATTGGCTAAAGAAATAATACAAGGAAGCATGAACAATACTCTATAACTCGAAAAAAAAAAAGATCGGATTGCCGCCTATTTTGTTTTTTTTCGTTGGCCGGCCAACTTCATTATTTAGCCAGTATTTTTAATTTGCATTTTTAAATATTTTGACCAAATCTATGTTATTTTAAAGAAATTGTTGAAACTAAATTATAATTAAGTCATTTAAAAGTATATATTCTTTATTTAATACTCAACTTTATGTTATTTCAATTTTACATCGTGCTGTAATTGAGTGACTGTAGAAAAAGTTTGAACATGGTTCCATAGAAATAGAACTAGTTTTTTTTTTATAATTTGACAGCTGTCAGTTGAAAGTGATTCTCCCGGGCCAGAAAAGTATTACTTTCAACCCGCTCCTCAGGCAACTTCAGACCTACTTTCAGTGTATGAGTAATGAAAACATATTTTAATACTAGCGGCCCGCCCCGGCTTCGCACGGGTAGATTGCGGATACATTATTCGAGTTTTAGTAAGGATCCCAATTTTTTTTGAAAATATATTATAGCCTATGTCACCGGGGATAGTGTAGCTTCCCAACAGTGAAATATTTTTTCAAATCGGTTCAGTCGTTTCGGACCCTATTCATTACAATCAAACAAACAAAGTTTTCCTCTTTATAATATTCGTATGACAATCACAGCGTTTTCTTATTGTAACACAATATTGTTTCATTTATGTGGTGACGCTACTTTTAGTTAGTCACGAATCCAGTTCTATCCTTATTTGAGAATCGCATCGTAATTTGTAATGCTGTAAAATTTAGTTAAGGACTTTTTTAGTTTAAGTCGTCTTTGTGTCGATATTTTAGTTTAAATGTAAATATAGTCTACTAAACTTGGATATAGAAATATAATAAAAGGTCTGTTACAATATACACATACCCCCTTACTAATAAACATTGTTTAGCGGTTGTATAGTTAAACCATACTTAGTCCCCTTCTTTCGAATGTCAAAATACATGCGAGTGATAGTTCGGTGTGTGTGTTCGGAGAATAAAAAGTTATTCTAAGGATTTTGAAACAGGCCTTAAGTGTTCACTATGCCACTAAGGTGCGATTAATTTGTTGCGCGACATTGCGACACTATTATGTCGCATAGTAAGTACAATTTTCCGCGCCTGTGAGCAATGCAAACGAAACAAGTTGCGTTGTTTGTGCGATGTCGCGCAACATGTTGCCCAACATTATTGTCGCTCGGCGAATGCACGGCCTATGACGTCACGGGACGTAGTCTGAAAGCGAATATAGCTTTTATCATTGAGACGGTAGAGTCGAAAATGAGGAATAATGTTCAAATAATTTTACGGAGCACAATATTGTTGAGACGAATGCCAAATTGTTTTTTTTTTGTATTTTATAATAAAATTTTTAGAAAGTATAGTAGATTTAATTTTAATATGTAATATCAAAAATTATCATAAATATACAGCTTGTCAAACTAAAATAACCTTTATTGCATTAGAATTTAAAATAATGCGGCTCTAATGTATTACTGATACACTTCTGTCTACCCCATGAGAGAACAAAGGCGTGATGGATGTTATTTATTCGGCTATGGGATGAATGTAAAAGGAAAGTTTAAAGTTTGGAAGCATTGAAAATGTTGGTGATCATTAAAAACTTTGGTAATGACTGAAAATTTTATTGATCACATAAAAATATGGTTACTGAACATTTTGGTAATACCTGCGAAATTTGGTAATCGCCGAAATGTAAGTATAGTTCCGCCTATTTCTATAAATAAGTGTTATGACGTCAGAGTAATGGACGGGGTTCGGATAGGACACATCAAAATTGGGGCCAAAACATTTTTGACTTCACATGCCATTAATAAACGACTCTAAGTTTGAAAGGCTAGAGTTCAAAATAAAATATGGATTATGACTAGGAAAAGGACATTTTGAATCACACAATCAGGTACAAACCTTCTAATGGTTATTATTAGATCTTCCAATGTGTATAAAATTTTAGTTTATAAGATATTTGACTTGTTATTATTTCAACTTAATTCTGTTGTACAAAAATGAAACTTAAAAACATAGTGATACAGTCTAAATTAGAAATATATGAAATGGGTTACAAATATTCATTTTCTATTAAATTGACATGTATTTCTATTCTTCTATCTTTGTCGTGTCACCAATGTAAAACAAAGACAACGATAATTTTGTATAACAGAATTGAGATGTTTTTTATATTTTTTAAAATAACAATGTTATTACTTCAGAAGGTGTTTTGTACCGTACTGTGCTGGACATAGAATCTATTTTGGAATGGCGTGGAGTAATTTCATTAGTTATAAAGAAGTGGCTTGCACTCGAAGTAAAATAAATAATATTGTACATTGATTCGTTGTTGTTATTGTAGATAATAATTTCGGGATGATAATGCCAATCGGATATCGTTATGCAGAACGGGATCAACCGACATGCACTGCTGTAGACCAAAACCAACTTTGTGTTAGTGGTTCTAGGTTGGTTTTAGTTTGCAGAAGTGTGTGTGGATTGGTTCCATTATGCAAATCTATATCCAATTAATAGTGTAATATGCATGAGATCATGAAATCATACATAGGTAGAATAAATACATGTGTATTATCAAAGCCAGGATACAGGTACAGTATAGACAGAAGACCAGTTTATACAGCATCTTATACCTGAAGTCGTTCATATGCATTATCAGTCTGTATCGCCTGTTGATAACCAGCTCCGTAGACCATAGCAACTGGGAAATAAATAAAATAAAATAAATATCGCCAGACTGACACACCAACTGTATGGTCCTATACTAAGCAACGCTGGTGTCGTCTATGGGTACCGTACAATGGACTGGGGGCGATCCCAGTGACACCCAGACCTGGGAAAATTACAAAAAGGCCATTTCCGAAATTTGCCCCGGCGGGAATCGGACCCGCAACCACCCAGTGCAGTGAACCGAGCGGCCTACGCTCAAAACAATGCGCCAAACGGTTGTCAAAAAAAAAAACTGGCCTTCTATTTCCGTAAAGTTATTGAACGAAAAATATAAAATTATCGTTCATTCAGACGATATACGATGGCAAACAATATGGAATTGAGGGTAGGATTCGACTATACGAATGTCACGATATATCTATTATCGTTGTTAAGAGTACCTCCCCAGGGTACTTACTACCACTCTAACGATATCTGTGAGAGTCGGAAGCCTAACCTCCGTCCCTACCCCTCTCACTACCACTCCCCTTCAGTTTGGCATCGTGGGATGCAATGCTTTTTGTATTGAATCCTCTTCCAGAAAGTAGAGATTGCAACGAACAAAAAGCTGATATTTTGACGTGAGATTTTTCGATTGAGAATAGGGCTCCTTTTTCCATATTAAGTCAAAATAAGGTGCAAAAATGTATTTATTAAACCAAAAAAATTACATCTATAGGCTATGGTAACTGCTTAACATCAGGCGAGCGGCAGGCCTCTCGGTAGAGGTTACCGAGAGGTCTGCCGAAACTCTTTACTACTCTCTAGCTCTACACAACGACATTCAAATGCCCTAGACGGGTTACGTTAAAAAATACTTACCTAAAATTTATTAATTGATAAAGTTTCATACAAACTTTCATCCCCTATTTTATTCCCTTGGGGGTAGAATTAATCAAAATCCTTTCTTAGCGGATGCCTACGTCATAAGATCTACTGCATGCCAAATTTCAGCCCGATCCGTCCAGTGGTTTGGGCTGTGCGATGGTCACCTTTGAGTTATATATATATAGAAATACGCAGGTTACTTACGGCTCCAAATGCGGCAACGACCAGACAGCCACTCCTCAAACCGCAACTGTACCTCATGTTGTGAGGGTCGCTGATGTCTAAGAAGTAACTCAGAATTCTTTTCTGGGCTAGGTTTGGATTCAGCGATGCCATAATTTCCTTTATATCTTAGCTACAACGCCATACTATAAGTTACATGAATTTGGTGCATTGTTCGAGTTGTTTTGATTTTGACATTAAGTACGACAAGACTTTGAACCCATTTTTCAAAGAGCATACAATACTACCTATTTTAGGACGAGATACCATAGATATGTCGATCCAAAGAAGTTTTATGTCGATCAAAGTTAAGATTACTTTTATGGCATAAAAGCAGGATTTTGTAGCCCCCGACGAAAAAAGAGGGATGTTATAAGTTTAACATGTGTATCTGTGTGTCTGTCTGTGGCTTCGTATCGCCCAAGCGGATGAACCTATTTAAATTTCGTTTTAGCTGTTAGAAAGGTATTCTAATAAAGAGTGTTCTTAGCTATGTTTCATGAAAATCGGTTCAGCCGTTTGAAAATTATCAGCTCTTTGTAGTTTAAAAAGTCGTCGCATCGGGGGTTGTTAAATTTTCAATTTACCTATAAGAAGTTATTTTTGGTTTGTCTGTGTAAGAGTGGTAGGTACGTAAGGACTACTGCGGTAGTTTAAGTACGAACATCAACGGTGGATTAATATCTGAAACATCGCCCATTATTTCTTACATCCAAGGCAATGTCCCATGCAGATGTGTTTTACGCGCGGTTCGCTCGTTACGGGCTATTCAATAATGGCGTGCCGCGTGTTATGGCGGATGGCGGATCCGAGGGATTATTGCGTGTTTGTATACGTTTTTGGTAACGTTTAAAGGTTACGAGGCTATTTATAGGGATGTGGGCGTTTGTTGGAGGTTAGATACATTTAAATCTAGTGGTAGGTACCTATAAAACTTTTCTGTTAGTAGGTATGATGTGACCGGTATAATGGGAATAAGCTCGTTCCGTATTACATTGGGACTGAAGCCACCATTTCTGGAAAGTGGGTGCACTGCAATACACCCCTGCCTACCCCTCTGGGAATACAAGCGCAATGGTGTATTTCTCGGTCTTCAGTGCTCTAGGATTGCTTTTGGAAGTCGGTATATTTTTTAATGATAGTTTTTAAAAATTTACTTGATCATTTTCAGGGATTCAGGTAGCTGAAAAAAAAAAGTGATGTGATCCTTCATGACTTTTGGGTGGGGGTTTATGAAAGGGGGGGCAAAATTTAGTTATTTTTCAGCTACGATGTACCGTTTACGAGATAAACGAGGTTTTGTAGTTTTACATTCGCATTTTACAATGTGAACCTATGTCATGGATTTAACGCAACCTAACCTCAAAACATTCGTTCGATCAGCAAAGAACTAAACTTATGAGATTTATTCAAGGAATTCGTAAGCACAAGCGTTGCTTAGTTTTATTTATATTTTTGAATTGTATTTATATTATTATTTTTGAATTGCATTGAACTAAAGAACCTACAATTAATTTTATCTATCCTAGAAAATATTGTTTCAGGAATAAAGAAGACAAACCAGTCGACGTTTAAAACCACCTGCATTGGAAGCTAAACTGTCAATTTGTAAATCCAAGGTCGATAATTGTACATTGATCAGTGATCAGTGATATTAGTCTGTGCGGCAAGAGAACCGTCGTATGTTTCCGCTAGCACTTTATAGCGCGAATGTTCTATTTTGATACTTCCAGTGCCTTAACTGGGGCGGTGCACAGGCACAGGGCGCAGACACTGGTGGGGCGCAGAAATTATGAGACCAGGGGGGATTCCTAGAACAATCGACGGAATCGACATCGGAAACTTTCCTTAAACTGTGAATTCACCCTGAACCAAGTTTATACGTTATCAAGGACATAGATATAGGAGCTCGCACTCGGCGCATAAATGGCTACTTACGGAACTGGATACTTGTTTATTATTTATTTCAATCAAATATCAGTTCGCTGACTGACCACGACGGGTCTCTTTCCGAACAGACTCCACTTATAAATATAGGTTATTTATAAATAAATTATTGCCACAAAGAAAGACACTGTCATACAATATTTTATTATATTAGTTAATAATCTTACATAAATCATCATATCTCATCATCTTATCTCTGGAATTGGAGGGGACAGATTCTTAATCCGAGAACATCTTTGCGTATCTCGGCCACACCACAGACGGGACACAGTTTCCCTTAGTGTTCCGGAAGGAAGCTCGCGCCGCACAATGGGCACTTCTCTTCGGGCTTCCCCTTGTATATAGGTTTGTAGCTAATGCCGCAGATACTGAACGGTTTGTGTTTGTCGTAGAGCAGCTGGTGTTCGTCCGTGGGTGTTTCTTGCCGGCTCTTCTCAGTGGAAGCAGCATTCCGAACCGGTGGTAGATTCTGACTATTCATAAATGCTTTGTTGGCTTACATGAATAAAAACAATTTTGAATTTTTTTGGTGTCTTTTCGCACGCTTGGAGGATCTTTCTGGCTTGCTATGCGACCTCTAGCCTGGGCCCGAGTTCTAGCAGGCGTCTCGCGAAGGAGGCAGCGGTCCTGTAGTTCTTGAGTTTGAAGAACATGTTGAGCGCGGTGCGAAGAGTCAGGATCTGGTGGACCGGCTGTAGTTTGCAGTGCGTGAAGTATGCAGCCATTTCGCACGGGCGTTTCTGCTCACCTGAAAAAATTGAAATCACCTTTTATAAATCCGTAGCATGGATTTCGATATGTTTTTAAGGTGGTGGAGCCAAGCTGGAGGTAGTACCACATTCTCATAGAAGATCGGCATTAAGTTGCTATTGACGTCCGCTTGGCACAGTGGTTCGAGCGTAGGCCGCTCGGCTCACTGCACATGGTGGTTGCGGGTTCGGTTGCCTCTGGGTTAAATTTCGGTAATGGTCTTTACGTAATTTACCCAGGTCTGGGTGCCACTGGGATCGCCCCCAGTCCATTGTACGGTACCCATAGTACAAGCGTTGCTTAGTTTGGGACCATACAGTTGGTGTGTCAGTCGGGCGATATTTATTTATGATAGCTGCGTTTCGTACGATGTATGAGCGAGCCGGAAGCCCGAAGTAGATCTATCTCTACGTCTTTGTTGAAGAAGAGTCAATGTGAATGTGGGGAACGTCCGCGATAGCGTTTCAGTGTGGTGGGCCATAGGAGTGTATTATGGCCAATAGTTGGCCAAGGCTTAGATTGTTATAATTACTAAGATTTATTTTTTTGTTTACACCATTGCTATTTCTTCAACTGCTATGCGTGAAGACCTATAATTGGCTTTATGACATTTTACTTGTATCTATAGTTGTTATTTGTAGCTCTTGGTCTTCCTACCAATATATAAATCCTTACTAATATTATAAATGCGCAAGTAACAATGTCTGTCTATCTGTCCCGCTTTCACACCAAAACTACTGAACCAATTCAAATGAAATTTCGTACAGAGATAGTCTAAAGCCTGAGAAAAACAAGGGCTACTTTTAAATGGGAAAAAATGGTTGTAAAGGGTTGAAAGGGGGGATGAAAAGTTGTATGGAAGTATCTTCATTTTTAGAGCTATAAACTTATTTTTTAGGTTGTTGATTCGATATAAATAAATATGACATTTATAGTTTGTAAAAGTTTACTCTCAAGAGTGTAAAATAACAATAGGGAATAGGGATGAAAGTTTGTAATAGTTTGAAATGCTACCCAAAGACACTATTCCACGCGGACGAAGTCGCGGACACAGCTAGTCGAATCTATACTCTATACAAATAAATAAAATTGGAGTGTCTGTTTGTAATATCGAAATAACACCTTTTCACTAAATGCATATGAAAGTACATACGACACCTATAACAAAAACGCGATTTAAAAAAATGTTGTCTGTCTGTCTGTCTGTCTGTGTGTTTGTTCCGGGTAATATCCGAAACGGCTGGACCGATTTTGACGAGACTTTCACTGGTAGATAGCTGTTGTTATAAGCAGTAACTTGGGCTACTTTTAATTTAGAAAAACAAAATTAAAAAAATGGGTCCTGTCGCGCGGGCTCAGAAGAGGGCTTTTTTGTTAAGTTAAATTCCACGCGGACGAAGTCGCGGGCTCAGCTAGTATAAAATAAGACCTTCATAGATTTCTTATACCTATATTAAAGCCACACTAAATATACCTATTTGTTTTCTTTAAATAACAAAATTGGTGCAAAAGCTTACGACTCTCAAGTTAAGCAGTTTTGAAATAAAAATAAAAAGTAGGTGGATATGTTTTACAAATATTAATAAAGTATAATTATAACGTAAGTAAGAATAATGAACTTCAGAATATAGATAAGTAATACAATTTTAAGCGGAAAAACAATAAAATGATTTGTTTACAAACATCCTATAATTAGAATTGGGCTTTAATATAAACAAAAATATATGCAAGTTTCGGTCCATCTCCACTTCCTCTCCTGCAGATTAAAATCTGTGTTCCAATTTACTCCGCTCGCTGCTCGCTACAGAAACAAATTTAATGTTGGCACTTCCGTATTTATGTTTCATTTTATTTCCCCTCCCGTGGTTCGTTGCGTAAGTATATTTATTTATAAACACCGCTCATCGATTCTAATCAAACCGACTTGACAATTTTCCCTCTCAAATTTATCAGTAGGTATCGATACGGCAAGTAGGTACCGATACAAGGTGAAACATAATGGGTATACTTTTTTTTTCAAAACTTAACTTTGTAAATCTAAAACTATCAGCTTTGGAGGAAACTTGAAAAACAAAAGGTGTTATAGGAATACAGCTGTTGACAGACTTCACAAGTCTACAAAACCTTTAGTACTTCAACTGTCCCACAAAGCCGATAGTTTGAGATTTACAAACTTAAGTTGCAAAAAAAATAGTTTACCCTTTTTGTTTCACCTAGTATAGGTATTTTTTATATAATACTGTCAAAGTTTTAAAACAGCTTTGAAAAACACAATCAATACACATTACAGTCAATAATTACATTATAATATTAGATATTTACACATGCTTTGGTTCATTCAGTACACAAATAAATATAAACATTTTTTTAATTTTACCCTGGCATGCGTGAATACCTATGTATCAACTACTTTCAAGTCTTCAACAAGTTCAAGGCTTTAATAAATTTTACCATTGTAATTTTTTTTTGCATAATTCATAAAAAAAATATCGACAGAAAAATCCAACTCCAGAATCATGAGCTGAATCCGTGGTATCAGTTTTCATTACGATGCCCCTTACAACCTGTATACCACATCGGAAATAGGTACCTACTTGATACCAAATTTAATAAAGACAGGCATTTGTGGAAGTAGGTATTCCCGAAGGTGGGCGTGGAGTGTCAGGATAATATAATGAAATTATACCGAGGTCTGGCCCCGGGCGGGAACTAATAATAACATTACGACGTTTACGTGTAACTGAGTAGGTATACCTGGAATTCATGAAGCGCTGAAAATCAGAAATATACTCACAACAGTAAGAATTCATTCGTTAATTTGTTTGTGGTAGTTCTTTCTGCCTTGTGTCAAAGTTAAATAACAAATAAGCCTCGCTATTCAGCGCGGAAATGCGGCCAGCCTTCTGAGCACTTTTGGCATCGACGACGATGTGAAAACAGTTTTGTATAGGTAAGAACATAACTTTATTTTATTTACAATGAAATTAATTGTTCTCAATATTATAAAAACTAACAAATATACACCCACTATGTACAATTTCATAAAAAATATACTTGTGCCAGACCGCCGTCGCTTGGCAAAGTGCCCAGAAGACTGGCAGCATTGCCACGTTGAATGGCAATGCTAATTCTCTGTGCGAGATATGTACCAGCCCTCTGGTCACCAGTTGCTTCGACCAGCCGCTTTCCCAAATCGCAAAAAATGCGATGGGCGCTCGGGCCCCACGGTCCCAGGGTCTCTACCCCAAACGGCTCAAACATATAACCTGGATCAAGGTTGCTATATTTGCGCCGTTTGAGGGATTCCGCGCAGGCGGCGGCACCACCAGCCCTAATGCTAGACTCCCGAAGGTGGGACGGTGCTAAGGTGTCGACGCATGTTGCGTCCCATACCAAGGGCCGTCCCATCCTCCAGGGGATCAGCGTCATACCGTCTGGCCTCCTACCATCGCTACGCGAGAGGCCATTAGGCTCTAAAACGGCCGCTACGTTAGCGGTGGCAAGAGCCCGACGGATGATATCATTAAGGCTTGAGTGCCGAGATATTCTGCCCGCGCTCCGTAGACATGAGAGACCATGGTGCCCGCGCTGGTCGACGGTTTCCCCGCAACGGCAGCGGTGTGGCACAAAGCATGTGGATCCTAACCGGAGACAGACTGCCAATCTGAAAGAGGTGGAATCCATCAGCGTCCCAATGTTGGAAGAAGGTAGAGCCTGCAACCACAGTCCCGATTCCCACTCACCAGCGGCAAGAAGGCGGGCTCGCTCTGCACAACTGTTGGCCGTATTTATAAGTTGCTCCCGTACCAATTTGCAGAGCGGCCCGTCCCATTGCCCCTGCGAGGAAAGGACTGCGGGCAGGCTAGTGTTAGGGCAGGCCATCAACCAAGCATTTTTGGCCTCGGTTAGACATGCTAACTCAGAGGGAATAAAACAAGGACGTAATATTTCCCGTACTAAGGAATCATTAGCATGAACCGAGGACAGAAACGCTGGTAATGATACACTAGAAATTTTGCGAATACCCAGTCCCCCTAACTTTACAGGTAACTTAATTTTATTTTATTTTTATTTATATTTTCTTTAAGTTAGTTTACATTTTAGTTATCTGTGTAAATAAATAATTACTTACAAATGTTTTATTTGGTTCAGATCGACGAGGGCATTAAATAATTGTCGTTTTATATTTTTGCCAAACTTTACAACCGGATCTGACCGCGATCACCACTGGGAAGATCAACATACAAAACAGCAGGGTTCTTTTTTTTTGTATTTTTATTGGACAGTTTATTCAACGTTTATACTTTGTATATATAACTCCTTGATGAATACAGTATTTACAAATTAACTGAATCAACACGGAGCTATCACATTTCAAAAGCATAGCCACTTTTCAACATCAGTTAACAATTTACCGAAACCAAGTTTGCTTTATCTCCGCAAGGTAAGTGGCCCTTAAGTAAAATACATAAAGTGGTATATACTTTGGATAAATACATAGGGTATGTGGCTAGATGAGGGTAAGTGCTCTACTCGCGGTGGGAACAGTGCGGAACAAGGATCTCGTGTGAAATACGAGCTCTACTATTGGTTTGATAATGGAAAATAGAGTTTGAATTTCGATAGTTTCCGCTTTTTATGGGATTCGAAAATTAAGTGCGATAGAGCTTCGTGAATATACAATTCAATGGCAGTATGTCTCGTTACTTCGTATCGCTCTATCCCTCTCAGTTAGAATGGAAGTCTTCTTCTTCTTTCTTTCAAAATATGGCCTACCCAAGTTAATAGGTATTTCGCCAGTGTCAAGTAACAAATACAATAATAACAATACAATACAAAATTGTGACCGTCCACCTTGGAAAAACAAAATGGAGTCGAATGGAAGTCAGATTAGCATGAAAAGCGATTAAAAGTCATTGGTTTTTGATCTTTTTGACAGTTTTGGTTGGGTTGTTTTTGATCTCTTTGATTGTTTTGGTTGCGTTTTGTTATGACTAAAGTAAAAAAGCTTTTTGACTACCTAAGTAGGTATGGTACCGACAATCACATAATCCACAAACTGATGAATATTAGAAAGTCATCAATAACTTCAACAATGTCTACGCTCTTAAAACAATAGTATACACCGGAGGCCTTTTACAGCGAGTGTTTAAGTTCTCGAGATTCCGTAACTATGTTTGCAAATGGCTGCACACAATGTTAATAAGTAAAATAAATGTTTCAGACATTTCTTTCATTTACAAAAGGTTGTTACTTCAGGGGGAAGTTCGAAAGGCGAGTTTGTGTAAGTACCCAAGTAGAATCATGCGGTTTGTGCGACTGAAATCTGCATATAGAGCGGAAATGTCGTATATTGCAGCCCAGCTGTTTTATCTCTCGTTCCGGTCAGCGAATTCGGTTGTGTAGATGCCTATTTTAAGAGAGAGTGTTGTAGAAGCAATAGGAGAAACTCTACAACGATCTATACAACTGGCGCAGGACAGAAGCAAATGGAGTAAAATCATTACGTCATAATCATCATTAGTAAGGGACCGACAAAGAAAAAGATTATAATATTTTTTCTTAAGAATATTAAATGCGTTCCTATTTTTACGGTAGTAGAGCCACGCTGTAGCCTACACAGCTACACTCCAGCTCATTACCGGCTGACTTAACCTGGGTAGTACGACCCTCTCACAGAAGATCGGCGTAAAGTAGCTAATATAGCTGTGATTCGTATGATGAGTGTGGGACCCGGAAGCCCAACCCCCAAGCTTTCCCCTTCCAATATCCTACTCAATGCCGCAATGCCTTTGGTATTGCAAGCATCTATAAGCTACGGTAACTGCTTTACATCAGGCGATTCTTAATCCCGCTAGCCGACTTTTTTCTATTAAGGTGAAGGCGCCTGTCTAGCCCGCGAAATTCAAAATTTTCGAGTATTTTTATAGTTTATCCAAAATCTGAAAACATTTAAGACAACATTTTGTGATTTGCGAAAAACACAGTATGCAGTGCGTTTATTAATACATTTATTTTAAATATTATCACGGTGGATATGATACTAGTAAATCACTAAATATACAAAAATTGCCAGATTATCTGGATAGCTGTCGTTCTTGAAATGTTTTAGAGTAAGTTGGATATATTAATAAATGCACTGCACACGGTCTTTTTCGCGAATTACAAAATGTGCCCTTAGTTATTGTCAGATTTTGAAAAATTTCTAAAAAACCTCAATAAATTTGAACTTCGCGGGCTAGATGGGCGCTTTAGCCTTAAAAAATACTCAGTTGTTTATTTAGAATTATTAAGTTATTTGTTACCCTAAATAAGGTTCAAGATGGTAGAATATAATATAATAACTCTTTATTGTACCCACACCAGAGTTCGAAATTGACATACCTAATAATATCTATCTATACAAATAAATAAAATTGGAGTGTCTGTTTGTAATATCAAAATAACACCTTTTCACTAAATGCATATGAAAGTAAATACGACACCTATAGCAAAAACGCGATTTAAAATTTTTTTGTCTGTCTGTCTGTGTGTTTGTTCCGGGTAATCTCCGAAACGGCTGGACCGATTTTGACGGGATTTTCGCTGGCAGATAGCTGATGTAATAGGGAGTAACTTAGGCTACTTTAATTTTTGGAAAACAATTAGGGTTCCGTGTAAAAAAATAAAAACACATGAAATCAAAGAGTATCGCTGAAACGGGTGGATCGATTTTGATGGGACTTTCACTGGTAGATAGCTGATGTTATAAGCAGTAACTTAGGCGACTTTTATTTTAGAAAAACAAAATTTAAAAAATGATAAAATGGATTCTGTCGTGCGGGCTCAGAACGCGGGAGCGGGTTTTTTTGTTAAGTTAAATTCCACGCGGACGAAGTCGCGGGCTCAGCTAGTCATTAATAAGTAAGAAGAACATTTAGCGGTCTTTTCGCAGGCTGCGATCCCTTCCAGACAAGCTTTGGATAGAGTTGGCAGGTACTTTGGTAGGTGTTCAATTCGCTGACATAAATGAGAGTATGTTCAATACAGGGAGTCGAGTGCAGACTCACAGATGTCGAAATTCGAAACGAGTTCCCGTTTAACTAAGTTTTTTGCATACAGAGTATTAAGCTGAAATATTATTATAGGTACCATTAAATCCTTACTAATATTATAAATGCGAAAGTAACTCTGTCTGTCTGTCTGTCTGTCGCTCTTTCACGCCAAAACTACTGAACCGATTTCAGTGAAATTTGATACACAAATAGTCTAGAGCCTGAGAAAGGACATAGGCTACTTTTTAATGCGAAAAAAGAGTTTTAAAGGGTTGAAAGGGGGATGAAAAGTTGTATGGAAGTATCGTCATTTTTAGAGCTAGAAGATTGAAACTTATTTGTTAGGCTGTTGATTCGATATAAATAAATATGACATTCAAAGTTTGTAAAAGTTTTACCCTCAAGGGTGTAAAATAACAATAGGGAATAGGGGATGAAAGTTTGTATGGAAATATAGCTCTTTGCAGTAATACACTGCAAATCGCTTAAAGTATTTATACGTGTGTCTTATTTGTAAAAAAAAATGCCTAAATAATTAAAAATGCTACCCAAAGACACTATTCCACACGGACGAAGTCACGGGCATAGATAGTAAACTATAATATAACTTAAATAATTGGTGAATCTTTTTTTATTTAATAACATCTGCGCGCTCTATCCATGTGGATCTTGGAACTGAAATTGGCATACAAAATATCATCCCCTATTTTACCCTCTTAAGGGTGGAATTTTCCTAAACTAAATCTCTAATTCACTAAATTTGACGACCGCTTGGCGCAGGGGTTCGAGCCTAGGCCGCTCGGCTCACTGCACATGGTGGTTGCGGGTTCGATTCCCACCGGAGCAAATTTCGTAAATGGCCTTTGCGTAATTTGCCCTGGTCTAGGTGTCACGGGGATTGCCCCCAGTCCATTGTTCGGTACCCATAGTACTAGCGTTGCGTTGTAGTTGTTGTGTCAGTCTGGCGATATTTATTATTTGTTATTCCGCTAGACTGAAATAAGCTTTTGAGGGTCTCCAAAATAAGGCTCAGTTTCACAAAAAATCTATCTTCATAGTATGTGAACTTAACGCTACGTGAAAAGGGTGGGCTTTGGCTGTAAATCTGAAAGCGTGGAACCCGTTCCGTTGCGCGCTCCGGGTGGGCTCCCAGCGCGGGTAAAGAGTCAATACATCAACAGGTGACCTGGTCTCGCCCGGCGTAATGCAGCGCCGGTCACGCGGAAACTGTGTCAAACGAACATGCGGACACTCTGCGCATATGGGTACGATTTGTTTTTTAACCCCCGACGAAAAACGAGGGGTGTTATAAGTTTTACATGTGTATCTGTGTGTCTGTCTGTGGCATCGTGACGTCCAAGCTGATGAACCGATTTTAATTCTGTTTTTTATTTTTTATGTTAGAAAGTTATTCTGATCGAGTGTTCTTAGCAATGTTTCATGAAAATCGGTTCAGCCGTTTGGTGTGGTTTAAAAAGACGTCGCATCAGGGGTTTTTTAAATTTTAAATTTAGAGTTATTTCAATAATACTTATATAACAGAGTTGGTTAACAAGCGTGCGACCCGCCTGATGTTAAGTAATGGCCGTAGCTTACTAGGTGCTTGCAATACCAAAGGCATTGTTCGCACGTTTCCGGCCTGAAGGGGAGTGGGACAGAGGGAGGGGTGGTTGGGCTTGCCGCTCTCATCCCCATCATACGAAACGCAGCAACAGGCGCTACAAGAAAATACACGTTCACGACGCCAACGATAGATGGCGCTGAATGCAACGCTCAACGCAAATATGCAATTCTTCATAGAAGCCTGAATCACGATATTAGAGTTCGGAAGCATTGTGACTATATATATGTCGCAGCCATCTAGCTTAATTCGCTCGCGTTCCGATCCGGTGGTAGATTTACCCTCGCCACCTCTTCTGGCAGCGGCCCAAGCCGAGGTCGTGTCCCTTGTGGCGCCCTTGAGCTAGCTGCCCCCCTTCCCCTCTGGCTGGAGCGCACTCGCGCTCGCCCTCTGTCCGGGTGAAGTTGTTAAGGCCACTCTGGCCAACAACATATAGTCTGTTCAAAAAAAAAAAGCTTAACTCGCTGTTGAATCAACCGGCCGGTTTAATTAGCGGCCTAAATGATTTTCAGCCGTATCGTTTGTTACAACATTTAATTAACTGGCTGGCTAATACTTAGGCAACTGGTTGACATTTAATGTACTACACAACTTTTTCAAAATACTACCCAAGCAGAGCGACCCGGGTGGGTTTAGGTTAGGGTTATTTTTTTTATGATCCCACAGAAATCCCACCCGGCAAGTAGGTTCGGTGGATCTAAACAATTTCGTAAAATACCTAAGTACCTAATAAAATTATTCGATCAAAGTTGTTTTTTGCCGACGCCATATTGACATTATTGACAGTTTGGTGAGTTTCGGCGCTAGGTGGCAGAAAGTGGAACTAAATTGAAATGAACAGGCTAGGCAAGTGATTAAACGGCTAGGCAAGTAATTAAATGTCATCGATCCAAGTCATTTGCCTAGCTGTTTGATCAAATGGCTGAATATCATTCAGGCCACTAGTAGAACGGCGCTGTTTAGTAAAGTGGCTAGGCTGTTAATTGAATTGGCTGCGACATATACAAGACCCTGACATCAAACATTGGGGTATAGCAGCCGCCATGGCATGACACCCGTCTGGTTGGAAGATCTTCCGCTAAAGTTTTAACCTTGATAATGTTAAATAAACCGTATTATTAAGTAGCTTAAAGTATCTTGTATCGCAGGGAACGCCGGAGGTATCTCACGAACTGGCATCCTCACTTGAGGTATTAGCTTTTGAGCGCCAGTTAGGAGTTCATATTCATACTTAATTACACCGATCTATGTATACATAGACAAACATATGTTGTGAGTTGTGGCCAGGAAAGCAGCGGTTTTGATGAGCGGCGAGTCAGTCAGTCAGTTCCGTTACTCACAGAGTGTAATTGACTACTAACCTTGCTAATAATCAAACTCAAACTCAGAATTGGTTTTATAAATGTAAGCTAGTAAGCATTTATGAATAGTTAGAATCTACCACCGGTTCGGAATGCTTCTTCCACTGAGAAGATCCGGTGAGAAACTCAATGGTTACCTACTCTCTTCAACGAATAAAAGATGGTTCTGATGGGTGGAACTTCTCATGAACAGCAACAGAATGTGAGCAGGCACCATAAAAAAAAACTTAACAAATCTCACTCAGATTTAGGTATTTCAATAAGAAAGCTGGCTTAGTGATATGTGCATACCTACTCCTACTTTACATCAATTTCAATGTTTACAAAAAAACTAAACAAAATTATACATAGAGGTGATAAGAAAAATAATAGCTTTGGTATAATGCCTTCAATGCTAAATAAATGAATAGTTGATGAACAATGTTCATTAATTTATTTATTGACCAGCTGAGCCCGCGACTTCGTCCGCGTGTAATTTAACTTAACAAAAAAGCCCGCTCCCGCGTTCTGAGACCGCACGACAGGACCCATTTTTTTTTTAAAATAAAAGTAGCCTAAGTTACTGCTTATAACATCAGCTATCTACCAGTGGAAGTCCCGTCAAAATCAGTCCAGCCGTTTCGGAGATACTCTTTGATTTCATGTGTTTTTATTTTTCTACGCGGAACCCTAATTGTTTTTCTGAAATTAATAATTTACCCGGAACAAACACACAGACAGACAGACAGACAGACAAAATTTTATTAAATCGCGTTTTTGTTATATGTGTCGTATGTACTTTCATATGCATTTACTGAAAATGTGTTATTTTGATATTACAAACAGACATTCCAATTTTATTTATTTGTATAGATTATATAGGGATTACAAACAGTTGCACAGTACTTTGTAACAAATAGTAAGAAATTATAATATAGGAGTAAAAGTGAAACCCACTACGTTATCCTCATGTTGTTAAGAGGAAAGTGGGTGGAATCCACTTTTATTTTGCATCTTCATTCTATTACCTCGGCCCGCTCATTTCGTGGCCACAAACTCCAACACAAGAGCAGATGGGAAACTTTTTGACAACTTTCATGTTCTTCAGTGTTCGTGTCGTTATCGAGAGTTCCAGCTCTGGAGTTTGTAAAACAACTCGCACCAAATAGATATACTAAAATAACTTTCCTAACCAGGTTTCAATAGAAGTAAGTTTTAATAAAATTAAATAAAACTAGTGGTCGCCCGTGGCCGAAATTCGACCCAAATTCATTTAATATTCATTTTGAACGTCATTAAGGTTCTATTGTCAAAGACTATTTGATACTGGCACGTTCTATACATTTTTTTTATGAATAGCATTCTGAACTCCTTCTCTATATAAACTACTAGCTGAGCCCGAGACTTCGTCCGCGTGGAATTTAACTTAACAAAAAGCCCGCTTCCGCGTTCTGAGCCCGCGCGACAGGGCCCATTTTTTTTAATTTAGTTTTTCTAAAATAAAAGAAGCATAAGTTACTCCTTAAAACATCAACTATCTGCCAGTGAAAGCCCCGTGAAAATCGGTCCAACCGTTTCGGAGATTACCCGGAACAAACACACAGACAGACAGACAGACAGACAGACAGACAGATAGACATACAGACAGACAGACAAAAAAATTCTAAATCGCGTTTTTGTTATAGGTGTCGTATGTACTTTCATATGCATTTAGTGAAAAGGTGTTATTTTGATATTATAAACAGACACTCCAATTTTATTTATTTGTATAGATAAGGGTGCCAAATTTCAAACTCCTCCGTCCGCGCAATTTTCGTAAAAATTGGTACAACGTTTTTGCTTTACGTATTAAGTAATATATACGAGATGTAGATGCTAGCTAATACCACCCAAACTCAAACTCGAAATTGGTTTTTATTCATGTAAGCCAACAAAGCATTTATGAATAGTCAGAATCTACCACCGGTACGAAATGGTGCTTCCACTGAGAAGATCTGGCAACAAACACAATGTTTACTCTTTTCAAAGAATAAAATATGGTGTACATTCACAGGAACAGCAACAGAATGTGAGCAGCACCACGGAATATACAGAGTTATTGGTAAAACACAAACAAGCTTGCCGGGCTGTATTCAATAAAATTATGAACATCAGCTTTAAAACTCTCGTTTTCGGGCGGGCCTAGCATAATTTGAAAAAGAGAAAATAACCAAATAGGTAGCTGTGATGACCGCTTAGCGTCAGGATTCGAGAAGCCGCTCGTATAATGCACCGGGTGGTTGCGGGTTCGATTCCCGCCATCACAAATTCTAGAAATGGCTTTCCGTAATTTGTTCGTCTAGGAATTACTGAGATCGCCACCAGCCGTTGGACAAGCGTTGCTTAGTTTGGGACCATACATTTGGTGTGTTAGTCTAGCGATATTTATAATGAAATGAAATGAAAAATATTTAATCAGCACAGGGAACACATAAGGAAAGAACAGCACATAATTATAAGATAAGTAAAATATATAGACCTAAGGTAAGTAAGCTGCATTTCCTACAGTGTGAGCTGTACCGAAAGGCATTTGGCTCAGCATGTGCTGGAGGGGAACGAAATCTTCTCCAACGCTGATTTTCAGCCAAAGCCTCCTCATACCCTGTCTTACATACCTACACCATTTGCAACCCAAACCTAGTAATAAACTAGTTGTTGCCCGCACCTCCGTCCACGTGGTACTTTAATAAAATATAAGTAGCCTAAGTAATTCCTTATAACATCAACTATTATTCTATCTATTTAAAAAATATATAGTCTATTAAAAATATATAATATAGTCTATTTAAAAAAAGACATGAAATTTATTGATTTGTATAGATTTTATCATTTACTGAGCTCCCCGCGCACTGAAGGGAGTATTCAGCCCATCAGCGGTGGACCATTAGAAGTTTCACAGATACATTTATCTGAGTTTAATGTAGGATCGTTAAAGTGAAATGCGGTGTATTCAGTAAGGGTTTTTTCGTGTTGTTTTGTAAACTTAGTTTGACGCTGCTACGCTGGGGGTGTTTAGATGTAATATTCTACAGAATTATTGTAGAGAATTCAATGAAACTATTATGTATTTTGATAGGTTTTCATTATTATCTCTACCATCCTAGATATTATTATAAGAGTTGACTACGTAAATTTTGTGTATGGCACATTGTTAGTTAATTATAGTTATAACTAGCTGTGCTCGCGACTTCACCCGCGTGGAATTTAACTAAAAAAAAAAATAATTAAAAAAAAAATCTGTTAATAAATAATGTTTTACGTCGTACCCTATTTTTTTATTAAAAAATTAAAGTAGCCTATGTTAGTCCTCATGACATCAGCTATATGCCAGTGACCATAGAGTTGGTGTGTCACTCTGGCGATAGTAATTTATTTTATTTGATGCTAGTGTGGAACTGTAGGTAGTTGTAAGCCAGAGCGAGATAGTGGCGGTAGTGCGCCACTAGACGCGAGAGCGGGATACTTGACCCGCATCCGGCGAGCTGCTGTAGGGCTGACCCTTCATTAGAACACGCTGACTGGGCTGTATAGTAAAAAAAAATCGCCAGACTGACACACCAACTATATGGTCCCAAACTAAGCAACGCTTGTACTATGGATACCGTACAATGGACTGGGGGCGATCCCGGTGACACTCAGACCAAGCCAAATTAAGAAAAGGCCATTTCCGAAATTTGCCCCAGCGGAAATCGAACCCGCAACCACCATGTGCAGTGAGCCGAGCGGCCTACGTTCCAAACACTGCGCCAAGCGGTCGTCAAATGTTTCACTAAATTGAAAAAAATATTTTACTAAACCTTCCGGGAACCCAAAGAGTAGGCCAATGTAATTTGTTATGTGACGTAAGGACAAAGATATCAAAAACGAACGAACGAAAATGTTCATAAAAATGATAATAACAATGTAAACTAGTTTCAAGATCAAACGACTTCTTAATCTAAAGAACGACTAACTAAGTATAAAATATGGATTCGTTTATTTCACTGTTTTATCTATTAACGATACTACCCAGAAATATATGGTTATTGTAATAATAAGAGACATCAATTTCTTTACTTCCGGGCTTCCCCACTATCTCATTTGAACAGCTGTTCATAGAAGATTAATCAAAACAAAACGGTCGGTAAGTAGTAACGTAAATCCCAACTTTTAAACGGTAAATGAAAAAAATAATAAGTAGGCACAGAGATATGAGCAACAATCATTGAAAATACATTACATTACATCACATCACATCATTAATAATAATAATTTAGCCCTTTTGACGTCCCACTGCTGGGCACGGGCCTCCCCTCAACATGAGGGGGATTCAGGCCATAATCCACCACGCTGGCCCAGTGCGGGTTGGCGGATTTCACATGTCTTTCGAAAATTGGTTAGATCTTCTAAGACATGCAGGTTTCCTCACGATGTTTTCCTTCACCGTAAGCAAGTGATAATCATATAGAAATTATGATTCGCACATAGATTTCGAAAAATCCAGAGGTACGAGCTGGGATTTGAACCCTAGACCTGGTGCCCGCAAGACGCGTGCTTTAACCAATCGGCTATCACATCACATCATTACATTATTAAATTAATTAATTAGTTATTTAATGACATTATAACTTTAATATGTCTGCGAAGTATATTCACTGATACTTACGCTCGAAGCTGCACGCGAGTCTGTCCCTAAGCTGCATTGTTTTAAAAGCTTTTATAGCAAGCATAAAGAAACAAAGAGAAATTCGCCAATCAAATTTGAAAGATTTGGAGATATATAAAAGAGATCAGTGACAACCCTGGACAAGCATCCTCGCGGCAAGCCGGACGTGTGAAGAGCTATGGTTGCCGCTCTTTGTTGCCTCTGGTTTCCGGTCTTTGTGCGATCTTTATAAATATCATTCTATCTACCCAAAACTCGAACGTAACTTAAATCTGAGGGCCGCTCTATTTTGAATCGCAATACAAACTATGGCAGAGGACGTAACAGCAAAAAGGGATCTAGTGTTGCAGGTACTTCAGGATTCGTGCGTTAGTCTCATCGCCACAGTTCTATGATTGAAGATTAGTTTAAAAAAAAAATAATGGTCAAACAAAACATTAAAAATACAGGCACAAGTGTTCTAGAGTGATTGGGACAGTGAGTTAATACAGTTGATAATTAATTTCAATTTATAATAGATTCATATACATACAGTATAATAGATTAGTAGGTACCATGAAGGTTTACACTAAACAGGAAGGATCACCCTTTTTATTAGGGTGTCCTCGGAGCACGGTAGGGACGGGTATTTAGGCAGGGCAACTTGGAGTGAAAGGGACACAGTCCCATCAGGAACCTCTTTCTCGGCTCGTTTTTCTCTCTGTGTCAAATTATAACATACTTTAACTTAGGCTACTAAAGCACATTTTTAAAAGCCTATTCGTGTGTCCCACGCCTAAGCAAAATTCCCCAAAAATATGGTTATATGCTGTTTCGGGCCACGTATATCCCATAGGTCATCAAATTGACCCCCATCTTCTCTTGGCTCTACCCAAAAGTGACCAAAGAATCCAGTGTGCAGACCGACAGCAGTTTATTCATATATAATAAGATAATTCTAGTAGTTGTATTTGTGGTAAGTACTCGTATAGTATTAGGTTATTATTACATTACATTTACATACACTTTAGTTACTTATATTGTCTGACTCGTATCGTCGAAATTGTTAACTTTACGTAACACGAGCTTTTGGGTTAAAATTATATTTAAGTTCTAGAATTGTAAACATTTACTTCATGCTAACACGACTGTGACCTGTTTTGTGTTCAATAAATAAATCAATATAGAATTATATAGGGATAACAAACAGTTGCACAGTACATTGTGACAATCAGTGAGAAATTATATATGAGTAAAAGTGCACCCGAATACGTTATCCTCGTGTTACTAAAATCATAAGTTATAGACAGGTGGTAACTGTTAGAAGAGACGTGCTTCATTATAATTTACTAGTAAATAAAATCTCATGAGAAAAAAAAATGAGATGAATGTAGTGAGCTTCCCAATATTTATTTAATGATATTTTTAAATTAGAGATAGTTACTGTTAAAAAATTCAGTTACCAAAATACTATTTTCAATATTGGCCCCGATTGTAATCCGGCTTCCCAGTACAAGGCCGAACGGCTTACATCAAAACCTCTGAATCAAGCGTGTTCATAATTCATTAGTGTCTATGCGGTTGGTATTCTGTATAATGCGGATTGCAGCTCATTGCAAAATTACAGCGGCGCAACCCAATTTCATTTTGATATTACCCACCGCATAGTATGGCTCTGGAAATTCTGGAATCGGGTTTTAATGTAACACTAACGAAGTCATGTTTGGAAGTTTGCCAATCAAATTAAACCTGATTTAATTAATGACTTAACTTGCGATGTTCCTAAGCTTATTTGGTATTTTAATTACTGTAACTTGAGCTGTGATATAGCGATAGTCGCGTGGTCAAGCACTATAATAGTCCCACTCCTGGGCACGGGCCTCCCCTCACTACGAGGGGAATTCAGGCCGTAATCCAACTCACTGGCCCAGTGCGGGTTGGCAGATTGCACATGGTCTTTCGAAAATTGATTAGATTTTCTAAGACAGGCAGGTTTCCTTACGATGTTTTCCTTAACCGTAAGCAAGTGATACTCATATAGAAATTAAGATTCGCACATAGATTCTAAAAACCCAAAGGTGCTAGCCGGGGTTTGAACCCAAGACCTGGTGCCCGCAAGACGCGTGCTTAACCAATGGGCTTTACCAACCTAGTTTTACAAGCACAAGCTTTGAAAAACAAGGTTTGTAGGTTAAAACCAGGCTTTAGTCAGTCATTCTCAAAGTGGGCGATTACTCGCCCTTGTGGGCGCTAGTGACTAATAACTAGCAAGTTTACTTATCTAAATAATGTCAATATTATTCAAAATGGAATTAAATTCTGGCCGCCTGCCAGCTACTGATTCAAAGCGTGGTAGCTTAAACAGCTGGTTAAATAGAGCAGCTTATAGCTTGAATAGCTAATCGAGTAGGTAGTAAGTGCATGCCAAAAGTTTTTTAAATAACATACATATATTTGCTTTTCAAAGCTGTTTTTGTTAACATGTTTTTTGATATATTATGTTTACATTTTTGTTGAATTAAATTTTATTATTTATGTATTTAACTTATGGAAAACCAACAGCTACATACATAATTTTAAGCATTTAAGTCTAATAACAGAAAGCCAGTTAAAGGTTTCCACGTATAGCAATAGAGAAGTACAATAGAGTCTTATGCAAACACTTAATAGCACACATCACTTAGAGATACCAGAACGAATTACCTATTAAAGGAAAATAGACATCAGAAGTTATTGGAAGAATTAAGGTTTAGGTGCTTTCTTGCTTGATTACTATTAGTTACAGAGGGATCAAAAGAATGATGAATTATGAGCATCATGCAAAATAAATTGTATGTTAATATGTGTACTAAATACAATACAATAAGTCATAATCTCCATTAGCACCACTGTCATTCGAAATATGCCAGCAACGGATGATACTGCCAAAATTTACACGACTCGATATTACAAACGTATCGATTAAAATATCGATATCAAGATATCGAATCGGGTATTGGTAAAACTGCATCAAACATTTTCCCGGAAAACTCGACTGCACTGAGCCCGTGTACATACCGTGTCGTTACATATTCGAACCTGCGCTATGGGCCCTGCACCGCTGCTTCAGTCGTCCTCGCGACTCGATGCGCGCCGGGTGTCTGCGCTCGCCGTTACACGGACCCTGAAAACGCCAACGTGTTTTCAGCGCATTCTGGTACCTATGATAAAAGTTGAAATTGTGCGAGTGCTGTGTTCGGATTGATCGCTGTGCGAGTTGCAAAATCTTTTTTGGGTTGGGTAAGTTTTCGCACGAATAATGATTACTTATTATTTTTAGATTTGTAAATAATATTGCTTACTATAGGAAAATAAAAGTATTTTAATGGACTTAATAAATCATTATTTTAGTCTTGAATTTTTTTTTTTCACCAAAAATTGTAAGTCAGCTAATAAGTAATAAGATATTTTTTTATTAACTATGTAATTAATTATAACGCGAACCAATTTATTGTACCCAGTTATCTATTTTTATTATTCATTAACCATTAAATAGAGACAGTCTCCATTCAACGCACAAATTCTAAATACCTGAAAAAAATTACTCAGTACAAACTAAAAGTCGATACTTCGTAAAATAAAAATAATAAGTGACTTATAAGCAGATTAATTATGGGTTATATTTTTATTATAATGACTACTCTATCTGACTCTACCTACCACAGACGGAGAGTAGAAGCGGGACATTTCCACACAAACAATTAGGTACTATATATTTTGTAATTCCACTAAAACACGAACAATCCATTACACACACACCACATAGTGTTCAAACATTACCTACCTTATAATATACATAATAGAGAATGTTTAACATTACATATTGTTCGTCCGACTATAAATTAGATTTTATTGATTAAATACAGAGTCAGACTGTAGACATATTTATTTTATGGCGAAAATATAAATTAAAACACTTTGTTAGAAAATTAAATGTAGTTATATAATGATGAAATCTGAAAGGACATCCTTTCAAATTCAAAAAGATTTTTTCAAATCAGTTTACAAATGACGGAGTTCTGAGGTACCAAACATAAAACACACGTATTTAGAGAGTTCCTCCTTTTTGAGGTCGGTTAAAAATCTGCCCAACAAAAACAGAACCAATCATGAGATATCGGAGGGTGTAGTTAAATAACCCCTGACACTGCTCTCCTATTTCCCTTCAAAATATCAAAAAATCTGAAACACTCGTTTTACTTAACCAACCCTGTAAAACAGCTCTTACGCCTTATGGGTATAATGGTATCCCTATCATTTAGTAAAATCTCCAACATTGTTTATTTGCCGTAACATAGTAAGTATCAATTATTCATTTATTTCTGTTCTCAACAAGGACAGACAAACAGATTTCTAATGAAGGTAGGTACTGTCTAATCTTGAAACAGTTAATGCAATAGTAATGTAGACATTCGACATTAATGTTATCAGTACTAATTATTTGCTACGATGCGTAGTTAAGACGCTTGAGAACAAGATAAGTGATACATTTGAGATGAATTGTTAAAACGTTATTTCTATCGAAAATATACAGCTTGAAACAGAAAAGGTATACAATTTTTTATGCAACTTAACTTTGTAATTCTAAAACTTTAAAATCCTCTAAAATCTTCTAAAATTTCTATCAGCTTTGGAGGAAACTTGAGAAACAAAAGGTGTTATGGGAGTACAGCTGTTGACAGATTTCATAAGTCTACAAAACCTTTAGTACTTCAACAGTCCCACAAAGCCGATCGTTTACATTTACAAAGTAAAGTTGCAAAAAAATAGTATACCCTGTTTCACCTAGTGTTTTTAATCGGGTAATGGAATAATTAATTTCGTATACAATTTTCGTCTTGAATACAGAGCTAAATCAACTCAAACAACTCAAGAACGACAGCTATCCAGATAATCTGGCAATTTTTGTATATTTAGTGATTTACTAGTATCATATCCACCGTGATAATATTTAGAGTAAAATAAATGTATTAATAAATGCACTGCACACGGTCTTTTTCGCGAATTACAAAATTTGTCTTTTATTATTGTCAGATTTTGAAAAATTTCTAAAAGAACTCAAAAAATTTGAACTTCGCGGGCTAGACAGGCGCCTTCACCTTAACTATACAACCGCTAATCCACGGTTATTAATAAGGTGGTATAAGTACACGTAGTACTTAATAATTTAATTATAAGTGCAAAAAAATCAGGTAGGTATTTCAGTAAATTAGTTAAAACCAGTCTGTTGCCTCTTCAGATAACTAATGAATAAAGTCCAAGTAACCAAAGTTAATTGGATGTGATTTTTTATGCAATTTTTCGAAAAACTATAACGTACTTACACATTTTTGTTGTTGTACCATTATAAATCATACTTCTTGTAGGAATTAATTAGTAATTTACTAGCAATGTGACTCTTTCAAAATACAAGTATTCCCGTTAGCCCCTCCAGCTAAGCTGTGTTAGGAGTGGGCTCTCGTCAATAGTTTAATGGCCAGGATGGGGATCGAACCCGGAACATCTCTGCTACGAGGACGGATCCTCTCACCACTAGGCTATTGACGCTTCCTACGGCACATATCATTGGCACACAAAACGCGTGAATTCCCGAGCAAGCTAATATTATCACGAACAAACATTTACTTTACATTTGAAGCCTTTATGGTTTCCATTGTAAACTTTGTGTGTATACGTTTATAACTGGTTTGTTACATTTAGCTATGATTATATTATATTTTAAGCTAGATTTGGGGAAGGACGTAAGAACTTCCCTTCACTTGAGGTCGGCAAAGTGCGATCGGTCTTTATCATTGCAAGCATATTATAGACTACGGTAACTCCTTAACATCTGGCAGTTCGTATGCTTGTTTGCAGACTTGGTTATATATTATACTAGCTGTGCCCGAGACTTCATCCACGGAGAATTTAACTTCAAAAAAATTAATTTAACAAAAATGTTCGTTTAGTTCGTGAGTTTACGAAAATCGGTCAAAATCGGTCCATCCGTTTCAGAGATGCTCTTGGATTTCATGTGTTTTTATTTTTTTACGTGGAACTATAATTGTTTTTCTCAAATTCATGTGGCCAAAGTTACTCCTTATAACATCAGCTCTCTGGCAGTGGGAGTCCCATTAAAATCAGACAAGCCGTTTCGGAGATTACTCGGAACAAACATACAGACAGACAAGACGCTGTGTGTAGATGATAAACAAAGACATTTTTACCTTTCGCTGTTCAAAATTATGTAGGTGACATATCCTTTTTGTGGGACCGAAAAGGACTGTAATCAATACTTCAATCATAGCTTTTTCTTATTTTACGGAAAGAAATGTCTTTTCCTTGTCATTATCAACAACAAAATTCAAATATTTAAAGAATGTCTTACTATTATTTTCTCCCGCGTTCTGAGCCCGCGCGGCAGGACCCATTTTTTTAATTCTATTTTTCTAAAATAAAAGTAGCTTAAGTTACTCCTTATAACATCAGCTATGTGCCAGTGAAAGTCCCGTAAAAATCGGCCCAGCCGTTTCGGAGATTACCCGGAACAAACACACAGACTGACAGACAGACAGACAAAACATTTTTAAATCGCGTTTTTCCTATAGGTGTCGTATGTACTTTCATATGCATTTAGTGAAAAGGTGTTATTTTTATATTACAAACAGACACTCCAATTTTATTTATTTGTATAGATTGTTAGATAAGCAGAAGTTTGGGACGAGATACAACATGTCAAGACTAAAATTGTTTAAACAAAGTAGTAAAACAAGGTTTATAATGTCGATGTGGAGCTTAACATAATAATCCAAATGTTGTACTGTAGCGTGTAATGTACTTTAATTAGGACACTTTTAAATTTTCTTACAAACAAGATATCTACTTGGCTTTTGTTTTTCTTTCACTGTTGTTCGTTGATGTGTGACAAAGGACTTGTCTCACGGAAAAATCTTATGTGCATACCTCGTTACCGGATAAAGAAGATGGGTGACCGCTAGTGGAATTTGCAACTAATCACTTCCGCTCTTGCTTCAGAGTCGTGGCTATCACAGCCGTTTTAAGTTATTATTTCATTTGACATTACGATTGTTTACTTTTGTAAGATTTTACGTATATAATTAATTTATTTTGAATGATGTTCATTTAATCATTATTATTCACTTTAATATCGAACTTCTTTAAGGTGAAGGCGCCTGTCTAGCCCGCGAAATTCAAAATTTTCGAGTATTTTTATAGTTTATTCAAACTCTGAAAACATTTAAGACAACATTTTGTGATTTGCGAAAAACAGAGTATGCAGTGCGTTTATTAATACATTTATTTTACTCTAAATATTATCACGGTGGATATGATACTAGTAAATCACTAAATATACAAAAATTGCCAGATTATCTGAATAGCTGTCGTTCTTGAAATGTTTTAGAGTAAGTTGGATATATTAATAAATACACTGCACACGGTCTTTTTCGCGAATTACAAAATTTGACTTTTATTATTGTCAGATTTTGAAAAAATTCTAAAAGATCTCAAAAAATTTGAACTTCGCGGGCTAGATGGGCGCTTTAGCCTTAACTTTAATATTTCATAACGAAAGGTCAAATATGATGATACTATTTGATTGTGGACTGTATAATAAATGTTTTCTGAGGGCGCTTGTTGGAGCCAAAATAAACACTGACATGTGGAATATTAGTGACTGTATTTATACTGAGAAAAACACTTATTCAATAAAACTAAAGAAAAAACACCAGTCAATGCTACTGTGACTAACGCGTCCAATGAGTGAATCCTGTGTTGCTAGCCACATAAAATGTTAAAATTTGTTGGGATGCCAACAGATACTAATTATATAATAATTCATTCTGTATCTACCCACATTAGCAATACAAAAATGATGTGATTTGATTTTAAAATGTTATTCACCACGAAATAAATTATCTCAAACCTAACGTGGTCCACCATTCAACCATTCAACCATTCAATGATTAATGTCTCACTCGGTCGCCCATCTATTTTACAGCCCTTACAGTCCATTTCGTCGACTGCACGAGATCTAGCACGTATCGCTTCAAGACAAATAGCAATGGATGTAGACCTTAAGTATTGCTTCGACACTATTGACTAGTTTACCCTGTGCTCTACTTTGCTGGTATTTTTCTCAGTGTGAGAGGTCAAGGCAAAGTGGTGATTCTATCCAGTGGATATTGATCCGCTGGTGTGAAGTGTTTGAAGTTGCGAGGAGGTTTATTTATAATGGTATACCTATTGAAAGTTCTTGAATTATTTTGTTGTTTGAAATTCAGTAGAGTTTGTGGTTATACATTGGCGGCGGCACGTTTGCTGTAATTATATACAATATTGCGCTTTAGTTTTACCTACATTTTAACTAAATCTAAAAAGGTTCACCCATATTTTAGAAAATGTTGCGCCAACATTTTGTTCTTTTCATTTCATTTTAATTACCTACCTTGAGATCTTATTTTTATAATACACGTTTTGCATAGCGCCTTTATTATGTCATTATTATACTTACGTATTATGCCACATTATGGATTTAACGTTTACGATATAAAACAAACAGATAACACAAAAAAATACTAAAAATTAAATATTTAAATTTCTTTTTTTTGTTAAACTTACTTACCGATACATAGAAATTTAACGTTCGCAGATAAAGGGGTAAGTATAAGCATATCAAACGTAACTCTGAAATGATAGTATGTATGTAACGATATCCACTGAAAATAATATAATTTCACGTCGCATATGCTATGGACCTCCATTTTTCATCGTGATTCATTGTGTTGACAATATATAGTCGGAGAGGGGGTGGCAAGATAGTAGAAAATATAATGATAATAATAATAATAATAATCAGCTTCTTTTAATGAACTACTGGGCACGAGCCTCCCCTTTAAACAAGACGACTTTATGAATTTATTTTCTCTTAGGATTATATTTGTCAATTTAATGGTCTTTCTGTATGCCATTCATAAAGTATATGACCTTGATATACCTACCTTAAGAAGTCTCCTTCCATTATTTGTTTAATTTATCTAATCCATTATTCAAGACTAAGAACGAAAGTATACAACGTAATTTGCACTAGTCTGGGTGCCACTGGGATCAGTCCTAGTCCATTGTACCATACCCATAGTACAAACGTTATATTTGTAGGTTTGTAGAATAGTGTATTGACCATACATAGTTGATGTGTTAGGCCGGTATTAATAAATCGATCTCAAGTCTGAAAGCGATCTTAGAGATGTCATTCCAGTACAAAAAGACATGTCAAAAGCTTACTCAAGTCCGCCCTCAAACTTGAGACCGATTTATTGATACGTGCCGTAGTCTGGCGATATTTAATTGGGCCTTGCGGCTCTCTCACTCATCAGGTGCCTACATATAAAAAAAAATTTAAATATCGCCAGACGAACACACCAACTGTATGGTCCCAAACTAAGCAACGCTTGTACTGTGGGTACCGTACAATGGACTGGGGGCGATCCCAGTGACACCCAGACCTGCGCAAATTATGAAAAGGCCATTTCCGAAATTTCCTCTGGCGGTAATCGAACCTGCAACCACCATGTGCCGAGCGGCCTACGCTCGAGCCACTGCGCCAAGAGGTGGTCAAAAATTATAAACATGATTATTAATTTATTACCCCAATAAATACTTAATAAATCAATCGTAATAGTCCGTCTAGCTCTTAAACAACACTCAGCCCTGCTGGAGGATATAATTTTTGACGCCCATATTAATAGCATCATATTAATATTGAAGCCATTTCCAATACACGCAACGGGACGCTGATATACGGAGGCGATTTGTTATTATATGTTTGCCTACAGTGTGTGTTGGCAGGTGATTGTGGGAGGCAACTATAAAGGCTTTGTCATGCTAACGAGAGTTAGGGTGCCCGTCCACTTGAGCCGCGCGAGCTGGCTATGCTAGCTAGCTCGCTGGTCGACCAAAATTGGATCGCTTAATTATACCGAGATGAGGTAACTTATCGGTCGAAGCAGGCCCAGCCAGCTAGCCCGGCTCAAGTGGACGGGCACCCTTATTCCTGCATGTAAACAACGCTTGTCTAGGAATCAAACAGTTCGAATAGTCGACTGATTGTCACTTGTTCAACGGTGAAGGAAACATCGTAAGCAAACCTGCACGCCTTTCAAGCAAAGTGCGAAGTTTGCCAACTCGTACTAGGCTAGCGTGATGGACTGTAGCCTTTATTTCTCTCGCATTGAGGGAGTATGTGTCTCGTATAATGGGAGTATGCATGCCCCCTTATTGGGATCAAAATACAATTGACGAAATAAATAAATATCGCCAGACTGACACACCAACTGTATGGTCCCAAACTAAGCAAAGCTTGTGCTATGGCTACCGTACAATCGACTGGGGGCGTACCCAGTGACACCCAGACCAGGGCAAATTACGAAAAGGCCATTTCCGAAATTTACTCCAGCGGGAATCGAACCCGCAACCACCATATGCAGTGAGCCGAGCGGCCTACGCTCGAACCACTGCGCCAAGCGGTTGACAAAACTCCGGTTCACTCCGGCCCAGCCGGCTCGTATGCTATAGCTTGGCTCCACCACCGTTATTATTAACAATATAAGCAACTGGCGATAAAGAAAAGAAATAGTTCGTAGAGATAGGTAAGAAAAAAATGAAAATTGACAATTCGTAAGTGCCCCCGTAGACCTAAACAAAATAAACGCTTTGAGATTTACTTTGACTATAAAAAAAACTGTAGTGCAATTGTCTAGCCCCATGCAAAATACAGTCGTAATAATAGAATATTCTTATGGTCTGTAGATACTTCGACGACAAGTCTTTTGTTAACTTGTTCATTATTCCAACGGCCTATGCGCCCTTGAGTTAACTAATTGATACGAGAAACGAGGGCTATTTTTCTCACGCTTTCCATCCCTCTTGTGCTCGTGTACAAATCCATATTGTCCCTTTCCCACTGAACCGAAACAAATTACCGTTTTTTGCTTGAATCGGCAGAAGAGCTCCGACTAAGTATAGTACAGTGTGTTGACACAATCAGTTCGGTCATCCGTCTTTTGTTTTCACTTAGTGAGAACAATTTTTATTCTTTCTTTCTTTGTTAAAAGGCTACATTTTCCTCTCATGATAATGGTGTATTTTTTTTTTCTTTTGGCCGGCCAGCATCATTATTCAGCCATTATTTTTGCATTTTCATCATTGAAAAAATGGTAATGATTTTGCCCAAATCTATGTTATTTTAAAGAAATAGTTTAAACTAAATTATAATAAAGTCATTTAATTTATTCATTATTTTTATTTATTTATTATTTTTTAATAAAGATATATTCTTTAATTAATACTTAAATTTATGTTATTTCAATTTTAAACCGAGCTGCAATTGAGTGACTGTAGAGAAACTTGGTTCAATAGAAATGTGAAAATAGAACTAGTTTTTTTTTATAAATTTACATCTCTCAGTTGAAAGCGATTCTCCCTAGGGCTGAAAAGTATTACTTTCAACCCGCTCCTCAGGCAACTTCAGACCTACTTTCAGAGTATGAGTAATGAAAATATATTTTACGTAGGCGCTAGCGATAAGCATGCGTAAAACATATTATTTAAAAGTCATAGTAGACATACAGATAGGTATAACCCCTCTATATTTACGCGAATAGTAAGGTAATACAGTTAGGTAGGTTCCATTAAAAGATGGTGAAAATTTGCAAAAAATAAATAATGAAAATAGCCCTATAAATTAGATGCCGCCCAACTAGTTAACTTTACGGGACCAATTTTTTTGCGGGCCCGAGTAGGTTCGCGACCAACACCATTTATAATGGCGAACCACGCAATTTTTCTCCAAGAATTAGAACTGTTACTACCATATTCTAGCTAGAAGATTATTTTTACACCAACAAGTGCCAATCTACACGTAGAACTATCTTACTAATACTATAAATGCGAAAGTTTGTGAGTGTAGATGTATGTTTGTTACTCTTTCACGCAAAAACTACTGAACGGATTTGGATGAAATTTGGAACACATATAGTTTATAACCTGGATTAACACATAGAATACTTTACTTAAGTCTACGCGGACGAAGTCGCGGGCAGCAACTAGTAAGAACATAATTTGATGCGGTATTGCAAACTTAAACTAACCTACAACTACATGGTCTAGGGTTGGTTTTGGTCTGCAGAGGTATGTTTGGGTTGAAACCATTCTGCAAAACTATTATCTAATTAATTTTAAAAAGTCCAATGTAGACAACTCGAAACGAAATTTTATTCTCACGAATCGAAGTCTCAATAATGAAAAACAAATAGCTTTGATATAGAGCAATTGAAATTTGCAGAACAAAATCAAATAATAATAATATTTATTTATTTTTTCAATAATAAGCTTTCTCTTAAGGTTGCAGCCAGCACTCATAATATAGTGGAAATATCGTTAGTACTGAAGTTCAAAAAAATTAACAAATTGTACCTAATAGCAATACCATGCAAAAGCACCTTGTAGAAAGACTCTCGTGTACTTTTCTTTGGGAAAGCCTTTCCTATAAAAACATTCATGGCACCTACTTGCCTCACCTTGATTGATTTCTTGCTCTATTGATATCAATATAACTTTAATAATCCGCGCCTCCCAGGCTACGAGTATCATTTGATGTTTAGTTCATAGAACGTCACATCCCTCTAATTATTACAATTATGCTAGACAAAGTAGGTAATTTTCAATCTGCAAGTATTCATAGAAGATGGGGTCGTTTCTAGTGTTCTTCAACTTTTCTATGGCAATAGAGATACAATTACCTCTGAAGGATTCAATGTCTGTTTCAGTTTTGCCCTACTGGCACCATTAGGTACAAATTACGAAAAAATGCCGGAGAGCCATTATTAATCATTATTAAACCCAGTTAACGTGAACATTTACAGTTAGAAGTTACCCAAAGTGATCATTAGACAAGTAAGTTGCCGAAACTCCTAAAGGTCAGTGTTTGCCAAAGTTTTCTTGAATAAATGGTGATCAATCATTCCATTCCACTCCAGTCGGCTTAAGTCCCATAATATAATATATTTCGTGATCTTGAAAAAGGCAACACACTGTAACTATTATATGTATTAACATTAATATCTAGTACTTTTTGTAATTATTCGTTAGTAAGTATATAAGCAAAATGGCGATTTAAAAAATAATAATATTGCAAAATGTAAAAAGACAAGCCCGCTGAGTTTCTTGCCGGATCTTCTCATTCGAAGTCGCGTTCCAATCCGGTTGTAGATATAAGAAAAATATGTAAAAAGGTAAATTTGTAAATGCCCCCGTAAGCCTAAACAAAATAAACGCTTTGACTTTGAGAGACCTATTTGTTGATTTGACAAGGGGATTGCGTGTTATAAGATTTAGTTACGCAAAACGGGCATGGTCTGCTATAGGTACGTCAGCCAAGGTAACAAATCTACCGGACCCCTGTTTCTTGAAAGTTTTTTTTTAAGAGTGAGTCCTCGAAATAAGCTCAGTCTTGAACTAAGAACGGAATCAGGTTAAACGTTTTTGGCCAGGGTGAGGATCGAACCCGTGAACTTGCGGTCACGAAGGTGGACTATATAACCACTAGATTTTGGTTTCCGGGAAATTTTATATTTTTATTTATAGAATTCCGAAGTGCGTGTGTTGATAATTCTTCTCCTCCTAAACGGCTTCACCAATTTTGATGATATTTTTTTTGTACTTATGGAGGTAGATGAATAGTTCTTAGTTATACCTGGACTGTCGGTGGCGCTGTCGACATCATAAAAATACCCTAGCGACGTTGCAGGCGACAGCTAGATTATTATGGTTCTCTAGCAAAAATATAAAAATACACATTACTGAAACGTCTAAAACTGAACAAATTGCCCAATTTCAGTTTAAATATTGCCCATACAGCGGATAAGGGTAAATAGCCCACCATAAAAGTATTTTTTATGCCTCACTTTGTGTATTCACTCGCAGTTTGTGTCGGGTTAAACCGTTGTTTAATTTAAAATTCGCATTATTTTAAAAAAAGGTCTTATAAAAATGTTGTTGCACCTACCAACCTACGTTATACAACAAAGTTGTTGCTTCACTCTGTTCACTCTGTCCGGGTGAAGTTGTTATGGCCACTCTGGCCAACAACATATAGTCAATAAAAAAAAAAAAAAAAAATTTGCTTCATAATTTTTTTGTCTCCTTTCGCTTACCGCAGTATGCCAGTGTCAAGTGAAATAGTATTTTTAGGTTCTATTTACTTATGCATCGAGCTAGGCCTAATACGCCGCAAACCCTACCCACCTTATTAATAACTAGCTGTGCCCGCGACTTCGTCCGCGTTGAATTTAGCTTAACAAAAATTTTATTTAACAAAAAGTATTTGTCTAGTTCGCAGAGTTTACGGAAAGTATTTTTTTAATAAAAGTAGCTCACGTTACTTCTTATAACATAAGCTATCTGCCAGTGAAAGTCCCGTCAAAATCGGTCCGGCCAGTACTTTAAATACCAGCAGTGATAAAAGTATTTATTTTGATTTAAGGATTAATTTGTTACTACCAAATGCACATCCTAATAGTAAGTCGTAGTAGTATAATAGGTAATAAGACTCGGCCACCAGCTAGTTCAAAATAAATTATCAATTTTTATTGTATTTAAGGTTCACTATTTTGGCAATAATGGCTTGCACATAAAAAAACACGAAAATCTCACAGCATCGCCCTCGTGGATTTCGATAATTGCCCCACGGGAACATACTATCGGGATGAAAAGTATTCTATAGGTTAAGAACTATCTGTGTTCCCAATTTGATACAAATCCGTTCAGTAGTATCGATAATTGTCCCACGGGAACATACAATCGGCATATAAAATATCCCAGGTTTTAAATCCAGGTTTTGAACTATCTGTGTTCCAAATTTCATCCAAATCCGTTCAGTAGGATCGATAATTGTCCCAAGGGAACATACGGGATAAAAAGTATCCCATGTTTTGATACAGGTTTTGAACTATCTGGTTTCCAAATTTCATCCAAATCCGTTCAGTAGGATCGATAATTGTCCCACGGGAACATACTATCGGGATACAAAGTATCCCATGTTTTAATGCAGGTTTTTGAACTATCTGTGTTCCCAATTTGATACAAATCCGTTCAGTGGGATCGATAATTGTCCCACGGGAGCATACGGGATAAAAATTATTCGGGATAAAAAGTATTCCATGTTTTAATACAGGTTTTGAACTATCTGGTTTCCAAATTTCATCCAAATCCGTTCAGTATGATCGATAATTGTCCCACGGGAACATACTATCGGGATAAAAAGTATGCCATGTTTTAATACAGGTTTGGAACTATCTGGTTTCCAAATTTAATCCAAATCCGTTCAGTATGATCGATAATTGTTCCACGGGAAAATACTATCGGGATAAAAAGTATCTCATATTTTAATACAGGTTTTGAACTATCTGTGTTCCAAATTTCATCCAAATCCATTCAGTAGGATCGATAATTGTCCCACGGGAGCATACGGGATAAAAAGTATTCGGGATAAAAAGTATCCCATGTTTTAATACAGGTTCTGAACTATCTGGTTTCCAAATTTCATCCAAATCCGTTCAGTATGATCGATAATTGTCCCACGGGAACATAGTATCGGGATGAAAAGTATCCCATGTTTTAATACAGGTTTTGAACTATCTGGTTTCCAAATTTCATCCAAATCCGTTCAGTAGGATCGATAATTGTCCCACGGGAACATACTATCGGGATAAAAATTATCCCATGTTATAATCCATGTTTTGAACTATCTGTGTTCCAAATTTCATCCAAATCCGTTCAGTAGGATCGATAATTGTCCCAAGGGAACATACGGGATAAAAAGTATCCCATGTTTTAATGCAGGTTTTGAACTATCTGTGTTCCCAATTTGATACAAATCCGTTCAGTGGGATCGATAATTGTCCCACGGGAGCATACGGGATAAAAATTATTCGGGATAAAAAGTATTCCATGTTTTAATACAGGTTTTGAACTATCTGGTTTCCAAATTTCATCCAAATCCGTTCAGTAGGATCGATAATTGTCCCACGGGAACATACTATCGGGATACAAAGTATCCCATGTTTTAATGCAGGTTTTGAACTATCTGTGTTCCCAATTTGATACAAATCCGTTCAGTGGGATCGATAATTGTCCCACGGGAGCATACGGGATAAAAATTATTCGGGATAAAAAGTATTCCATGTTTTAATACAGGTTTTGAACTATCTGGTTTCCAAATTTCATCCAAATCCGTTCAGTATGATCGATAATTGTCCCACGGGAACATACTATCGGGATAAAAAGTATGCCATGTTTTAATACAGGTTTGGAACTATCTGGTTTCCAAATTTAATCCAAATCCGTTCAGTATGATCGATAATTGTCCCACGGGAAAATACTATCGGGATAAAAAGTATCCCATATTTTAATACAGGTTTTGAACTATCTGTGTTCCAAATTTCATCCAAATCCATTCAGTAGGATCGATAATTGTCCCACGGGAGCATACGGGATCAAAAGTATTCGGGATAAAACGTATCCCATGTTTTAATACAGGTTCTGAACTATCTGGTTTCCAAATTTCATCCAAATCCGTTCAGTATGATCGATAATTGTCCCACGGGAACATAGTATCGGGATGAAAAGTATCCCATGTTTTAATGCAGGTTTTGAACTATCTGTGTTCCCAATTTGATACAAATCCGTTCAGTGGGATCGATAATTGTCCCACGGGAGCATACGGGATAAAAATTATTCGGGATAAAAAGTATTCCATGTTTTAATACAGGTTTTGAACTATCTGGTTTCCAAATTTCATCCAAATCCGTTCAGTATGATCGATAATTGTCCCACGGGAACATACTATCGGGATAAAAAGTATCCCATGTTTTAATACAGGTTTTGAACTATCGGGTTTCCAAATTTTATCCAAATCCGTTCAGTAGGATCGATAATTGTCCCACGGGAACATACTATCGGGATAAAAAGTATCCCATGTTTTAATACAGGTTTGGAACTATCTGGTTTCCAAATTTAATCCAAATCCGTTCAGTATGATCGATAATTGTCCCACGGGAAAATACTATCGGGATAAAAAGTATCCCATATTTTAATACAGGTTTTGAACTATCTGTGTTCCAAATTTCATCCAAATCCATTCAGTAGGATCGATAATTGTCCCACGGGAGCATACGGGATAAAAAGTATTCGGGATAAAACGTATCCCATGTTTTAATACAGGTTCTGAACTATCTGGTTTCCAAATTTCATCCAAATGCGTTCAGTATGATCGATAATTGTCCCACGGGAACATAGTATCGGGATGAAAAGTATCCCATGTTTTAATACAGGTTTTGAACTATCTGGTTTCCAAATTTCATCCAAATCCGTTCAGTAGGATCGATAATTGTCCCACGGGAACATACTATCGGGATAAAAATTATCCCATGTTACAATCCAGGTTTTGAACTATCTGTGTTCCAAATTTCATCCAAATCCGTTCTGTAGGATCGATAATTGTCCCACGGGAACATACTATCGGGATAAAAAGTTTTCGGGGTAAAAAGTATCCCATGTTTTAATACAGGTTTTGAACTATCTGGTTTGAAAATTTCATCCAAATCCTTTCAGTAGGATCGATAATTGTCCCACGGGAACATACTATCGGGATAAAAAGTATCCCATGTTATAATACAGGTTTTGAACTATTTGGTTTCCAAATTTCATCCAAATCCGTTCAGTATGATCGATAATTGTCCCACGGGAACATACTATCGGGATAAAAAGTTTTCGGGGTAAAAAGTATCCCATGTTTTAATACAGGTTTTGAACTATCTGGTTTCCAAATTTCATCCAAATCCTTTCAGTAGGATCGATAATTGTCCCACGGGAACATACTATCGGGATAAAAAGTATCCCATGTTATAATACAGGTTTTGAACTATTTGGTTTCCAAATTTCATCCAAATCCGTTCAGTATGATCGATAATTGTCCCACGGGAACATACTATCGGGATGAAAAGTATCCCATGTTTTAATGCAGGTTTTGAACTATCTGTGTTCCCAATTTGATACAAATCCGTTCAGTGGGATCGATAATTGTCCCACGGGAGCATACGGGATAAAAATTATTCGGGATAAAAAGTATTCCATGTTTTAATACAGGTTTTGAACTATCTGGTTTCCAAATTTCATCCAAATCCGTTCAGTATGATCGATAATTGTCCCACGGGAACATACTATCGGGATAAAAAGTATCCCATGTTTTAATACAGGTTTTGAACTATCGGGTTTCCAAATTTTATCCAAATCCGTTCAGTAGGATCGATAATTGTCCCACGGGAACATACTATCGGGATAAAAAGTATCCCATGTTTTAATACAGGTTTGGAACTATCTGGTTTCCAAATTTAATCCAAATCCGTTCAGTATGATCGATAATTGTCCCACGGGAAAATACTATCGGGATAAAAAGTATCCCATATTTTAATACAGGTTTTGAACTATCTGTGTTCCAAATTTCATCCAAATCCATTCAGTAGGATCGATAATTGTCCCACGGGAGCATACGGGATAAAAAGTATTCGGGATAAAACGTATCCCATGTTTTAATACAGGTTCTGAACTATCTGGTTTCCAAATTTCATCCAAATGCGTTCAGTATGATCGATAATTGTCCCACGGGAACATAGTATCGGGATGAAAAGTATCCCATGTTTTAATACAGGTTTTGAACTATCTGGTTTCCAAATTTCATCCAAATCCGTTCAGTAGGATCGATAATTGTCCCACGGGAACATACTATCGGGATAAAAATTATCCCATGTTACAATCCAGGTTTTGAACTATCTGTGTTCCAAATTTCATCCAAATCCGTTCTGTAGGATCGATAATTGTCCCACGGGAACATACTATCGGGATAAAAAGTTTTCGGGGTAAAAAGTATCCCATGTTTTAATACAGGTTTTGAACTATCTGGTTTGAAAATTTCATCCAAATCCTTTCAGTAGGATCGATAATTGTCCCACGGGAACATACTATCGGGATAAAAAGTATCCCATGTTATAATACAGGTTTTGAACTATTTGGTTTCCAAATTTCATCCAAATCCGTTCAGTATGATCGATAATTGTCCCACGGGAACATACTATCGGGATAAAAAGTTTTCGGGGTAAAAAGTATCCCATGTTTTAATACAGGTTTTGAACTATCTGGTTTCCAAATTTCATCCAAATCCTTTCAGTAGGATCGATAATTGTCCCACGGGAACATACTATCGGGATAAAAAGTATCCCATGTTATAATACAGGTTTTGAACTATTTGGTTTCCAAATTTCATCCAAATCCGTTCAGTATGATCGATAATTGTCCCACGGGAACATACTATCGGGATAAAAAGTATCCCATGTTATAATCCAGGTGTTGAACTATCTGTGTTCCAAATTTCATCGAAATCCGTTCAGTAGGATCGATATTTGTCCCATGGGAACATACTATCGGGATAAAAAGTTTTCGGGATTAAAAGTATCCCATGTTTTAATACAGGTTTTTAACTATCTGGTTTCCAAATTTCATCCAAATCCGTTCAGTATGATCGATAATTGTCCCACGGGAACATAGTATCGGGATGAAAAGTATCCCATGTTTTAATACAGGTTTTGAACTATCTGGTTTCCAAATTTCATCCAAATCCGTTCAGTAGGATCGATAATTGTCCCACGGGAACATACTATCGGGATAAAAATTATCCCATGTTATAATCCATGTTTTGAACTATCTGTGTTCCAAATTTCATCCAAATCCGTTCAGTAGGATCGATAATTGTCCCAAGGGAACATACGGGATAAAAAGTATCCCATGTTTTGATACAGGTTTTGAACTATCTGGTTTCCAAATTTCATCCAAATCCGTTCAGTAGGATCGATAATTGTCCCACGGGAACATACTATCGAGATACAAAGTATCCCATGTTTTAATGCAGGTTTTGAACTATCTGTGTTCCCAATTTGATACAAATCCGTTCAGTGGGATCGATAATTGTCCCACGGGAGCATACGGGATAAAAATTATTCGGGATAAAAAGTATTCCATGTTTTAATACAGGTTTTGAACTATCTGGTTTCCAAATTTCATCCAAATCCGTTCAGTATGATCGATAATTGTCCCACGGGAAAATACTATCGGGATAAAAAGTATCCCATATTTTAATACAGGTTTTGAACTATCTGTGTTCCAAATTTCATCCAAATCCATTCAGTAGGATCGATAATTGTCCCACGGGAGCATACGGGATAAAAAGTATTCGGGATAAAACGTATCCCATGTTTTAATACAGGTTCTGAACTATCTGGTTTCCAAATTTCATCCAAATCCGTTCAGTATGATCGATAATTGTCCCACGGGAACATAGTATCGGGATGAAAAGTATCCCATGTTTTAATGCAGGTTTTGAACTATCTGTGTTCCCAATTTGATACAAATCCATTCAGTGGGATCGATAATTGTCCCACGGGAGCATACGGGATAAAAATTATTCGGGATAAAAAGTATTCCATGTTTTAATACAGGTTTTGAACTATCTGGTTTCCAAATTTCATCCAAATCCGTTCAGTATGATCGATAATTGTCCCACGGGAACATACTATCGGGATAAAAAGTATCCCATGTTTTAATACAGGTTTTGAACTATCGGGTTTCCAAATTTTATCCAAATCCGTTCAGTAGGATCGATAATTGTCCCACGGGAACATACTATCGGGATAAAAAGTATCCCATGTTTTAATACAGGTTTGGAACTATCTGGTTTCCAAATTTAATCCAAATCCGTTCAGTATGATCGATAATTGTCCCACGGGAAAATACTATCGGGATAAAAAGTATCCCATATTTTAATACAGGTTTTGAACTATCTGTGTTCCAAATTTCATCCAAATCCATTCAGTAGGATCGATAATTGTCCCACGGGAGCATACGGGATAAAAAGTATTCGGGATAAAACGTATCCCATGTTTTAATACAGGTTCTGAACTATCTGGTTTCCAAATTTCATCCAAATCCGTTCAGTAGGATCGATAATTGTCCCACGGGAACATACTATCGAGATACAAAGTATCCCATGTTTTAATGCAGGTTTTGAACTATCTGTGTTCCCAATTTGATACAAATCCGTTCAGTGGGATCGATAATTGTCCCACGGGAGCATACGGGATAAAAATTATTCGGGATAAAAAGTATTCCATGTTTTAATACAGGTTTTGAACTATCTGGTTTCCAAATTTCATCCAAATCCGTTCAGTATGATCGATAATTGTCCCACGGGAACATACTATCGGGATAAAAAGTATCCCATGTTTTAATACAGGTTTTGAACTATCGGGTTTCCAAATTTTATCCAAATCCGTTCAGTAGGATCGATAATTGTCCCACGGGAACATACTATCGGGATAAAAAGTATCCCATGTTTTAATACAGGTTTGGAACTATCTGGTTTCCAAATTTAATCCAAATCCGTTCAGTATGATCGATAATTGTCCCACGGGAAAATACTATCGGGATAAAAAGTATCCCATATTTTAATACAGGTTTTGAACTATCTGTGTTCCAAATTTCATCCAAATCCATTCAGTAGGATCGATAATTGTCCCACGGGAGCATACGGGATAAAAAGTATTCGGGATAAAACGTATCCCATGTTTTAATACAGGTTCTGAACTATCTGGTTTCCAAATTTCATCCAAATCCGTTCAGTATGATCGATAATTGTCCCACGGGAACATAGTATCGGGATGAAAAGTATCCCATGTTTTAATGCAGGTTTTGAACTATCTGTGTTCCCAATTTGATACAAATCCGTTCAGTGGGATCGATAATTGTCCCACGGGAGCATACGGGATAAAAATTATTCGGGATAAAAAGTATTCCATGTTTTAATACAGGTTTTGAACTATCTGGTTTCCAAATTTCATCCAAATCCGTTCAGTATGATCGATAATTGTCCCACGGGAACATACTATCGGGATAAAAAGTATCCCATGTTTTAATACAGGTTTTGAACTATCGGGTTTCCAAATTTTATCCAAATCCGTTCAGTAGGATCGATAATTGTCCCACGGGAACATACTATCGGGATAAAAAGTATCCCATGTTTTAATACAGGTTTGGAACTATCTGGTTTCCAAATTTAATCCAAATCCGTTCAGTATGATCGATAATTGTCCCACGGGAAAATACTATCGGGATAAAAAGTATCCCATATTTTAATACAGGTTTTGAACTATCTGTGTTCCAAATTTCATCCAAATCCATTCAGTAGGATCGATAATTGTCCCACGGGAGCATACGGGATAAAAAGTATTCGGGATAAAACGTATCCCATGTTTTAATACAGGTTCTGAACTATCTGGTTTCCAAATTTCATCCAAATCCGTTCAGTATGATCGATAATTGTCCCACGGGAACATAGTATCGGGATGAAAAGTATCCCATGTTTTAATACAGGTTTTGAACTATCTGGTTTCCAAATTTCATCCAAATCCGTTCAGTAGGATCGATTATTGTCCCACGGGAACATACTATCGGGATAAAAATTATCCCATGTTACAATCCAGGTTTTGAACTATCTGTGTTCCAAATTTCATCCAAATCCGTTCAGTATGATCGATAATTGTCCCACGGGAACATACTATCGGGATAAAAAGTTTTCGGGGTAAAAAGTATCCCATGTTTTAATACAGGTTTTGAACTATCTGGTTTGAAAATTTCATCCAAATCCTTTCAGTAGGATCGATAATTGTCCCACGGGAACATACTATCGGGATAAAAAGTATCCCATGTTATAATACAGGTTTTGAACTATCTGGTTTCCAAATTTCATCCAAATCCGTTCAGTAGGATCGATAATTGTCCCACGGGAACATACTATCGGGATAAAAAGTATCCCATGTTATAATCCAGGTTTTGAACTATCTGTGTTCCAAATTTCATCCAAATCCGTTTAGTAGGATCGATAATTGTCCCACGGGAACATACTATCGGGATAAAAAGTTTTCGGGATAAAAAGTATCCCATGTTTTAATACAGGTTTTTAACTATCTGGTTTCCAAATTTCATCCAAATCCGTTCAGTAGGATCGATAATTGTCCCACGGGAACATACTATCGGGATAAAAAGTATCCTATATGTTAATCCAAGTTAAAAACTATCTGTGTTCCAAATTTCATCCAAATCCGTTCAGTAGTTTTTGCGTGAAGGAGTAACAAACATACATACATACATACATTCATACATACATACATACATACATACATACATCCACACTCACAAACTTTCGCATTTATAATATTAGTAGGACTACCTGAGCCCGCTACTTCGTCCGCGTGGAATTTAACTTAACAAAAATTTAATTAAAAAAAAAATCCTTCAGTTCGCAGAGTTTACGAAAAGTTAATAATTATGTTAATAAATAATGAAGTTAAGGCTAAAGCGCCCATCTAGCCCGCGAAGTTCAAATTTTTTGAGTTCTTTTAGAATTTTTTCAAAATCTGACAATAAAAAAGACAAATTTTGTAATTCGCGAAAAAGACCGTGTGCAGTGCATTTATTAATATATCCAACTTACTCTAAAACATTTCAAGAACGACAGCTATCCAGATAATCTGGCAATTTTTGTATATTTAGTGATTTACTAGTATCATATCCACCGTGATAATATTTAGAGTAAAATAAATGTATTAATAAATGCACTGCACACGGTCTTTTTCGCGAATTACAAAATTTGTCTTTTATTATTGTCAGATTTTGAAAAATTTCTAAAGGAACTCAAAAAATTTGGACTTCGCGGGCTAGATAGGCGCCTTCACCTTAATAAAGAAATATCTATGCTAAGTTTAATCTCATTTTTCTTTATATACTTATCAGAAAAGCCCGCTCCCGCGTTCTGAGCCCGCACGACAGGCACCATTTGTTTTTTTCTTTTGATTTTCTAAAATAAAAGTAGCCTAAGTTACTCCTTATAACATCAGCTATCTGACAGTGAAAGTCTCGTCAAAATCCGTCAGCGCCTTTTCGGAGATTACCCGAAACAAACATACAGACCGACAGACAGACAAACATTTTTGAAATCGCGTTTTTGCTATAGGTATCGTATGTATTTTCATATGCAATTAGTGAAAAGGTTTTATTTTGATATTATAAACAGACACTCCAATTTGATTTATCTGTATAGATTGTTACACACTGAATTATCAATGTCGAGCAATGTCTTTCGTGTTGCAAGCATCTACAAGCTACGGTAACCGCTTAACTTGAAGCATTAAGCAATGTCAGCCCACTCTAACATGGCGCCGCCCTGTAGGCAAAAAAGCCTGTATTCCCTCTTAACATGAGAAGGAAAGGATATAAATAAGAGATTTTTGAAAAAAAAAATCAACCAATCCAAAATATTAAACCCAGAAGAGTGGGTACCGATTTATGCGAATTAAATATTCCACATTCTTGATAACCGGCTGAAGCGTGCTTAAAGCGCTGAAAACAGCCGCTGAAAGCGGTTGTCGGCCGGCCGGAGCGATAATACCCAATAATCCGGCATAATCCGTCGTATATTTTTTGATACGATCGGCTTGGGGTAGCGTATCTCGACATTCCGGCTGTTTATTGGGACTGGTACCACCACACACCCCACCACTGTTACTCCTGTAAGCCAGGATCGACACTGGCTCCTCCTATTCTTTCTTTAGATGATATTCGTGCACGTTCCAAGTCAGGTTAGCTTTTCAGCGCGACTCGTCGACGGTCAAACCTCGGCGTCATCATTGTACACCATTGTTTTTTTTTTTTTTTGAGAGTGGTTAATTTTAATTTGTAACACGATAGGCGGTGGTACTCAGTCTATCTTGGCTTTGAAATGTCAAATAAAGACGAGTTGCTATACATTTTTGTTTTTATGCATTTCAAATGTATGGAAATTTTCAAAGTAGTACGCCACCAGCTGGTAATGATCCCCAAAGTAGTAAAAATACGACTTCACAGCGTTCAAGAACTATCTATAGAGAAATAGCTATCACCTCCGAGCGCCTTCTGCCCCAAGTGTCGCAATATTTCGGAGTTTATTTTTCGCGCCGGTCAATAACGTTTTTTACAAGAATCGATACTAAAACAGATAGTCGTTGACAGTATCCATCTATGAAACCCTATTATCGTTGACGTGTTACTAAACGTAGCAAATAAACAACCAATGGCCGCTCGCGTCTTATACCCACCAGTAGGGGAACGCGACACTTGGAGCATTCAAATCTTATACACCGACGAAGGTGCCTGTGAAACTCTAGGTTGTGGTCTATCCAGTTTACTCAAATATATATAAATATTTATAAAAGATTACCTTTGACACTTCGAGAGAATATGCTTAGTAAGTGCTTGTCGATAACTCCTTGACTCAAACTAATAGCGAAACTACGTTAATATTGATTACCAAAATGTTGTTAATACAGAGTCTAGAACAAAAGAGACAGTAGCGCAGTACCTGTTGATAGCGTAGTATAGCGTAATTTAGCGTAGTACGCACACGGTTGATCAACATTGGCTGTAAAACGCGTCGGTACATTACGCAGTTTATCTTGGGGTTGGTATAAATTTACGAGCTGTGGCGGTTGATTTTACCGCTGAAAAACAAGAGAAAAACACAGGTTTATGGCTAGCCGTACCTGAAAGAAAAATATATCGTTATTATTTTCACATAACATCGTTTGAAATTCCTGTTTTTTTTCATTAACGTACTAACTTGTAAGTGAACTGAGTTTGATGGCAAATACATTTTTATTTTATTTTTTATCAATAATTATCAAGGGGTTTCCTATTATGTTAAATTTATGATATGAGTAACTTAGCCAAATTGAAATAGTTTTACGAAATCGTGATAAGCATCTTGCAAAATGATTTTTTCAAATCGCGATTGTGTAACGGTCCAAAGTTATGAGATTAAAACGAGCCAAGACCAACTGTGAATGTTTTCAGGACTGTCTGAGAAAGTTTTCTCTCATTATCTAACAATATTATTATCTCAATGAAATGGCCTAAAAGCCTAGATAAAAAGATACTCACAGGTACTTTATAAAGCGACTTGGCGGAGACACTACCGTGCCCCGACATTACATTAACGATTGTAATGCCATTTTAGGGATTTTTACCTTGTACCACGCGGTAATGGGTTGCGAACCTTCCATTATGATAATTAAAAGCTTTATTAACTGCTTATGAAACAATTTAATTTAAACTGAGTGTTATTTTTATTAGATTCTCACAAATCGAACCTATTTTCGAAAGAAATCCGCCAACCCGCACTAAGCCAGCGTGGTGGATTACGGCCTGAATCCCCCTCGTAGTGAGGGGAGGCCCGTGCCCAGGAGTGCGACGGCAAACGGGGCTTAGTAATTATCTTTATTATAAAACAATAGGCATTATATTTACGTGACGACCACTGTAATAGCAACCTAGTGCCGGCGCCGGAGTCCGATCCCGCTTACACGCTCGCTCTTTCAACCCTATTAAAAATAAATAGATCATTTCTTTTATTGCAGACAACTTCATGATTTCTAATTGATATTCTTGCGAAAAAAGAACAAACACTATGACTTTATCAAACTTCAATAGTGAATATCTATGTAATTAATAAATGTAAAAAAAAAAAAAAATTAATGTGTCCATAATAATATATACTTCGACGTAAAATAAAAATATAAGAAATTCGATATTAGTCAAGCAACGTATATTAACGAACATCGACCTGTCTCCCCATCCTCCTCGTAGGTGGCATCTAGCGTGGGTGTCCCAATTTTTTCCCATTAAAATATCTCAGAGCTTAAATAAATGTATTTGAAGTCGCAAGACGATCGTCTATCGCATTGAGATGCTTATACGAGTATCTTGGAATCGAGTTTGAATGTCAAAAAGTAGGAGTAATGTTATTAAAATGCTCGGAATGCGAAATAGAATATTATTTGTGTTGTTATTTTTAATTTCTATTTTGTGTAGCGTGAATGAATTTGATCTTTAATAGATCTTGAATTGGATACTTGAGTGGGCGCGAGGATTTATCTAAAAATGAAAAACTAGTTTGCACTATCAATCATTTTTTTTAAGATTTTACTCAAAGATCATACTAGTCAAAGCCAACAATTTACTGTGATTGACCTTTTAGAAATTTCTAAAATTATTAACTTTATGAGAGTTTATTTTACTCTTTGATCGAAGGAGGTGGGAGGGACTTAGGGCAGACTATAGAGATGAAGAAAAAAAAGACAAGGTAGAATTTTTCCTGCTATGCCGGCTCTCCCACTGATCATACAAAACGCCGCTGTAATAGCTATTTCACGCCAATATTCTACGAGAGGGAGGTATACCCCATTCGAGCAAGCCCGTGTAAGAGCTATAGCCTGGTAGCCAGCCCGTTTATGAGCTGTAGTCAGGTGGCTACAGCTTGGCTCTACCATCGTTAAATAAAGAGTTTCCTTCGCAAATTACACGCTACTGTTATTCAAACAATGATTAGGCCTCTCTTTGAGTTATGAATTTTCATTGGGCCTTATTAAAGCCAACAGACAACTTTTTACGCTCAGACTTTGTTTATAAAATCGTGAATTAGAACAGAAAATACTCGGGCGGGTTGTCATTAGAGCCACGAAAGAAGCGATTATGGGAGGGATATTAAGGTGAAGGCGCCTGTCTAGCCCGCGAAGTTCAAATTTTTTGAGTTCTTTTAGAAATTTTTCAAAATCTGGCAATAATAAAATACAAATTTTGTAATTCGCGAAAAAGACCGTGTGCAGTGCATTTATTAATACATTTATTTTACTCTAAATATTATCACGGTGGATATGATACTAGTAAATCACTAAATATACAAAAATTGCCAGATTATCTGGATAGCTGTCGTTCTTGAAATGTTTTAGAGTAAGTTGGATATATTAATAAATGCACTGCACACGGTCTTTTTCGCGAATTACAAAATTTGTCTTTTATTATTGTCAGATTTTGAAAAATGTCAAAAAGAACTCAAAGAATTTGAACTTCGCGGGCTAGATAGGCGCTTTAGCCTTAAGGTATTATTTTATTTACAGCTTTGTGGAATTTATGGGTTCTATAAATAACATCAGACGTTTGATAAAGGGACACTTATTTATAAGTTTATTTTAATATCAAGCTCTCTCTTGACTTGCATCCAGACAAGTATCCGTCTTGTTGGGATCTTGTTTTCTTTGTCAATTACTTGGCGCAGTGGTTCGAGCGTAGGCCGCTCGGCTCACTACACCGGATGGTTGCGGGTTCGATTTCCGTCAGGGTGAATTTCAGGAATGGCCTCTTCGTAATTTGCCCTGTTCTGGAAGTCACTGGGATTGACCCCAATCCATTGTATGGTACCCATAGTACAGTTGGTGTGTTCGTCTACACCTGCCACTACATCCTACTTATCTTTATGTTCCAATGGCCACCAGTAACTTAAACTACACAATTTTTCAATCTACAGTCGTCTACGGACTTCCTAATTTTTGATACTTCAAGCCTATCTTCTTCTTCTTTCTTTAAAAATTTGGCCCGTATTTCGCCAGTGTCAAGTAACAAATAGCAATACAATACAAAAGTATGACCGTCCACTTTGGAAAACCAAAGTGGAGGCCATCCAAGCCTATGCTTGCGCTTCTATTAAAGTCAAAGTCAAATCGTTGATTTTGGCCTGCGAGGGCATTAGGAATAAGCGGGAGAAGACAAGACAACAATTATTTATTACAGGCCTATTGTATTACTAGGATTATAGAATTAGACTAATTACATTTGCTTAGTTTGGGATCCACAGCAATACGTCCTTGTTATTGTGATTTATTTACTTATTAGCAATATACCTCTTGTACCTACTATTTCAAATCGTGTACTTACGTTAAACTATTGTTTTATAATAAATTTATTCTTCTTCTTCTTCTTATTTATTTAGTCTCCCGCTTTGCAACAGTAGGAAGTGGGTAATTTTCTTCCAACTCCTACATCTCAATCTTTATCTATACAAATAAATAAAATTGGAGTGTCTGTTTGTAATATCAAAATAACACCTTTTCACTAAATGCATATGAAAGTATATACGACACCTATAACAAAAACGCGATTTAAAAAAAAATTGTCTGTCTGTCTGTCTGTCTGTGTGTTTGTTCCGGGTAATCTCCGAAACGGCTGGACCGATTTTGACGGGACTTTCACTGGCAGATAGTTGATGTTTTAAGGAGTAACTTAGGCTACTTTAATTTTAGAAAAACAATTAGGGTTCTTCGTAAAAAAATAAAAACACTTGAAATCAAAGAGTATCTCCGAAACGGCTGGACCGATTTTGACGGGACTTTCACTGGTAGATAGCTGTTGTTATAAGCAGTAACTTAGGCTACATTTATTTTATAAAAAACAAAATTTAAAAAATGGGTCCTGTCGCGCGGGCTCAGAACGCGGGAGCGGGCTTTTTTGTTAAGATAAATTCCACGCGGACGAAGTCGCGGGCTCAGCTAGTTTTGATTAAATTCGTACGGGTCCAAGACAAGGTTTTCCATGGGCTCATCGAGGGTTAAACCTCGGCTTCATCATTGTCGATCCTGGTTTACAGGAGTAACAGTGGTGGGAATGTGTGGGGGGATTACTCTTATTTTAACAGGTCTCAATAACCTCCAGCTTCTTGCAACGCGTGTGGTCATCATCAGTCCATCCTGTGGAGGCTATCTCACTCATCACCAGGCTCGCGATGCCGTTCTCGAACCTTTTAGAACTTACTTGCTCCATCTTATACGCTCCTTTTAAACCGCTCTTTCAATGGCCACACATTCGGAAACGAGGAACGATGAGTGCAAAAAGTTTTAATGAACAAAGGATGATAGCGAGGCACTGGAACGGGCTTGCAGTAGCGCTGAATCACGCTGCAGACTGCGACTCGCACGCTCGGCGTCTTTAGCGTGTCTGCTGGTAATTAAACCATCACAAGAGTACAATAAGCAGTGATATGCGATTGGTTAAGCACGCGGCTTGCGGGCACCAGGGCCCTAACCACGCTAGCTACTCAAATCGTAATAGAAAAGCAAACGCTTGCGATTGCAAACGATTGTGGGAGAGTCCAGCTGTAGCCACCTAACTATAGCTCATACACAGGCTCCTCGAGCCACGGTACACAGTACACAGAAAATATTCGTAAATTAGTTATTATAGCCGCGTCTTCTACGGTAAGTGAGAGAGTCGAAGGACCAACCCCCCCAGCCTTCCCTTCCCTATGTCTTACTTCCCTTCAGGGTGGCAACGTGCGAGTAATGCCTTTAGTATTGAAAAGCATCTATAGGCTAACCTTAACTGCTTAACATAAGGCGGGTCATACGCTTGTTTACCGACTTTTAGTTCTAAAAAATCCTACTAATATTATAAATGCGAAAGTTTGTGAGTGTGAATGTATGTATGTATGTATGTATGTATGTTTGTTACTCCTTCACGCAAAAACTACTGAACGGATTTGGATGAAATTTGGAACACAGATAGATTATAACCGGGATTAACATATAGGATACTTTTTAACCCAATAATCCAATACTACGCGGATGAAGTCGCGGGGCACAGCTAGTAAATATATAATAACAGGGTCACATACATAGGTCACTCGTACATAACAATAACATAATTTTTTCAAAAAATTTAAGCCTATTGAAAAAATAAAATGCATTATATGAAAATATGTTACAATTCCGTTCCAAAATCAAAATATTTTGTAGCAGTATTTGGCACCCTACCATTAGACCCGGACAAGAATAACCTTTAAAATGTAACACATTATATTTTCCGGCTATTTTCAGCTGCCCGATAAAATGTGCGCGACCCTCGCGTTTATCCGGACTTTTACAACTTTAGCAACCCTAGCTGGGACTTTTATAACGGGCGGTGTGGTGACTCGGCTCTAAACTTATCCGCCCCGGGACATTTTATAACACGGGACAACCCTAGCTAAAATATACCTTCAATTAAATATGGTAATTAGTCACTTTGCAAGTTTGCGGTTGCGGTTACCAATCCTTTTAGGGTTGCCACCCAATGGATTTGACGGAGGCGTAAAAAAGTATTGTTGGCTCTATTTAAAATCAAATCTGATATCTATACATCTATATAAATAAATAAAATTTGAGTGTCTGTTTGTAATATCAAAATAACACCTTTTCACTACATGCATATGAAAGTACATACGACACCTACAACAAAAAAGCGATTTAATTTTTTTTTGTCTGCCTGTCTGTCTGTGTGTTTGTTCCGGGTAATCTCCGAAACGGCTGGATCGATTTTGACGGGCCTTTCACTGGCAGATAGCTGATGTTATAACTAGCAACTTTGGCTACTTTTATTTGGGAAAAACAAAAAAATTACAAATGGGTCCTGTCGCGCGGGCTCAGAACGCGGGAGCGGTTAAGTTAAATTCCACGCGGACTAAGTCGCGGGCTCAGCTAGTCAGAACATAAAATAAAAGGCAGTTTCTTGTATTCCTTATGTTTTGGCCAATGCTTACATCATGCATCTCATGAGTAGTGTATCACCTACTTAATCTTAAAAGTGACTCCATATACAGGTTATAAGACACGTAGAGTCGCTAGCGCCTATGTAAACGATTTGAACACACGAGAAAATAACAACGTGCCGAACACGAAGATAACAAAAATAACGACAGCAAATTATATTTTATAGTCTCTAGAATAGAATTTTGTATTTTCACTACGCATTTAATTAAACTACGTAATTACAGCAAATAGGTTATTTATGATTACGAGCATGACCCAAAACTTAGCTGTGACGAAACCTTTGCATAATAAATAAATATCGCCAGACGAACACACCGACTGTATGGTCCCAAACTAAGCAACGCTTGTACTATGGATACTGTACTGACTGGGGGCTATCCCAGTGACACCCAGGTCTGGACACCCGGTGGGATCGATCCCGCAACCACCATGTGCAGTGAGTCGAGCGGCCTGCGCTCGACTCACTGCACCAAGCGGTCGTCAAAACAATAAAATAATATTAAGAACTAGCTGAGCCCGCGACTTCGTCCGCGTGGAATCCAACTTAACAAAAAAGCCCGCTCCCGCGTTCTGAGCCCGCGCGACAGAACCCATTTTTTCATTTTTTTAAATTTTGTTTTTCTAAAATAAAAGTAGCCTAAGTTACTCCCTATTACACCAGCTATCTGCCAGTGAAAGTCCCGTCAAAATCGGTCCAGCCGTTTCGGAGATTACCCGGAACAAACACACAGACAGACAGACAATTTTTTTTTAAATCGCGTTTTTGCTGTAGTTGTCGTATGTACTTTCATATGCATTTAGTGAAAAGGTGTTATTTTGATATTACAAACAGACACTCCAATTTTATTTATTTGTATAGATAGAGTCTAGGGACAAGTGTCTCCACCTATCGTGTAAAGTCATGGTATCGCGGCCACAGACTCTTACAACTCTGTAATCGTAACTGACCTTTTCGTTCGTAAATGATTCCTGTAATTACCTACCAAAACTTACGCAATCAAAGCTACTTTGATAGTTGAAGTTTGGATCCGTTTGTCTTGGTACTTGCTCGCTGATGATTTGTCTTTGGTATTCAATTTAGATCTGTCATCTACCCACGATATGTGTGATTGATTAAACTTTTATTGGAGTTTCTCTTAATTATATTATGTTCTAGTTTCTGCCTGCGACTTCGTCCGCGTAGACTTAAGTAAAGTATTCTATGTGTTAATCTAGGTTATAAACTATATGTGTTCCAAATTTCATCCAAATCCGTTCAGTAGTTTTTGCGTGAAAGAGTAACAAACATACATCCACACTCACAAACTTTCGCTTTTGTATTAGTAGGAAGTAGGATTATGTACAAGATCGTATTGTAATGTTTATTATATTATGGTACAAATAAAAATAATATAATTGACGATATATTAATCACAATTACGTACTTACTTACCTATAAATATTCTTCCTCAAAATAATTTACATCTACATCTTCCTTAAATTATTTCCCAGAATGTTAATTATTATTCCGCTTTATTTATAGCTCAAGTATTCTAAAAATAATTAATGTTGATACTGGCATAAATAAAATTCAGATTGCGTGGCGACACGAAAATAAAAACCGACTAAGTGCGTGTCCAGCATCGCGTAATGTAAGGTTCCGTAGCTATTTCAATAACGAAAACTTACTTTTGGCTAGCTAGAATTTTTGGTTGGGTATAAAAATTCACAACTTAAACGACATACCTAGTAGGTATTTTCTTGGGCCATTATGACTGGTTAGAATTTACTTTTACATTGTTCATCTTTAGATGGTAAAAATATAGCAAACGACTGATCACAAAAAATCTACTTTCAATTATGTACCTCTAAAACAGTAAAAGCATGGCACTGTGACAAACTGGAACCGACGGACGGATTGTATGATCTCATAAGGATTCCTCGTAAGTACTATGGAACACTAAAAATGATAATAAATAAAGGATTCTCCGACGCGGTCATTTGTTTTGTAGCAATTATAAAAGGCATAAGCTGTGCTCAGGCCAGATTTCCCACGAGGGTAGATAAGTTATTAAGTAATCTTTTTGGTTGATTTAAATCAATCTGTCTTCTCTCAATCTTCATAACAAATATTATTTACACAATTCAAAATTATATACACAGGTAAATACTAGCGATTGATTTGACCTCGTCGTTTTTTATACGTAACTAAACCCACGCTTCTCTGTGGCTTCTGTGCCTCATAATCATTAATTTCCCGTTTCTGTGGGAATAAAACATAAATAAAAACACTCCTATACACTGGGCATGTTTCCAATTTTGTGTACACAAACATACGGAAGCTGAAACTTTATTAATAAATATTGAAATTGCTAAATAAGGTAATATAATTATTAGACAACGCTTACAACAATATTTTCTTAGTCTTGCTGAGATCGAATCCAAAACATCTCGGTTACGAGGGCATTAAACATTAAATTTTAAATCTTAACTGTGCAAGCCAAGTTTATTTTTAGTTCTAAAGTTAGAGCCAGTAAAAGTTGAATCAACGTAACTATATATCATAACTAGCGGCCCGCCCCGGCTTCGCACGGGTACATTGCGGTTACATTATTCGAGTTTTAGTTATCCCTAATTTTTTTGAAAATATATTATAGCCTATGTCACCCGGGGATAGTGTAGCTTCCCAACAGTGAAAGAATTTTTCAAATCGGTTCAGTAGTTTCGGAGCCTATTCATTACAATCAAACAAACAAAGTTTTCCTCTTTATAATATTAGTATGATGGAATATGTATGTCTAGTACTTCAACGAAGTTAGGTAGTCCGTTCAGCAATGGCCAGCGGGAATTTGGAAATAAATTAAACAAATATCGCCAGGCTGACACACCAACTTGCTGTGTTATGCTTATGGGTACCATACAATGGACTGGGGGCGATCCCAATGACACCGAGACCTCGGCAAATTACGAAAAGGCCTCCGAAAGGAACCCGCAATCATCATGTACAGTGAGTCGAGCGGCCTATGCTCGAAACACTGCGCCAAGAGTCGTCAAAAAAAACTGAATATTTAATGAAAAACAAAATCCCTTTTCATGTGTCGCCATTTAAATTTAACATTCGCCGTAATCCCGATGTGGAATGCCGTAACAACGTTTACAGCCGTTATTAGGGTTCAGTGAGATAAGTAATAAACCCTTCCAATGTCTCGTCATATCTTTAATAATGAAAGTTTACAGTCCCTCCGATGTGTTCAGCCATTTACGAGTATGACGCGCACACATAAAATGACGTAATATATTTATAGCAAATAGGAAACAAATACAATATAATTATATAATACAATATGTTATTGTAAATAAATACCGTTGCTATGGCGACAATGAAGTAGTGATATGTGTAATTGATGTTTAACTGATGTTATATACATCATATGTTATTACTTGATAGGCATTCAATATGTTGTGACTTGTTTATTGACGTCATCGTTCTACGAGCCATAGAAGAGATAGTTACCAATGTCAATGCCGTAATAGTTCTGTTTTCCTCGCTAGTACTTGCGTTTTATTATCTAGCATTTAATTAGCCTATAAAAGTCATGACATTGGAAGTTTTGATGTCACACACATAACAATGGTATCAGCGAACAAAATAATGAAAAGATAATTTATTTAACAACGGAACGTAATTCAATATCAATAAAATTATCGATATATAATTTAAGCACCCAAAGTGAACCATCATTTCGGTGCTAATTGGGACAGTCTTAGTAGTAACTTATGATAGACACTCTTGCAATTTTTATTTGACAGGTGTTGAGGCGTCCGCAATTTCAAACACCATTTAGAATGGAGGTTGCCCTTCTATTGTCATATACGGAACCATTTTATTGTTTCTAAGTCTCGCCCTTGATATTTTAAACACCTATGTCCCTTTATAACGTGTAAACAGTCGCAGGGCTGGAGTCAGAGCTCGGTTTTAATATTCACGAAGTCCAGCTCTAACTTCTGACTGATTGTGGAATCCCAACCCTGCGAAATTCCCAGATTGTTGGGGACCGAATTTGTAATTGTTTCTATTTACATCTATTTATTTGTTCAACAGACTGTTGCAAAACCAATTGAAAAACGTTATTATTACTTTGAATATAATTTATAGAAAAACTTAGCAAAATATGCGCCTTTACCGGAGGAGCTGCGATGTTTCTCGTATGTTTGTAGACCATAAGGAGTGTCGATACGCCATGAAATCGCTTGAAACTTTGGAACAAATGGGTGTATAATGTCTAGAAAGACATTCGTTTTTATTTCATCAAATTTGGTAAAGTTGTTTTGAGGTTAAATGCATTGCAAATTGGGCTATTTCTTTCTCATTCTATTGGACATAACGAAATAATTTAAACACTGTATTTTTTTTCCTTTTTAAAATAAATATTATGGTGAACTCTAAAGAAAATTATGCATATCCCTATTTTGGCTTTTGAAATTATTTGTGAAAAATTATAGTCAAATTAAATATTTATGAAAGAACAAATTACAAAAATCTTAGCTCACGTAAATGGCTTTCTGAAATTCCACAACGAAATATGGCTTTAACAAGTCATAATGAGCTTACTTACCAACCGATTTTATTCACAAACCCAAGCAAAACTGAAATAAAATCACAACACAAGCAACACTATCGATTTTCCTTTGATTCCAATGCTATTATTTCGTCAACCCGCCTATAAACCGTTGTATCCTTACCTACGCCGTTTTCCCCGACAAAAGAAAATCTAAAACACGTTTTCTTTCGCAGGTAACAATGGGAATCAACACTCCGGAATCACGCGCGAACACTTCTTCAGCAAAGCCGAATACTTAAGGAAAATGTGAAACATGAATGTTGAAATCTTTCTAGAAGGGAACAACTATACTCTCAACATAACAGACCTATCAACATCAATGTATCTCACGGATTTGTATGTGAACAAAACACTTGAAGTGAACGAAAGCACTAACGATTTGGTGTACTCAAATCAGTTTGAGGACGACCCGTTAATAGTGTTCTTAGTCATACTAAAATGTTTGATTATGCTATTCATTATATTAGCGGCGATCTTCGGGAACTTATTGGTGATAGTTTCAGTGATGAGACACAGGAAATTGAGAGTGATAACGAATTACTTCGTGGTCTCGTTAGCTTTAGCGGATATGCTAGTGGCTATATGGGCGATGTGCTTCAACTTCAGCGTGGAGATAACCAATGGGGAATGGCTGTTTGGCTACTTCATGTGTGACGTCTGGAACTCCTTAGACGTGTACTTTTCATCAGCATCGATCCTCCACTTATGCTGCATCAGTGTTGATAGATATTACGCTATAGTTCAACCTTTGGACTACCCTTTGATAATGACTACGGCAAAACTTGGGATTATGTTGGCTGTGGTCTGGTGCAGTCCAGCTTTAGTATCCTTCCTCCCGATATTCATGGGCTGGTACACTACTGAGGACCATCTGAGCTTCAGGAAGCGGTTCCCGAAGGTGTGCAGCTTCACCGTGAACAGGGTGTACGCGGTGGTGTCCAGCAGTGTCAGCTTCTGGATTCCTGGTGTCATTATGCTGTATATGTACTACAGGATATATGTGGAGGCTGATAGGCAAGAGAGGATGTTGTACAGGTATGTTTTTTTATTTGAGTAGTTATTTTGTATTTTTTGTACATATTTATGTATTTATCTGAGAAATTTCCGTTTTTTACCCAAAAAAAACCTCATTTGTTTACTTTTTAGGGTTCCGTACTTCAAAAGGAAAAAAAGAAACCCTTATATATATACATAGGATCACTTTGTTATCCGTCTGTCTGTCTGTCAATTCCCTTTTTCTCATAAATGATAGAATTATCAATTTAAACTTAATATCGATAAATTAACCGTTATATAGTTAAGTATATTGTATTTAACAAAGAGGGATCCGGCCAATAATCCACCACCCTGGCCCAGTGCAGATTGGTACACGACTTTCAAAAAACATGCAGGCTTCGTCGCCAGGTTGTTTTTCACCGGTCAGATAGAGATCATCTTTGGTGGACATTTTTGGTACTTTTTGTTTATGCGAAATACTCATTGTAGCTTAGCTAAGGTACTTAAGTTAACAACTTAAACATACCACGTGCCACAAGGTTAATCTTCAACAACTGCGCATGTTCTTATATCTTTTGTAAACCCAGACACATTCAAAGGGAATCTTTTCAGACATTGTATACAAAGTGCTGGAACATTTTTACAAAGGACTATTTTGTAGTGCCACGGGCTCTTAGAGTACTTATATTCTTTTAAAATACTACATAAGCCAAGCTTTGTGTAACACAGGGTGTTTTAAAAGTGCTAAATAATAGTAGCGTAGTAATAATAGTTTAAAAGTATGTAACTTACATGTAAATTTGCGCAGTGATAGCCGATTGGTTAAGCACGCGTCTTGCGGGCACCAGGTCTTGGGTTAAAACTCCGGCTCGCACCTCTGGATTTTTCGGAATCTATGTGCGAATCATAATTTCTATACCATTGTCACTTGCTTCTAGTGAAGGAAAACATCGTGAGGAAATCTGCATGTCTTAGAAGATCTAACCAATAAAGACATGTGAAATCCGCCAACCCGGACTGGGCCAGCGTGGATTACGGCCTGAATCCGACACGAGGGGTGTTGAGGGGAGGCCTGTGCCCAGGAGTGGGACGTCAAAAGGGCTAAATATTGTTTTTTTTTATTATTATTACAGTAGTAATAAATATTATAGCAACATTATATATTGTAACATTTAAAAAATACTCAAACAATAGAAAGGCGGCTAACATTGCTTCTTTAGGGCGATCTTCTATGATTCTTCTTCTCCTACCCTGGTCGAGCCAGCCTGTATGTGAGCTGCAGTACCTAGGAAGATTTAAATCATTCTAGTGCAGTAGACATTAAGTATACAGTATTGTAGAGTAATTAAACAATATTTTGCTTTGCGGCAAAACATTAAAAAGAAATCAAAAGTAATGAATTGTCAGTGGAATGAGAAATTAAGAATTCATTCGCGGTTTGCCATTTTGACGTGCCCAGCGACTTGTTCCAGCCAGACAGACGGCTGTTCCGAAATAAAATTTGCAATGATTAATAATTTGTTATATACTTTATAGTATATAATTTATAGTTTTTTTTTATAGTATTTATGTAAGCAAATATTTTTTTTTTATTCGCCTTGATCACTGCAAACTCATTATTTTTTTATTAGATGGGTATAAATTATTTAATGTGAGAATCGCATTTCCAACAAAGAATATGATTTGCTGAACGGTTAAGGAAAATATGAGGAAATCTACATGTCTTTATACGTGCGAAGTTCGCCAACCCGCATTGGGGCAGCCGTTGTGGAGTATAGACCGCATCCCCCTCGCATTAAAGATCAATATAGCCATTGGCAATAAGTGTGTCCCGATTGGCGGTGTGGCGATACCTACATTGAGATTAAAATACAATTAAAAAAAAACGACATTTTTTTTTTGTGCCTAGTATCTCTTTAAATATTTTAACTAAAGGTTTTGTAATTACACTAAGTATATAATTTATGAATAGCAGTGAATAGCAGTATTTATAGCAGTGATAGCCGATTGGTTAAAGCACGCGTCTTGCGGGCACCAGGTCTTGGGTTCAGATCCCGGCTCGCACTTCTGGATTTTTCGAAATCTATGTGCGAATCATAATTTCTATTTTATTATCACTTGCTTACGGTGAAGGAAAACATCGTGAGGAAACCTGCATGTCTTAGAAGATCTAACCAATTTTCGAAAGACATGTGAAATCCGCCAACCCGCACTGGGCCAGCGTGGTGGATTATGGCCTGAATCCCCCTCATGTTGAGGGGAGGCCCGTGCCTAGCAGTGGGACGTCAAAAGGGCTAAATTATTATTAATTTATGAATACGAAGTATTACAGACATCTTTGCTGACAAAAATAAGACAACCATAGACTTACACATAACAATCTATGGTTCTCAATTTTTATTTATTTTTTGCACCATTGTCGAAATGTGAATTTACAGTGACATCTGCCTACCCTATCAAAGAATACAAGCGCAATATAATATCGTTCATAACAGAGTATCTCACCGCGTAATCTGTGGTTAGATCGTGGAGACCATCTGTCGTGTGCGGAATCAATTTCGTAATTGCTGCCATAACTCTCACGCTTCTACTTTTAATTTGCAAACTAACATTATTATTTTTCCTCTTTATTGGTGGTCTGTGGGAGGAAAGGAATAATGTTCCAAATTCAAACATTTGTTCCCGGCCATTTAGAAAATGTCAGAGAAAATGAAAATAACAAACGGAATAAATTAAAATGGCGCAATTTCCTCGCGGAGTCCACTCGTTTATCTTTACTGTTCGTTATAAACAATTGTGTTTATTATAACAATCACAAAGATTCTAATTTAGATATTCGCAAACTGAGGAACAAGGGTCTAATCAAATATTTTGCCGTTTCGTTAATTACTGAACGAATCTCAAACAAATTAACGTAGCTGGAATCTTGCGAAATTAATTTATTTCGGTTCTGCATCACGAAAGTTTAAATAAAACCTTACATTTATCACTCTTAAAGTGCATTTTCCCCTATCTGTCGTATGTTTTGAACAATCTTAGCATACATTTTAAAGTTTAAGTTAGAATTATCTGCTTTGAATATAATAATCACCAGCTAGTTCGCTACAGGTAATAAGGTTAAAATTAAGGCAGTAAGGTGAAATAGTTGAAAATTAAGTTTATAAAATACATTTTAACTACGTCTGTCTGTCTGTCATAGAAATTCATAGTTTTTTTGTTAGTACCTATTCCGTTTCTCTAAGCTAGCTGAGCTAAATGATTGTGCTAGGGATTAATAGTTTAAAGACCAGTGCGGGAATCGAACCCAGAACCTCTAACTTACGAGGGCGACCCTTCTAACCGCTGACCTATCAATTCAAACTTATTTCTAACTACACGTATTTAACTATAAAAAAATTAATTCCATTTTTTTGCGTTCGTGCAGTCCAGTAGTTAACTAAAACTATTTCATGTTAAACGTTAATCGGAAAACCAAGGTGTAACATTATAAGCCCAATAACAGGATCGGTAAAAATAAATGACCCGCTTACCAAGGGTTGCGGCGACCTAGTTTTATATTTATACTAGCCGGCCTCGCCCAGCATTGGAGGAGAACCTTTCCAAAATTACACTAATATTCTAAGATGTTAAGGCTAAAGCGCCCATCTAGCCCGCGAAGTTCAAATTTTTTGAGGTTTTTCAGATTTTTTTCAAAATCTAACAATAATGAAAGGCACATTTTGTAATTCGCTAAAAAGACCGTGTGCAGTGCATTTATTAATATATCCAACTTACTCTAAAACATTTCAAGAACGACAGCTATCCAGATAATCTGGATTTTTTTGTATATTTAGTGATTTACTAGTATCATATCCACCGTGATAATATTTAGAGTAAAATAAATGTATTAATAAACGTACTGCATACTGTGCTTTTCGCAAATCACAAAATGTTGTCTTAAATGTTTTCAGATTTTGGATAAACTATAAAAATACTCGAAAATTTTGAATTTCGCGGGCTAGACAGGCGCCTTCACCTTAACATAGACGACTGCTTGGTCTAGTGGTTCGGGCGAAGGCTGCTTTAGGGGTGGTTGCGGTTTTGATTCCCGTTGAGGCAAATTAATAAACATTTTGTCATGTCATGCCCTGGTGTGCCGGTGTCACTGGAATTACCTCCATGCCATGTAAGATATCCATAGTACCCGACCTGAGATACCAACCAACAGAAAATATTTATACCATATTTTTTTGTGGTCAGTGATTGGTATTTATTTACTAAGGCGCCTTGGAAAATTTCGTGCATTATTAAAATATGAACTTGAAAATTTCTAACCGCATCTAATGATGTTAGAAAATTCCATCCCTAAGGCGGTATCATTTTACCCCTTGGTTGGAAGTTTCTATGTAAATTCCGTTCTTAGATCTATGCGGACAAAGCCGCGAGCGTAAGCTACCTTGTTATTTATGTTTATCATCTTATTTGATATTTTATTCATTCACACCTCCCATATTTTCATATTTCCATCCTTGTCTTCTCATTTCCCAGTCCATCAGCATTGAGTGGCATTGCAAAAATTTGCATAGTATTAAGTGTACTAAATTCAGCAGCTCTACTTTGAATTTTACGCGCTCCTTCCCCTCGCTAGTCGGTAGCGTCGACGTAAAATAATTTTACACGCCCAGACGATCTAAAAAAATCAAAACGCATATTTTACGTAGACGGTACCGACTAGCGTAACGTTAGAAGTCATGGTAGAGCCACAGTTTATTCTCGTTTACATCCGCCTGAAAGGAGGAACCGTAAATTTTACCGCTGAATAATTTACGCAAGGAAAATTTACATCGCATGAAGTATTTCACGACCGCGGGGTCTAGTCGTCTGAGCGTGAACCATTTGGGTCTTTAGATCAGGGCCCGTACCGCGTTAGCTACTTAAAACGCAATAGAACAGCGAACGCAAGCGTTTGAAAATCAAACGCTTGGTCAAATATTTGGTACTCCATTCGCGTCTGATTTGCGAGTGGCTCATATGTCATCGAACGCTTAGTAGTTTTTTAAATTATGTTTTATATCCGCTATCGTACATCGTATACCTATACCAACCGCATGCAAACTTCTAAAAAAAAAATTCAAACGTAATTACTCCAATGGCATTATTCAAATTCAAATTCAAATTTCTTTATTTCAGACCAAAGATCCATATTATGTTAGTAGAAACGCCTTAATCTATTGTTAGTGGGTAAATAAAATGTACATACTTAAAGCTAATTGGTGACATATACGTCAGAGCGTACATGTCTACTGGCCCAGTGCTTGACAAATGGACCATCAATTTTGTCCGCCAGTGTAGCTAGAATATTGTTAGGGCTGCCTCTGAAACGCCGTAGCATTGATGCACACCGCTTGCGCATGATGCCATAAAAGTCATCAAGTCTCGCTTCCGCAAACATGCCCGAAGCACTGCAAAATCGAGGCAGCCCCAACAACATCCTCAACGCATTGTTATACTGAATACGCAGAGCGTTGTAAGCCAGCTGCGTATATCTAACCCACAGGCTGCACGAGTAAAACGACTGGCAATAGGCTCTAAAAAGAGTTAATTTTACCGCTCTAGAGCACCTTGCAAACCTGCGCGCCAGCATATTACACCTGACTGCCAACGCTCTGCGCTCCCTATCAATATCAAGGTCATCTGTGAGACAATCCGTGACAACATGTCCGAGGTATTTAAATTTAGTGACTACTTTCAACGGTGTTCCTCGTAGTTTTACAGGTGGTATGTATGCCGGAGTATTATTACGGACCTTAAAAACTATCACTTCACTTTTAGTAGCATTATACCTCAAACCATGCGCCTCCGCATATCTCTCACAGGCGGCCAGTAGTCTCCTTAACCCACAGATTGATGGGCTAAGCAGCACAGTGCCTCAAAATTTACTACATAAATAACGAAGTCAGTCGCAAGCTCGAGGTCAAACGCTAACCATCGCTTACGTGGTACGCTCAAATCAATGCCAGTAGAAATCGTGAAGCTCGTGTCAGCCGGTGGTTAGTAGGTTACGGAATGCCAAAAGCGGAGCGTTTGCTTTTCTATTGCGTTTTAAGTGGCTACCGTGGTATGGGCGAAGGTGGTCTCATCGTGGACTGAAAGAGGATAGCTAGGAAGAAGAATGATTTCTTGATCGTATTCTCTATGTCTGAAGGTTGTGCTCATCCTGAAACTCATTGGTGGAGACATTGACCGGCTGCTTGCTCACTCTATCTTCGGCTTGTGTCAGGGCATTAGGTAGAGGGTAGAGTCCCGTTATGGCTGTTATTTGGTCGGACCCGAGCGGCTATCTGAAGGATTTCGTGGTCTTGTCCTCTCTAGAAATATATCACTCACAGGACCTCACACACGATTCTATCCAGAAGCACTTCAAAATAGCGTCCGAACGCTTTTTCAAGAAGGCTTCTGAACACACCAATGCCTTAATCGTCGCCGCCGCCGATTATACACCTACACACGCGCCAGTTGCATGCCGCCGCAGGCCGCGGCATGTGTTGCTGGACCCCCCCGACCCACTCACCGCTCTCCTAGACTCAGATGTCGAGGAGAACGACACACGCACACTCCCCACCAGACACCGACCTCGCCGGCGATGTCGACGAACCCCCGCTTCCGCTAGAAGGTGCGTCTACTTACCTAGACGCACCTTGGCACCCGACAAGCCCGCTGAGTTTCTTGCCGGATCTTCTCAGTCGAGGTCGCGTTCCGATCCGGTGGTAGATTTACCCTCGCCACCTCTCCTGGCAGCGGCCCAAGCCGAGGTCGTGTCCCTTGTGGCGCCCTTGAGCTAGCTGCCCCCCTGCCCCTCTGGCTGGAGCGCACTTGCGCTTGCCCTCTGTCCGGGTGAAGTTGTTATGGCCACTCTGGCCAACAACATATAGTCAATTCAAAAAAACAAAAAAAAAGACCTCACACAAATTTTATAAACGCGAAAGGAAATCTGTCTGTCGGATTGTTACATTTGCACGCCTTAACCGCTGAACGAATTTCAATTAACTTTGGTGTTGAACCTTGGAAAAGGGCATAAGCCATAGGGCAAATAATACCTTATAATATAGAAGCATAGGTACATTTCAGTTTACAGGTAGATAGATGTATCATAACGAGACCAGTGGATAGGTGATCATACCTAGTTATACAAGAAAAAGTATCATCAAATCTTATTATTTTCATTCAGCCATCACCCGGTCCCACAGGATCCGAGAGACCCAAATTTTTAAGATCGATTTTCAAGAAACAACATCAATTTAATTAGAGATACCCGAGTGTAACGGTCATGTTCCACTGCGACGCAAGCTAAGCTAGGAGCTTATTAATTATTAACTATCCGATTAAACGGCCTTTTTGTATGGATTAAAGTGTGTTAAATTTAGTGCGGATTGGCTTTACGTGTCTCAGAAATCATTAGGAATGAGTAGACTGCAGCTATTGTTCGAGTAAGAAAACATATTTTGGAATTTTATTATTGTTTAATTTATATCTATTACACGTAAAATGACTTTATGTAACAAGCAATATGATAAGTACATATATTTATAATTATTTAATTTTATTAATGATAATATTTTCTTTAATATCTTAGCTATGTTTACTGTGGAACATGAGCCTTATATTCTGAATGACATGAAAGATGCCACCTTTCTTATTCTGAAGAGATTCGTAAAATATTTATTGTACCTAAACGGCTGGCTTCGTAGAGTAAATAATTTATTATTTATTTATCGTTTCGAAACGAATATTTGGTTTATAGTGTCTACAAAAATTTAGTATTTATTTCAAACTTTTTTCCTTAGAGGATAAGTTAGATAATCAATACTCGTATACTATGTAATAATGTTTGATTTGATGATATTTGTGATCAGGATTTTATTTATTTCAACTATTTATTAATATTGTGCGCCCTTGAGGCAGATCCTTTCTAAACACTATTGATTTATACCTATAGGATATTTGCATTATGTACCTATCAGAATAAAGAAAACAGTGCCGTCTAGGGACGCCCGAAAGAAGCGAAGCTTTATAGTATAAAGCGTAGGGCGCCGCAGCTGCCACTCTGTATACTTACCTATATATATCGTGTAACGCTACTGACGCTTAGCACGGATAGAGTGGCCGCACGGCGAGCGCCTCGAACGTCCGTATAGAAGGTTCGCTTCAATAATTTAATTGTATGATTATCTTGCTGTCAGAAATTTTATGCCTGTGATAAAGCTATCACCACGCCTGGATTCTTGGAAGTGGCAGATATAATTGTACTTTTCTATCCATCATCTTATCGTTATAACCAAGATTTTTTTAATTAAACGACCGCTTGGCGCAGTGGTTCAAGCGTAGGCCGCTCGGCTCACTGCACATGATGGATGCGGGTTCGAGTCCCGCCGGGGCAAATTACGGAAATGTCCTTTTCGTAATTTACTCAGGTATAGGTGTCACTGGGATCGCCCCCAGTCCATGCTACGGTATCTATACTACAAGCGTTGCTCAGTTTCGGACCATACAGTTGGTGTGTCAGGCTGGCGATATTTACTTATTTATGATATTTAATCGGATGGGTACCGATATTTAATATATGTAATGGAAGTTGGAAACGCGCCAAAAGAAATTGTAATGGCATTTCGTACCTACATCCTAATTTCGTCGCTCTCAAAGAAATTCAAGAAAACGCCTAGCCTCATAAAAATTTAGTGTAACATTCCATATCGCTTAGGTACCGACCTGTTACTTTGTCGGAAATTTAATTTTTTGTCCGTAAAATATTCATTTCAACAGAAATGGTTGTAATGACATAACGGTCCGTCGTTGGAAGGTCTTGTGAAAATTAATGATTTTATCTTTCTCTTATTTTCGTGTCGGTACCTACCTATAAACATTTGTCATTATGTCTGATGTTAAGCATTTACTGTGTAGCCTACAAATGCTTCGAGTACCATAGACTCGCACGTTGGCGACCTGAAGGGGTGTGACAGGGTGACGGGACGGAAGGGAGGGTTGGGCCCCGCCTCGCGCACTCATCAAACGCTACGCAACTATAAAAGCTACTTTATACCGATCTTCTGTGAAAGGGTGGTACTACCCAGGTAGTACTACCCAGCCCGTATATATGCGCAGTGGTCAATAGGCTATACACTATACTAGCTTGGCTCTACCACCGTTTTTAGGGTTCCGTTTCACAAAATGGAAAATACAAAATCGACTCTCTTTACTTGAAACTATTTAAATTGTAATCCTAATCAACCTAATCAACTTTTCTGATACATTGAAATAAAACTATTATACGGATTTTATCGCGTTTATTTACTTTTTTTATGTTCCCGACGTTTCGGTTGCTTTACAGCAGTTATTAAATATGAGGGTACCCAGTTATTAACTATGACATCAGGACGTCTAACACCTCAGTCCCCCCGTGACCATGGCTGCTGTAAAGCAACCAAAATAAAATCCGTATAATAGTTTTATTTCAATGTATAGTATTCGCGTAAATATGAGAAAATAATATATTTTCTGATACAATAAAATATATGTCTAAATTCATCGGGTAGGTACCTAATTCACAGGTTACAGAAAACTGATACTTTTTTGTGAGTCTAATTAATGATATACTAAGGTACGGAACCATTACCACGCGAGTCCGATTTGTAATTGGCCAATCTCTAAGCACGAGCCGTTAAGGTCAACATCCCATTTCTAATGAAGTGATTTCAGCGAGTCTATTATTGAGAAATTCCTTTCAAAACCCCTCATATTACGTGCGGAACCCACATAATCTCGTGTATTCACCCGACTTAGTGGAAAAAGATTATATATTATCCGCATAAAATGGACCTAGTACCTATTTTGTTCGAACGATTTTCTTTTTGTTGTGATGACGCTGATTAGTGTATGAATACAATTAAATAAAAACAACTGAAAATAATTCATAAAAGCGAACGAAATAAAAGTTCACAATCCTACTAATATTATAAATGCGAAAGTTTGTGAGTGTGGATGTATGTATGTATGTTTCTTACTCCTTCACGCAAAAACTACTGAACGGATTTGGATGAAATTTGGAACACAGATAGATTATAACCGGGATTAACATATAGGATACTTTTTAACCCAATAATCCAATACTACGCGGATGAAGTCGCGGGGCACAGCTAGTAGTAACATATAATTTGGTTCCGTTTACATCAAAGAAATGGTAATAATAAGAGATATTATTACAATTTATTTTGTTTTCTCATCCGCGACATATACTGCATAGTATGAATTGTGTGGCAATTAGATGTTTTACAAAACTTTCAGTGGTTTCACGAAACAGCTCCGTTATGTAAAACAGCTGAACAACGTTCAACTAGATTCCGGCTCCCTCACTCATCGCACTAATTGCAGCTATAATAGCTACTTCACATCGAGCATCTGTAAGAGGGTGGTACTACCCAGCCAGCCTGTATATGAACTCTAGTCAATTACAGGCTACAGCTCTTAAACGTTCCAGAGCTTTGCTCCCACTCGCCATAAATCTGTTACCTAACCAGGGAAAATATTACTGGTCAATAATTCCGCTGCGTGAGGCTTTCACAAAATACTTGAATGCCCGTCATAAATACGAGGGATTGACGGGACACAACCTCAATATTTACGAGAGGAATTCGTGCTCATATCTCAGATGTGCAGAATAAAAAGAAATTGCCAGGTGGTGTGGTGCTTATAAGCGGTAATAAACTATGTTGGACCCTCCTTTATTACTCCTAATATAATAAGAATCTTAGGACTTATTCAGGCGTAAGGCTATATTTTTTATAGAACCAAGTCAGCAAACAAGCGTACAACCTGCCTGATGTTAAGCAGCATTAATTAATAATAACAATTTGGCCCTTTCGACGTCCCATTCCTGGGTACGGGCCTCCTTTCACTACGAGGGGGATTCAGGCCATAATCCACCACGCTGGCCCAGTGGGGGTTGGCCGATTTCACATGTCTTTCGGAAATTGGTTAGAATTTCTAAGACATGCAGGTTTCCTCACGATGTTTTCCTTCACCATCAGCAAGTGGTAATCTTTTAGAAATTATGATTCGCACATAGATTTTGAAAAACCCAGAGGTGTGAGCCGGGGTTTGAACCCACGACCTAATGCCCGCAAGGCAACTACTTATAAAAAAAAACTGCAGAAGTGGCCTTGTGACAGACCAAGACGGACGGACGATCTTATAAAAGTACCTTGTAGGGACTTTTTTTTAATCAATTCCTTTCTCACCAGGAGTAAAGTGGCAGCCTTGCTGCTGGACAAGCACCTGCAGATCAACGGCATTAGCATGGGCGAGGTGATGCGGGAGCGGCACAGCATACAGATGCAGCCTATGGCTAGTAGCAAGATGAAGAGAGAAAGGAAGGCGGCCAGGACGCTAGGGATTATCATGTCCGCGTTCTTGGCGTGTTGGTTGCCGTTCTTTTTATGGTAAGTTTCTAAAGACGTACCCAGCTTTTGGCCTGAGGGGGGACTAAGGAATTCTCTGTACTTATACTACGAGTTGTGAATGAAAAAGCGGGAGTAGGTAATACTTCTGGAGCTATTCTATTTACAATAATACTTGCTCTTTGTAAATATTTATTGTAAACAACTGGCGATTTAAAAAAAAATTTAAAAGATAATCCTGCATAGTTTTTTACCGGATCTTCTCAGTTGAGGTCACGTTCCAATCCGGTTAAAATATGTAAAAATGACAATATGTAAGTGCCCACGTAGGCATAACAGAAAAAAAACGATTTGACTTTGACTTACATTCTATTGAAAAGAGTAAATTTTTAACCATTCGAGTTTCTTGCCGGATCTTTTCAGTGGAAGCATCATTCCGAACCGGTGGTATATATAAGTACTCAAACTATTCATAAGTGCTTTGTTGGCATACATTAATAGTTTTTATTGCTTGATTGATTGGTGGCAGTCCCGGTCCTGCCCGTCCTAGGGACAACCATTGGCTTTGTCTAGTATTCGAGACTCAATTGGAAGAATCCAGTCACCTAAAGTACCATTTGCTAGAACAATAACGTGTGTTGTTCGAAAGCATAATGAGAATCTGAAATAGAAAGTGACTGATATATATCTCTTTCATACACAGGTACATAATAACAGCGCTCTGCGGCGACGCGTGTCCCTCTCCGCCGCCGGTAGTGGCCGCGGTGTTCTGGGTGGGATACTTCAACTCCGCCCTGAACCCACTCATCTATGCGTACTTCAACCGAGATTTTAGAGCCGCTTTTAGGAAGACCTTGGACTCATGCTGCAGGTGAGGGAGCTTTATAGAGTTATTTTAAGGTTCAAAATTAAGTGAGGCGATGCAGGAAGAGTTTTATGGTTGGCACAAACAGTCGTCATTCATTCTTCTTAATGCTTAATGATAAAATAGCTATAAACAAACTGTAAATTTTATTTTCGTCTAGCAAGGGAACAGCTGAACATAAATTTAGTTTCCCTAACTGGAAAAGTATATAGTCAGCTATTACAATCATTTACTCGGCAAAGACGTCAACGTTTCTTCCATACATTTTAACTGTACTCTTGACAGTCAAATGTGATCCTTATTTCCTACCACCCAGGTCCCTTTGCGGCGACTTTGCTCGCCGGTACTGCTGCCAGCGACCGCGCCGGGAGCAACACCACTCGAACGCGTCATCCGACATACACATGAACAATTGCGTCAAGTCGACATCTGCAGACGTGTTGCGAGCGCACCACGCATCCAGCTCGAGACCGGAGGAAATTGTTTTTGAGACATAGGAAAATAGACTTTATGTGAAGAGTAAACAAGTTGTCATTAAAGTCGGAATTAAATTTGGAATGTGGAGATGGTTAAAAAATTTATCAGGTTCTATAAAATTCAATATAAAATGAAAAGGTAGTAGATAAATTTATTTTCTATTAATGACAAATTGCCGTTGATTACTCCTACGCAAATATAAATTCAATGCGCCATACAAAAATGACTGATGATGATGTCTCAAATAGTTGAGTGAGACAACACTTGAGTAGCGTTTCAATATTCGGCATATAATATAAATATAATATTCGAAAAGAGAAATGAAAAGACGCAAGTATTATAACTTGAAAAAAATAATTTATAAATAACGGTGTGCGGGTGTTCGTAATTCATATCCTCCTAAATTGCTTGACCGATTTTGATGATATTTCTTGTAGTTTGTTTGGGGGGCACCTGGATGGTTCTTAGCTTCCTATAGTTGGTGGCGCTGTTGTCAACATACAGAATATAAAATCTACTCTAGCAAAGTTACGAGCAAAAGCTAGATCTTATAAAATCACGTGCATAAATCAAATTCAACAGGACTAATGTTAATGAATAATTAATATTAATATTATAATATTTTGTGTAATATAAAGTAGTTTATTATAGTATTATTTAGTTAAGGTGTGATATTCAAAGAGTAGAATTAATAAATAATAAATATCGCCAGACTGACACACCAACTGTATGGTCCCAAACTAAGCAACGCTTGAACAATGGGTACCGTACAATGGACTGGGGGCGATCCCAGTGACACCAGACCTGGGCAAATTACAAAAAGGACATTTCCGAAATTTGCCCCGGCGGGAATCGAACCCGCAACCACCCGGTGCACTGAGCTGGGCGGCCTACGCTCGAACTACTGCGCCAAGCGGTTGACAAATTATTGTTATTATATTGGTATGGTTGTGAGAATTCGAAGCAGACGAATGAAGTTTAACCAAAACAGACCAGTCAAAAGATTTGATAACGTTAGACAAAAGAAAATGTACCTTATTAGTTAAGATAAATGTTTAGTTAACATTAAGTTAGCAGCAAATATTAGCTTTTACCTTCGATGGCGATACGATAACGACACCGATCGAACATCGGCACGATATCGTCGTTCAGATAATCTCATACATCTATACAAATAAATAAAATTGGAGTGTATGTTTGTAATATCAATATAACACCTTTTCACTAAATGCATATGAAAGTACATAGGGCACCTATGAAAAACGCGATTTAAATTTGTTTTGTCTGTCTGTCCTTATGTTTGTTCCGGGTAATCTCCGAAACGGCTGGACCGATTTTGACGGCATTTTCAATGGCAGATAGCTGATGTTATAAGGAGGCTAAATTATTACTTAGGCTACATTATTTTAGAAAAACAAAACAAAAGATCACAAATGCTGCCTGTCGCGCGGGCTCAAAACGCGCGAGCGGGTTTTTGCGATAGTACTCGTAGGTATATAAAACACGAAACATCGACTCGCAAATGTTAAATAAAATGTTTGTTAAGTTAAATTCCACGCGGGCGAAGTCGCGGGCACAGCTAGTTTTGTACAAAACTCATTCGCACTCTGACGTTAGCGTTACCGAAATCGTCACCGATTTCAACCCGATATCGGCGACGACACCAAGGCCTGAGTTCATCAACTGACCATTAGAGCAGAAACCGATTGCTTGACATACTGGTAACAATGGTTTACCGCTCTAACAGTCCGTTAGTGTGTTGGTAAACACTGTCCTAAGTTCTGTGGTCGTTCGAAATCGTTATCGTCCGGTGTGAAAGCGCCCATTAACTTACATCATAAATAACCCTATCCTTGCAAGGCGGCCTCGCTAGGCAACCTTGCAATTAACAAGGCAAGGTATTTTTCATAGCAAAATTAATAAACCGTTTCGCTGCTGTAATGAAAATACCCGAGATTCCGGCTGACTGCACTTTGTAAGGCTATCTATTTTAAGATAACCCATAGGGTTGCTCCTTGTAAACGTTGGGGCATAATATTTATTCAAGAGTATTATTTAAGTCTGGTAAATCAATAAATTTAAGATCTGGCCCGTATTATTAAATAGATCTTCAGTTTAAGAGTGGCTTTGACATGTCATCTTGTACTGGTATGAGATAAGAATTACATTTCCAGGATCGCTCTCAGACTTGAGATCGATTTATTAATACGTGCCTTTATAAAGTGATGCAAAATGTCCGTTGCATCGTTATTGAAGGTTACTATCCTACTAATATTATAAATGCGAAAGTTTGTGAGTGTGGATGTATGTATGTATGTATGTATGTATGTATGTATGTATGTATGTATGTATGTATGTATGTTTGTTACTCCTTCACGCAAAAACTACTGAACGGATTTGGATGAAATTTGGAACACAGATAGATTATAACCGGGATTAACATATAGGATACTTTTTAACCCAATAATCCAATACTACGCGGATGAAGTCGCGGGGCACAGCTAGTATATACTATTTATGTACAATATCAATAGCTTCAAAGAATATAACTAAGTACTATTTTTTCAGAATAATAGATATACCTAAGATCATCCCTATAAATGACTAGCTCGAAGGGGCCTTATAAACCCTGCAGATTGCCAAAGAAGTGTTTATTCAGGTCGACGGTACTTTAATTCCGATGAGCCTTGGGCTTGAAAATAACAATCTTAGGCCTTTGAAAATACATTTCACCCACCGGCAGCGAGTGGACGGAGGTAACGCATTTTGATTGGTCTATTGAAAATAATAGTGGATTGTGATTGGTCGATCGTCAATCTTATAGACCTTATTAAGCATATGTGTTTCGGGAGTGAGTTCGTTCATTCAAAGGGTAGTTTGATCGCGCGATCACAGAATGTGTACAGTGGAGCTGGGGCCCAATTCTGTTAACAACTCTCGCTTGACTCACATTCGACTCGCGTTACGTCAAAACTGACGTATCGCGTAAATGAATACGTCGGTTTTGACAGTTTTTCTATCGGAAAACTGTCAAATGTGACGTATTGAGAAGAGCGGCAGTCGTTAACAGATTTTGGCTCGAGAACACAACCCTGTTAACCGCTGGCATCTCGATCAACTTGCAATACGTCAAAACTCATATCACGTATCTGAGTACGATTTCTATAGAAAAACAGTCAAAAATGACGTATTCAGATAAGTTTTGACTGTTTTTCTGTAGAAAAACTGTCGAAACTGACGAATTCAGATACGCGATACGTCAGTATTGACGTCGATCGAGATGCCAGCGGGTAATAGAATTGGGCCCCAGGAGTCCGCTAGCAACTGTTCACTAGACTAGTCTCTAGTACTAACCGTATTATTACAATTTGTCTGTCTAACCGCCTAGCCAGGTGTGCTATTACGCTAATTACTCTTTCATTAATGTATTCATAACGAAAATAGAGGGGTACCTATTGTCGGCGTCTGTAGGCGATTGATAATATAAAATCGATATCCCGCGATCGCACCGCACCGCAATTACGGAACGTTTTAAGTTATTCATTAAATTGAGAGCCACTCCATCAATTAATTTAACATTATATTAAATCTGTGACCAAGGTATTTTGTACACTGTGTACCTACACATATTAATTATCTACTAGTTTCTGCCCACGACTTCGTCCGCGCTTTCCGATCCGGTGGTAGATTTACCCTCGCCACCTCTCCTGGCAGCGGCCCAAGCCGAGGTCGTGTCCCTTGTGGCGCCCTTGAGCGAGCTGCCCCCCTGCCCCTCTGGCTGGAGCGCACTTGCGCTCGCCCTCTGTCCGGGTGAAGTTGTTATGGCCACTCTGGCCAACAACATATAGTCATTCAAAAAAAAAAAACTTCGTCCGCGTAGACTTAAGTAAAGTATCATATGTGTTAATCCAGGATATAAACTATCTGTGTTCCAATTTTCATCCAAATCCGTTCAGCACTCACAAACTTTCGCATTTATAATATTAGTAGGATCTATAAATCAGGTAACTACGACAATGAAAATATCAGTAGGTATTTGTCATTGATAGGTGAGTATTTACGAAATAAAAAAATGACAATGTGATACACATCTCATACATATTTTTATGAAATATACTAGCTGAGCCCGCGACTTCGTCCGCGTGGAATTTAACTTAACAAAAAAGCCCGCTAAGTTACTGCTTATAACATCAGCTATCTGCCAGTGAAAGTCCCGTCAAAATCGGTCCAGCCGTTTCGGAGATTACCTGGAACAGGCAGACAGACAGACAGACAGAAAGACAGACAGACAAAAAAAAATTAAATCGGGTTCTTGCTATAGGTGTCGTATGTACTTTCATGTGCATTTAGTGAAAAGGTGTTATTTTGATATTACAAACAGACACTCCAATTTTATTTATTTGTATAGATCATACATACTAAAAACGTATATTAATGTGAAAGCGTGTTTGTTGATTTGTAATTTTGAATCAGCGTTACACGAAAACGGCTGTACAGATTTGAATGAAATTTGGGTCAGAAGTATGGAATGACATAAGGCCTATAGGCTACTTTTTGTCCTCGAAGCCTACACGGATGACTAAGTGCTAGTGTGGAATAAACTTTAAAATATATTCACCTTAAAATATAAGGTGTTATTTTAAATGTTCCTAGATTTCTGTTATATAAGATCTTATTATATGAATGCACGTAATTTTGCATGACACCCTAACAGCTAAAGATTAACCCAAAAAATATCCTCAAGAGTTTCTTTGATAAAATCACACGCTATCAACCAATAGTAAATATTTCTACCATAATTTGATTTATCGTTTGAAAATATAGTGCATCATTGAAATTAGATTTTATAATAAAGAGTTTAAGAAGTATTATTAGGTAGATACTTTATTGTAAAACAATATGTGTATAGATGTTAAGAATAAATATGATAATAGTTACATTTAACACTTATAAATAAAGATAAATATGTTAGCGAGTAGACTCGGTATCTTTGACATTCGATATCTTTAGTCTCATCATAGGCAAAATGAATGTTTAACATATCTAATTAAAGTGGCAATTAAACGTGCCAAATATATGTATAAATGTACACACACTCCTCCTGTATATAAGATCTTATATGTAATACATTAATTAGTGTCATATAGAAACCCTATTTTGTGAATTATGTACAGTGTGTTTCAAACGTTTAAAATTTAATAAGCATTAATAATTGGAATGTATATTTAAATATTTTATGTATATAAAATACAGTACAGGCCGTTAAATACGGCACATGCTTTAAAGAGAAGACGTCAGGATATTGTCTTTCAGTTCACGTAATTTTGTTAATAAAAGTTTGTAATAAAAATGTAGCCGCGATATCTTTATTTTTAATTGCATAATATATTATTAATGTAATATGTCAATAGCAAATTACATTTATAGTTTACATGGTTATCCATCGAGCTTTTGGAAAACCATTTAGATAAAATGTGTCATATACGTTGGCTTACACTGTAAACGATTATTCACTAATGCAAATGTACGAATATTACGGTTGAAGTAATTCGATACGTTCACGGAGCTTTTAAAGTATTCACAAACAACATTACCAATTGAATCGATCAAATCAATATAGTGTGGTCGCTAGTAACCGCCGATTTATGTCAGGGCCAGATATACTACATGATTAAACTTTTGTATTATTAATTAAATTTAGTAAGAAATTGGATTTTTAAACAGGTGTCAATGCAAATAATATAAGCTAATTTATTTATTTTCAAATACAATGTGCCATATTCACTGTCCTGCATTGTAATTGTTTTATTCATGTAAATGACCGAATATTTTGGGTGAAGTTATTCGATTCATATCTTGTAGATTCATTTTATTGTAAACGGGTAATAGGATAAGGAAAATAAATTATGTTTAGAAGTATTGACGTATGAAATTGTAAATATTGATTGTCAACTATTGTTTAGAACAATAAAACGTTAATATGCGTGGATTGATTTATTATTATTGACCCCTTTCCAAAATTAACATGACTCTACTAGGTGATACAAAATGGGTATACCTACTATTTTTTTTGCAACTTTTCTTTGTAAATCTCAAACTATCGGCTTTGTGGGATAGTTGAAGTACTAAAGGTTTTGTAGACTTGTGAAATCGGTCAACAGCTGTATTCCTATAACACCTTTTGATTTTCAAGTTCCCTCCAAAGCTGATGGTTTTAGAATTACAAAGTTAAGTTTTGAAAAACAAAGTATACCCATTATGTGTCACAAATTCAAATTCAAAATTCAAATTCAAAATTGTTTTATTCATGTAAGCCAACAAAGCATTTATGAATAGTCAGAATCTACCACCGGTTCGGAATGCTGCTTCCACTGAGAAGAGCCGGCAAGAAACTCAATGGTTACTCTTTTCAATGAATGAAAGATAGTGTACATTCTCAGGAACAGCATAAAAAATAATAATATGAGCAGGCAACACCATTGCCACTAAATACCTTGTATATACCTATAAAATGATGTTGGTAGAGTTCACAGACCGTATACCTATGGTAGAGCTGAATGATGTTCATAGCGAGGCTTCATTGAAAAATGTTAATTAAGTAATGAAAAACAGAAACTAATTTTATTAACACTTTGCCGAATTCATTTTTCTGTAGAGCCTAATATTTTTGTAATTTTTTATTTTTATTTTTCCCAAAAAAAAATACATATCAGACGATTTACGCGTACTTAATTAAATTGTCTTTATTTGAAATAGGTAAACTACTTTTGTCAGCTTTCGTACACACACCAGTAGTAGGTACCTCACCAGCGAACGTTACCGATATTAACATTGAACTAATATCGAACATGCCGGGCACACGCAAGCCTGTTATCCCGCCAGGGTAGACACACTAGCTTCCAACCCTCCGTAAATTGGATCGAGGTACGGAGACAGCGGTACCGCCATTTTGTTTAACGAAATCTGGATAAACTTTTTGAGAACGTATATTGCTTTTTGTTTTTTTTTTGTATCAAAAAGGAATACATTATTTTATGCGAAACTTTTTCTTTCAGGCCGCCTTTTTAGTCGGATTATGAAGATAAAAAATAAAAGTAGCCAGAACATAGACTAGTCTTATCGCTTAGACGCAGTTTTGTATAGCGACCAAAGTGAATATAACCACTATGGCGACTGCGCGTCCTTTGTTATTTCGTCTATGGGTCAGAATAAAATAACTATCCTATCCTATAAAATAAATATACCATCTTTTATAAGTCTACCGTCCGTTAACTAAGTGAGCAAACCCAGTTTTGAGTGATAAGCAAAAAAGCGGAAATTATTTCCCTCGACATTGGAAAGACTGTACGTTCATGGAAGACATACAGATTATTTATGCTAGAAAATCTAGTAACTACATTCTATTATAGGAAAATATGACCCAGATGAGTAAAAGGTCTCACAAAGTAAATTAACTCAAATTTGGCAAAATGTCATTTAACAACCGTAAAGTTTTAGTAATCAGACGACAGATATGGGTACTGGGTGGATATGGGACTGATGATCACATAATGATTGTGCAAAAACTATTATCACTCTATTCCAATTCCGTTTTGATACAATCTAGAGTAATTTATATTTTATCCTTAAACATATATAAATAAGATAATATACGCGTGCTTAATAAAACGCAGGTAAAATTAATTGAGTAACTCCTGGGCACTGGCCTCCCCTCAATGCGAGAGGGATTCAGGCCATAATCCACCAGGCTGGCCCAGTGCGGATTGGCGGATTTCAAATGTCTTTCGAAAATTGGTTCCATTTTCTAAGACATGCAGGTGTCCTCACGACGTTTTCCATAAGCAAATGATAATTATAAATTGAAATTATGATCAATAAGGGTAAATATTCGAATGATTTTCCTTATGTTTCATAGCAGAAGCAACTTAATTAGCAACCCATAATTAGGTAATTAGCTAGCTATTAACATATAATGAATGAGAATGCAATAATTAGACGTTATATTAATATGATTTTCAGTAGCAAGATATAATTAGATGTAATAATTAGATCCTTTACAGAATCTTATTAGTATTCCAGAATAGTATACATATACGAAGGAAATCACATAACTGGCAATCTTTATTTATTAAATTCCGTTAAAATTACAAAACGGCTTAAATAATTTAGATTTTTTTTTGTTATTTTATAAAAATAAGGCCAACTGGATGCTTCTAAGCTATTTTTGGACACTAGCTAGCTATACTAGAGTCTGGGCTAATTGCTAATTGTAGGCGTTTATGGGTTAGTAGATTTCAAATAACTTTAAAAAAAAAGATACAAAAGATTACGATTATTAATCCAAGATTGTTTCCGCAGCAATATTGCATCCAAAACTTATTTCCCGCGGGAAATGGGAAAGTCTACGACCAAGAACTGTCGCGGTGGATCTCGATACGATACGATAGAAGGAGATACGAACTTGTTTGATTGCTTCCCGATTGTCCGCCCGCCCTCGTCAGCGGACAACGGGTTAAATAGATTAAAGAGGTATATTGCCTTTGAATTGTCTTTTATAATCTCAAAGTTTCTCATTATACTAGATGTTTGAAAAGTCCGGAATAATACTTGGGGGAGTGTCGTGCATTTGATTAAATGATATAACAATTTCATTTAAATTTGAACACATTTTTCCAGAAATTTTAAAATAATATAATTATCAAGGTGTACCTTGACCTGTATTCAACATCAAAAGAATCAGGTTGTCAAATACCTCATAGTAGTATGACACGAGAAGGTCTCCCAGGTAAACGATCAGACAAATATTTCGCTCAGTAGTCGATACTTAAAGGAACCCCTAACAGATTACAAAATATAAATTGCCCAACAAACGGGGTAATTAAGGGATTTTAATATGAAAAGTTTCAACTTCGCTGATAAATTCCTGAACAAAGTTATGAGTTTTCTTACTTGAGAGCTTGATAACCGGGTCCGTTTTATGAGGTGGGAAGGGGGTAAGGGGGGTGAGGGGCGGGGGGGCTAGATTTTAAGACGTCTTTATAGCCGTCTGTTGGTTCATTAAGTACTTACATTACAGAAAGGTTAAGATGGAAGAGACAAGCTGTAGCTCATTTACGATACAGCTCATAGACAAGCTGGCTCGACCGGGGTAGTACCATCCTCTCACAGAAGATCGGCGTAAAGTAGCTGTTATAGCTGCACTTCGTACGATTCCCTTCTCCTTCCTCTGTCCGACTGGCCTTCAGGTCAGCAACGTGCGAGCTATGCCTTTGGTATTACAAGTATCTTTAGAATACGGTAACTGCTTAAGATCAGGCGAGACGTACAACCATTTGCCGACTTTGTTACAAAAAACTGTAACGATACTCAAATAAAAATTCCCTTAGCTCTCTGAGACGTGGTTACCTGTCATTCTTAATTTACACGTATGAAATGTAAGTAGCGTTCGAGTGTTCTCATTGCAAATAAAAATGAATTAGATTAATTTATAATTTCAAATAGTTAGCAGCTAATTGAAAGCAATTAATTCGTTAGAAAGCTTAATTTATTGCAGTATCATTGAAGTCGCTCTCTCTACCGAGGCCAATTATTCAAGTCAGATTGACTGAAGCGAAAGGCCTGTTAAATATTTCATGGATCAATTAAATTATTGGATACTTGATTAAGAACCTATAATCATTAGAGTGCTTAAGTATTTGATTAACTATTAAACATAAATTTAAGATTATTCTTAAAAAAAAGAAAAAAATTATGTACGAAAGTTTACCTTAAAAAAACAGATGGTGCCTCACTAGAACTATGTATTTAGTTATAACACAGACAATAAGCCATAGACACCGCATAGTCGGGGATCCCGCTCGCTTAACTTATTATGCATTGCCACTGCATATTTACTTATGACAGCACCTGAAATTTTGATTGGTCAATTCAAGGCTTGAGCTTGAACGGACTAATGAAAATTCGCTGTCTTCCCCGATACACCGCCAACTATTGACGATTGCATCATTCTCATACAATAGTGGACGTGTGCGCTGCAATAATGGTGGGGGCTTCGGTGGTGGTGGTTAATGAAAACATTATTACATAATTGTGTAGTCTCTCGTATATTCATAATAAGTAATAGCGAAATGTGCGTGTACCGCATTTTACTTCTGTTTACCCCTTCGGAAACATAGGCGTGTTAGCGGTTCTTCACACAAAGAACACATTTTTGACGGATTCTTGCCGTAATTCACATCTGGATATAGTACACTGTATAAAAATTCTCGGTGCTGCGTTAACTGAGTGAAGGACCGCATAGTGAGTTGAGTGCCATATCATACTAATATTATAAAGAGGAAAACTTTGTTTGTTTGATTGTAATGAATAGGCTCCGAAACCACTGAACCGATTTGAAAAATTATTTCACTGTTTTGAATCTACACTATCCCCAGGTGATAATATATTTTAAAAAAAATTTGGGATCCTTACTAAAACTCGAATAATGTAACCGCGATGTACCCGTGCGAAGCCGGGGCGGGCCGCTAGTCACTGATAAAATAATGTACCTTCATGTAAGTAACGTAAATGATTTTAATGTTTCGAAATTAAACAGGATCATAATTGTGACTAAGTAATTTTGGTTTCGGGACATCCGTGGGTTGTAGGTCAACCCTTTACCCTATTAATCCAATTTAATTGAATGGAAACGCCACCTTGGGCTTTCGAAGGTCGCGAGCTTGACGTTCTAAAATAGTTTCAGAAGCTATTATGTTATGATTTAGAGGACAAGCGGTCAATCACACGTAACCGTGTAACTCAGCTCGATTATTCCTTCCTCACAGACTAAGAAAAAAGACTTTGCTGAGAATACAATAGGAAAGCTTGTTAAAAGCGACACAAAGCAATAGGTATATTATATTTTTAATTAAACAATCGGAACACAACAAAATTATTTATTATCCAGTTTTCCCCGACCGAATTGAGTAAGAAGCCAATGAATAAAAATACAAAACAAACGAGTCTATGATGACTGTTTGTTTATAGCCTAGCTAAGTAATATTTTCATGAATGTTAATAATAATAACTTAGTTAATAATAATAACCTTATAATAAATAATAAATTAATAAAAAAAAAATATACGAGTATATAATAAATTAATAATTACTTAGTAAAATAATAAAGATTTTATTATTTACAACAAAACATTCCTCATTGGCTCAGAGTGGGATTACTTTGGCTAAGCTACTTGGTTTAAGCTTATCTTTCCCCTATATATTAAAAAAGAAAACTGTCCAATTAAAATTTCGGACACAAGTTAATTAAAAACGCCGCGGTGCTCGGAGAGATTCTATCTCAGTAATACTGGGGAACTCGGAATTATTCCCCGTGATTTTCAACGATATGACAAATTAATTCCCATAGTGAATGTACCTAGTGGTAGGTAATATGAAAATGGTTTTGTATAATCGGTGACAAAGGTGATTCCGAAATTTCGTATTAGTAATCCCACTAATATTATAAATGTGAAACTTTGTATGTTTGAATGTTTGTTACGCATAAACGGCTGAACGGACTGAGATGAAATTTATCACGCAGATCGTTTATAGCCTGGGTTAACACATTTGATACTTTACTTAAGTCCACGTAGACAAAGCGCGGGCAGAAGCTAGTTAGTTAAATATTATTAGAAAAAAGCGCAAGGCGACTCCAAAACCCTCAAAAACAAAAAAGGCCAGAAATATTGAATTCTTTTCATCTCACTTTACAGTGATACTTACGTCTCACCACTTCCATATAATTCTAAATACTTCCTAATCTATACAAATAAATAAAATTGGAGTGTCTGTTTGTAATATCAAAATAACACCTTTTCACTAAATGCATATGAAAGTACATACGACACCTATAGCAAAAACGCGATTTATTCTGTCTGTCTGTGTGTCTGTATGTTTGTTCCGGGTAATCTCCGAAACGGCTGGACCTATTTTGACGGGACATTCACTGGCAGATAGCTGATATTATAAGGAGTAACTTAGGCTACTTTCATTAAAAAAAAAAAACAAAAAAAAACAAATGGTTCCTGTCGCGCGGGCTCAGAACGCGGGAGCGAGAGCGGTTAAGTTAAATTCCACGCGGACGAAGTCGCGGGCACAGCTAGTACTGGTATAAAATTTCGGGTGTGCGTATGTCCGCATTTCAGTTTTTCCTGAACGGTTTGACCAAAGTAGGTGTTTTTTTTAAGTTATGGTGTCACCTGGATGATTCTTAGCTATAGTTGACGACCGCTTGGCGCAATGGTTCGAGCGTAGGCCATTCGCTTCAATAGACCGGGTGGTTGGGGGTTCGATTCCCGTCAGGGTAAATTTTGGAAATAGCTTTTTCGTAATTTGCCCTAGTCTGGGTGCCACTGGGATCGCCCCCAGTCCATTATACGGTACCCATAGCACAAGCGTTGCTTAGTTTGGGACCATACAGTTGTTGTGTACGTCTGGCGATATTTATTTATAATTATTTATAGTTAGAGCTGGTAGGTGGCGCTGTTGTCGACGTCTATAAAATCTACTTAAACAAAGCCCCGTCGAGCAAAAGTTAGTTAAATAAAAAATAAACAACATGAAGGACGATGTCAGCAGTTTCTTGAAACCAAAACAACTGGGCTTCGGTTCGGCTGGCGGCTGCGAAGCAGCTGTCCATGCCTTGAGAACTTTCATCGCAAATGATGGGGGGGAAGTGCTGCTGAAGGTGGATATCAAAAATGCCTTCAACTCTGTGGACAGGGGCACCCTGTTGACAAAAATTAAAGAAAAAATACCGAACATTTTTAGCTTCCTCTGGCAATGTTACAGTGCCCCTTCGAAATTAATTTATAAAAATAACATGATACTATCTTCAGTTGGGTGCCAACAGGGTGACCCCCTCGGGCCGGTCATCTTCAGTCTCGCTATTCATTCCATCATTGAAAAATTAGAATCCAAATTCAATGTGTGGTATCTGGATGATGGCACCCTAGGAGGTGATGCTGACACCGTTTTGAAGGATCTAACCCTCCTTAAAAATGAGTTGTCCACCATTGGCTTAGACTTAAACTTTGCTAAATGTGAATTATTTATTTTTGACAATTGCCCCCAAGCTGCTTCGTTTCGCCAGAAATTCCAAATTATCGCCCCCAATATAAAAATATTGCAAAAAGATACACTCCACCTCCTTGGTTCTCCCATATTTCCCGAGTCAGTACCATCTTTCATTGAGGAAAAAATTCAAAATTTTAGTGATGTTTCAGATCGTCTCCTCAAAATTAACACTCATATGGCTTTTTATATCATTCGGCACTGCCTTTTTGTTCCAAAATTCACATATTTCCTTCGATGTTGTCCTCTTTGGAAGCATTCTGATTATATACAAAGATTGGATAACATCGTCAGGAATACTCTCACAGTAATTTTAAACACCCCGTTGGATGATATTTCGTGGGCCCAGGCATCTCTACCTGTAAAGTTAGGGGGACTGGGTATTCGCAAAATTTCTAGTGTATCATTACCAGCGTTTCTGTCCTCGGTTCATGCTAATGATTCCTTAGTACGGGAAATATTACGTCCTTGTTTTATTCCCTCTGAGTTAGCATGTCTAACCGAGGCCAAAAATGCTTGGTTGATGGCCTGCCCTAACACTAGCCTGCCCGCAGTCCTTTCCTCGCAGGGGCAATGGGACGGGCCGCTCTGCAAATTGGTACGGGAGCAACTTATAAATACGGCCAACAGTTGTGCAGAGCGAGCCCGCCTTCTTGCCGTTGGTGAGTGGGAATCGGGACTGTGGTTGCAGGCTCTACCTTCTTCCAACATTGGGACGCTGATGGATTCCACCTCTTTCAGATTGGCAGTCTGTCTCCGGTTAGGATCCACATGCTTTGTGCCACACCGCTGCCGTTGCGGGGAAACCGTCGACCAGCGCGGGCACCATGGTCTCTCATGTCTACGGAGCGCGGGCAGAATATCTCGGCACTCAAGCCTTAATGATATCATCCGTCGGGCTCTTGCCACCGCTAACGTAGCGGCCGTTTTAGAGCCTAATGGCCTCTCGCGTAGCGATGGTAGGAGGCCAGACGGTATGACGCTGATCCCCTGGAGGATGGGACGGCCCTTGGTATGGGACGCAACATGCGTCGACACCTTAGCACCGTCCCACCTTCGGGAGTCTAGCATTAGGGCTGGTGGTGCCGCCGCCTGCGCGGAATCCCTCAAACGGCGCAAATATAGCAACCTTGATCCAGGTTATATGTTTGAGCCGTTTGGGGTAGAGACCCTGGGACCGTGGGGCCCGAGCGCCCATCGCATTTTTTGCGATTTGGGAAAGCGGCTGGTCGAAGCAACTGGTGACCAGAGGGCTGGTACATATCTCGCACAGAGAATTAGCATTGCCATTCAACGTGGCAATGCTGCCAGTCTTCTGGGCACTTTGCCAAGCGACGGCGGTCTGGCACAAGTATATTTTTTATGAAATTGTACATAGTGGGTGTATATTTGTTAGTTTTTATAATATTGAGAACAATTAATTTCATTGTAAATAAAACATTTTAATCTATACAAATAAATAAAATTGGAGTATTACTTAAAAAAAAAAATAAACAAATATGTTATGTATTTTTTTTCTTGTTAGTATCTTTATGGTAACATATTTAATTCCACTTGTGTGACCGACGATACCAATCTGGTATGGCTCTCGGGGGACCACGCTGGTGCCAAGCGTGAGGATTTATGATATCACGTCTCACGGCCAGCGGGCACTTTTATATTTCGCATAGAACATCACAATATCTTTGTAGGCTTGGAAGACAATGAACTTTATAAAATTGATTTGTTTTTATTATGTACCTAACAAAGTCTGCAAGTAAGCATACTATGTGTCTGATGTTAAGCAGTTACCGTAGATTATAGATTCTTGCAATACCAAAAGTATTACTGGCTTGTTGTCATCGTTCGAACGCAACTATAAATAAATAAATATCGCTAGACTGACATACCAACTGTAAAGTCCCAAACTAAGCAAAGCTTGTACTATCGGTACCGTACAATGGACTGGGGGCGATCCCAGTGACACCCAGACCTGGGCAAATTACGAAAAGGCCATTTCCGAAATTTGCCCCGGCGGGAATCGAACCCGCAACCACCATGTGCAGTGAGCCGAGCGGCCTACGCTCAAACCACTGCGCCAAGCGGTCGTCGTATAATAGCTACTTTACGGCCGCAGATCTTAACTGAAAGGGTGGTACAACCCTGTTCAAGCTTGTTATACCATCGTGCTATGCATGTAACGCTGACTATGCAGTGAGGTCAATCGCACCGAAAAGCGTTGCATCAGCCGCGGGCACGCGCCACGACCACGAGGTGCTGACATCGCGCAACGTACCATCACCGCGCCACCGCCGCGTCACGGATCGGACACTTTGATTCTAACATTGAACATTGTCACTTAGACCTTAGATTGTAATCCTTAATTTTTATTACATTTTACTTTAATTAGTTTTTGGGTTTTCTTTATATCCTCCGGCTCGCAGCCTCCGTAATTGGCGCAGTCGGTAGGATACTCGAAGCAGTGCGCGACGCGATACAAAAAGGACTCTAATATCGATCCCGGCTTCGCATAGCCGCTGCGTGTGCTCTTAAGCCTTCATCGAGTATCCTGAACCACGGGTAGCTGCAGCAGACCGGTGCATCCAGACATTGATGAAGATATAGAGATACCAAGAATGAAACTGTAAGTACACTTGAATCGCTCTTGTGTTGCTTCCTTGTATTTTAAGTTTCCCCCTTCCTTACCTACCTTACGTAATCCATCAAGATTTTTCATCCTAGGCGATCTCGTTCTTGTACCCCTAGGGGCGTAAGGCAAAGTAGGTTAGATATAGCTAGAAATTTAAGTGATAGCGAGGACTCAATCGTGATGTCTCAGCCAACCGCAAACGCGATGGACCTTATTTTAAAGTCCCTTCGAGTCCTTCCGGATTTCGACGGGAATCCTAATATATTAACTAGGTTTATTAGCTTATGCGACCAGTTGGTCACACGTCATCTGGACCCAAGCCCAGGACATGACTTAGAGAACCAAGCCTTGCTTAACGGTATATTAAATAAAGTGACTGGTCCCGCAGCCCGTTATATAAACTCGAACGGTATCCCAAGCGACTGGAATGGTATTAGAACTGTATTAATTAATAATTTCGCCGATCAACGCGACGAAACGGCGCTGTATGATGATATTGCTTCATTAACACAGGGAAATGATACGCCACAGGAGTTCTATGAACGCTGCCAGAATCTGTTCAGTACCGTCATGACATACATCTCCCTACATGAATCTGTACCTACCACCATAACCGCAAAACGTGATCTTTACAAAAAACTCACGCTAAAGTCCTATATGCGCGGCTTGCGCGACCCGCTAGGCTATCGTATCAGGTGCATGCGTCCCGTATCTATAGAGCAGGCCTTGGAATTCGTACAAGAGGAAGCGAATACATTATATTTACAACATCGCCATGATAAATTTTCAGATCGGAAAATAGACCATCAGTTTAGAGCCCCGTTTCAGTCTAATACTATGAATCCTATCTACAGTATGCCTGGCCCTTCACGCCAACCACCAATACCAGTTTATCAAAATTGGAGGCCTAACATAAATTTCCCCCAGACTATTCGTGGTCCATCACGCACCCAGCAGATGTTTAGGACTTTACCATCAAATTATAATCTGCAGAATAATTCCTTCAGAACAACGCCACCCACAGCGGGGGCTCCACGTTTTGGTATGCCAAGTGGGTCTGGTCCCCAGAGGGCTGTCCCTATGAGTGGTGTAAGTCATTACGTTAGCAGACCCATGCCACTAAGAGGACATGATTGGACAAGATCAGGCAACCCACCACCTAGTAACTATTTTAAATCGCGTGAATTAAATTATAATGAGTGCCCGGACTATGAATACGGCCCCGATTACTATAGCGCAGAGTATTATTACGACGGCCCGGAGTATTGTGAATATTTTACTTACCCAGACAATAATTACTACGAGCAATATCATTACGCGGATACTTATATGTCACAGGCAGATAGTGCGCCAAAGGTGGAATCAGTTTCAACTAGTAATCAAGATGAAAATTTTTGCATAAACCCCAATTCAGACAAACCAAAATAGAGATTAACATGCAGACACAAAGACAGCTTCCGTTCATCCAAATTGCAAACCCCCCGTTGAAACTATTGATTGACACAGGTGCTAATCAGTCCTTTATTAGCCCAGAGGCCACGCGTAGATATTACTCACACGTGCCCCTAAATTTTGAACCATTCGAAGTTGTAAATGTCCACGCGACCAGTAGGTGTAAGAATTCGATTACATTACCTTGTTTCTCAGAGTTTAATGAATCGGATGATATTAAATTATTCATTTATAAATTCCACGAGTACTTTGACGGGTTAATAGGCTCGGATTTATTATATAAGTGGGAATCTAACGTAGATTATAAGAATAAGTGTTTAAGGACCAGATTTGCAAATAACCCGATTCACGTATACAATTCGCGTAATGTGAACCTTTATGAGGATATAATACCGGCTCAATCCTCTAAATTAATTAAATTGCCAATTAATATAAAAGATGGCAATGCTCTTATACATGAACAAGTTATTTCCAACTGCATCATAGGCGAATGTCTTACGTCCGTAAGTAACAATCGAGGCATTATAGAGGTTTCGAATCCTAGCCAACATGATGTGATATTTTCTGTCGACCGCCAAGTTAGCGCTGAGGCGCATAATATTGAGTGCACGCGTACCGAACAGCTGACGACGCCACGCACTCAAGAGGTGCTTTCGCGGTTACGTACTAGTCATCTAAACCCAGAGGAACGCGTTAATCTAGAGTTATTGTGTGCTCAGTATGCCGATGTTTTTTATATAGAAGGTGAACCGCTTACGTTCACTAACCAAATTAAGCATTCGATTAAGACCACCGACGAATTACCCGTATATACGAAAAGCTATCGATACCCGTACATCCATCGCGAAGAAGTAAGGGACCAGATCGGAAAGATGCTAGATCAGGGTATAATTAGGCCTTCGCAATCAGCATGGAGCTCACCTATTTGGGTCGTACCAAAGAAAGCGGACGCTTCGGGTAAAAAGAAATGGCGGATTGTCGTAGACTTTCGGAAGTTAAATGAGAAAACTATTGATGATAAATACCCAATCCCGAACATCGCAGATATTTTAGACAAGCTAGGTAACTGCCAGTATTATACGACCCTAGATTTAGCTAGTGGGTTCTATCAGGTTGAAATGGACCATACGGATATACCGAAGACTGCGTTTAACGTGGAGCACGGCCACTTTGAATTCTTGAGAATGCCAATGGGTCTTAAAAACTCACCATCTACATTCCAAAGAGTGATGGACAACGTGCTCAGAGGCCTGCAAAACGTTATCTGCCTCGTATATTTAGATGACGTCATCGTTTTTGGTACATCTTTGCAGGAACACATAGTTAATCTCGAAAAAGTGTTCCAGAGGCTGCGAGAGTCGAATTTTAAGATTCAACTCGACAAATCGGAATTTTTAAAACTCGAAACTGCCTACCTTGGTCATATCATAGGTAAAGATGGGATAAAACCCAATCCTGATAAGATAACCGCCATTCAAAATTACCCATTGCCAAAATCTCCCACCGAAATTAAACGTTTTCTTGGCTTGCTTGGCTATTACCGCAAGTTTATTCCCGATTTCGCTCGCTTAGCAAAACCTCTAACCCAATGCCTAAAAAAGGGTTCTACGATTAATTTAGATACGGATTACATCAACTGTTTTGAGAAATGTAAATCTCTTCTTACCAACGACCCCATTCTTCAATATCCTGATTTCTCAAAAGAATTTATTTTGACAACCGATGCATCTAATTTGGCTATCGGTGCTGTGCTTTCCCAAGGTTCAATAGGTAGCGACAAGCCTATAGCATATGCATCGCGTACATTAAATACTAGTGAGATCAATTACAGCACGATAGAGAAAGAACTACTCGCTATTGTATGGGCGACTAAGTACTTCCGACCTTATTTATTTGGTCGCAAATTTAAAATCATTACTGATCATAGACCGCTTCAATGGGTCATGAACATCAAAGAACCCAACTCTCGTTTAACCCGCTGGCGATTAAAGTTAAGCGAGTACGATTATTCGATCACTTATAAACAGGGCAAGTACAATACTAACGCCGATGCACTTTCTAGGATTGAGATACATAACGAGGAGACTAGCTCCTTATTGGCTAATGCCACTGTTAACCCGCCTACATTAGATGAATCCAGAACTCTTACAGCCCATACCGATGCCGAAAAACCCATATTAGAAGTACCGATATCAGATGCCCCGCTTAACAAATTTAATAAGCAGATTTATCTTACAGTCGTAGGTGACTTGAAAGGTAGGACGAGTGTTACAAAACCATTCGACACCCATACTCGTACCGCTATTCAAGTATCCAAGTCCAACCTTGAAGAAAATGTAGTAAATGCGATCACAGAATTTGTTAATCCAAAGGTTAAGACCGGAATTTTAATTGTTCCTCCGTTGGAGATGTATTCAATTATTCCTATCATCCAGAATCACTTTAAAAGCTCATCCATGAACTTAGTGCTAACGAAAGTAGAACTCGAGAATGTAAAAGAATATTTACGCCAACAAGAGATCATTCAAAAATATCACGAAGGTAAAACAAACCATCGCGGTATCAGTGAATGTTACCTTGCTCTATCTAGGCGGTACTACTGGCCTAAGATGAGAGAACATGTCACGAAATACATCAATGAGTGTAACATTTGTGGCCAGTGTAAGTATGACCGTAATCCGATTCGACAGCAGCTTAACGTAGTTCCTCCACCGGGTAAACCTTTTGAAACGATACACATCGATTTATTCACAGTCGAGACTGAGAAATTTTTAACCATCATAGATTCCTTCTCTAAGTATGCTCAAGCATACCATTTAAAAGATGGAACAGCCATTAGTGTTATTCAGGCTTTGTTAGTATTCTGTACTCATCACGGACTGCCATTAACAATAGTCTCTGATCGCGGCACTGAATTCACCAACCAATTATTCTCAGAGTTTACTCGGCTACATAAGATACAACATCATAAGATCTCAGCCCACACACCTAACGAGAACGGAATGGTCGAACGTCTACATTCAACTTTATTAGAGCACTTGAGAATACTTAAGTTACAGCATCGCAGCGACTCTGCGACGAATCTAATGACATACGCTATATTAGCCTACAATAGCACTATACACAGTTTTACAAAGTGTAGGCCATTAGAGCTCATAACCGGACACTTTGATCCTAGGGATCCGGTAGACATAGACATTACTGGGTATTTACTGCAACAATATACTCAGAATCATCGTACAAAGATGGACAAGGTCTACGAACTTATAAGTAGAGCGTCCCTAGAACGGCGAACTGAAATTATAGAAAACCGTAATAGGAATCGCGAATCCGAGGAAACTTATAGCCCCGAACAACAAATATTCATAAAGAATCCGATGGCAAGTCGACAAAAATTAGCACCACGCTTTACACAAGATGCAGTTTTAGCGAACCAGCCAGTTCACATATATACTAAGAGAAGCCGCGGTCCTGTAGCCAAATCACGTCTAAAGAGAGTACCTAAAATTACGCGCTTGTTACAGGACAATACTGATATTCCTACTACGAGCGGAAACTTTTGATTCCAACCGTGTCAAAAGAGGGTTAATAGATGGCCTAGGTTCTATTATTAAGAGTATCTCAGGGAATTTAGACTACACCGACGCAATACGCTACGATAATGCCATTAAAGTACTTCAGGATAACGAACATGAGCTAGCTGCACAAATCAACCATCACGTCAGCTTAAGCAAGGATTGGATAGCCCAGCATACAAAAATCTTGGACACTATTGTTGCCAACCAAAATAAAATTAAGAAAATGGTTGAGGCAGTAACAAATGTCACCACTGTTGCGAGACTAGATCTTATACATTTCGCCCATCTGGCTCAGTTATTCTTAATACTTAGTGATAATGTCGAAAATTTATATGACGAATTACAAAAGATTGAAAACCTCTTAGCCTTTATTCGTGCGAATAGTACGCACCACTCAATGCTCAGCTTAAGTTCATTAAAGTCAATGATAGATAGGATACGTAGTTTATATAATAAAGACGAAATATTAGACATAAGTATCAGGGATTATTATGATATAATTAAATTGGGTTCATATTACAGTGGTAATAAATTAGTTATAGCTTTTAAAGTGCCAATCGCCTCGCCTTATACCTATGACCTGTACAAACTATCCATTGTTCCTAATAAAAACCATGAAATTTTAATACCATCCTATCCTTACATAGCAATACATGAAGCTGATTTCATGTACATAGAGACAGAATGTCCGAAGGCAAGTACTTGGTATCTCTGTGAGAGGAAGATCAACTTCAGACATCGCGACCAGGTGGATTGCATCCAGCAACTTATCATGGTGCAGAAAATCGATTCTACGTGTAACCTAACTCCAGTTGTACTCACCAAAGAAGCTCTAGAACAGCTGGACGACAGGCATTACGTCATCACGTTCCCGAGACCCACGAAGATCCAGGCAGCATGTGGAAGAAACGTTTACTCAAGACGACAAGGGAGCTACCTAGCTGTGATACCACACGGATGTTTCCTGCGGACTTCTGAGTTTATGATTATTAACAGCGACGATCGCACAAGAGGTCAAGTTACCAAGATAATGGACCTGCCAACCCGAGATTCGAGATTGATATCATCGCCCCAATCCGTTCTAACTCTAAACTCGATAAGCTTGGAGAACTTGCATGCGAGCGCTGCTAAGATATCGTTGCAGCAACCGATTGAGTTAAAGGAGACCGCCGCCGCCGACACGAGCCTGTACCATACTACAATACCGATGTACTCACTTTTACTAATCGCAATTGTACTCGGTATAGTTGCCATCATCCGCAGATTTATAAGACATCGTCCTAAGAAAACCAAGGAAATCAAGATGAAGCGACTCTCAAGACAAGACGACGACGTTGAAGTTGTAGTAGGACGTCAGCCAGATCCAGATCAGGTTTCAGCAATATTTTCAACGAAGGTCCTCAAATAATTGCTGAACTGCGGCGAGAGGTGTTATACCATCGTGCTATGCATGTAACGCTGACTATGCAGTGAGGTCAATCGCACCGAAAAGCGTTGCATCAGCCGCGGGCACGCGCCACGACCACGAGGTGCTGACATCGCGCAACGTACCATCACCGCGCCACCGCCGCGTCACGGATCGGACACTTTGATTCTAACATTGAACATTGTCACTTAGACCTTAGATTGTAATCCTTAATTTTTATTACATTTTACTTTAATTAGTTTTTGGGTTTTCTTTATATCCTCCGGCTCGCAGCCTCCGTAATTAGCTGTAGTCAATTGGGCTCTACCAACTTATAAATAATACGAAAAATATACAGTCAATTCACAGGTGGAGTCAATTGTTTGACAAGATTTTGTTTTTTTTTTTCAATATTATTATTTTATTTATATGGGGTAACGCCCTGTACCCTACTTCTGAGCTACTTTTTCTCCCATATTATTTCATCCAACAAAGACTCTGGCTTTAGAATAATTAATTAAGTATTACATACTTATCATTCCAAATGTTCATGTCCGAAATTGGGATCAAAAAACTTTTAATGGGAGGGTCAAGGAGGGTCCGGGATGAAAGTCTACCCTCATTGAAGTTTCTTCGCTCCGAATACCTAGCTGTACCAGGTTTGATAAAAATCTCGTAGGTGCTACGACAGGCGACGCGTCTGCTACAAGTGCTACGAATACTACGACTCGCTACGGTTTGCTACGTAGTTCTACGGATAGTCTACGGTGAATTTTAAATTGTATTTTATATATTTTTAGAAGTATCACTTCATCCACTTCACTTCACATCACTTCATCCTTGATTAGAAAAATTCTTGAGATTTTATAGTAGCAGTGAATAACAATGTAAATTGTGTAGTGTACGGTTTTAGGTGGCTGGGATTTTTTATTGAAAGACAGAGCGTAGTGGTTTCGTTGGCGTCAGAGACGGATGAGAGCTTTAATTCTAAAGATAATGTTGCAAGTTACAAAATAAAAACGTGAACATAAAAAGGTGATTTAGGGATTGCCAACAAGCAGATACAATTTTCTTTATCCGCCTCACAAAACACCAACTTTTTAAATAGTCTCACTCATCTTATTCAAGGTCTTACGATTTTCAGTAACCCACCAACTGTTCTAATAAACTTAGCCTCAAATTATTTTTCGTCTCAAAACCTGGAGTTGTTAATAATAAATATAAAAACAGCGCGTCTGTGCGGTGCCCACCTGCCTGGCGCGGTGAGGTTCCACCGACCCCCGGGGGCGCCACTGAGCCCCACTAACGCGATTACTAAGTTATGTGTGGTACAAGATAGATGAAAATAATCAAAGCTAGATTGGTTCGATAGACCTTTGAAAGCGAAACATGTAAGATTTGTCAAAAGTTAGAATTAGGCATTCAAGCAGGTAATAATCGCTCTTATAAGATCATCGAGTTCGTCCGTCCGTCCGTCCGTCCGTCTGTCAGAGGGTCATAACTTCTAAAGTTTTTGACGGAAGTTGACGAAATTTGGTACAGTTATATCTTAAGAGCAGATCTCGCTTAAAAAACTATAAAATGTAGCAAAGTTACTTTTTTGAAGTACCTCCCCGGACATCAAAAGGGAGGGGATATATTTATTTGGTTTTAGTTGTATTTATGAAAAAATCTAAAATGTCGTAATATGGTAATATTGGTTAAGAAAAAGTAATAACTTATTTAAAAATACGGATAACGTGTCCGACACTCAACTTGTGAAGTAAAGCTTACTACTGAAGTTAAGATTCCTTTAAGTTTTACTGAAAACGAAAGATGGAAAACAAAAAAAAACAATTCTCTTGATACACACACTAACTAAATTAAAACTGAAAAGCAAGACCGTACATATTATGAGTAGTACTTAGTTTAATAAATTGTCAATTGTTAGAAACAAAATTTGTATTATCATTTTTAAGCTTATAAATTGGACCACATAAAAACGCCGTCAAAAATGGGTGAATACACGTGCACGCCAGTGTAATTTGATATATCGCAGGCGCGCCATATTGTTTGCAACGTATTTACAATCGCTATTGTTTGATGTACACGTCGCGCCACGAAATTGTATACAAATTAGTATTTTCCATATTTCACCATTGAGTCTACGTTTTTAAGATTCTTTTGAGTTTTTTTTTTTTTCAATTTAAGTTTATTTTTAATGCAGAAACTGCAGTATTATCTGAAAAATAAACTAATTATTGGCGAAGACTGATAAATAACAATTAATATTATGTTATACAAAAAAATCCTACATAAACTAGGTACCTACAATGAACTCTGGTTGTCCTCATTCTATAGTCACAAAAATTAAACTTAACTAAACTATGCTCACATATAGTGTTTGTTATTAAAAAAAAATAAGACAATTGTTTACAATTTTGTATATTTGTAATATATAGAGAATTGGCGACTTTATCCCCCTAATCTTTAATAAAAATACATTTTCATCGATGGTACAAGTCCTTGGATGAGACCCGCCCCCGCCAGTAACCTCGTAGACCCTCGTGAGGAGACTAAAATTCAATTTCACGAACAACAACCTGTATTTTATCTTTTTTTATGAAAATCCTATTTACTTCATGGTTTCAAAGAAAATGGTTCAGTTTTTGGATTTTTTACCGGAAAATATTATCAATCAATCAATCATCAGCCTGTATTTGTCCACTGCTGGACATAGGCCTCCCCTAATGAGCGCCATAGCGCCCTGTCTTCAGCTAGAAAAATAAAATAAAAATAAAATATTATATTGCTCTGCAATAAAAATGAAATATTGTAATGTTCTTGAAAGAGATTGTAGGTATGTATGTTTGTCTGTGATATTTTAGCGGAATAACCATACATATATAGAATATATTGACTGAGGAGCGAACCGAATCAGCGCTTACATTAAATATATTAAAAGGTAAGGTTTTGTTAAAGCACTAAGCACAATATTTTTATTTCATTAAAGGCTTCTTTTCATTGAGTCAATCTGAGAGTGATCTTGGAAATGTAATTCTTAGGTCGTACCAGTACAAAATTACATCTCAAAAGCATACTCAAAACTGCTCTCAGACTTGAGATCTATTTATTAATACGGACCTAAGTCATGTATTGTCATAAAAAATCAGGCTGTCAATCTAATTTATTAAACATGTGACGTAAGACGGAAAATATTAATACTACGTTAAGCCACGGTTTGGAAAAATCCTTTTCCCCATACAGAGCAGTGGATATTTTCCCCCAAAATGTCCGGTTAGGTTAAAATGTCATCAATTAATTCATTAGACCGACAACGGTTCTAAACATTCGGGTATTGTCAGGGGGTTAACTGCGGCAACCGCAACGCGTGTTGCTTTTTGGTCAAAATGATGAGCGAAAAGCGAAAAGCTATTTTAGTTGCAAATAAATTAGGTGTAATTCGGAATATCTGTTACTTTTAAAGCCGTACATTGAACTGTTTGGAACGCTGTTATCTATATTGTTTTAACCAAACGTGTCAAAATTAGATAAGCAAGCTCCCAAATGCATTCATTTCTAATTCGCATGGCGGTGTCTTTTAAAAAAATAAGTCCTTTTAAGGTCGAGCCATGAATGGACCAATTAAAATGTCAGGTGCGGTCATACATACGCAGTGAAAAAGAGAAGTCAAGAAGTCTTCAGGCTGAATGAAGCATCAACTAATAATGTAGCTTAAAGTATGATGAAGTAACGTTCATTATATATCTCAATGGTAATATTCATTGGCTTCTATCTGATCCCAATAATCGCGTGTGAATTGGGTTGAAAATTGATTACAGGACGAGTTTCAATAGATACTGTGGGTTCCAACTTCCAGCGTTTCAAATCAGATCAAGGAAATTGAAATACTTAATGGTATTATTACAACATCTTTGCATCAGATAAAGCTATAAAATTATTGTCGCAAATCTATAGATATATAAATTAATCTCTATTTCCTTGATCATCGCTTGACGAGTGAACGGATGGAACGATTTCGCTAATTCTTTTTTTGTTGTGTTCATTATTGCCAGGAGAAGATTCTTATAAAAGAAAAAAATGATAAAGTTGAGCGGAATAATTCGAATTCAATATTCAAAGTTAAGACAAGACAACGTCTGTCGGGTCAGCTAGTGTACAATAAAACTTATTATACTCCACAGTACATCGAAACGTTGCAATTCTCATAGATATTAATTGTAGAATTTGGTAAATATAAAGTTTTGAACACCAAAGCAGCAAAATATAAGTAACTAGTTGCTGCCCGCGACTTCGTCCGCGTAGACTTAAGCAAAGTATTCTATGTGTTAATCCAGATTATAAACTATCTGTGTTCCAAATTTCATCCAAATCCGTTCAGTAGTTTTTGCGTGAAGGAGTAACAAACATACATCCACACTCACAAACTTTCACATTTATAATATTAGTAGGATAAGCTATTTATATTTTTGTCGAAAAATTTAACATTTGCCGTTGCATTCAGTACATGTAATACTCGTACCAAATCTACTTGACCAAATTGGGAGAAACAGAAACACGCGACGTCTTTCTGTTCTTTATAACCTCATTGATGCAATGTTTCAAGCTAATTTTCAGCCCATCGATTTCTTGCATTATTTTCAGTGTCCCCTCTGTCACTCGCACTCCACCCTAATTTATATTCGTACTGATATACAAAACGGTTCACGTATACAATGTTTATTCATCAATTTTGAATGTAAATGTAGCAACTTGAACGTAAATATACGTCACGAATGCCGGTTTACGTCGGATTAAAAATAAATTTGTGCGGATTATGTCGTAATGTCGTATGTTTTTTACATGATAAAGTTGGTAAACAAGCGTATGAGGCTAAGCAGTTACCGCAGCCATTGCTCGCATATTGCCGGCCTAAGAAGGATTTGGACGGAGGAAGGAGAAACGTAAAGGGAGTAGGGCTCTATCACAAATCGTACGAAATGCAGCTATAATATAAAAGCCGTAGTCCATTGGCTACAAGTTATCTCTACCACTGTTCAAAGATAACGTGATAAAATCAAAATCAATGGTGCTTATTCTGAAAATAAATATTCTAAAATTTTGATGTAGAGACGTTTATAGTCAGTTCAGAAAGTACATCCGGTACTTATATTGAAACGCATTTTAAAAATGTTTGTCTCTCTGTGTATCGGTTGGTCTGTCTGTCTGTCTGTCTGTATGTTTGTTCCGGGTTATCTCCACAACTGCTGGACCGATTTTGACGGGACTTTCACTGGTAGATAGTTGATTTTATAAGGAGTAACTTAGGCTACTTTTATTTTAGAAAATAAAACTAGATCACAAATGCTGCATGTCGCGCGGGTTCAGAACGCGCGAGCGGACTTTTGCGATAGGTATACGAGTATAGGTGAAACTCGAAACATCGACTTGCAAAAAGAAAAATGAGATTAAGGTGGAGGCGCCTGTCTAGCCCGCGAAATTCAAAATTTTCGAGTATTTTTATAGTTTATCCAAAATCGGAAAACATTTAAGACAACATTTTGTGATTTGCGACAAACACAGTATGCAGTGCGTTTATTAATACATTTATTTTACTCTAAGTATTATCACGGTGGATACTAGTAAATCACTAAATATACAAAAATTGCCAGATTATCTGGATAGCTGTCGTTCTTGAAATGTTTTAGAGTAAGTTGGATATATAAATAAATGCACTGCACACGGTCTTTCTCGCGAATTACAAAATGTGCCTTTTATTATTGTCAGATTTTGAAAAAAAACTAAAAAACCTCAAAAAATTTGAACTTCGCGGGCTAGATGGGCGCTTTAGCCTTAAAAAAAGATTACAAATGCTGCCTGCCACGCGGGCTCAGAAGGCGTGAGCGGGCTTGTGCAATAATAGGTATATTAAACACGAAACATCGACTCGCAAAAAAGAAAAGTGAGATTAAACTTAGCATAGGTATTTCTTTATTAACTTTTCCTAAGCTCTGCGAACTTTAAGCGCTTTTGCCATACCTATTATTGGAATCAAGTATAATCAGCTCACGAGTTTAGGTCCAATTAGTCATATTACGATCCGTGGTGCCTTACAACTGGTCTTCAATCAGCTGTAACAGTCTTGTTTCTATGGCAATTAGCCCATACCAGCTACACATATTTTGTCTCCCGCTTTGCACCGGAGGGAAGTGGAAATATTTTTCTTCCAACTCCTCCTATTATTTCTTTCGATTAAATTCGTGCGGGTTCCAAGACAATTTAACTTTTCCCCGGGACTCGTCGAGGGTCAAACCTCGACGTCATTATTGGTCACCATTGTCGATCCTGGCTTACAGGAGTTACAGTGGTGGGAGTGTTCGGCGGGAATAGTCCCATATAAAAAAAAAAAAGCTCTGCGAACTTAACGAACATTGTTAAATTAATTTTTTGTTAAGTTCAATTCCACGCGAACGAAGTCACCGGCACAGCTAGTTTGTTATAAGAGTTAATTAATGAAAATAATTAATTGGGACTAAATTAAAAATATTGATGTTTAGCTCATAATTACGCCCATGAGAAGTGAAGAAATTTAATTTAGTTAAGTTGAATTTACCAACAGAATTGGCGAGTGCCGTTATCTAAACCCACACTGACAAGTGAAATCAATTATTGCAACAGTAATTAAAAGTACTCTAATGAGTACGATTAACAAAATGTTAACAATTGGTCTTGTTAATAGCGAGTTGTTAATAAAATGTAATTACAGCGAGCCCGGGGCGAAATGAAACGCATTCGCATTTGTTGCTTCCAATGCGCGGTATTGAGTTAACGAAACGCTTATATACAATGGTGTGGCCACAAAAACTGAGACAAAACTAGCTGATAAGTTACTCTTAGTCAGCGATTATCTCGTTTTCTGTAAATTCAAATTCAAATCGTTTATTTTGTTTAGGCCTACAAATTGTAAAATTTTCATTTTTTTTCTTATATCTACAACCGCGACCTCGACTGAGAAGATCCGGAAACTCATCAGGCTTGTCTTTTTACATCTGTTATATTATTTTTTATCGCCAGTTGCTTTTCGTTGCCATTCGAGGTGTAACAGATAGAGTATACTATAATTTTTGTTTTCAATCTAAAAACGTTAGGGAACATTTTAAGAATTAAAGATGGTGTAGACTTATGAAATCTTTGGGAATAAATCGTAAATCTGAAATCGAAATAAAACTTAATGACGTCAACAGAAAAAAATGTTAGAAATGAGGCATTTATTTGGCATAACACAATGCATGTGTTATCTATTGTCTTTGTGACACAACGGTTGTTTTGTTAATATGACACGCTACGCTCATGATTCTCGCTGATCTAACAGCCCCAACAGCCAGTCTGTGTCGACTTAACTACATTTATTAAGTGTGCAATAAACCACCAGACGATATTTTATTGTATACTAGAGTTCAAGTTACGCTGACCGATGGCCAAAGACCCCGTCTGGTACTTGGATTGATGTCAAATTCTAGCCAAACAAAAAATACACTTCTAAAAGCACAGCCCAGCAGTGATAGGCGATTAGTTAAGCACGCGTCTTGCGGGCTCCAGGTCCTGGGTTCAAAGCCCGGCTCGCGCCTCTGGATTTGCCAAAATCTATGTGCGAATCATAATTTATATATCATTATCACTTGCTTACGGTGAAGGAAAACATCGTGAGGAAAGTTGCATGTCTTAAAAAATCTAATCAATTTTCGAAAGACATGTGAAATCCGCCAACCCGCACTGGGCCTGCGTGATGGATTACGGCCTGAATCCTCCTCGTAGTGAGGGGAGGCCCGTGTCCAGGAGTGGGACGACAAAAAGGGCTAAATTATATATTTTTTTATCTATTTTTACTTCTAAAAGTATCTCTATCTTACTCATACATTGGGACCACGAGAAGGATGGCGGTACCGGTAATTGTGTGATAACAATTATGTCCAATACCGACACTCATTAAATATCTTTATATATAAAATACTGGTGTGCGGGTGTTTGTAATTCTTCTCCTCATAAACGGCTCGAGCGATTTTGATATTATTTGTACAAACTTACAGGGTCACCGGGATGGTTCTCAGCTATAGTTAGATGCAATAGGTGGCTTTGTTATCAATACTCAGAAAATAAAATGTACGCAAGTGAAGCAGCTGTCTAAAGTTAATATACATACGAGTATTAACAAAATCAAAACGTCAATACTCGTAACACTGCTGTAGGTACTCACTTATTTTCTCTAAGTACCTGAATCTATATATATATATAACTCAAAGGTGACTGACTGACTGACTGATTAACTGACTGACTGACTGATTGACTGACTGACTGACTGACTGACTGACATAGTGATCTATCAACGCACAGCCCGAACTACTGGACGGATCGGGCTGAAATTTGGCATGCAGAGATGTTATGATGTAGGCATCCGCTAAGAAAGGATTTTGATTAATTCTACCCCCAAGGGGATAAAATAGGGGATGAAAGTTTGTATGAAACTTTGTCAATTAAATTCCACGCGGACGAAGTCGCGGGCACAGCTAGTATTATAATATAACGTTTGAGCTTTAGTGTTACTTCTACTCATTTATTTAATCCTTGAGTCAACAAACATTATCCAGTAATTCTCACGACGTTTACACAAGATTATTTATCGCTGGTACATATTTAAAACCATTCAACTTTACATAGACTCTAGCGACTACTCTTTAAATGGTAGATCTTCAAAAGCGATAAAAACGAGCGAAATCATCTTCGTAAGACTCAAACGGTCGAGTTCTCACTCATTCATTAATCCAATTGAATAATATTGGGCGCTATCACATTGTCCGGTAACGATACCGACACGATATCGGCGAAGGCGAACAAGGCCCGACTTCTCCAACACATTAACGGACCGTTAGAGTAGTAACCGATTGCTTATCGCTCTAGCGGACCATTGGTGAACACCGTCCTGAGTTCTATGTAGGTCGGTCATCGATATTATAATCGTCACATGTGAAGACGCGAATTCCCGTTTAAACTTCGCCGTGTCGACTCAAACTCAGCGAGGGATTACCGGGAATACTTTCAGAATCTTTTTATAAGTCCATAATATAACATTTTTCGACACAAATTACCATAACGAATTCGGGAGTTTAGGGAAGGAGGGTCCTGCAGGTGGAACAGGAAAACGTTACAAAGATAAGGCTTAGTTCATTTCGTAACGTAAAAGTAAAAAGATCAAGGCAATTTTAAAATCAGTAAAAGATATGTTCGATTCAAGGCAATTTTTCATACGATTTTATTGCCCAAAGGTAATGTGACGATATATTGCCATTTCAAATTACTGCTCGGCAAACAAGCTTACGGCCCGCGTGATGTTAAGCAGTTACTGTGGCCTATGCTTGCAATACCAAACGCATTGATAGCACATTGCCGACCTCAAGGGAAGTGGGACAAGGGGACTGTAAGGGATAGGGTTTGACTTCAAGTCCTCTCAGTCATCGCAAGCCTAGGTACAATAGTTACTTTACGCCGATCTTCTGTGAGAGCATGGTACTGCCCGGTTAAGCCAGCCCTATATTCAATTGGCTACAGCTAGGCTACCACTGTAACTGTTCATTGATCCAAACGTTCGATTCCCGTTGGGAAAAAAACTGATATAGCCTTTTTCCAGATCAAATTTACCCAGATCTGGGTGTCACTGGGATCGCCCCCAGTCCATTGTACGGTACCCATAGTACAAGCGTTCCTTAGTTTGGGAGCATACAGTTGGTGTGTCAGTCTAGCGATATTTATAGGTTTATTCATCTCTTCTTTGCTACTTGTACACGGGATATGCTGAATAATTAATGCAATTCGTTGCAGCATCCATGCGAGGACGTTCGAAAAGATACGTAAAGAAAATATAAATAAACATGATTGCTCTCAGACATATTAGAAAATGTTTTTTCAGCTTTTGCATCGCTATGTTCAATTTGTTACCAAAGAGTATGTTTGATGTATTATATTTTTCTTTCATTTACGAGTACAAAGAGTAAACTGTGGAGTTTGTGCTATTTGGGTTTATTTCCTTAATCAAAGGGTGTTTCGTATTTATCAAAAATTGGTATTGGTCTATGTTTTTAATGTTTTCTCTCGATTCAGCTAGGTAATGCAGCCGGTAACCACCAGTATTATTTATGCATTATTCTTGCCACCATGCCATCCACACTGGTAAGGTTTATTTGATTAGGTAGATAGTTATTTCAAATTTATTTTTATATTTTTAAACATTTGGTACTCAAATTCAACTTCGTTTTTATTCATGTTAGCCAACAAAGCATTTATGAATAGTCAGAATCTACCACTGGTTCGGAATGCTGCTTCCAATGGTTACTCTTTTCAATGAATAAATGATGGTGTACATTCTCAGGAACAGCAACAGAATGTGAGCAAGCAACACCATTGTCACTAAATAAGTGAATAGCAGTAAAATCTCACTCAGATTTAGATATTTAAATTAGAAAGCTAGTTCAGTGAGGTAAGGCACTTTTTGGGTTGATTCGGAATATTCTTTCGAATTCCCGATTTCGATGTTGTTGTACCTGGAGCGTAGTTATTATTGGGTGCGATAGGTGGCGCTGCTGCCGCGACCCAAAAATAAACGCCAGTGCAATTGCGGACAAAAGCTAGCTTCTTTTAATATTAAACGCCTGAATACCAAAGAAATTGTCATCATTATCAATACAATTTGTTTGCTATAATACACAAATGTTTGATATGCTTCCTGTAATTTTTTGTAGGGTTTTCTGCTTTTGCGGTAAACCACCAGCTAGTTACCTACTTACCTACTAAACTAATCTAGTATTCACCAACTCTCCATATCCATTACATTTCCGATATTTCTAAATTAAAACAAACCACATTCGATTTCAGACTTTATTCTGCTTGAGATAAGTTTCAAAATCATTTAAAATATCCTAAAAGCTGAAAATGATGCACTCTCTGGGAGCTTACGTCAGTCTATTGTCAGACCTAGACTGAATTCTAGACTGTCCTCGGCAGTATAGATATAAATGGCATCAAATCTATTTCTATGTCGCTACTTTCTAACTTAGTTTCAATCCTATGAATTATAATAATATAGGTTATATTCAGTATATGTTTATTGTAGAGTTTGGAAGCGAGCTTTCGGCTCTCCCACTCATTATGTCCAAAACACAGCTATAATAGTCTCTACCACAACTTTGGCACGGAAGTCAGCTGCGTACATATTATAGGCTACTATTTATTATTGCGATCCAGGCTGGCGGGGCCGCGGGCGAATGCTAGTAAGATAAAAAATAAAAATCAAATCACTCAAACACATCACAACAAAATATGAACATTCCCAATACAGATATCATTTACTGAAACTTTCAGCGAACTCCCCAGACAATAGCGAGCGGTTTATCTTTTATGCACACCAGCTAAAGGAATACCAACTCTATATTCACATGGTAGAGTTGATTTTTCCATGTAATGTAAAAGTATTGTCAGCAACAGATGGATCATTATAAACGTCTGACATTGGAAAAAGTGATATAGATGATTTCGTATTATATTTTGTTGAGATGTAGAGATAAGTGTCTTATTTGGATGATTAAGGTGAAAGTCTTTCTATTGGATCAACTGCCCAAAAGAGGGAGACAAAGTTGCATGATAAAAAAGTCAGCAGAGATAGCTTATTGGTCGAACACACGCTTTAAAACACAAGGTGTGCAGGTTCAGACCACGGCTGCAGCTTTGGGGCTCTTGGATAATCATAATGTGCGAAACTTATTTCCAAAAAGGATCATCACATATTGGTGATGAAAAACATCGTGAGGAAACCTGGACGTCATTCAATAGACTTGTTAAGTTTGATATCATCATCAAGTCATCACCAGAGTTGGGTCAGCGAGCGACGCCAACGGCAGCTGATGGAAAATGACGATGATGTGACTGAAGAGACCCGAGTTTACGTCTCCAGAAACCCAGACGGTGGAAGCAAGTTCCACTTCTGAGCGAAGCAAATCTTTACGTGCGAATGGGTGGAAAATGGATACACACACACAGGATAGGACATTGCAGTAGTGTCTCACTATCGATTGTCCATCGATTGTTTGCCAATTCAATATTGGAACTTTTCAATACTATCGATAGTGACTTCAGTAAAACACCGTGGTACTATCGATACTATATCATTATCATCGATACCATCGCTAACCCTATCGATATTATGACTAGTTTTCCAGGTCAACTATCAATGCATTAACTATAGATAGTCAGGCATAGCATACATAAATAGCAGGAAGGCACGGTGATAGACGACGGGATGTAAGAAAATAGAACCGGAAGTAAAACAATCTATTTCAGCATTGATTGGGTTGACCCTTGAGCGGCATCTCATAGGCGATTTTGATCAAACAATCCGCGCAAATTGGGGACACGTCAGCCGCACGCGAGGTTAATCAAGAGCGATTACACATGCTATAGTAGGTAGTATGCAAATACATCCCTTATGTATACAGGGTGTAAGGGGCATTGTAACGAAAACTGATACCATGGATTCAGCTCATGATTCTGGACTCCCCAAAGTTGGAATTTTTCTGAAAGTTTTATTTCACGAAATATGCTATATTAATATTTTTTCTGTAGTTTTTTTCATTGATGTTAGTGTGAAATCATTACACAAATCAATAATTCCTATTTTAGACATAAAACTACACTGTAAATTAATACTCAATGCGCGCTCGAGCGTACTGAGTTTTAATTTCCATTGCAGTCACTGCAGTGAAAATATCGACGGAAAATCCAACTCTGGGGTCCAGAATCATAAGTTAAATCCATGGTATCGTTGCGATGCCCCTTACACCATGTATAGTGATTCTACCATATAAGAGTAAGCTTGGAGGGTTACAGAGGGAGGATGGGCTTCGGACTCTCCCCTTTATCGTACGAAACGCAGCTATAATAGCTACTTTACGTCCATATTGTAAATGTGTCTGTTATTTTGTTTTTATTTGTTAAAACGTTTTGGATCTCAATCTAGACCATAAACATTAGCCCCTTTATTTAAAATCGCTGTATAGAGGTTGTTTAGTTAAACCATACTTTGTCTTCTACTTTAAATATCAAATTACTGATGACAGAAAGAGAGAGTTCTGTGTATATCTAATCACCCGCTATACATCGTTTATAAATAAGCAAGTCGGTAAATGTTTTTTTTATAATATATGTAGTATAAGTGGTTGTTATCTGTTGTCTTATCCAAATAGATAAATAGATATTCAATGAGAGGGTGGCCACGGTAGAGCTGAATTTCAGCAAGACTTAACTGAAATTTCGGGATTGATTCTTTTCCGGAAAAATTGCGGAAATGGGCTTACCGTAATTTGCCCCGTCTGGGTGTCACTGGGCTCGCTAATCCATTGTACGGCACCTATAGAACAGGCGTTGCTTAGTTTGGGACCATACAGGGACCTTACATTTTTTATTGAAATAAATTTCCTCTCATGCTATGCCCTTGTTGCCATCGCTACATCTCATTAAGGCGCAGGCGGGTAGAGCGGCAGTAATTTAATTACACGTCGACTAATATTGATGAACCTTACTTATATTATGTGCATAAAACACTCCACAGTGTTCTTGTGGGTGTATTTAACCTCATTTGACATGGTCTATTGATTTATACAGGTTGAAACAGAAAGGGTATACTTCTATTTCAACACTTTGTAATTCTAAAACTATCAGCTTTGGAGGAAACTTGAAAAACAAAAGGTGTGACAGGGATACAGCTGTTGACAGATTTCATAAGTCTACAAAACCTTTAGTACTTCAACTGTCCCACAAAGCCGATAGTTTTAGATTTACAAAGTAAAGTGGCAAGAAAAATAGTATACCCTTTTTGTTTCACCTAGTAGAGTGTCTTCAATTTCAACGTTCGCGAGTTTACAGTGGTAGAGTCAAGCTGTGCATTCATTGCAGCTTATATACGGTCTGGCTAAACCGGTGCAGTAGCATCCTCTCACAGAAAATCAGCATATACCAGCTATAATAGATATAGATGAGTGAGAGAGGCGGTCCCTCTACCCCACTCCATTTCAGGAGCAAATGACTTTGGTATTGCAAGACTACGGTATCTACTTAACATCAGGCGGGCCGTACACACGTTTACCGACTTGGTCATATAAAAATAAAATACAGATAGACTTGACTCAGTGTGGCTTGAGTTACCCCACAGGTCAAATAAACTACTTAGACGACCTGTCAGGTACACCGTAGCCAAGTGCCTGAAGAGGTAGTAAAGGCCACTGAAGTTAATATTAAAGTTACTGCATCCCTTATCATCTTTGGACTCCATGACTAGTAACCAGTACCAACCTCGAATATCAGCTCAAAATACCTATGTGATGGACCCTCATACCCCCGGGGCCAGTCTCAAGAACCCAAAAGTTCGGACAATACTGATTAATAAATTGACGCTAAGATATCCACGCACAAAACCTAAGGGATTTCTCCACAATATTCGATCATTGACCGCGAGCGTTTTTTTTAAACCGACTTCCAAAAAGTAGTAGGTTCTTTGTTCTCTTTAATGTATGTTCACTGTGTTCTCCGTCATTGGTGGACCGATTCTGAAAGGATATATTCTCCAGGTCGTCCCATAGAAATTTCTGCAAAATCGGTTCAGTAGGTTGAGATGTATGGGCAATTTACAGTTACCAGACGTAGTTTAGCAGTTAGCACTATAAAGCATGAAACAATACTTATTAGCTCTAATAGGTCAACTAACTAATCTAATACCTACCCCTATTTAGGTAGGTACTTGAATTGGCACCGACTCGCAATGAAATAAATTATAAGGTCCCCAGTTATTTCTAGCTTTTTAGTGTTCCCAGTTTTTTAAGTCGGTTTTCGGTCCGTCGGTCGGCCGTTTTTTTTATATTCATCGTACATCGTTCGCTTCTCAATCTGTATGTGTACCAAGGCTTATAACCCAAATTAGGCAAACGTACATAAAAGGTAAAGTTGGTGAGAGTTTCTGTAAGATCTATGAGATATAAGTGTGTTGGGACTAGCCAGAGGATGCTGCGTGAAGTTACACAATAATATGGTTGGAAAATTTGTGTTACAGTTAAACTTGGAGTTTAGCTAATCTACGACGATCTTCTGTGAGAAGGTGATACTGACTGGTCGAGCCAACAAGAGATATTATATTGCCTACCGCTTGGATTTACCACCGTTGCTAATTAGTTCTGCCTAATGCATTAATTATCACCATTTTTAATCTTTATAATTTTTATTACTAAGTTAATTCCTCAGCGTTTACAGCATTGAAATAATTCGCTTTTAAAAATGAAAACTCAACTCCTTTCTAGGACAAAGCGTCTGTATACGAACAGCGAAGTTTTAAGTTACTGGACATTAGTGTGTACTAACATCTGTGGTCCACTCATACGTGGGAGGAAGCGCGTTGTTCAGGCTAAACTACTTAACCTAGTTTTACACTTTTACGTATGTATTTGAAACGAATATTTGATGCAGTAGTGTCCTATCTTTTAAATATACACCCTGAATTGCAGCATTCTAAAGTGGACTCTCAATATAAAATCCGATAAGTGCTATTTATAAAAATATATATATTTTATGGCGAAGAACTCGGGACACCATACTATGTGCTCAGTGTAGCGTGAAATTGCACCAGATTGTATGTTGCAAGGATGTTATATAACGAGGGAAATAAAGAAATCCTTGAGCTTTTTATGTTTAATAAAAATAAGGTTATTTTTAAATTGAATCCGAGTTATAAATAAGTGAGTAATATCTTATTTTATCATCTCCTTACATTACTATGACAATTTCATTTGAGGTGTTTTCCACATTTTGTACGTGTATGTTTTTTTGACGACCGCTTGGAGCAGTGGTTCTAGCTTAGGCCGCTCGGCTGACTGCACGTGGTGGTTGCGGGTTCTATTCCCGCCGGAGCAAATTTCTGGCCTTTTTGTATTTTGCCACACGTCTAGGTGTCACTGAGATCGCCCCCAGTCCATTGTACAATAGCCATAGTACGACCGTTGCTTAGTTTGGGACCATAACTGTGGTGTGTCAGTCTGGCGATATTATTATTATTATTAATTATATTATATCTATACAAATAAATAAAATTATAGTGTCTGTTTGTAATATCAAAATAACACCTTTTCACTAAATGCATATGAAAGTACATACGACAGCAATAGCAAAAACGCGATTTTTTTTTTTTGTCTGTCTGTCTGTCTGTGTGTTTGTTCCGGGTAATCTCCGAAACGGCTGGACCGATTTTGACGGGACTTTCACTGGCAGATAGCTGATGTAATAGGGAGTAACTTAGGCTACTTTAATTTTTGAAAAACAATTAGGGTTCCGCGTAAAAAAATAAAAACACATTAAATCAAAGAGTATTTCCGAAACGGCTGGACCGATTTTAACGGGACTTTCACTGGTAGATAGCTGATGTTATAAGCAGTAATTTAAGCTACTTTTATTTTAGAAAAACAAAATTAAAAAATGGGTTCTGTCGCGCGGGCTCAGAACGTGAGAGCGGGCTTTTTTGTTAAATTAAATTCCACGCGGACGAAGTCGCGGGCTCAGCTAGTTTAAACTAAAAGTGTAATTCATTTTCATATTTAATACTAAAGTCGAAGACATGAAAATTTTGAAGGTTGTAATATAATATTTATAATCAGCTCTCTAAACAGGTAAATTCATACAAAACTTCCATTCTCCGCAAGTCTTAAACTCGTATTTCGTAGCGAAGTAACATTGTAGACGTTAATAATTTATATCTGGGAGCCCACTAAATGCCATCGTTTAGGGTACAGGTGTTCCATAATGGAAGGTGTGACGTGCGTGTAGGCTGTTAGGGGGGGAGGGGTGGTGGAGTTATGTTTTATTAACACTGAGTGAGGTAGTTTTTGAGTGTTACAAGACAGCTACTTTTCAGAATATTAAACTGAAAACTCTATTGAACTCTAATGGCCTCTTCTGTTACCGATTAACTTAACTGGTCTATAATTTTGAAGGTTGAAAAGCCAAGGGTGTGTTGTGGATCCTTCTCCCAAATCATTATACAAAGAATTTCTGTAACATAACACCTGAGGCACTCAATTATATTGTTACCACTAGCTGAGCCCGCGACTTCGTCCGCGTTAACTGAGCCCGCGCGTCGGAACCCATTTTTTTTAATTTTGTTTTTCTAAAATAAAAGTAACCTAAGTTACTGCTTATAACATCAACTATCTACCAGTGAAAGTCCCGTCAAAATCGGTCCAGCCGTTTCGGAGATTATCCGGAACAAACACACAGACAGACGGACAGACAGACAGACAGACAGACAGACAATTTTTTTTTAAATCGCGTTTGTGTTAGTGGTGTCGTATTTACTTTCATATGCATTTAGTGAAAAGGTGTTATTTTGATATAACAAACAGACACTCCAATTTTATTTATTTGTATAGATATTCTAGACTTTCAAACTTGAAAAGTGCAGTCCTATTTAGTGGTCTGATTTTATTTTTTACTAGCTGTACCCTGCGCGCGTTGCTACGCTGTCAAAGATTGGTCGTACCAAGTCAGAAACCTTTGTGGGATCATGCACAACACTTTGCTGAAGATTATGACATGATCAAATACATAGTTTACGATTATATAAAGGACATCCAGACAAACATTCATTTATAACATAAGTAAATATGTACCCTCATATCAACTGAGATTAATCAATACAGGTGTGGCACTCGTCGTTGAGAAATGAGATATTATAAGTTAGTAAATAAAGTTCATAATACTTTGCAAGGCAGTTCAGAAATCGGGGTAAACTGCCTGAAAATATCTAGAACTCTCCTTTGTTTAACGTCGACTTGATTCAGGTATGGTTTCAGATAATTAACATAGGCTTGATACATTCAGGTAAGGTTCAAAACAAATCTCTATGTAAATATCAACCGCTAAGGTTCGGCGTCTGATAGTTATTAATATTCGGGTCTCGCTTTATGCCCTATTATGGCGTATTTCGATGCAAATTGATGGGGGTTGCCTCGGGCTGGACCGTCCATAGTACAGACCAGCGACAGAAATAAATAAATATCGCCAGACTGACACACAAACTGTATGGTCCCAAACTAAGCAACGCTTGTACTATGGGTACCATACAACGGACTGGGGGCGATCCCAGTGACACCCAGACCTGGGCAAATTACGAAATTTGCCCCGGCGGGAATCGAACCCGCAACCACCATGTGCAGTGAGCCGAGCGGCCTACGCTCGAACCACTGCGCCAAGCGGTCGTCAAACTATAAAACAAACTGTTAACTATCTAAGCATTGATAATTTATTTTAATAATCTATTGCAATAGCAACCAAAGAAATTGTAACAATAAGAGATAACAATTAATTATAAATTATTAATTAATTATTATTAATTATTATTATTAATTATTATTATTAATTATTATTATTAATTATTAATTATTAATTATTATTACAATTAATTATTATTAATTGCTTGCTTACAGTGAAGGAAAACATCGTGAGGAAACCTGCTTGTCTTAGAAAATCTAGCCAATTTTCGAAAGTCATGTGAAATCCGCCAACTCGCACTGGGCCAGCGTGGATTATGGCCTGAATCCCCCTCGTATTGAGGGGAGGCCCGTGCCCAGGAGTGGGACGTTAAAAGGGCTAAATCCTACTAATATTATAAATGCGAAAGTTTGTGAGTGTGGATTTATGTATGTATGTATGTATGTATGTATGTATGTTTGTTACTCCTTCACGCAAAAACTACTGAACGGATTTGGATGAAATTTGGAACACAGATAGATTATAACCGGGATTAACATATAGGATACTTTTTAACCCAATAATCCAATACTACGCGGATGAAGTCGCGGGGCACAGCTAGTTATATTATATAAGAGATTAATTTCAATTTATTTGATTTGCACTCTGACTGACTGTTATCATGAATTCTGGAGATGTGGCTCCACTTGCAATACCTAGGACATTGATCGCACGTTGCCGACCTAAAGGGGGGTGGGATAGAGGGAGGGGAAGAGAGGAATGGGTTGGTCGTCTAGCTCTTACACTCACCGTACGAAACGCAGCTATAATAACTACTTTACGCCGATTTTCTGTGAGAAGGTGGTACTACCCCAGTTAGCTAGCCCGTGGATGAGATGAAGTCAAATGGCTAAAGCTTGGTTCTACCACGTGAAGTTTAGTAAGTACTAGCTGAGCCCGCGACTTCGTCCGCGTGGAATTTAACTTAACAAAACAGCCCGCTCCCGCGTTCTGAGCCCGCGCGATAGGCCCATTTTTTTATAATGTTTTTCTACAATAAATGTAGCCTAAGTTACTGCTTATAACAACAGCTATCTACCAGTTAAAGTCCCGTCAAAAACGGTCTAGCCGTTTCGGAGATACTCTTTGATTTCATGTTTTTATTTTTTTACGCGGAACCCTAATTGTTTTTCTAAAATGAAAGTAGCCTAAGTTACTCCTTAAAACATCAGCTATCTGCCAGTGAAAGTCCCGTGAAAATCGGTCCAGCCGTTTCGGAGATTACCCGGAACAAATACACAGACTGACAGACAGATAGACAGACAGACAAAAAAAAATTAAATCGCGTTTTTGTTATAGGTGTCGTATGTACTTTCATATGCATTTAGTGAAAAGGTGTTATTTTGATATTACAAACAGACACTCCAATTTTATTTATTTGTATAGATTTTGAGTATCCGACGACAGGATTTTAATATTATAAAGTCGCTCATTTGTCTCTGGTATATCGTTGACATAATATTGATGAATTTCTAAATGTAAATGAGGTATTAAATTCATATACCTACTAGCTGTGCCCCGCGACTCCGTCCGCGTGAAATGTGGACCACCCTTAACATTTTTCCTGAATTTTCTTTGCTATAAACCTCACGGAGCCCGAGACCTTTCCAACGAATGCAAAACCGTGGAAATCGGTTTGTGCGTTCTGGAGTTATAGCGTCAGGAAGGAAAACCCGACTTATTTTTATATAGTAAAAAAAGATGGGCATGGCATCTCAACTAAATACCCAGTAACGTTCAGTAATGATGGCTCTACCACGAAGTACCACGATCCGTAGAGTCGCTAGAGGCGCTTTCGCTTGAAAACAAATAATATTTTTGTGGTAATTGTTTGCTCTCCGAATTGTTGATAGAGGTGATTTACAATTTGACATACTTTGCTACGTAGACAAGCGAGCGTAGGAGTCGCGTGAAACTCATAGTATGATAAAGCATCAGAGCATGGTAAAGATATAATACTGAGCATGGATAGAGCAAGGAAGTAAGTAGGTTCATGGGGTAGAGTCAAGGTTGAGCTCACCAGACTTCTAAAGAGCTCAACCTTGGCTCTACCTATACCTAGAGCTATTGTAGATAGAGCCAAAAAACCCAAAAATTCAAATGTTATAACATTTTGTGACTAAAACCATAGTTATAAAAGACATGACATACAAATACTATTTCTCTAGAGCTCAGAAGATGGTAAACTTCTTAGAAGATAAAGTCAAATTGTCCGAAAACTGTCAAAATCGTCAAAAACCAAAACAATCCCGTAAATTAAAAACAATAAAAGTGTTTTATTAAAAAAATCGTTAGAAGTAAAACGTAAAAAATGGTCAGTTTCATGGACCGGCTGCCGTCGGTGATAAGCTGCTGTTTCTGCTGTTTCCTCAGAGCTGGCACCGTGATGATTGCCTTTTTTTCGTTCGTGAGTAAACTACCCCTCAGACGAAAAGAATAACTTAGACGGAGCGCGTGGAACTAGTGTGTGAAACCAGCAAAATAATACCAAATGTTATCCTTACTAATATTATACATGCGAAAGTAACTCTGTCTGTCTGTCTGTCGCGCTTTCACGCCAAACTACCGAACCGATTTAAATGAAATTTGGTACACATATAGTCTAGAGCCTGATAAAGGACATAGTCTGCTTTTTAATGCGAAAAAAAGGTTGTAAGCGGTTGAAAAGGGGGGATGAAAAGTTGTATGGAAGTACCGTCATTTTTGGAGGTAGAAGTTTGAACCTTATTTTTTAGGATGTTAATTTAATATAAATAAATATGTCATTCAAAGTTTGTAAAAGTTTTACCCTCAAGGGTGTAAAATAACAAAAGGTAATAGGGGATGAAAGTTTGTATGGAAATATAGCTCTTTGCAGTGAAACACTGCAAATAGCTCATTAAAGTATTTATACGTATGTGTCTTATATGTAAAATAATCAGCCTAAATAATTAAAAATGCTACCCAAAGACACTTCCACGCGGACGAAGTCGCGGGCCCAGCTAGTTGATTATATTTTCATTTATTTTCTTTAGGTGATTGGTCTACTCTTCGCTCCAAACGTAACCAATGCTCGTGGCTTCTGGGACATGGACCTTGTTCTTTCCAACTACAGTTCCTTCACCGAGTCTGCAGTCCAGCTAACCCTGGGTATCATCTCCATTGTGCTGTGTATGGTCAGCGTGATATTGGTGATCGGAGCTTGCTGTGTAAGTTATAACAATAATGTGCGAATCATAATTTATATACTGACTAGCGACCCGCCCCGGCTTCGCACGGGTGCAATGCTGATACAAAATTATATAGGCACGCGCCGCAATGTAAGCGCAAAAAATGGTGTTTATTTACGACATCACATTAGAAACCTCTAAAATTATCAGTGTTTCTCTATTATACTATGCATTTATTATACATATATAAACCTTCCTTTGAATCACTCTATCTATTAAAAAAAACGCATCAAAATCCGTTGCGCAGTTTTAAAGATCTAAGCATACATGGGGACATACAGACAGCGGGAAGCGACTTTGTTTTATACTATGTAGTGATATATTAACATTTGCTTACGGCGAAGGAAAACATTGTGAGGAAACCTGCATGTCTTAGAAAGTCTAACCAATTTTCGAAAGACATGTGAAATCCGCCAACCGGCACTGGGCCAGCGTGGTGGATTACGGCCTGAATTCCCATCGTAGTGAAAGTGCCGGAGCCCAGGAGTGGGACGTTAGAAGGGCTATATTATTTATCCTAGGTGAAACAGAAAGGGTATACTATTTTTTTTGCAACTTTACTTTGTAAATCTAAACCTATCAGCTATGTGGGACAGTTGAAGTACTAAATGTTTTGTAGACTTATGAAATCTGTCAACAGCTGTATTCCTATAACACCTTTTGTTTTTCAAGTTTCCTCCAAAGCTGATAGTTTTAGAATTACAAAGTTATGTTTTGAAAAAGAAGTATACCCTTTTTGGTTCAACCAGTATTTATGGTGCTTAACTATGTCCTTCTCTGTCCCACAGAAAGTTCCGATGTTGATTGAGGTGTACCAGTGGGGTGCGATAGTGTACAGCAGTGTTGTGGTAGTTCTCTTCTTCATCCTGGCCATCTTCTGTTTCTTTGTGCATAGCGACTCGACCCTCGCGGGCACGGCGCTGTGCGGTTTGATTGTGTGCAATGTTGTATGTAAGTTTAAGGCGTCAATATCCAATATCCTAGTGGTTAGAGGGGCTGCCTTCGTAGCCGAGACGTTCTGGGTTCGATCCCCATCCTGGCCATTAAACTATCGACGTGAGCCTACTCCTAATACAAGCACTTTAGCTTAGCTGGAGGGGTTAACGAGAATAATAGTAATGTGATAGACTCACATTGCTAATAACTGACTTTTAACTATTGCTTGCACTGACGCATAGTCGGCGCTACCTGCCTAATGTTAAGCAGTTACCTCAGCCTGTAGAGGCTTGCAATACCAATGGTATTGCGCGCACGTTGCCGACCTTGGATCCAACTCAGTTAACGTATTCAGCTTCGTGATACGTCAATTTTGACGTATTACGGGTTCGATTCCCGCCGGGGCAAATTTCGGAAATGGCCTTTTCGTAATTTGCTTGGGTCTGGGTGTCACTGGGATCGCCCCCAGTCCATTGTACGGTACCCATAGTACAAGCGTTGCTTAGTTTGGGACCGTGCAGTTGGTGTTTCAGTCTGGCGATATTTATTTATTTATTTTATAGGTTTCAGTGTTCCCTCTTTTTCAGTGACGGCGTATTTCGTAATAGTGGCCAACAGTCTCAGGATGTCGCTCCTGTTCTTGTCCAGATCCGAATTCGTTTGATCTTCGAGCTGGTTGCTCGTAGCCTGTGTTGAAAAATGTACATTGCATATTCTTCCTTTTTTGTAAAGCTTATTGTTTTGCTGATTTCTAGAATAAAGTTTTTTTAAACATGCGATCTATGTTTATCTTAGATTAACTTATTAATTTGAACTCACACTCGTGATGAATACGAGATAATGCACATTGTGTATGTTATATGAGATATACGGATATAGCATTGCATAAGAGTGAATGGGATGCATAGAGCATCTTTTGTCTTGCTCATGGTATTAATTTCAGTGGTTGTGATAGATTATTTGCAAGATAATAACCAGAGTGAGGTGTGTTTAACGTCGATATTCGATTATATACTGTAAAAGTCATTAAAAATCGTTGAACTATTTAAATTAGTATTTCTTTGTATATACCATTGTTCTCCTATACTTGGAATTGGAATTCTTTTTCCGAGCTTCAAGCCATAGGTAAGTAGAAGATGTCTCCTTCTAAGTCACTTTGACGATCAATTTCACATTTCCAGTGTCAAAACTTGCCAAATTATTTCAATTATTTCTATTATATTAAATATTTACATGTTTAAATTAAACAACAACCATGTGCGAGCGTTACCCCGTAGTGACAAACTGTTGTTCCATCATTTCACTTAGAACAGGAATGCTTATAATTTCCGTGCTCACTATTGTAAGTTCAAATCATTTCAAAAATATTCCGTGTAGCAAACACATAAGAAATTCATTTAAATCAGTATCAAACATTCGATCACTAGTCATGTGGGTTTTAAATTAAAATATGCGATAAAAAATGAAATAAATTAACTTTGCCATATTTTCTGGAGCGTAATTAAATTCGCAAAGTGTAAATTGTAATTCACAAAGTCATGATAGTGTATTTATTGTTGCTGATATTTCGTATGGGGTTCAATTTTGTGTTGCGTCTGATGTACCTGAATAGGTACCGGTTGCGGTAACAGACATTCCGTCTTCAGGGTATTTAATGTTTTATAATATATAACAACTAAAGCAAATAAAGCAGTGATAGCCGATTGGTTAAGCACGTGTCTTGCGGGCACCAGGTTCTGTGTTCAAACCTCGGCTCGCATCTCTAGGTGTTTCGAAATCTATGGACGAATCATTATCACTTGCTTATGGTGAAGGAAAACATCGTGAGGAAACCTGCATGTCTTAGAATACCAAACTAATTTTCGAAAGCCATGTGAAATTCGCCTTCCCGCACTGGGCTACTGTGGTGGTTTATGGCCTGAATCCCCCTCGAAGTGAAGGAAGGCCCGTGCCCAGTAGTGGGTCGTTCGGTTATTTTTTTTTAACAATCGACAGACCCGCGTACGACGCCTCTGATGTTAAGCAGTTACCGTAGCTTATAGGTGTTTGCAATACCGAAGGCATTGCTCGCACGGTACTGACCTGAACGGGAGTGGGTTGGTCTATCGGCTCTCTTACTTATCGTACGTATAATAGCCACGTTACGCCGATCATCTGTGAGAGCGTTGTTCTACCCCAATCGAGCCAGCCTGTATATAAACTGTAGTCTGTCACTACCAGCATTAAACATAAACATTCGCATATATTACTCCTTGTCTATGTTCGAAGCGTATGAGTGTAATTATAAACCTTAATTCTCTAAGTCTCAAAGGTTATTATCCAATAACTGAACAGCAATATTTATTCAAGAGTGAGTTAATCTAAAAAAATATATCACAATTTTCGTTTCTGTTATTACAGTATCTCTGAGCAATGTTGGTCTGTTGGGAACTATAGAACACAGTCCAAATCCCAGTTCTAAATCTTAACATGGAATATACAAACACGGATATGCGTTCAACAACCATAATTGATACCTTTGCCTAAAACAAATGATTGGAAGGTGGCACCGAAATCAATTTGTCAATATTTAAAACTACGACTCTACATATAATTCAGCTCATCTTAGGAATATTAATTAACGAATCGATATTTTATTATAATAGCCGTTAAGTGCCCACTGTTGGGCAAAGGTCTGCCTTATACTGTAACCCACATCTATGATCTGGTCCATTGCTTGCCACAAAGGAGGATCGTGGAAGGAAAGAATCGCGTAACGACGCATGTGGAAATAAACTTGAAAATAACACTACTTAAAATTTACATTAATAATTCCGTAGTTAAGCCAATAAACAAAATGTAACTAATGCCTATTAAATTATTATTATAATAAGCTATTCCTGCGTTTCTTGAACCAAGTGTGCCGCCATCGTAAATCATGTTGAAGCTAAATCATAAAGTTCAGCCGACTTCCGTGAGCGTACTTCCTGAAACGCGACAGTTGACATCAGTGCAGATGTTTCAGGATATTCGTATACTGTGACTCTGAATGGGTCGGAACTGGTCGTTAATCATCATCAATTAAAACCACTTGGCCATCACGCGTGAACGGATGGAACGATTTCACTAATTCTTTTTTTGTTGTCTATTATTGTCAGGAGAAGATTCTTATGAAAGAAAATATTGAGAGAGTTAAGCGGAACAATTTGTATTCAATATTCAAAGATAAGACGGGACAAAGTCTGTCGGGTCAGCTAGTATTATATATTTGTGAATTCTTCTACGTAAGTTCTTGACGGTCGACATTTTGTCGGCCATCTATTGGCAATTCTCTGGACAAAAACATTCTGGACTACATTTACGATTTACACTGAAATAATCGCGAATATAATAATATTAATGACATAGTACAGTTCCCAATTGGTTTTAAACGAGCAACGAATTCGGCCTTGGTCTAGGTGTTGAGATCATCCCAATCTATTAAACAATACAAACGATGCTCGGATTAGAATCACACGTTTAGAGTCCGTCAAAGACTCCCGACAATGTTACTCCTGTAAATCAGGTTTGACAGGAGGTGTCCAAGCGAAAACGTCGAGGTTTGTCCCTTTGACGAGCCCCTGGGAAAAACTAAATTGATAAAAGACAAAGTCCCTTCGTTCGTCTGGCGATATTCAAATTCAAATTCAAATTCAAATTTCTTTATTTCAGACCAAAGATCCATATTATGTTAGTAGAAACGCCTTAATCTATTGTTAGTGGGTAAATAAAATGTACATACTTAAAGCTAATTGGTGACATATACGTCAGAGCGTACATGTCTACTGGCCCAGTGCTTGACAAATGGACCATCAATTTTGTCCGCCAGTGTAGCTAGAATATTGTTAGGGCTGCCTCTGAAACGCCGTAGCATTGATGCACACCGTTTGCTCATGATGCCATAAAAGTCATCAAGTCTCGCTTCCGCAAACATGCCCGAAGCACTGCAAAATCGAGGCAGCCCCAACAACATCCTCAACGCATTGTTATACTGAATACGCAGAGCGTTGTAAGCCAGCTGCGTATATCTAACCCACAGGCTGCACGAGTAAAAACAATAACAACAGTAAAAATAATATTATAACAAATATGTTTATTAAAAATGTTTTTTTACATCCGCATAGATATGAGAGAAATTTGTAAATGCCCCCGTAAGCGTTAACAAGATTAACGATTTGACTTTGACTACGTGGTTCAGAGAGGTTAAAGATAAATGTTTTAATCTAATTCACAGTGAAAATGTATATTTTATCACAAAAATATATACTTATCACATTTTATAGATTTACTAATTAGTAAATAAAAGTTAAAACAATGTAAAAGTCCTGCCATCCTGTCAGCTTATGTAATAACTAGCAACACAATTGTATAGGAGGCTAATATTACATAATAATTATGACATAATATAAAAAGGTTGACGACAGCTCGGCGTAGTGGTTCGAGCGCGGGTCGCTCGGCACACTGGCTGCGGTTTCAATTCCCCTCTGGATAAATTTCGGAAAGGCCTTTTCGGAATTTGCCCCGGTCTGGGTGTCACCGGGATCACCCCCAGCCCATTGTATAAGCGTTGCTTAGATTGGGACCATACAGTTTTGGTGTACTCGTCTAGCGATCTTTATCTATTTATTTCCAGATATCAGGATGCATCGCTCTATCCGGCATAGAGCAGAAATCGAATGTAAATTATCAATACGTGAAGAATATCACTCATATTGAAAGTGAGTGTTTTCGTTATCTACCTAGAAACTAGTTAATATATCAATGTACAGGACGCTTCGAAAGGCAGACATAATAATCTAAGTTACGCCGCTTTGAATATTTGATATTTATTTAATAACTGTCATGTTTTGGCCCGAGAACACATCAAATGCCACAGAACAGTTTACAAACTGCATTTACATTTACAAACCATCAATAATAAAAAAAAGAAACCTTTCATTTGTAAAAAGTTACATAGTAAGTACTTGAGATAATATTGTTGGATAATTCTCCTACCCACCTAACCGCACCGAGTGGAAAAATATATAACAGCGCGCAGGACGACCGGGGAGACACTTCTCAGTCGAGGTCGCGTTCTCTCAGTCGAGGTCGCGTTCCGATCCGGTGGTAGATTTACCCTCGCCACCTCTTCTGGCAGCGGCCCAAGCCGAGGTCGTGTCCCTTGTGGCGCCCTTGAGCTAGCTGCCCCCCTGCCCCTCTGGCTGGAGCGCACTCGCGCTCGCCCTCTGTCCGGGTGAAGTTGTTATGGACACTCTGGCCAACAACATATAGTCCATTCAAAAAAAAAGGGGAGACACTGCGCTTGGTTTTCGGACACGACGGAAGTATTGATTGTAATAGGAAGGTTTCCTTACAGTTATTGTTAAATTGTTCAAAGTAAATGTCATTGTTAGAATTTAATTGTAGTAATGTTGATAGTTGTCATATTTTTTAAAGAAATTACATTGTAGTTTCTTGTAATATGTCATTTTGCATAGTAAGCTGACAATAAACTGAAATTTCCAAGATTGTTCTCAAGAGAGCCCTCGCTGTGACTCTCATATTTTGAACTATATTTAATACTGATTTGAGGTTAATCTTTTTTAACGTTCTCGGCGCGCGGCAACTCTATCCGTGCTAACCGTCAGTAGCTTTGCACGATGACGTCAGTAGCGTTACGCGTTATATATCGATATAGAGAGTGGCAGCTGCGACGCCCTACGCTTTATACTCTAAAGATTCGCTCTTTCGGGCGTCTTTAGACGGCACTGTTTTTAACCGATTTGTTTGTAACATAATGTACCCATAATTTCTACACTTTCAGGTGCGAGGCAAGCGTTTACAAAATCGGGTGATATCATAAACGCTGGGATCTCTATAATGTCTATGCTGTTGATGTTTGCCGGCGTGATGCTTTTAGTCGCTACTTTAACGGTAAATATATTTGAGAATAACCGTTCGCACGGATTCACAACAAAATTATTCCGAAAAAAGTTGCGGAGTGGTATCGGAGGCATTGCCTTGTGTTTGGGCGATCGTAAATCGTATACCCCTTATTAAGGTGTTACAAAAGTGTGTGTGTCAATTCATTGAAGTGTGTGTATTGTTTTATTTACTGATTTTAATGGATTTCTAAGTATAATACAAAAATATCTGCACTCGTTCTCTATATTAAACTATAAGTGTGCTAAATTTCTTAGCCTATAAATATATATAACTCAACGTATAACGTATTTAAATATATATAACTCAAAGGTGACTGACTGACTGACTGACTGTCATAGTGATCTATCAACGCACAGCCCAAACCACTGGATGGATCTTGCTGAAATTTGGCATGCAGGTAGATGTTATGACGTAGGCATCCGCTAAGAAAGGATTTTGATTAATTCTACCCCCAAGGGGATAAAATAGGGGATGAAAGTTTTTATGAAACTTTGTCAATTAAATTCCACGCGGACGAAGTCGCGGGCACAGCTAGTTAATACATATATTTATTTTCAGGATGACGAAGGTTTCGCTCAGGGGTTCGTGTTTGTAACCAGTCTAAGCATAATCATTGGCTTCTTGCTAATCATTCTGATATGCGTGGAGTGCTTGTTCAAGGATACATGTACACTGAGTGGCATGGACTGGCTGTCGGGGTCTGCTTCAATCGTTGCTATGGTGGCTTATTTATTACGTAAGTTCCTTTCGATTCATTCGAGGGTTCCCATGAGTTTGTGGCCAACTATGGTTTCAGATATTTAAAGCAGACCTAGCGAATTAAACTGCAAGGAACGATAGCTTAACGTTCCTTAAGCCGCACGAATACAAACCCTTAGATATAAATGACATTCTGGGCCCCAAAGTATGCAAATTTAAAACAAGTTTAGAAACATTGTTAATTGATATTATCTTCATGAGTTCCTCATTGTAAATTATTGATGGTTGACATGTTGTCGGCCAGAGGACTACTAACAGATGTAGATTATGTGGTGAATAAATATAGCCAGACGACCACACCAACTATATGGTCCCAAACTAAGCAACGCTTGTAATATGGGTACCGTACAATGAACTGGGGGCGATTCCATGACACCCAGATCGGAGCAAATTACGAAAAGGCCATTTCCGAAATTTACCCCGACGGGAATCAAACCCGCAAACACCCGGTACAGTGAGCCGAGCGAACTACGCTTAAACCGCTGCGCCAAGCATTCGTCTATTTGAAGGTCTCGGAGTCCAAATCAAGTGTTTTTAGAATTACTTTGATCAGCATCATAGAAAATCGGCTAAACATTGGGGGCTCGAACTGCAGAGCATAATATAAAATTAGTGCTGAAATTTGGGATTAAAAATCCCCGCTAGCGAAGATGCGGGAAAAATATAACAGTATAAAACTGAAACCAATTAAGAGTGGTATAGTTTCGTTGTGTCCAGTTTTACTGTTAATATCTTAATCCCTTTGTTCGTGAACTAAGAGGATTTGAGTTAGTCCGTCTGAGTATGCAAAAAATCGCGTTATGACTTTATTTTTTCAAATCCTAGTTTTAAATCAGACATTCGCAACTATATACTTGTGGCCAAAAAACTGAAACGCTTCTCAAATATTTAAGGATCGTATTAATATATTGATCTCAAATCTGAGAGCGAGCTTGCAAATTATATACCTATATAATACCAGGGCAAAATGACTTGTCAAAAGCGTATCCAAGTCCGCTCTCAGACTTGAGATCGATTTATGAATACGGCCCTAAGACGCGTATTCACAAACATTACTATGAGGTCTTACAGTGGGAGCAAACGGAAAGCGCATTGTGAAATGACAAACTCTGTTCTGATGGTACTTTTCTTTGACAACATGGAACTAGAATGCCATAGAGACGTAATATTGAAATTCAAAATTTAAAATTGTTTTTATTCATGTAAGCCAACAAAGCATTTATGAATAGTCAGAATCTACCACCGGTTCGGAATGCAGCTTCCCCTGAGAAGAGCCGGCAAGAAACTCAATGGTTACTCTTTTCAATGAATGAAAGATGGTGTACATTCTCAGGAACAGCATAAAAAAATAATATGAGCAGGCAACACCATTGCCACTAAATAGCTAATAGTAAATAATGATCATTGGGTAATCATGTAGGGGATAGCAACAGTACACAGAAATATAAATTTAACTCACCATTTTGAAAAGGATCGCACAGCACAGACTTCTATCGATATTACACACACTTCATTCTTCATTATTATGTTTATATATATATAGTTATATAATCCACAACGATTACTGAAACTGCGTTCCGATCCGGTGGTAGATTTACCCTCGCCACCTCTCCTGGCAGCGGCCCAAGCCGAGGTCGTGTCCCTTGTGGCGCCCTTGAGCTAGCTGCCCCCCTGCCCCTCTGGCTGGAGCGCACTTGCGCTCGCCCTCTGTCCGGGTGAAGTTGTTATGGCCACTCTGGCCAACAACATACAGTCAATTCAAAAAAAAAATAAAAAAAATCCTGAACTAATTTTAGTGGCACCAGGAAATTTTTATCATTGCTTTGATTTTATATTTCTGTGGGCAATATTAAGTTGCCACGGTATCTTAGTTCCATGACATTATATTGTCTGAACATGGCCTGGTCCGCGATAATTTTCTTTTTTCTTTTTCCAGTGTGGTTCTACTTCGTGTGTGTTGCCAACAGCCATATAATAATAAAAGGGTGACAAACATATAATATGGTAAACATGGTGCAAGTAGTAGCCACAATTGTTTACATTTGCGATTTCGTTTTGTGCATCAATCCAGAATAATGTGCTCACTTTATTTTCGGTATTTTCTGATATTTAATCAAAGTGTGTTATTATTTGTTCATTTTGTAAGTGATTTTTGACGAATATATTTTTTCCATATAAGAGATTACTTATTTATTTTTACATATTGAAGGTGGTAGATAATAGACTAAAGCCCGTATACGGTCTGGTTTGACCGGGGTCCACTCTCTCACAGAAGATCGGTGTTATTATCGGTGTAAATTTGTCGTGTCGAATCCTACTCTAAATTCCATCTTTTTTGCCGTCGTATCGATCACTAAACGAACAATACAAAATTATCATTCGTTCAGACGATATACGACGGCAAAAAAGTTGGAATTTAGAGTAGGATTCGACACGACAAATGTCATGATATATCGATTATCATTGCTAAGAATAGCACGCCAGGTTTCCTCAGTATGTTATTCTTCGCCGTTAAGCAAGTGATAATTTTAGTTAGAATGAGATTTGCACGGTAATTTTAATGGTTAGATTACTTTGTTGGACTAGATTTTTTAAGTTTCAGACTGCCCCAGCCATGTTAGAGGTATATCTTTATTTGGTACTCCTAACTTGGAGACAATATATCACAGCACTAAGACGGAAAGACGGCGGAATAATAAATTATGTAGGTGTTTACTACTGAAATCGATAAGCCATGAACTACCAGACAATAGAAAATTCATGGTGTTCGATTTCGTGATACTCTAGTAGTATCTATTTAGTATGTAACACATAGAAGTAAGTCGGCAAACAAAGCGTACCATCCGCCTGATGTTAAGTTACCTAAGCCTATAGATGCTTGCAATACCAAAGGCATTGATTGCACGTTGCCAACTTGAAGGGCGTGGGACAGAGGTAGAGGAAGGGTTGAGCAGCCTGCTCTCTCGCTCATCGTACAAAACGCAGCTATAATAACTACTTTCGCCCGATCTTCTGTGAGAGGTTAGTACTACCCTGGTCGAGTCGATACAATGTTCATTTTGAATCAAGGGGTCTGTATAAGTTTTGTACGTAGTCAAACGAAATCGTGAGGTTTTACTATTTGATAGTATAGGCATTTCTTCAGTTTAATCTTAAGGTTATATGAGAGACTAGCAGTGCCCACGACTTCGTCCGCGTAGTATTTAACTTTTAAAAAAAACGGGATTCTCGGGATAAAAAGTATCCTATGTGTTAATCCCGGTTATAAACTATCTGTGTTCCAAATTTCATCCAATCCGTTCAGTAGTTTTTGCCTGAAAGAGTAACAAACATCCACACTCACCAACTTTCGCATTTATAATATTAGTAGGATAAGTAGTAATTGAGTGAAGCAGGCAAAGTCGCAGTCAAAAGCTAGGTCAATGTTTTGAAAAAAATATCTCGAATAAAAATTAAAATTCTTCTCCCATTCCGAAATTCAGAAGTTAACATTTTCATATTTTCCCATAATTCTGAAAATTGAATCAGAACTCCGACTGAAACTTTTGCTTTTAAAGTAGAAAACTCCGCATTTTTTTTCATAAAAACGGAAGCATGAAGTAATACAATTTGGAACAATTTCTTATCACAGATAATAAACATGATTACGGCCAACGCATAAAATAATTGCGACTAAATGAGCGAATTTTCAGCGGTTTCATTATCATAAAGACGTGTTTCATGATAATTTACAACTTGGGCAAACCCTTGGTTAAATGAAAAAGTTTTGAAATCCTGGCTTAACTGAATTATGGTATAATATGTCAACCTTATAAAATGCTGTTTAACAAATTTCTACTTTATTTATTGTCAATAGAATATAAACTTGCACTGCTATGGAACATATTTTGGAAATATTTCTAGATCCTAGTATGGCTTTAAGAATCTTATAAACACTGTTAAATAAATTTAAACCTTTAATTCTCGTGCAGAGAGTACAAAATGTATTGTCAGAGGATATATCTATTCAAAACTTGTTTTTGTGAAATTGCACCTATGTTTTAACGCACCGGTCTCTTTTGTTCGCAAAAAACCTTTATGGTATTAACGTTTTTCATGCATTGTTAACATCAGTTGATTAATGTGGGCTCAGGCATTATGTTTAGCGGTTAAACGGAACTCTGCCTGGAATATTTATGATCACAGAACATGGAAATAAGTAAATACAGCCTTTACCCTCGATGTTCCAAAACCAGTGTCACCTGTTTTCATACATCCCCTGTATATACGGTATTGCCCTCCCTCTATCTCACTGCCCACCTTTCCCCCCACTCCGAAATCCAAATTTGAGTTATACGTTATAAACATTTTTATACGTTAAGGCTAAAGCGCCCATCTAGCCCGCGGAGTTCAAATTTTTTGAGTTCTTTTAGAAATTTTTCAAAATCTGACAATAATAAAAGACAAATTTTGTAATTCGCGAAAAAGACCGTGTGCAGTGCATTTATTAATATATCCAACTTACTCTAAAACATTTCAAGAACGACATCTATCCATCCAGATAATCTGGCAATTTTTGTATATTTAGTGATTTACTAGTATCATATCCACCGTGATAATATTTAGAGTAAAATAAATGTATTAATAAATGCACTGCACACGGTCTTTTTCGCGAATTACAAAATATGTCTTTTGTTATTGTCAGATTTTTAAAAAATTCTAAAAGAACTCAAAAAATTTGAACTTCGCGGGCTAGACAGGCGCCTTCACCTTAAAGCACAATGTTTCTCAATCTGAGTCTTATTCTCGTATATTTATAGAATACTAGCTGTACCCTGCGCGCGTTGCTACGCTGTCAAAGATTGGTCGTACCAAGTCAGAAACCTTTGTGGGATCATGCACAACACTTTGCTGAAGATTATGACATGATCAAATACATAGTCTACGATTCTATAAAGGACATCCAGACAAACATTCATTTATAACATAAGTAAATATGTACCCTCATATAAACTGAGATTAATCAATACAGGTGTGGCACTCGTCGTTGAGAAATATGATATTACTAGCTGTGCCCGCGACGGTCATTGTGTAGCCTTAGGGGCGCTATGACTTAGGTTAGGTTAGGTTTAGGTTTAGGTTTGTGTTTGTTGTTTGTGTAGTATTTGTCTAGTTCGCAGAGTTTACGGAAAGTATTTTTTTAATAAAAGTAGCTCACGTTACTTCTTATAACATAAGCTATCTGCCAGTGAAAGTCCCGTCAAAATCGGTCCGGCCAGTACTTTAAATACCAGCAGTGATAAAAGTATTTATTTTGATTTAAGGATTAATTTGTTACTACCAAATGCACATCCTAATAGTAAGTCGTAGTAGTATAATAGGTAATAAGACTCGGCCACCAGCTAGTTCAAAATAAATTATCAATTTTTATTGTATTTAAGGTTCACTATTTTGGCAATAATGGCTTGCACATAAAAAAACACGAAAATCTCACAGCATCGCCCTCGTGGTTTTCGATAATTGCCCCACGGGAACATACTATCGGGATGAAAAGTATTCTATAGGTTAAGAACTATCTGTGTTCCCAATTTGATACAAATCCGTTCAGTAGTATCGATAATTGTCCCACGGGAACATACAATCGGCATATAAAATATCCCAGGTTTTAAATCCAGGTTTTGAACTATCTGTGTTCCAAATTTCATCCAAATCCGTTCAGTAGGATCGATAATTGTCCCAAGGGAACATACGGGATAAAAAGTATCCCATGTTTTGATACAGGTTTTGAACTATCTGGTTTCCAAATTTCATCCAATTCCGTTCAGTAGGATCGATAATTGTCCCACGGGAACATACTATCGGGATACAAAGTATCCCATGTTTTAATGCAGGTTTTGAACTATCTGTGTTCCCAATTTGATACAAATCCGTTCAGTGGGATCGATAATTGTCCCACGGGAGCATACTATCGGGATAAAAAGTATGCCATGTTTTAATACAGGTTTGGAACTATCTGGTTTCCAAATTTAATCCAAATCCGTTCAGTATGATCGATAATTGTTCCACGGGAAAATACTATCGGGATAAAAAGTATCCCATATTTTAATACAGGTTTTGAACTATCTGTGTTCCAAATTTCATCCAAATCCATTCAGTAGGATCGATAATTGTCCCACGGGAGCATACGGGATAAAAAGTATTCGGGATAAAAAGTATCCCATGTTTTAATACAGGTTCTGAACTATCTGGTTTCCAAATTTCATCCAAATCCGTTCAGTATGATCGATAATTGTCCCACGGGAACATAGTATCGGGATGAAAAGTATCCCATGTTTTAATACAGGTTTTGAACTATCTGGTTTCCAAATTTCATCCAAATCCGTTCAGTAGGATCGATAATTGTCCCACGGGAACATACTATCGGGATACAAAGTATCCCATGTTATAATCCATGTTTTGAACTATCTGTGTTCCAAATTTCATCCAAATCCGTTCAGTAGGATCGATAATTGTCCCAAGGGAACATACGGGATAAAAAGTATCCCATGTTTTGATACAGGTTTTGAACTATCTGGTTTCCAAATTTCATCCAAATCCGTTCAGTAGGATCGATAATTGTCCCACGGGAACATACTATCGGGATACAAAGTATCCCATGTTTTAATGCAGGTTTTGAACTATCTGTGTTCCCAATTTGATACAAATCCGTTCAGTGGGATCGATAATTGTCCCACGGGAGCATACGGGATAAAAATTATTCGGGATAAAAAGTATCCCATGTTTTAATACAGGTTTTGAACTATCTGGTTTCCAAATTTTATCCAAATCCGTTCAGTAGGATCGATAATTGTCCCACGGGAACATACTATCGGGATAAAAAGTATCCCATGTTTTAATACAGGTTTGGAACTATCTGGTTTCCAAATTTAATCCAAATCCGTTCAGTATGATCGATAATTGTCCCACGGGAAAATACTATCGGGATAAAAAGTATCCCATATTTTTATACAGGTTTTGAACTATCTGTGTTCCAAATTTCATCCAAATCCATTCAGTAGGATCGATAATTGTCCCACGGGAGCATACGGGATAAAAAGTATTCGGGATAAAACGTATCCCATGTTTTAATACAGGTTCTGAACTATCTGGTTTCCAAATTTCATCCAAATCCGTTCAGTATGATCGATAATTGTCCCACGGGAACATAGTATCGGGATGAAAAGTATCCCATGTTTTAATACAGGTTTTGAACTATCTGGTTTCCAAATTTCATCCAAATCCGTTCAGTAGGATCGATAATTGTCCCACGGGAACATACTATCGGGATAAAAATTATCCCATGTTATAATCCAGGTTTTGAACTATCTGTGTTCCAAATTTCATCCAAATCCGTTCAGTAGGATCGATAATTGTCCCACGGGAACATACTATCGGGATAAAAAGTTTTCGGGGTAAAAAGTATCCCATGTTTTAATACAGGTTTTGAACTATCTGGTTTCAAAATTTCATCCAAATCCTTTCAGTAGGATCGATAATTGTCCCACGGGAACATACTATCGGGATAAAAAGTATCCCATGTTATAATACAGGTTTTGAACTATTTGGTTTCCAAATTTCATCCAAATCCGTTCAGTATGATCGATAATTGTCCCACGGGAACATACTATCGGGATAAAAAGTTTTCGGGGTAAAAAGTATCCCATGTTTTAATACAGGTTTTGAACTATCTGGTTTCCAAATTTCATCCAAATCCGTTCAGTATGATCGATAATTGTCCCACGGGAACATAGTATCGGGATGAAAAGTATCCCATGTTTTAATACAGGTTTTGAACTATCTGGTTTCCAAATTTTATCCAAATCCGTTCAGTAGGATCGATAATTGTCCCACGGGAACATACTATCGGGATAAAAATTATCCCATGTTATAATCCAGGTTTTGAACTATCTGTGTTCCAAATTTCATCCAAATCCGTTCAGTAGGATCGATAATTGTCCCACGGGAACATACTATCGGGATAAAAAGTTTTCGGGGTAAAAAGTATCCCATGTTTTAATACAGGTTTTGAACTATCTGGTTTCAAAATTTCATCCAAATCCTTTCAGTAGGATCGATAATTGTCCCACGGGAACATACTATCGGGATAAAAAGTATCCCATGTTATAATACAGGTTTTGAACTATTTGGTTTCCAAATTTCATCCAAATCCGTTCAGTATGATCGATAATTGTCCCACGGGAACATACTATCGGGATAAAAAGTTTTCGGGGTAAAAAGTATCCCATGTTTTAATACAGGTTTTGAACTATCTGGTTTCCAAATTTCATCCAAATCCTTTCAGTAGGATCGATAATTGTCCCACGGGAACATACTATCGGGATAAAAAGTATCCCATGTTATAATACAGGTTTTGAACTATTTGGTTTCCAAATTTCATCCAAATCCGTTCAGTATGATCGATAATTGTCCCACGGGAACATACTATCGGGATAAAAAGTATCCCATGTTATAATCCAGGTTTTGAACTATCTGTGTTCCAAATTTCATCAAAATCCGTTTAGTAGGATCGATAATTGTCCCACGGGAACATACTATCGGGATAAAAAGTTTTCGGGATAAAAAGTATCCCATGTTTTAATACAGGTTTTTAACTATCTGTTTTCCAAATTTCATCCAAATCCGTTCAGTAGGATCGATAATTGTCCCACGGGAACATACTATCGGGATAAAAAGTATCCTATATGTTAATCCAAGTTAAAAACTATCTGTGTTCCAAATTTCATCCAAATCCGTTCAGTAGTTTTTGCGTGAAGGAGTAACAAACATACATACATACATACATTCATACATACATACATACATACATACATACATCCACACTCACAAACTTTCGCATTTATAATATTAGTAGGATGTATGTATTCATATTAAAACCTCTGCGGTAGTATTACAATTTCATCATCTAACGTACCTAACACACCACCACACATTTCAACACACTCATTACATTCCACACACATTTCGCACCACGCAAACACACTACACACCCTTTTCAACAGATGGATGTGTGAGTACACTATGGACTCGTTTTTCGGAATAATCACTAATTTGTAAACCCATGCGTCGCTCACTGAACCTAACTAGCAATTATATCACGTTCCTTGGTCTCTCCTAGCCCTAGTTTGAAGACAAATGATAATAATTGTATTTTGTGATTTATAATGAAATAAAAATGTTGTGTTTTCAAATTTTATATAAAATGCCGGTGTGCGGGCGTTCGTGATTATTTTCCTCCAACACGGCTTGACAGATTTTGATGATTTCTTTTTGAACTTGTGCGGCACCTGGATAGTTCATAGCTGTAGTTGGAAACGGTAGGTGGCGGTGTTGTAGACACAAAGAAAATAAGATCGACGCTAGCGAAACTGCGGTCAAAAGCTACTCACTTATAGTTACTAATTAATTACTAATAGTCTGGCAAAAAATAAACTCTACTTCTAGGGATATCGTGTTTTTGTTTACAGATCAGAATTGAGTTTACTCACTGAACGGCTTTTTAGTCTCGGCATCGACAGAAAAAACAACCAAACGACATGATTATCTAAGTCTACATGTCTTCCTAAAGAATAAAGATATTTTTCTTATTTTTATTACATTATCATGAATACTATAAAGAATTCTAGGCTACCATTTGGCTTAATTTCCCAACAGACATACCCCGAATTACCGCGGTATAGTTATCGCAAAAACAACCATAAATCATATTGAAATCCCTAACGACAGTAGGTACGTACGGTGAGACGTTGATACGTCACATCAGGGCTGGTACCACGAGAATAAATGTAGAATCAAGAGAACCGCCAAAAGGAAATCCTAATGCCATATCCATAGGGGTATTTTTTTGGAATTCAACTAAGTCTGCCTGATGATAAGTTATCGTAGCCTGTAGATGCTTGCATACTTTGGTATGCAATGTATGGTAGCCTTTGGGCTATGCTTACACATTGCCAAGGGGGGGGTAATCTCAATCGACGGAAAGTTTCCGTGTCGGAAAAGACAGCTTCCAATCTTCTACTAAATCATTTGTAAAAGAAGGGTGGATGATGTTTGCGATATCGGAAACTTTCCCTTCACTGAAGAGGATTTTTTTTTTATATGACAATACGTTGTTGGCCAGAGTGGCCATAACAACTTCACCCGGACAGAGGGCGAGCGCAAGTGCGCTCCAGCCAGAGGGGCAGGGGGGCAGCTAGCTCAAGGGCGCCACAAGGGACACGACCTCGGCTTGGGCCGCTGCCAGAAGAGGTGGCGAGGGTAAATCTACCACCGGATCGGAACGCGACTGAAGAGGAGTGGAACAGCGGGAGGGGATGGCTTTCATATTACCTGTTGACATAGTTATTTACTTACACTTACCAAATATATATCTACTATATTTATAATCTATATATATAAATATAGTACCCCATCTCCCCATTCCCAGTACTAATAATAGGGTATGAACGGAAAGATCCCGGAACTATTTTGCTTGAATTGTTAGCGTCTGCCACAGATCGAAGATTTTTTTTTATGATCAGATGTTATCCAGTTTTGCTTGGAAATCATTTACCTACTTCTCTTTTATTATCATAAGTACCTACCTAATTACATAGAGTATGTGTGTTTATAAATTAAACATAAGAAGGTTAAGTTAGAAATGTTCTTGTTGATTTCACCCACTTCTCCTCGAAGATCTTTTCAGCAACCCTTAATGTGACTCTGTCATGTCCATTACACTGTTTACCATCAAATAAACATCCGAAACGGAATTTTGGATTTTTAGCAGCCCTAAAGTAAGTCTTGAGTCGTGTCTGCCCGGGGGCGTTCATTTCCGGCGCGGCACATCCGGCGCCTTGTACTACGTACTGAAATATGGATCGGTCTCGGTCCGCTGGACATAATGATAGAATCCACTTCCAGTTATATAATTATTAGAGTTATGTGAACTAAAAGTTGTAAACCATAACTAATATTGAAATAGAAAACCCCCGATGCGACGACTTATTAGACTACAAAAGAGCGGATAATTTTCAAACGGCTGAACCGATTTTCATGAAACATAGCTAAGAACACTCAATCAGATTACCTATCTAACAAAAAAAAAACAAAATTGAAATCGGTTCATCCGCTTGGGTGCTACGATGCCACAGAGAGACACACAGATACACAGTTACACAGGCCGGTATTAATATATCAATCTCAAGTCTGACAGAGGTATTGAGTACCCGTTTGTCGTGACATTATGTACTAATATGACATAAGAATGACATTTCCAAGATCGCTCTGAGACTTGAGATCGGTTTATTAATACGGGCCGTAGAGTCCCATTACTGGAGAATAGAGCCGGTGAATGTAAAGATCGGGTCCACTTCTTAGAGCCAGCATCCGGATACGCCATTAAAAACGATTACACAATATGGCTCTACCATAGTAAACTAACTACGTTTGATGGTTTGTTTTGATGTAACAAAGAAGGCTAACAAGCGTACGACCAACCAGATGTTAAGGAGTTACCATAGCCTAGAGATGCTTGCAATACCAAAGGCATTTGTCGCACGTTGGTGACCTGAACGGTATAGAGACAAGGGAAGGGAAAGGGAGGTTAAGCTTCCTGCTCTATCACTTATCGTGCGAAACGCAGCTATAAAAGCTACTTTACGCTGGTTTTCTGTGAGGGTGGTACTACCCAATGGCTTCAGCTTGGCTCTCAAATTCAATACCGAAAAAGACAAAAGTGTAATAAAGTACTCAGTATTAGCTGTAGTTCCTTACTCTACCCTGACACAAAGTATCCTTCAACCTATAAGTGAAATCAATACCAATAAATATATGATATATTAACAAGTGCCCATCGATCTATGTTTAAACCACGTACACTCTACATTAAAATGTAGAGCTATGAAATGTAGAGCTCATCAGCGCGTCCTCCCGTGACGAATAGCGTCGTGTGCTGCAAGGTGATGCTAATATCATATCTACCGTAGACTTAAAAAGAATAGTAGAGTGGTAATCAATTAATCGATTATAATTTTTTTAATATTAATTCCGGTGTGCTTGTGTTCGTAAGTCTTCTCCTCCTAAATGGAAGTTGTAATATGGACGGCTTCCGTCTCTCTCACACATCACACGAAAGGTAGCTATAATAGAAAACAATAAAATGAAACATTTATGCGACACAAACACAATTTGAGGTATGAGTTTGGCAGACGTAATTACTTATATATATATAACTCAAAGGTGACTGACTGACTGACTGACTGACATAGTGATCTATCAACGCACAGCCCAAACCACTGGACGGATCGGGCTGAAATTTGGCATGCAGGTAGATGTTATGACGTAGGCATCCGCTATGAAAGGATTTTGATTAATTCTACCCCCAAGGGGATAAAATAGGGGATGAAAGTTTGTATGAAACTTTGTCAATTAAATTCCACGCGGACGAAGTAGCGGGCACAGCTAGTAGATAAAGATAGACAGTAGATTTATATTAAGAAAGGTAAGATATAACTATTCTGTGAGAGGGTGGTAATACCCCTTTTGAGCAAAAATGTATTAAAACAACATAATATATAACATTATTTAGCCCATTTTGACGTCCCACTCCTGGGCACAGGGTTCCCCTCACTTTGAGGGGGATTCAGGCCGTATTAATAAAGAAATAAATATAAATATCACCAGACTGACACACCAATTGTATGGTCCCAACTAAGCAACGCTTGTACTATGGGTACCCATACCATCCACACAGAACATCCTCACCAAAAACACGTCCTCGCTAGCAACACTTGTACTATGGCGTTACTTAGTATGGGACCATATACGGGCTGTAGTCAGTTGGCTACAGTTCGGCTCTACCATTCAGGATGTGAGTTCGGTGCGGATGTTCTAATATCAACAATGGTCTGTGGCATAATTTCCCAACTCATTGACTCCGCATACGGCGCGCGTATTACGGTGAACGCAAAACGTATGTCTCCCGGAACGGCCCGCGCCATACGCCGCCATTTGTGAAACTTCCTCTTTAAAATAACCCTCCTAATTCCCCGCTCTTCATCACAGACGTACAATTAAGACGAGGAATATACATTATTTAATAATTGTCTTAGAAAGTCGACAGGATCATTCCAAACAGTGTTGCCAGATCCAAAAGTCAGCGTGAAAAATATGGCTTTCCAAGAAATATTAAATTCAAATCGTTTATTTTGTGTAGGCCTACGGGGGCACATACAAGTTGTCAATTTTACATTTTTTTTTTCTTATATCTACAACCGGATCGGAACGCGACCTCGACTGAGAAGATCCGGCATGAAAAACAGAGCGGGCTTGTCTTTTTACATGTCATTTTTTTTTTATCGCCAGTTGCTTATATTCAAACAGCTTAAATTGAGAAAAGGTTTTGCCGTTCTACAAATAGCACGCTTCTGACAAATACCAACGTGAATCACAACTATGACTTCAGTCTGTTTAATGGTTTTTTTTGTCTGACAAACAAACGTCCATGACAAACATGCGTATGCATACGAGTGAGGGATGAAACGAGAGACTTGGTGTAGTTTAAAATTTGCGTTGCGCAAAATATTTATCCTACGGTCACTTTGATCCAAAATTTGACGACCGTTGGCGCAGTGGTTCGAGCGTAGGCCGCTAAGCTCACTGCACACGGTGGTTGCGGGTTCGATTCCGCTGGGGTAAATTTCGAAAATGGCCTTTTCGTAATTTGTAATCTGGGTGTCACTGGGATCGCTCCCAGTCTATTGTACGGTACCCATAGTACAAGCGTTGCTTAGTTTGGGATCATACAATTGGTGTGTCAGTCTGGCGATATTTATTCATTATTATTTTATTTGCATTGTTCGTCTCGACCAGGGTTTCTATCCTCTCACATAAAATCGGCGTAAAATATCTATATAACGCGCGCGAGTTGTTGTTTATAATCTGGTGAAAAAGTATCTACATTGACTCCTCTACTGGCCGCTTGAATCTATGCGCATGCGTAAGAACCCCTCGACTGACCAATCACGGCGCGTCTGCTGACGCGCCATTGAGACATTGAGATACGCGCGCTCGGTGTGCGGATAATTAAAAACGGTTGCCATGTCGGGTATTTGTTGTTTTAATAAGAATATTATAGTTTGATTCTGTATTCGTAAATCTTGTGTAAGTTTAATTTGTAGTAGTGAGTCATTAAAACGCAGTGTACAAACTCTGGTGTTACGATTCATTTATTATATCTATTATATCTGCGTTCTATACGACTAGTGAGACAGCCGCAAGTTCAAACCCTTTGCCTTCCGTCTGCGACACTCCCTTTCTAGCCATTGCAAGCATCTACTTATAAAGACTACAGTAAAAAACTACTTAATATCAGGCGGGTTGTACGTTGGTTTGCCGACTTTGTTATATATTTTCAAAGTCGGCACCACATGGTGGCACCACGCAATAAGTCTGCTAGTCGCAATTTAAACTAAGCAAGGATTAAATCCTTGCCGATCATAAGACTTCAACAATTTAATAAAAGGCAAACTCATAATTAAGAACATTCGCTGCATCTAATTAGAACTCCAGCGACGCGGTGCAGAGTTGCAGACTTTTAACGGCATTGCAGACTCCAAGAACTCACATAAATCAATGTAACTAACGGTTTTATGAGCGAACTTGCAGACACTAGCCGTTTAATACATGAATAACTTGCTGTGTTGTGGTGAGTTGATGAGATATTGACGTATCGTGAAATGTCTTTATACTAGTATTTCAAAAGTCCGAAATATTTTTTTGGGAATTTGTTTGAGTATCGGGTATGTAATAAAATGCTATACAATCTTTATTTAAATAAGAACAATTAATATTATTTTTAAAAACTGACCTATTTAAAATTCCCACGTAATATTTTTTTTTAGAACGTTTTCTTGGTTACTCGTGGCTATAACTCAGTAATGCAGGTTCCACTATTATCTAGGCCATTGGATGTGTTCTATTATCTAGGCCATTGGATGTGTTCTAAGGCCGCAATATGAAAGTTGTGACAAACATTCAAAGGCACAAAACTAAGAAAATATGATAGTTACATACACTCTGTATTCACTAGATGTCTTTATAATTATAGCTAACGTTATGAATCTAAATTATTATTTCGGACTTTTGAAACACTAGTTTTATAATGTACGATATTTTGCACGGTGCCTAAGTAAAAGCTTAAGATAATGCACCTACCCAGATAAGCTTAAGATATGCAATTGGTTGATTCCGATTGTTTTAATCAAAGTTCAGCCGTTAGTAAGAATTTTCCTTACGATGAATGAATGTAGAAAGATATCGTAAGTTACCGTAATGAATAGTTTATTATAGACATTTTAAACAACGACCATAATGGATTATGTCTGCAACATTTCAAAAACTTAGTTCTCTCTTCAGGTGGTCTCCATTTATTTAAGAGCCTCGATGCTTTCTCGGAAATTGTAACTTAAATGAAATTTGTTCTTGCTTTATCTGAATTTATTGTTAAACACCATTTCTATTCCTGCCCCCTAACGAGAGGAGAGACAACTTTTTACTAACGTACGTACTTTTTACGAAACGTCGGGAACATACTAAAGTAAACAAACGCGATAGAATCCGTAAAATAGTTTTATTTCAATTTTTACTATGGACTTCGTATTTTTATTAGATATAATTTAAAACATCTGAATTTCTCAAGAACTCCACAATGAAACCTCACAAAGAAATATAAGTACATAAATAATTTATTGGTCTAAAAAACCTTTATAAAAACAACTTTTGAAAAAGATTTTTTACCATGCACTTATTTTTTAGTTTTCGTGTTCTCCTCAGCAAGCCTTTTCATTTGATACCCATACTGTGTGTGGTAGTGCGGAAAACTATATAGTCAATTTTGGATGATCCGCCATATTGGAATTAGAATGTCTAAGCTCTTCTCGCTAATCATGCATTGTCATCCAAAATAAACCTGTATACCGAATTTCAGCTCAATCGATTAAAGATAACTGACTTAAAATTCTGTTGCAAGATTCCACCCGGACAAACATACATTGCAAGTTAATATAAAGCTTGTAAAAAGTCGGCTAGCAAGCATATACGACTCGCCCGATGTGAAGCAGTTATGTAGCCTATAGATGCTTGCGATACCAAAGGCATAGCTCGCATGCTGTCAACCTTAAGGGGAGTGGAACAGGTTCCATAAAAATACGCATCAAAATCTCGTTGACGCGTTTCTGAAACGGTAAATATAGGATTATGTTCCCGTTCGTTTCAGATAACGTAATCTATAGATACCCCACGCGGATTCTGTTATTCGATGAATTGACTTGACGGAATAAATAATCGTTGGGATATACTCGTTACTCAGAATCGATATGTTAAGCCAAGTGATGGGAACGTCACGAAGTTTTATAGCTATATGATCAAATTGTTTCACAATTAATGAGGAAAAACGTATTGGAAAATATTATCTACTGTTGACTAGAGGAAACAGATTTTGAAAAGTAGTTATCTTCTGTGTCACAGTTTTAATTAAATATAAACATGCAAGTGTTTTAACATTTTATGATTTTAAGAGACTATTCATAGTTAGAGTCGAAGATATTTAAATCGATATCGATATAAAATTTATCGGTGAAACTTTGCACATCACTATACACCCCGCGGCACAGCGATACCTCTCCAGATTTTCGAGCACAATAAGAAAACAGAACAAAACAACGTATTGTTGACATTATCAATCCGAAACACTCGCCTTCCTCCGCAACTCTTTCATAAATATTTTTCTTTAATATAGAATTATGTAGGTGTATGATGTTAATATTCGGTTTGACTTCGAGATATCTTAAATTATGACTCCACATTATCATACAGATGATTTTTAGATCAAATAACTAATTTAACACTAAAAAGAACACAGTTTACATCAGCGTTGATCGCTCAGGTACTAAGCGTATATTGAAGATTAGTTGTAAACCATGTTCTACGAATACAACCTCGTTAAATAAAAATAAAGAAATAAATTGACAATTAGATGAACAATTAATTAATGCCAATAATCCTGGGTGGCAGGGTGTCCAGAACGCTGTTTCTTATACAGGTTGAAACATGCCAACGTTCTGGTCTCCCAATGTCTTTACCAGAGTTTCGAGATGTCTTTGAACATCCGGTGGGCTCCTGGCCGCCACGACCCGAACGTTTCTACCCCAAATCTTCCTAATTATTTGCTCCTATATTCTTTGCTTTAATAGGTAGTTTCCTATATTATTTGCTTTAATTAATCACTTTCATAATATGATTATCTACAAAAACAATTATACTAAACCAAGCACGAACTTCAAATCAAGTTATCCACAAGCCACCACAGTCTAGATCAATGATTCAGTTAAAGTTTTAGCAGAAGTCTCCCGAGATGAACCAACAAATTAAGTTTATCTTGGAAATAAACCAAACTTCACCAACTGATGTCTTAAGGGACATTTCTTAGATTTAACGCGTATTTTTACGCGTGCTTTACGCTTACTAGTCCCGTAATTATACATAAATATTGTCAGACGAACAGACTAACAACTGTATGGTCTGAAACAAAGCAACACTTGTACTCTAGTCAGGGTAAATGTCGGAAATGGCCTTTTCGTAATTTGCCCAGGTCTGGGTGTCACTAGGATCGCCCCTAATCCATTGTACGGTACCCATAGTACAAGCGTTGCTTAGTTTAGGACCATACAGTTGGTGTGTCAGTCAGCGGCGATATTTATTTATTGAGGGGAAGAAAGAGGTAAGTTGAGAACTCGATATTATGCTCTATCGTCACTCCCTTTGAGTTCAAAACACTATCGGCAATATGTGCCTCTACCTACTCGATCACTGGAAGCAGGTGAATATTAGTGATATTATTTTAAAAAGGTTATAGTTCCTTCGAGTGTAAGGCAGAATCCAGTTACAAAGACCGGCTTTACTTCCAATAAGAAATAAAACATATAAATATGAACGCTCATAGAAATGGCAAAGTTCTTTCAAAAAGGAAACCCGTAAAGAAGTATTTCCAATAAGTTTTCCGTCCCGCTCTCACACCGGATATTGGGTAGCACCCCGCCACCGGAAGGCTGGCGTTTGAATTTAGAACAAAGGGAAATCAGCGCCACCTACCGGCGGCAACTGAAAACTGAGGAAGTTAGGGGTCCTATTTTGCAAACGATAGACATTTGTTTTATACAAAATCGGCAAACAAGCGCACGACCCGCTTTATGTTAAGCAGTTACTCGTAGCCTATAGATGCTCGCAATACCAAAGCATTGCTTGCACGTTGTCAACCAGAAAGGGAGTGGGACAAAGGGTATGCTTCCGACTCTCTCGCTTATCGTACGAAAGGCAGCTATAATTGTCAAGCCAGCCAGTATATGAGCTGTAGCTGTAATGCCTACAGCTTGGTTCTACCACCTTTAATAATTATATTAATGTTACGATGGCTTCAATAGCCTAGTGGTTAGAGGGGCCACCCTCGTAGCTGAATGGTTCCGGGTTCGATCCCCATCCTGGCCATTAAACTATTGACATGGACCCACTCTTAACACAAGCATTAGCTTAGCTGGAGGGGCTAACTAAAAAAAGTAGTTTATAAGTTGTACAAATGTAAATAATGATCTTACTCTGAGCTCTTCTGAAGAAACAAGACAGTGCTTTTGGCATCCTTATTCTCACTATAACCATGTATTTTGTCGTATGCGATAACAAGAATACGGGTCTTGTATTTTCTCGTTCTACGACCTACGTATTACATAAGTATACTAGGTATATGGTGATAGCGTAAATAACATATCTGTATGAATTTCATGTACAACCCACCCTCACCTGTCATCTTATTGAATATGTTATTATGGCGATATGCTGTTGATAGCTCGACATAAAAGAGTATAACGCGACTGTATTGTGTTTGAGAGAGTTTGTCAATTTCTGTAGGCACCTTTAACTACCTTGAAAATATACCTACCATAGAAATACAAGTGATAGCCGATCGGTTAAGCCCGCATCTTGCGGGCACCAACCAGGTCTTGGGTTCAAACCTTGGCTTGCACCTCTGTGTTTATCACAAGCTTATGGTGAAGAAAAACATCGTGAGGAAACTTGCATCTGCTCTTAGAAAATCTAACAAATTTTCGAAAGACACGTGAAATCCGCCAACCCGCACTGGACCAGCGTGGTGGATTACGGCCTGAATCCCCCTCGTAGTGAGAGGAGGGAGGCCCGTGCTCAGAAGTCGGACGTCAAAAGATATACATATAATAATTTCTCTGTTAAATGTTTTGCATGCACAAAACTTTAAGTCTTTCGATGTCGCATTAACCAGTCACGTGAATAACTCACTTTGCAACTTATAAACTTTTTGACAGCGGACGTCACAAACGCACTTACCTACCTTTAACGCCTTTTAAACGTGACGATTTCTGCAAGCCGCGTTAAGGAAATCCGTTCAAAAATATGGTTTTTCTTTTAGTTCAGATTTATGTAGACTCCTCGACGTCCAACTGGTTCACAATCGACCCGTGTACGAGCGGCGCTACTAAGCAAATACTCTAAATAGTTTTTACAACTGCACAAAGACTTCACAGTACTCAAAAGAGAGTTTCGAACGCCCCGAGCGGCGGACACAGGCCCTCAAAACGGCATAATTATCCTCTCGGGGCTCGGAAAAAGCTTTGTGTTTCAAGATATCCCCTTCGCGAATACGAATCCGGGTTTAAAGAGAAAGCATGGACTTTTCTAAACCTGCTTCAGACCACCACACTAAATACGGATATTAAGATGAGAAGGTAATGACGTGTGAGCATCGCGCAAAATTTTTTATTTGAGTTAAATTAAATTACAAAGATAGAGTATGCTTGGAAGAGAGATTTTAGACGTAGAGATGTAGTCAAGGTGTAGTCAATGGCTAGTCAAGAGGTAGAACCACCCTCTTGCCCGCCTACTGTAGCTGCGTTTCATACTGTTAGGTACTATGGGTAGGTACACTAAATGCCGTTCCGGTGTATAAAGGGTTTATTCCGCTCTCCACAAACTTGATAAATACACACTACTACACTAGTTGACTATCACTAGTTACTCACAACAAACACTGTTCCGAATCACTTAGCAGTCGCACAGTATTCCAATATAATCGCCTAGGTCACTGGTATAACACTCTTCGTTCGCTTACTTAAGTTCCGTACACTGTCGCTTCCAAGAAGTAACTAACTCGCTGCCCGTCGTCAACACCTTATATACGGAATAAAGATGCGAGCTGGTATTTTCCTGAACATTCTCGGTAGGTATGTAGGTAATAATAATCACAATCGAACGATCCCGAGACCCATTGTCGGCTTCCCTTTGTATTCGTTCGCGAGTAGGTATTCGCAGCTGTCGCCGCGCCGATAACGCGTTCACTTTATACCTACATACCTACAGTCTCGAACATTCAATTTTTAGAGATCCTTCGTAACTAATCGATGGAGTACATCTAGAATAACAATGCGTTTTTGTATCAAGCTGATAAAATAAGGATCCTTCGAGATATTTGACCAAATAGTTTCTAGGTCGCAACATTACCCCCCTCTTAGTCATGCTCGTCCCGAGCATCATTTGTTCCATGATACCGAGCCAATCTGTCCACATGGACTACCTTTGGCTTTCCTCGAAGTCCCTTCTTAATGCGATAGGTCACATCGTTGATCCTCGTAATAACTGTATAAGGTCCTTCCCAGCGAGCCTGAAGTTTCGGAGACTTCCCTTTTCTGCGAAGAGGATTGTGGAGCCACACCAGTGTTCCTTCTTCAAAACCATTGGTGTTTGCATTTCGATCGTACCGGGTCTTCATCTTTATACTCGACTTCCAGTTGTATTCCCGTACCATTCGATGCACCTCGTCCAGTTGGTTTTGAAGTTCACTCACATAATCTGTAACGGGCTTGGGACTGTCGGGTGACGTGCCTGTTATCGCATCCACTGGGAGCCTCATTTCTCGACCAAAATTTACTTTGGCTGGAGTGTGTCCCGTACTGTCATGTACTGCAGACCGATAGGACATCAGAAACAGCGGAATGTATTGGTCCCAGTCTCGCTGATTTTCGTCTACGACCTTGGCCAGGTGGTTTTCCAATGTCTGGTTAAACCTCTCGACCATTCCGTCTGACTGCGGATGCGCTGGAGTCGTACGAGTTTTATTCATTCCGAGTAACTTGCACATCTCTTGAAACAGCGCAGACTCGAAATTCCTTCCTTGATCAGAATGGATCTCCATAGGTACGCCATACCGACAGACTACTTCCTGGACCAATTTCTTCGCTACGGTGACTGCTTCCTGGTTGGGTGTTGCAAATACTTCTGGCCACTTAGTGAAGTAATCTTGCACTACTATGATGTATTTATTCCCATCCTCGGTCATCGGAAACGGTCCAGCCACATCAATGGCGATGCGCTCCCACGGGGCTCCAACGTTGTACAACTTCAGTTTTCCCCTGCTTCTTGTCTGCGGGCCTTTCACTGACGCACACGCAGTGCATCTGCGACACCAATCCTCGACGTCTTCTCGGCAGCGCAGCCAATAAAACCGCTGTCGCACCTTAACCAGGGTTTTCTTGACTCCTAGGTGCCCACCAGAAACACCATCATGAATGTGCCGTAGAAGAGAAGCCACCTTACTCCGCGGCACTATCACTTGCATGGTGATTTCCTTACCGTCGTTTGATTCCCATCTCCTATACAGCACTTCATCTACCAGAGCCAAACTGTCCCACTGAGCCCAATAACTCTTCGTAGTTGAGCTGTAGATAGACACATCGCTCCATTGGGGTCTGTTTCCGCTCTGTTTCCATTGCAGTATAGGTTGTAGGTCATTATCCTCCTCCTGCGCTTTCTTCATACTAGCTCCGGTCCATTCGTCGTCGATTCCATGTGTCCCTATGAGCTTGACCTCTTCCCGGACTTCATTCCTTAGGCAATGTTTGCAGTCTTCGGCACACGGTCTCCGTGACAAAGCGTCAGCATTACCGTGCCCTTTTCCACTGCGGTGTTCTATTACGAAGGAAAATTCCTGTAGTTGCTCGATCCATCGTGCTACTTGGCCCTCTGGGTTTTTAAATTGTAGTAACCATTGTAATGCAGCGTGATCTGTCCTTAGTGTAAACTCCCTTCCTATTAAATATTTGTTAAAATGTTGTAAGGTCTTCACCACAGCTAGCAATTCACGGCGAGTAACACAGTAATTTCTCTCTGGCTTGGAAAGTGATTTACTGAAGTATGCTATTACAACGTTGCGATCTCCTTGTATTTGTGACAAAACACCACCTATTCCGGTGTTACTAGCGTCAGTATCCACGATGAATCTTCCTTCTCTCGTTGGGTAACCCAAAATTGGCGCCTCGCATAATAGTTGTTTCAGCTCAGTGAAAGCTTTCTCACATTCCAGGTCCCAAACGAAATCCCGTTTATCTTCCGTTAGACGATGTAAAGGCTTTGCAATGTCTGAAAAACTTTTTATAAAGCGTCTGTAGTATGCACATAGCCCCAGGAACGCGCGTACTTCTGTTTTATTCTTTGGCGTAGGCCACTCTTGAACAGATTTTATCTTCTCGGGGTCGGTCTTAACTCCATCGGTTGAGATGACGTGTCCAAGATAACTGACTTCTTTTTTAAACAAAGCACACTTCTTGGGACTTAATTTAAGATTCGCCTCACGGATCCGAGTGAAAACTTTTTCCAGGTTCTTCAGATTTTCTTCGAAGCTGCGACCCATAACAATTACATCGTCAAGATAGACCAGGCACACGTCCCCGAGTAAACCCACCATTACTCTCTCCATAAGGCGTTCAAACGTGGCAGGAGCATTGCATAAACCGAATGGCATAACGTTGAACTGCCACAATCCGTTCCCGATTCCTGTACTAAACGCAGTCTTCTCCTTGTCCTCTGGGCTGAGCTCGACCTGCCAATAGCCACTTTTTAGATCGATGGTTGAGAACCACTTCATACCACTGAGCATATCCAGCGTGTCGTCAATTCGAGGCAAGGGGTAACTGTCTTTCTTCGTAACATTATTCAGCATTCGGTAATCCACGCAGAACCTTGTACTGCCATCCTTCTTCTTTACCAGCACCACGGGTGAAGACCATGGACTCGTAGAAGGTTCAATTATTCCGTTATCAGCCATGTCATTAATCATATCTGTCACCTCCTTTTCTCTTGCCCATGGTAATCTTCGGGGTCTTTGTTTAATAGGCCTGGCGTCGCCTGTATCGATCCGATGTTTGACGAGTCCTGTCTTCCCACAATTATTTCCAGTTGCGAAAATGTCTCTAAATTCTAGCAACAGCTTCTTCGCATGCTGTAGTTCCGATGCCGATAAATTTTCCTTAGAAGCTTCCAGAAGTTCCCAGATGTGATCCTGCGTACCTTCCTGTTTATCTGGAGCGCTTAATTTTCTCAGGTACTGTACTTCCTCGCATTTTCCGACCACACTATTCTTCTTCAGCTGCACTTCTTCATTACTAAGGTTAAGGACTCTTACCCTAGTAATTCCGTTCGACATCAGTAGCGTCCTTGCTGTAATTAAACTGGGGTGATAACCAGCATCTTCAACAATAAGACATCTTCCTTGCTCAGTCTTTGCAGGAAATTTAACTCTCACTAAGGTTTCTGATTTCGGAGCTAATTTGGTATCCCTCAAACAGTAAAGAGTACACGGACGCGAACCTCGTAAACAGACTTCTTGATCAGGAAACCTTAGCACTCCTTTGGCTACATCCAAAACACACTGAATTTCTTCAAGAAATCCAGTCCCAAAATGCAATCATCAGTAATATTAGCAATCAACACTGACTGGAGATAGACTCGGTCGCCAATTCTTAACTTAATATCTGTTTCACCGAGGACGGAAACTGGCTGGCCAGTGGCTGTTTGCAGACGGCATGACGGTGATCGCTTTTCCCACATTATGGTGCGTTTCAGTAGTTCCGGCCTCACAATTGTACGCGATGCTCCAGTATCAACAGTTAAACTGCAAGTTTGGTTGTCTAAGGTGGCCTCGATGATCAAACTATTTCCATTGCAAACTTGAGTTATAGTGACTGTTGGGGCCTCAACATGACCAGCCAGCGCCCGCCCCGCGGCCCTGGCGACGTTTAGTTTAACGGGACAGTTGGTTCTGCTTGGGTCTCAGACTCGTCCGCGACCTTTCTCTTCTTTGAAGGACATTCCAAGCGAATATGTCCCTTACCTCCACAGCCATAACAAGTTGGGACAAACCGGGGCTTCCTTTCTTCTTTAACCACCTCCTTAACCTCCCTGACCTTATTTAATTTCGTGTCCTGCCGAACAGCTTCCACCTCGAGAGCATGAGCCAGTGCGTTCTTCATGGTTTGGTGGTGTCCCAACCGTACAAAGGTCCTGACTTCTGTTTCTCGAATGCCATTTATAAATAGCTCCAGCAGGTTCTCCTCGATCATTGTTGGTTTGGATGAGTATGCCCGACGAACCAGCCTCTCCACTTCCAATGCCCATTGTTGGAGACTTTCACCAGGTTTTTGTTTCCTCTCGTGGAGCTGCGCTCGATAAATATGTTCCAGGTGTTTCTCACCGTAGCGTGTATCCAGTGCCTCCATGAGCGTCTCCAGAGTCCTCCCTTCCAGCGGCAGATTTTCCAAAACCATTAAAGCATCTCCCCGTAAAGCCAGCGCCAGGGCCGCAAAGGATTGCTCGCTGCTCCAGGAATTTCCTACTGCGAGTATCTCAAACTGGTACTTGAATGCTGTCCACGAGGAAGTCCCATCAAAGCGCGGAAGATCAAGCTTTGTGGATGACGGTGCAGCCACGGCAACAGGTCCATGAGTTTTCAGGCGTAACATTTTCTTATTCATTACCTCCAAGCGGCTTTCGAAGGTCTCATTCTTAAGGTTTACCTGCTTATCAAGCAACTGCAGGCGGTTTTCAAGGGTTTCAGTCTTTTGGTTAACTTCCTCATTTAACCCATGTATGCGGTCTTCGAGGGTCTTTACTTTTGCACCTAAAATAGTGATACCAGCGTCGATTATTCCTAAGACCGCTTCTTGACTAGCCTGGATTACTTGCTGATTGGCCTCTTGACTGGCCCGCATCATCTCCTTGAAATCCTGCTGGCTAGCCTCTTGGTTGGCCTGCATGATTCGCTGACTTGCCTCTTGATTAGCCTTCATCATCTCTTTGAACTCTTGATTGGCCTCCCTTAGTTCTCTAATCTCCTGCCGGCTAACCTCTTGATTGGCCTTGAGCATTTGCTGCATGGAGGCCAGCAACGCTGCCATGTTTATTTCCGATGAGCTTCCTGCCGGTGTTGCCTCAGCTCCCGTTGAAACACCGACATCAACTTGACGCTCTTCCTCTTCACGGCTACGTTGACGTGCGGCATCCATCTCCACTTGACGTCTGGTTCGTGGAGTACGCCCTTCTTCCTCTCGCGGTAGTAACGGCATTCCGCTTCTGACACCAATTGTTAGGTACTATGGGTAGGTACACTAAATGCCGTTCCGGTGTATAAAGGGTTTATTCCGCTCTCCACAAACTTGATAAATACACACTACTACACTAGTTGACTATCACTAGTTACTCACAACAAACACTGTTCCGAATCACTTAGCAGTCGCACAGTATTCCAATATAATCGCCTAGGTCACTGGTATAACACTCTTCGTTCGCTTACTTAAGTTCCGTACACTGTCGCTTCCAAGAAGTAACTAACTCGCTGCCCGTCGTCAACACCTTATATACGGAATAAAGATGCGAGCTGGTATTTTCCTGAACATTCTCGGTAGGTATGTAGGTAATAATAATCACAATCGAACGATCCCGAGACCCATTGTCGGCTTCCCTTTGTATTCGTAAGCGAGTAGGTATTCGCAGCCGTCGCCGCGCCGATAACGCGTTCACTTTATACCTACATACCTACAGTCTCGAACATTCAATTTTTAGAGATCCTTCGTAACTAATCGATGGAGTACATCTAGAATAACAATGCGTTTTTGTATCAAGCTGATAAAATAAGGATCCTTCGAGATATTTGACCAAATAGTTTCTAGGTCGCAACAATACGATAAGAAAGAGAGAGATCCGAAAGCCTAAGCGACCGAAACCTATAATAATTGATATACTTAGCTATATTCAATGAGTAGGCATAAATATCTAAGTATAATTATTATATTTGAATCAATATCCCAGCGCTTATCTGGGGTCTTTATTCGATATCGCAAACCGTCATTAGAAGCAAATTGAATCCGTGATCGAGGCCAACCGGAAGGATCTCCTTATAAAACGTAAGTCGGGTCGCATATAAGCCAAATATACTTATCAACTGAGTTTTGAATGCGGCCTCTGTGTGGTCGATAAACTCCTCATAGTGCGCTTTGTCTCCAAAACCCATCAATTGTGTAGATATGTTGCCTAAAGGTGAAGCCACAACAATCGATCAACCATCGATCAATGGTAGAATTATACCTATGTCTCAGTCTCTCAATAGTTTCAACATGGAGCAATGGTTTATCGCTCATTGATCGACGGGCAATCGAATCTCGACCGATGATCGATCAATGAGAGTGACTACACCCTCGCTCTAATAATTCTTTTTACTTTCAAAATACCTAAATACTAAACTTTCACCCAGAAATTTTACCTAAAGGGACCTAAACACCTATTGGTGATGAGGTTAAGGTTGTTTTTTCATCGCCACCCAGAAATTCAACCCAGGCAGAACAGCGCGCTACTGGTCGTGAAGATAAATCTACTATATAAAAATAAGTCGGGTTTTCCTTCCTGACGCTATAACTCCAGAACGCACGAACCGATTTCCACGGTTTTGCATTCGTTGGAAAGGTATCGGGCTCCGTGAGGTTTATAGCAACGAAAATTCAGGAAAAATTTCAACAGAACGCGGACGGAGTCGCGGGGCACAGCTAGTAAATAAATAAATATCGCCCGACGAACACCCAAACTAAGCAACTCTTGTACTATGGGCACCGTACAATGGACTGGGGGCGATCCCAGTGATAACCAGACAAGGGAAAATTACGAAAAGGCCATTTCCGAAATTTACCCTGACGGGAATCGAACCCGCAACCACTCGATGCAGTGAGCCGAGTGGCCTACGCTCGAACCACTGCGCCAAGCGGTCGTCAATTAAAGCCCACTGACAGTTTACGACCCATCAGACTGCATTTAAAAACTCAGTTGGTAGAGGTTGCTTATATGCAGCCGGGTCTCAATACTTATCTACAACTACATTGGCAGGAAAACGAGTCGCTTCACCTTGGCCAGTTGTGAATAAATTCACCTATTTTTGTACGGAACAGGGAGATTTCCCAAGGTTTTTAATTAGATTAAATTGTGCTGAGGTTCTTTTGAGAAATAAAAAGAAAGAAGAGTAATAAAAGTAGGTAGGTACTTATTAAAGACTTTGGTGCATGTTTGCCAAAATGGTTATAGGTCTTACCTACATATATATAACAAAGTAAATAAATTGTCGAATTTTGTAAGTGGGTATGTTGCATGGCATGCTTCAAAAAATTGCACCGATCTACCTAACTGCTTACTTATAAGTAGTTTTTGAATGTGTATGTATACACCATGGCACCATGGTATGGTATAATAAAATGGTAAGTAAGTAGGTACCCTTAATAAAATTATAGAAATCATTTAAGTACCTACCTATGTCGAAAGTCATGGGTTACAAATGTTGTAAATTTTAAGCAGGCAATTGATCACACACTACACAACACTGCGCAATACCTACCCGCCTCGCGCTCGGCGAGTGGAGACGCGTGCCTACAAAATAGGCACCTAAAGAGCCCATTCGTTATTATTGTCTTATGTAGGTACTATAAGGATTAGTTAAGAAATAAATTGTTTGTTGTTTACTTACCTACTACCTACTGTATTAGAAAATGTAGGTACTTACCTTTTTTTTCACTTTTACAGGCCATAGGTAGTTGTGAGCACTAAAACTTGAAGGTTCAGCCGCCAGCCCGCGAGGTCTAAACTCACCCACATACACACACGAAACAATAAAAACAAAACTAATCGAAATCGAATGTAGTCGCGAACTGGTCAACTATTTACTTCTATTTGCAACTTGCGAGTCCTCTGTATAGGACAGGACACAAGCACCGATTCACCATTCGATTTTAGGGCAAGACTCTTCGTCAAGAGTAGGTAAAACGACGAAACGAGAATTATCTTGATTATTTATATTTATTCGACGTCACACATCACACACAATCGCAAAAAAATGGTTAAACTGATCCACAGTTTGTTACACGCGAGGTTCGCAGCGCCCTCACAGACGCGGCGGCTCAGGCCTCCGCAGCACACGCGCGCGGCGCCTTCGCCTCCGGGGACGGATTTTCGACGCGTCCATTCTGCCATAAGGCTTGCGGTCGACTGGCGCCGACGCGGCGACACATGCGCCCGCGCCGCGAACCGGCGAATGAGGAGTACGCGAGATGCGCGGGAGCACTGCGAACGAAAGGCTGCTCAGAGCGGGTACTTTAAGGGAGTGAGATAGCAGTCCAAGTATGTACCTACCCATGCGGACAGGGGTGCGCTTGCAATGACCTCTCCGGTGAACTCTATCGTACCTATCAGCTGATTTACGAGCGCGCTCGAGCGTATTGAAATTGAATTTACATTGCAGTTTGATGTCTAAAATAGTAATTACTTATTGATTTATTTATGTAAAATCATGCGAAGATAAAATTTGTATAAGTATATAATGAATTCATGCTCAAATCCATTTTTAAATGCTGATAAAATTTGATCATAACTCATGACAATATCGACAATGGTAAATTCCAAATCGGGGGGGTCTAGAATCATGACTTGAATTGAATCCATGGTATCAGTTTTCGTTACGATGCCCCTTACACCCCATACCAATATCTTATTTACTGAAACGTGTTTACTCGAACTATGATAGCCTATTGTGTTTCAATACAGCCTGAATTTCTTTCGTCCTGAAGAAGTCAGTGCCAGACACAGCATTTATATCGTGGCCACAATTCACTGCTGCTTTCTTTCTTAGAATAGACACGGCAATAGAATGAAAGCTGTCCGATAAATCATTTCTATTCCAACGCGCAAGTCAAATAAAATAGGTTCGGCATCAAGCCACGGACAATAGATCAAAAATGAATCAACGCCCAATTCGGCTCCAGTGATTTTGTTTAGAACAGGGTGTTTATTCCGGGACTGAAGGATCGAATCTCTCGATCCGAAATTATTATTTCATTTTGGCTTTGCTTTTCGTCATTAGCCAGTAGGTAACCTACCTATCAAGAAAATAATATGACAGGTAATGTTTTATATTAGGTATATATATCGAGCACAACAAGTAGGTATATGTTCATTTGATCAGCATTAAATCCCAAGAGCCCTATCAGTAAAGTGATGGATACTTTACTGATAAATTGCCAGATGTAAGCTTCCTGAGGTAGATAGGTAGGTATTTAGAAGATCAATACCTTTGCCGTTTATATTTCGATACAGAGAGGTGTTAATTTTGTACAAATTCTGCACCTGCCTTATAACAAAATATAATAATAATTGACTGGCGCAGTGGTTCGAGCGTAGGCCGCTCGTCTCACTTCACCGGGTGGTTGCGGATTCGATTCGCGTTGGGGAAGATTTCGGAAATGTCTTTCCCAAGTCTGGGTATCACTGAGATCGACCCAATCCAGTTTACTGTACCCATAGTACAAGCTTTGCTTAGTTTGGGTCCATACAGTTGGTGTGTCAGTCGGGCGATATTGTAGGTATCTACTTGTGCGAATGAGACAAGTCTACTTAGTATTTTCGTAGGTAAACCTGAAGAAAGTAAATGGCCTGATTACAAAAGCTTTTACACTTTATTCCGTGGGACTAACAATCACAAATTCGAAATGGTTTCGAGATAAATGGAACATAGGTACTTAGGTACTTACCCGTAATCGCGAACATGCCGTCACATAGTAGGATGTAAGGAAGCAGGGCTCGGGTGACCAGATGATGGTGATTTTGTGGGACATTCTCATCAACCGCGGCTGACAAAACCGTGCACATATATATATACCTAATGTTTATACAGCAAGCTCCTAAATTTGTATGTAGAGGTAGGCTTACATTACAGATAAATAAAGATTACGATAAAAAAATACGAAGACACTACAGACTAGGAGATACAGGTGTATGACGTCACCGCCATAAATTAGTGACAATGCGACAGAGATAGAGCGTGACCCCACTCTCTCACCAATTGTCATTAGCAAACTTTGAATGTGTATATCTTTAACACCATATCATTAATATGTCTTAAACAATATACCATTGTATCATACAATAATTAGTAGGTAGATGGGTACTAATACTAACACATGAGTACATATAAAAAAACCATATTATTGACTCTACTTTAGTCGCTCCACGACATCAGGAACGACAGGAAAACTGATTGTGGGTTCTATTAAAAAAAATTGTAATCAGATTGTCCCACATCGAGTTCAAGCCTGGCATCCCTAACTTATTCGGAATCAATCGGCCCGGTGCGTGATCGGCACACTAGCGCCGCCTACAATGTGCCCCGGATTATGCATTACAGTTTTACGACGGCCCTAAGAGTAGCTCTATACTTCAAGATATAATCTTCAAGACAGTTCTCATCTACTGGCATTATTTTTATACGATCCGCCTGATGTTAAGTAGCTAGAGTAGCCTATAGATGCTTGCAATGCAAAAGGTATTGCTCGCATGACGCCGACGTGAAGGGGAGTGGAACAGGACGGAAGAAAACCCGCAACCAGTGCAGTGCAGTGAGCCAAGCGGCCTACGTGAGAACCACTACGTCAAGCAGTAGTCAAATCGTGATGTGAGAATTGTTTTGTGAAAAAGTTGGATAAAGTAATGCAGAAAGAATTCACCTAAACATACTTCTGTAGACCAAAACCAACCCTAGTGCGGTTGTAGGTTGGTTTCAGTTTGCAGAAGTATTGGTGGTTGGATTCATTCTGCATTATCTATATCCAGATGTTTTAATTAATGATCAAAAGACCTGTCTCTGGTCGATCAGCGTACCTATAGGTGGGTCTTAAGTAAATACCTACAATTATGTTCTGTAAGTTATAATTTATTATATTATGTAACTAGCGACCCGCCCCGGCTTCGCACGGGTATTTTTTATCAGTGTTTCTTTACTATATTATATACAGAGGGTTGTTTATATTATACATATAAAGAATCACTCTATCTATTAAAATAAAACGCTTTAATATCGTAGCGTAGTTTTAAAGATCTAAGCATACATAGGGACAGACAGACAGCGGGAAGCGACTTTGTTTTATACAATGTAGTGATGTAGGTAGGTACCTAAGCTAAAGATACATCGCTTATAATGGTGTCAATACCTTAAAAGAAAATGGGCAGCTGCCTTATCTTAGTCGTATCGTGAAAATTCAATAGTTCGGAAACGGTTGGGCACCCTTTTGTTGAAAAAATACAGGCCCTGGAATCTGAAAAATATGTTATAGGTCCAAAGATATGTAGGTACGTCACCAGCAACTATACCATGAGGACTACTTTAATGTATTATACGCTAGTTGCTAGCGTGTAAGTTTAGCGCTTCAAATATGAAGTAGAATTACGTAGTCTCCGAAATTCTTAAAAAAAATCTTCAAAGTTTAGATAGGCTGAGCGATAACGGTAACACCAAGAACTAACTAAATTCAATACAAATATTTTATTATCAGGTCTTATTTTAATAATAATAATAATTTAGCCCTTTTGACGTCCCACTGCTGGGCACGGGCCTCTCCTCAACATGAGGGGGATTCAGGCCATAATCCACCACGCTGGCCCAGTGCGGGTTGGCGGATTTCACATGTCTTTCGAAAATTGGTTACATCTTCTAAGACATGCAGGTTTCCTCACGATGTTTTCCTTCACCGTAAGCAAGTGATAATCATATAGAAATTATGATTCGCACATAGATTTCAAAAAATCCAGAGGTGCGTGCCGGGATTTGAACCCAAGACCTGGTGCCCGCAAGACGCGTGCTTTAACCAATCGGCTATCACTGTTATAATAATGCACGATATTTTAAAGGGCGACCTAGTAAATGCTAATGACGATGTACCTACCTACCTACATCAACAAAAAACTGGGCATATTTTAACAACTGACCTTTGAATAAATCACTCGCTACCAACCAATGGGTCAACTCAGTTATCCGCTCGCATCTCGATCGAGTCGCACTCGACTCGAAATACGACAAAAATGATGTTTGCGTATTCAGATACAATACGACAGTTTGACAGATTTTCTTACCCCCCCGACCCACTCACCGTTCTCCTAGACTCAGATGTCGAAGAGAACGACACACGCACACTCCCCACCAGACACCGACCTCGCCGGCGAGGTCGACGAACCCCCCCGCTAGAAGGTGCGTCTACTTACCTAGATGCACCTTGGCACCCGACAAGCCCGCTGAGTTTCTTGCCGGATCTTCTCAGTCGAGGTCGCGTTCCGATCCGGTGGTAGATTTACCCTCGCCACCTCTTCTGGCAGCGGCCCAAGCCGAGGTCGTGTCCCTTGTGGTGCCCTTGAGCTAGCTGCCCCCCTGCCCCTCTGGCTGGAGCACACTTGCGCTCGCCCTCTGTCCGGGTGAAGTTGTTATGGCCACTCTGGCCAACAACATATAGTCAATTCAAAAAAAAAAACATTTTCTTGAAGGAAAAAAAAAGTTAAGAAAAAAAAATCGATGGCGAAGCTACAGGGAACCGTTATAAAGATCACATGTAGGTACATAATAGTAATAAAAATAAAAAATCGTTTCATTAATAAATCACCATTTATTCAAAAATAATACAAAATAATATACCTACTTAATTACTGACAAAATCAATACTTAGAAGTTTTCCTTATATTAATGGCACAACTAATGTTATAAAAAAAAAATTATGCTGATTATCAAAAATAATACAAACCTTTGGACGGATAGTTCTACAGACATTTATTATGCATTCCTTTTAAAAAATAACATACAACAACCATTGTCTTTGTAATATTTTAAGTACTTTTAGGCGTTAAAAATAGATTTGTGGAAACACTCCAAAAACTAATAAAATAAATTAAATAACTAAGTTATGTAGGCACTTATTACTTAAGTTGTAAATGGACGGATTCACAAGCAAATTGTACCTTCGAACATTTATGAAGGATGTAGCCTTCACCGGAATATTAACTAAATACTTACTAAAAAAACATTGAAAAACTATTGTCTTTATATATATAATTAATCTGTAAACACTTATGTGTGTTTGTCACTGAACTACTCCTAAACGGCTGGACTCTATTGTGCGTTAATACAGACGTTTAAAGTTTTTTAAACAAAGTCATAACTTGGTAATTTTAACAAACTTTAATAGCAAATATCTTTGTACTTTTGAGTAAGTACAATATTTTAGGAAAATAATCACAATAATGTGTCAAAAAGAATAAAGTTTAAGTACCTACTATATTCAACAATGTCTTATATAATGTCTTATACTCATAACATTGTTGTTCTGATATAAATACAAATGATAGGTGAAAATGCGACTACAGGATAAGGATTCATTTTAAGGTGAAGGCGCCTGTCTAGCCCGCGAAATTCAAAATTTTCGAGTATTTTTTATAGTTTATCCAAAATCTGAAAACATTTAAGACTACATTTTGTGATTTGCGAAAAACACAGTATGCAGTGCGTTTATTAATACATTTATTTTACTCTAAATATTATCACGGTGGATATGATACTAGTAAATCACTAAATATACAAAAATTGCCAGATTATCTGGATAGCTGGCGTTCTTGAAATGTTTTAGAGTAAGTTGGATATATTAATAAATGCACTGCACACGGTCTTTTTCGCGAATTACAAAATTGTCTTTTATTATTGTCAGATTTTGAAAAAATTCTAAAAGAACTCAAAAAATTTGAACTTCGCGGGCTAGCTGGGCGCTTTAGCCTTAAACGCGTGTAGATTGATTGCTATTGGCTGAATAATGTGTTGATAGGGTTTAGTGTTGCTACCTCCTTTGATAAATGCTCGAGGTTATGTACTAATAAACAATTATATAAATAACATGTTTATATACTATCGTTCAGCCTTCGTTATCATCTTACATTTTATTCACAACTAACAATTTCAATGGAATGTATTCATATTAAAATCACTAAATGTATAATATTTACATATTTTATTATTTATTATAGATAAAATACTTTGTTACGGTTTGAGCATCCTTGTTCATTATAATAATGCATTTCAGATCCTTACATGAGATTTTTTGGAATAAAACGCGATCTTCGCTACCACTAGCGACATCTATGCGTGTGCCATGTCAATTCTTGCATTTAGTTCCTTGAGCAGTTACTAGATGTTACTACTGTCTCCTGTTCCCTGACTTGAATTTTATTTTGCCGTAATATGATTATAGATATTGTGGTCTGATCACAATGTTTACGTGTAGTTGAATCAGAATGGGTTTTAAAAATAGCTTTAAAACTTTTCTAATTAAGTACAGTTTATCTTACGATTGAGCCACCTGTGACATTCTACTCAACGCGTTGCCATGACGTTTTTTGTTTGTTGACAACTATAGATTTTTTAAAGGTTTGTTTACAATCTACTTAGTCCAAATATCTACGATGACGGCGCACCACCTCGAGGACACTCAATTCAATCGAGTCTGCACCTTATGAGTGCATGGCGAGGGTAGCTTTTATTTTATTGTGACTTTGCTGAGTTTCTCTTTTATCCAAAGACATAATTATGTATTATGTGTCAGAACTCTACGCCATTGCTAAATAAATTGTAATAATTGTAGATATTTGGTGTTGTATACTCACATATAGTAATGTGCAATAGATTGTTATTGCACAACAGGCATTGGCCTGTCGTCGTCAAATCATGAATAAACTACATTCGACAACTGTAAAAAAATACTTTTGTATATCTCTCTAATACATAGTGACCAGGACATGGACGGAACATTTAGTTGGTCTACACCTTTTGCACCATTTAATGATTGAAAATTGACCCATATTGTCATAAGCACAGATATAGATTTACATAGATAACGCAAGTATCACGATTTGTATTGAAACCAAGCGTGCCAAATTTTTAACACCTACTGTGACGTCATTAGTGACGGGACATCCAAACCGATTCAAAGACACCGATGCTGCCGATGCCCCTCCGCCCGCTACGATTCTCTCGAGTGATTATCTCGCTTATACTCATATTTTTTATATCTGTAGTCGCGCGTACTGCAAGTTAGCGGCGACCAACCTTGACGCTTGGTCGGGGTACGTACACGCGAAGTACATGCATTTGCGTTATCTATGTAAATCTATATCTGTGGTCATAAGACTGCCAGCATGCGACTTGGTGAAATGATAGTATTATAAAAGAGTCTAGTACAGCATGATAGCGCCGTTAACCTTCTCCTCGAGCGCGGGCGCAGCGGTGTCCGTATCCCGTGAGTCTGCCATCGCGATCAGTATACACACGTCGTTCACAAACGCGGTAACACTCGCCGCCACCACCAGCCTGGAAACAGCGTAAGGCACCGTCTTAATTGGCAATAATCGTACGAGTAAACGTACGACGAGATTAAATGCACAAATCCCTTTAGTCTCTATGACGGCCGCTTGGCGCAGTGGTTCGAGCGTAGGCCGCTCGGCTCACTACACATGGTGCTTGCGGGTTCGATTCCGTCAAGGTAAATTTCGGAAATGGCCTTTTCGTAATTAGCCCTGGTCTGCGTTGCTTAGTTTGGTACCATAGAATTGGTGTGTTCGTCTGGCGATATTTACTTATTTATTTCGTTGTAAAAACTGGCAGCGGACGTCCATAGTGCCATCTGTTGACAGCAACTCGTAACACCAAACTAGGTCTACATGAATTCTAAATTGAATGGCGCTACTGAACACCATCAGACTTGAGATCGATTTATTAATATGGCTCATAGAGTACAAAATGTCCACCACCCCCATTTATACCCGCCCCGGCTTCGCACCGCTCTAAAATTATCAGTGTTTCTCTACTATAGTATGCATGTATTAACATTATAAACCTTCCTCTTGAATCACTCTATCTATTAAAAAAAAACCGCATCAAAACCCGTTGCGTAGTTTTAAAGATCTAAGCATACATAAGGACAGACAGACAGCGGGAAGCGACTTTATTTTATACTAGCTGAGCCCGCGACTTCGTCCGCGTGGAATTTAACTTAACAAAAAAGCCCGCTCCCACGTTCTGAGACCGCGCGAATGGACGCATTTTTTTTATTTTTCTAAAATAAAAGTAGCCTAAGTTACTCCTTATAAGATCAGCTATCTGCCAGTGAAAGTCCCGTCGAAATCGGTCCAGCCATTTCGGAGATTACCCGGAACAAACACACAGACAGACAGACGGACAAACAGACAGACAGACAGACAAAAAATGTTTTAATCGCGTTTTTGCTATAGGTGTCGTATGTACTTTCATGTGCATTTAGTGAAAAGGTGTTATTTTGATATTACAAACAGACACTCCAATTTTATTTATTTGTATAGACTATGTAGTGATCTCTAACCAAAAAGACAGTCCTAGGTCCGCCATGCCGTCAGAAGACCAGGTGCTGGCGAGGTACTCGTCGGATATGACGTTGTGCTGCAGCCTCAGGTAGTACTCTGTCAGCCATACCGCAATAGCTCCCAGAGAGAACAGCACTGGAATATGGAGAAATACATTTTTAATGGCATTAATCAAGGATCGACAACCGTTTGGACTACGCACTCTAGGACCTGTCATAATAAATCGATCTCAAATCTGAGAGCGATCTTGGAAATGTCATTCTTATGTCATACCAGTACAAAATGACTTGTCAAATGCTTACTTAAGATCGCTCTCAGACTTGAGATAGGTTTATTAATACGCGCCTAGGAAAAGAGTTTTCCAAACACATACATACTTATGCTTAATCTATATAATATGCAAAATTACAAATACATACAATTGAAGTGTCTGTTTCTTATATCAGACTAGCTGTGCCCCGCGACTTCGTCCGCGTAGTATTGGATTATTGGGTTAAAAAGTATCCTATATGTTAATCCCGGTTATAATCTACCTGTGTTCCAAATTTCATCCAAATCCGTTCAGTAGTTTTTGCGTGAAGGAGTAACAAACATACATACATACATACATACATACATACATACATCCACACTCACAAACTTTCGCATTTATAATATTAGTAGGATTAATAACTTTTTAGTCAATGCATATTACGAAAGTGTGTATGGTACTGTAACAACCTCTTCTTAGGGTTTACCGTGTATTAATAAAATAAAATAAAAAATAAAAATTGATTTATTACTCCTTACAAAAAACCATGAGTGATACATTGTAACCATAATAGTTGATTAACAATTTTGTAAGGAGCTGGTGTCTGAAGTAGGCATAAATGCCTGTATTACAGATCACCAGATCCCCACCCGCCTTAATACTTACAATATGATCTTATGGCTAGTACAGTTTACTTAGGTTTAGTTAGGAGCATTTGTACATGCGTGTATTAGTTGTGCTTATGGATATGTGGAGTGTTGGTGTGGTGTATGTGTGGTGTGGTGTGGGATGTTTTAGCTGTGTAAGTAGGTATGTGAGCGTTTGCAAATATTTATTAGATTATAGTTCTGTACAAAAAAATATTACAGTAATGGTGGTATTCATTATTTTAATGTTAGAAGAAGGTTTTCCGTTGCTGCATAGTCTTGCTTCTTTAACCACTCTGTTACTACGGCTTTGCATTTAGTTTTACTTAGGGGATATATGGACAATAACTTATTTAATTTATTATATAAGCTACAGCCCTGAAAACAAAAGAATCTACGGGAAGTTGCATTCAAGGCTGCGGATTCACAGACCCTGTGTTTTCTACGCATACAAGTAAATTTATTTGGTTCATATGGTAAAATACAATGCTGTTTAAGTACTGTGTGTAGTACGAAAAGCTGGCGTACAGTGAGTACATCACTTTTTTGATAGAGGTCCGTTGTGGGGTGATAAAATGGTAAGGACAGACTGACTTTTAGGATTGCTCTTTGTGCTCTTTCTATCTTTAGGAGATGCGTTTTTGCTGCTCCTCCCCAAGAGGTAATACAATATGTAAGTATGGACTGGCATAGGGCGTAGTAGACTGATTTTGTAAGGTCTCTATCTGCAACCTGATGTAGTGCCTTAAATACGTATATAAGTTTACGGACCCTTGTGGACAGTAAGTTTATGTGGTCCTGGAAATTCAATTTACTATCAATTAAGACTCCTAGATATTTAAGGTTTGTGACATTCTGCAGCCGAGGGCAATTACAATTAAGGCTAATAGGATTGCCACAGCAATGGGATTTTATTATAAGTGATGGGTCAATTTCATTTGTGCCTCTTTGTGAGAATGTCATGATTTTAGTTTTAGTAACATTTAGCGTTAGCATGTTATTACTTAGCCACTGGTAAATGGCATTAAATCCTGATTGTGCATTTAGGAATGTTTCTGACCAGGTATTGCCACGAAAAAGCACAACTGTGTCATCCGCAAATGCTATTATCTTAGCATTCGGTAGATCTAGTAGACAAAGGTCATTAATGTAAGCTAGAAAAAGGGTCGGACCGAGTACGCTTCCCTGCGGCACACCTAGATTGATTGGAATCTCTTCACTAACATGGTGTTGAATCCTTACACACTGCGTGCGTTCCTCTAGGTAACTTGCGAAAAGCTTGAGCTGTACCCCCCTGATTCCTAGACTTTCTAATTTGCTTAGTAAGATTGGAACAGAGACTGTGTCAAATGCTTTCGCTAAATCTAGGAATAAACCTAGAGTTTTCTGTTTTTGTTTCCCATTGTTTTCTATGATATAGTCGGTTAGTTCATGTACTGCGTTATCTGTAGATTTTTTAGGTCTGAAACCGAATTGGTTTTTCGATAGTAGGTTATGTTTGTCTAGATAATTTACCAATCTTTTATTTATAATGCGCTCAAGAATTTTGGATAAAGTCGGTAGAATAGAGATTGGTCTATAATTGTTGACACAGTCCCTGCTACCGGTCTTAAAGATTGGAGTTATTCTAGCCTTTTTCAATGCTTTTGGAAAGACCCCACTCATAAGCGCCAGGTTACAGATGTGTGTTATTGGAGGTGTTAAAATATCTATATGGATTTTCATAATGTCGGCTGAAATTAGGTCCAAACCAGTCGCACAGTCACTTTTGAGATCCCGTATTAAACCCTTTACCTCCCCACAGTCAGTCGGTAAAAGCACAAATGAAAAACAACAAGACCGCACAATCTTGGCCGGGGTATTTCCGACAACAGCTTTTATTTTATCAGCAAGGGTTTTGCCGATGTTGCCAAAGAAGCTGTTTACCTTGTTCACTGCATTAAGTGGGTCATTGGAACCTATTAATTCGTATGCATTATCTTTGGGTTTTACAGTAGATGATATTTCTCTAATTGTTTTCCACATTTTTTTTGGGTTTTTTTTTGAGACCTGTAATTGAAGTTTGTGGTAATCTTCTTTAAGTTTCTTCAATATTGACGAACAATAATTCCGATACCTCTTATAAGTAGTTTTTAGTATATCATTATTTGCATCTTTTTTAAGTTTTTTATATAAATTATCTCTATTTCTAAGACACTTTAGAACACCCGTTGTAATCCATGGTTTTAGTAATTTATTACGTCTAGACCGTTTGACTGAGTGGGTATTACGAATTATAGCATCACGCAAACTAGAAATAAAAGTATTTGTAGCTAGGTTGACATCTGTCATGTTAAAATTGTGTTGAAGTCCATATTGTTGATATCATTGCTCAGGCCATTTTTATCTACACGGTGAGTAAATGTAGGGGGTTTAAATGTATTTTTTGTCGAGATGTAAAGTGCTACACAGTCGTGATCTGTTACTGAAGTTTGAAGTATCAAACAACGCGCTCTTAGTTTGGTCTTTAGTAGCACATGATCAAGGCACGTTCTCCCATGGGTAGGAATGGTATGGGCAGGTAAAATTCCGTGAAAAGCTAACATATCTAGATACATGGGAAGACTAGAATCCGTGCTAGTTTGAGCAATATCTATATTGATATCACCTAAAATAATAATGTTTTGCACGGTCGAATACTGCTGTAACATGCAGTCAAGCGACTGGATAAAATTAGTAGTATTTTTATACCCCGGGGGCCGATATATGGCAAAAGCTACCAAATTAGAGTTAAATTTTAAAATTAAGGCATTTGATTCCGACAAATTCAATTCTGCAACCGTTAGGAGCAGGTTATCCCTATAATAAACTACAACACCTTCATTTTGTGTCAGGTTATTGGTGGTACTAAATGAACGATAACCATTAATAACAGGTAAACTATGATTAGATGGCAGCCAACATTCAGTTAATACTATACAGTCCCAATTCACATTTGTTCTGATAAGCATTGGTAAAAATCCAATAATATTTCGTTTTAAACTTCTAATGTTCTGTTGTAGAATCTTAATACAAGTGCGATACCCTGGTTCTGACAAAGGCGATCTACAGTTCTCGATATCACAAATTGTAGCTTCTGCTATAGTAAAGGAGTCAATTTCATTTTGTATTTCATTTAACTCATTGAATTTTGGTTGAGAAATCATCAATCGGGTAGGTTAACGATTTAAAATATAAGATGAACATTTTAGTGCGGTAATTGAGGGTAGCTTTATGTGCCCAAGACCCATACGTAGCAAACGGATTATCAGTGGTGCAAGATGTAGGCGCTCCGGTATCTGTACCATAAGACGTATAACGTAAATATGATTTGATATACGCAAACCAAATGTAGGGTGTGTTTTTGTGTAAAAAAGTTGTGAGTGTGTGAATTGTGGAGTACATGTGAGAGATTAATCTGTGATTAATTGTGTGTAATATTTGAGATGCGACGAAATAAAAACAAAGAAAGAAAAGAGGTTCATGTAAGCAATCATGCAAATTGAGTTTGGGTAAATTGTTAGCATGCACAGGCTCTAAATCAAAGTTAACAGAGACAAGTAAAAATAATAAGAATTGTTCTAGTCACTGGGATCTCTTCAGCTTTTCCAGATCTTCCTCACTTTCAATGCGCTGACGTGGGTCATTGGTACTGCGTCTCAGGTAGATCTTTCCATAAGATGTCCAGCAAGCTTCAAATTTGTTATTTTTTGCGAATTCTCTTGCAAGGAAATGCAGTCTTCTTGCACTGTGGGTTAGGTGTTCAGATACATAGATCGGCGTAGCAGGTCCTTTATAGTTTAGTATCTTAGTGTTTAGTCTTTCACTAAATTCCTTGTTGTTATTATAGGTTCTTGCAGCTTTTATGAACTCTTCTTTATGGCGACTAGAATTAAATACGACTACCACGGGACTGTTCATTCTATCCCTGATTTTCACCCTGTACACATCACGGATATCAGAGTCTTGTATGGGCAGACTTATAGCTGAACAGATATTCTTCGTGACTTCATATAGATTCTGCTTGCTCTCAGATTCAACTTTTGGTAGATTTTTTAGTTCCACTGCAGTGGCTCTGCTATTTATATCAATTTGCTCCACTTTTGCCTCCAAGGCCTTTATTCGGTTTTTGTAACAAATGTTTTCTTGTTGCAACTTATTCATATTCTCTAAGATCTCATCATACTTATAAGACATGAGTTCCATAGATTTTATGATTTCGCTGTTTTGCTCTTGTATTGCACACATAGCTGTTTGGATAGAATCAAACTTAGCATCCTGAGCTGCTTTGAGGTCATGGAGCATGATTTTCAGCGCATCCATGGCGGAATGGCTATCTTCTGCTAACCCTCCCAATTTACGTTTAGCTCTTTTGCTGATATTGGACTCTTGCTGGTCTTGCTTCCCTATGAGGTTTATCGATGAATCTGATCCATATGCCACAGAACGGTTGCCTATCGGAGACTTAGCTGGCGATCTAATGAGCGACATGGTAAAAACGCTGTCGCTTATAGATTACGGCAAGCGTTGAGGAATGCAGTTATCGGCTCGAGGCGTAGGCGCGAACCGCTGGGGTAGATATATGTGTTGCAGCACTTGCTATCCTCTTCTTACGCTCGTCTTGTAAACACCACTAACTTGTTTTGTTCAATATATTATTTTAAAATACAAACGAGTGGACACGTCTATACGCTCGCGCGGTCCGGAGGGGGGGATAAAATCATATCAATTATGGATGGAAATAAAATCATTAATTCTTTATGTATAACATATATTATTATATTTATTTATATTTAAACACGTCTTATTGCATCGGTAACCCCGTTGTCACTGCCGGCGCACCGTAGAGCTTTCAATTTCAAAACAATAATGTTTTCTTAAATTTATTATTTTCTCGTCAGCCAGGAACGCCTATCGCTAGTGGCCAGTGCGCCGACATGGACCTTACAGTACTTATTACAAAAACAAAACATTTGTTAATTTTCCCAGGTCTAAGTATAACTGGGATCGCCCCCAGTCCATTGTACGGCACCCATAGTACAAGCGTGCTTAGTTTGGGACCATACAGTTGCTGTGTTAGTCTGGCGATATATATTGTTTGTATAGCCTTTATACTTTCTGCCCGCAGCTTCGCTAGTTTTGATTTTGTTTACTGGATGTCGACAACAGCGCCATCTAACGAGTGCAACTATGGCAAAAAAAAACCAGGTAACGAAAACCATAGAAATCATCGAGAAGAAGAATAACTCGAAGACACGTACATCGGTTTTTTAAATATATCAAATCGGGAAAACCGCGCCCGATCTCCTGTGAGCGGGTGGTACTACCCCGTTTGAGTAAGCCGGTACATGAGCTGTAGTCAAATAATAACTACAACAACAAAATTAACAGTAATAGCTACAACTCGGCTTGACCACCATAAAAACATTTAAAGACTTATAATTTATCTTCCTGCAATCGGTGTTTCTGTTCTCGTTTCTTCCTTAATCTTACAACAAGGGGTACAGTACCTGCTAGGGTGTTGCTGGCTAGCAGTGGTTTGGGTGAACATCTCGCCCTGGCCGCCGAGCCGAGCGCCGCGAGTACGCACGCCCCGCCCGCCGACAGCAGCGAAGCGCCCAGCAGCGCCGCCGTGCCGCACCACGCCCAGCGCCGTGATGGAAGCGTGCCGTCTTTTACTGGAAATAAGGAGATGATAGCTTATTTATCTTACTCTCGCCCGTCACTGAAAACCTCATAAGTCCATTTTACGTTAAAAATCGGTATACGAAACTTTGTCACGTCCACTGTGAAAAAGTTATCTCAAAAATCAATAGATGTCGTAAGTGAACTACTTTGTAACGTCCCCTGTGAAAATCTATTTCCAAAAATCAACTACATGGCGTAAGTGAGTTATTCCGGTTACTGGTAAAATATTGTTATCATTATAACCAAAAATGTGAAAATATGTTTTTAACAACAAATCTTAAAATCTTGTGCATGCAAACACTTAACAGAGAACTTTAAACCTGAGTAAGCTTTGACATGACATTTTGTACTGGTGACGGAGCTCAGTGGCTTACTTTGGGAGAGGCCACAAAACAATCAAAACCTTGTGATGTGGGGGAGGCCAACTTCCATGCGTGGACAGCAATAGGCTGATGAAAATGATACACCAAATTGCTCATAGGCTCGCATTAGTTGCCAACAACGATTAAGAGTTTTATAAAGATCTTTATTAAGAGACGCTATTATATTTCAAAATGCATTTTTTTTCGAGCTAAAACGTAGTGATCATATCCTAAATTTCGAGACAGTCGCTCTAGCGGTTTGCACTTCAGATTTTTCAAAACATTAAGAATAATAGGTAATACAGTTTACCGTTACAACAAAACGAGTTAAAAAGTTGCCAGTACATTACCGATGTCTTTGTGTGACCAGATAAGCGGTGCTCTGAATACATTACAAAATGAGCCGCAACGAAAAGATCGTATCAAAAGTTACTCGCAAAGCGACTGTTTAGCAACCGGCGGTCTTGTCATACCAAGTTGTGATAAATCATTTGCAAATGGCACTAATGTAGATCGACATCATGGTTAGTCAACGGATGACGTAAGCAGAAACCGGTAGCAAATTGGACGTAACACATAGGTATTGAAAAAACAAATGATGACGACAGAAGAGTCACGGCTCGCAGTTTAAAGACCTTGGGATTTCGTGAGCGAATTTCATTTTGAACGGTGAAGAAAAATATCGTGAGGACCTAAGAGAAACGTGCAAGTCTTTAAAGACGAATGAAATTCCCCAAACCCGCATTTGGCCCGCGTGGCGGACTACGGCCCGAATTCACCTCGCATTGAGGACGAATGAGCCGGGTATATTGGGACCAGGGCGTACCATTGGGACCAAAACACCATTGGGGTAATGTGGATGCACAACATTCTTTCATTATTCATTATCTGCTTAACCCTTTGGGGAATTCAGGCGTGACTATTTAGATGATCACGTCAGGTGACTGGTCATCATTACCCACCTATTGGCAAAACCATGTCGCAACTAAATAGGCGATCTGGATCTAAGCCTCTGAGGCTGTGGCAACAGTTGTCATAGACGCGATGAATTTAAGGACTAGAATTTAGTATCAAATAAATGAGAGCATGGTAAAGCCATGCCAACATGTACGTTGTTTTTAACATCTATGGTCAATGTCACTAAAGAAAATTAAGTTCAATGTCATCATGACAAGTTATGATAACAAAAGTCAGATGAATCAATTTATTTGTAGCACTGGCACTGACCTGGATTGTTGAGTTGAATGCACAGACTGGACAACAATTTAAATATTACCCTGAATAGTTAGAAATACTAAGTGATAAAATATTTTTTGTTATGAGAGTACTCCACAAATAAAAGTATGGTAGGGAAAAATTGCTGTCTTTTATTCGACTACTTATTATTATTGATGTCTTCTTCTTCTTCTTTTTTTAAAAAATATGGCTTTCATCGTTAGGTAGTCGATGATTTTGCCAACAACAGAGTTTTATGTGACTGATGGTCGGTAGGTGAGGTTTTTTTTTTAATGATAAAACTAAATATTTAGAAGTTGGATTGTATGGTTGAATATTACACATAATTAATTTGATAGACAGGAAAAATATGATACATGATAATAATATGTAAACTAATACAAATAATTATTGATGTCAAGATAACAAGGTAACCCCTCGTTTACACTGGCGTAATACTTGTATAGATTGATGCTGTCTCGTATTTTTTGACGGCTCAAAATAGATTCGAATTTCGATCGAAGCGAAATTCTCAAAACGTAACTGCAGCATCAATCAATACCAGTTTTGAGACAGTGTAAACAAGGTTTAAAAAAACTATAGATAAGTAACTTACTACTCAAATCATGGATCCTCCATCCATATGCGAAGTTCAGCTCTCTCCGCCCTTCAAACAACCCAAAGTTGATCCTGCCCTCCGACTCCATAGTATTCGACGTCCTCCGCGCACGCGCATCGATCCAATGCGTCGTCCCCAACGACGCAACTATCAATGCTATACACAAACACGACCCAAAGAACGTCGCGAAAATCATCGACCGTTTGAACAGATTTAACTTCATTTTGAATAATTTTTCAAACACAGACTCGAACCACTTTCACTCGCGATAAAGTTCGTCCACTGTCCAACAGATGGCGTTATGTCACATTGTATTTTCGCGTAAAAATATTTAATAGTTTAGTGATGTTTTTACGATACGTTTTCTAACTATTCAACACGTGGGAACTTCTGATACGTCCATTGTTAGATCTCGTAACATCATCACATCGCCTTAGTTCAGTCAGACAGTAAGTATCTAAGTGATTTCGAACGATGTACTCAGAGGAAAATCTGAAAATAAAAAAACGGATGAGTATTAAAACTGATTTCAATATTTATTCAAGTTACCAACAAACAAGGTGGTATTATAATCAACCGGCGATTTTAAAGTAAAAAGAAAAGCCTGCTGTCTTTCTAGACGGATCTTCTCAGTCGAGTTCATTGTATTCTCTTTGGTCGAGTTTGCGATCCGATTCAGTTGTAGACTTAGGGAAAAGATGTAAATATCACAACTGACTTAATTAAGACTTTTTTTTGCCATGATAAATACTAACGGTATTGGAAAAATGTATTGTGTAGATACGCTCTCCGAGAAAAACCTAGAAGCCTATAAGCATGACATTGTAGTAAGAACAGACAATTATATACATTCAAAAGAAAATACGACTTCTAGTATTTGCATTTTATGTTCAAATTACCATAATTGGTTTTCAACCGGACCAAATCTTATTATTTAAGATCAGGTGACCAACAAAGCGTGTAATGCGATAATAAATGATTATAGAATGAAAGTTCGAATGCGGATAGTTTTCACTGCAGTAATAACGATAGTTGAAATTCTGATTTGGTTGGCACGCAATTTTAGATCGTAAGGCGAAGATATAGTTGTTGGCCGTAATTGCTGCTCGCTAGTTTGTGGGTCAAATGAGAAATATTTGTAAAGTAGTCATGTGTTTCTTGCCTTTTACAGTAATTCCACGAACTTAGTTTGTGGCAGAAGTAAAATATTCACAATATTTCCGGTAGAGCAAAATATCGTCGCAAATATTACTCACGTCGTTACGAGGAAAGCTTGTTCGATTTGTGGGCAAGTTTTTTGATCCTACAGACCCTGGCGAAATGAATCAGGTTCAAAGGTGCTACAGATTTCAAACCAGAAGAACTTAATTACCAAACACTTCAGTATTGAGGACGTAAGACCCAGGGAATGATGAAAATTTTAATGCTATGCATAAACATGAGACTTTTTAACCCTATTGACATGCCGTTCCTACCTGAAAGCTTTCGAATGCCTTCAAAATCGAAACATAAGTTCAAGGAGAACATAAAAGTTTATCTAAATTAATTCCAAAGGACATTATTGCAATGGCTTGAAATCACGATCAAAACAAATATATCTAGACGACTACATCGACATTTATATTCAAGGGCGCGGAGACGCTAGACGGGTTTGCATAACATTCCAATAATGTCATTGACAAAAATAATGATTCTGGCGTAATTAGATTCTAATGATGATGACGATGATGACAAAACCTAAGACATGACGAGGGAAATCCAAGCTTACATCAGGGATTGTCATTGACTCCAAACTTTAGCTATTGACGGTCTGTCGGGTTTTGATCGATAGTAGGTACATAAAGAGATGCAAAAATACTTAAATAGCAGTCTGATAGTTATAATTAGAAACCCGATGACATCACATAGGTATCGCAGAAAGTAATGCTAGTACTGCTAGTATTTGTGTAATGCCTAAAACAGCAGTGGATTTTTTTGGCATATTGACTAGAAGCAAGAATCCGAAAAAAATGTTTTGCTCTTATAAGGTCTTTAGCTATTAGCTACCCAAAAAGCAAGCTTTCTCTCGCTAGCATGTTCGGAACCATTATTTGTTATGTGGCGTACGATTTCACCCCATGCATGATCGCTGCGATGTCATGTGATGTTTAATTCATTGTATCGCCGACACTTGTTCGTCGCCGTGCCGCGTGAGAAAGCAGATATAGACAGATTGAATCAAGTAAAACGGAATCTACGGAACAACGATGATGTGGTCTAACTTATCGGCATAATATAGTTAGTATGTCGTTAAAGAAAATGAGGCGCATTTTAGTTGAATTATTATCTTGAATTGTAAGGTTGGTAATGACATTATTAATGACAGTCTAAATCTAGATCTAACACATGGTATTAATTCAATTTTTATTTTAAAATCGCGGGTTTCCGAACTAAGTGGTAAAGAAAACATTTTGAATCAATAAGTAACAAATTCAATTTAAATTCCGAGTTAAAATTACCAGCAAGTAAGATGGAATTTGGAAATCGCAACGGGAAATTGATAAGTACTGTCTGGAAAATAAATGTCTCATTACTAAAACAAAAAAAATACATGGTTGAAATCATTATTGCATCTTTTTATCTAAGATCGACTTTTATTTATTTAATAACTTTTTTGTCGTAGTTGCAAATTTAACACAATTTTGCAATGCATCTGTAAGTGAAATAACTTGTCCAAATAATAATGACATCGCTTCGAAAATGTGTTTTACTATTTATTTAGCAAAATTCATAAGTACATACCCACAAATGATTCCAAAATTCGTGATACGTTACAGAAGTATATCAAAGAAAAGATAACGTCTATAGAAAAGAGCAGTATAGATTCACATTGAACACATAGGTCGCTTCACCCAGATTCCCGATTAACGATTCATTAGCCACGCGCACTAATCATTACACGAACTAATTAAACCCCTCCAACCTTGGCAATGGGGTCCGGTCGACAACGTAACGGCCACATGGTACATCGCTTCACGGCACTGTAAGCACGACTGACCACGGGCACAGGCCTGCCACCTGCATACGATACGAACACGTTGGGAAGTAAGGTCATTGTTATTTGGAATGTTTTTGACCCAAAAATTGGAGTTCGCAGTGGATTGCGTAAAGATTAAAATACCAGGGTATTTGCATAAAAAACCTTTAACAGCTTTTCAACTTTATTAAAGCTTGATCGTCCGTAATACGATCATCGTCATAATCCAGTTTTATCTTTACTTATCTATTTTCAGTGCATACAAAGTTTATGTTTGGTTTTTTTACTACTTCCGTTACTCCCGCATTAAGTGTTGCATGGGCGGTTATTACTGATTATGTAAAAAGACAAGGTATTCTATGTACCTTAAAGGTTCAAACCTGATTTGTAGATACACTTACTAATGCATATAAGTTTACCTAAACCACACTAGCTATAAATAGTCTGCTATGCAGGTATTATAAAGTATTTTAGACCTAAATGGCACACATGATAATAGTTTTGTATCAACTTCCTGCTAATAAAAATTAAGTAATAAAAGGCAAGCAACATTCACATTGGCAAATGTCAACCTCCAGCATTTATTTTGTTTTTTGGATAGATGTTGAGACATGACATTCAGCATAACTAGTGCAATTCAATCAGCTAAGTTAAGGACACCCGAGAAACAAAATAGGTGTTGGATTACAAATTCTAGGTACTTATTCGAACACCTACAATAATCTATGAAATTGGGATCTCGCAAATCATTGCAGCTGTTGCAACCACAATATGGCCGGCTTATCGAATTGCAAAAAAACTGATGACGCAACACACGCTGAAAATGAAGCCAATTGTTCTGTTCACCTTCCTAATAATAGCGTTAGAACATTCAATTTTGTTAACTATACCATATCTAATGGTGTTTGATAATCATGAATTTGTTTCAGCGTAATATAAGGTAATTCTTTTTTATCTATCGTCATCCTATTCTGAACGTACAATGCGTTCTATTCCTTGCACAGTCTTGTGATTACTGCGACCATTGCTTTCCTGTTACTTTCACTAGATAGATCATAGATTCATCCCATTGATTGCTTGCCCACGCTTTTGCATTTTGTATGAGGTTTCTATTCGTGAACTTTTTATCACACAAATCTATACAAATAAATAAAATTGGAGTATCTGTTTGTAATATCAAAATAACACCTTTTCATTAAATGCATATGAAAGTACATACGGCACCTATAGCAAAAACGCGATATTTTTTTTTTGTCTGTCTGTCCGTCTGTCTGTCTGTCTGTCTGTGTGTTTGTTCCAGGTAATCTCTGAAACGGCTGGATCGATTTTGACGGGACTTTTACTGGCAGATAGCTGATGTTATAAGCAGTAACTTAGCAGTACTTACTTACTTTTATTTTAGAAAAACAAAAAAAACAAGTGGGTCCTGTAGCGCGGGCTCAGAACGCGGGAGCGGGAGCGGTTAAGTTAAATTCCACGCGGACAAAGTCGCGGGCTCAGCTTGTCAGTCAGTAATAAGAAACACCAAAATCAGCCCACGCGTTTGGTCTGTAGAGCGCCACAAAGGAACAAACATACATACATAGTCTATTTACACATTACCCTCATATGCGTCGCGCAGTCGAGTTAAAATTAAGTGTATAACACCTTTACTAACTCTTCCAGAGGTAATGATAAGTGATGGAAGTAAGTTTAAGCAAACAAGATAACTCGTTTTGCAACACATAACCGGTTTTTAATTCCCATATTTTCTTGACAATGATGCGGTAGTACTCGACAACAAGCTTCGGGAAATTTCCAAGGTTCCTTTACTCAATCGTTAATCAAACTAATATGACTGTTGTCAAACTTACATAAAGTTTTCGTATCCAACCAAAACTAATTATGTTATCTCCTGTTCACTATTCTGGCAAACATAATTAATATTGTTTTCCTGGTATCGGTAACATTGTGGAAAAATTAACTTGTCTGACACAATTAACTTAAAGCGATGCATGTAATGTTATTATATAGCTATATATCGTTTACTGCAGTATCTGTATGTGACATTAGGAATACAAACCTTTTCTTAAAAGTAATAAGATATTACACCACTCATTTATTGGTCAAGGAATGGATAAGGTAAAGAAAGTGTATAAGGGGGTAGTGTCAAGGTAGCGCCAATAACAGATACAGGTAAGAGGTAGGAAGTTGGAATGGTTTGGACAGGTGATGAGAAAGGATGAGAAGCATGCGACTAAAAGAGTGATGAATATGAATGTGGATGTGGATGGATACAATGCGAGAGGAAGGCCCAAGAAAAGATGGATGGATTGTATTAAGAGTGATATGAACGAGGTTGTAGTGGATGTGAGTATGACGGGAAAGCGCGATGAATTGAAGGAAAAGACATACTGCGCCGAGCCCAGATAATGGGCAAAGGTAAGGCAGATGATGATCATTAGTTGGTCAACTGATTTCGTAATAATTTGAGAAATTACTTAATTAGTTTTGTACTGACCGAAAAAAATAAAGGCAATGGAATACTGTAATCCTTTTGGAATGATAATTTTGTATTGGACACGTTCTACCTCATTGAAAACACTAAGATTTGACCCTCAGCAAGACCTGGGGATAGGATTGATCGGAAATAATGACGGACTAAACATAAACCTCCAAAACGACGGTGCTAGAGCCAAGCTGTAACCAATAGACCACAGCTCATATACAGGCTGGCTCGACTGGGGTAGTACCAGCTTCTCACAGAAGATCGGCGTAAAGTAGCTATTACAGCTGCGTTTAGTACGGTAAGTGAGAGAGCCGGACGCCCAACCCCTTCTCCGGCCTCCATCCCACTCTCCTGCAGGTTGGTAACATGCGAGCAATGCCTTTGGTTTTGCAAGCATCTATAGGCTACGACTTAGACTATAAATGCAGGCTACGATAACTGCCTAACATCAGGTAGACCGTACGCTTGTTAGCCGACTTTGTTATATAAAAATCAGTATAAACAAAAAACTGTAGGTAAAGATACCGTCTGAATACACAAAGTACAACTACATTCGACCTATTACGTCAATACGTTTCATGAACGGCCTTTTAAAGTACTAAGTAACGTATACTAGGTGATACAAAATGGGTATACTATTTTTTTTGCAACTTAACTTTGTAAATGTCAAACTATCGGCTTTGTGGGACAGTTGAAGTACTAAAGGTTTTGTAGACTTGTGAAATCGGTCAACAGCTGTATTCCTATAACACCTTTTGCTTTTCAAGTTCCCTCCAAAACTGATGGTTTTAGAATTACAACAAAGTTAAGTTTTGAAAAAAAAAGTATACCCATTATGTGTCACCTTGTATTGAACATTCACGGCAATTTTATCAAATACCTTTAAAAGCTTTTGATATTGAACATTAATTACTATGATGGCATGTCCGCCGACTGAATTGTTATATGCGTTTGGGTTGAAACCGTTCGTATCGAATTCCATTTGACCTTCGTTGGCAGTAGCTGAGGAATTTTTAGTACTTACTCAATTTGTAATTATAATTAAATATTCTATACACGATAAAATATTGGTAAAGTGTATATACGTGTTTCAGTTTGCAATCCCATAAGTAAAGGCAACTAACGCACCAGCTACATAATTAATGTCTTCTAAACACGACTGGATTGCCATTACTTACCACAGATTCATAAATCATTGGTTATATTTTATAGAAGTAAGAACTATCAAGTCCTTGTTTTCTATTTGATCAAAGGCATTAAGTACCTATAAGGTTTATGATTTTGCTGTGTTCTTAGCATAGGACTTTTGCTACATGCAATGGTATGCCTCAAGGCTTCGTACTGAGGTCCATTTTAACGTCTCCAAGAACTTTATTATTGTTCGGGTAACTCCACTGCGATAGAGTTTTATCAGTTGTATCAGTCTTACGCAACGTAATTTCTCCACCTTTCCTTACTTTAACAGTATTTCCTTTCATATTATGAACAACGAGGTCTTTGTCGGCTCAGTCATGCTTTCGGTCACTGCTATTGTATAACTAGTAACCAGTTAATTATACACGGTGAGTTAACTATTCCCGTAGCAGTTAACTATTGGTTTACAGTTAAAACGGTGCAATTGTTAGTCTTGATGGGAGCGGGTGATTTCAATAATGAGAAATGCTTAATTGTTCAATTTGGTAATCAAATTTTAAAGGTTCAATTGGATTTGGGAACATACAACAGCATGATATTTTTTTACAAGAACATAACGAAACAATGTAAAATGAAATAAGTATTGGTAATTTACCTAAGAGTCCAAATAAGACATGCCCTGTTATTTTTCTTATTTCAGAAATAATGTTCGTTCCATAAGGCTTGTGCTTTTACAGCTTTATGAAATGTGATGGCGATAGTTGAATCTAGTCTATTTTATATCTTGGGATTACTTATATGAAGGTCAAAATGTAGTCCTACAATTACTAGATAAAAATACGATTTAACCAACTTAGCATGACATCCCACTCTTCTAGACAGAAATTATATTTCCGTTAATCTAACACCTTCAACCCATTACGACCGTTTAATTTCTTAAAGTATTTCTTTAATATGGGCGTGTGTACGAATTTCACTTTCCACTTTCTAACACATAAACTTGCTTAACGCTGTGCAGTGTTACAAGGGCTGAATTAACAATTGGTTTATGGCTGATTTTAATATTACAATCGCGATTTATTTTTCAAATAGTTAAAAGCCACAGGACTCCAAAGTTGCTCCTAATTCACGGATCTCTTGAAATTATTTATTGAAATATTCGGACAACATGAAAATATCCTGCCAGCCTGCTTACTTACGACGATACTTGAAGTTGCGACTGCATTTATACCACAAACTACCTATATAGATATTGCCTGATACATAATACTGATCCCATAATATACTTAATGAGGGATATGCCCAAGTAATTTAGGAACTTGCTGAGTAATGCAGCATTTGACTAGTCAACATTTATATCGAGTTTCAAAACCAACAGTCTTAACACATTTCGAAAGTAGCCTTTTTCTAAAATCTTACACTCCTTAAGCCATACTGGTGCAATTCCTTCTTACCATCAGATATTTTAACATCTGCATGCATATCAATTCTTTACGCTCTGTGTTACTTAACCCCGTTAGAGATAGAGTTCAAAATCCGATGAAAAACTATGCAACCATTGCGGTGCTCCATTGTTTACTCGCAAGAATCCGTCACACCCAGTGGACACCGGTTTTGTCAACAAAACGCGAATGATGTAGGCACAAGGAGGTGAACCGGCCAAAACATTATTTTTGTTATTTTTAGGGTTCCGGACCTTAAAAGGAAAAACCGGAACCCTTATAGGATCACTTTGTTGTCCGTCTGTCTGTCTGTTTGTTTGTCAAGACTTTTTTTCTCAGAAACGGGTAGAGTTATCAAGTTGAAATTAATACCAAATAACAAATGCTATGGTCCCTTGTAGGTGTAAAAAAAATTAGGCTTCTAAGTCAACGCAATCAAAAGATACGGTGATTTATGTCACATATTTTGATACTTTTCGCAAATTCACTTATCAATACAAAGGAATCAACGCATAGCCCAAACCGCTGGTGTTAGAATCATGAAATTTTGGAAAATTCCACCCCTAAGTGCATAAAATAGGGGGTGAAAGTTTGTATAGGGTAAAAAAAAAATCAACCTAGAGACATGAAAATAAGTATTGAGACTACTTATAACAAATAAAAAATATTAATTTCAGCGTTTTGTAAAATTCCACCCCTAAGTGTGTAAAATAAGAGTTTGTATTGTAGTTTTTATTCAGTTTGGTTGCAGTTTGTATTGGGTTCCCGAATTTGTTGCATTTTTGGGAAGATTAAGCTATTTATTATTAAAATATCTTGCCGGTATCGATATTGGAATCCAGGAATGGAAAAAACTATCTAAAATCATAATAAAATGTTGGACGGAACCCGTCAGGGCGCGAGTTCTACTCGCACTTGTACGGTTTTTTTTTAGTGCTAGCTTTGTGGCCGGCGAGATTTCCATACAAATTTTCACGCTCCTAATTCAAACACCTTGTGAGATGAATTTAAAAAAATCCGGTGTTAGTGCTCACCTTCTCGTCTTACATATAAGGATACTAGCTGTGCCCCGCGACTTCATCAGCGTAGTATTTTAACTTAGCAAAAATTTCGGGATTATCGGGTTAAAAAGTATCCTATATGTTAATCCCGGTTATAATCTATCTGTGTTCCAAATTTCATCCAAATCCGTTCAGTAGTTTTTGCGTGAAGGAGTAACAAACATACATACATACATACATACATCCACACTCACAAACTTTCGCATTTATAATATTAGTAGGATTGTATTATTGCTAATTTGCTTGTAGCGGAAATTATGATTCATTATTTTTTCTGCTATAATTCGTAATAATTATATATTTATTAGAATTAATTATGCAATTGCTACATACAGTAATTTTGACGCCTAAATTATGCGTCAACTCCTATTGGGTAACGGCGTGAGTGTCGTTACGATATTTTTATCGCTTGCCAAATATATTTCAGTATTTTGTATCGCTTACCCATGCCACAAAATTTTACAGTTCCATACTGGTGAATGAGTAGGAAATTTAAATCCTTTTAATAGATAAGCATTTAAGGTCTGTTCAAAACTTGGTCCTTTTGCAGCCAACGTTTTCATTTTTTTTCCTGTTCTGATGTCGTAACAGATAAACGCGAAGTAAACATCAGGTTATGTATGTAGGTACATTTCTTATTGTTCTTTTGGCATGTAATTACTTGGACACGGCTCTCATTCAGAGCGAGGTGAGCCGAACTCGATGTGGAACGAGCGCGTACCGGTTTTGTTCGACGTTGTCTATTTATGTTGTCCGATATTTTGGGGGAATTAAATAAATGATAAGGCGAGAAATATTTCGCTAAAACAGGTGACAGCTACTGATTAAATATTATTGTCAAATGCGTAAAGCTTATTTATACATAGACTAGCGATCCGCTCCGGCTTCGCACGGATGCAATGCTGATACTACAGTGTTTCTCTACTATATTATGCATGTATTATACATAATAAACCTTCCTCTTGAATCACTCTATCTATTAAAAAACCGCGACAAAATCCGTTGCGTAGTTTTAAAGATCTATGTATACTTAGGGACAGACAGACAGCGGGAAGCGACTTTGTTGTATACTATGTAGTGAAGGTAGTAGGAAATGATACCATCAATAAAAAAATATATGCCCAATTTGAATACCGACTCTCGTGTTTGTCCAATATAAAAAAGAAAATAAATTATAATAATCGACATCGCAATGATTTAGAAATTTCGTGACGGTCGCTTTCGAACAAGAGCGTAACTGCAATACAAAACATTGCAATTTTCACTTGTAATTTTCGAAGTGCGTGCCGAATTTAATGAGACCCGTAGAAGAAACATTACGTAAGCCTATTATTTTAAATGAAATCCATTTATTTCGGTATGCTTTCAGGATGGTTCTCTGGGTTAATTGACCTGTGCTGTGTGATGTCATGAACCTATCTGCTACAAAAAAACCATCAATACTAAATTAACTAAAGACATATATGTAGACGGAGGAGATTTTTTTGAAAAACACAACCATCATAAAAATCTTGCCAATTACACTAGGTGGGTACCTATGTTCCTACATAAAGAGGGTAAGTAGGTACCATGTGTTAAATGTGTAATGTGACCATAGACCCTTCAAAACAAGGATCTACTTACTTATTTCTTAGCTAAACTTCAGTAAGGTACCTAATTATAATACATACATACTTATTTCTAAATCATCTTACATAATACACCTTTACATACCCTTTCAGAGAATGCAGCAGTCATGGAAGGTCCCTATTTATTTAGGTACTAGCTGTGCCCCGCGACTTCATCCGCGTAGTATTGGATTATTGGGTTAAAAAGTATCCTATATGTTAATCCCGGTTATAATCTATCTGTGTTCCAAATTTCATCCAAATCCGTTCAGTAGTTTTTGCGTGAAGGAGTAACAAACATACATACATACATACATAGATCCACACTCACAAACTTTCGCATTTATAATATTAGTAGGATTTATATCAGTTGTGAATGACCAGAGTTTCAAACCCAGTACCTAATTCTCACTAGACCAATGAGGCAAATCAAGAAAGAGAAGAATTTCCCCAGCTCATTACAGTGGTGGTGCTAATTAATTTAGTTCACATGACCCAAGTCAGACGAGGTCATTTGAACATCATGGGAACTCTAATATTGTATGTATGAGGCAAGAGATAGATATTATTACTGCTTGTTATGTTGTTACATAGAGATGTATAATAACACACAGCTTAATGTAAAGTGTATTTTTCCTTAAGATTTAGATCTAATAAACAATCTTAGCATGTCTTTTGAATGTAATTTGTGTTACAAAATTATTAAAAGACGTCCTGATAATAATTTTACACAAGTATTAACATTTTTTGTCCAACTAGTTATTCTATATTATAAAGAGATATTTAAAAATAACTATTAAAAAGGCATGCCGAGACTGCTTATTAAATCCGCATCCTTAGGGAAAATACACCCTATGTGATGTAGACTTGTTGAAAATTAGTGATTGTTCAGATCCAAACAATTTGTCTTACCCCATGTTTACACTGACACATAACTTGTATCAATTAATGTTGCTATCTCTGTTTTTTGACAGCTCAACAAAAGAGACAACAGCATAAGTCAATACAATTATAATATGGAGTCAGTGTAAACAAAGGGGTAAACAGACAGATAAATATTTTAGGAAAGAACTACTTACCTATTTTCCCTTTCATGATATTCAGTTCCATATAAAAAAAAACATGATCTAATTTAAAAAATCTAAAAACCAGGCTGTTTAAAAACTGCACTTTAAATAAAAACTGAAAAGATATATCAATCCATAATTTAATCAAAAGAAAGTACAGGAAGAGTTTAAAAAAACTACCCACTATTATTTTTATAATAGCGGACAACATCTAATGCTTTTCTCTTCTGTCTTTATCAAACATTTCGGGATACAGTACTTAAATGCTTATGGATTAAATAATAATAAAATATAGTAAGTATAGACAATTTTATTGAAGGTTCTAAAAGTTCATTAGCTATCTGCCAACTAAGCAATTAGTAAATTCAAAGTTTTGAACACTAAAGCTAAATATTTCGTTAAAAGTTGTTATCCTTACCTGTTTACTGTGGCCTTGTTTTGCAAACTTTCCAACAGGAGATGGAACTTGTTGACACAAAAAATTATAAAGTTTGCCTGACTGACACCCACACTGTTGAATACAGTCTCACTCAGAAAATTCTGTAAAATGATACGTACGTATATGTACTTATTTATTTTTCTTACGAAAATATCATTCACAATTCCCTAAAAAACTTTATTCAGTTAGAGAGATATCTAACATTCACTTCGTGTTCACTTGTGTTTTTGACATGACTGACTGACAGGGATCATAAATGACAATAACGTCGCATACGCGCATGCGTGTGTACGTCAACATCATAGATTAAAAAATATAAAACCGGTCAACACAAAGAACGATGAGCCTTGTATGAATGAACGAACTACGAATACGTACCTAAATTAATTAATTTCCGTTCAGAAATATCTATTCGAACTTAAATTTGAAGATTCAGCTTTGCGTTCACATAATCTTGACATTTCATAATATTGGTAACATGTCTACAAAGGAAATAATGTTGCAGGAACTCTTATCAGGAAAAATACACTAGATTGTCTACAAGTATAAAGTCTGTGTCTACATGAATTCTAATGTGTACCCGAGGTGCTACTCTTAGCAACGATAATCAATATATCGTGACATTCATAGTATCGAATCATTCTCTAAATTCCATCCAACGATCCGGATTGCGCACTTATTTATTTGTTCAATATGATAGCATTATTTTAATATTATAGTATATTAAAACTAACTAGTTCTATCGATAGTAAAATTAGGCGAGGGAGATAGGTACTATCCGGTAGGACGATCTCGAACTGCGCCAAGTTCAATGCAGAAAGCCCAAAGTTGGCAACAGTGATCGGGAACGTAAATAAATAGGAAGAAAAACATGATACAACAATAAAAAGATATGTTTAACATTTATTCAACTCCATGTTATGCTTAAAATTAAACCATGAAGGAAGTAAAATATACATTCAAAAAACCTTGATAATTTAAACTTTCATAGATTCATCATCACTACCACTACTATAGGTAAGTAGGTGGTAATTGTACCTACCTATTTTTGAGAAAATTGGTCATAAAAAAGGTAACTAAACCTAGGTTTGCATTTGCACTGAACAAAGTATTATTTATACTGAAACATGTTATGACAACACAACAAAAATGTTTTTGTACGAATATTTCGTCAGTGCACACCTAGGGATATAACAGCTTCTAACTAATTAGATGAATTCGACTTATTCTTCGGTGGCCTAGCTCCAAAAATTGTAGAACCAACGCGAACTGTCGTTGCTCCCAACTCAATCTGAAATATTTTAAGTAATAATTTAATTACAGCTTGTTAACATTATTTTGGAACAGGTAAGTACTTAGGTATCTACATATAACAGTAGAATATTGTGGGTTTATTTGTCGCCCAAAATTGCAAGGCTATTGAATTCGAACATGTTTTTTTGGAGAACATAGCTAGGTTTTTATCCCGAATGCCACTGCTGGTAGCAACTGATATGAAATTACTATAGAAATGATAAGTACATAAATATTTTTATTTACGATGTAAGTTTTTTTTTAATTAAAAAAGTACTCACAGCATGCTCGAAATCACTGGACATCCCCATAGACAACTCTACATTCGTAATATCCAGATTTAGTCGTTCACAAACTTCTTGTCTGCATTTTGCTAAAGTCAAGAAGTCAGGGTTGGGGCCTTTGGAGACATCATAATCATACTGGCCTATTGTCATCAAACCTTTAAAGTTCAGATTTGGACAGTCTTTAAGAACATGCTCAACTAGTTTAGCTGCTTCAGGTGGTTCTATTCCATTCTTTGCTGAAAATAATTTTAGAATATATAGATAGGTGTTATATAGTTATTATTATTTGAAAGAAATAAGGAGTGGAATTAATAGACCAAACCACAGATATTGGATTCAACACTAAATTTTGATATGGCAGAACTAGTTTTTATTTATAAAAATTCTGCACACAAACACCTGATGTTAAATAGTTCCCTACTGTAGCATAAAGATGTTGGATACATTGGTGTATATTTTTTTAAAGTAAGTAAGTACTTTAGTTAATATACATTAGGTATGATAAAATACTGCAATAGGCTACCTTCTTCAGCACTTGTATTAATTTGCACCATAACATTTAATTTTTCTTCTGCTTTTCTATATTTTACCCATTGTTTGTTCAAATTATCAGCTAATTTCTCAGAATCAACCGTCTCCACCATAAATAGTCCCGGAGATCCTAATAGTTTATTAATTTTATTTGTCTGTAAGTGCCCAATGAAATGCCATTTTATTTCTTTGCATTTTTGTAATATCTGTGGGTCAACAGCTTTTTCTGCCAGTTCATTGACATAGTTCTCTCCAAAATGCCGTTGTCCAGCCTCATAGGTTTGTATTATTAACGGAACAGGTTTTATCTTAGATACAGCCACCAACCTTGGTGCAATTTGGGGTAGGTCCTGAAATAAATAAATAATAGTGCATAACTTTTGGCCTGTTTACTATGAAATTTATGGGAATTCAGTGTATGGACTATAGTTTATGAACCAAATATTTATACCTAAAGTGAATTTGAAAATATAAGATTTAACAAATAACAGACACTGAGGTTTAGAAAACTGTCTATACTAGGGTTACTGTGCACTGGTAGAACTTAAAACATCCTTGACGCTGTATCACTGAAGGGAAGGTCAATATAAAGTCCTTTACGCTTGTGTTATTTTCATTCTGATAAGGTTAGGTAGGTTAAGTATTGTTATTGCACTTACTTTACTGCGTCTAGCAACAGCTGCTTCAATTTGGGATAGAACAGTCTTTAGCCCATACATAACGTCGACTTGTTCTTCACTTTCTGATGACATAATGATGCCCTTTGATTATTATTTTGTAATTCTCACGAATTATAGGTATCAATATTTTGACAACTCTCTATCAATAATTGTTATCTACTGTCTATTCATGTTATCTTGATCGATTTTATTGCTGTATGTTGGTAGACAAAAATATTATGTTCGTTCCAAATCGATTGCTTATATTGGCTAACCAACATCTAAAGTGCTGTGATGTGATGCGTACTTTTGGTATTCTAGCTAGTACAAAATGTATGTAGGTCGGTAATATTGTATTCCCCACTAGGTTGAATCCAGAGATTACTTTGTATACGTTGAATCAATGCAAGGAAGTTTTAGGTAAATTAATCCATGATAGTTACACAGGATAGGACTAATTTCCATAGAGCAAATGTATCTAATTACTAATTTCCGAACGAACATAAACTTAAACGTCAAATCGATTGATTTTTTTTCACGTTTGTTTTGCATTTTCCGCGACGGATATCTGCATTTTCAAGCATTATATCGCAATAATTATGTTCGAAATATTCGCCACAAGCACTGGCTGATGAACTGCAGCCATGAACGTGCTAGAGAAGGCTGAGAAAGCCTTGGAATACTTGAAAGCCAACGAGGGTTCGGCGAAGTGAGTTTGTGAATAATTTAAAGGTGGATGTTATTCTTTTGGAGTTCTTTTGTGACGTGTGTATGGTTTATAGGAGTCATGAGCTGCAGGCGGCGGCTGCGACCCTGGGAAGGTGTCTTGGGGCCCTAGGGACACGGTCGAACTGTGCTCGGCACTATGCTAACTTGTTACACACAGCTCTCCCTACATTACTTTCCTTGGCCAGTAACGACAGCGTAAGTTACCTTGGATCTTCTTAATCGATTAAGCTAATGTATGAAATACGAATTGCCTGTATATATTATGTACATAAGTAGGTAGGTATATGATATGTCTATTCTATTTCTATACTATTTCACATTAAATAAATTATTGTTTTTCATTACTTATCTGCATCTTGGCATTGTTTGTTATCGTTATTGTACCTTTTATAAATATGGTACCTGTTATCATTAATGTTATCACTACAGTGTTAGTTAAAGTCAGTCATTACTTAGTTTAATTGCCTCAAGGAACTATTTTAAATATTCTTATTAAGATAATTAATAAAATAGATAAATAATATTCTGAATAGCAATTGAGTGTATTCATTTAATATTTTTTTCTCGTCTACAGGCTGAGATCCGACTATGTGGAGATGAGGCACTAAACAGGGCTGTGGTTGGTGGGTTTGCGTTCCACTCGCACAAAACTAACGTAATATTACAGAATCAAATAGACCACACCAAGAATGCAAGGTACGTTCACAATTACTCCAATGGACACATTATCTTGAATTCCATCGCTTCTCACATTTACCCTGCTAGTTTCGCACCGAGAAACATCAGCATTGGTTATTGTTCAGCTGCCTTCTCTAGCTTTTGTGTTCAATGAATAAATAAATAAAGCTCTGTCACTGTCTAATAAGTATTTAAAAGCGATGTAAATGATCACAATCAATAAATATCACTACACTAACATGCAAACTGTATGGTACCAAACTATGTAAATCTATTATTATTAAGTAACCAAACCCAAGTTTGAAGGCAGTCTTAAGTATGATTTTCACATGTCATTTTGTACAGGTATGAATGAAAATAAGAATGACATTCCTAAGATCACTCTCAGATTTGAAATAGATTTATTAATATGGGCTTAAGGATATTATAAACTAGACTAGAGGCAATCACAGTGACATTTATGACCAGGGCAGATTACGAAAAGGCCATATTTGAAATTGGCCTCAATGAAAACCAAACCTGCAACCACTCAGTGCTTTAAACCTTTAAATGTATGACAATAGATACTGATGGGGAAATTAATATTTTTATAATGGAGTTATCTATACAAATAAAAAAAAATTGGAGTGTCTGTTTGTAATATCAAAATAACACCTTTTCACTAAATGCATATGAAAGTACATACGACACCTATAGCAAAAACGCGATTTAATTTTTTTTTGTCTGTCTGTCTGTCTGTGTGTTTGTTCCGGGTAATCTCCGAAACGGCTGGACCGATTTTGACGGGACTTTCACTGGCAGATAGCTGATGTTATAAGGAGTAACTTAGGTTACTTTAATTTTAGAAAAACAATTAGGGTTCCGCGTAAAAAAATAACCCATGAAAACAAAGAGTATCACCGAAACGGGTGGACCGATTTTGACGGGACTTTCACTGATAGATAGCTGATGTTATAAACAGTATCTTACACTACTTTTAGTTTAGAAAACGTTTTTTTTTTAAATGGATCCTGTCGCGCGGTCTCAGAACGCGGGAGCAGTCTTCTTTGTTAAGTTAAATTCCACGCGGACGAAGTCGCGGGCTCAGCTAGTCTAATAATAAATTTGTTTAACTTCTTACGCCCTATATTTGATGTCCTGACTAAATGTACCATGTATACCCCCTCAGATGGATCCGAGCAGCTGTTTCCCGGATCTGCCTTGGGGATTGCTGGCTCCGTCCCGGAGTCGGCAAGATCAGGACACAAGCGCAGACTCTCTTCCCGAAGCTGAGCCAGATAATCCGGCAGACGGACGAGATACAACTGATTGTGGAGGCTCTGGAGAACAACCTGCCGAGGATATTGACGGCATTGGGGGAGTACACCACTGATGAGGAGATTTCAGGTAATATTAGACTATTTGGGTGTACATTATACAATTTCAAAGTGGATTTACTAAGACAGAGCACATAGACCTAGAAGAGGCAAGGAAAATTAATACAAAATTATTTTTTAAATTATTTTTTTATTTTACTGGCAATGTGAGTTTTTCACATTACCAGTATTCCCGTTAGCCCCAGCAAAGCTAATGCCTATGTTAGCAGTGAGCTCACGTCAACAGTTTAATGGCCAGGATGGTTTTAGAACACCTTGACTTGAGTACTAGCCCCGCCACACACTCCCACCACTGTAACTCCTATAAGCCAAGATCGGCAATGGTGACCAATAATGACGTCGAGGTTTGACCCTCGACGAGTCCCCGGGAAAGGTTAAATTGTCTTGAAACCGACTTTAGTAGTGTTGAATTTGCAGAGTTATCGAAAGCCCTGCTCTCGCACGCGCAGTCCGCGGAGCCGGCGGTGCGGCGCGGCGTGTCCACGTGCGTCGCGCATCTGTGCGCGCGCCGGGAGCCGCTGCTCACTAATGTGCTTGCGAAAGTGTTCGGTAAGATTCACAGATATAGTTCGTCCATTCCATGAAGACGCGTGCTGTAACTCTTATGACACTGGCATATGGGTCGATTTGCAATAATTCACGAGTCTTCGTGAAATGAATTAACTATAACAGCCAATAACACAATGGCTCTCTGCACCGGGCGGTTGCGGGTTCAATTCAAATTCGGGTGCATTTACAAATTGTCAATTTTTAATATTTTTTTCGGTCGGAACGCGACCTCGACTGTGAAGATCCGGCAAGAAACTCAGCGGGCTTGTCTTTTTAACATTTTGTATTTTTTTTATCGCCAGTTGCGTTACAGGTTAATACAAAAAGTGTATACTTTTTTATTCAAAACTTAACTTTGTAATTCTAAAACTATCAGCTTTGGAGGAAACTTGAAGAGCAAAAGGTGTTATAGGCGTATGCCTATACAGCATTTACACACAGTGAAATCTGTTAACAGCTGTATAGCTGTTAACAGATTTCACAAGTCTACAAAACCTTTAGTACTTCAACTGTCCCACAAAGCCGATAGTTTTAGATTTACAAAGTAAAGTTGCAAAAACATTGTATACTCTTTTTATTTCACCTAGACGTATACTTAATAATTACAGATGGTAGTAGATATGAATATAAATATAGTAGCTCCAGTGTGTTGCCTTTCGAGATTACCAAGAATAACATAAGTAATTCGGACAAGTAGGGCAAGACACGCTAATTCCCGACCTAATCCCGGAAATTGAGTTTTTTTGACCACAATAAAGTAAAATCTACTATATAAAAATAAGTCGGGTTTTCCTTCCTCACGCTATAACTCCTGAACGCACGAACCGATTTCCACGGTTTTGCATTCGTTGGAAAGGTCTCGGGCTCCGTGAGGTTTATAGCAAAGAAAATTCAGGAAAAATTTCAACAGAACGCGGACGGAGTCGCGGGTCACAGCTAGTGTGGTATATAATAACGTTGTTTAAATATTTTTTTCTGAAGTTGCCAACAATTGGCAATTGTTTTACGAAACCCAAGTTTCTCAAGGTGTTGTTTGTGCAACAGAGAACCTGTGGCCGACCGCGACGGACAGCGCTGTGGTGATGGGCTGGTTTTGCGTCATCAAAGCCATACTCCAGATCAACGATATAACGAAATTCGCCGACAACGATCTGTTCTGCGTACAGGATTATTTAGAGGTAATTTGAACTTTAACATCACACACATTAAGTAGAGAGCGTCTGAACTATATATGCTTATTTAATGTGCAAACCAGTATTCTTTGCTGAGAATTATTCGTTTTAATGTTCGAACCAATAATTTATCTTTGGAATGATTCGTTTTAATGTTTGATTCAATATTTATCTGATTATAAATATGTATTTAATGTTCAAATTAGTATTTTCCGTCGAAATCGATCGTTTTGATGTTCGCACCTATTATTTGAACCGAATTTTGTATATTAAAAATAGTTTTTGTATCCCCAGGGTGTTAAAGTGTTAATGTATAATTATTCTGTCATTATTTTTATGTAAGTGCAAAGCGTGCAACTTTTTTATAAAACAAAGTAGGCAAAAAAGCGTACGATCCGTCTGATTTTAAGCAGCTATCGTAACCTATAGATACTTGTAATACCAAAGGCGTTGCTTGCACGTTGCCAACTTGAAGGGGAGTGGGGAAAAAGGGGGGAAGGGAACATTTAGTGTTACAATTTATTGTCAAGAAAACATTCTAAATTCTATTAATACTAGCTGTGCCCCGCGACTTCATCCGCGTAGTATTGGATTATTGGGTTAAAAAGTATTAAAAGTAGTGTTAATCCCGGTTATAATCTATCTGTGTTCCAAATTTCATCCAAATCCGTTCAGTAGTTTTTGCGTGAAGGAGTAACATACATACATACATACATACATACATACATCCACACTCACAAACTTTCGCATTTATAATATTAGTAGGATGTAAACCAGGAAATCCAGTGCTTTATATGGGAACACTTTTTTAGGGATCACTTTGTTGTCTGTCTGTCTGTTTGTTTGTCTGTGTGTCTTTCTGTCTGTCAAGACCTTTTTTCTCAGAAAGGGCTAGAGTTATCGAGTTGAAATGAATATCAAATGCTTCGGAGGTGTAAAAAATGTTGGCTTCTAAGTCAACGCAATCAAAAGAAACGGCCATTATGTCGCATATTTTGATATTATTATGCTTATTCCAGTTATACCACTTATGCCTGCACTACATAGAACAAACAACAGAACACAACACACAGAACGCAGTAATGGAGTGTCTCACTGTGTTACTGTCGCACGCCAGAGGCGACTACAAGAGGGCGTTACTAGAGAAACACCCCAGGGATGTGTTCCTGGACGATCGGAGGAGTGAAAAGGGACATAGAAGGAATATTAGTGAGTATGCATTGACAGCAGTGTAGCCGATTGGTTAAGCACGCGTCTTGCGAGCACCAGATCCTGGGGTCAAACCCCGGCTCGCACCTCTGGGTTTTTCGAAATCAATGTGCGAATCATAATTGTTGTTTATCACTCGCTTACGGTGAAGGAAACATCCTGAGGAAACTCGCATGTGCATGTCTTAGAAAATCTAACCAACTTTTGAAAGACAAGTGAAAGCCCTAACCCTCACTGCGCCATTTTTGTGGATTACAGCCAGAATCCCCCTCGTAGTGAGAGGAGGCCCGTGCCTAGCAGTGGGACGACAAAAGGGCTAAATTATTATCATTACTAGCGGTCCGCCCCGGCTTCGCACGGGTACTTTGCGGTTACATTATTCGAGTTTTAGTAAGGGTCCCTAATTTTTTTGAAAATATATTATAGCCTATGCCACCCGGTGATAGCTTCCCAACAGTGAAAGAATTTTTCAAATCGGTTCAGTAGTTTCGGAGCCTATTCATTACAATCAAACAAACAAAGTTTTCCTCTTTATAATATTAGTATGATATTAGGCACACATTTCTTCTCACATTGCCTTCTTTCTCCGTTCAGAAAGTGATAATCTCTTTGCAAGTCTCATTGAAGTCTTCTATATGTAGATCTAATATTTGTTCTGTGCTGTGTTTTATTTCGCTGTGCGACCTCAACATGAATACTTTAAAAAAAGATTACTATCAATGTGAGCTTATCACATAATACTAGTATTTCCGTTAGCCCCTCAGGCTAAGCTAATGCTTGTGTTAGCAGTGGGCTCACGGCAGTAGCTTAATGGACAGGATGGAGATCGAACCCGGAAATTCTCAGTTACGAGAGCGATCTCTCTAACCACTAGCCTATTGATGCCTTAAATGATTGATAGTTTCTTCCTTTCTTCTCCTCAGGTACATCAAGTGTTATATCGTCCCGATACGCTCCAAGTGTGCAGTCCGAGGCGCGGGATCAGTTGGAGCTGTCCTTCACCGGAGCCCTACAACTTGGCAGTCTGCTGCAGTTCAACACGCCCAGCTTGAGCGTTGAAGATTTAAACATACAGGTAAATGGGTTTGCTAATAATTAAAACATACAACTATAATTTAATTTATTATACAGAGTGTAAGGGGTGTCGTAACGCAAACTGATACCGTGGATTTAACGACCGCTTGGCGCAGTGGTTCGAGCGTAGGCCGCTCGGCTCACTGCACATGGTGGTTGCGGGTTCGATTCCCGCCAGGGCAAATTTCGGAAATGGCCTTTTCGTAATTTTCCCAGGTCTGGGTGTCACTGGGATCGCCCTCAGTCCATTGTACGGTACCCATAGTACAAGCTTTGCTTAGTTTGGGACCGTACAGTTGGTGTGTCTGTCTGGCAATATTTATTTATAACTCATGAATCATGATTCTTAGGGGCCAGAGTTGGATTCATGATGAATCAGTGGAAAATGCCAACTCTGGGGGGTCCAGTATCATGAGTTGAATCCATGGTATCAGTTTTCATTACGATGCCCCTACAACCTGTATGCTAGCTCCTGCCTGCAACTTCGTCTGTATCTGATCTTATGTGATGATTCAGGTTATAAACTAAGTATATGTGTGCCAAATTTAATCCAAATCCGTTCAGCAGTTTTTGCGTGATTGTGTAACATACATCCAAACATCCAAGCATGTAGTCTTTCACATTTATAATATTAAGAGGACATTAATATACAATATTAATTATTTACATTATAATACAATATTAATTATTTACATTATAATACAATATAACATATTTTTCCGCATCACAAATAGTGAAATAATTATTTTCGCAATTAATCACAATCAACATATATTCGTCCTTATCCCACTCAGACACCAGACTCCCCGGAGAGCGAGACGGACATAGATATACCAAGTACCGAGCAGCTAACTAAACACCTATCTGAAAAATTGCAAGAATTCGAAGAGACCGACCACCAAGAGAGTGACAAAGATAGTGAACCAATCGAACAGGTACAAAAGGATTTTAGTTTGAAGGTGAGTTGATAATACTCGTAGTAATAATTATTATTAATAAATAAATATCGCCAGACTGACACACCAACTGTATGGTCCCAAACTAAGCAGCGCTTGTACTATGAGTACCGTACAATGGACTGGGGGCGATCCCAGTGACACCTAGACCTGGGTAAATTACGATAAGGCCATTTCCGAAATTTACCCCAGCGGGAATCGAACCCGCAACCACCATGTGCAGTGAGCCGAGCGGCCTACGCTCGAACCACTGCGCCAAGCGGTCGTCGATAGTTGTATGTCCCTTTCTCGCACGCGCCATTGGTTGCATAAGTGAGTGAGATAAACATATAAGTGGTATTATACTAGGTGAAACAGAAAGGGTATACTTATTTTTTCAAAACTTAACTTTGTAATTTTAAAACTGTCAGCTTTGTAGGAAACTTAAAAACAAAAGGTGCTATAGGGACAGCTGTTGACAGATTTCATAAGTCCACCAACTTTTTTTTTTTTTATATGACTATATCCACCAAACCTTTCGTACTTCAACTGTCCCACAAAGCCGATAGATTTAGATTTACAAAGTAAAGTTGCAAAAAAAATGTATACACTTTCTGTTTCACCTAGTACATTTGATTTTGTGGTTTTAGGTGAATATTGGATCGTCGACGGACGATGATATTCCGTTGAAATACTGCGCGAGATTGTTGACGTCAAAATTTCTTCTAACCGGCAATAAGGGAGGACTTATATCAGATAGGTGAGCATTATTATGTGAATATTTATCAAATGAACTCTATTTTGTTGTAAATAACTGTTAAGGTAGATTGTAGTAATATATAAATAGATGTGTTTTATAGTTATATGTGTTTTGGTACAATTCAGTAAGTAATTATAATATAAATGAATTAAGTAAAAATATTCGTAGCTTAGTAGTCGTTTTTAAGTGAATAAAATGGCCGCTGGATGTTCTCGCTGTGACGTCCGTTCATGGCATTCCGTTGGCAAATGACGGATGACAGGTTATGTTTGTAGGTTAGTACAAAATGGCTTGAACATAAAGGTGGAAGCCATAAACTAAAAACAAGAAAAAAACATTTTTGCAAGTCAATACTTTTGTAAATAATTATAAAATCTCGCATTGAGCTAGTTTGGTCGACTATGGCTTGAATTCTTTTCGCATTGTGGGTGAATTGGCCCGGTACAATTGTAATAGAGTCTCCCCTCCAGATATTACATTGAAATCAAAATACCTTCGTTCCAAACTAAAACTACTTCATAATGTAAAAGTATAAAAGAAAGCTTGGAAATGTTTTGCTTGAATTGAAAATAGTACAATATAAATATTGGTGCAATGTTTTTTTTTAATATGGTGGCATATTTTTTCATTATCTTCAGGGTTGTCAGAGTGTCTGTGAAGTCGTCAGCGCTGAATTGTCTCTCGGAAATACTGCGGCTGTATCCGCAAGCAATCACTCTGTATTTAGATAAGGATGCTGACGGAAAGAATCCTAATAATTCTGGTAAGTTTATTTTGAATTTGTAGTTAATTTTGTGAAGAGTTGATAGAGCTCTGGCTCGACCGGGGTAGTACCATCCTCTCACAGAAGATCGGTGTAAAGTAGCTATCATAGCTGCGTTTCGTACGATGCGTTCCTTTCCCCTCCTTCAGTTCCACACGCCTTCAATCGTCAATATGCAAGCAGCACCGTTGGTATTGCAACATGTATAGGCTACGGTGACTGCTTAACATCAGGAGGGTAGTATGCTTCTTTGTCGACTTTAAAAAAAAATGGGCGCCTCCACCTTGAAATGACATGACATTGAGACTTTATAAGTTAGCAGCCTATCAATCTCTTTTCGGTAGCGAAAAAAGGTCTTTACTCGCGACAGACATAGCGAGAACTGTCAAGTCTCTGGCGATAGTTATATTTTACTAATAATTATTAGTGACACTATTAATAGTTATTATTAGTGACTCTGACAGAAGTGAAGTGACAGATAAAGCCACCCTAATCTAATCAATCGTCATCTCGTGAGCTGAATATATTTTGACCCCAATGTCAGTAGCAATAAGGTTTTCATATCTCAAGACATGAAGGACAAGTTTTTTATATACCATATTTTCTGTCAGCTTCAACTGAAGGCGGCACCTCAAACCAAGACCACATAAACGACTTCATTCTAGAACGCAACGTTTGCTACCAAGACTCCCTCACGGACTCGATGAGCCAGGACCTCCTGCGAAGTCTAGAGAGCCAACAGACCTCACAGTACACCTCCAAAAAGGACACCAAGTCTGAAAAGACAAACGAAAGCACCGAACAAAAGTGTTCCAAAGACCTTCAAGATAGTAAAATGGCTAAAGACCTAGCTGTTAGCACCATGACGGACAGTACAAACCCTAACATGACTAATAGTAACTTCACTACGAATTCTACGACGGGCAGCAATGATCCCATGTCCACCGGTTATCCGATGACGAGCAGTGGTGACGTGTTATCCTCAAGCATCGATTTGGACATGAAGTTCGATCATTTCGGGGAATCAACAACTAATTTAGACAATCGGGAGGCGTTGAAAGAGATTGAAAAGGCCGAGGAGAGACCCAAAAGGCCCCTGAAACGCACAGATGAGATATGTAAAGTGTTAAGTCAGAATGTGCAGGAAGTTGGTGAGAGTTCGGAGAATTTTGAGTTTCAACATATGTGCGACTTGTTTGTTTTGTTGGAGGGCCATAATGACCCCCAAATTAGGGGTCTGGTGAGGGTCTGTGTTGGCAGTTATCTGGTGTCGGCGTTGGAGCTGTCTCGCGGGGAGTATAACAGATGGAAATTCTACGGTCCGTTGCCAAAGGATGTTTATCAGTGCATCAGTATTGAAAAATTGGTGAACATTATATTAAAGGTATGTGGAACTTCTATTGGCGCACTTCAGCATTTAAATATACCAGTTTGCCGTCACGGCAAATGGCATGACGCTCTCTCATGCCGTCATGCCCCTCTACGCCACCGCTCTCGACACCCTTGTGTGTGCGCGCGCGCATGCTATACACTACACATGTTTGGACGACAACCATGAAGGACAACTTTATTTTTTTGTCTACTTTTTTCGATTGCCTGGTCCGACTAGAAGTTGCTAACTGCATCAATTTTGGAATTAACCTAGTAATTTTCCCTAGTCTGGGTGCTACTGGGACCGCCCTCAGTCCATTGTAAAGTAACTATAAAACATGTATTGCTTTTTTAAAATCATACAAGTGTGTTTGTGTGGCTATATCCATTAATTTATTGGATAATGATGATTTTATTTGATATGGCAACAAAATTTATTCATCTATAAATTTTCTTAATTACAGGGTCTTTCAGACGAAACACATACAACAGTAAACCATTCTCTATCAGCATTAACTACTCTATGCCTTGCTCTATCAAACAGTGCTCATTGGTCGTTACTGATAGATGTACTAAACTCTCTGGTCAATGTAGAGACGAATAACTACTGGTTGTGTAAAGTTAATCTGTGTAAGCTCTATGAGAAGTTACCGTATGAAAAGTAAGTTTATTTTATTTCTACTTTATTGAATGCTAGAGCTATCACTGCATAGTATTGTTGCGACCTAGAAACTACTTGGTCAACTATCTCGAAGGATCCTTATTTTATCAGGTTTATACAAAAACGCATTGTTATTCTAGATGTACTCCATCGAATAATTACGAAGGATCTCTAAAAGTTGAATGTTCGAGACTGTAGGTATGTAGGTATAAAGTGAACGCGTTATCGGCGCGGCGACGGCTGCGAATACCTACTCGCGAACGAATACAAAGGGAAGCCGACAATGGGTCTCGGGATCGTTCGATTGTGATTATTATTACCTACATACCTACCGAGAATGTTCAGGAAAATACCAGCTCGCATCTTTATTCCGTATATAAGGTGTTGACGACGGGCAGCGAGTTAGTTACTTCTTGGAAGCGACAGTGTACGGAACTTAAGTAAGCGAACGAAGAGTGATATGACAGTGACCTAGGCGATTATATTGGAATACTGTGTGACTGCTAAGTGATTCGGAACAGTGTTTGTTGTATGTAACTAGTGATAGTGAACTAGTGTAGTACTGTGTATTTGTCAAGTTTGTGGAGAGCGGAATAAACCCTTTTTACACGTTTAACGGCATTAATTGTACCTACCCCTAGTACGTGCACGTAACATTTGGTGTCAGAAGCGGAATGCCGTTACTACCGCGAGACGAAGAAGGGCGTACTCCACGAACCAGACGTCAAGTCGAGATGGATGCCGCACGTCAACGTAGCCGTGAAGAAGAAGAGCGTCAAGTTGATGCCGGTGTTTCGGCGGGAGCTGAGGCAGCATCAACAGGTAGTTCTTCGGAATTGAACTTGGCAGCGTTGATGGCCTCTATGCAGCAAATGCTCAAGGCCAATCAAGAGGCCAGTCAGCGAATGGAAGCCAACCAAGAGGCTAGCCGGCAGGAGTTCAAAGAGATGATGCAGGCCAACCAAGAGGCTAGCCGGCAGGAGTTCAAAGAGTTGATGCAGGCCAGTCAAGAGGCCAATCAGCAAGTGATCCAGGCTAGTCAAGAAGCGGTCTTAGGTAAGATCGACGCTGGTATCACCATTCTGGGTGCAAAAGTGAAGACTCTCGAAGACCGCATGCAGGTGCTGAACGAAGAAGTTAACCAAAAGACTGGGACTTTGGAAGATTGCCTGCACGTGCTTGATAAAGAGGTAACCCATATGGTATCCCAGAATGAGACCGTCGAAAGCCGTTTGGAGGTAATAAATAAGGAAATGATACGGCTGAAAACTCAAGGACCTATTGCAGTAGCCTCATCGTCGTCCACGAAGCTCGACCTTCCGCGCTTTGATGGGACTTCCTCATGGACGGCCTTCAAGTACCAGTTTGAGATACTTGCAGTAGGAAATTCCTGGAGCAGCGAGCAGTCCTTTGCGGCCCTGGCGTTGGCTTTACGGGGAGATGCTTTAATGGTTTTGGAGAATCTGCCGCTGGAAGGAAGGACTCTGGAGACTCTCATGGATGCACTGGATACACGCTACGGTGAAAAACACCTGGAACATGTTTATCGAGCGCAACTCCACGAGAGAAAGCAAAAGACTGGTAAAAGTCTCCAACAATGGGCATTGGAAGTGGAGAGGCTGGTTCGACGTGCATATTCATCCAAACCAGCGATGATTGAAGAGAACCTGCTGGAGTTATTTATAAATGGCATTCGAGAAACAGAAGTCAGGACCTTTGTACGGCTGGGACACCACCAAACCATGAAGCACGCACTGGCTCATGCTCTCGAGGTGGAAGCTGTTCGGCAGGACACAAAATTGAATAAGGTCAGGGAGGTTAAGGAGGTGATCAAAGAGGAAAGGAAGCCTCGGTACGTCCCAACTTGTTATGGCTGTGGTGGTAAGGGACATATTCGCCTGGAATGTCCTTCGACGAAGAGAAGGGTCACAGACGAGTCTGAAACCCAAGGTCGAGTTATGGCGCCGACCGTTACCATCACCCAAGTTTGCAATGGGAATAGTCTGATCGTCGAGGCCACCTTGAACGACCAACCTTGCGGCTTAACTGTGGATACAGGAGCATCGCGTACAATTGTGAAACCAGAGCTACTGAAACGCACTATAATGTGGGAAAAGCGATCGCCATCGTGTCATATGCAGACAGCCACTGGTCAGCCAGTTTCCATCCTCGGTGAGACAGATGTCAAGATAAGAATTGGCAACCGGGTATACCGTCAGTCAGTGTTGATTGCAAGTATTACTAATGATTGCATTTTGGGACTGGATTTCTTGAAGAATCAACAGTGTGTTTTGGATGTAGCCAAAGAAGTGCTAAGGTTTCCTGATCAAGAAGTCTGTTTCCGAGGATCGCGCCCGTGTAATATTTATCGTCAGAGGAAGGAAGTCCGGGAAGAGGTCAAGCTCATAAGGACTCATAGAACTGTCGATGAATGGACCGGAGTCAGTATGAAGAAGGCGCAGGAAGAAGATGATGACTTAAAACCTATACTGCACTGGAAACGGAGCGGAAACAGACCCCAATGGAGCGACGTGTCCGTCTACAGTCTGACAACGAAGTGTTATTGGGCCCAATGGGACAGTTTGACTCTGGAAGATGAAGTGCTGTATAGGAAACGGGAATCGAAGGACGGCAAAGAAACAACCATGCAGGTGATAGTGCCGCGGAGTAAGGTGACCCCTCTTCTACGGGACATACACGATGGTATTTCTGGTGGGCACCTTGGATTCAAGAAAACCCTCGTTAAGGTGCGACATCGGTTTTATTGGCTGTGTTATCGGAAAGAAGTCGAAGACTGGTGCCGTAAATGCACTGTATGTGCGTCAGTGAAAGGACGGCAGACAACGAGCAGGGGAAAGACGGAGAGCCGGTACGACCGAAGTGTGTGCACCAACGGTATTGAAGAAGGGACACCGGTGTGGCTTCACAATCCTCTGCGCGGAAAAGGAAAGTCTCCGAAACTTCAGGCTCGCTGGGAAGGACCTTATACAGTTATTACGAGGATCAACGATGTGACCTATCGCATTAAGAAGGGACTTCGAGGAAAGCAAAAGGTAGTACATGTGGACAGATTAGCTCGGTATCATGGAACAGATGATGCTCGGGACGAGCATGACTAAGAGGGGGGTAATGTTGCGACCTAGAAACTACTTGGTCAACTATCTCGAAGGATCCTTATTTTATCAGGTTTATACAAAAACGCATTGTTATTCTAGATGTACTCCATCGAATAATTACGAAGGATCTCTAAAAGTTGAATGTTCGAGACTGTAGGTATGTAGGTATAAAGTGAACGCGTTATCGGCGCGGCGACGGCTGCGAATACCTACTCGCGAACGAATACAAAGGGAAGCCGACAATGGGTCTCGGGATCGTTCGATTGTGATTATTATTACCTACATACCTACCGAGAATGTTCAGGAAAATACCAGCTCGCATCTTTATTCCGTATATAAGGTGTTGACGACGGGCAGCGAGTTAGTTACTTCTTGGAAGCGACAGTGTACGGAACTTAAGTAAGCGAACGAAGAGTGATATGACAGTGACCTAGGCGATTATATTGGAATACTGTGTGACTGCTAAGTGATTCGGAACAGTGTTTGTTGTATGTAACTAGTGATAGTGAACTAGTGTAGTACTGTGTATTTGTCAAGTTTGTGGAGAGCGGAATAAACCCTTTTTACACGTTTAACGGCATTAATTGTACCTACCCCTAGTACGTGCACGTAACAGTATAAAACAAAGTCGTTTCCTGCTGTCTGTCTGTCCCTATGTAGGCTTAGATCTTTAAATCTACGCAACGGATTTTGATGCAGTTTTTTTAATAGATAGAGTGATTCAAGAGGATGATTTATATCTATAATACATGCATAATATAGTAGAGAAACACTGATCATTTTAGAGGTTTCTTGCACCCGTGCGAAGCCGGGGCGGGTCGCTAGTATGCTATATGCTTTATTCTATATGGTCAAGTGTTGCTAGGAAACAAGCGCAACTGTTCAGACTGACACGAGTGAATTAAGACGTTGAACAAAGACCACTCAGGCCAGTAACATTATTTAAGCTCATTACCGTCCTCAGTGAAATTCTAGAGTAGAAAAAAACCTACTTTGCACTTATTAGAGGGGGGTAAGGAGGAGGGTAAAAGTGGACTGTATCACTCGACGGCGACGTACTTTGAATCCGTTACGCTTGGGATTCTACTTTAGAATCCGGTCCGGATTCCCTTGTGATCACATACCAATAAGACAAGACACTGCTTACGTCCACTATTTGAATGGAACGGCGAATTTTGATTGGTCCGTTCAAGTTCGAGCCGTGAATGGACCAATAAAAATGTCAGGTTTGGACATACGTATGCAGTTGCAATGCATTATTGTAAATGTAAGGCGAGCACGGATGCCCGGATTTACGGCGTCTATGTCTTATTGGTATCTGCTTGCGATACCATCTACTATATCACGATCATGTTTAAAGGAGTAACAATACTTATTACTTCGCAGGCTATTCTCGCTGTACCCCGGCTATCGTGCGAGGAGTAAACAGATAATGGAAACCCTCTTACGGTTGCTAGGCGACCAGGATCAGAAGGTGCGCGGCGCAGCATCACAGACTATAGCTAAGTGAGTGTATTGCAGTGCCTTTCAACGCATATTTCCCCCCTTCCCAAAGGCGGGGCCGGATCAAACATAAATAAATGAATAAATATCGCCAGACTGACACACCAACTGTATGCTCCCAAACTAAGCAACGCTTGTACTATGGGTACCGTACAATGGACTGGGGGCGATCCCATTGACACCCAGACCAGGGCAAATTTCGAAAAGGCCATTTCCAAAATTTTCCCCGGCGGGAATCGAACCCGCAACATCATTGGAATGGTCGCAAAGTAGATTATCGATAAAATACTTACTGTTCTTTGAAGCGTGTCTACTAAGCGACTAAGGCTCGTATTAATAAATCAATCTCTAATCAGAGAGCGATCTTGAGTACGCGTTTGACGTGACATTTTGTATCGCTCTCAGACTTGAGATTGATTTATTTATACGAGCCTAAGCGACGTCGTATCGGGGGTTTTGTAAACGTTTAATCTACAGTTATTTTTGTATTTATTCCAACCCAGTATAATACCAACAATATACACATCGAAGCGCCAATCATCGACGACCATAATAGCCCAAATGGCCAAAGACCATAGCGCTCAGTTCACGTTCAACCGCGAAGGGCTCTCCCTGGATCTGGTCAGGGATATATACTTCTATAGCGATTTGCCTGAACAACTGAAGGTTGGGGACACACTGAAGAGCTGTGGCGGACTGAGAATGGTGGTAGGTGACGTGATGGGGAGACTGATGTCGGCCAATTGTAAATTCTATTCGGTAAGTAATAAATGCTTATTTTCATTGTCAAGGCCGCCTCTTTCCCGTTAATTAGTATTTGTCTTAGAAAAAGAATGCCATAGAATTGCAGCTATACGTATGTAAGGGACGGCAATAGTACACAGAAATTGCAATTAAAGCAAAGCCAACAAATTTTGAATGATTTTAACAGCACAATCAAATATCGACCTTAGACACATTTCACTCTACTTATTCTTACACAAATAATCAGCCATAACCACTGAAACTAATTTTGATTGACATCAGTATATTGATGCCAGTTGGGCTAACAACCGATACGCTCTATGCATCCCATTCACTCTAATGCAAAGGTATATTGGTGTATCTCATTTTCGCAGCTGTCAAAAATAAAGCAGAGAGTCTAGGCCAAAAAAAAATTTTCATTACTCATACACTGAAAGTAGGTCTGAAGTTGCCTGAGGAGCGGGTTGAAAGTAATACTTTTCTGGCCCGGGAGAATCACTTTCAACTGACAGCTGTCAAATTATAAAAAAAAAACTAGTTCCATTTCTATGGAACCATGTTCAAACTTTTTCTACAGTCACTCAATTACAGCACGATGTAAAATTGAAATAACATAAAGTTGAGTATTAAATAAAGAATATATACTTTTAAATGACTTAATTATAATTTAGTTTCAACAATTTCTTTAAATTACATAGATTTGGTCAAAATATTTAAAAATGAAAATTAAAAATACTGGCTAAATAATGAACTTGGCCGGCCAACGAAAAAAAAACAAAATAGGCGGCAATCCGATCTTTTTCTTTTTCGAGTTGTAGAGTATTGTTCATGCTTCCTTGTATTATTTCTTTAGCCAATTCCTGTTTTTATTTTTATTTTCCTTGTATTCGTAATGAAAAGCACAGTGTTTACCTCGGGTGAAAGACTTATTTTGTCCCTCGAACTATTAGCGTCTCGTAACCCCGTCTCGGGAAAAATAAGTCACTTTCACCACTCGTGTAACAATGTACTATTTCTTCCTCTATTGTTTCTGCACGGTTCTTCTCAGTTGTTCCGATCGGGTTTTAGAATTAAGAAAACAACATGTAAAAATGCCATTTTGTAAGTGTCCCCGTAGGCTTTCAAACAAAATTAACGATTTTAATTTGACTTTGTGTTTTATACCAGCAAGGTCTTCTAGAAACTCTTCAAGCGATATGCAAGAAATGGTCTCCATGGAAGCACGTGGAAGCATACTCCGACCAGGGGATCCTGGGCTACTGTCTGGATAACTTGGACTATTGCAACGGCCCCGTGATGGCGCGGACTATACTCATGGAATTGTGTTCTCTGACATATCCTGGTAAGATTTCAACAACCCACATCACCACGCCTGTATTCCTCTTAGGGGTGGGTAGAGGCATACCAATAAGCCATTGACGCTGCATAGCGGGGCAGCACTCGCCTACAGCATTGTGACTTCATTAGTATACTAGGTGAAACAAAAAGGGTATACCATTTTTTGCAACTTTACTTTGTAAATCTAAAGCTATTGGCTTTGTGGGATAGTTGAAGTACTAAATGTTTTGTAGACTTATGAAATCTGTCAACAGCTGTATCCCTGTAACACCTTTTGTTTTACAAGTTTCCTCCAAAGCTGATAGTTTTAGAATTACAAAGTTAAGTTTTGAAAAAGAAGTATACCCTTGCTGTTTCAACCTGTATATAACTACACCTGTACATTGTGATTGGTCCATTCTGGGCTCGATCTTGGAAGGACCAACCAAAATTCGCCGCCTTCCCCTATACCCCGCCATCATTTGACGATTGCATTCTAATACAATAGTTGACGTAATTGGTGTTATGTCTTTTTGGTCTGAGCTTTCACCGTTCAGCAAGTGATTATCTAAATTGAAAATGAGATTCGCGCATGTAATACTAAGATCCCAGAGGTAGAGGCCGTGATTAGAACCTGCATACCATGTATTCCAAAGCGTGTGTTCGACTAACTGGGCTATGACTATTGTTAGTTTTATTTTTCCAGTCGAAATCCACAATATTATGCGTCACAAAACATCAAACCGCGATATATTCGAGCGCGACACGCAGAGCACCAAAGAAAAGTGGCAACATTTAGAAAACGAGCGGGTTGCCAGCCTAGCCGACAAATTCCTGCAAGTTACATTGAAAATGCTGAATGTGTTGGTGCATCTGATAGAGGAGGTCAACCCTAATGTGCATTTGAACAAGAGCGGGATTGCCTTGCCCGGCAGTCCTGTTAGGAGGAAAACTCAAGGTAAAGTTGCTGTTGCGTGTTCTATTCAGGATTAGAAGTTGCCTTACTGTAATTTTGTTCTAACCTGACTAAGAATAATAGTCATTTGACGACCGCTTGGCGCAGTGGTTAGAGTGTAGGCTGCTCGGCTCACTGCACCGGGTGGTTGCGGGTTCCATTCCCCCTGGGGCTAATTGCGGCAATAAAAAAAAAATTTTTTTTCGTAATTTTCCCTGGTGTGGGTATCCCTGGGATCGCCCCCAGTCCATTGTACGGCCCATAGTACAAGCGTTACTTAGTTTAGGACTATACAGTTGGTGTGTCAGTCTGGCGATATTTATTTATTAGCGATATAATATTTCAGATGTAGCACCGCGAAGGGGCAGCAACCCCTCCGAAGGCTCGGAGGACAAAGTCTCCCTCCGCAAGAAGCCGCCCGCCCCCGCGTCCAGCCTGAAAGCCAACTTTTCTGGCCATTTCTTCAACGAGCCCTACTACATGAAGTTCTATGAGAACCTGCGAGCTACGTACTCTAATCATAAGGTACGAAATGCCAAATTTGTTTGGGCAATATTGCCGTCACTCGTGCGCGTTATGCATGAGCGGTAAAGCAAATATATTGTGTGTTTCAAATTTTGTTTAGTTGCGACTGGACGATAACAGAAAATTTTTAATCAAAATACGGAATAATGGAATTAAGAAAGTGTAAACATATTTTTTATTAATAAAAAGTTGGCACACAAGCTTGCGACCCGTCTGATGTTAAGCACCGTGGCCTATGGTATACAGAATGAAACAGAAAGGGTATACTTTTTTTTCAAAACTTAACTTTGTAATTCTAAAACTATCAGCTTTTGAAGGAAACTTGAAAAACAAAAGGTGTTATAGGAATACAGCTGTTGACAGATTTGATAAGTCTACAAAACCTTCAGTACTTCAACTGTCCCACAAAGCCGATAGTTTTAGATTTACAAAGTTTAGCTGCAAAAAAAATTGTATACCCTTTCTGTTTCACCTAGTACATGCTTGCAATAACAAAGGCATTGCTCGCACGTTGCCGACCTGAAAAGGAGTGGGCCAGTGTTAGGCGTCCGGCTCTCCCATTCTTACAAAAGGCAGCTCTAATGGCTCCTTTACGGCGATTTTCTGTGAGAGTTATTAGCCCTTAGCCAATAATCGGCACTACCATATTTAAAAAAACCATAAATACAACTCGTTGTTTCTTTTCCAGATAAACCTAGACCCAAAATCCAGTATATTCCACACATTCCTATCGACAACATTGAACAGCCTGGCCATACAACTGGAACTGGCGACGGAGAAAGAAATAGGCGCCGTCACCGAGGAAATACTGTACTATCTCAAAGTAATCATGCCTCTATGTCCTCACACAACAGTGTACTGCGTTACACAACTACTGAAGTGTCTATTCGGCACTAACATGGTGAATCAGTATACTGATTTCATGAGTATACTCGATAAAACTGAGCACAATGAAAGTTGCAGTTTCTATAGTGATGTGATGATTATAAATGAGTTGTCACCGCAAGAAGATGGCTCCAGAAGGAGCAGCGTGTCTTCGAATGCCAGTCAAAAGTTGTCCCTTGACAGTAAGAATCCCAAAATGGTGTTTGAACGCCAGCTATTGATGACCATGGAGAATTTTGCGAAGAACAAATCCGATAGGAAGTGGAGTACGAATAAGAAGGAATTGGAAAGATATATAAGGCTGTTTGAGCCGGTTGTAATACAAGCTTTGAAGGTGAGTTTGTTATTGATTTTTTTAAAACATACAGGTGATTAATGAAAAAAAAACCATCAAAATCGATCAAGCCGTTTAGAAGGAGAAAAAATATAATAATAATATGTATACTTCTATAGAAATAAATAAAAAAGGAAGCATCTGTTTGTTTTGTCAATATAACAGCTTTTTACTAAAAGCACATGAAAGTAAAAAAAACACAATTTTGAATGTTGTTTTCTCATATTTACGCGAATACTATAAATTGAAATAAAACTATTATACAGATTTTATCGCGTTTATTTACTTTTTTATGTTCCCGACGTTTCCAGTCCCCCCGTGACCATGGCTGCTGTAAAGCAACCGAAACGTCGGGAACATAAAAAAGTAAATAAACACGATAAAATCCGTATAATAGTTTTTTTTCAACAATTTTGAATGTTTTTATTTGTGTGTCAGTCTGTTTGTTTCGGCTGATCTCCGAAACGGCTGGACCGATTTCGACGGGATTTTCACTGGCAGATAGCTGAGGTTATAAAGAGTAACTTAGGAACTACTTAATAACTTACTTTTATTGAAGTAGCACGCGGGTGGGCTAGATGTTGCTATGTATAAATATAGGTTAAGATTATTGTATAATTCCAGAGTTACACAATGCAAAACGACATACCGCTTCAGTGTCAAGTGCTGTCGCTACTCAACCAACTGTTGACCCTGAGGGTTAACTACTGCATGCTGGACAGCGATCAGATATTCATTGGGTTCCTGATGAAGCAACTGGACTTGGTCGAGCAACATGAGATCCCGTGAGTTGTACATATGGTTCAAGATTATCGTCTAAACTATAATGGCGTGTCTTTCCACTAAATGTGATTTTGTCAATTTCCTCCTTATTAATGAACGTGGTCTAGCCCCGTCCGGTTAGGTTTACCTAACCTACCTAACCTAGCCAAAATACTTACCAGTTTAAAGTTATGATTACCTAAATGAAATGTACAAATTTGGTTATTTCGTGAAAATGTATAAATGTTGCAGAACATACAAGAAAATGTGTTGTATTTTAGTTCCTCAAGGCTTTTACACCCTCCAAGGTATACGTAGCATTACCACCCGTAACCCTGTATACCTAAGGTCTATTTTTCCTTAGGTTGCGGATTTAGGAAACAATCTTGGCATGCCTGTTTAATGTTTCATTTTTAATTAGCTGTTTATAATATGGAATTACTAGTTTTCTAAATGGTATCAGGTTAAAACATGTTAATACTTATATTAAGTTATTATTAGAACGCCTTTTAATCATTTCGAAAGAAGAATTACATAAAAAGACATGCTATGATTGTTTACTTAATCCTAATCTTAAGAAAAAATACACTATACCTACATAGCTGTATATGCATGTTACTCAAATTAGAACTTTAACCTAAAATAAATAAAGTCTCGTGTTCATTGATCACGTATAACTTTGTTTCAGTAATTGCTGTGACCTGGTGAACAGTATTCTAATGTTTTTGGTGCAGTTGTCGTCGTCGAAACATCATACCAAACAGATAATTGAAATACCAAAGGTGAGATTATCTGGGGACCAATAGTCTGTTTACCTGTTTGACGACTGCTTAGCGCAGTGGCTTGAGCGCACTCATCTCACTGCATCGGTTGGTTGCGGGTTCGATTCTAGCCGGGGCAAATTTCGGCCGTTTCGTAATTTGCCCAGGTTTGAGTGTCTCTGGGATCGCCCCCAGTCCATTATACGGTACTCATAGTACAAGCGTTGCTTAGTTTGGGACTATACAGAATGTTTGGAATGTTCCGTCATTATTTTCACTGCACTTACTGCAATGTAATTAAAACTCAATGCGCGCTCGAGCGTACCTATAGAGTTTTAATTTAAATTGCAGTTTTATGTCTAAAATAGTAATTATTTATTTATTTATGAAAAATCACGTTAACATAGATTTGCATGACGATTTCATGCTTAATACAATTTATAAATTTGCAGCATAATTCATGAATATTACAACTCTGGGGGGTCCAGAATCATGAGTTGAATCCAAGGTATTCGTTTTCGTTACGATGCCCCTTACACCTTGTATTTCTATTTACAGTTGATCCAGTTATGCGACGGTCTGATGGCTTCTGGCGCCCATTCCGAATGCATAGCTGGCTTGGAACCTGTCGCTGTAAAAGTGTTCAGCAATATGGGAGGTGAGAAATCCGTTTAGTTCAGAAGTCCTTTCATTAGGATATTCTTAGGTCGGATAGAATTCAGCCTAGCAAACTAGTTGTGTGATACACATTTAAATAGTTTTATAATATGGTACATTATGGTACATTAGAAGCAGTTAGCCGATTGGTTAAAGCACGCGTCTTGCGGGCACCAGGTATTGGGTTCAAATCCCGGCTCGCACCTCTGGATTTTTCGAAATCTATGTGCGATTCATAATTTCTATATGATTATCACTTGCTTACGGTGAAGGAAAACATCGTGAGGAAACCTGCATGTCTTAGAAGATCTAACCAATTTTCGAAAGACATGTGAAATCCGCCAACCCGCACTGGGCCAGCGTGGTGGATTATGGCCTGAATCCCCCTCATGTTGAGGGGAGGCCCGTGCCCAGCAGAGGGACGTCAAAAGGGCTAAATTATTATTATAATATGGTACATTTCAGGGTTTTCAGATAATAATCAGTTGTGGTAAATCTTAGTATAGTTAAATAGAAAATTATGGATTGATGGGAGAGTTTGAGAAATCGTTTTAAGATAAACAGGACCAAGTCCGCCATACATTCTCGAAATCAACCCGATCGAGTACCAGCTAGGGAAATTTGTTTTGCAAAAATGTAATGATGTAGTTTTGTTTTTTATAAAATTCTGCCCAGAGACTCTTTTGGGTAATTTACGGTATTCCCTATAAATTAGGTATTAGCCATCCGCGCACTTTTGCATACTTCACCTGTATATGATGCAAGTTTCACGGGAAGGAAATTGCCCAGTAGTAGTATCTACAAAAAAGTTTTTTTTTATGTGTACGACCCGCCTGATGTTAAGCAGTCACCGTAGCCTGTAGATGCTTGAAATACCAAAGGCATTGCTCGCACGTTGTCGATTTGAAGGGCAGACGGTCATAGGTAGGGGAAAGGAGAGCTACCTAATCTCTCAGTCATCATACAATACGTAGCTAGAATAGCTACTTCTTATACGCTGAACTTTTGTAAGATAGTTGTATAACTCTGGCCGAGCCAGCCCGTATACGAGCATTAGTCAATTATCTATAGCTTGACTGTACCACAACTGACTACTGTTAGAAAGAAAGAAAGAAAGAAACAAAGAGAGAAAAAACTTTGTTGCAACTAGCAGAAAAATAATATAAGAAAATAAAAAAAAATACAAAATCTTCTCGCCGCAAACGGGCCCAATTCAGCATGTGCTGGTTGACAAGAACCAGCGCTGGTCTTCCATTGGGCCCGTTTGGCGATTTCACGGGCGGAAACTACAAAAAAAAAGTTTAATTAAGTTACTATTCATTTGTAGGTTCCAGTGTGTTAGGTAGAGCACAGCAGCAGGAAGCTCAAGCCACTAGGGAGGTGCTGTTCTACATGCTACAGAAGACTATGCATCAACATAAGGTATGTGTTCCACCTGCATAGAGTTTTATCGATAGTCTAAAAGCCGCACGTAATCCCATTAAAATAAAAAAATATGCCTGTATATTTAATTTTTTTTATAAAAAGATTACTATCAATGTGAGTTTATAACATTACTAGTATTCGCGTTAGCGCCTCCAGCTAAGCTAATGCTTGTACAAGGAGATGGCCCACGTCATAGTTTAAAAGCCAGGATAGGGATCGAACCCGGAACCTGTTAGCTACGAGGGCAGCCCCTCTAACCACTAGGCTATCGACGCCTTATTAATACCCTGCAAGGAATACGACTGTTTTTTTTATGAATAGGACTTGTCCCGTCACACACTCCCACGACTGTTACTTTTGTAAACCAGGATCTACAATGGTGTCCAATGATGAGGCCTAGGTTTGACTTTTGATGAGTCCCGGGGAATAGTTAATTGGACCCGTACGGATTTAATGAAAAGAAAGAATTGGCAATACAATTCCTTCCGTTGCAAAGCGGGATACAGAAATAACTCTATAGGCTGATTGCTACAGAAGCACGGCTGTTACAGCTGATTGAAGACCAGTTGTAAAGCCCCAACCACGGATCGTAATAAGACTAGTTGGACCAGTGACCCTATACATTAAATGTGTCCACAGGTACTGGACTTGGTCTCCTGCGTGCTGTCACTCTCCCAAGAACACCCAGAGAGCTACTACCGGTGGTCAGAGCTTGCCACCGACACTCTCCTTAATCTGTTGACACAGCGGACCATTGAGCTGGACACCGACACCGCTGTCGGCTCTCTAGAGAAACTACTCGACACAGTGTACAAAGATGTCTTGTTGGAACAGAGCAGAGTTGAAGTGCTCTTGAAGATATTGTTCAAAGCGCCGCCAGATCAGGTCAGTATATCGGCAATGTTTGGTGATGATGGTTTTGATGCCATGTGGCGGGAAAAGACAACCTCACTCCTTGGTAGGGCTCCCGGAGGCAGTAACGGCGTCGTAAACCTATTAGGAAAAATAAAATTAACTTATGTAATTCTTGGTACTCTCAAAAGGCAACAAACCGGAGCTATTATATTTATATCTACTACCCTTTGTAATTATTAACTGTATAAACAACTGGCGATAAAAAAAAGAAACATAACAAAATGTTAGAAGACATGCCCGCTAAGTTTCTTGCCGGATCTTCTCAGTCGAGGTCGCGGTCCGAACCGGTTGTAGATATAAGAAAAAAAAAATACATTGTTAATTTATTTCATTTCGAGTCGAACTTCATTAAAGTTGTATTTTGCATAAATAAATAATTATACCACACGAAAAAAATGAGACGCAGTGTCATGTAACGGTATTTTACAAATAGTTCCGTTTCTATTTGTGCGTCGTGTGATGTATACGCAGGAGTCGAGGTAATACTCGTGAAGTGGCTTGGACTCCTTGTGTTTGTCTATTTTTCTATTTTTGAGAGCATCACGGAACACCTGCTGGACCGTTTTCAACAAAGTTTTCATTATTGGATAGACTATTACACTTAAAGATGATCACGCAATGACCATGAGGGATTGAGTTTTATTTGTATGACGATATTTAATTTTTACTAGTAGCTAGAAGGTCGCTTCACACGTATAAAAGCATTAAAAAATTTTAAATTCCGTTATTTTTCGTAGTTTCGATAGAGTAAAAATTCGTAGTTCCATGATGTATGGAAAAGTTTACTACAAACAGAACTAGATGTCGCTGGGCAGAATTTGTACCCGGTATCGTTTGTTGCATAGGGAATGTAGAAAGTAAAGTCAAAGCTAAGTTAGCCATACCTACCTACGCTGTGCCCTTATAAAGGGTTGGCAGATTTCACATAATATTTTTGAAGTAGTTCGTCACGCCGTGTGCGTGATAAGCTATAATGTAATTGGCTTATTTCATTATCCTACTATCCTGCTTAATATTATAAATGCGAAAGTTTGTGAGTGTGGATATATGTATGTAATTATGTATGTATGTATGTTTGTGACTCCTTCACGCTAAAACTACTGAACGGATTTGGATGAAATTTAGAACACAGATAGATTATAACCGGGATTAACATATAGGATACTTTTTAACCCGATAATCCCGAAATTTTTGCTAAGTTAAAATACTACGCGGATGAAGTCGCGGGGCACAGCTAGTATAATTATATATCGTTAAAAGTACAATTTCGCCATTTAATATGTGTAAGGTGTATTATTTTCGAAAAAATCTTTACTGTAAAAGTTACCAGAGCTTACATATTTCATAATTATCTGAGCGAGCAGCTGATTTTCAACTGACTTCAAAAAGGAGGAGGTTATCAATTCGAGTGTATTTTTTTAATGATTGTTACCTCAGAACTCAGTCATTTATAAAACGATTTGGAAAAATATTTTTTATTTGAAAGGCTGTTTCTCCAGATTGGTCCCATTTAAATTTCATCAAAATCGGTTCAGTAGTTTGGCATTTAAATCAAAATAACTGGAAAAAATACGTCATTCAAGCAAACAAAATTGTGTAATTTGCTTTCCTGTGAAGTTCCAAGGGTGTTTGTGGTGGTGTGTGGGGGTCACTAAAATAGTCTCTGTAAACTGCCTACCTTCCAGTTTCATCATCAGATGATGATAAAACCGAAAGGTGGGCCCCGGAACTCCGTAATAAAACAAAGTAACGTAGTCCTGTTTGGGCTTAGTAGAATTGTCATGAGATGCATTCTGGCTATAAGTGCCATATATTGGTATAAGTCATATACTTTGTGTGATCATGATTGTCAGGATCCCTTGGCTAGAAATAACTAGAGACCAAATAAATTATTTGATTTGGAGTCTGTGCCTATTCAAGTAAGTAGGGGTAGGCAGGGACCTAAGAAGTCCTAGTGTAAAGGTAGTGGCATGGATTCCAAATTAAATAAATTATTCGGGCTCTAGTTATTTCTAGCTTTTTAGTGCATCCAGGATTTTTTGAAGTCGGTTCAATTTTTTTTATTAAATATTTTTTCAATAATTTATTTCATTTGATGAATTATTAATGTATTTCATGTGATAAACTGGTGAGTGGTGACCGTTCTTTACTGCGTGTTGGTGAATAAACATAATCGAAGACCCTAGATTCAACCTATAAGAATTATTTTAAAAAAATAATGAAGAAATCAGGCTATTTGCCACTAGGTGGATACATTGCAGTGTACCTCTGCCCACCCCATCACTAAATACAGGCTTAATAATGTTGTACGGTCTCCAATTGTCCCTATTTACGTCCCAAGCGTACGACCCGCCAGATGTTAAGCAATCACCTTAGCCTATAGATGCTTGCAATACCAAAGGCATGGCTCGCCCATTGCCGACTTGATGGGGAGTGGGTTAGAGGAAGTAGAAGGGACGGGGGTTGAGTTTCCAACTCTTTCACTCATCGCAGCTATAATAGGTACTTTACGCCGGTCTTTTGTGACAGAGTGGTACTGCCCATGTCGAGCCCGTATTCAATTGACTACAGCTTTTCTCTACCATCATTGACATTGTTATTTATATTGTTTCAGGCAACAACCCCTCTGAAACTGAAACTCCGATACCTCTCAATAATAATGGTGCTGCTACGCAAAGTACTCATTCTAATACCGGAAAGCGAAATCCTGCTGTCTATAAACTATCTAAAATCCACTTGTGTATCCCCGCAGTCCATATTCTTTAACGTTAAAACTGACATCGATCCGTTGAACGTGCAAAATGTCAATGAGAACTGCGCCAACTTGTCCCCCGACGTGGTGCTAGTGAGGTTTTTGTTTAAAACGTTAACGTATGCGATCATTGAAGTCGGCAACAGTTACGATAGCGATGGGAGCGCCGAAAACAAGTTGCTGTACCCTGTGTGTGTTAATATCATCGTGCAAGTGAAGCATATGCTGCATCTGACGAGTGAGTATTCATTAATTCATACTAGTAGTCGCCCGTGGTCGAAATTCGACCATAATTCATTTAAATATAAATTTCAAACATCATGAAGGTTCTATTGTCAAAGACTATTTAATACTGGCACGCAAAATGCACTATGGCAGTCTCGCCCTCCAAAAACTGTCACCGTTTGTCAGTCAGACAGTCAGTCGGTGTGGAGGTTACAAATGTGTGTGTGTGTGTGTCAATTCATGGTAGTGTGTGTAATGTTTTATTTATTGATTTAAATGTATTTTTAAGTATTATAATATAAATATTAGCATTCTGCACTCCTTCTCCATATAAACTATAAGTGTGCCAAATTTAATACTCCTCCGTCCGCGCCATTTTCGTAAATAGCGGTACAAAGTTTTTGCTTCACGTATTAATATATAGATTCAAAATTCAAAACATTATTTATTGAATATTGTAGGCCGGCTATGTCAAACTCAATGACACTGGCGGGCCAAAAGTGTAAAGACCGTAGAGTATATGAGCCGCAAAACCTAATCTTAAAGACGAAAAACTATTGTAAATCTTAACGAAAAAAAAATACTATCATAGGACAAGTATGTTTATTAAATTTCTAATAAAAAGGATATTACAAAACAGCACCTTTTAAAACTGCGTCCAAGTGTGCGCCCGTAAATCGCGATATGTTTCCTTTCATTAAAGAACACACTTATAGGTACTTCCAAACATTGAAAGGATTTTACAGGCAAATTTTCTTATTTCTCGGTTCCTACATTGTAGGCCAACTAAACACTTCACTTATGAATACTCAGAATGAACCACCGGTCTGGAATGCTGCTTCCACTGAGAAGATCCGGCAAGAAACTTAATGGTTACTCTTTTCAATAGATGAAACCTTTGCTTAGTATCAAGAGTTGGTTCCATGATACCATAGTCTTTTGATAATTCCCGGCTTCTGAGGAATTTTATCGGCTGCTAATCTCTTTGTCACAATGACATTCAAATTGGACGTCGTTTTTCAATGCTAAACCAACCTACTAACACTTGCACTGGGATTGGTTTTGGTCTGCAAACGTCTGCATGGGTTGGTTCGTTTTTGCAAAACGTATGTCCAATTACCCTAGATAGGTTACCGCAACATTTTTTTTACATAACGCAGTCTGCAAACAAATGTACGATCCGCCGGATGTTAAGCAGTTATCGTAGCCAATAGACGCTTGCAATATCTAAGGCATTGCTCGCACGTGGCCGACCTGGGATGGTATGCACTTTTCGTATTCACAGAACCGACAGCTACCATTCTTCTTTTACGAATTAATTAGAAGAAGGATGGAAGCGGTCGTGTACGACACGGAAATTTTCCGTCGATTGTGAATCCCTTGAAGGGAAGAGTGATATACTAGGTGAAAAAAAAAGGTGTGTATAGGTACAATTTTTTGCAACTTTACTTTGTAAATCTAAAACTATCCGGTTTTTGGGACAGTTGAAGTACTAAAGGTTTTGTAGACTTGTGAAATCTGTCAACAGCTGTATCCCTATAATACCTTTTGTTTTCCAAATATGCTCCAAACTAATAGTTTTAGAATTACAAAGTAAAGTTTTGAAAGAAGAAGTATACTCTTTCTGTTTCAACCTGCATATTTATTTATTGATCAACAGACGGTTGCCTGTTCCCGCTGACCTCGAAGACGGCTCAGACTCTTCTGCACAACGAGCAGAGCGGCCTCAACACTGGGCTCTACAGCCCCGAGGAGAACATCCCCCTCGACCAGCTTAACATGATCTGCTACAGGGCCGCGCATCATATACCCATGCTCAATGTGCATTGGGCGCATTTGCTCATCAGGTAAGCACACTTGTGTTCTATTTTTACCACTTTTCTACCTATGAATTCCTTATTTTGTATCATAATTTATTTATTTATTTATGTATAGTCCCTCTGTGTCATATTTATTTTTATTTATGCGATTGCTCCATCTGTTGTGTTGGATCAGAGTTGAAGGAGGCTGCGGTCCCCTTCAGCTTATGCTGAGCCGAACGCCTTTTCGGCACGGGTAACATTGAGGTGCCCAAACATTGTGGCCCACTTCCTTTCGTTTTCATTTCTAGTATTTGTAACCTCTTGTGTCCGTGTTGAATTAATGTTTTTCTTTATTTCACTCTGAATGATTTACTTAGGGTGTGATTGGACACATACCGTGCTATTTGTTTACATAAATAAATTTACACAAATAAATAAACATCGAAGTGTCTGTTTGTTATGCAAAAATACGTATAAAATATCGAAGAAAAAACAATTTTTTTTTTTTTTTGTCAGACTCGGTTTGTTCCGGCTTATCCGAGACGGCTGGACCAATTTTGATTGGTCTTTCACTGGCAGATAGCTAATGTAATAAGGGCTACTTTTCTTTTATCGATGCACCACGCGGGCGGTGCCGCGGTCAACAGATGAAATAAATTGTTGTTTCAGACTAAACTTCGTCTCGCACAAGTACTGCCAGAACCTGGTCGGCTTCTTCGCCCGCAACCTGCCGCTGAGCGCCGACAGCGCCGACACGCAACTGCTACGCGTCGACATTTTACAGATCGCTTGCGTCATGGCGTACTGCGAATATTTTGTGAGCATAATAATAATAATTAAATAATTTAGCCCTTTTGTCGTCCCACTCGTGGGCTTGGGCCTCCCCTCACTACGATGAACCCTCTACGCTGGCGCAGTGCGGGTTAGCGGATTTCACACGTCTTTCGAAAATTGGCAGGTGGAGAACGGCCTCTCGGAGGCGATCCACCTGACCTGGCTGCTGATCAACCGCGTGCACGTGCTGGTGCTGCAGTACCGCGAGCCGCTGCTGCAGCGCCTCGTGGCGGCCGTGCAGCGCGCGCCGGCCGCCTCGGGGCTGCTGCTGCAGGCCGTGGCCGCGCGCTGCCAGACCTGCTTGCAGGTAACATAGCGGGGCTCACACAGTCCGTGCAGCGCGCGCCGGCCGCCTCGGGGCTGCTGCTGCAGGCCGTGGCCGCGCGCTGCCAGACCTGCTTGCAGGTAACATAGCGGGGCTCACACAGTCCGTGCAGCGCGCGCTGCCAGACCTGCTTGCAGGTAACATAGCGGGGCTCACACAGTCCGTGCAGCGCGCGCCGGCCGCCTCGGGGCTGCTGCTGCAGGCCGTGGCCGCGCGCTGCCAGACCTGCTTGCAGGTAACATAGCGGGGCTCACACAGTCCGTGCAGCGCGCGCCGGCCGCCTCGGGGCTGCTGCTGCAGGCCGTGGCCGCGCGCTGCCAGACCTGCTTGCAGGTAACATAGCGGGGCTCACACAGTCCGTGCAGCGCGCGCTGCCAGACCTGCTTGCAGGTAACATAGCGGGGCTCACACAGTCCGTGCAGCGCGCGCTGCCAGACCTGCTTGCAGGTAACATAGCGGGGCTCACACAGTCCGTGCAGCGCGCGCCGGCCGCCTCGGGGCTGCTGCTGCAGGCCGTGGCCGCGCGCTGCCAGACCTGCTTGCAGGTAACATAGCGGGGCTCACACAGTCCGTGCAGCGCGCGCCGGCCGCCTCGGGGCTGCTGCTGCAGGCCGTGGCCGCGCGCTGCCAGACCTGCTTGCAGGTAACATAGCGGGGCTCACACAGTCCGTGCAGCGCGCGCTGCCAGACCTGCTTGCAGGTAACATAGCGGGGCTCACACAGTCCGTGCAGCGCGCGCTGCCAGACCTGCTTGCAGGTAACATAGCGGGGCTCACACAGTCCGTGCAGCGCGCGCCGGCCGCCTCGGGGCTGCTGCTGCAGGCCGTGGCCGCGCGCTGCCAGACCTGCTTGCAGGTAACATAGCGGGGCTCACACAGTCCGTGCAGCGCGCGCTGCCAGACCTGCTTGCAGGTAACATAGCGGGGCTCACACAGTCCGTGCAGCGCGCGCCGGCCGCCTCGGGGCTGCTGCTGCAGGCCGTGGCCGCGCGCTGCCAGACCTGCTTGCAGGTAACATAGCGGGGCTCACACAGTCCGTGCAGCGCGCGCTGCCAGACCTGCTTGCAGGTAACATAGCGGGGCTCACACAGTCCGTGCAGCGCGCGCTGCCAGACCTGCTTGCAGGTAACATAGCGGGGCTCACACAGTCCGTGCAGCGCGCGCCGGCCGCCTCGGGGCTGCTGCTGCAGGCCGTGGCCGCGCGCTGCCAGACCTGCTTGCAGGTAACATAGCGGGGCTCACACAGTCCGTGCAGCGCGCGCTGCCAGACCTGCTTGCAGGTAACATAGCGGGGCTCACACAGTCCGTGCAGCGCGCGCCGGCCGCCTCGGGGCTGCTGCTGCAGGCCGTGGCCGCGCGCTGCCAGACCTGCTTGCAGGTAACATAGCGGGGCTCACACAGTCCGTGCAGCGCGCGCTGCCAGACCTGCTTGCAGGTAACATAGCGGGGCTCACACAGTCCGTGCAGCGCGCGCTGCCAGACCTGCTTGCAGGTAACATAGCGGGGCTCACACAGTCCGTGCAGCGCGCGCTGCCAGACCTGCTTGCAGGTAACATAGCGGGGCTCACACAGTCCGTGCAGCGCGCGCTGCCAGACCTGCTTGCAGGTAACATAGCGGGGCTCACACAGTCCGTGCAGCGCGCGCCGGCCGCCTCGGGGCTGCTGCTGCAGGCCGTGGCCGCGCGCTGCCAGACCTGCTTGCAGGTAACATAGCGGGGCTCACACAGTCCGTGCAGCGCGCGCTGCCAGACCTGCTTGCAGGTAACATAGCGGGGCTCACACAGTCCGTGCAGCGCGCGCTGCCAGACCTGCTTGCAGGTAACATAGCGGGGCTCACACAGTCCGTGCAGCGCGCGCTGCCAGACCTGCTTGCAGGTAACATAGCGGGGCTCACACAGTCCGTGCAGCGCGCGCTGCCAGACCTGCTTGCAGGTAACATAGCGGGGCTCACACAGTCCGTGCAGCGCGCGCTGCCAGACCTGCTTGCAGGTAACATAGCGGGGCTCACACAGTCCGTGCAGCGCGCGCCGGCCGCCTCGGGGCTGCTGCTGCAGGCCGTGGCCGCGCGCTGCCAGACCTGCTTGCAGGTAACATAGCGGGGCTCACACAGTCCGTGCAGCGCGCGCTGCCAGACCTGCTTGCAGGTAACATAGCGGGGCTCACACAGTCCGTGCAGCGCGCGCTGCCAGACCTGCTTGCAGGTAACATAGCGGGGCTCACACAGTCCGTGCAGCGCGCGCCGGCCGCCTCGGGGCTGCTGCTGCAGGCCGTGGCCGCGCGCTGCCAGACCTGCTTGCAGGTAACATAGCGGGGCTCACACAGTCCGTGCAGCGCGCGCTGCCAGACCTGCTTGCAGGTAACATAGCGGGGCTCACACAGTCCGTGCAGCGCGCGCCGGCCGCCTCGGGGCTGCTGCTGCAGGCCGTGGCCGCGCGCTGCCAGACCTGCTTGCAGGTAACATAGCGGGGCTCACACAGTCCGTGCAGCGCGCGCCGGCCGCCTCGGGGCTGCTGCTGCAGGCCGTGGCCGCGCGCTGCCAGACCTGCTTGCAGGTAACATAGCGGGGCTCACACAGTCCGTGCAGCGCGCGCTGCCAGACCTGCTTGCAGGTAACATAGCGGGGCTCACACAGTCCGTGCAGCGCGCGCTGCCAGACCTGCTTGCAGGTAACATAGCGGGGCTCACACAGTCCGTGCAGCGCGCGCCGGCCGCCTCGGGGCTGCTGCTGCAGGCCGTGGCCGCGCGCTGCCAGACCTGCTTGCAGGTAACATAGCGGGGCTCACACAGTCCGTGCAGCGCGCGCTGCCAGACCTGCTTGCAGGTAACATAGCGGGGCTCACACAGTCCGTGCAGCGCGCGCTGCCAGACCTGCTTGCAGGTAACATAGCGGGGCTCACACAGTCCGTGCAGCGCGCGCCGGCCGCCTCGGGGCTGCTGCTGCAGGCCGTGGCCGCGCGCTGCCAGACCTGCTTGCAGGTAACATAGCGGGGCTCACACAGTCCGTGCAGCGCGCGCTGCCAGACCTGCTTGCAGGTAACATAGCGGGGCTCACACAGTCCGTGCAGCGCGCGCTGCCAGACCTGCTTGCAGGTAACATAGCGGGGCTCACACAGTCCGTGCAGCGCGCGCCGGCCGCCTCGGGGCTGCTGCTGCAGGCCGTGGCCGCGCGCTGCCAGACCTGCTTGCAGGTAACATAGCGGGGCTCACACAGTCCGTGCAGCGCGCGCTGCCAGACCTGCTTGCAGGTAACATAGCGGGGCTCACACAGTCCGTGCAGCGCGCGCCGGCCGCCTCGGGGCTGCTGCTGCAGGCCGTGGCCGCGCGCTGCCAGACCTGCTTGCAGGTAACATAGCGGGGCTCACACAGTCCGTGCAGCGCGCGCTGCCAGACCTGCTTGCAGGTAACATAGCGGGGCTCACACAGTCCGTGCAGCGCGCGCCGGCCGCCTCGGGGCTGCTGCTGCAGGCCGTGGCCGCGCGCTGCCAGACCTGCTTGCAGGTAACATAGCGGGGCTCACACAGTCCGTGCAGCGCGCGCTGCCAGACCTGCTTGCAGGTAACATAGCGGGGCTCACACAGTCCGTGCAGCGCGCGCCGGCCGCCTCGGGGCTGCTGCTGCAGGCCGTGGCCGCGCGCTGCCAGACCTGCTTGCAGGTAACATAGCGGGGCTCACACAGTCCGTGCAGCGCGCGCTGCCAGACCTGCTTGCAGGTAACATAGCGGGGCTCACACAGTCCGTGCAGCGCGCGCCGGCCGCCTCGGGGCTGCTGCTGCAGGCCGTGGCCGCGCGCTGCCAGACCTGCTTGCAGGTAACATAGCGGGGCTCACACAGTCCGTGCAGCGCGCGCCGGCCGCCTCGGGGCTGCTGCTGCAGGCCGTGGCCGCGCGCTGCCAGACCTGCTTGCAGGTAACATAGCGGGGCTCACACAGTCCGTGCAGCGCGCGCTGCCAGACCTGCTTGCAGGTAACATAGCGGGGCTCACACAGTCCGTGCAGCGCGCGCCGGCCGCCTCGGGGCTGCTGCTGCAGGCCGTGGCCGCGCGCTGCCAGACCTGCTTGCAGGTAACATAGCGGGGCTCACACAGTCCGTGCAGCGCGCGCTGCCAGACCTGCTTGCAGGTAACATAGCGGGGCTCACACAGTCCGTGCAGCGCGCGCTGCCAGACCTGCTTGCAGGTAACATAGCGGGGCTCACACAGTCCGTGCAGCGCGCGCCGGCCGCCTCGGGGCTGCTGCTGCAGGCCGTGGCCGCGCGCTGCCAGACCTGCTTGCAGGTAACATAGCGGGGCTCACACAGTCCGTGCAGCGCGCGCTGCCAGACCTGCTTGCAGGTAACATAGCGGGGCTCACACAGTCCGTGCAGCGCGCGCCGGCCGCCTCGGGGCTGCTGCTGCAGGCCGTGGCCGCGCGCTGCCAGACCTGCTTGCAGGTAACATAGCGGGGCTCACACAGTCCGTGCAGCGCGCGCTGCCAGACCTGCTTGCAGGTAACATAGCGGGGCTCACACAGTCCGTGCAGCGCGCGCCGGCCGCCTCGGGGCTGCTGCTGCAGGCCGTGGCCGCGCGCTGCCAGACCTGCTTGCAGGTAACATAGCGGGGCTCACACAGTCCGTGCAGCGCGCGCCGGCCGCCTCGGGGCTGCTGCTGCAGGCCGTGGCCGCGCGCTGCCAGACCTGCTTGCAGGTAACATAGCGGGGCTCACACAGTCCGTGCAGCGCGCGCTGCCAGACCTGCTTGCAGGTAACATAGCGGGGCTCACACAGTCCGTGCAGCGCGCGCCGGCCGCCTCGGGGCTGCTGCTGCAGGCCGTGGCCGCGCGCTGCCAGACCTGCTTGCAGGTAACATAGCGGGGCTCACACAGTCCGTGCAGCGCGCGCTGCCAGACCTGCTTGCAGGTAACATAGCGGGGCTCACACAGTCCGTGCAGCGCGCGCTGCCAGACCTGCTTGCAGGTAACATAGCGGGGCTCACACAGTCCGTGCAGCGCGCGCCGGCCGCCTCGGGGCTGCTGCTGCAGGCCGTGGCCGCGCGCTGCCAGACCTGCTTGCAGGTAACATAGCGGGGCTCACACAGTCCGTGCAGCGCGCGCTGCCAGACCTGCTTGCAGGTAACATAGCGGGGCTCACACAGTCCGTGCAGCGCGCGCCGGCCGCCTCGGGGCTGCTGCTGCAGGCCGTGGCCGCGCGCTGCCAGACCTGCTTGCAGGTAACATAGCGGGGCTCACACAGTCCGTGCAGCGCGCGCTGCCAGACCTGCTTGCAGGTAACATAGCGGGGCTCACACAGTCCGTGCAGCGCGCGCCGGCCGCCTCGGGGCTGCTGCTGCAGGCCGTGGCCGCGCGCTGCCAGACCTGCTTGCAGGTAACATAGCGGGGCTCACACAGTCCGTGCAGCGCGCGCCGGCCGCCTCGGGGCTGCTGCTGCAGGCCGTGGCCGCGCGCTGCCAGACCTGCTTGCAGGTAACATAGCGGGGCTCACACAGTCCGTGCAGCGCGCGCCGGCCGCCTCGGGGCTGCTGCTGCAGGCCGTGGCCGCGCGCTGCCAGACCTGCTTGCAGGTAACATAGCGGGGCTCACACAGTCCGTGCAGCGCGCGCTGCCAGACCTGCTTGCAGGTAACATAGCGGGGCTCACACAGTCCGTGCAGCGCGCGCCGGCCGCCTCGGGGCTGCTGCTGCAGGCCGTGGCCGCGCGCTGCCAGACCTGCTTGCAGGTAACATAGCGGGGCTCACACAGTCCGTGCAGCGCGCGCTGCCAGACCTGCTTGCAGGTAACATAGCGGGGCTCACACAGTCCGTGCAGCGCGCGCCGGCCGCCTCGGGGCTGCTGCTGCAGGCCGTGGCCGCGCGCTGCCAGACCTGCTTGCAGGTAACATAGCGGGGCTCACACAGTCCGTGCAGCGCGCGCCGGCCGCCTCGGGGCTGCTGCTGCAGGCCGTGGCCGCGCGCTGCCAGACCTGCTTGCAGGTAACATAGCGGGGCTCACACAGTCCGTGCAGCGCGCGCTGCCAGACCTGCTTGCAGGTAACATAGCGGGGCTCACACAGTCCGTGCAGCGCGCGCCGGCCGCCTCGGGGCTGCTGCTGCAGGCCGTGGCCGCGCGCTGCCAGACCTGCTTGCAGGTAACATAGCGGGGCTCACACAGTCCGTGCAGCGCGCGCCGGCCGCCTCGGGGCTGCTGCTGCAGGCCGTGGCCGCGCGCTGCCAGACCTGCTTGCAGGTAACATAGCGGGGCTCACACAGTCCGTGCAGCGCGCGCTGCCAGACCTGCTTGCAGGTAACATAGCGGGGCTCACACAGTCCGTGCAGCGCGCGCTGCCAGACCTGCTTGCAGGTAACATAGCGGGGCTCACACAGTCCGTGCAGCGCGCGCCGGCCGCCTCGGGGCTGCTGCTGCAGGCCGTGGCCGCGCGCTGCCAGACCTGCTTGCAGGTAACATAGCGGGGCTCACACAGTCCGTGCAGCGCGCGCTGCCAGACCTGCTTGCAGGTAACATAGCGGGGCTCACACAGTCCGTGCAGCGCGCGCTGCCAGACCTGCTTGCAGGTAACATAGCGGGGCTCACACAGTCCGTGCAGCGCGCGCCGGCCGCCTCGGGGCTGCTGCTGCAGGCCGTGGCCGCGCGCTGCCAGACCTGCTTGCAGGTAACATAGCGGGGCTCACACAGTCCGTGCAGCGCGCGCCGGCCGCCTCGGGGCTGCTGCTGCAGGCCGTGGCCGCGCGCTGCCAGACCTGCTTGCAGGTAACATAGCGGGACTCACACAGTCCGTGCAGCGCGCGCCGGCCGCCTCGGGGCTGCTGCTGCAGGCCGTGGCCGCGCGCTGCCAGACCTGCTTGCAGGTAACATAGCGGGGCTCACACAGTCCGTGCAGCGCGCGCCGGCCGCCTCGGGGCTGCTGCTGCAGGCCGTGGCCGCGCGCTGCCAGACCTGCTTGCAGGTAACATAGCGGGGCTCACACAGTCCGTGCAGCGCGCGCTGCCAGACCTGCTTGCAGGTAACATAGCGGGGCTCACACAGTCCGTGCAGCGCGCGCCGGCCGCCTCGGGGCTGCTGCTGCAGGCCGTGGCCGCGCGCTGCCAGACCTGCTTGCAGGTAACATAGCGGGGCTCACACAGTCCGTGCAGCGCGCGCTGCCAGACCTGCTTGCAGGTAACATAGCGGGGCTCACACAGTCCGTGCAGCGCGCGCTGCCAGACCTGCTTGCAGGTAACATAGCGGGGCTCACACAGTCCGTGCAGCGCGCGCCGGCCGCCTCGGGGCTGCTGCTGCAGGCCGTGGCCGCGCGCTGCCAGACCTGCTTGCAGGTAACATAGCGGGGCTCACACAGTCCGTGCAGCGCGCGCCGGCCGCCTCGGGGCTGCTGCTGCAGGCCGTGGCCGCGCGCTGCCAGACCTGCTTGCAGGTAACATAGCGGGGCTCACACAGTCCGTGCAGCGCGCGCTGCCAGACCTGCTTGCAGGTAACATAGCGGGGCTCACACAGTCCGTGCAGCGCGCGCCGGCCGCCTCGGGGCTGCTGCTGCAGGCCGTGGCCGCGCGCTGCCAGACCTGCTTGCAGGTAACATAGCGGGGCTCACACAGTCCGTGCAGCGCGCGCTGCCAGACCTGCTTGCAGGTAACATAGCGGGGCTCACACAGTCCGTGCAGCGCGCGCCGGCCGCCTCGGGGCTGCTGCTGCAGGCCGTGGCCGCGCGCTGCCAGACCTGCTTGCAGGTAACATAGCGGGGCTCACACAGTCCGTGTAGCGCGCGCCGGCCGCCTCGGGGCTGCTGCTGCAGGCCGTGGCCGCGCGCTGCCAGACCTGCTTGCAGGTAACATAGCGGGGCTCACACAGTCCGTGCAGCGCGCGCTGCCAGACCTGCTTGCAGGTAACATAGCGGGGCTCACACAGTCCGTGCAGCGCGCGCCGGCCGCCTCGGGGCTGCTGCTGCAGGCCGTGGCCGCGCGCTGCCAGACCTGCTTGCAGGTAACATAGCGGGGCTCACACAGTCCGTGCAGCGCGCGCCGGCCGCCTCGGGGCTGCTGCTGCAGGCCGTGGCCGCGCGCTGCCAGACCTGCTTGCAGGTAACATAGCGGGGCTCACACAGTCCGTGCAGCGCGCGCTGCCAGACCTGCTTGCAGGTAACATAGCGGGGCTCACACAGTCCGTGCAGCGCGCGCCGGCCGCCTCGGGGCTGCTGCTGCAGGCCGTGGCCGCGCGCTGCCAGACCTGCTTGAAGGTAACATATCGGGGCTCACACAGTCAGGCTCTGGTCATCGTGTCACGTTGTCACTGTTCTAAGATTTTATTTTTGAGGCGTGCAGGTTATGCCGGACTCCTACCGGCTAAAACCCCACGTGGACTTACTCCCGCCTTGCGACTGGGCCACAGGCAAGCTTTCGCACACATCTGTGACCCTATCAGCGGTTGCCCTCGCGATCGGACACCTCCTCCTCACGGCGGCGTGGGCCATACCACGCCGCCTTCCTCCTCGGGGTGATCGTGGTCACTGTGCTAACCTAACCTCTGATTTGACTCACATTCGACGCTAAACCGTCGGATGAGGCGTACCCATAATATAATAATAATGACTTCATAATCATTTAGCCCGTTTGACGTCCCCTCCTAGGCACGGGTCTACCCTCAGGCCAGGATTTGAACCCAGAACCTGGTGCCCGCAAGACGCGTGCGTTACTAATCGGCTATCACAACTCAATAAACCCTGAATAAGTTAGCCTGAATTAAAACTTTTTATTCTTGGAATTTCTATACGATCAGCAAAGTAAAATACAATATAAAAAACATTTATAAGTTCCAGCGCCATAGCGCCCCCTAGGAAACACCCCAACCGACAATTAAATGATCATTGGATACTAATAATTTTAGATTGTTGTCCTAAATACATTTAATTGCCTTTCAGGATGAATTCGCATTGAACACATACAAAATACTCTCACTGTCTCACGAGAGTCAATCGGGTCCATTGGTGTTCCTCATCTGTCGGATTATTGGCAAATTGGAGCCTTCCATAGCTGTGCGGTAAGTTCTTAGTACGAATCGGTGCAATGCGAATCGAACTTGAAGTATAGATGCAGTGATTTAAAGTTCATATATCCGATGACTATGTCGGATTCTGACGGCATTCGAATCCCGCCGGGTCAAAATTTGGAAATGGCCCAGGTCTGGGTGTCACTGGGATCACCCCCAATCCATTGTGCGATACCCATAGTGCCATCCTAGCTTAGTTTGGTACCATACAGTTGGTGTGTCAGTCTGGCGATATTTATTATTATTATCATTCGTTTGTGCATAGGCACTATAGGCAGCATTGTGCATTACCTTCTGTGTGATTTCAGATTCGCAAAACTAGCAATAGATAGATGCAAAATGCTAAAGGAGATGCCTATTGACAGCATAACGGTGCAGTTGTCCAAGGAGGACGTTCAAATAGCTTTGGAGTTGTTGCAGAGGGATAAACTACATTTGCGGTATGTAGTTTTTGGAAGAGATAATTAATTTTTTTTTGGGACCGGTCCCGCCTCACATTCTCATCACTGTAACTCCTGTAAACCAGGATCGACAATGGTGAAAATAATGACGTCGAGGTTTGACCCTCGACGAGTCCCCGGGGAAAAGTTAAATTGTCTTGGAACCCGCACGAATTTAATCGAAAGAAATAATAGGAGGAGTTTGAAGAAAAATAAGGATATCAGCGTTAAGCTACGGTAAATATTACCTGGTACCAATCTATTCGTCTACCCTATAAGGGAAGAAGGCCATGATGGTGCTTCAACCATTACTGTTTCAGGTATTCCTCCCTAGTGTTGGAGCTGAACTCGCTGGCGTCGACCGTGTTTGATCTGTCTCCGTTGGACTTGGCCCAAGATCGAGCGATCAATCCTCAGTACATCACTACCACAAACGTCGACGCCAATTGGCTATGCAATCAAGTCAAAAACAGGTAAAGAGTTGTGTGTTTCTGTAATAATTCTTGTATTTTCATTCTTTTTCTTTATTTTCCAGTCAATAGAAAAGCATTTAACCAACTAAAAGCCAGGAAGAACATAGATTTACACATCAAATTGTATAATCTTTCTATAATAGATCCGTATTAATCGATTACAAATTAATAAAATGGAAGTATCTGTTTGTTATGACAAAATAACAGCCTTACTTTTGCTAAACCCATATGAAAGTATATAAGGTACACAAAACAAAAAAAAATATTTTGTATGTCTGTGTGTCTGTTTGTTCCTATCTAAGAAACAGCTGGTCTAATTTTGACGAGAGTTTCAATCGCAGATAGCTGATTTTATGAGGAGTATCTTAGGCTACTTTTATTTTATCGAAGTACCACGAGGGCGGAGCCGCGGGCTACAGCTAGTTATTAAAAAAATCTCACACCCGAGGAAAAACATATGAGCGCTTCTGAGATGTCGTTTTTTTAATCACAACAGTACACATTGCACGGCTGATCTTCTATCAGAGGTTAGTAGTACTACCCCGGTCGACACAGCCAGTACATAAGCTGTAGTCAAATGGCTACAGCGTGGCCTTACAGCCATTGCCAGCCAATCAAAACACGTCTCACCAAAACTGTCTTACTTCTTTTCCTCCACAGATGTTGTCAATCTGACTGCACAACATCGAGCGTGTCAAAGCAAAAGGAGCTGGCCCAACTGCTGTCCAGCTTGTCCAAAGACGACCTGGCCACTGTCATGGCGTGCCCGGAATTTGACAGGAAACTCCTCAACCAATGCTTTAGAATCTCATGCGATGATTACTTGAGGGAGTTCCTCAACGTCATATCCGTATACGAAACTAAGGAGTACGAGAAGGACAGCATTAGAGAGCAGAGGGAGATGAAGATAAGGGAGGAAATGACGTCATCGATCGACAGCAACAAATTGAACGTCGTCAATACACTGCATGTGTTCAAGAAGAGTGATAGCAAAGAGTCAAAGTCACAATTCTTTATACCTATAACGGATAGCGAGAATTTCAAAGAGAATTTCGGCAATCTGCAAATTAGTGATGAAACCATAGACCTGGTGCCACCGGAACTGTCGGAGTTTTACAAAATCAGTGTTGCAACCTTCGATAAATCATTATCGGACATTATACGTCTGTTTCCGAAACAAAATCGACCGCTCAGCCAATCGGAGAACTTCAATTTGAATATAGAACAGACCATAGACCGATACACGCGTCGTTGTCACCAGGTGTTTCAAGAAAAACTGTTCTATCAAGAGTTCACAACACTACAGACAGCTCTGACAGGCTACCTGACGTCATTGCACAGACTTATGCGATTCATAGACGAGGCGGACTGTGATTTTCTAGAGAAATGCATTGAAAATCTACTACCGGCGACTCTAGCGAGGAATATAGCTATATATTCTGTCATTTCGTTGCAGTATTTGTCGTTTTTGATTAAGAATAAAAAGATTGTTGAGTATCCGGTGCCTAGTGACGTGTCTTTTAGAGTGACTAACCCTGTCACGGATCAAGTTGTGGTGGACAATGTGATTCTGTTGACGGTGGAATGTGTTGCTCAAGCGTTGAGTTTCAAAGAGATATGGATGGAGTTGAATGTGGATGCCAACGTTAATAGGACCCAGTCGGCGATATGTTGCCTGTACGCTATCGTCAAGTATTTAGTTAAGGTCAGTTGGTGTGTTGAATGGTGAAATAAAATATTAGATGACCGCTTGACGCAGTGGTTCGAGTGTAGGCCGTTCGGCTCACTGCACATGTTGGTTGCGAGTTAGCCCGCCGGGGCAAATTTGGGAAATAGCCTTTTCATAATTTGCCCAGATCTAGGTTCGCTGGGATCGCCCCCAGTCCATTGTACGGTATCCATAGTACAAGCGTTGCTTAGTTTCTATGGCCCCATACACAGTTGGTGTGTCAGTCTGTCGATACTTATTTATTTTATTTGTCGTGCTTGCTTTTTTGTGATGACGAGATCGAGATGCCAGCGGTTAACAGAGTGGGGCTCCAGGCTTCCTAACGATGTTTCCTTCACGATAGTCTTAGTCGATAAAGAGATCCGCACATGCAATCTTAATACCCCAGAGCTGTGGTTTGAAACTCCATACTTATTACAAAACTCGGCCATCCCAGCATTTTAGAATTTGTAATAATAACGACTAGTATCCCGTTATAACGGTCGAAATTTGGCCATAATTCATTTAAATTTTAAACGTCATTAAGGTTTTATTGTCAAAGACTATTTGATACTGGCACGCAGAATGCACTATGGAAGTTCCACCCTCCAAAAAACTGTCACCGTTTGTCAGTCAGACAGTCAGTCGGTGTGGAGGTTACAAATGTGTGTGTGTATCGTACTAATATTATAAAGAGAAAAACTTTGTTTGTTTGATTGTAATGAATAGGCTCCGAAACTACTGAACCGATTTGAAAAAATATTTCACTGTTGGGAAGCTACACTATCCCCGGGTGACATAGGCTATAATATATTTTCAAAAAATAATAGGGATCCTTACTAAAACTCGAATAATGTAACCGCAATGTACCCGTGCGAAGCCGGGGCGGGCCGCTAGTGTTTTATTTATTGATTTTAATGTATTTCTAAGTATTATTTATAATGTAAAAATATTAGCATTCTGCACACCTTCTCTATATAAACTAGAAGTGTGCCAAATTTCATACTCCTCCGTCCACGCAATTTTCGTATTAAGCGGTTGAAAGTTTTTCCTTCACGTATTAATATATAGACATTTCATCACCCAGGACACAAAACCCTTGATGCCGAAACAGTACATGCGGTGTCAGGATCCTGGGCCGAAGCCGGACATGGTCATCACTGGTGATAAGCTCATCACCCTCATTGAGTTCTGGGAAATGAATTTCTATGCTAAAGAAACGGGTGATGTCATAGAGAAGTGTTACAGAGAGCCAATTGAAAGCTTACTCGTATCTTTAAGTAGGTAAGTGAACATCTTCATCACTAATATTTAAACTATAATTTACTATTACAAAAGCACCAATAGCATAGTGGTTAGAGGGTTCACCTCGCTATTGAGAGGTTCCCGGTTCAATCCACACCCTGGTCATTCAGCTATTGATGTGAGCCAACTCTTAGTCTTAGCATTTAACTTCTGTGTAGGGTCCCAAGGAACACCACTCGTTTGCACTAAACGGAACACAAAACATAATGACGTCTCTATTTAATGACAGGAAAAAAAGAAGTCAACAATACGATGGTGGAAAGGAAAAACAAATGAAACGGTTTGGTCGAAAATGACTATTATATACAGTTCGATAGGGTTTTGGATTCTCTATCAATGTGTCTATAAAACTCATTTTCGACCAAAATTTTCATTTCTCAGTTTCATTTGTTTTTCCTTACCACCGTCGAATTATGTTATTGTTTGAATGTTTCGTTAGTTCAAACGCGGGATTACATAAATATAAAGTGGGTTTGCTGTTCGGCGACCCGCGATCTGGAGTATAGGCCTAATCGCCTCGTAAACGAATATAAAAACACACGTGGTAATCTAAAAATAAGCTGAATTTGAAGCGTCAATAGCCTAATGGTTAGAGGGGATGCCCTCGTAACCGAGAGATTTCGGGTTCGATCCCCATCCTGGCCATTACATTATTGACGTGAGCTCACTCTAACACAAGAATTAGCTTAGCTGAAGAGGCTAACGGGAATACGAAATGTGATGAACACACATTGCTAGTAATCTTTATTTAAAAAGAAATATATAAAAAGGATTCAAGATTGATGTTATTTGGTACTAGTTTATGCCCGCGACTTCGTCCGCGTATTATTTAACATAACAAAAATGTCGGGATTATCGGGATAAAGAGTATCCTATGTGTTAATCCCGGTTATAAACAATCTGTGTTCCAAATTTCATCCAAATCCGTTCAGTAGTTTTTGCCTGAAAGAGTAACAAACATCCACACTCACAAACTTTCGCATTTATAATATTAGTGGGATTACTTTCGTTGGCTCCACTCAGTAGGTATATGTTATTCTTTTCCCTTGAGGAGAAAAACCTGCATGTCCTTGAAAATCAAACATAATCTTGAAAGACATTTTCAAATCCGCTGACTCGAACTGGACAAGCGTGGATTTTTTGCCTGAAGTCATTAAGGAGTGACGAGTTGGATGTCAAAAATGTCTAGTTGTTATTACTTCGGAATAGTCCCAAACAAACTTCTGAAAACATGGTTAATAATAATGTTATTTTTAGATTGGACATCGTCAGCAACATAGCGTTAATTCCGCCCATAGCGTGGTCTTCAGTAGAAATTGTGTCGAAGAAAGATCAGCTCCAGAAAATAGATCTGCCGTTACAGGCGCTGCAAGACATGGATGTATTGGAAGCCTTCCTGTTCAGGTAAGTCCCGCATCTTACCCGTAGCTTCGACAATACGAAGAAAAAAATGAAAAGGGGCTCGGTACGCGACCATAAAAATAATAAGAGCGTCGCGACATGACCATAAAATTATATGAGCGTCGCGGCGCCACCACATAAATAATAGAAGCTTCGTGACGCCACTATGAAAAAAAGAGGAGCGTCGCGACGCCACCATAAAAATAATAGGTGCGTCACGACGCCTACATAAAAAAATATGAGCGTCGCGACGCCACTATAAAAAAAATAAGAGCGCCACGCACGAAACGACTATAAAAAATATATGGGCGCCGCGATGCCACTATAATAATAATAAGAGCGTCGCGACGCCACTATAAAAATAAAAGAAGCGTCGCGACGCTACCATAATAAAAATATAAGCGTCGCGACGCCACTAAAAATAATATGAGCGTCGCGATGCCACTATAAAAATAATATGAGCGCCGCGACGCCACTATGAAATAATAAGAGCGTCGCGACGCCTACATAAAAAAATATGAGCGTCGCGACGCCACTATAAAAAATAAGAGCGCCACGACACGACTATAAAAAATATATGGGCGCCGCGATGCCACTATAATAATAATAATAAGAGTGTCGCGACGCCACTATAAAAATAAAAGAAGCGTCGCGACGCCACCATAATAATAATATGAGCATCGCGACACCACCATAAAAATATTATGAGCGCCGAGTCGCCACTATAAAATAATAAGAGGATCGCGATGCCTCCATAAAAATAATATTAGCGTCGCGATGCCACCATAAAAATAAAAGGAGCGTCGCGACGCCACCATAATAATAATAAGAGCGTCGCGACGCCACCATAAAAATATTATGAGCGCCGTGTTACCACTATAAAATAATAAGAGGGTCGCGACGCCTACATAAAAATAATATCAGCGTCGCACCGCCACTATAAAAATAAAAGGAACGTCGCGATACCACCATAAAAATAATATGAGCATCGCGACACCACCATAAAAATAATATGAGCGTCGCGACGCCACTATAAAATAATAATAGCGTCGCGACGCCACCATAAAAATAATATCAGCATCGCGACGCCACTATAAATTTAAAAGGAGCGTGCCGCAGCCACTATAAAAATAATAGGAGCGTCGCGACGCGACGCGTAGAAACTTGGCAATAGCTACCCTAAGCCGATCTTCTGTGAGATCGGTAATACCAGACTTGAAAGACATCGGTTCGTAGGGTGAATCTGCTGGGGTGGTCGTCCAAGAAGCAGTTCGAGGAGATGTGGGTGGGCGTGCTGGGCGCGCTGCAGGGCAACGGCCCGCACTGGGCCGTGCGCGGCGCCGCCGCCCTGCTGCTCAGCGCCGCGCCGCGGGCCGCGCGCGCGCCGCCGCTGCACCTGCCGCGCCACCCGGCGCCGCTCACGCACGGGTAACTATATATATATGCAGGGCAACGGCCCGCACTGGGCCGTGCGCGGCGCCGCCGCCCTGCTGCTCAACGCCGCGCCGCGGGCCGCGCGCGCGCCGCCGCTGCACCTGCCGCGCCACCCGGCGCCGCTCACGCACGGGTAACTATATATATATGCAGGGCAACGGCCCGCACTGGGCCGTGCGCGGCGCCGCCGCCCTGCTGCTCAGCGCCGCGCCGCGGGCCGCGCGCGCGCCGCCGCTGCACCTGCCGCGCCACCCGGCGCCGCTCACGCACGGGTAACTATATATATATGCAGGGCAACGGCCCGCACTGGGCCGTGCGCGGCGCCGCCGCCCTGCTGCTCAGCGCCGCGCCGCGGGCCGCGCGCGCGCCGCCGCTGCACCTGCCGCGCCACCCGGCGCCGCTCACGCACGGGTAACTATATATATATGCAGGGCAACGGCCCGCACTGGGCCGTGCGCGGCGCCGCCGCCCTGCTGCTCAGCGCCGCGCCGCGGGCCGCGCGCGCGCCGCCGCTGCACCTGCCGCGCCACCCGGCGCCGCTCACGCACGGGTAACTATATATATATGCAGGGCAACGGCCCGCACTGGGCCGTGCGCGGCGCCGCCGCCCTGCTGCTCAGCGCCGCGCCGCGGGCCGCGCGCGCGCCGCCGCTGCACCTGCCGCGCCACCCGGCGCCGCTCACGCACGGGTAACTATATATATATGCAGGGCAACGGCCCGCACTGGGCCGTGCGCGGCGCCGCCGCCCTGCTGCTCAGCGCCGCGCCGCGGGCCGCGCGCGCGCCGCCGCTGCACCTGCCGCGCCACCCGGCGCCGCTCACGCACGGGTAACTATATATATATGCAGGGCAACGGCCCGCACTGGGCCGTGCGCGGCGCCGCCGCCCTGCTGCTCAGCGCCGCGCCGCGGGCCGCGCGCGCGCCGCCGCTGCACCTGCCGCGCCACCCGGCGCGAAAAGGCCATTTCCGAAATTTGCCCCAGCGGGAATCGTATCCGCAACCACTACGTGTAGGGAGCCGAGCGGCCTACGCTCGAACACCGCGCCAAGCGGTCGTCAACTCAAATTAACTGAAGTTTTTGTTTCTTGTATAGAATGCAACGCCTACGCAAAATTCTGGTTGGCACGTCCGCTTACAAAATATTCGATAACGTGAATCTAGAGCGGATACCGCTCATGAACGACGGCTTCGACGGCTATCACTACGCGCAGTTCAACACGGAGTACCTGAAGCTGGCCTCGGGTGAGGATACATTTAACTATGCTGAGTAACTTGGTTAAAAATAATTAGGTCGCCGGTGGCTTTTTTTGCGTTTTATGATTTAATTGTGAGATTTGAGTAAAACAGCTTTTCTAGTTCGCTTTTTCCCAAAGATAGATATTTATTTTTATAACCATAGACAAGATATAAAAAGACAATCATTAAGAATGTTGTACAATTACCATGCCGGTATCATTTTTTTTGGGTTCTGTAGTCTCTATGAGAAATTCTTATAAAGTCATCCAGTCCGTTCGTCCGTCCATCCGTCCGTCCGTCCGACCCAGTCTGACACAGTGCTATGACTTCAGTGGTAGAGCCAAGCTGTAAGCCACTGACTACAGTTCATACACGGATTGGCTCTACCGGGGTAGTACCACCCTCTCGCATAAGATTGGCGTAAAGTAGCTATTTTAGCTGCGTTTCGTACGACGAGTGGGAGAGCCAGAAGCCCAACTCGCTCTCTCTTTTAGTTCCTCTATCTCACTTCCCTTCGGGTTAGCGTAGTGCGAGCAATGCCATTGGTATTGAAAAAGCTTTTACAGTTTTAGGCGGTAGTTTATGAAATGTCTCTTCACATCATGGCACCCACAATCAGGTTCTGTCATAATTCCAGCGCTACCCTAAGTAGGCATTTAATTTCCGTTCCATTCTAACCATCATATATCTATAGTTAGTTAGTATACATAATTGGCCTCTGGCCGTTCAATTTTTAACTCCCGACAAAAAAGAGGGGTGTTATAAGTTTAACATGTGTATTTGTGTATCTGTGTGCCTGTCTGTGGCATCGTAGCGCCCAAGCGAATGAACCGATTTCAATTTTGTTTTTTTTTGTAAGATAGGGATTCTGATCGAGAGTGTTCTTAGCTATGTTTCATGATAATTGGAACTGCCGTTTGAAAATTATCAGCTCTTTTGTAGTTTAAAAAGTCGTTGCATCGGGGGTTTTCAAAATTTTCAATTTTATAACTTTAAATAACTAAACCATACACCTATCTATGTGACAGACATAATAGAGGACGCGCCTTTCAAAGTGAAGAAAGAAGTGAAGAGAATGAGGAAGAACAAAGAAATTGACGTGGATAGTTGCCTCCAGATACTCATGGATGTCACCTCCCAGATGTTGGAGCCAAAGGTAAGATGTAATGTCCAATAGTATCCATACAGGGGTTGTTTGTGATTCGACGTGTTTCTTGGAGGGATGATGGATGAGCTAAAATACAACTTTGACCCTAAAGTAATACTAGCGAATGTTAAGTGATCCCTTAACTTTTTGGATTCCTTTTGAAACTATTTTCTTGCGTAATTTGCGCAGATTCTCAAGACATACGAAGATATATTTTACCTGTATCATGATAAATCATGTCAAAGCTTTCTTCCGCGATCGCGACTCGAACACACACACATAGCCCATATCTTCGTATTTTGCTTTTATTGCTTTAATCTAAGACAAATAAATTCACAAATACTAAGCCGCTGCGGAACGCCCGACAGATGTGAAACATAGAAACTATTGTGTATAGATAACATGTACGGAAGGATGGTTTATTCAGGGTAGTCAATATGGCGAAATTATCAACTATTTCAAAGAGAGTCGTTCGCTACGCTATATCCGGGTTGACCCGCCGCATTAGATGTTTCACATCAAAAACATAAGTTTTTTAAAAATAACTAAATAAATATCGCCAGACTGACACACTTACTGTATGGTCCCAAACTAAGCAATGGGTACCTAAGCTATGGGTACCGTACAATGGACTGGGGCGATCCCAGTAACAGCCAGACCTGGGCAAATTACGAAAAGCCGAGCTGCCTACGCTCGAACCACTTCGCCAAGCGGTCGTCAAAATAGTTTTATTTATAAACTTCCCGTATCGAGTTCGGGTAGTCCCGTGTCGTTCCCGTGTCGGCGCAGGGACCAACCGCGGCGATATAGATCTATAAAAAGTCTAATTACGATCCGTGGTGCCTCACAACTGATCTTCAATCAGCTGTAACAGTCTTGCTTCTATGGCAATCAGCCCATAGCAGCTATTTTGGCTGCCGCATTGCACCGGAGGGAATTGCATTTTTTGTCCTCCAACACCTATTATTTCTTTCGATTAAATTCGTGCGGGTTCCAAGACAATTTAACATCGACGTCGTTATTGGTCACCATCGTCGACCCTGGTTTACAGGAGTAACAGTGGTGGGAGTGTGTGGCGGGAGCAGTCCCAATCAAAAGGGTATAGGGGTATAGAGGATGTGGTGTGGTGTGGTTTGGCAGGCGGGTACGGGGCTGGCGGCGCGCGTGGCGCTGGTGTCGTGCGCGTGGCAGTCGGGCGCGGTGTTCTCGGCGCCGGCGCACTGGTGCTGGGCGGCGGCGCAGCTGGTCGCGCTGACGGGCGCGCCGCACGCCGCGCTCACGCAGTACAGCGCCGCCGGCACCGCGCTGCTGCGGGGGCTCGCGCAGTGCCTCTGCGTGCTCGACGGGTTCGACGGCCTGCAGGTGAACACCCATCCTCCCATGCTGGACGAAATATTTACCCCTCCCTCTTTATTCCCCTTCTCACCTTCACCCCTCCCCCATACCTTGCCCCTTCTCCCCTTCTCCCCCTCCTTTTCTTCATCCCAGTTCTCCCCCCCCCTCCTTCCCCCATTCTACCCCCTACTCCCCCTAAAGGTATTTTAAACAATCGAAGCAAGTGAAAGCGAGCTACAAAAGAAAGTGTAAGTCTTTAGGGTTTATTCAGACGAAGTTAATTCGTTTAGCATCATTGCGTCCAACATCCGACTGCAAGCGTTTGGCATTTCTTAGAGCTGGTCATCAATTAGCCGTAACAGTCATGCTTCTGTGGTAATCAGCCTATACCGTCATTTTTATTTCTCGCTTTTCGACGGGAGGAAATGTATAATTTTCTTCCAATTCCTCCTAAACTTTCTTTAGATTAAATCCAAGGCAACTTAGTTTATCTCCGGGACTCGTCGAGGGCAATCCAGGATTATAAAACATTGGTGCTATGCCAGTAATCAGTTCTTAGGCTGTATCGGTAACTCCAGTTTTGTTGACACAGAATTTACCATTTCTTTAACTGTAATGAAAATAGTGAAACCTGATGGACTATGGTGTTCTCATCTCCTTTAGCCGTAGTTAACAATGCTACATTATTATATATTTTTATTAATAGGAGTTATCATCAGTTCACCAAAAGCTCCTAAAATCGCTGTCATCGAGCTACGCGCCGCTGCGTCAGGCGGCTCTCCAGGGTTGTCTCCTGCAGCTCACCGGCAAAGGAAGGCATCTGGCCACACTGCATACCACGCACAACCCTTATCAAGAGCTAGTGTCGCAGTTGAATGTCGCTGTGCGGCAATACTTGGCACCTCATAGCAAGTAAGTAACCTAGGGAACGTATCCATACTACGTGACCCGTTAAAGGGGAGGGAGGTCTTCAAAATACCACGCTTGGTCACAGTTTGATCCTTAGTTTTTTGTCACCTAGTCCCCTCTAGGGACTTTTACTAGCTATATCGAAATACCTATGGCGCGCAGCGTTTGCAAAAACTGATTGAAAACGTGAAAACTAGAGGGGTGGGGGGTCTTGGCTACGTACGTATATGCTACGGGTGGCCACCAAGGGGGGAAGTGGGGAAAAATGAGTCACGTAGTATAGGTACGTTCCCTGAAGCAATGATGGAGTTAGTGGTCGAACGCAAACTTTGGAACCTAATGCTTGTGTTAGGAGTTAGCTCACGTCAAGTTGAATGGCTAGGCTGGGGATTGAACCAGAAACCTCTCAGTTACGGGGGCAGCCCCTCTAACCACTAGGCTATTCACGCTTAAATTACACCGCTGCTGAGGTGTTGCCTGCTCACATTGTGTTGCTCTTCCTGAAAATGTACTCCATCTTTCATTCTATTCAAAAGAGTAACCATTGAGTTTCTTGCCGTATCTTCTCAGTGGAAGCGGCATTCCGAACCGGTGGTAGATTCTGTCTGTTCATAAGTCCTTTGTTGGCCTACAATAATAAAAGAATTTTTATTTGATTTGGCCTATGAAATCACTCGCTCGCAGCTGGCATCTCGATTGACTCGCAATACGTGAAAACTGACGTATCGCTTTCTATAGGAATACTGAAAAATAAACGTATTCATGGTTTTCCGAAGTGGACGGTCACATTCTTTTATTGTATTGCTATTAAATGTGTTTGTATTGCTATTTGTTACTTGACACTGGCGAAATACCTATTAAATGGGTTGGCCATATTTTTAAACAACGAAATAAGAAATAATACGTCAGTTTTCCTACAGGAAATCTGTCCTAACTGAGGTATTCACATATTGTCAATTCGTCAGTTTTGACGAATTGCGAGTCGATTGAGATGACAGCGGTTAACAGATTTGGGCCCCAGGTGTACTAACAAATGGGAAAGATTTTGTTTTTATGATCGGTCATCCTCTTTACCATTTGCCAAGGCGCAAAGCAAAATATCGCGCGTTATTAAAATAAGAACTAAATAAATAAATTACGGTGTATAAACAGTCACGGAACTCTTTCAGGATATCCCTCTACGAGCAGAGTCTCTACTGGACAGTACTGTTCTCATTAGTGGAACTGGGTCACCCTGATCTGATCAACATCGCCGTGGACTTCGTGCTGACGAACCCGAGGCATTATTGCATCGATCTTGTTGTTAAAGTACGTTTATAGTCTTAATTTAGTTTAACTTAATTTAGTTATTTTTTTTAGTGGTTTGCGTCCGTGAAATTTCCAAATGGGACGAATGAAAGACCAGCTCTGGTAATTGTCAACCAGCACATGCCGAATTGGGTCCGTTTGCGGCGAGCAGAATTTGTAATTTTTTTTTATATTTTTTTTTTCTTTTATTTTATCTTTCTGCTAGTCGCAATAAAGTGTTTTCTTACTTTTTTTCTTTCTAAGTGGGGGCAAAAACATTCAGCTCACGAGATGCCGCTTGATTCGGCTGATTTTGATTGGTCCCTGTTCAAGGTCGAGCCGTGTATGGACCAATCAAAATGTCAGATGCGGTCATACATATGGAATCGTAATGCATATGTTTGGTGAACGGGTGTGCCTGACTATGCGGTGTCTAAGGCATATTAGTCTGTGGCCTAGTAAGAACTCCCAACATAACAGTATCGTCATCGAGAAAGCGTGCTGTCACTCATTCTTATTCAGCAAATCTGTCACATGAGTGTGGGCAGCACACGCTCACATATGCGTTGAGCTACGGCAAATATTTCTTGGTCAAGCTTTTATAACATACTAGCTGACACGGCAAACGTTGTTCTGTCATATTAATTATTTCTAGGTATAAAGTACACATTAAGAGCTATTCTCATACCTACCAAATAATTCATAAATATTCTGAGGAAATTTCCGAGGAGTGCGACCACAAACACCGCGACACGAGGTTTTTATATTATTTTCTTTCTCTTTTTCTGGGGGCGGTGTCCACAAATCGACGTCAATTGCGCATATTTTGTGTGTTGGAGGGTGGTGAGCCGGCCATTCCTGCCATTCAAGTTCTGCCAGGAAATTCCCCAATTTTTATAATATAACGATTTTATATTCAAAACCTCCAGGGCATCACAACTGCGCTCCGTCAGCATGTTCTACCGAAAGATCTGAAGAATTCCGTCATTGAGAAGCTGATGGACAACATGAAAAAGTATTCTGAACACCACGCGGTTCAGATTTTAATGGTGCATTTATTTTCTGGTGAGTCAATCAATAGGCGAAGATGGAGCGACGATTTGAACACCTCTGCGGGTAAATCGTGGCCACAACAAGCCCAAGATAGGGACCTGAGGCGACAAAAAGGGGAGGCCTTTGCCCAGCAGTGGGACATAAAATAGGCTATTAAAAAAAACAATCTCATGGTTAGCAATAGCTCTTGTCCGAAATTAAGTTGGTGCAGACCCTCCGTGCCAGAAATATCGGTTTAGATTTTGTTTTGCTGCTCAATCCCCATTACGTCGATGTCGTCGACCGCTTAGCGCAGTGGTTCGAGCCTAGGTCGCTCGGCTCACTACACTGGGTGGTTGCGGGTTCGATTCCCGTCAGGGTAAATTTCGGAAATGGCGTTTTCGTAATTTGCCCAGGTGTTGGTGTCAATGGGATCGCCCTCAGTCCATTGTACGGCACCCATAGTACAAGCGTTGCTTAGTTTGGGACTGTACAGTTGGTGTGTCTATCTGGCGATATGTATTTAGTTATTTAACACGTTTATGTTTTCAGCGGACAACAAGCTCCTAAGTCCGAGATTAACGTCTGACGTATCGAACATGGATCCAGATATACTCATGAACTCTATGGAGCGAATCACACTGCTCTACAAAGTACTCCGCCACTCTCTACATAGAGAAACGAAGCGCATAGTAACAAACACATTGCAGTACTTCCTGAGGGAGACTCTACCGCCGGCGGCGACACTGAGTAGAGTCGTGATAGAGTTCCTAGAGTGCTGTAGAGAGACAGAGAAGATTAATATGGGCATCGCGTGCGAAAGGGACAGGTGGATCGAATGTTCTGTTATGAATGCCGAGATCGTTTTTGAGGTAAGTTTTTAAAGTAGTTTTAGGTGTAAAGGCTCCCGAATGACTGCCGCGTATAATAAGCGCGTAGGCTATTATTTTGCCAAGGTAAAACCAGACTTAATCACTTGGGTATAGAGCACATTTTCTAAATAAATACGTTCGTGGGTATTTGGATTTTCTTGTGTTGTTCATTATTCCCTAGTTAGGTACATTGGCACTTAAGGAGCGCATTTTAGATACCTGACTTGCCTTTTGAAGAACCCCATGTTCTAGTGCAATCACAGACCAATAAGATAAGACACCGCTTAAGGCTAAAGCGCCCACCTAGCCCGCGAAGTTAAAATTTTTTGAGGTTTTTTAGAATTTTTTCAACATCTGACAATAATAAAAGGCACATTTTGTAATTCGCGAAAAAGACCGTGTGCAGTGAATTTATTAATATATCCAACTTACTCGAAAACATTTTAAGAACGACAGCTATCCAGATAATCTGGCAATTTTTGTATATTTAGTGATTTACTAGTATCATATCCACCGTGATAATATTTAGAGTAAAATAAATGTATTAATAAACGCACTGCATACTGTGTTTTTCGCAAATCACAAAATGTTGTCTTAAATGTTTTCAGATTTTGGATAAACTATAAAAATACTCGAAAATTTTGAATTTCGCGGGCTAGACAGGCGCCTTCACCTTAAGTCCATTATTCTATGACGTTGGTTGGGTATCGGGGAAGACGGCGAATTTTGATTGGTCTGTTCAAATTACAGCCGTGAATGGATCAATCAAAATGTCAGCGGTCATATACTAGGTGAATCAGAAAGGGTATACTATTTTTTTTGCATCTTCACTTTGTAAATCTAAAACTATCGGCTTTGTGGGACTGCTGAAGTGCTAAAGGTTTTGTAGACTTATGAAATCTGTCAACAGCTGTATCCCTGTAACACCTTTTGTTTTTCAAGTTTCCTACAAAGCTGATAGTTTTAGAATTACTATTGCCGGATCTTCTCAGTCGAGGTCGCGTTCCGATCCGGTGGTAGATTTATCCTCGCCACCTCTTCTGGCAGCGGCCCAATCCGAGGTCACAAGGGACACCTTGTGGCGCCCTTGAGCTAGCTGCCCCCCTGCCCCTCTGGCTGGGGCCTCTGTCCGGGTGAAGTTGTTATGGCCACTCTGGCCAACAACATATAGTCAATTCAAAAAAAAAAAAAAAAGAATTACAAAGTTAAGTTTTGAAAAAAAAGTATACCATATCAGTTTCAACCTGTATATGCAGTGGCAATGCATATCTGTATTATATCTCAGAGGGCATACTGCCAATGTTATAAAAATGTTGGCAGTACTGTTTCTTGCACTGGAATGTTGGCATTACTGTTTCAAGCAAGCAAACGTCGACTCTAAGGTGACCCTTTTTGTTCTCTGACTGTCGACTCCAAGGTCGTGAACCTTTTTATTTTCTGACTGTACATGTATTTCTGTTTCAGGTATTCCAAACGTCGATTACCCAAGACCAACTGCCGGTACTAAGCGGATGGATATTCGAGGCGCTATGCCATTTACTAACGGACAAAGTGTCACCAACCCTGCTCCCGTACTGTCTCCTAACAATACTCGTCTCGGCCAGCTCCAACCAGTTCGTCAGGTACATTGCACCCATGTCCTACCACAGTTTGAAAATGGGCTTCCACAACAATTCCGAAAGTGACGACCAATGGGGCGTTTTCAAAGATTTTCTGACCAATCATGCGCGGATGTCGTTTTCGGATAGGAGATTGTTGTGCGTGGTGGCGTCTCGTTCCAACTTCACTGGATCTCAATTGGAGCGATTGAGAGAGCTGTGCGATAGTAATGATTGCTTGAACGATTTGTCTCAGTGTTTGTTGTAGGTTTGGTGTTGTGTATTAAATAGATGGATTTTTATCGATAGTCGATATAAAAAAATTGATAGTTGTTATATAGGTATATAATTTATCGACATTGTAGTACGGTTGTATCGATGAACAATTAATTATCGATTACGGTTGGTTAACAAAATTATTGCAGGAAATTAAAATGTTGCTATTTAATAAAGCCTCATCACATTTGTTAAGGGAAAAAGTTGAGATTCAAAAATATTTCTCCCAACATGTTGTGCGACCTAAAATGGATATTGATCGCTGTTGAAATAGAGCTTAAATTTTATGAATTCAAAAAGTCATTCCAATTTTCTTAGAATTATCGAAATAATTATCTAATTGCACTACATAAATTCTACTTAATTCTCACACAAAACTATTATTAAGAACAAAGCTTAGATTTTGTAATAGATACGCTATTTTTTATATAGGAATTGGACACAGGTTTGCAGAATGCAACCAATCCACACATGTTTCTGCGAACTAAAACCAACCTACATACACTCACAATAGCCATCCCGGCTTTTGGTCAGCAGCTATAGGTGTGGATTGGTTATACTAGGTGGAACAAAAAGGGTATACTATTTTTTTCGCGACTTAACTTTGTAAACCTCTAACTAGGCTTTGTGGGACAGTTGAAGTACTAAAGGTTTTGTAGACTTGTGAAATATGTCAATAGCTGTATTCCTATAACACCTTTTGTTTTTCAAGTTTCCTGCAAAGCTGATAGTTTTAGATTTACAAAGTTAAGTTTTGAAAAAAATTGTATACCCTTTCTGTTTCACCTAGTATTCTGCAAAACTATATATTCAATTATAGTCTACTAGAATATAGTACAAATAGTGAAGAACAATACATTCATTTGTTAATAAGAGTCACTTTCGTTCAATACAGATCCATTATTTTTCTATCCATAATATTAGCTTCGAAAGTCGAATATTATTGTTTTTGGTTGTCTTAAAAAATCATCTTTATTATACTAGGTGAAACAGATAGGGTTACTTTTTTGGCAACTTTACTTTTTAAATCTTAAACTATCGGCTTTGTGGGACACTTGAAGTACTAAAGGATTTCTAGACTTATGAAATCTATCAACAGCTGTATCCCTATAACACCTTTTGTTTTTCAAGTTTCCTCAAAAGCTGATAGTTTTAGAATTACAAAGTTGAGTTTTGAAAAAAATTGTATACCCTTTCTGTTTAAACCTGTATAACGTCCCGGTGTTCGTTGTATAGTTAGTTAATTTCACGAAGACGCAGGCTGTGACTCTTATTTCCCTAGCATATGGATCAATTTGCAATAATTCACGCGTTTTCACGAAATCAATCAAGCTGTTTAGAAGATTGACTAAACAGCTTGATTGATTCGATTATTATTTGTTGTACTTACAAGGTCACCTGGATGTTTCTTAAGTATAACTAGACCCGTTAGGTGGCGCTGTTGTCAACAACCAGAAACAAATATCTACCCTAGCGAAGCCGCGGGCTGAGCTAGTAATCACTACATAGCATAAAACAAAGTCGCTTCCCGCTGTCTGTCCTTATGTATGCATAGATCTTTGAAACTAAGCAACGGATTTTGATGCGGTTATTTTTAATAGATAGAGTGATTTAAGAGGAAGGTTTGTATGTATAATACATGCATAATGTAGTAGAGAAACACTGATAATTTTAGAGCCGTGCGAAGCCGGGGCGGGTCGCTAGTTATTTTATAAATGGGACTTTATTTAAGATCATATTTATTGGCAATTCAATTGCTCCACCATACTTTATACTGGTTCAAATAATATCTTCGTTGGAACGCATTCGGGTGTGACGTCACGTCATTGTTCTGTAGTGTCTTATGTAAGTTAATAATTATATTATACAATAATGTATTATAATATAACGTTGTATTATATGTATATTTTATAATAATATTAATCTGAAATTATTATATTTATTTTAACTCGAAAGCTTTCGCAAGTTTTAATTAAATAGATGATTATGGTATTCTGTGTTTTATTATAATGCTATATAGGATATACGGCCGCAGCTTTATGTCAACAAACTGTACAGATATTTGCGTATTTTGGCAAAAAGAACCTACCATCGTGCATTCAAATTCAAATTTAAATCGATTATTTTGTGTAGGCCTACGGGGGCACTTACCTACAAATTGTCAATTTTTCCATTTTTTCTCTTATATCTACAACCGGATCGGGACGCGACCTCGACTGAGAAGATCCGGCAAGAAACTGAGCGGGCTTGTCTTTTTACATTTTGTTATATTTCTTTTTTTTATCGCCAGTTGCTTATATAATCAATAATTACAAAGTAGATATAAATATAATAGCTCCAGTGTATTGCCTTTTAAGATTACCAAGAATTACATACAGTAATTCGGACTAGTAGGGCAAGACACGCTACGCTTTGACATTATTATTGACTGTCGAGATTTGAGCTGCTCAGTCCCAAGCTGATCTATCATCCAAATAATTCGAAATTTTCTAATAACATTTGCACAGATTAAGGGTTTGGCATAATACCGCAGTTATTTGACTTATTTTTATATTAGACTAGCTGTAACCTGCGCGCGTTGCTACGCTGTCAAAGATTGGTCGTACCAACTCAGAAACCTTTGTGGGCTCATGCACAACACTTTGCTGAAGATCATGACATGATCAAATGCATAGTTTACGATTCTATAAAAGACATACAGACAAACATTCATTTTTATATATATGTAGAAGGTGGTTGAGAATATAAATTGTACAACCAAGTTCGATATTATGTGGGTACTGTTCAAAACATTGCTGAGATTATAATTTTGATATTGTAATTAGATTACAGTTGTTAAAATACTGTTATAACTTTACGATAATTCCTGTTGGATTATTTGATGAATTCTAATAGTAAAACTCTTTAGCTTTAAATCCTTTTTGTAAATTGTATCGAGTGAACGCCGTGACGTAATGTGTCACGTGATCGGAATCGTTTGGAGGGGGCAACTGTTTAAATATCGGAGACCGGTGAGTCCGGAACGCATTTGATTCGAGAGAGCAATACAGTTCGGTCCTTACAAACGGGACCGGTGGTTCACTAAAGTCTAATAGTTAAATACCTAGTTTGTATTTCGTGATTTCTGATTACCTACATAGAATACGAGATTTATCATTCTGTATCTTTGCGGTTTAATTGCCTGAGACCTACGCCATCAACCCTGTACTAGAAGCTCCTACCTTCTGATGACGAGCGTGCCGCTAATATGTCGCACGCGCGCCGACATATATAAGATTGGATTAATCGTCAAATCTATTTTATAGAGATAAGATTGAGATTGGTTTAGTCATTCGATTATTAATCGCTGGAAATTGTAATGAGGGCCTCACAATTTCAGTGTTTAATCCGATTGAAAAACAATCGGATATAGATATGCGGAATAGATCCAACCACCAGTACTTCTGCAAACTGAAACCAACCTACAATCACTTCAACTGGGGTTGATTTTAGTCTGCAGGAGTTAATGTGGGTTGGTTTTGCAAAAATATGTCCAATTGATATTCTTACCAAATTAAGTGACAACATAGTTACTAAATTTCGATTTTTTTAAATTTTATTTAACACTAGCTGAGCCCGCGACTTCGTCCGCGTGGAATTTAACTTAACAAAAAAGCCCGCTCCCGCGTTCTGAACCCGCGAGACTTTCTAAAATAAAAGTAGCCTAAGTTACTGCTTATAACATCAGCTATCTACCAGTGAAAGTCCCGTCAAAATCGGTCCAGCCGTTTCGGAGATACTCTTTGATTTCATGTGTTTTTATTTTTTTTACGCGGAACCCCATTTTTTTTTTCTAAAATTAAAGTAGCCTAAGTTACTCCTTATAACATCAGCTATCTGCCAGTGAAAGTCCAGTCAAAATCGGTCCAGCCGTTTCGGAGATTACCCGGAACAAACACACAGACAGACACACAGACAGACAGGCAGATAGACAGACAGACAGACAGACAGACAAAACAATTTTAAATCGCGTTTTTGCTACATGTCTCGTATGTACTTTCATATGCATTTAGTGAAAAGGTGTTATTTTGATATTACAAACAGACACTCCAATTTTATTTATTTGTATAGATAGTACAACTTTTTATTTAAACAGTTATCGTGGCCTATAGATGCTTGCAATACCAAAGGCATTGCTCGCAAGTTGCCGCCCTGAAGGGGAGTGGGGTAGAGGGAGGGGAAGGCAGGGGATTGGGCTTTCGGGTCTCTCACCCATCGTACGAAACGACTATTTATTAGTTTACGCTGATCTTCTGTGAGAGGGTGGTACTACCCCAGTCAAGCCAGCATGTGTATGAGCTGTAGTCAATGGCTACAGCTTGGCTATACCACTTCATAGTAGATTAGTTTATAATACCGATCGGGGTTCCCCCAACACTGATACCACAGTATCTTAAAACTACAAAACCCCACGACCTTTGTAGATATTGAAAATATGTCGACAAAAAATTGGCCGAATTATGCATCCGTTTTTAAGTCATAAATAGATAAATCGTTATCGTTATCCATGTCTGTAGGTATCCTTTTAATACAAAAAGTTATTGGTAAAACACTAACAACCTCTCAGTACTAACAACATAAACAACAAACTTTTGTTATATGACTTTAAATATTGCAAGCATCTATAGGCTACGGTAACTGCTTAACATCAGCCATGTCTTGCGATTGTTAGCCGACTTGGTCTGTTAAAAAAATACACAAATGTGTTGCCAGATCCAAAAGTTGTAATTATAGTAAGTCACCATCAAAATTATCGTTTTTTTTTAAATATCGTATAGCGCCATATTTTGGCTTCCTAACTCCAGTCCGCACCCTATTCCCCATGATAAGGGAATACATAAATAATTAAAAAATCTAAACTATGACACCCAGTCTGTTTAAAGGTATTATTGTGCTGTTTAAATTTAAAAATCGTACGTTTCACATAATTTTGATATCCATTATCGTACATCGTACCGATGGCCAAATTATCGTACGCCCCCAGAATTATCGTACGGTCTGGCAACACTGCCAGATTGATAAGTGACATTTGTTTTTTTTTTTAAACTGCATTTTTCCCATAATAATTAGCTCAGTACACAAAAGAGGTGACTCAGCAGAATGAAATAAAAATGTCGCATTATCACTAGATAATGCCGTTATCATTGATAATTGGCGATTAGTACGACATGAATTAAGTTATCAGTTTGGTGTTGGATATTCAGAATGGCGGTCACACGACGCGGGTATATTTTCAGTGCGTTTCTTCTCGGAGTACTCTCAGTGCTATTAATATTGGTGGCCATCTCCAGTGATAGTTGGGTAAGTAAGTGCATCATCATCTTAGGGCCTGTGCACACCACGTTTTCTAAACGCGCCGTCGACGCGCGTTTTAGAAACGCGCGTCGACGGCGCGCTTTTATCCTACAGAGCAGTTTGTTGTCGTTTGTATCGATACACACGCGCGTTAGCATCGCGTCTGTATCGCTTCAAACGCGCGTCGACGGCGCGTTTAAAAAAAACGCGGACAGGTGTGCAAAGGTCTACAGGCTGCGTCTGACTCGCGTCTGTACCGCTACAAACGCGCGTCGATGGTGCGTTTAAAAAACGTGTGCATAGGCCCTTAGCCGAAAGACTTCCACTGCTGGACATAGGCCTCCCCCAAGGTTCGCCACAATGATTGGTCTTGCGTTGCCCGCATCCAGCGGACTCTCGCGACCTTCGCCAGGTCGTCGGTCCACCTTGTGGGAGGCCTACCCACACTACGCTTTCCGGTACCGAAAGTTCATATACACTACATGCAATTTTACAGGGTGTAAGGAACATCGTAACTAAAACTGATACCATGGATTCAACTCATGATTCTGGACCCCCCAGAGTTGGAATTTTCCGTCGGTATATTCATGAATCATTCTCAGCATTTTCAAATTGATTGTGCATGACTACAGTATTGAATATATAGAATCATAATTTCTATATGATTATCACTTGCTTACGGTGAAGGAAAATATCGTGAGGAAACCTGCATGTCTTAGAAAATCTAAACAATTTTCGAAAGACATGTGAAATCCGGCAACCCCCATTGGGCCAGCGTGGTTGATTTCGGCCGGTATTCCCCTCGTAGTGAGGGGAAGCCCGCGCGCAGGGACGTCAAAGGGGCTAAATTATTATTATTTAGGTATACAGTACTCTAAAAATACAAAGTCTATACTAACGCCTACCCCGAGGAATAACGGCGTGATGATGGTTACATGATAATTTCAGGTAGTAACGACAGCGACGGCTGAACTTCAGGTTCAAGATAGTACCTTCAGGTATGGACTGTTCAGGGGAGAGACAACATTGCAGGAGCTGGGAACTCCTAACATTAACACCCTATACAGTAAGTAGCGGCTGAAAAGGATAAAAATAACTAGTATTCCCTTTATAATGGTCGAAGCGTAGGCCGCTCGGCTATACCGGGCGGTTGCGGGTTCGATTCCCGTCAGGATAAATTTCTGAATGTCCTTTTCGTAATTTTCCCTTGTCTGGGCGTTACTGGGATCGCCCCCAGTCCAGTGTACGGTACAAGCGTTCCTTAGTTTGGTACCGTACAGTTGGTGTGTTCGTCTGGCGATATTTATTTATTTATTACTCACTGCATAATTTCGGGGAGGGCTGAAACGGAAACTAACATTGCTTGAAAGCGTTGGAAGTGTTGTGTTTTAATACAACCATGAAGCATTAGAAATGATTGGAAGATCACTATTCGAAGGTTATCGCAATAGTTCTTATGTGGTCTACGTAAGATCGTCCACGCGCGCGTCAGAAATTTTCTAACATCGTTTCTGATTTATCTGCCCACGTTATATCAACCCCATTTCCTGTCGCACCGCCCTTACGTTTCGTGGAATAGCTCATCACATAATTGTTTTAAAGTAAGAAGTTAAACACCTACTTTGTGGGTAGTACTAAAACGATATATGTACTATGATAAATGATAAGTAGCTATATTATATTTACAGTTATTAATAAATCATAAAGTTTAATCAAGATCGCGACATCGGTGTTGCAAACAAAATGTTGAACAGTGCAATCTTTATTAATAACTAGCTGCCCCAACAGACGTTGTCCTGTCATAACTTGGAATATTGAATTCGGATTGTTCCGCTCAACTTCCTTTATTTTTTCTTTCATAAGAACCTTCTCCTGACAACAATAAACAACAAAAAAAGAATTAGCGAAATCGTTCCATCCGTTCACGCGTGATGCGATGACCAGGGAAATAGAGATTAATTTATATATAGGTTAGGTACCTATATATAGATGTAATAAATAACGTGAGCTGAAATACGTCGTCGAAACTAAAACTTTTTAATGAATGAAATTAAATGGTAGCTCTACCATGAGTTTATACGGTCACTATAGTCACTAGCGTCGACGTAAAATATTGTTATGCCAGATTGTAATTCGGGTAACCTTTAGGTTTAACCAATGAGAGGGGACGAGGATGGACCCCCGTATTAAATTGCGCATCTATACATAGAAATAAATAATATTGAAGAGTCTGTTTTTTAATGTCAAAAAATACACACTGAAGAACATAGAACCTCCTCCTTTTTGGAAGTCGGTTAATAACAGCTTTTTATTAAATGCATATGAAAATACCTATACAGGGTGTAAGGGGCATCGTAACGAAAACTATTACCATGGATTCAACTGATGATTCTGGACGCCCCAGAGTTGGAATTTTACGTCAATATTTTCATTCAATTGAAGGGCTAATAATTATTATTTGGAATTTGATTTTACAATCCGATTATTGGACGTAGTTTAGCATAGTGGAACCAGACACTTACTTCTGCAAACTAAAACCAACCGACAACCACTCACACTAGGGTTGGTTTTAGTCTGTAGCAGTATATGTGTGGTTCCATTTACACAGAACGAACATTACGTAACGTGTACAGTAACGTTACGTAAAAGTAAGGGCGTAATGGAATTTGTTTGTAACATTGATATATATATTTTATTTCAGTGACATGTATAACTGAATTGAACGCGTGTGCACTAAGTTGCAAAACAGAAGAAGACGCCAGGATTACCGAGGTAAGATTGGGCTCAATAAAAAATAAATATTACTACCAAATGTAAAAAGACAAGCCCGCTGAGTTTCTTGCCGGATCTTCTCAGTCGAGGTCGCGTTCCGATCTGGTAGTTGATTGTAGATTTAAGAAAAATATGTAAAAATGATAATTTGTAAGTGCTCCCGTAGGCTTAAACAAAATAATTGACTTTGTCTTTGACTCAGATTACATTTTGTAAGTGTTGCTTGCGTAAGTTACTTATGGCGAGCATTTTAGTTATGTAAACAACTTCGTAAGCTGGTTATAGCGACTTAAGTTTATACTTACGGGAATTCAATTTGTAAGTTTTACACACATGAGTTAATTACAGATTGTCTAGTAATAAAAAAAAATTTTTTTGTGTCTGTCTGTCTGTTTGTTCCTTTTAATCACTGCAACGGACCGATTTGGACGAGACTTTCACTGGCGGATAGCTGATGTTATAAGGAGTAACTTAGAGTAACCGACTTTTTTTTTCATTGAAGTACAATGCGAGCAGAGCCGCGGGCAACGTCTAGTGAACTATAAGCTTCGATATACTATTTTACTTTATAGGATAAATGAAAAAACCTGTTGGACCTGCTTTTATTATTAGTTCCAAAATCACAACTAGATGTCACTAAGTAAAATGTTGTACGCGGCAGTGAAGTTCGATATCAAATTATAGAACTGTTATCATATCAAAGTACTGCGTTTAACGTCTGACTAAAACGAATTGTAGTAACTTATTACTTTATAAGCTACTACCAGCTGAATTTTTGCAATTGTAGTTCTTATTTGCTTCCATTTTGGAGTAGTTGAACTACAATAACAAAGTTATAGTGGTGGACCACTTTTGGTACCAGTAGTAACGTAAAATGAGTAAAGTGGCGATTCGAGCCAGACTCAGGTATTGTACTCGAGTTCGAGTTCCGATTGTTCACATCTTAGAAATGTCTATGAAATGAAACCTTTAAATCTTGTTAGTATTCTTTCGTTTTATACGCTGGCTGCAAGCAATAATATTAGTTCCAAAAACTCAACTAGATGTCGCTAAGTTAAAAATGTACGTGGTAGCGAAGTTTGGCATTAAAATTGAGTATTTTTTGTGTAGTAATAAAATATAAATAATAAACTTTACATCCGTGGACAGGTAGCTTTACCCTTAACAAGACATATAACAGGAACGAACACGATTATGTTAAAATACGCCAAGAGTATTATTTGAAATATATGACTTGTGTCTTTAAACACCAATCACGTTGCATGACAAAAAAAAGTTGGTATATCAATAAAGAATTGGTACTGTTAGAAACTACCCGCGTAATTTCTTTAAAAAATATGACAACTATCAACTTGAATACACTTTAATTCTCACAATGACCATTACTTCAACAATTTAACAGACAGCGTTTAAATTAAGTTTGATAATAATTATAAGGAAACATTCTTATCACAATCAATACGTCCGTCGTGTCCGAGAGCCAAGCGCAGAGTGTCCCGCTCGTTGTTTTGCGCGCTGTTTTATACTTTTCTACTCGGCGAGCTATGTGGGTAGGAGAATTATCCAATACGGCCTCTCCTGACACTCTGACGTCCTCGTCAGCTCTAGCAGATGGGTCTGCTTGATCTGAAGCCGTTCCTTCTACGTTTTCTCCTGTAATCAGACGATCTTATTTTATGAACAACCTTTAAGTAGTTAAAATAAAAACAATACCCAGATAAGTGAACGCACATGACTCCTTGCATGGCATGAACCAAAAATCTTTAGTCAGTTTTATTGCAAAGACACAGACTAACTCCAGTTTACGCTGTAAACAGAGGCACAAAGTTAGCGTGTTTCCTAGAGGCTGTTGACGTAGGCATATTGTTAGCATGTCACACAGACTTCACTGTTGGCAAACTTAGAAGTTTGCACACCTCACAGACTTACATCACTGTAGGCATAGGCTCCTAGTTTGCATACCTCACAGACTTACATCACTGTAGGCATAGGCTCCAAGTTTGCATACCTCACAGACTTACATCACTGTAGGCATAGGCTCCAAGTTTGCATACCTCACAGACTTACATCACTGTAGGCATAGGCTCCAAGTTTGCATACCTCACCGACTTACATCACTGTAGGCATAGGCTCCAAGTTTACATACCTCACAGACTTGCATCACTGTAGGCATAGGCTCTAAGTTTGCATACCTCCCAGTGGCTGTTGACATAGGCACATTGTTAGCATATCACACGGACTTAAAACACAAAAAAAAGCACTAGACCTGATTCGAATTAACAATAAAAAGAAAACATAAGATTCCGTGCATCGCGAATGGCAGAATCCGAAATTCCATCACTCGCTATAGACCGCCACATTGACAGAGGCCCAAACGTTTGCATATCTCCTTTATGACCGCGTAGCAAAGGTCCTTTTGCAAAAGGACTGCTGTTAAATCAGAGGCCCATACTTTCGCATGTCCTCTCACGCCAGAGGCCCAAAGGTTTGCATGACGTCACCCACCACCTACAAATAAGGCTGAAAACGTATCCGGCGTCAGAACAACCAGGCAACTTAATTGCTTGTTGTAGTTATGAATACTGTAGAGCTCTTATAAAATCAATGCTACAAACAACAATGAAGAGATGAAAACAAAATCAGTGTAAGACTTAGAAATTGAGTGTATTCCGAATGATTCAATTCCGGACTCTTATCATTAGTAATACACTCATCGAAAGTTGTAAAAGGTGCACAGGTAGAGTAGGCAGTAAATAGAGTTCCTTCCTGAAAGTTAGACCTTCATGAAACTTGAGTGACCTAGCGAAATTCGCCATACATGTCCATTAACCTTAAGTGACACAGCTAATGTCACTCTCAGCCGAGTCTATCCATTTACAAAAAGGAGCAACATAGCTCACGCTATTTACAGGTGACCTGAACCCAGTCAAATATTCACTCCCACAGGGGCAAGTGATTCATTCAACGGTATCCGTTCACTAACACTCAATAACCGTTCCCGAAGAAGGCTCTGCATGTGTCCGGCGCAGAAGACTGTGGATAGATAAACAGGAGTGGTCCCTCCAACAAATTAAGACAGGGGCATCACTTAATCGCATGTCCCGACATTTGTAATGAAACCGGACAGAGGCATTACTGAATAGCATGTCCCGTTACCCCCTATATAACGCATCCATCTATCTTTCATTGCCTTTTAACGTAAATCGATCACACCAAACTAGGAACATCAAATTTAACCAACCTACACTCAAAGTTACTTAATCACAAATGACACATGCCATGACATGTAAATCCATATGTCAATCACATTGCATCATGTAGGGTAAATATCCCGCAGTCTATTTACCAATAGGAACGTCCCGCAGTCCGTCCTCTACATGTTCGAGATGCCCCGCAGTTCATCTCTATACTGGTTAGACACACCGCAGTTTGTCTAACATAGAACATCCCGCAGTCTGTTCTACGAATAGGAACGTCCCGCAGTCCGTCCTTTACTAATCACGTCGCATCATGTAGGGTAAATATCCCGCAGTCTATTTACCAATAGGAACGTCCCGCAGTCCGTCCTCTACATGAAATGTTTTAGTGCTCGAGATGCCCCGCAGTTCATCTCTACACTAGTTAGACACCCCGCAGTTTGTCTAACATAGAACATCCCGCAGTCTGTTCTACCAATAGGAACGTCCCGCAGTCCGTCCTTTACATGAAATGTTTAGTCCTGTTGGTAACCCGTCGAACCGCCGCGACGCACGCGACCTTGCACAGCACTCTCGAAGATGTCTGAGCAAGCATCCGGCATCCACTCTCCACGCCACAGCACCATCGTGGTGGTGGTGGTGAGTCCTGTTGCCGTACGACCCAGCTCGCAGTTCCAGCTCGTAGCAATTATGCGGGAGTACGCATACGGCCTTGTTAGGACCACGCATGACTTTCTGGAACATATACCTTTTGAACACCCTGGCACGGTTACACTGTAAACTACTGTGGATGGTGTACCTAAAATAAAATTGAACTTAAAAATACGCGTATCAACGCCTTGGCATCCTGCATGTACATGGTGTACAGCAGGCAGTACTTAGAGAACGCAAACTATGTCTACGAAAATATATTTCTCCAGAGCTCGGTCATACCTGACCATGTCCATCAGTCGTCCTAAATACTTAATTTAGGAAAGAGTAAAATCTACCAGAGTTTTTATCATATGGCGTCGGTTTCAGGGTGACAGAAACGCGAGGAGGCGAAGTAGGCCCGACTTGGGTTTTCTTAGGACAATTCCATTTCTTAGACCAAACTTGCCACTTAATCCTACTGTCGTTAGACTTAGTTAGTGCCACTCATATCAAATTGCAGATATAACGAATCGCCTCCACGATGCATTCTGCGCACGTTGACGGCAAGGACATTGATGGCGCTTCGTTGACCCCCTTTTCAAGATTGGTCCTCGAGGCGCGTGCTGTGTTGGCAGCACGTGATCTGCTCAGGTCGCCTTGAAGACCTTCTGGTCTTCGCACGCACAAGGCGCCCGCGGTGTGTTTTGCACCGGAATAACAGGTGATACCGACCGCGTCGGTGATAGCGACCGTTCGCGTCAGCAGTGGCAGCAAACATGCATGGCACCGCGCGCTGACTTGGCGATACCAGCGGAGGTGTCCGCGGTGTTTCTCGTCGAAAGCATAGTCATGGGCCAAGCTTTCGCGATGATGATTTGCGATGTACCAGCCGTACTAGCGACTGAGTTGCAAACCGCTCCACCAAAGCTGAAAGTCAAACAAAGATCGCCTCCATTGTGCTCCACAACGCATCATCTGGAGAACGATCTTGTTATCCATGAGCCCGCTGACCTCCGCTACCGTGGCGGCTGCGATGGCCCGGTCCGAAATTACTCTAATAAAGTCAGTCTTTTTTTATCTTAAATCAATTGTAAAATGACAGTGGGCGATTTTAGAACAGAGTCCAGAAAATTATGTCGGTTCAACCGTACAATAATATCCGTAATAAACAACACAATCAGATAGCAAACAACAGTTAGTATCGTTCACCCTCCAATCGGAATAAAACTATCACGCGCACCCGCATTTACACTCTCAATGCTGTAAAATATACCGCGTGTAACTTTTCTCTTTATAGAAACCGTAGCACCGGATAAACATGGTTCGACTCACCCGATACTGCTTCACGCATACTCGTGACCACCATTGTCATCCAGATTCGTCACGTGACGCTGACGACCACACCGTCGATCTTGAATCGCGCGACGCTCGATTGTTGCGTATATAGTGACTTAGTTTGCAGGGTCCCCGCACACGCACAGCAACACCAACGCGGTGTACGTGGTCGTTGATTAGCTTGGTCATCTTGTCTGGCTGAGTTACTTCGATTCGATCAGTCGTCACTGTGGACGCGAGACTTTCGAGAAGTATGTTGAACTTGGTTACGCGAATCACTTCTAAGATTCCTTCGTGGACTAAGCGTCATCGTACGTCTCATTACCACTGTTTCAATCAGCAAATAAACACAAACCAAATAACAGAAAATGAAGTTAGCAGTAATCGTGAGCAAAACAACATTTAAATTAGAAAGTTAATGGTCTTGTTGTTGACAACAAATTTACAGACTTTTTAGTGCAATTTTTACGTTACTGTGGGTTTTTGAATTCTTTATCCCACTTCTGATGTTAGAAACTACACGCGTAATTTCTTTAAAAAATATGACAACTATCAACTTGAATACACTTTAATTCTCACAATGACCATTACTTCAACAATTTAACAGACAGCGTTTAAATTAAGTTTGATAATAATTATAAGGAAACATTCTTATCACAATCAATACGTCCGTCGTGTCCGAGAGCCAAGCGCAGAGTGTCCCGCTCGTTTTTTTTTTTTTTTTTTTTTTTTTGATATGACTATACGTTGTTGGCCAGAGTGGCCATAACAACTTCACCCGGACAGAGGGCGAGCGCGAGTGCGCTCCAGCCAGAGGGGCAGGGGGGCAGCTAGCTCAAGGGCGCCACAAGGGACACGACCTCGGCTTGGGCCGCTGCCAGAAGAGGTGGCGAGGGTAAATCTACCACCGGATCGGAACGCGACCTCGACTGAGAAGATCCGGCAAGAAACTCAGCGGGCTTGTCGGGTGCCAAGGTGCGTCTAGGTAAGTAGACGCACCTTCTAGCGGAAGCGGGGGTACGTCGACCTCGCCGGCGAGGTCGGTGTCTGGTGGGGAGTGTGCGTGTGTCGTTCTCTTCGACATCTGAGTCTAGGAGAACGGTGAGTGGGTCGGGTGGGTCCAGCAACACATGCCGCGGCCTGCGGCGGCATGTATCTGGCGCGGGTGTAGGTGCATAATCGGCGGCGGCGACGATTAAGGGATTGGTGTGCTCAGAAGCCCTCAAGAAATAGCGTTCGGACGCTATTTTGAAGTGCTTCTGGATCGAATCGAGGCGTAAGTCAGAATGAAGGTCTACGTTCCTTACGAACCACGGGGCTCCGACGGCTTTGCGAAGGAAGCGGGACTGAATGGCCTGGAGGCTATTAATGTGCGAGTTGGCCGCGTGGGCGAACACAACGCTCGCATAGGACATGATGGGACGTATGCAAGCTTTGTATAGTGTCACCTTATTTCTAAGGGACATTTTACTCCGCTTGCATAAGAGATAATGAAGGCGACCGAGCACAAAGGCGGCTCGATTGCGGACGTTTCTAATGTGAGGACCGAAGGTCATGGAGCCATCGAGAGTGACCCCGAGATATTTAACTGACTTGGACCAGGGGATAGGTTGCTTGTACAGAGAGACAGTACCTAAGTTGGAGCGAGTGTGGCGTTTGGAGGGGCGTCGAGAGGTGGACCTGGCAAAAAGCACGGCAGCGCTTTTGTCCGGGTTCACCTCTATTCGCCATTTCCTAAACCACTCTCCGAGAGAAGTGACAGCGCGTTGGAGAACGCGTGTGATTTGGGCCTTGTTTCGGTGGGAGAAATAAAGCGCGGTATCGTCCGCGTAAAGAGCGAGTTGCACGTTATTCGTGCGGGGAATGTCGTTTGTGAACAGACTGTACAGGAGGGGGGAGAGCACGGAGCCCTGAGGGACTCCTGCCCTAATGGGGTGGGGTGGGGAAAGCGTGCCCTCGACTCGATATCGAAAGGTACGGTTTGACAAGAAGTCTCGCAAGATGAGCACGAGACTGTCCGGCACGCCTAAGAGATACAGCTTGTAAATCAAGCCGTTGTGCCAGACTTTGTCAAACGCCTTAGCGACGTCAAAGAAGAGAGCTCCCGTGGAAACGGGGCGACCGGGGAAGTGGAGACCTTTGAGAACGTACTCCGTGATGCGGTGTACTTGGTGGACACAAGAGTGGCCGGCCCGAAAGCCGAACTGCTCGTCTATAAGGAGATGATTAGAATAGATATACTCTTTGAGTCTTGCTAATAGCAGGCGCTCATAGAGTTTGGCAATGGACTTGAGGAGGCTAATGGGACGGTAGCTCGCAGGAACATTGCGGGGCTTACCGGGCTTATGAATGCCGATGACTATTGCCTCCTTCCACGCATTGGGAAAGATGCAGTTCGTCATAGCGGCATTGAAGATAGTTACTAAGAGACAGATAAGTTGGGCGGGCAAGAGTTTGAGAACTCTGTTGCTAATGCCGTCGGATCCCGGGGCCTTCTTGGGGTTGAGACCCTTAATCAAATCCTTCACCTCGGATTCGGTTACCGGAGTGATAGTGGTAGTGAGGGGAAGGGAAACCCTGCGCTCGACTTCCCTATCAACGAGTGTGTGTCCCGCTCGTTGTTTTGCGCGCTGTTTTATACTTTTCTACTCGGCGAGCTATGTGGGTAGGAGAATTATCCAATAGTACCTACTCATTGAATATAAAAATTAAAAGGTACTCACTTAATTCAATATTAGTCAAGCACCCAATAATTGTAATATCTTTATGCACATAAAATTCCTTATTTTATATCTATCAAATCCTACCTAACCTACCTAATCTCTGGCGATATTCAGATGTTTATATTTTATAACAAGGTCCGAGCGATGGCTGAGGGCTTTCGGCCGACGCCAGCTTGCCTTGCAGTCACCGATGTAGACACCACAAATCCGTGTACGTATTGTTTATTTTACTCAACCGGGCATCCACATGCTTGCCTTTTTTAAATGGCAAAACCTCACGTAAAACCTCAAAGTGGACCGAGGTGAATTTTTAACTCATCGTTGACACGCAGTAAACGCACTAGGGCTAAAAATGTTCAGCTCACCAGATGAAGAAAAAAAGTACAAGGGGAAAGAAATGAAAAAGCGTTAGGCTTTCGGCTCCCTTACTCATTGTACATTACTCGCACGTTATCCTCCTGAAGGGGAGTGGGACAGAGGGGGGGGGGGGGGCAGGGTTCCAGCTCTCTCATTAATTGTATGAAACGCTCGATCTTCTGTGAGAGGGTGGTACTAACCCCAGTCGAGCCAGCCCGTGTATGAGCTGTAGTCAGTTGGCTACAGCTTGGCTCTACCACCAGTCCTCAAATTTGAGTCACAATTTCACTGGGTGTCACTGGGATCGCCCCCAGTCCATTGTACGGTACCCATAGTACAAGCGTTGCTTAGTTAGGGACCGTACGCTTGGTGTGTCAGGCTGGCGATATTTATTAATGAAGCGAAGCATATATACGGACGTTCGAGGCGCTCGCCGCGCGGCCACTCTATCCGTGATAAGCGTCAGTAGCGTTACACTATATACACGGCGCCCTACGCTTTATACTACAAAGCTTAGCTTCTTTCGGGCGTCCCTAGAGGGCACTGTTTTTTTTCTTTATTTGTGTGTTCAATGGTGATGAAAAAGTTTATCTTTCAGTGGAAACCCCTCCGGTGATATCGTTCGCATTCTATGTGAGCACGTTGGTGATGCTCTTTCTGCAGCTGGGGACGGCCGTGGTGGCCGCCGGCCTGGCCATCATCAACGCCACTAAGAACCCCACTGAACCCATATTTGGATTACCTGGTGAGTAATTCACGGCCGCTCGGCGCAGTGGTTCCAACGTAGACCGCTTGGCTCACTGCACCGGGTGGTTGCGGGTTCGATTCCCGCGAGTGCAAATATCGGAAACGCCCTTTCGTAATTTACCCCGGTCTGGATATCTCTGGGACCACCCCCAGTCCATTGTACTTGTACAATGTACCTTACTGGTACCAAGGTACCTTACCATAGTACAAGCGGTGCTTAGTTTGGGACCGTACAGTTAGGGTGTCAGTCTGGCGATATATATTATTATTATTTATTCAATGTAGACCAGCAGCCAAGTCTACTGACCGTTCCAATAATGCTGAACAGCACTCGTTTCGCATTAAGTCAGTTTTTCGAAGCCCACTAACCACTCGCCCACCCGTGCCGATCGATTAGCGACTCTACTCGACAATATTCACCATCTTTTATTCATTGAAAAGAGTAACCATTGAGTTTCTTGCCGGATCTTCTCAGTGGCAGCAGCACTCCGAACCGGTGGTAGATTCTGACGATTCATGCTTTGTTGGCTTACATAAATAAAAATAAATTGATTTGGTTTGAGGTATGAACCTTGTCGTTGGACGCCACTATCGAACCTGGCTTACAGGAGTCAGCGCTTACAGTGGTGGGAATATTTAGCGATCCTATTCCTTATACATGTATAAACCGGCTAAGTGCGTGTCGGACGTACAAAATAGGGTTCTGTAGCCATTTTAATAATTTAATAATTGCTATGTGTCATTGGTATGATGGCAATTGTTTAAGGTACGTAACATAGGTACCTAAGGTATGTTCTACGATTATTAGCGGTGAAGTAAATTTCAAATGAACAAGTATTATATGACTTTTTTTTTAAATAACACCATTAAGGCTAAAGCGCCCATCTAGCCCGCGAAGTTCAAATTTTTTGAGGTTTTTTAGATTTTTTTCAAAATCTGACATTAATAAAAGGCACATTTTGTAATTCGCGAGAAAGACCGTGTGCAGTGCATTTATTAATATATCCAACTTACTCTAAAACATTTCAAGAACTACAGCTATACAGATAATCTGGCAATTTTTGTATATTTAGTGATTTACTAGTATCATATCCACCGTGATAATATTTAGAGTAAAAAAAAAAAATTAATAAACGCACTGCATACTGTGTTTGTCGCAAATCACAAAATGTTGTCTAAAATGTTTTCAGATTTTGGATAAACTATAAAAATACTCGAAAATTTTGAATTTCGCGGGCTGGACAGGCGCCTTCACCTTAAAGCCAGCCATTTGGCCAGACTTCCTCGTTGCGTATGCATTAGTGATTTAAAACAAACACAATTTGTTGGCAGGGTGTATTTGGGCGAACGGTGCCGCAGCGATCCTGGGCACCACCACCATGCTCATGTTCGGTATATACTGGAGGACCTCGGGGCTGATGGATCACCTCGCGATATCCTACATAGCCCTTGGTTTATTCGTGCCTTCGCCAGCCCTTGGGTATTCTTACTGGTAAGTGGTAAGCAAGTCTTGCGGTTCAATAGCTCCTTTCGATAATGTGTGTCTGCATTGCCACTATTGGCTGTTCGTCGCCTTTGAGCATACGTGGACGAGGGCACAAATCGTTTATTTTGTTCAGGCCTACGGGGGCACTCGTAAAATACGACCAGTGACAGCTTCGCGACTGTAATGGTGCCATTTGATATGGCGTATTCACACGAATATTAATGTAAATCGATCAAAAGAAAATGTACCTTCTTTCGTGCTTGTTAAGGGTTATTATGATTTATCATGATAACGCCAATGTTTGTGCAAATAGGTCATTTAAAGTGCCACCATGAAGCGGCATTTTTGCGATTGTACAGTCACTAAATCGCTAAAAAAAGTCATCGCGGGCGACCTCTTTAAATTACAATACACATCTCACCAAAACAAAGTCTCTCCTTCATACAAGGGGGATTTAGACCAACTGATGTGCGGAGGAGGACAAAATATGCCCTATACATCCCTTCCACACTAATTCAAAGGCATATAATTATATTCTAAGTATATATATTTTTATATACCACAGTCGGCAAACAAGCATACTTGCTACTCGCTCGATGTTAAGCAGTTACCGTAGCTCGCACGTTGCCGACCTCAAGGGGAGTGGGATATTCAGAATGTCATTCCTATGAAGAAAGGGCAAGAAACTTCATATTAATACTTTTCAAAACCATTGAATGAAGCATGGAGAAAACAGCAATTATTTCAGTTTAGATTAGCAGTGATAGTCGATTGGTTAAGCACGCGTCTTGCGGCCACCAGGTCCTGGATTCAAACCCTGGCTCGCACCTCTGCAATTTATAATGTCTATCTATATGATTATCACTTGCTTACGGTGAAGGAAAACGCCGTGAGGAAACCTGCATGTCTTAGAAAATCGAATAAATTTTCGAAAGATATGTGAAATCCGACAACCCGCACTGGGCCAGCGTGGTGGATTACTTACGGCCTGCATCTCCCTCTTAGCGAGGGGTTGCCCATGCCTAGGAGTGAGACGTCAAAAGGGCAAAATTATTATTATACTAGCTGTGCCCCGCGACTTCATCCGCGTAGTATTTTAGCTTAGCAAAAATTTCGGGATTATCGGGTTAAAAAGTATCCTATATGTTAATCCCGGTTATAATCTATCTGTGTTCCAAATTTCATTCAAATCCGTTCAGTAGTTTTTGCGTGAAGGAGTAACAAACATACATACATCCACACTCACAAACTTTCGCATTTATAATATTAGTAGGATTATTATTATTATTTTAATTTGTTCGCCTGCATGATAAAAACCAGACCCTTCAGTATATTGTTATGACACCCTTTCATATTTTTATTTATGCCCCAATTTGTATTTTATACGATCATAAAGTTTTATTTATCAGAATATTGAATACACCCTTTGAAAATAAAACTAAGGCTAAGGGGCTTTAAAAAGGTCGCTATAATGTTGCCGGGGCTCGGAACCTTTGATAAAAATATGCTCAAAATCTCTGCCATAAAAAATGTATTTTAGATATTCCCCCGATTATTTTTGTCCTGCATCGGGGAAATGTGGAGACCGCTAATACAAATAAAATGGCTTACACAACAAGCAAAAAATCCCTACCTATTAATGGTGACAAATGATTATTCTGAATAAAAAAAAATTCTGGTAATTCTTCTAATAGTCCCTATATTTTTTGGTTAAAATTTGCGGAAATATTGCACTTAAGTGTAATGTGTAAGTAAGCATTGAACAAAAGTATTAATAAGCTGTCAAATCAAGACGCCAGCCCCATGCAGGCGCCTGCAGGCGTTACACAGATTCCTCCACTTGCGTTGACCTCCATCGATGGTGGACAAATCGACGCTCATTAAAAATCCTATGTATTAATGCAGGTTATAAACAATGTGTATACCAAATTTCATCAAAATCCGTTCAGCCGTTTTTGCGTGATTGAGTAACAAACATAAAAAACCATTCACATTTATAACATTAGTAGGATAGGTATAGTGGCTAACTTCGATGTAAGTCAAGCACCCTATTTTACCATCCTATGATTTTCGGAAATGTCCTTTTCGTAATTTTCCCTGGTCTGGGTGTCATTGGGATCGCCCCCAGTCCATTGTACGGTAACCATTGTACAAGCGTTGCTCAGTTTGGGACCATCCACTCGGTGTGTCAGTCTGGCGATATATATTATTAATTATAAATGGTTCTTTGTTTCAGGGTGTTGATAACGTCAATCCTCTGTTCGCTAGCAAACATCGGCCTCATTCAAGGCAGAGCGTATCTCCTGGAGCGGGACCCGCCCCCGCCCACGATCAAAGTCGACAACCATTCGGACGGCACCATTTTCTTGTATTAAAATAAGTACTAAATGGTAATTGGTGTTGTCTAAATAGGTCTTCTTCCTGTTTATCTTATAAGTATTATTGTGTTTAAGACTTCAGAATAAAATATTAATATGAACATTTTATTATAAACTAGCTGTGCCCCGCGACTTCATCCGCGTAGTATTGGATTATTGGGTTAAAAAGTATCCTATATGTTAATCCCAATCTATCTGTGTTCCAAATTTCATCCAAATCCGTTCAGTAGTTTTTGCGTGAAGGAGTAACAAACACACATACATACATACATCCACACTCACAAACTTTCGCATTTATTATATTAGTAGGACTAGCTGTGCCCGCGACTTCGTCCGCGTGGAATTTAATTGACAAAGTTTCATACAAATTTTCATCCCCTATTTTATCCCCTTGGGGGTAGAATTAATCAAAATCCTTTCTTAGCGGATGCCTACGTCATAACATCTACCTGCATGCCAAATTTCAGCCCGATCCGTCCAGTGTTTTGGGCTGTGCGTTGATACATCACTATGTCAGTCAGTCAGTCAGTCATTCGGTCAGTCACCTTTGAGTTATATATATATAGATTAACTAGCGACCCGCTCCGGCTTCGCACGGGTGCAATGCTGATACTAATGTGTTTGTCAACTATATTATGCGTGTATTATACATATAAACCTACACTCTTGAATCACTCTATCTATTAAAAAACCCGCAACAAAATCCGTTGCGTAGTTTTAAAGATCTAAGCATACATTGGGACAGACAGCGGGAAGTGACTTTGTTTTATACGAGTTCTTTGTAGTGATTAAACATATTGAGTAATTTCACTTAGTTAATATTGACTAATTAATTTAGTAAGTACGTATACAATAAAATAAAATAAATTATCGTTAGTTTTAATCTTTTTTTTTTACGACTAGGTAACCTAGTTTGCGCTGTCGGAACGCACCGTTTTAAGATGATGACTCTATTTATTGCTGCCAGAGAATAGATACCACTAGACTGTACAATATTTTACAGTGGTAGAGCCAAGCCGTGGCCAATGGATAGCGATCTTAGAAATGTCAATCCGATCAAATTTCGTGTCAAAGGTGTACTCGACGGCTTTCAGACTTGAGATCGTTTTATTAATACGGGCCTGAGAGTGTACCGACTATTTTTATTAACCGACTTCCATAAAGAAGGAGGTTCTATGTTCGTCTGCATCATTTTTTTTTATTAAAAACTAGCTGTACCCTGCGCGCGTTGCTACGCTGTCAAAGATTGGTCGTACCAACTCAGAAACCTTTGTGGGCTCATATACACAACACTTGGCTGAAGATCACGACATGATCAAATGCATAGTTTACGATTATATAAAGGACATACAGACACACATTCATTTTTATATATATAGTCTAGCTGAGCCCGCGACTTCGTCCGCGTGGAATTTAACTTAACAAAAAAGCCCGCACCCGCGTTCTGAGCCCGCGCGACAGGACCCAATTTTTAAAATTTTGATTTTCTAAAATAAAAGTAGCCTAATTTACTCCTTAAAAGTCCCGTCAAAATCGGTCCAGCCGTTTCGGAGATTACCCGGAACAAAAACACAGACAGACTGACAGACAGACAGACAAAAAAAAAATTAATCGCGTTTTTGTTATAGGTGTCGTATGTACTTTCATATGCATTTAGTGAAAAGGTGTTATTTTGATATTACAAACAGACACTCCAATTTTATTTATTTGTATAGATAGTAACTTTTTCAGTGAAAGCAGGACTCCAAACCGGTGGTAGGTACCTAAGTTCTAACTATTCAAGCGCTTTGTTTAAATAATGAATAAAAGAATTGTAAATTATGAATTTAGATAATTTTAATACTAATAAGTGTGAATGTTTCTTCAATGCAAGCTCACGGAGTACCTACAAACCTTTTTTTTCATGTAACAGACAGGTTTCCCGCAAAATAAGATTCAACGCCTCGGACTCTGAACCCTTTCATGAGAAATTTATTTTGTGAAACTCGTTGAAGTTACAAAAAAGTAATTTTTAACAAATTATCCGCCGCCCCTCGGGTGACAAAGTATTCACGACATTATTTGCATATAAATAAGATTTTATCTATTGTTGTGGGTTTCTTGAATTCTTTACTTTAAACGTTTTCGTTTTGGGACACTTGTTTTGTTCATTGCTTCCGCATAGACGCCCGTTCCGCCGTCGCTCTGTCGCCGTCCGTTGTGGGGTTTCGCGATGCGAAATGATTAATTTTCGTTGTGTTTTGTTTTAATTAGATATTAATTAAGAACAGAGTATGAGAGTGTATTCAGTCAGATATTCAAAGTATATAATTGTCTCTGTTCAATTGAGATGTTAAGTACCTAAGTAATAATACACAACCCATACACAGGAAAAAAATCCGACAGTAGGGATAAATTTAAATAGATAACTTTGATTGACGACCGCTTGGCGCAGTGGTTCGAGCGTAGGCCGCTCGGCTCACTGCATCCGATGGTTGCGGGTTCGATTCCCGTCAGGGTAAATTTCGGAAACGGCCTTTTGGTAATTTTCCCTGGTCTGGGTGTCACTGGGATCGCCGCCAGTCCATTGTACGGTATCCATAGTACAAGCGTTGCTTAGTTTGGGACCATACAGTTGGTGTGTTCGTCTGGCGATATTTATTTATTTATTTTATTAAACTACCTAAATTTAAAAAGACATACCGAGATCATACTGGTAAACCAAAATATACTTTAGGTACCTAGCTAGTAGGTATCATCATCATCAATTTAGCCGGAAGACATCCACTGCTGAGCCAAATGCCTTTCGGTATAGCTCACACTGTAGGAAATGCAGCTTTATTACCTTAGGTCTATATATTTTACTTATTTTATAATTATGTGCTGTTCTTTCCTTATGTGTTCCCTGTGCTGATTAAATATTTTTCATTTGATTTTTCATTTGCTGCACTTAGGCCTCCCCAAAAGTCTTCCACAACGTCTGGTCCTATGTTGCTTGCATCCAGCGGTTTCCCGCGACCGTCACTAAATAGGTACCTACCTATAGCTAGTAGGTATTTATTCATCGATGTTAACCGAAGGTCGCCGTGTAGCTGCAAGTCCGGGGGACCGTTAAATAATCTAATACTACAGGTACAGTGCCTTGTTACCACTTGCTGATTGCATGCAAAGTGGAGCTGACGTTCTGACGTGAGTGCCTTGAGAGCGTGGCCCAAGGGATGGTCCTTTAGCGGGTTGAGGGAAGATCTTGCAGTCAGCTGCCGCTATGCCCCAATTCAAAATCAAACTCTACATTGTTTTTATACATGTAAGCCAATAAAGCATTTATTAATAGTCAGAATCTACTATCTGTTCGGAATGCTGCTTCCACTGAGGAGATCCAGCATGAAACTCAATGGTTACCTACTTTTTTCAATTAAAGATGGTGTAGATGTGTGAACAGCAACAGAATGTGAGCAGGAAACACCATTGCCACTAAATAAGTGAATAGTAATCAAATCTCACTCAGATGTGCATACCTACCCACACTTTACATGAATTTCAAAGTTTAAGAATAATAATAACAATATAACATAGTTTGTAAAGAAAATAATTGCTTTGGTGTGATGCCTTCCATGCTAAGTATATGAATATAGTTTAAGAACAATGTTGTTAGGAGGAAAGTGAGTGGACCAATCCCTCCAAACAGCACCGGCGCACGGGCATGTCTTGAAAAGCGGCATCATTCTCCTCAACCAGAATATAGGGTGACCCGTTCCACAAAGCCACCGCAAACAACGATCTTTGAAGCCTTAACAAACATCCAACAAGGATGTGGGGAATCTTTCAGGGTTATGTACCCAAACTGAGGTGTCAGGCGCCGGACATAATTATGGTTGAGTCGTTAGGCTGGGATTAGTCTGGTGGAGTGGATGAGGCACATACGTAGATCCCACGCGGGGGAGCACTTTGTAGGTGTTCACGCCGCTTTCACGATAAAACCCTGCCAGTGTAGGCTTAGCAAGGCTATCAGCAGACCCTCACGGAAATCGTACCGGTAGCCTACGCTCGAACATCATCGCCAATGGTAGTCAAATAGTAAGTACCTACCTGGTTACTAAGTAGTCTCCATTCTCAACACTTGTACCACAAACGAAGTAGAGACGGATCCCAAACACCCACCGGCCGGCCCAGACGGCCCGCAGCAATTTGGCGCAGGCCATCAATCATTTCTGGACCCGACGAATGTGTTAAGGTTCACGCCATAGACGGGTACAAGTAATGATTTTTCAAAAATATTTTCAACCGTTCACGATCCGGTCTAGTGATTTCTTTTTCTGAAAAATGACTATGTAGGTACCTACGTGACTTGGCAGAAAAGTTGCATAGGTGTGAGGGTCATAAGACCCTTGTCATAATAAGTATAAAACCCCTCCACTCTGTTCTGATTTCCCGCTGAAAGAGGAAAACGTCACTTCGGCTATATTTTCCTAATGCTCTATCCTTCTCAGTCGGATATTGAAACAAGTCGTGTGTTAATTAAGTTAAAGATCACTCATAATAGTATTTATACTTAGGTCCCTACTTAAATAATTGATGAATTATTACCTATTATTAGGTAACAATATAACATTAATATGAATAAATAAACAAAAATAACCTTCAATTTTATTTCTTTTTTTTTTCTAAATAATAAAAAGAAAAACGGAACGCACCCGATGCACAGCGGTAGCACCCATTCCTTTTGCACTCGTTCGTCCTTAGATTACATTCATCTCGCTTACCCATACACAAAACACCGCCCGGCGCGGCGGCGCCACTGCGCGAGAAGTTCGAATTTAATGGCCGGCGCGAGCGGCGCTATCGCTGCATAAAATTGCATAAATAAATAGAAATAGTGATGTTAATAACCAATATTTGAGTGAGTGATCTGTGCAAGTGTAACAAGTGTTGTGAGCTACAAAGGGAGGCCGCCCGGAGCATTTCGACTGCTGGAAAATCTGCGGTGAGTTCCCTTGTTTTCTATCCTACCCCGGTCGTTGTGCATTTCATCGTATTTTCTGAAATAGGTACCTAGGTACCTAATTATAATAATATGAACTCGTTTAAGAAACCAAGCAGGTCAGTCAGCCCTATTTTCCCGCTCAGTCGGATGTTAAATCAAGATGTGATAAGTTTAAATTGACGCCTAATATTTATACTGACTTCCCACATTCTTGATGAATTATGCAGAGCTCGCAAAATTGTTGTGTAGGTACCTACCTTTATGTGCTGATATTTCCTTATGTGTTCCCTGTGCTGAATTAATATTTTACATTTCATTTCATTTTCATTTCATTTCATTTCATTTACCTACCTTCAGTCTAGTGACTATCGATCCACCAACTATCAATAGTTTAGGTTACACTACTTCAGACTAAACTAACTTTAGGGGTTTCTAAGAACTTAGGGCAATTGACACCTTACTACGCTTAACCCTAAAACGCGCTGAAGTTTATCCATTCTATATTTATAGCTACAATAAAACTGGCAATGATATCAAACTTTATAAGAGCCGTTCTATGTCCGTGTCGGGGATTAAATTGTCCCAGCGAAACAATGAAAGCGATGAAACAACAAATAATTTTATCCATTTTATCCGGCGTCCGGATGAAATGCCGATCTGTATCTGGATGTCCGCGCCACTCCTGGGATTGCCTGCCTGATACGATCATTCACTCGAGTGAGCTCCTCACTTCCATCTAGGTACCTACCGGCGGATAAACTTTTTGTATTGCAATAGCTCGACTGTTGAAAGTTTACCTATATAATGTCGATTTATTTTGCTTTTCAACAGCCATACACACGATTATTTTCATACCTATACATTTTCGGGTTTTGGTTAGCTATAGAAATCTTTTAATTCAAAAGTTAGTAGATATAGGTAACCTATCAAAGAAGTAGTCCTGTCTTAGTGGAAAGATAGTGGCACCGACTCCAAATGGAATAAATTACAACGTCCCTAGTTTATTTCTAGCTTTTTAGTGCACCCAGGGTTTTTGAAGTCTGTTTAACTTTTTTTAGTGGTAAATATAATCCATACAGACGAACATACAACGTCCTCCTCTTTTGGAAGTCGGTTAAAAAGGTCGTAGCTAGAAATGTCGCCCAGTGTCCAGTGTCCAGCATCAAGTGTGTTTTGACCAGTGCTTTATTCAGCTTCTGTATCTGTACATAACGACACAAAAGGGCTATATAAACATAGGGCGGGTCACTGTGAGATATGACACGTCGCACGCGGGCAGCAGTGCGCGTGAGTTCGGGGATTGCCGCGATAAATAACAGTCAGCCGTCACCTGTAGTGTCGTATGGGTGGGTACGTGGCACCTGAGGGTGGGGGTTCACTGCTAGCGATATTAACATACGTAGGATTAAATTTTTGAAGTAGATATTCTATTAGATAAATTATGTAAGTGAGGGTTTTTTAATCTCGCTGGAGGCAAAAAAATACAATTGCTCCCCTTCCTCTCCCTATGTCACACTACCTTTCTGATCAGCATCGTTTTTGTTTTATACAAAAGTCGGAATGAAATCCGCTTGATCTTGCAATGTCAGAAATATTTCTCGCGCGTTGCCGACCTCAAGAGGAGTGGGGCAGAGGGAGCTGAACGGAGGGGGTATTGGGCTTCCGGATCTTTCACTCATCATCAAAATCGTTTCTTAGCAGATGCCTACGTCATAACATCTACCTGCATGGCAAATTTCAGCCCGATCCGTCCAGTGGTTTGGGCTGTGCGTTGATAAATCTCTATGTCAGTCAGTCACTATAACAGTCAGTCACCTTTGAGTTATCCTACTAATATTATAAATGCGAAAGTTTGTGAGTGTGGATGTATGTATGTATGTATGTATGTATGTATGTATGTATGTATGTTTGTTACTCCTTCACGCAAAACTACTGAACGGATTTGGATGAAATTTGGAACACAGATAGATTATAACCGGGATTAACATATAGGATACTTTTTAACCCAATAATCCAATACTACGCGGATGAAGTCGCGGGGCACATTGAGACTATATTATTGTACGAACTTAAACATGTGACAATATTTATTTATTACTTTTCCTCGCTCACCTCTAACACTGGGGCTCCACAATACAATTGTGTAGCAGTGAGGCTATAAATCCCGACTCTCGAAGGTGCTCGTACCTACATCAAAATTGGTTCAGGCACACGCACACGCTACACGGTTCCCAGTGGATGCATTTTTTCATTATTCGTATTTTATAGCCTCTTCAATATTGATTAATATTGATTACATGCTAACTTCTGACCGTTAGGCCTCTTGTACACACACGGTTTTTCGCCGTGAAAATCTACGGTTAAGGCTAAAGCGCCCATCTTGCCCGCGAAGTTCAAATTTTTTGAGGATTTTTAGAAAATTTTCAAAATCTGACAATAATAAAAAGCACATTTTGTAATTCGCGAAAAAGACCGTGTGCAGTGCATTTATTAATATATTCAACTTACTCTAAAACATTTCAAGAACGACAGCTATCCAGATAATCTGGCAATTTTTGTATATTTAGTGATTTACTAGTATCATATCCACCGTGATAATATTTAGATTAAAATAAATCTATTAATAAACGCACTGCATACTGTGTTTTTCGCAAATCACAAAATGTTGTCTTAAATGTTTTCAGATTTTGGATAAACTATAAAAATACTCGAAAATTTTGAATTTCGCGGTCTAGACAGGCGCCTTCACCTTAATTCGCTGTGTGTAGGCACGGTCGTCAGTGTTGTATGGATCACCATGGAAGCTTGTTCACGTGCACGGCGGCGCCACGGCGGCGGCGCCGTGCCGTGTGTGTACAAGAGGCCTTACTTCGTCCGCATAGACTTAAGAAAAGTATCCTATGTATTAATCTAGGTTATAAATAATCTGTGTGCCAAATTGAATCCGTTTTTGCGTGATTGAGGTAAAAACATCCATACATCACATACATATTTATAATAATGATTAGTAATAATAATTATATTAGTTGAACTTTTGCTTTGAGGGCAAAGGATATATACTCGTATACCTAGGTTCAAATTTGTAATTGAATCATTTAGTAGAAGGGAGGAAGCTTTGTGAAAGTTGTGTACTACCAATGTCAGGTTGCTATGGGTACCGTACAATGGATTGGGAGCGATCCCAGTTACACCCAGACCTGGGCAAATTATGAAAAGACTATTTCCGAAATTTGCCCCGGCGAGATCGAACGCGCAACCTCCATGTGCAGTGAGCCGAGTGGCCGAAGCTCGAACCACTGCGCCAAGCGGTCGTCAAAACCGGTCGTATAGGTAGGTATATTCTTAAAAAAAAATATTCTGTGACGCTAATGAAAGTTTGCATAAAGCCATTATTTTGTAAGTTAGCACCCATTAGCGAAATTTTTTCCTAAGTTTAATGAAAATAGCATCTGTCAGTTTCAAAATACACGCATATTTACACGAGGGTTTTATAATCTTGAACTTTCTCAAAGTTGTGTGACAGTTGAAAATTTATCGGATTAAAGTTGTGATAAACATTTGCAAGGTTAAATATAATTCAATTTTCAAATTACTTTCATTCCTATACACCTTTTATCTTCTATTGATAAACTCTCCAATAACTGGGTTACATATCGGCAGCAATCGATGCGTGGAACGTGGAACGAAATCAGCTTGATACCTATTTTAACTACTGCAATCGAATTTGGATTTTGTACGCAAGGCTTATTGGATTTCATTTAGTTTTGAACGTGCATTTTGTATCTAGGTATTAGGTATTGATAAATATTTATAAACTCAACTAGTTGCTGTCCACGACTTCGTCCGCGTAGTATTTAACTTAACAAAAATTTCGGGATTCTCGGGATAAAAAGTATCCTATGTGTTAATCCCGGTTATAAACTATCTGTGTTCCAAATTTCATCCAAATCCGTTCAGTAGTTTTTGCGTGAAGGAGTAACAAACAGACATCCACACTCACAAATATAGTAGGATAAAAACTTTATCTTCTGATCAAGACTTATAGTGCCGTAGATAAATGATTTCTTGGTGGTAGATGCAAGCTGTAGATAATTGGCTACAGCTCATATACGGGCTGGCTCACACGGGGTAGTACCACTCCCTCACAGAAGATTTTATTAAAGTAGTGATTAGCGCTGCATTACGTACAAAAACCAAGTCCTTTCCCTCTGTCCTACTCCCCATCAAGGTTGGCAACGTGCGAGCAAGCCTTTGGTATTGGAAGAATCTATAAATTACGGCACCTGCTCAACATCAAGCAAGTCTGTACTGTGAAAAAATAGTTGTTTTAGAATAAAAAAATGTAAAGTTTTTTCCAGAATATAAACTAAACACTTCCTATACCAAACCAATGTACATTGAAGTCTGATCAGCCGCTTTGGCACTGATGAAACAAAACAATACAAGGATTTTTTGCTGTCTCCATTTTGTACTGTCAAAAGATAGAGACCGGTAACAAGATCCAGGCAAACTCACAGTTAGTCTAACATAGAAAGTTATCGTTAAAATTCGCTGACGTCATTGGCTAATCAATCATTCACCAGCTGTGTTCATTTGGGTAAGTACATAACAGACTTTTAAGTGGACTAACTCTTCGCTGCAAACATTTTGAAATCATATTACAGTCCCTAAAATTTCCTACCACATCGCGCGAATTGTAATAAAGTCGAGATGAGTTTCGTCGCAAAACAATTTTTCACTTCTCTCATATTCCACAAGGGTTACCATCGATACTGTGTACAAAAATGAGACTCAAAGATCAAGGGCTATTACTAAATAGGTCTAAAGCTCAAATCAACCGGCGCGTATAATACGTTGCAAAAGTATTAAAATTGTTTTTTCACATAATGTAAAATTTATTAATTTTTAAAATTAAATAAACACAATGTCTACTCAGTTATGACGTCATACTTTACTAGCTAGTACTGTTTTAACCCCCGACGAAAAAAGAGGAGTGTTATAAGTTTAACATGTATATCTGTGTGTCTGCCTGTGCCATCGTAGCGCTCAAGCGGATGAACCGATTTTAATTTTGTTTATTTTGTTAGAAAGGTATTCTGATCGAGAGTGTTCTTAGTTATGTTTCATGAAAATCGGTTCAGCTGTTTGAAAATTATCAGCCCTTTTGTAGTTTAATTAAAAAGTCGTCGCATCGGGGGTTTTTTTAATTTTCTATTTATCAAAACTTTAAACCTCCGAATGTTTGTCAATTTAACAGTTATTTTAAAATTATTTCACGGATAGTCATTGTAATACATACAAAAAATAATATCCCCATTGTTGAGGCAGATGGATAGATATTATCTGTAGAGGGTTTGTAGGTTTTGTGACTTGTCTCGACTCTCAAAGTTTAGATCGAATTATGAATACCGCTGCTAGTTATTTTAATAACTTCTATCTAAACATATTTGACGGCAAGTAGACATCATTACCTATTGACAAATTAGGCAATAAGCTGGTAATGTCAACACTATAATGTCCTCGAAAAGCAGAAGACGTGGTCACACTACAGGCCACCTCCACTGCGGCTCGGACGAGCGTTTTCATCAACTGTTACATAAATATTCTTTATCATTGTCCTCATAAGAGCTCAGTAGGACGGACTACGGAATCTGCCAACGGAAGTTAGCGTGAGAATAGATGGATTTGAAATGCTCCACTTGGGCCTTGATGTCTCTTCTCCTATGCAACAGAAATAAGATGGTTTTTGTAACTAAACTTAAAACTAACTGCGACGACTGCTCGGCGCAGTGGTTCGAGCGTAGGCCGCTCGGATCACTGCACCTGGTAGTTTCGGGTTCGATTCCCGCCGGGGAAAATTTCCGAAATGGCCTTTTCGTAATTTGCCGTGGTCTGGGTGTCACTAGGATCGCCCCCAGTCCATTATACGGTACTCATAGTACAATCATTGTTTAGTTTGTGACCATACAGTTGGTGTGTATGTTTGGCGTCAATTATTATTATTATTATTATATCATGTTGTGTATATTATTGTGGTATGTGTTTCATAGTGGCAAAGCGAAGCTGTAGCTAATTGTCTACAGCTCATATACGGGATGGCTTGACAGGGGTAGTACCATCCTCACACAGAATGTCGTCGTATGAGTGAGAGAGAGCCGGAATCGGAGGGGTTCCCACTTCTCTTCAGGCCGGACCACTGGACCACTCGACGGATCGGGCTGAAATTTGGCATTCAGGTAGATGTTATGACGTAGGCATCCGCTAAGAAAGGATTTTGATTAATTCTACCCCAAAGGGGATAAAATAGGGGATGAAAGTTTGTATGAAACTTTGTCAATTAAATTTCACGCGGACGAAGTCGCGGGCACAGCTAGTGATGTATAAAAAGATATCTCATTTATGAGGAAAAGTCAACCGAGTTGTTGATTAAAATGGAAAACAGGTCTCAAGAGGAGCACTCCGGTGCAGAAATGGCAGTTTTTTACGCGACGATGGCGGTTTTACGCGTTTTGCGTAATGGACCGATATTTTGCAGGGTCTGTGTTGGGAGATTACATTATTTTTAGGGTTCAATTTTCCGCTGGAAACATAAGTTTGTTTTAGGTTACGTATAAACGTAACCTAAAACAAACTACTGCTATTACACCTCGTATGATGTATAAGTAATGATATCGATTCTCAAATAAGCAAAAGGTGAATTGAAATATTTGAGTCCATTTTAAGTTACGTTTGTGATAATGGATCTGAAATGCAGCTGCATGAGGAGGATCTCTATATTCTTCTCGCGATGTTTAAGCCCTTGATGCAAAAAAAGATATGTCAAAGACAAACTTAATGGTGCTCATGAAATTTTTCACAAGCGTTATATTTACTGACGACCGCTTGCCGCAGTGGTTTGAGTATAGGCCGCTCGGCTCACTGCTCCGGGCGGTTGCGGGTTCGATTTCCGCCGGGACAAATTTCGGAAATGTCCTTTTCGTAATTTGCTCAGGTCTGGGTGTCACTGTAATCGCCACTAGTCCATTGTACGGTACCCATAGTACAAGCGCTGCTTAGTTTGGGACCGTACAGATGGTGAGTCAGTCGGGCGATTTATTTAATCCTTGTATTTTAATCCTTACTTAAGTATATATCCTGAATATTGTGTTAGCGTGAATGTCCGCAATTGGTGGATTTTATGAATCACCAAACCAACTTAAAACCACTTAGGTTGTTTTACCTGAATGGGATATCTGGATTTTCATAAGCTTCTGACCCCATGTTAAGTTGTTACCGTAGCCGGTAGATGCTGGCAATACCAAAGAATTGACGACCTGAAGTAGAGTGGGAAAGAGGGAGGAGAAAGTAGGTTGGGCTGGCGGTTCTCTTATTCAATGTATGAAACAGCTATGATAGCTACTATACGACGATTTTCTGCAAGAGAGTGGTACCACCCCAGTCAACGCGTCTATGAGCTATAGCCTGTAGTCAATTGAGCATATGTCAGCTGTAGTTATTTGGCTACAGCTCGTCTCTACCACCGTACACCAGTGTAACAGTCTTGTTTCTATGGCAATCAGCCCATACCAGCTATAGTCGTCTCCCGCTTTGCACCGGAGGGAAGTGGATTTTTTTCTTCCAACTCCAATTCTTTCTTTCGATTAAATTCGTGCGGGTTCCAAGACAATTTAACTTTTCCCTGGGACTCGTCGAGGGTCAAACCTCGACGTCATTATTGGTCATCATTGTCGATCCTGGTTTACAGGAGTTACAGTGGTGGGAGTGTGTGGCGGGACCAGTCCCATTAATCTAACACCAGTATATCAGATTACACTACACTTCACACATGAACGGTAACATAATTATTCATATCTCTTTAGAACTTCCTCTCCACAATATTAAAACTCTACCCCGCAATCATTATCCAGCATTCCCAACAAAACCTTTTCTTTCTGAGAACCCTCGCGATAATGAAACGTCAAACGGCCGACAGCGGCACAACGCTTAACATAATTCAATTTGCTTTCGCTCATTCATGCCAATTATTCTGATTTAAGAGGAATCTCGGGTAGGTTCTGTTTTTAAATTGAAGACTAGAGCGTATATAGACACTGGGATTGATAGGTATACAAAATGAATGATGAAAGTACCACTTAGTAAGTAACTCACAAAAGTAGGCACGTACTTAAATTAGTTTTTGTTAGGTTTTAAAATGCCTGTGTTAAAGGTTTCAAGTACTTAGGTATGATAAAAAAAACATTTTAAAAAGATACTTCTAAGATTTTGAGTTTGAAAAGTTCAATTCTCATTTGTTTGTATTTTTTTCCACGAAGTGGCTCGAAATGTTTGATAAATAATGAACAGACGACACTTTATTTTTATATTAATGGCCTCTTACAATTGGGTCAAGCCCAATATGATTCTGCCAATGTCGAGTAACGAATTGCAATAACAAACACAATTAATAACAGTACAATATAAAAATGTGACCGTCCATTTGGGAAACCAAAATGGAGGTCCAGACGACACTTTGGTCGGTTCTTTAAAATAAATAAAATTTAAAAAATACTTTAACGTTGCCGTCCTGCACTTTGATGTACTTACTTATCTAACCTACAAGTTATCTGGTTATTCGATGTCCACTAAAGAGTTGAATAATTTTAGAAAAGAAATAAACATGTTTTATGTTATTTTTTTACTGTTTACAACAATGTTTATTGTTGTTAAAGGTGTGTTACAAATTTTCGTAATGTTTGTCTGTGCTGAATAAACTTTTCTTGTTCTTCCTTTCTATAATTCTCTGACCAGAGTTGGCCACCAAATCGCACGAACGAAGTTAAGCGGTAGGCTCATATCGTTTATATTTTCTGCTTCCCGTAGCAAAAGTGGGTTCCGCCGACTAAATGGATTATTGTAAGAGGATTATGTAGGGTTGGAAAGCAATTGTTCGTACACTCTGATGATCAACCGCACTTTCGGGACTTAAATCCGCACTTGACTGTCTGCAACCTCCGTTTGAAAGTACCTACCAAACAATGAGAACAAGTTACAACGCATTTCTTTTTAGTATTTTTCTTACTACACGTTTTGTAATTATAGCTTCAGATTTATGCGTTCCGATCCGGTGGTAGATTTACCCTCGCCACCTCTCCTGGCAGCGGCCAAAGCCGAGGTCGTGTCCCTTGTGGCGCCCTTGAGCTAGCTGCCCCCCTGCCCCTCTGGCTGGAGCGCACTTGCGCTCGCCCTCTGTCCGGGTGAAGTTGTTATGGCCACTCTGGCCAACAACATATAGTCAAATAAAAAAAAAAAAAAAGCTTCAGATTCAAAAATAAGAAGCATTGTCATTATTTTTTCAGACGATAATTATATTATTCGAATATGTATAGATACAATAAGTTGTGAGGAAATCGAAAAAAACTTAAAACCAGGTACGTAATGGTAGTTATCACACATTTTGACGCGAAATTGTATGACATATTGTAAGGTGAAATGTATTCAGTGGATTCAATAAGAAGGGAGCGGAATTTGATTTGGGTGAATGCAGATTGAATGTAGCTGGGAAAGTAGGTTATGTTATGTGGTTACGGATTACACCTACTATGTTCTAGTACTACGCTGGTAGAGCCAAACTCGGGTGGTAGAGCTAAGTTACGATTGTAGAGCCAAACCCAGGTGGTAGAGCCAAACATGGGTGAGCCAAACTCGGGTGGTAGAAACACGTTACGATTGTAGAGCCAAACTCAGGTGGTAGAGCCAAACTCGGGTGGTAGAGCCAAGTTACGGTTGTAGAGCAAAGCTACAGTGGAAGGGTCATGCCATAGTGGTAGAGCCAAGCTACGTTGGTAGAGTCAAGCCCCGATGGTAAAGCCAAACTGCAGCCAATATGCTACAGCTCATATAAGGGCCAGCTCGATCGGGGATAGTACCACCCTCTAATAGAATCTATTTGGCGTAAAGTAACTATTATAGCTGCGCTTCGTTATGATGAGTGATAGAGTCTGAATTTAATGCCTTTGAGTATTTTGGCTAGGGGCTTTTTTAATTACATACACATAGACATTTTAGTAATCGTTGGTACTTGTTAGTTTCATGAGTCATTTATCTACAATGATTTGTGTTGTTGTCATTCAGTTTCCGTTGTTAAGAACAAGAGATTTAAACAAGAATTTCTGTGCCTACCTAAATGCTCCGTTGTAAGCAGGTACTTACGCACACACCTGGAATAATAGGGAACAAAATAAAATCTATAGATTCGGCAGATAGAATGAAAATCCAATAATAACAACCAATTTCGTTTTTATCTCGAAACCAATCCGCCGATTTAATTAAACCACGTGCCGACGGTTGTTGTTATATGATGTTTGTAAAGAAAATAGTCATATAATAATTTAGCTCTTTTGATGTCCCACTCCTGTGCACGGGCCTCCCCTCACCACGAGGGGGATTCATGTCACCACGATGGACCAGTGCGGGTTGGCCGGTTTTCACATGTGTTCAGAAAATTGGTTAGATTTTCTAAGACATGCAGGTTTCTTCACAATGGTTTTCCTTCACCGTAAGCAAGTGATAATCATATAGATATTGTATTATCGTTTTACTATAATTTTTACATTTTTAAGTCTATAACAGTTCGAAACACTACTTCAGCTAAGATCTGGTATGAAACCCAAGCGCGCTTTTCAATTTTTTTTTATACTGAAAAAGTATGCATGTGTCTTGCGGGCACAAGGTCCTGGATTCAAACCGCGGCTCGCACCTCTGGGTTTTCCGAAATCTTTGTGCGAATCATAATTTAAATCTGACTATCACTTGCTTCCGGTGAATGAAAACATCGTGAAACGTCGTCCTAGAAAATCTAACCAAGGTTCGAAAGACATGTGAAATCCGCCAACTCGCACTGGGTTATCGTGATGGATTAGGGCCTGAATCCCACTCGTATTGAGTGGATGCCCGTGGTGGGGCATTAAAAAAAGGCAAAATTATTATATTATAACAACAAAATTGAATCCTGACCTTAGCAATTCTCATACTAAAGGGTCTAATGTCTCTCTTGTTCCTTATGTTTCTACCTACATGTTTGCTATATAGGTAACAAACTTTATCTACAATGATTGACTCTAAACGAAATTTCGTGTGGGGTCACAATTAAATTTCATCGTCCGTAGCCTATATACATAATAATACTAATATTATAAATGCGAAAGTTTGTGAGTGTGGATGTATGTTTGTTACTCCTTCACGCAAAAACTACTGAACGGATTTGGATGAAATTTGGAACACAGGTAGTTTATAACCGGGATTAACATATAGGATACTTTTTATCCCGATAATCCCGATTTTTTTGCTTAGTTAAAATACTACGCGGATGAAGTCGCGGGGCACAGCTAGTATATACATAATGTTCCAATAGTCCAAAATAATACTATTACATATTCAGGAGTACCGGGCCTAGAACTTAATGGGAGGTATTTAAAAAATCTTCGAAACCCGAATACTTTTTATCACAGAGACAAACGAATGAAGTAAATCTTGTCTCGCAATAAATGTATGAAAGTAATTTAATTCCGACATTAAAATGTTAAGCGTGTACATCTCGAGAAAACATCAAGCCTTTATTGAGCCATAAAAGAATATTTAATTTTGTTTTTGTCCATTGCTCAGTAACCCACGTCTTTTATGATTTTGTTTATAATTGAAATATATTTTAATTAAAAGACATCAATGCAACATGAACGTAGAGCAATAAGTAAGAAATTGATTTAAAGATTGCATTATCTACGGTTGTCTGTCATAGCCTTCAAATCAATAAAATTCAAGTGTCTGTTCGTATGGCAAAATAACAGCGTTTTGCTAAATGAATATGAAACTGAACCGAACCGAAACGGCTGGACCGATTTTGACGGGACTTTCATTGGAAGATAGCTGATGTTATAAGGAGTAACTTAGAAGTACTTTTATGTTATCGAAGTAACATAAGGGCGAAGCCGCGGGAAAAAGCTAGTAGTGAATAATTGGTAATACATCATAGTTCTGTATTTTATTTCATGAAATCGTGGTCTATTGGGAACGCGCCATCAACTCGAGAAATCAAATCTTAAATCGTTAACGACGCGTTCTGATAACGCGAATATTTCGTTTTAGCTCTATAACTTTGTCGGTCTCAAAGAAATTATCGCTCAGACAAATATTAAATCGACGGACACCTTGAGTAACTATGTAGCGTTTGATGGTGATGTGATGAGTATTTATTTATTGGCGAAAATAATATTCAAAGGTAAAAATATTATTTATTTCTCTAGAAGTGTTAGAGCGACCATGAGTACGCTTTAGACATGTCATTCTGTAACTACTGGTATGACAATGACATAAGAATGACATTTCCAAGATCTCTCTCAGATTTGAGATTGGTTTATGACACGGGCCTAGGAGTCGGGATTCTGCATGTTCTACATAAACGTTATTATGGTCCAATAAATAAATACTATTATTATTTTGTCCAAACGAATTCCGTCAAACTTTGCGGTCGGTGCGAATCATATAAGCGAAATCGTTTTTTTTTATTGGTATCACCGTCGCATCGCACTGGCTTTACCGGTGGTGTGGCGTTTGACGCATCTGAGACGCGCTAAGAACGCATTGCAGACGCAGCCTCACGCGTTCTAGACTTTGAAACAAATTCATTCAATATCCTGCATCAAGCAGTGATAGCCGATTGGTTAAAGCACGCGTCTTGCGGGCACCAGGTCTTGGGTTCAAATCCCGGCTCGCACCTCTGGATTTTACGAAATCTATGTGCGATTCATAATTTCTATATGATTATCACTTGCTTACGGTGAAGGAAAACATCGTCAGGAAACCTGCATGTCTTAGAAGGTCTAACCAATTTTCGAAAGACATGTGAAATCCGCCAACCCGCACTGGCGTGGTGGATTATGGCCTGAATCCCCCTCATGTTGAGGGGAGGCCGGTGCCCAGCAGTGGGACGTCAAAAGGGCTAAATTATTATTATTATTATATCCTGCATCCCCCTTTACTCGTACGCTAAGCTCATAATATTAGTACACATTAAATTATTCTATGCATCGCGAACATTGAGTGGGAGGGCCTGAAGCCTAACCCCTCCTCCCTTGCCTTCCCTTCCCTTCCCCCTGGCCTATTCCCCTTCGGGACGGCAACATGCGAGCAATGTATTTGGTATTGTGTGTTAAATAAAACACACCGCGAATAAGGTGAAGAAAGCAATAGGAAGCGTATAAGGAAGACAATTTACAACACTGAATTTAAACCTACTAAACAAGAGAAAAGAAACCAGCCCTTTCGTAAACCCGTTCAGGAAAGAGAGAGAAACAGGAATGCCTATCAAAGGAAGCATTTATAGGCTGACTAGCTGTGCCCGCGACTTCGTCCGCGTGGAATTTAACTTAACAAAAATTTAATTTAACATTTGCGAGTCGATGTTTCGTGTTTTATATACCTAAATGCAAAAGCCCGCTCGCGTGTTTTGGCCCGCGCGATAGGCAGCATTTGTGATCTTATTTTTTTGTTTTTCTAAAATAAGGTAGGTTTTCTAAAATAAGGTAGGCTAAGTTACTCCTTATAACATCAGCTATCTGCCAGTTAAAATCCCGTTCAAATCGGTCCAGCCGTTCTGGAGATTACCCGGAACAAACACACAGACAGACAGACGGACAATTTTTTTTTAAATCGCGTTTTTGTTATAAGTGACGGATGTACTTTCATATGCATTTAATGAAAAGGTGTTATTTTGATATTACAAACAGACACTCCAATTTTATAGTACATATATTTGTATAGATTTATAGACATGTTTGGCGATTTTGTGATATAAATAAAATTATTATTTCTCAGTTTCCAATTTCAGAAGTTACCATTATTAGCATTCTGTGAAATTGCCACGCACGACCGCGTCGGATCCTAACTTTTAACAACACTCCCGCATAAACAGTTTTAGTGTTTTACATATAAGAGCTTATTTTACTAATTTTCCAATACAAACTGTTCCTAGCTATAAATTGATGTCTTTTGTCTTTTTAGTAATATAAAATTGTCACTTGGTTGTCAAATATTTATAGGTGCGTTCAGAAATTTGTGAACGGAACAATTCGAATTCAGTGTTAAAACAGGACAACGTCTGTCGGGTCAGCTAGTGCACAATAATTTCCTTAGAGCCTTAGTCAACGCTACTGATGATAGAACCTATCAGTGAAAAACAATGGCTACGCCCAAGTACATAGCGTCGAAGATAAAACAATTTGTTTCTGTCAACGCGTTTTGCCTGCTATCGTTTGTATTATCATTTATACCTTAATATAATATAAATCTTTAGAAACAAATAAACTTGAAGTGTATGTTTGTAGTTTCAAAATAACACCTTTTTACTGAATGCATATGTAAATATTTACGGTACTTATAACGACAAAAAAACAATTTTGGCAGTTCTGTGTCTCTGTCTGTTTGTTCCGGAGAAACGGCTGGATCGATTTTGACAGAACTTTCACTGGCAAATAGCTGATATTATAAGGAGCAACTCTACCATGCAGCATCTAGTCTGTTTCTAAAAACGCAATATATCAGATAGTTACAACCATTTATAAGTCTTTATCTCTTATACAACCCAAATGCGAATATCGCAATAAACCGATGTGTGAGATACAAAAGTAGTTTCTGCAAAAGTTGAGTAATTAAGCCGGTCGCTACGTGATCCGGTTACCGTTGGACGGGTAGGTGGGGGTAAGGGGAGGGGTCGGGGACTATTCAATTTTACTCAAAATTGAGGCACGAACGTACCGCATTTCTAGGGGCTATGAGACGGGCGGTTCTTAGAAAAGATGCTGGTGTGTAACCTTGATTCATGTATTGTCTTTTTATTGCAGAAAGTCAGCACTATATGGCTTCGTATTGCAAGCTGCTATAGGCTACGGTACCTGCTTAACATTAGGCGGAACGTGCTCCTGTTTGCGATTTAAAAAAAACCGACTTTTAGAAAACCTGGGTGCACTAAAAAGCTAGAAATTACAAGGGACCTTTCAATTTCTCTTATTTGTAGTCGTTTGACGGAGAATTCGGTGAATTCAAGTACAAAAAAAATACAAACACGAATATTTGGTAATCTCAAAAGGCAACACACTGGAGCTGTTATATTTATATTGATATCTCCCTTTGTAATTATTAACTATATTATAAGTAACTGGCGATTTAAAAATAAAACTAAATATAACAACATGTAAAAAGACAAACCCGCTGAGTTTCTTGCCGTATCTTCTCACCTAAGGTCGCGTTCCGTCCGGTTGTAGATATAAGAAAACAATGTAAAATTGACAATTTGTAAGTGCCCCCGTAGGCCTAAACAAATAAACGCTTTGTCTTTGACTTGGACATACAACCTGCTCCTTTTTTGGAAGTCGTTTTATATAAAAACAACCATATGACCTCCCTGATGTTAAGCAGTCACCGTAGCCTATAGATGCTTGCAATACCAAAGGCGTTGCTCGCACGTTGCCAACCCATGATATAAGCTCAATAATAATAATACATATCGCCAGACTGGCACACCAACTGTATGGTCCCAAACTAAGCAACGCTTGTACTATGGGTACAGTACATTGGGCTGGGGGCGAACCCAGTAACACCCAGACTAAGGCAAATTAAGAAAAGGCCATTTCCGAAATTTGCCACGGCGAGAACCGAACCCGCAACCACCATGTGCAGTGAGCCGAGTGGCCCACCCTCGAACCACTGCGCCAAGCGGTCGTCAAAGCTTACTCGGTGGCTCAACCGAAATCGGATAACGGCAGGCACATGTGTTTGTGTAATCCTGAAACAAGGGATTTCATGAGTTCCGTACGAATTAACGTAAATCTCTGACATACGTTGAAAGTTTACGTTTCGTAACGTATTCTTTGTATGCAGGAAGTAATTCTAAGTCACCCTGGAGGGCTGGGTTACTTTATAAGCTATGCTATGTAAAGCGATAATCTTGCGCCACGGTGTTTGTGGCCGCACTCCTCCGAAACGGCTCGACCGATTTTTATGAAATTTTGTAGGTATGAGAATAGGTCGTAAAGTGTATTTTAATACCTAGAAATATTTCCTATAGCAGAACAACGTTTGCCGGGTCAGCTAGTGTTACATAACTATCACTAAGTCGCCAATCGAGCGCGACACCCGCCTGATGCTGTCGCCTATAGATGTTTGCAATATCTAAGGTATTGCTCGCATATTACCGACCTGGGCCCTTATTACGTTAGCTACTTAAACGCAATAGAAATGCAAACGCTCGCGTTTGAGCGTTTGCAAAGCAAAGCAAATTAGCTTTCAAACGCGAGCGTTCCAACGCGAATTAGCATTCTAACGCGAGCGTTCCAACGCGAATTAGCTTTCAAACGCGACCGTTTAAAAGCTTTTCTATCGCGTTTTAAGTAGCTAACATAATAAGGACCCTGTAGGGGAGTGGTACAGGAGAAAGGGTTGGGATTGGTCTTCCGGTTCCTTCACTCATCGTTCGAAAGACAGCTATGACTTTACTTGTCGCCAATCTTCTGTGAGAGATTGTTACAACCCAGGTCGAGCCAGCCCGTGTATGAGAGTCAATTGGCTCTATCACATTTAATCTAATTTGATAGGGGGCGAACTTATTGAAATAATATCGGGTACATTCAGTTCACGACCGCTTGGCGCAGTGGTTCGAGCGTAGGCTGCTCGGCTCACTGCACATGGTGGTTACGGGTTCGATTCCCGCTGGGGCAAATTTCGGAAATAGCCTTTTCGTAATTTTCCCTGGTCTGGGTGTCACTGGGATTGATCCATTGTACGGTGCCTATAGTACAAGCATTGCTTAGTTTGGGACCAAAGAATTTATAATAATATGTCTTATTATTACAAATTCTTGGTTTGGGACCATACAGTTGGTGTGTCAGTCTGGCGATATTTATTATTTATTAATGTAAGGGGGATAAAAACAGCGAATGATAGGAAAACATGGAAGGACATGGAGGAGGCCTTCACTCGAGAGAGGTCCTTGATTATTACAAATAACACGACATAACATTTATAAATAATACAAATAATTATAATTAATATACAAACAATAAATGATTTTTGATATTAAATATACTGACTCAAATGAATACTTGAATGAAAATGAAAACTGATGAAATAGTTTATAATTTAATTTTTTTTGTAAATGTAATCTTAAATTTTGTAATTGTAATTTGTAAATGTAAAATTTCAAGGAATAAATGGCTTAAATAATAATTGTAAGGGGGATTTTTGGCATATCCGAACGCCGGCTCTCGATACTTCCATCGCTCTACATATCTTCGCCTCGCTCTTCTATGTATAACAAGCTTACTAAACACCAAGTCACGTACCAAAAACATTTATGAGGGTAACTTTCGCAGTAGAATTATGCCTCCCCCCAGTGGAGGGGGGTTTATGTATTACCTCGAGTCGACCGGACTTGCTACTACGAAACATATAAAAAAAAACAGTTTGGCTTTGTTGTTTTTTTATTTGTTTTAAGTCGCTACAATTTCTTAGTGAGCGTAGATTTACAATTTGTAGATATTACTGGTGCCGGGTTAACCGTGTGAGTGACCGCTTAGGTGTAGTATTTTTTACCAAACGTTATAGTGTAACATATACAATCTTTATTGTAATTACAAAACGTTAATAAAAAAAAATTAAATGAAACACTAAACACGACAATAATAATATCTTGATCAGTTTAATATTAGATTTATAGAACAACTCGGCAACATGCCCGATGTTAAGCAGTCCCCATAGCCTGTAGATGCATGCAATACCAAGAGCATTGCTCGCACGTTGCGGAACTGAAGGGGGGTGGGATAGTAGGAAGGTTAGGAAGGCGGCTTGGGCTTACAAACGAACGGAATGAAGTAAATCAACGGGGATCTGATTAATCCCAAAGTGACTTCCTGTAAGGAAAAGTGCAAGGGCTACAAAGTCATCAAGTAACCGACGGCTACCGTTTGTCCAATTAAGGCAATTAAGAATGCTACAAACTTCCCTCCCTGGAGCATTATAAGTCTTCCGTTTCCGTTCTATTTAAGTTTGGGTGCGGATATAGTAGTTATAATATACTTATAGCGAGAGCGAGTTTATTACGTCGTCATTAAAATTTTAATAATTAAGGCTGGATAATAATAATTATAATAAATATCGCTAGACTGACACATTAAGTGTATGGTCCCAAACTAAGCAACGCTGATACTATGGGTACCGTACACTGGACTGGGGGCGATCCCAGTGTCACCCAGACCTAGGAAAATTACCAAAAAGTCATTTCCGAAATTTGCCCCGGCGGCAATCGAACCCGCTACCGCCGTGTGCAGTGATCCGAGCGGCTTACGCTCGAACCATTGCGCCATGCGGTCGTCTAGTCTGCTCGCTTCGATCAATGGGATCGCTTTTTGGTTGAAGCGAGGGAGTCAGCTAGCCCAGCAAGCCCGCCTGACTCAATGGACGGCCACTGTAAGGCTGCCCGTCGTCCTTTGACAGGCTGGATGGGCGGGCTCTACGTGCTCTGCGCTATGGCAGAGTTCCAACGTCCATATTAAGCTATCTTAACTGGCCAGCTGGTGCGCGCCAGTCCGCAACCCAGCCTAATAATTGAATAAACATGCACGCGCGCGGGGAATAATAAAAAAAACGCCCGATGAAGATCCTATTGGTAATTGTTGTTGTATATTAAGTCGCTGACAGATCTGAGCCAAACCATGAACTGAACAACATAATATGTATGAAAATATTTATCCTGATTTTCAGATGTTTTCCACTGATTATTCGTTGTTTTTTCCCGTCTATCCCTTCCATATAATAGACGTAGTCGAATCATAATTACGAAAATTTGCGTGGGGCGGTTCGCCGTATAAAGTTATACATGAGTTTTTCATACTATTTGTGTAAATCGATTCAACGAATCCGTAATCGATGCCAGACATAGGATTAATTCTTATTCTCGGCTATTATGATTAGTTTATCATAGGATGACTATAATTATTGTAAAAGTGTAAGCCGGTTATACCTAAATTATGATATACTAGCTGTGCCCCGCGACTTCATCCGCGTAGTATTGGATTATTGGGTTAAAAAGTATCCTATATGTTAATCCCGGTTATAATCTATCTGTGTTCCAAATTTCATCCAAATCCGTTCAGTAGTTTTTGCGTGAAGGAGTAACAAACATACATACATACATACATACATACATACATACATACATACATACATACATACATACATACATCCACACTCACAAACTTTCGCGTTTATAATATTAGTAGGATTTTGAAGGGTTTATCAGTATTAAAGCGTCGCTTGGTAACTGAGTGGTATCAACTTCTAAACCTAGGTACTGAAGTGTTGTTTAGATTTAATACGGCTATTAACTTGAAAGGTACAAATACTTTTAGCCTTAGATTAAGTATCTTTATTAATATTTTATTTTAATAAATATTGTTTATAATGCTAGTTTATGATCAGTGTATTTTGGAAAAAAAGAAGTACTTGCTAAATATAAAGTCGGCAAACAAGCGTACGACCCGCCTGATGTTAAGCAGTTGCCGTAGCCTATAAATGCTTGCAAAGGAGAGTGGAATAGTGCGAGGGGAAGGGTGAGGTTTGGCTTCCGGCTCTCTTTCATCGTACGAAACGTAGCCATAATAGCTACTTTAAGCTGATCTTCTGTGAGAGGGTTGTACTACCCCAGTCGAGCAGCTCGTATATAAGATGTAGTCAATAACCTACAGCTTGGCTCTACCATCGTAACAATCTACGAATGCCTATAATATGTATTGAAAATATTAATAAATAATTGAAACATGTTATTACAGTAGCAATATCGCTCGCTCCGCTCGTTACTAAAGCCACTACCTTAAAGATATATCCCCGGTTGGGGATATAAACTCTAGCTCAGTCCCCGAAGGAAGATAGTCCACTGCAAGAACTATTATGTACAGCAAGCAAACAGATACTTACTTACTTCTAAATACGAGTTGAAATCGTATGTCTGACGAGCACGCGCACAAAGCCCTGGGTTCAAACCCCGGCTCACACCGCTGGGTTCCTCAAAATCTATGTGCAAATCAAAATTTCCATATGTTTATCACTTGCTGCGAAAAACATTGTGAGGCAACATGCTTGTCCTAAAAAATCTAACCAATATTCTAAAGACATGTAAAGACTGCCAGTCTGCTAAGGGCCAGCGTGGTGGATTATGTCCTAAATCCCCCTCGAATTGAAGGGAGGCCTGTCCCCAAGAGTGGAATATTAAAACGGTTAATTGTATTTGTGTCTGACGAACGAACTTGCGGACAATAACTGACTTATATAACCCTAGCCCGCTTACATGATAATGTTTTGAGTATAAACGTAAATAAAACCGGCATTTTTATTATAATCTTCTATAATCCATGTTGTTTTTCGCTACTAACTCCCAATTTCGACTGAATCTCGCCTCGTTGGAACGAACAAGAATATTCTCGCTCGGAGACGGCTCTAACTTTTTTATTAACATCCGGCGTCGGTCACAATTAATGGCACTTGTGAACGTGGTCTTATTAAAAAATTGTTTTCGTACAGTTCGCTGTAATTCTGAAAGTATACTCTACAAGAAAAAAATATTAATGAGAAAAAATAGCCAAGTTCGTTTTGAATGACAGACATAAGTGGTGTTCTCTATAAGTATGGTCTTATTTTAATAATACACAGGATTTTGAACGGCTCTTTAGTAAATGCTAAAGATCGTGGAGAGTTCACAAAAAATCGAATGGGTTTCGTTGTAACAGCAAATTTTTGATACATAACCCGCTACCAATCAGGTGTACTAACCAGCAGAAAATATTTATACCGTCAGTTTTTTTTTTGCAGTACCTAAAGTCATCACCATCATCACTCATCTTTAACAATTAGTAAACAGCCGTACAAAATATCGAGTATCATTAAAATAAGAACTTACATAATTAACAGACAGTTACCGTCACTGAGTTATAACTTTTAACTTTTTATGCAGTACCCGAGCTCAAGTTTTAACGACATTTTCCTTCGGTCCACGCAAACGAGTTTATAAAGCATTATAATGATACCGTGTTCTTTTTGAAATGGCGTTTGCTTGGTATACTTATTACAAAGATTAAAATATTTGTCTTGCACGACACTTAAGCAGCATTTACTGAAGAAAAAAAGTTTTTTTATGTGAGTAGTTTATGATAATCGAGATAACCTAGCTGGCAAAAAATATCATTTCGTTATTGAAACGGCTACGGGACCCTACATTGTGCGTGCCTGACACGCACTTGGCTGATTTTTTTAGAGTGAAATGACTCACAGAAGGACGTGACGTAATCGCTGTAGAACAAAGGTAAACATTTGTTTATCTGTCTGTTTGAAAGCATAACAAACCACTTATTTTGCTTACGGACTCTCGAACAACTTTTATATTTTCCCTTCCATTTATCATTTAATTAAAATATTTTTCATCCGACACTCAACAGAAATTTATTTTTCACCAAGTTTTTCTCTCACTCCGCTTAGCACGGGGCAAATTAAAATTTATCTCGCGTTGCAAGATTGCTTACTAGTCTTTCCTTTAATCGGGAACGCGAAGCGAAATTGTGGAATAGCCCGTGATAAATTAAGTTTTTAAGGACCATTTTTCAAATCACAAGGGCCGGCTGATAACTGGGAGCTCCAACCCTCTTTATTGCGGACATATTTTAGAAGTTGAAGTTTTTTTTTGTTAATTTTGAGCCATTATTTCAATTTTGCGTCGCTATCATTAATTATGGGATTAACATCTCGTCGATTGATAGTTGCTAAAAGTATCAACTTCAGAACTAATCGTATACTTATTGAAGAAGCAAGCTCTCAAACAATTTAACGAAATTTACTAGCTTTATCCCGCAGCTTAAATAATAATAAATAAATATCGCCAGACGAATACACCAACTGTATGGTCCCAAACTAAGCAACGCTTGTACTATGGGTACCGTATACAATGGACTGGGGGCGATCCCAGTGACACCCAAACCAACGTAAATTACGAAAAGGTTATTTCCGAAATTTAAACTGACGGGAATCGAACCAGCAACCACCCGGTGTAGTGAGCCGAGCGGCCTATTTTTTTTTTTTTTAATGGGACTAGTCCCGCCACACACTCCCACCACTGTAACTCCTGTAAGCCAGGATCGACAATGGTGACCAATAATGACGTCGAGGTTTGACCCTCGACGAGTCCCGGGGAAAAGTTAAATTGTCTTGGAACCCGCACGAATTTAATCGAAAGAAATAATAGGAGGAGTTGGAAGAAAATATTTCCACTTCCCTCCGGTGCAAAGCGGGAGACAAAATATATGTAGCTGGTATGGGCTAATTGCCATAGAAACAAGACTGTTACAGCTGATTGAAGACCAGTTGTAAGGCACCACGGATCGTAATATGACTAATTGGACCTAAACTCGTGAGCTGATTATACTTGATTCAAATAATAGGTATGGCAAAAGCGCTTGAACGCACGGAAATTGTCCCTGGTTTCCACAAGGTCTGTGTAATAAACTACTCCAGATGTCACTTGCAGGCTATTTAGCATAGTAGTCCGTTCGTTGTGCCAGAGACTGCACTCCCACAGGATGTGATGTGCAGATTGTTCATGATTGTTTTGCGGCGTCGAGCATTGACAGAAAGGTGAAGGAACTAACGTGAAGTAGAATAATTTGCTCCTAAAGTTGCCATGCCCAGTCAGAAATTGAGCCACACAGTGGTCCACCTCCAACCACGCTCTCTCCAGACGTTCACGAACGCATGGAAAGAATTGGTGGAGGTGGCGGCCCTTAGTTGTTGTATCCCATCTGGATTGCCATTCGGTCAGAAGATCTTCGTAAACGACAGATATCGGACTAAATAATCTAGCGATTTTAGAGCGGCCTATGCTCGAACCACTGCGCCAAGCGGTCGTCAAGCTTGCTGGCGCTGATTTTATTTTATGGGTGTCGAGAACCGCGCTACCTACAGTGTCTAACTATACAACCATCTAGATTACCCCATAAATACAAATTAATGAACCGACCCATACCGGAATTTTATATATAGGTATATAGAAGATGATGAGATGATGTAAGCAAAATGGAATACGCTTAGTTACCGTCACCCCTCCTTTGCCCTAACAAAACATTTTCTCTCCTATTTATCTATGTTCTCGTCTCCATTTTTGACACAATATTTTTTTTGAAGCGAAGCTTCTATACGGACGTTCGGGCGCTCGCCGCGCGGCCACTCTATCCGTGCTAAGCGTCATGCGCGCCGAACCTGTTTTTGATGCTAAGTTCCTACGCTTTATACACTATAACGCCTCGCTTCGTTTGGGCATCCATAGAAAGCACCCTTTTTTAAAAAAATACTTGCAATGTGTGTTGATCACATTACTAGTTTTCCCTTTAGCCCCTCCCAACTAAGCAAATGATTGTGTTAGGAGTGGGCTCACGTCAATAGTTTAATGGCCAGGATAGGGATCGAACCCGAAACATCTCAGCTACGAGGACGGCCCCTTTAATCACTAGGTGATGCTTAAGAAATAGGAGTACGAATACTAAAAGTAGAAAAACCATTGTCTCATTTCTAAGTCGTTACGCTCTTGACAGAGCGGTCGTGGTCGTCATGTATTGTTTTCCGGGGCAGATGTTGTTCGCCTCACGATGTCTCGCCATCTCTCCCTATTGGACGTCATCCTGGTGCACTCGTGCAAGGGATCGCCAATGGCAGATTTAATCTGATCGGTCCATCGCATGGGTGCCCTTCCACGTGGTCTGGTACCCTCCACCCAACCCGTAGGAACTAAGCGTTAAAACAGCTGCCGCTCTGTATATAGGTTTGTGTCGTGTAACGCTACTGACGATTAGCACGGATAGAGTGGCCGCGCGGCGAGCGCCTCGAACGTCCGTATAGAAGCTTTCCTTCAATATGGCATATAATACACATAAGAAGAGTATCTCTCTGCTCTTCTCATTAGCAATAATCGTATGTAACTATGTACCGAATTTACATTTCATTTGCGTCTCGCTGTTATCACAACAGCCTGCGCATCTCCAAACAATTGTTTTCCTTCAATTCCCAAACAAACACCGGCGAACAAAAGATTATTTTATCACGTTTTGTATAGGCACATTTGGCACCGCACCCAGCGTGAGCTGTGTGTGTACGGACCTTTGTTAAAAAAGGCACGGATCGAGGGAGCAGCCTCGCGAGGTCTACTCTAGAGGTTGGTACCGGAGCGGTATGTATTACCGATTATACATTACTGGTGATTAAGAGGTCTCCAGAGCCATCTAAATTTTAGGTGTGTTAATGAAATATTTCTCCGATTCGCAGCAATTGATATTAATCACCTAACATTTTTGCGGTTGTATGAAATTTTAGGGAAGATTTTGAGATACGATCATAACCAAAGATTATTTAGGTTTTTTTAACGATTGATTTGAACGAAGTTTCTCCGGTAATCCTCCGGCGCAAGCCCATAGCCTGATGCATTGTTTAGCCTCGCTCTGTCAAGATGTGGCTCTCCTGAGCGCGCGCTGTCATTCGCCGTTTGCCTTGCTTTCATCGGTCCGTGAACTGATTGCTCGCGTCAAAATAAAGGTCGCGGTGGCATGTGCCCGAGGCAACCTCGCGAGGCTGTTCTCTTAGTGAGTATGGCTAGTTGATAGAATTTTCTATATTCCACGCGATTGGAATATTAATGTTGAACTTATTACTAAGCTAGTATTAGATAAATAACGCTATAAATTTATTTGACTCAAGTATATAATTTAATAAATCGCTTTACTAGCAATTTTATAAATTATTATTTTCATTATTTTTATTTTAAAAAGTCGGCAAGAAAGCGTACGATCCGCCTTATGCGAAGCAGTTACTGTAGTTTATAGATGCTTGCACGTTACTGACCTAAAGGGGAGTGAGATAAAATGAGGGGAAGGGGGAGGGGTTGGGCTTCCGGCTCTCGTTACTCATCGTACGAAAGGCAGCTATAATAGCTACTTTAAACCGATTTTCTGTGAGAGGGTGGTACTACTCCGGTCGAGCCAGCCCGTAGCCCTGTAGTCATTTGGCTGCAGCTTAGCTTTACTACCGTAGAGTAGATAATGTAGATGGGTTGTTGATGGTTCCGTCGGATCGAAGGAAAATATAAATTGCAGGCTTTTAAAAGTAAAAAAATTCTATAGAGGGAAATTTAGAGATAAAACGCTATATTTTTAAGTTATGGGTAGTAAAGAATAAAATTGGTTAGGAGGGTCACATATCAGATGAGAGGTCCTTCACCCAGGAAGGGTCCCTAGGCATTAATAAATAACAATACCTCTTTCCTGTTATGTTTCCCGCAGCGCTATTTCTTGAATCCTGACTCTCAAGATATTTGTTTTCAATACTAAACGATAAGCTATGATGTCATGTTACTTACTTACTTCATAATTTTGGCCGAATACAACTCGAACCAATTTGACACATATTATTAAAATGAAAAAAATATTTATTTATCTTGAAGTGTACTTACATGGTTTACAATTTATAATGTTTAATTTTAAATACTAATGATTTTCTTGAGAACCAAAAAATATATATCTGTATGAGTGAGTAGTAACTTGTGACCCTTAAACTAGGCATAGCCTGTATCGTAAGGGCCAGATATATTGCCAGAACAATTGCGCGACGGCGAGAATAATAATAAATTATACAACTCTAAATAAAAAAATATTATATACTTAACTAGGTAAAGGTATTATATACGTAAATTATAATATAAATAAAATTAAAAAAAAAATAGAAAAATCAAACCAATATAATTGTACGGGGATGCCCGTACTAAGTTGTCTGATAGGGGTTGGGCTGATAGAAACACTGATATAGCTGATAATAGTGGTTATATTATAAAACTGATATTAAATGTAAGTAATGGGAGTGAATTTAATGAGGGGTGAGAACGTGAGGTTTGCTTGATGACCGATGACGAACTGATTTTGATTGCAATATAATTTGCGTAAATATGAACATTTAGGTCAGAGTGTGATTGCTGTTTCAGCAAATGTACGTGCATGCTCGTACAATAATTAAATTATTTGATTTGATTTTGATATTTTTTAAACGCATTAATTTGATTTCTATTCATTAATTTTGTATAGGTATATATTTAGAGTAGGTTTATTGACTAAATTGAGGAAAAAATACCACCAATTGAGGAAAAATATTCTGACGTGAATGAATATTAACAAAGAAATGTTTTTATCAATTAGTAGGTACTATAAGTATTTCATTCAACATGGCGCGGCGTCATCTTGTAGTAGTTATTAGTTTTCACAGCCTACTTTTGTTCAGAAATCATGTAATTTACAACATAATATCACATGTATGTATATCATACTATCTATACTCTATACAAATAAATAAAATTAGGGTGTCTGTTTGTAATATTAAAATAACACCTTTTCACTAAATGCATATACGACACCTATAGCAAAAACGCGATTTAAAAAAAAATTGTCTGTCTGTCTGTCTGTGTGTTTGTTCCGGGTAATCTCCGAAACGGCTGGACCGATTTTGACGGGACTTTCACTGACAGATAGCTGATGTAATAGGGAGTAACTTAGGCTACTTTAATTTTAGAAAAATAATTAGGTTTCCGCGTAAAAAAATAAAAACACATGAAATCAAAGAGTATCTCCGAAACGGGTGGACCGATTTTGACGGGACTTTCACTGGTAGATAGCTGATGTTATAAGCAGTAACTTAGGCTACTTTTATTTTAGAAAAACAAAATAAAAAAAATGAAAAAACGGGTTCTGTCGTGCGGGCTCAGAACGCGGGTGCGGGCTTTTTTGTTAAGTTAAATTCCACGCGGACGAAGTCGCGGGCTCAGCTAGTATTACTATATAATATTATAAAGAGGAAAACTTTGTTTGTTTGATTGTAATGAATAGGCTCCGAAACTACTGAACCGATTTGAAAAATTCTTTCACTGTTGGGAAGCTACACTATCCCCAGGTGACATAGGCTATAATATATTTTCAAAAAAATTTGGGATCCTTACTAAAACTTATGAAAGGTATTTATTCCTGTACTACTAATATAATAGCTATCTTAGAAACCTTTTTGGCAAAATGTGAGCAAGTGTGAGGATTTTGCTGTTAAAAACGATTTTGCTGTTGTTCTTGTACAAATATAGGCTCTACCGGGGTATAGTACCACCCCTCACAGAAGATCGGAGTATAGTTACTATTATTGTTATCTTTCGTATCAACTCAACTCCCTCTCTCTTTTCTACTCCCTTTGTCTCACTCTTCAATTTATTTTGATTTAGTTTGATTTAATTTGATTTGTTTAGTATATAAAAGAATCGCCAAATAAACAGACGGAGCCTCGGGCGAAGTAAGTATCCCATAACAATCTCAATAAAATTACCACAGCAAAAAAAATCTAATCTTTCGACCTCTTAAGGGGAATAAAAAGTGGGGCACTGTTCAATTCCACCAGGAAAAGGGACCCATTAAGTTGACAAAGGTCAGTCTCACCACAGGCGGAGGGTAAATTCATAATTCCTGGAAATATTTCCGGCGCCATTGTGAATGTGACCGCTGAGATTTTGACGCTTTTAAATATGATTTTTAGGGTTCCGTACCTCAAAAGGAAAACACGGAAACCTTATAGGATCACTTTGTTGTCTGTCTGTCTGTCTGTTTGTCAGTCAAGACCCTTTTAAAACGAATAAAGTTTATTTTTTAATGCTGTCGGCAAATTTTTGTAATCTTGTATACAGTCAATAGAAATGTAGCTTTTTATCTGAAAATAACCAAAAGAGTAGCAATATTGTTAAACGAGTTAAAATTGTATAACGCTGTAAGTCCTGTTAGAGTCGACGTTATCTGTATTTTGTATGGGTTTGAGCTACTCTATTCTCGTTGGTTGATTTTTTTTGTTAAGCTTTATTAAGCTTACTTACAGCCCCAACAAAAATTGATTTACATCCAAAATTCTAAGCTAAATTTTGTTTCCGAGATCAGCATTTATTATGGAGCATTTCAGCAATCATTTAAGTGTTTCCCAAACATTTAAAACGCTCATAATTTTCATTTAAGCCTATTCTCGCGGACGTTTCAATTTATCATAAAGCGGATTTATTTTTAAAATTGGTCAGCAAATGAATAATATAAAGCCTATTGAACTAAACGGAAAAAAATATACTTGTTCTCAATGTCGAAAATAAAAATTTGCCATTCAATATAATACTCACAATGAAATGTGTAGAGTGCACTATTAAATGTCAAAGTTAAATGAAGGTGATGTTTAATATGAAGACTAAGAAAAAAATGGAGCTGGTATTTTTATGCTTTTCCCACTTAACATGTTTTTACCCCAAACTGGTCTTATGTTGCGCAGTACAAAAACACTTTGTCTTATTTACTCTACGGAACTGTTATTATCACCTTGTCTTTATATTTTCTATACCTTTATCTTAGCTCTCCAAAAACTGTATCTACGTCATCCATTTTTCGTGTCTCTATAACTCTAGTAGTATCGGCTAAATTGCGTCTACTAAATCACACCATAAATTATTCTAAAGCTTTCACGTTTAACACAACAGTAGCTCTACCATCAGCTCATAATATCGTTAGAGTCGCTAGTTTACGTTACACGTTTACGTTACATACGTATGGCAATTTATGAGGAAATATTGAACCTCTCCCAACCCCACTGCACATATGAGCAATGACTATGGTAAGCATTATAAAGGCTCCGGTAACGGCTTAACATCAGGCGGGTCGTACGCTTGATAGTCGACTTTGTTATAAAAAAAATATGACTTTGAATACGTAGACTCAATGTCTCAATGTCAAGATAAAAGTAACCTAATTTCTTTAAATTAGGATTAAAATTGGCGACGACTAACTACACTTATCGTGGCCATTGTTGTAATCTAGTTTATCCCAGAAATAGGCCGCCTAGACCGCTTTAGTTATAACTTTTAGCCTCAAGGACAGCTTTAGGCTATTAAAGACTTACTCTGGTAGGCAGACTTTACCTGTATACAGATTAGAATTTAGTGTGAAATATAGGTATCTAGATTAAGTTGCATTCGGCAACTTCAGGTACGTTCAGTTCAACTATTTTTCAACACTATAAAGCAATATCCTATATAATAATTGGTAACATCCTTTAGAAATATTTTTTTAAACAACAAAAGTGTTAAAATTTAGGAGTTACTGTGTAGGTAAACAAAAAAAAACTCTTGTACTATGGGTACCGTACAATAAACAATACCAGTGACACAGGGCGCATCATGAAAACATATTTTCCGAATACGTCCCGGACGGGAATCGAACCTGCTACCACTTTGCGCATTCAAGTGACTTTTGCTCAAAATACGAGACGGGCTGTCGTCAAGCGTTATATCGTTAGGTCAAAATGTCATTGACTTTTAAGAGTTGAATGAATTATTATGTTATGAAAATCTATACGATAGAAATGAAATTAATATTATTTTATCTTTGATCTCATCAGTCATGGGTGGATATTGTATTTTTTTCTTGCTTTAATAATGTTTGTCGACGATAATATCGTAGTTCTAGGTAAATAAAATCTTGATTGATGCGATTTCTAACATTAATGTTATTGGTAGAGTTTCGTTTTAAAAACGTTTCTTTTTACTTAGTATACTTACTTACTTATTATTATGATTTGTTTCATTAAAATCACGAATCATCCAAAAATCTTTATGCCTTGATCACACATAACGATATTGAGATCCAGGTACTTTAGTTACTGATATAATAATAATAATTTACCCCTCTGGACATTCCGCTCCTGGGCACGGGCCTCCCCTGAATACGAGGGGGATTCAGGCCAAAACTCACGACGCTGACTCACTACAGGTTGACGGATTTCACGTGTCTTTCGAAAATTTGTTAAGACATACATATTTCCTCAGACGTTTATCGACGTTTATAAGTGATAATCATATTGTATTATTATTCGCACATAGATTTTGAATAGTCCATAGCTGCGAGTAAGCTTCGAACCCAAGATCTTGTGCCCACACGACGCATCGTCTACAACTTCTAATTATTATTATTATTATTAAGTTACTTTAGCGAACCAACAAGATTATTTTGTCTATACTCTTATAAAACCAACATTTCAGTTCAGATTATTACAATAAGTCTCGTATTAATAAATCGATCGCAAGTCTGAGAGCGATCTTGGAAATGTCATCCGTATGTCATCCCAGTACAAAATGACATGTCAAACGCGTGTTCAAGACCACTCCTAGATTTGAGATAGATTTAGTAATACCGACCTTAGGGACGGGAAATTATGAATTAGTGTCGCGTATCTGGACTACGACAGAATTAATATCGCAAGGGTCACGGAACGGCGAGGCAATCAGTGTTATAGATCGGAGTTTATGTTACATTACATATGGGAAATCAGACAATATTGGATATTTCGACTGCTTGGCATAGTCGATCGAGTGTGAGTTTGTACAAATCTGGCGATATTTTAAAATGAAAATAAAAATCTTCCATAAACAACTACCCGCTTATTAATAAACGTGGTAAAGCGGGCGAATAGTAACACATTATGTCTTTCTGTCATCAGTAATTTGACATTCGAAAGAATAAGACTAAGCATGGTTTAACTATACAACCGCTAATCCACGTTTATTAATAAGGAGGCCAGAGAATTGGGCGTATACTAAAAGTTAGTAGTTAAGGACAATATTTTATTAGTTATTAAATATCTATTGGCGTTGGAAAGTTTAACGATATCCTTAGTGTTCATTCTACCTGCAACGGTTCCCGGGTCGAGTGTTATTTTCCGAAAATATTGTCTGCGACATTATCACTACTCTGCGGGCGTGCCAAAGGGTATAATAATAGGTATTGTTGTATTTACACAAGGTTCTTATTGAACGCAATATTCTACAGACCTTTATTGAATATAGTTAAGGTCTTCATATATCTTTCAATATAGTTAATTTTACCTGCATTTTTTAAAAGGTTTTAACGTAACATAATACTTTCACACAATAGGAGCACTTTTACCTATTTTTTGAGTGTTACTTCTTGTGTTGTGAAGGATACATCGTGAGGATGACTTTCCAAAGACGTGCGAGGTTCGCTAGCCTTCACTGAGAAAAAAAACCTTTTTTTTTTTTGTTATTAATAAGTAAATTTTAAGTCTGGGAGCGGACTTTCGTAAGTTTTTGACGTGTCATTTTGTACTAGAATGGCATAAGAATGACATTTCCAAGATCGCTTTCAGACTTGAGATCGATTTACTAATACCACGATGAATAGGTACTCTATGACAACAAATGAATTTAAAAATACATTGATGGTAACTACTGCAAAAATAATCTATGAAAGCGATGCATTACATATTTCTTTTTTTACAATGTATTATTAAAAACTTTTGTACATTGTCTCTATGGTCAATAGGGGTTCAAAATCACAGACTTAAAAATACTACGTATCAAAATATATTTTTAATAGTCTATAGTTTTATACAGAGAATAACGTTTTATAAAGTTCACTGATTAATTGCAGTTACGCCCGGGATCTTATTAAAAATGGTTATTGCTACTTCAGAAACATCTGTCGTTTGATATACGGCTTGCATATTTAACAAATGTTTTCTTCAGCTAATATTATGGAAATTGTCTACTTTTTACTGCTATTTTTTACTAAATTATTTCATAGAATACCAATTCAAGAATGCTTAAACTTATTTAATTATAAAGAAGACAAGTAGATTAGATTTTGATGTGAAACATAATTTGGCGCATTTTGGTAGTAAAATCGACCAGGTTGCCGTCACGGGAATGCGGCATGACGCTCTCTCGTGCCGTCATGCCCCCCCTCTACGCCACCGGTCTCTATTACCTTGTTTCACATGTGCTGGGTGTCCCGTGACGGACAACGTCTTATTTTATGAATGCTTGGGATTTTGCATAGTAACTAAGTAAATTCAGCCCACAGAATAAAATAATCTGATGGGTTTAGTTTTAACAGCCGACTAACAAACAGTAAATACTCATACAAACTAATTATGGTAGGTACATCATCCTGAGAATAATACTAAGAGGCCTATAAAATTAACGTGCACTTTATAATAAAATACCTCAAGTCATTTTATAGGTACTTGGCCAGTATTAATACTATACTCGTACATTGGTAGTTTGCAGATAAAGTCTTAAGTAGGTATATCATAGCAGAGTTTATTATTATGAGAGTAGGTACCCACGTATACTAAAAACTATATACTCGTACGTATAGTTATTATTGATTCGCATCTCTTCCTACTATATTATATACTAACTGAGCCCGCGACTTCGTCCGCGTGGAATTTAACTTAACAAAAAAGCCCGCTCCCGCGTTCTGGGACCTCGCGACAGGACCCATTTTTTTAAATTTTATTTTTCTTAAATAAAATTAGCCTAAGTTACTCCTTAAAACATCAGCTATCTGCCAGTGAAAGTCCCGTCAAAATCGGTCCAGCCGTTTCGGAGATTACCCGGAACAAACACACAGACAGACAGACAGACAGACAGACAAAAAATTATTAAATCGCGTTTTTGTTATAGGTGTCGTATGTACTTTCATATGCATTTAGTGAAAAGGTGTTATTTTGATATTACAAACAGACACTCCAATTTTATTTATTTGTATAGATAACTAGCTGAGCCCGTGACTTCGTCCGCGTGGAATTTAATTTAAGAAAAAAGCCTGCTCCGCGTTCTGAGCCCGCGCGGCAGAACCCATTTTATTAATTTTGTTTTTCTAAAATAAAAATAGCCTAAGGTACTGCTTATAACATCAGCTATCTACCAGTGAAAGTTCCGTCAAAATTGGTCCAGCCATTTCGGAAATACTCTTTGATTTAATGTGTTTTTATTTTTTTACACGGAACCCTAATTGTTTTTTAAAAATTAAAGCAGCCTAAGTTACTCCCTATTACATCAGCTATCTGCCAGTGAAAGTCCCGTCAAAATCGGTCCAGCCGTTTCGGAGATTACCCGGAACAAACACACAGACAGACAGACAGTCAAAAAATTTTAAATCGCGTTTTTGCTATAGGTGTCGTATGTACTTTCATATGCATTTAGTGAAAAGGTGTTATTTTGATATTACAAACAGACACTCCAATTTTATTTATTTGTATAGATATGTATAGATATTATAAATGCGAAAGTTTGTGAGTGTGGATGTATGTTTGTTACTCCTTCACGCAAAAACTACTGAACGGATTTGGATGAAATTTTGAACACAGTTTATAACCTGGATTAACACATAGGTAGATTACTTTACCTAAGTCTACGCGGACGATGTCGCGGGCAGCAACTAGTAATTTATAATTCCCCACCCTGTACCATCCACAGCTGTGGCTAATTGAGTACACCTCATATACGGGCTCGCTCGACCTGGGTAGTAAGTACCACCCTCTTACAATAGATCTGCGTAAAGTAGCTATTAGCGTTTTGTACGATAAGATAGTCAAAAGGGCCCTCCCCTTCCCTTTTCTTCCCTCTGTTCCTCCCCCCATCCGGTCGGCAACGTGCGAGTATTGACTTTGGTTTTGTAAGCATCTAATTTATATAATTTTGTAGGCTACAGTTGCTGCTTAACATGGCGAGTCGTACGCTTGTTTGCCGATTTTTTTTACCTATAATATTATCCTACTAATATTATAAATGCGAAAGTTTGTGAGTGTGGATGTATGTATGTATGTATGTATGTTTGTTACTCCTTCACGCAAAAACTACTGAACGGATTTGGATGAAATTTGGAACACAGATAGATTATAACCGGGATTAACATATAGGATACTTTTTAACGCAATAATCCAATACTACGCGGATGAAGTCGCGGGGCACAGCTAGTTAAAAATAATAGTATTTAGTCCTCGGCGTTATAGGAATAATGGATTTTTAATTTGTTACCAAGTCCTTGACTTGACCGTCTGAGAATCTGTTTTCTAGGGTTTCATAACAAGCGGTAAATAAATAGGTTGTTATAGACCTCTTACCTCGGTCCTGCAGTAACTTGACCCCGCAAGTTTTAGCGATTCAAACTCTTTCCTCCCCAAAAACACTCTCTGTAGTTATAAAATTAAAATCAAACATTTTTATTTTTATTTTCGTGTATCAATACCACCAACATCTAGACCATGTTTTCGACACAAGCACTATTATCCCTATTAATTGCCAATTTTCATCTAATTGACAAACTGGGAAATAGACAATTTAAAATTGAATTCATCCAGTTATTCAGTAGGAAGACGCCCAACCGCTGGACATAGCTCCTAATGACTTCGACATATTCTACTCCACGCATTCGCTTATACCGCCACCCCGAAATCGCGTAATGTCATCGGTCCACAATCTTGTTCACGTCTTGTCAATTGACAATCACAATTGGCAACCAGTGTCTAAGTTGGCAACTGATAAATTCGCAGATTGTGCAATTACGACCTTGCATAAAGGATTACACCGGACGCCTATCGTCTTGTGTACAGAGAAGTCGTATCTCATCCGGTCCGACTTTAGACCTTAGTGTGTTCGAAATGAGTTTAAAATTGAATAAAAATAAATATACGAATTCAATACTAAGAATAATACGTTTCAACATTGTTAAAGACCGGTAACAGAAGCAGTTTCAGAAACAAAAGTTTTTCTTCGTTATGCTGTTAGAAGTTGTAAGTTTTTCTACTCATTTTGTTACAAACTCAAGAAACTACCAAGCTTATTGGTACTGAGTTATTTTCGCAAGATTACCTCGAATAGGAACTGTGTACTGTGAATGCCACAGCTTAAATAATTAGCAGTGGTATCATGAATAAATTTCCCATTTTTTTCTTCCGGTTCCGTCGGTAATTATTGATGAGGACAGGCATAATCAGTAATATTAAGGGGAAATTATAATTGTTTGATAAATCCATCCGTCGCATATTGACCATCTAACCCTAGTCTTACGGATCCAAATAATAGCGTTTCATAAAACTGTAAAACAGAGCATTGTATAACCTATATTAAACATGGCTTAGAAAAATGCTTCTTATGCCAATATTACTGCACTGTGTATCACCGTCCATTCCCACTGAAATTGTACATAAACAAACACTTTTCACGAAAGTTTCTCCCGGCGATAAATTTAATAACGTACGCTCTGTCGAAAACTGGTGTTCACCTCTCTTAAACTTTTGCGCTACGAATTTTCTTTTGAAGTTTTTTTTACAAAATAGTTGAACTATAAATCATTAAGAAGTGCAGGGTAGGTAGTGAACAAGTTGCTTTTATTTAGTTTCAAAATTCTGTGCGTACATTTAATATTTTATTTCTACAAACTAATACTTATAAGCTAGTGAAAAGTTTGAAATGTGTTGGTGTACCTAGTCCTTGGTTTGCACAGGCGAAATATTCATACAAAATAGTAGTAGGTATCATCTATTTATCGACCATATCATTTAGTACCGCGAACACCGAATATCCATTGCAGACAATCTGAAAAAGAAATAATGTAGGTACTTAAAAAGAAATGGTTTTTTTGTGAAGATTTAGTGGTAGAAAATAAATATTACGTTATAATTATGTTACTGTGAATGACTAGTTAAAATGATAATGAAATGACTATGAAAAAAATAACACTATTGGTCTACTCCGTATGAAAAAAATAACACTATTGGTCTACTGGTGCGATATGCGAGAGCGCGCGGGAACAACCAATAAAACCCGTAGCTGGGAATGCACTGATGTATTCGAGGCATAATGTTTCGGACACAATAATGGCGGCGGTGCGCAGCCCGCACGCGCATAAGCTTTCGCGCTATAACATAGGTACCTATATAGGTAGGTAAGTATAAATATAATTACCTATACATTATCTATATATATACATATAGAACAATCCCTTCCCCTTATAGCTAAGAACAAAAATATAACTCTAAAATAACAAAATCTTAGGGGGTATCAATCTGATCAGAAACCAGAGGCTCGTCGGAGGGTTCTTCCCAGGAAGGGGTCAACTCTCGCCGTCGAGGCCTTATGGGGCCCGCTGCCGATGGGGTCATAAAACAATCCTCCCCTGCATCCTCTTCTCTGATAGACGGTGGTGTTGTCAACGTCCTGTCCGCGGAATCCGCCTCCACATCACTGACCTCATCGGTTATCGAATCCTTATCTGGGTGGAAATCGGAGATTACGTCCGCGTCCCAACTAATGTTTCCTTTGTTTATGCCTTCTGCATCGAGCCTTGGCCTTATTTGGTTTATGTGTCTTGTCACTTCCAAATCTAAACTCGGAATATACACAACATATAAAACTGTACCCAACTTCCTTTTTATAATACCCTCGATCCAGTTATATTTTTTATTTATAACATTTTTCATTATCCAAACATCCGTATTAATATTAAATTCTTGTCTTTTTTGTCCGTTGTAGCGATTAGCCTGTGAGCACTTATTAAATTCTACAGTACGAGAGAGGTTCGTGGATAGAGGAGACGTTGGAGGTTTCAACAGGTCTAACCTGGAGCGTAATTGCCTGCCGTAAACTATCTCGGCAGGTGATTGCTCCGTGGTACTATTTTTAGAGTTTCTATAGTCAAATAAAAATTTCGAAATTTGTTCCGGTAATAGTTTCTTATTTGTATTCTCTAAAATAACTGCTTTTAACCCTTGTTTCACTACTTTCACCATACTTTCAGCCTGGCCGTTACTAGACGGGTGGTATGCTGGTGAAAAAACGTGCTTTATTCCGTTTAGCTTACAAAAATTCTGGAATTCAATAGAAGTGAAAGAGGTACCATTATCACTCACTAAAGTATGAGGAACCCCGACTTTAGACATGAAATCACACAATTTGCTAATCACCGCTTGTGAACCGTATGAAGTTGTCATAGTATAACATTCTACCCATTTACTGTACGCGTCAACTATAATTAAAAACATCTGATTATTGAACGGGCCTAAAAAATCAAGATGCAGACGATAGAAAGGTTGCGGCGGGTGCGGCCAGGGCGCGAGAGGCGCGCGCGGCGGCAGGGGCCGCAGCGCCGCGCACACCGCGCACCCCGCCGCTAGCCGCTCGAGCGCAGCGTCGATGCCGGGAAACCACAAATATTTCCGCGCTTCTGCCTTCATTTTGACTATCCCGAAATGAGAGCTATGCAATTCACTACAGATGGTATCCCTTAGAACTTCTGGTACGACTACTTTATGACCTCGCATTAAAATCCCGTTTTCCAGTGATAATTGTAATCGGCAACAGTGGTAGGGTTTTAGTTTAGGATCTACTACTTTCCTGGGCCACCCGTTAATCACATAATACTTGACCCTGGACAGCAAACGGTCTCGATCGGTTTCGCAACGCAGCTGACTAGACGACACGGGCATGTCGCCTTGTAGGACGAAGTTCACGTACGCCGCTTGGTCGTCTTCACTGCCCTCCGCGCCCCGCGGTCCGCCCGGCCCCCCCGCGGCATCGCCCGCCGTGCTCGTTGATAACGATGCTCGCGAAAAATAATCTGCGCTGTTATCTTTACTACGTATATATTCTATTGAATAGTTATAGGCTGATAAGAATATAGCGTAGCGCTGGAGCCTGTTAGCGGACACCTCTGGAATTCCACGGTAGGGCCCAAAAATTGTCAGTAGCGGTTTATGATCCGTGCGTAACACGAAGGGGGAAGATCGACCGTATAGGTATTGGTGGAACCTTCTTACGCCGAAAACAATGGCCGTCGCCTCTCGTTGTATTTGCGCGTATTTTTTCTCGGCAGCTGAGAGAACGCGCGATGCGTAAGATACCGGTCTTTCGAGGCCATCAATTCCTATCTGCGATAATATCGCCCCTAGTCCAGTAGGTGATGCATCCACAGTCAAAATTAATTTTGCCTCCGGGTCGAAATGCGTCAAAACATTATTAGACGCCATAATACTTTTTATTTTACTAAATGCATTGTCATGATCTTTTGTCCAATTCCATGATATACTTTTATGCAGTAAGTTATACAGAGGACTTAACACGGAGGATGCATTTGGTAAAAAATTACGGTAGTAATTAGTCAGGCCCAAAAACGACTGTAATTGCGAGACGTTTTGTGGTTTGGACGCGCTTAATACAGCCTTCACCTTATCGGGTGACTTACTAATACCATGCTTATTTATTACGTGTCCTAAATAATTTATTTCATCTTTATAAAACTCGCACTTGCTAGCTTGTACGGTTAATCCGGCGTCTTTTAATCGTTGTAATACAGCAGTTAGGCGAAGCCTGTGCTCATCTTGGTCTCGCCCTGTAATTAACACGTCATCTAAAAAGGTCACTACCCCTTCAAGGCCCGCCAACACGCACTCCATCGCCCGCTGGAAAATCGCTGGCGCCGACGATAACCCGAACACCAGTCTAGTGAATTTAAACAACCCGCGGTGTGTGTTAATAGTAGTAAGAGCTTGCGAGTCCTCACTTAAACAAAACTGATTATAGGCCATAGATAAATCGATTTTACTGAATTGTACGCCTCCATTTAACTTTGAAAACAGTTCTACAACGGTTGGTAACGGGTATTTGTCAATGATCAGCTGTTTATTTATAGTTACCGAGTAGTCGGCACACAACCGCAGACCGCCATCCTTTTTCAATACCGGCACCACTGGGGAAGCATACTCGGAGTATTCAACAGGTGTTAGAATACCTAGCTCCACGAGCCGGTCTAATTCTTTGTCAATTTTCCCCCGCAAAGCGAATGGTACCGGCCGAGCTTTGAAAAAAATTGGCTTCGAATCTGGCTTAATCCGAAGTTTAACGGAAAATTTATTAAATTTACCTAATTTACCCGAAAACACGTTTGGAAATTTAGCAATTAAATTATTAACTATAGAACTATTTTCAAAATAAACCGCATTGACATCCGGGGTCAATTGCAATTTGAAAAGATAAATGAAATCACGGCCTAAGAGGGAAATACTGCTATTCATAACAACATATAAATCGATAGTTTTTGTTTCGCCACTGTATAAAATAGATGTTTTAAGCACTCCAAAAATAATAATATTATCTCCCGTGTAACTTCTCAACCTTAGCTTAGTGGGTGATAATGGTATTTTTCTAAAATGTTGCTCGTAAATTACCTTAGGAATTAGACTAACCGAAGATCCACTATCAATTTGAAACTCTAAAAATACTCCACCGACACAAACGCTCTCAGTCATGGGCTTCGCCCTATCACAGCGAATGTTGTAAATGTACATACCATCGTCTCCTGCATCCACGTCCTCCACGCAATTCACCTTATTATCGATATCATTGCTCTGACACATTTTACGCAAATGACCTTTACGATTACACTTTTTACATTTGTAATTTTTAAAACGACACTGATTAGCTTTATGGTTAGTATAACCACATACACTGCACTTCACTTTGGTTACCGCGAAAACGTCGCCGGCGGCGTCTGCAGAGGCCGCGGAGGCGGCGGCGGCCGCTCCGGCGACGCCTGCAACTCCCAATCCGGCGGCAATGCGCGCGCAGCGCACGCTTTCCGCTAAATTTACCGCCTTCGCCAACGAGAATCCCCGTTGATCCTGGGCAAATAACTTATCGCGTTCGCGTCCCGCTAACATGCCCATGATGAATTTGTCCAACAGGGCCTCTTCCAAACATTGAAAATCACAGTGTGTAGCTAATCCTCTGATTCTTGCCGCCCATTTGGTGGGGGTTTCGCCTGGCGATTGCACGGCGGAGTAAAAGGTTGATTTTTCTGCGAACCCGAACCGTTTTGGGTTACAATGGTCATCCAAGAGTCGCAGAATATGGTCGTACTCCACTTCCTCCACTTTTTTGGGCAGCGCCAAATCATTAGCCAATTTATAAGTTGATTCGCTGAGTGCACTCAAAAGTATTGCTCGTCGCTTGACCTTGGCTTTGTCCGTTTCGTCGGTTATGTCGTTCGCGATGAACCATTGGGACAAACGTGACTTAAAACTGTCCCAGTCATTACTGACATGATCGAAAGTGGCTAATACGCCGTACATCACTCCCGAAGACATTTTATTTAATTAATAACGCGAGTTCGATCGTCGCCACTGTGCGATATGCGAGAGCGCGCGGGAACAACCAATAAAACCCGTAGCTGGGAATGCACTGATGTATTCGAGGCATAATGTTTCGGACACAATAATGGCGGCGGTGCGCAGCCCGCACGCGCATAAGCTTTCGCGCTATAACATAGGTACCTATATAGGTAGGTAAGTATAAATATAATTACCTATACATTATCTATATATATACATATAGAACAATAGTTTTCTTTAACAGCGTTTACGCTTATGTGACGACTCAGCTGGAGCTAGCGAGGGCGATAGATTCCACTCGGGGCACCCGGGGCGCCAAACGACGCCCCCAAAACTGAGATTAAATTTTCCGAGCTATTTATTTATTTTATTTATGTTGTTGCCAGACGAACATACCCACTGTATGGTTCCAAACTAAGCAACGCTTGGACTATGGGTACCGTACAATGGACTGGGGCTAATCCCAGTGACACCCAGACCAGGGAAAATTACGAAAAGGCCATTTCCGAAATTTACTCGAACCCGCAACCACCTGGTGCAGTGAGCCGAGTGGCCTACGCTCGAACCGCTGCGCCAAGCGGTCGTCGAACTAACCTCCTATACTCTATACTAGGTGAAACAAAAAGGGTATACTATTTTTTTGCAACTTTGTAAATCTAAAACTATCGGCTTTGTGGGACAGTTGAAGTACTATAAATTTTGTAGACTTATGAAATCTGCCAACAGCTGTATCCCTGTAACACCTTTTGTTTTTTAAGTTTCCTCCAAAGCTGATAGTATTAGAATTGTAAAGATAAGTTTTGAAAAAAAAGTATACCCTTTCTGTTGCAACCTGTATATGGGAGCTATCCTTTTCATACATTACCTGGCTAAATGCCTCTATAGTAAGTAACGTTATTCCGGCAGCACTCAGCTTGAAAGGTCTCTGGGCAGCAGTGATCAGTATTAGGAGGTCTTTTTGCAGGTCTACAGGCCAGGTGATCCAGGAGGACTCGTAGGCTGCTAGCGCTATGCCTTCACTCTGAAAAATATAATTATCTAATCATCTTTACTCTATACATGAAAATAAATGAAATGAAACTCTTTGATACATATTTCTGTCTGTCTGTCTGTCTATTTGTTCTGGCTAATCTCCGAAACAGCTGGACCGATTTTGACGGGACTTTCACCTGGCAGATAGCTGATGTTAAAAGGAGTAACTGAGGCTACTTTTATTTTATCCAAGTACGGAGCCACGGGCAACAGCTAGTTTTTAATAGTTATACCTGTGACGCTCAACGCGTGAGTATAAAAATAAGTGATTGTCCAAATTTCAGTACCTACATGAATCAAAGCCTATCTTGAGGGCTACCAACAGGCTATAATTTGGGATAGGTACATAGCATTTTTTTTGTCAATGCGTTCGCAATTCGCTGTACTCACTATACTCACAAAGCCTTGCGAAGCCAAGCATTAAACTAAATCTTCTTTCTTAGCCTTTTACCCAAACTAATCGATGTCGGATTCTATTACTTATACCCTAACTAGCTGTGCCCCGCGACTCCGTCCGCGTTCTGTTGAATTTTTTCCTGAATTTTCTTTGCTATAAACCTCACGGAGCCCGAGACTTTTCCAACGAATGCAAAACCGTGGAAATCGGTTCGTGCGTTCTGGAGTTATATCGTCAGGAAGGAAAACCCGACTTATTTTTATATTATACCCTAATTAAACAGATTACTCCTATTTGAACGACTACTATTTAGGGGCCATCCATTAATTACGTCACACGTTAAGGGGAGGGTGGGGGTTGACGAAGGGTGACATTGTGTGACAAGGGGTGAGGAGGGGAACCAAATTTTGTGACATCACATTTAAAAAAAATATAATACCTATTTTATATATAAGTATTACAACACTAAATTTAAACTACATACCTACTAAAGAATAACATAAAAATAGTTGCAACTCTATGCGTATAATTATTTTTTTTAGGTTTTGTAAATTTTCGTGCCTATGTTTGATTTGAACACTGCTGTTTTAATTTCATAAATTTCTAAATGTAACACTAGGTATTTCTCACAAATGTGACCAGCTGTGACAAGGACGGGTGAGGGTTCAAACAATCATGAAATTCGTGTGATTTAATTTATGGATGACCCCTTAGGTACTTTTCTAGACTACATAATTAATGTTAAACTAAACAACGTGAAATCGTTCCCGACAGGATTCCGGTATTTTGAGTACAGTGGTAAATTAATTTTTAACCGACTTCAAAAAAGGTGGAGGATCTATGTTCGTCTGTATATTTGTTTGAACTACGCTAGGACTACTTCTTAGGTACCTACCCTTCTTACTCGAATTGGCACCGCCTCCAAATGATAGAAATTATAAGGTCCCTAGTTATTCCTAGATTTTTTGTGCACCCAGTTTTTTTAAGACAGTAAGCGCCTGTCTAGCCCACCAAATTCAAAATTTTCGAGTATTTTTATAGTTTATCCAACATCTGAAAACATTTAAGACAACATTTTGTGATTTGCGACAAACACAGTATGCAGTGCGTTTATTAATGCATTTATTTTACTCTAAATATTATCACGGTGGATATGATACTAGTAAATCACTAAATATACAAAAATTGCCTGATTATCTGGATAGCTGTCGTTCTTGAAATGTTTTAGAGTAAGTTGGATATATTAATAAATGCACTGCACACGGTCTTTGTCGCGAATTACAAAATGTGCCTTTTATTATTGTCAGATTTTGAAAAAAATCTAAAAATCCTAAATAAATTTGAACTTCGCGGGCTAGATGGGCGCTTTAGCCTTAGTAATTATTTATTTTCCATATGACAGATGGATTGTTTTACCTTAATCATCAGTTCGTTACCCAGGTAACAATAAATGTACGCGTTTACTAGAGCACAGGACAGGTATGCTAATAACATTATCAAAAGACTTATCTGTCTTGCACCTGCCTGAAAATAAAACAATGTGTATGAACAAACTGACGACGCTTATTCCGACCTCTTGGCGCAGTGGTTTCAGCATAGGCCGCTCGGCTCACTGCACATGGTAGTTGCGGGTCCGATTCCCGCCGGGGCAAATTTCGGAAATGTCCTTTTCATTATTTGCCCAGGTCTGGGTGTCACTGGGTTCACCCCTAGTCCATCGTGCGGCACCCATAGTACAAGCGTCGCTTAGTTTGGGACCATACAGTTGGTGTGCCAGTCTGACGTAATTTATTGTTATTTATCTATTTAAATAAATTAACTTTCATACGATGAGCGAGAGAGCCGGAAGCCCCCTTCCCTTCCCTCTGTCCCACTCCCCTTCAGGTGGGCAACGTGCAATCAATGCCTTTGGTATTGCGAGTATCTATTCGCTTCGGTAACTGTTTAACATCAGTTATCTGATTAGTGTCCGTATCCCCCGTTCCCCTCGCTCTGTCTACCCCCGTAAGATAAAGGCGTGAATGTATGCAAACATTCAACCTTCTGATAACCACAGTACTATTAATAATGACCTACCACAGTCATTAAAACAGCATTCAGACAGATCTCCATAGAAACGGCCAAGTTCTGGATCAAGAAATACTCTTTGAATATTATCTCCATTGATTTTGAGTAGCTGTAATCATATTAAGGCCCGTTATAACAGATCGATCTCAAGACTGTGAGCGATCTTGGAAACGTAATTCAAAGTGATATGTCAAAAGCGTACTCAAGACCGCTCTCAGACGTAACATTGAAAAAATACAGGTCCATATTATTTCGGAAACGCTACTAACTAGTGACGGTGTCATACCATATTTTTATGTTAGCATACCTCACTAAAAGCACTGAATTTTTATCAATTTGATTTAATTAATAATAGTGCAAAAAGTAATTAGTGCTTATGAGGAAATTATAAATATATTCAAACTCCATATTAGTCATACACCCAATTTGCCATAGAAATTATAGTATTATTTAGACGCTATCGTTAGCGGGCGTAAAATACATGTAGATTTACAGTTTCTACTTCTAATTTTAATTAATACGTCTATTATTGTATGTATATGAATTCTATATTAACCTTTCTGAGGCACAGTTGCATCTAAACTCTACCTCAATTTCTTTTCTGAAATCTATTATAATGGCACACACTACAACCCATCATACAATCAGAGTATTAAACAAAATCTTACCCCATGAAACGAACATGATTCTTGACTATTTTCTTAAACTTCCTCCTCACCTCCATTTCCCGTTCCTCTGAATACTCCAGCATCTTAATATCTTCCTGCAACTTATCTAGCTGTTCACACAAGTATATTGTTAAACTGCATACCAGCGCTTTCATAGCAAACCCTCTTATTAAACACGGAACGTACAGAACTCCTAATATCTGACTCGCTATTATCAAGTTAATTTGGCTCTCCATCGGGTCGAATGGCATCCACGCGTCAAATGTCATCACACCTTCAAACAATGCCAGAACAGTAAAGGCCATAAATATTAATAATGATATAACTGTTATAAGTATAACATATTTCGCCGTTAGCTCTTTCCGCTCCTCTGAAACTTTATCTCCTGATTGCTCTATTTGTTTGATCAGTGTTCGCAATTGTTCCCTGTTGATTGTAAAAGCGATAGCTTTGCAAAAGAAATTGAACACAATCAGAAATTTGTCAAGGTTTGATAGAAATAACGTGATGTCACTCCTGGTTTGGTACATACCAATACCGGTTATGATGAAGAGTGTGACGGATGTCACACATATCGTGGTTTCATACAATTTGTACAAGATTCTTCTGGTTCGAGACAAGTCCTCGAAAGGCCATAGTCCTACTATGAAAAGATATTGTAAATTGAATGTAAATATATTTTCTTGAATTTTATAAAAACGAGCAAGTACGTTGAGAGTCATTTTGAAAAGGCGCAATTGATTTTGATTTTAGAAGTGAGCTTTGTAGTATGTCCATAATATAATGACTGATAGGACACGCGCGGTACAAAAATCCTGGGATTGTTAATCATAGATCAGAGTTGTTTCTAGTCCAAATATTAAGTATAAATGACAGATAATACTCCTAACAGATCCCTAGTGCTAAACACTTTTGCTTTAAAAATTGCAAGATTAGTTAGTACCTATTCTTAATGAAAGGTTAAATATACTTACCTACTTTATTTTAACACCAACTAAAAGCAATAAATTTTCATCAATTTTACTATTTTTGAAACATCTATATTAAATTAAAAATATTGAATTATAACCCATTATATGGTTAATTGTTGTAATATACTATACACTTGACCAAAGTAAGCGTATTGCTGTCTATCTCATGGCTGAAATGTGTGAGGGAGACAGCTATATTTTAAACTATGTCCAACTTTGTTTTAGTTGTTGTAATTTAAAGACATCAGAATAAAGTACCAGAATACCACTGTCTTCATAATAAATGGTAATGAATACGAGTATGCAGTGGAGAAATTTCATGTTCCAATTAACAAACTTGTCCTATAATTTCACACCAACTTGGACTCACCACACTGCATCGCAATTTGCACAATTTCAGCAAATTTTCACTGCAAATGTCTGGTTATTTAACATCTTTCTCTTTCCAACATTAATACTAGACAGAGAGACGACCAAACTTTATGTACGGTAAATTATACTTAGTTGAACTAATGTCATAAGTGCTGAACAATAACTTAAGTTTGTAAGCTCACTTACTTACGGTTATTGATGTATTGTTCGTTTGTAACACGAAGACACGTGCTGTGACTCTTACGACACTGGCATATGGGTCAATTTGCAATAATTCACGCGTCTCCGTGAAATGACCTGGCTATATTTATTATTGATGGTCACTTAAAGGTCGTGGGATTGAGAGGACTGGCGTAGGATACCTATTTTAATGCTTATGGCTGGGTACAATGATGGACGGTTTGGATCATTACGGGTTATGTACTTTTGACAGAAGGGTTAACTCGTCATAACTCGTTCGGGCGGTAATACTATGATTAAAATACGGTGATGACTTATGTACTTTAGAATATTTTATTTTTATTTAACTTGACTTATTATAATGTTTATTAGCAGCCGCAGCAGTGATAGCCGATTGGTTATGCACGCTTCTTGCGGGCACAAGGTCCTGGGTTCAAACCCCCGCCCAAACCTGTGGGTTTTTCGAAATCTAAGTGCAATATGGTGATGGAAAACATCATCACGAAACCTACATGTATTTGAAAATCTAACAAATTTTCTAAAGACAAATGTAATCCGATAACCCGCACTAGGGCAGCGTGGTGAATTATGACCTGAAACCCCCTCATATTGAGAGGAGGCCCGTACCCAGGAGTGGGAAAATAAAAGGGCTAAATTATTTTTTATATTATTTTATAAAAAAAATAAAGGTTACAGCCGATTAGTTAAGAAAGCGTCACGTTACTGGCCGAAGAATCAAACCTGCATCACTTGGTTTTAAAGGCCAGCGTGACCCAATAAAGCTTACACATGAAATGTTCGACTACAATCGACTACAGCTCATACACGCGCTGGATCGACCGGGGTAGTACCACCCTCTTACAGAATATAACAGGTCGGAAACGTGTGAGCAATTCCTTTGGTACAACAAGTATCTATAGCCTACGGTGACTGCTTAAGATCAGGCTGGTCGTAAAATTTTTTGACGATTTCATTATTAACTAGTTGACTAGCTGTACCCTGCGCGCGTTGCTACGCTGTCAAAGATTGGTCGTACCAACTCAGAAACCTTTGTGGGCTCATGCACAACACTTTGCTGAAGATCATGACATGATCAAATGCATAGTTTACCATTCTATAAAGGACATACAGACAAACATTCATTTTTATATATGTATATAGATAAAAATAAGTTTATTGTTTTCTCATATTTACGCGAATACTATACATTGAAATAAAACTGTTATACGGATTTTATTTAGGACCGCACCCGCCATTATATCAGATTTGATAAACCACAGATCCTCGCAAAAGAACACCGATTCCGACCTAGGATGATACGTGAGGCCATTGAAATTAAAAAAACATCCTAATTTCAATGGGGAAGATGGCTGGGTGCTACCACCAACTTGGGATCCAGTAATTAATATAATCAAATCAAAAACCAAGTGTACCATTGCAAGACCTCGAGCTGTGAGCACTTTCTGCGTGGATCGGACCGCAAACAACAACTAAATATGAGGGTACCCAGTTATTAACTATGTCATCAGGACGTCTAACACCTCAGTCCCCCCGTGACCATGGCTGCTGTAAAGCAACCGAAACGTCGGGAACATAAAAAAGTAAATAAACGCGATAAAATCCGTATAATAGTTTTATTTCAATAAAAATAAGTTTATTATCTAACTTTAAGTTAGTAGGAATAACACACAATCTTAGAATGAATAGCTTGTCTATTAGTTATACAAAGCGCAACAGTGAATATGTGTCTAAAGGAATGCATCGTCACAGTAAAACCTCGGAGTGCTCTCAGAGGCACTTACTTTGAGAATGTGTAGTAAAAGATGGCTCAGGTACTATTGGTTCCCACATGGTTCTCACTGGATATTCGTTTGACTGGTTTTCATATCTTACAGCAAGTATGAAATGAGTTAAAAAAATCGCTGAAAATTATTGAACAAATTGGGAAAAATAAATTCTTACCAATAAATCGATCTTAAGTCTGCAAGCGATCTTGGGAATAACATTTTAAAGTCATACTGGTACAAAATGACCTATCAAAAGCGTACTCAAGATCGCTCTCAGCTATGCGCTGCATGCCTTAGCAACGCTTCTACCATGGGCACTGTGCAATGGACTAGGGGCGATCCCAGTGACACCCCGACCATGGTATGTGACGATAAGGCCGTTTCCGAAATTTGTACCGACGGGAATTTCGGAAATGGCCTTTTCGTGATGGGTGGATCCACGTATGATTGCGCGAACCCTGCGTTAAGTTCGCTTATCCCTAGTGGGTTAACCAGGGAGAACCGATGGTTGCGCCTTTGAAGAATTTATGCAATTTGTCTTTCGTTAACTTAGGTCGTAAGTCCTAGACTTGATGCCCTCAGTTCTATTACCACGGAAATCCCTGAAAGGTGGTTCTTAAATAGTCCATCACACGTGGTTTTACTTGTTCTTCTTATATATTGTCCCAATTTCATCGAGGTTAACGTGTAAGTTACCCGCATTTGGAACAATGGATAATATCGATAAGTAGCAAAATCGCTTGCACCTTCGGGGGTTTTACCGACTAGGAAGAAGAAATCAAAACGGTATTGTTTAGTTGAATTTGAACTTACATTCATTAATATTTTCAGCCAATTTATGCATTATGCCTTTCCAGCCTTTTTGGTCGAATGTATATTCCAAATGTCGAATGTATACCCAAATTCGACTATATTTGACTCTATTCTCGTCTTCATAGAGTAGCATATCAATTAGCGACCTATGGATCGCATCTCAGTCACGTTGCTTGTGAGTCTCGTGAGCATCGCTATGAAGCAGACCCGCCCGCTTCGACCAATGGGGTCGCTTAATTTTCTACCGACTTGAGCTAAGCAGGGCTCACCCTGCTTTTCCTCAGCCTCAGCTGAGGGAATGACGCAATCGTATTGGTCGAAGCGGGAGGGCCCGGTTCATAGCACACCCAAGTGGACGGTCACCCTTATTGTTTACTTTAACACCGTCAAAGGGATACCCAATCCATGGTAGGGTTGCAAACGAGAGAAGGAATATTCAAATATCCAGTTCCGAGATTCCAGTTCTTGCGGTTTTGTTGCGGTCGTTTTGTAAAGCAGGCCGCGGGAACTTCTGCTTTAAAATTTTGTTTGTTAGGTCTGTTTTCGCTTATAAAGTTTGTTATTTTTATCACTCTATAAAGTAGCAAGAGACACTGCACTCTTCACTGATGGTTGGCTATTTTGGACCCAATGCGATAGGGCCTAGAGTCTAAATGATTTATATCGAGCACATTTGACCCCTCTCATTACCTAGATAGGCCATCTTATTTACTAAAATATCTGTTCTTTAAAAATTGTGACCTACGTACAAAAATACAGGCTTATAGTGTTTTTCTTGCCGGATCTTCTCAGTCGAGATCGCCTGACGATTCAGTCGTAGATTTGTGGCTTTGTAGACCTTGTAGTAACAAACTAAACGATTTGAATTTGAGTGAGATGATTTGGGTTTTGTTTCTTGAAAACATCGAGCTGGAGGCCACAGTTGGACTCGAGTGGGTACTGTCTGTAAGCATCATTATCATTTACTAGCAGTCGCCCGTGGTCGAAATTCAACCATAATCCTACTAATATTATAAATGCGAAAGTTTGTGAGTGTGGATGTATGTTTGTTACTCCTTCACGCAAAAACTACTGAACGGATTTGGATGAAATTTGGAACACAGATAGTTTACAACCGGGATAACCACATAGGATACTTTTTATCCCGATAGTCACGAAATTTTTGTTAAGTTAAATACTACGCGGACGAAGTCGCGGGCATAAACTAGTAGAAAATACAGGAAAAAATATTAAACTACTTTGTTTTGTAGGTAAACGATATTTTACCAGAGGCTGATTACATTTTACGATACATAAGGCAGCGTCTGAATAAAAACAAATTCTTTTAGGGTTCTGTTGTGAAAGGGATCCCGTAACAGTACCCTTATTACATTTTATAGGTGCTAAAGAAGCATGGACATTTTGGCGGAATAAGGAAAAGTGATATTTTCATTACTGTTTTAGTGTACAAGATTATTCGAATGTGTAATGTTGATGGAATTTCTACATTCTGTCATCATACTAATATTATAAACAGGAAAACTTTGTTTGTTTGATTGTAATAAATAGGCTCCGAAACTACTGAACCATTTGAAAAATTATTTCACTGTTGAGAAGCTACACTATCCCCGGGTGACATAGGCTATAATATATTTTCAAAAAAAATTGGGATCCTTACTAAAACTCGAATAATGTAACCGCAATGTACCCGTGCGAAGCCGGGGCGGGCCGCTAGTCATTAATAAGGAAATCTGAGTAATCAAATTTTACTAAGATTTAGGTATATAAATAACATGGGAAAGCTAGTTATCTATATATATAAAAAAGAATCTCTATTTCCTTGGTCATCGCATCACGCGTGAACGGATGGAACGATTTCGCTAATTATTTTTTGTTGTGTTTATTATTGTCAGTAGAAGCTTCTTATTATAGAAAAAAATTAAGACAATTGAGCGGAACAATTGGAATTCAATATTCAAAATTAAGACAGGACAACGTCTGTCGGGTCAGCTAGTAGTCTAATAAATGTGTGTGAGTGTGGGTAATTGGAACAATAGTGACTGTTAACCCGCACGCCCGTTCAAGTCGGCAACGTGCGGGCAACGCCTTTGGTATTGCAAGCATCTATAGGCTACGGTGACAACTTAACATCAGGCAGGCCGTACGCTTGTTTGTGTATACTTATTTCCTCGCTCTCTGTCCGGGTGAAGTTGTTATGGCCACTCTGGCCAACAACATATAGTCATATAAAAAAAAAAATATGATGATATTATAATATTTTTATTTTTTTTATAAGATTACTGGTAATATGTGAGTTTATCACATTACTAGTATTCCCGTTGCCGCTCCAGCTAAGCTAATGCTTGTGTTAGGAGGGGCCCACGTCAATAGTTTAATGGCCAGGATGGGAATCGAACCCGGAACCACTCGGCTACGAGGGCAGCCTCTCTAACCACTAGGCTATTTAGCCTTAAGTAAGAATTTTAATTAAGTAAAACAATAATAGGTAGTTAAAAGTCTTTAAAATTAATTGTTCTTTCGGAAGCAATTCAACAACTTTGGATGACAGCTATTACGATTGCTAATCGAGCGATCAAATCTAATAATTATTAATGAATCGTTTCAGTTGAATCAATTCACGAAGTCACGGATAACGAGTAGTTCGACAGATTACAATGATTAGCGTTATAAATAGTAATTTACAGTGTGTTTAAAGAGCCCGAAACAATTAACCGACTTCCTAAAAAGGAGGAGGTTCCATGTTCGTCCGTAGGTATGTTTTTTTATGTATTTTCACTAATGTATCCGTCACAAACCAAATGGTTTGTTTGAAAGGGCATACTCTCTAGGTGGGCCCATATAAATTTTATCTAAATCGGTTTAGTAGTTTGAGAGATATGGACTATTTACGGTTACCAGACGTAGTATAGCACTAAAAGCACGAAAAACATCTTTACAATAAGTTAGGACATCTTTTTAGGTACCTACCTATCCCTACCTAGGTACTTGAATTGACACTGACTTCAAATGTAAGAAATTTTAAGGTCCCAGTTATTTCTAGCCTTTTTGTGTACCTAGGTGTTCTAAGTCATTGTGCCGTGTGAAGTGTAATTGTGCCGTATTGTATCATAATAAGGTTTAAATTAAGATGCCTTAAAACTTCGCCAAGACAGGCCCGGAAACTGTAACACTGTAATTTTCCTCGTTATTAGGTGACGTTAACTTCCGAATCACCACAAATGTATACCCGTCCTTAACTCGGGTACAAATTTATGTCTTTGCTAAATAGTTTGTAGAACAGAACGGGTTAACTGCCCGTAGCGGAATATACAGGGTACTGGTAAAACTCTAACAACCTTGCGCGACTGTTTCACTAACGGCATAAACAACTTTGTTCTATGATTTTTTACAAAACAAATAAAAATTTAATTTAATTTATCACTTTTGATGTCCCACTCCTGGGTACGGGCCTCCCCACACTACGAAGGGGATTCAGGTCTTAATCCACCACGTTGGCCCAGCTGGCTGGTTTTTAAAAAAACATTTACCAAAAACAAACTTTCACGATTTCGGTGTTTTTTCTAACACATTTCAATTCTTTATGCCCGAACTATGGAATATCGCTACAAGGACACGTATGACGTGACGCGGGAGTAGAGATTGAACATTTAGAGCGTTGAATATAAATATGTATTATTTTGCATGAAAGCGTACTTACACTTATATAATATAATTAATTATTATTATTTAAAGTTATAGAACAAAAGTTGTTGTTCATGGTGTTAGTAATATAATCCTGGGAGGTTGTTAGTGTTCTACCAATAACTCTGTATAATTCATAGCGGGTATGCTTGAACACGATACCGCTTTGAGAGGGTTGGACGGCTGACGTTAGGGCGGAACTAGAGATGATCTGATAGTAGGTTGAACGCACGTCATCGATATAGAGGGGTGCCAATATATTTTTTTCTTTATCGCTTCTTTGGAGACCACAGCCCCTTTTATATGCTGAAGGTGGCCAAGAAGGGGTGGTAAGGATTTGTGGCTAAGAATCCCAAGATACCTGGTGAATTCTATAAATCGGATTCATCATGGGACACCATTGTCGATCCTGGAGGACAGTGGTGGGAGAGTATGGAGTGACCAGTCCCAAATTTACACCGAACGCGCCCTTGATATATTTCTAATGCCATCCGATAGCCTCGCGTGAGCGAGCCCATCGAAAACGCTATCTCCTAATACAATTCCCATTGACCCTGGCATTATATCCATTCAGTATGTATCTACGGAATTAGTTTACCCTTGACTATGATTTGTATTTGATGTCTAATGATATTACTGTGATTACTTATAAGTACTTACATAAAATATTTTATAAACATTCTTCTCTGTAATTCTCATGAACTAAGTCGGCAAACAATCGTACGACCCGCCTGATGTTGAGCAGTTACCGTAGCCTATAGATGCTTGCAATACCAAAGGCATTGCTCGAATGTTACCGACTTGAAGGGGAATGAGACAGAGGGGTGCAAGGAAGGGAGATGGTTAGGCTTACAGCTCTGTCATTGTTAGAAACGCAGTTGTTAACGTAGGCCGCTCGGCTCACTGCGCATGGAGGTTGCGGCTCGATTCCCGCCGGGGCAAATTTCGGAAATGGCCTTTTCGTATTTGACCAGGTCTGGGTGTCACTGGGATCGCCCCCAGTCCATAGTACGGTGCCCATAGTACAACCGTTGCTTAGTTTGGGACCATACAGTTGGTGTGTCAGTCTGGCAATATTTATTTATTTATTTAATTTTTGCCGATCTTATGTGAGTGGGTGGTACTACCCCGGTCGAGTCAGCCCGTATATGAGCTGTATTCAATTGATTGCAGCTTGACTCTATATCTTTACTTTATATTAAGTACGTACCTAGTATTTCAAAAATATTGTGAGTAGGTACACATCCTACTTCCGGGATCCCCACTCATTGTCCTTTAGTTACTTGTTCCGGCGGAAATAGCTGGTCGGAAGTGATCGAACAATAAAGGGTTTACATTTACTCGAGTATAATATTTTATTATATACTTTAGGTAACTGGAAACCGCGTTAGGTGTAGATGATAAATCAGCGTATGAGAAAAAATATGGAGGTAATTTTCGAAAATAATTTTAATTATAAAGTTTCCAGTCTGAAAAAACACTCCTTTTCTGACTAACTACTTATACTATAATTTAATAGGTGGCGCTTCTTTTTGTGTAAATGAACTACGTATTTAATTTCAAACCCAGTACACTTCAGTTTCCTGAGCGATTTCCCTATATTATGTCGACTACTGTATGGGTTAAGTTAGCGACTAAATTACACATTCATCACACGAGTTTGTTACATACCTGCGGAGCAGTACACCGATGTAAGGCACGCCACACATTAGCGATTAGTCGCTGACTTAATTAATCTGGCGTGGTTGCGCCTCCGCCAAAGTCGAGACATGTGGGGGTCGCATCGTGAAAAGATAATCTGTCTAGTTCTCGAAACCGCATCGCCAGCCTTATGGCTGGAATCCTCCTCGCATTGAGGGGAGACTGTAGGCAGTAACATCATTAAAGGGCTGACTATCAGCGTATTACCACATCAGTCCATCGATTGTCTATCTATGATCCATTGAACGTTCCTCATCACTTAACGTCAATCGATAAATCCTACATATAAATTATCGATTGTCGTTAAGTCATCTCATTCTTTCATTGGTCGACAGTTAATCGATTGGTGCAACCCTTATGTTTTATTATTGATTCTCTTAACACCTGTCCCTAGATGAGCGACAAAGGTCGGAAAGATATGGGGGAGGCCTAGACCGAAGAGGCGGCTTCTATAAAAACTTAAACATGTCAGTAGTATGTAAGCTTATGTAACCTTCATGTACGTAAGTACTGGAAGGAATACTCGTAAAGGCTACTTTTTACCGTCTGTCTCAAAATGTAACAATGGATTACCTACTAAAGTACTTAGTTGTTCAGTGGTATTTACAGACTTATCTTTGAGCGGAGACAGATGCGAGTAATTAAAGTAAAACCTCGTCTAGCCGTAGTCTTTGCAAAGTGAGACAAAACAACTTTCATGAAATTGCTACAATAAATCGTATAGATGTTTTGAAAAGTCAAGAGTCATGCATGTTGAGACGCGCTTATGTAATGTGTATTTTTCCTTATGGCTCAGTCAAATGAGCGTTTTTTTTGAGTTGTGAGTCGCGTAAAATTAATCGCGTAATTTACGTTGCATTTGGTTTCATAAAAATGTCCTGATTGTGTCGCACTTCGAAGGAAATTGAGTTGTTTGAATCAAGAAGAATTGCAGTGACAGGTGAAAAACATAGTGTTTCAATATTTTTTTATGTATTTATAGAGACTATGACAAATATAAAAGCTTGTACATATTGAGTTGTCAAGTTTAATATCTGACATGTCTCGTAAATCAATCACTTACTCGCTCGTAGCAGCTGTATTGAAATGTATTGTCTGCGTTTACAAAATATAATATTCAGATGACAGATGACTGTTTGGCAATACATTTTCTATTTTATTTTTCAATCATGTAAATTGATTTTTTTGTGTAAGTTGTTTTGTTGTGTGACCAATGTTTTATTTTGCGTACAAGGCGACGTAAAAATTTTAGGTTTTTTTTTTTTTTATTACTTATAACTAAGGCGGCTAACAATGGTACGATTCGCCTGTTGTTGAGAAATTATCGTAGCCTTACCTTATGCTTGCAATACCTAAGGCATTGCTCGCCCGTTGCCAACCTGAGGGGGAGTGGGACATAGGGAGGGGTGGTGTTGACATTTTATACATTTTGCAAACATTTTTATATAACTATAGAGAGTAGTTAGCACTGTCTCAACCCATGCATAGTTTAGCCAAAGAGAAAATAAAACAAGATTTATCGCAAATAGGCAGAGATAATTTTACAACCGCTTGGCGCAGTGGTTCGAGCGTAGGCCGCTCGGCTCACTGCACCGGGCCGTTGCGGGTTTAATTCCCGCCGAAGAATATTTCAGAAATGGCCATTTCTTAATGTGCCCAGGTCCGAGTGTCACTGGGATCGTCCCCGAGTCCATTGTGCGGCACTCATAGTACAAACGTTGCTTTGTTTGGAACCATACAGTTAGTGTGTCAGTCTAGCGAATTTTTTTTAAAAGCTTTCATTTAACTTGCAATGTATGTTTGTCCGGGTGGAATCTTGCAACTGAATTTTAAATCAGTTATCTTTAACCGATTGAGCTGCAATTTGGTATAGACGTCATTCTAATTCCAATATGGCGGATCATCCAAGATGGCGTACTAGTTATTTTTTCCCTACAGCCACAGTATGGGTATCAAATGAAAGGGCTTGCTGAGGAGAACACGAAAACTAAAATAGAGAAATAAAGTAATGTTAAAAAAAACTTTTTTTAATCTTGTTTTTAAAAAGTTTTTTTTAATCATTAATTTATATTAGTTCTCAGTCTACTTTGTAAAAGATCTCGCAAATATAGACACGAAGATGTAAGTCTCTAGTGTGTGCATAACCTTAGTGTAACCCATAGGTACTTTGTTTGTATACTTAACTCAGAAACTATCGCTTTGAATCCACTATGAGAAGGAAACGAGACGAGCTACGTTTGTTTATTCATTTGCCACTATTTCTTGTGCTTTGAAATTGAATATTATACTGCTGGAGATAAAATTGAATGTTGTTTACACGTGGCGACGGGTATAGACACCGTCTGCGGATGTTGTTTGTGGTAACTAAAAGTGTAGAACTCTTATATCAGTGGCTACCGGTTTCACCATATCACGTATGCGTTTCTCTAATATCTAATTATGGTGAAGTTTGGCCGAAGGATGTTTGAACAGACGAACCTGCACTAGGCCAAGATAGTTAAAAGTCTGTTTCCCCCTCGCATGAAGGGAGACCCGTGCTCAGTACTGAGAAAACCATCGAACAAGATAACACTAAAGGTCCATTTAATATTTTTTACTCTCTGATAAAAGTTACTTCCTTTGAAAATGTTATGGACACTTTAAACATTATGTACGATGGTAGAGCTAAGTTGTAGCCATTAACTGCCGCTCATAAACGGGCTTGCTATACCGGGTGAGTACTACCACGATCTCACAGAAGATCGCAGGTGATTCGTACGATGAGTGAGAAGGCTGTGAGCCCAACGTCCTTTTCCTTGTCTTCTGTGCTACTCGCATTCTGGTCGGCAGCGTGCTAGCAATGCTTCTTTCAAACTTCTTATCATCACACGGATCGTTCGCTTAATCCCCCACTTTGTTATCCTACTAATATTATAAATGCCAAAGTTTGTGAGTGTGGATGTATGTTTGTTACTCTTTCGCGCAAAAACTACTGAACGGATTTGGATGAAATTTGGAACACAGATAGTTTATAACTTGGATTAACACATAGAATACTTTACTTAATCTTGCGCGGACGAAGTCGCGGGCAGCAACTAGTATAATAATATAACTAAAATTTACAAGCCCCCGATGCGATGACTTTTTAATCTACAAAAGAGCTGATAATTTTCAAACGGTGAACCGATTATCATGAAACATAGCTAAGAACACTCGATCAGAATATCTTTCTAACAAAAAAAATAAAATTAATATCGGTTCATTCGCTTGGGTGCTACGATGCTACAGACAGACACGCGTATACACGTGTTAAACTTATAACTCTCTTCTGTTTTCGTCGGGGGTTAAAAATAAATGTGAATGTAAATCGATTTAATCTCGAGTAGATTAAAATCGATACCCTTCAATGACCGAGAGCCCTCGATTCAGGAAGCCGTCACAGCTAAATGGGCTAAGCGTTATATCATGATAAATTGTAGAGAAGACTCTACCGTGAGTTTTATGCGTTAATTAGAGTTGCTGATTACTAGCCGCTCCGTAAAATAGTAGCATGGCGATTGTTAGTTCTTTGGTAAGCCGATAGGGGCTGTAAAATAGGTAATTCAAATATTTGGCGCCGACGGTAGCGACTAGCGAGCGTAAAATGTTAGTAAAATTCATAGTAGAGCTGTAATACGGGGTTCAAATGCTGATGGATTTGTACGGAATCAAACTCAAGACATTGTAAGGTTAAATTCGTAGAATAATGACGTCATTTAGGAAAAAACATGCCTACTCTCAATTGACGACCTCTTGTTCGCGTACTAGCTGGTGATTCTCCTTAGGTTAGGAGGGAAGCCTTACAGTCTCCGTTATTGCAGTACCTAACTAAAACTCTACAAAATACAATTATAAATGACTCTCTCCGAACCATGTCAGAGAAAGATAAATCGTTTCATTACAGCGAAGCGTTAGAATGAGACAGATGTGAACGGAATTATGTTACTTGTTGTTGACACAGTATGTTAGTGTCTTGAGGGTGTCAGGAGTGAAGGATGGGTCTCTAGGTAGGCGAGCCATGTACTTAATAATTCCATGAGGCTTAGGTACTGTCGGTCCGCGTGTAATAATAAAAATAAGGTTTGTGGTACACTTTTTTATGGAACTAGTCCCGCCACACACTCCCACCACTGTAACTCCAGTAAGCCTGGGTCGACAATGGTCACCAATAATGACGCGAGGTTTGACCCCCGACGAGTCCCGGGTAAAAGTGAAATTCTCTAGGAACCCGCACGAATTTAATCGAAAGAAATAATAGGAGGAGTTGGAATACAAAATTCCCACATCCCTCCGGTGCAAAGCGGGAGACAAAAATAGCTGGTATGGGCTGATTGCCATAGAAACTAGACTGTTACAGCTGATTCAAGACCAGTTGTAAGGCACCACGGATCGTAATTAGACTAATTAGACCTAAACTCGTGAGCTGATTATACTTGATAACACTGTGTACGTTGTACCAAATAACTTAAAAAAAGACGCTTGGATAGTAAATACCAATAATTTTATATAGTTGTACTAGCGACCCGCCCCGGCTTCGCATGGGTGCAACGCTGATATTATAAGTGTTTACCTACTATATTATTCATGTATTATACATATAAACCTTCCTCTTGAATCACTCTATCAAAATCTATTAAAAAAACCGCATCAAAATCCGTTGCGTAGTTTCAAAGATCTAAGCATACGAGTACACAGGGACAGACAGCGGGAAGCGACTTTGTTTTATAATATGTAGTGATATCAGCTTCTTGGGAAATACTATGAAATCTGTTGTGTGTGACCATAGAAAATAAAATAAGTCTATGGTTGTGACATTGTCTATTAGCGCGAATGCAAGAAAGAAATGGGGTTGCTATTCTACAGACTGTTTCAATTAAATTCAACGCCCGATAATCATCCGAACTCCTAAGTGTTATTTCGGACTTTTGAAAACCCCTGTAGGTATATGTACGCCGATGTATCCAAACCTTTGTTGTTTTTTGTATTAAAGTTCCAAACTCTTTTGTAAGCAGTATAATATATATAACTGTCGCGAGCTAATGCAAGTACTTTAACTGTTCCATTTTGAGAAAAAATTATCTTCGTGATGAAAACAATAAAAAATTTAAACAATACCCCAGCCAGTAATAATTCGCGAGAGTGACAACAAAAGCGAGGTAACAAAAGCCTGCTAGTTTTATTATGCGGACTCTTTTACAGACCGTAATGTGCGTAAATAAAGTAATAAATTTAAAGTTAGCGGTTATTCACACGGTAAATCGGGCACCGATAATTTTTTTACACAAATTTTCTATTTTGAACATTTTACTGTTTCCTAAAATGACAAATATGGTCATTATTTGTAAAAATGTACTTATACTAGGTGATACATAATGGGTATACTATTTTTTTTGCAACTTAACTTTGTATATCTCAAACTATCGGCTTTGTGGGTTTTTCATTTGTAAAATATACCTATGCCTCGGAGTTTTTAATATCAAATCTTATTCAAAAGGAGTTTCCATAAAATACATTGAATTGGTGATTCAAACCTTAAGTATTTTTCCAAATAGAAAAGTTTATTTTTTCAAAAAAAAATAGTTTCGTTCAAGTAATGTTCACGCTCGTCTGAATATTCACCGTTTTGCTGAAATTCAGAGCTCCATCTTGACTGGTTTTTAAGGAAGCCGACATTGGGTCCAATGTACCTTGGTCCCCGATCATAGAGTAACCAGTTGCCATTCAGGAATCCAATTCCCAAAATTACTGTTTGAAAGGAAAAGGTTTTTTTACATTGTTAGTATTGAGTACTATTCTGTGAAAAATTATGCTTGAATGAATTGTGCAGTTAAACAGTAATTTTATTTAAATAAGTGTTTTCATACTAATATTATAAAGAGGAAAACTTTGTTTGTTTGATTGTAATGAATAGGCTCCAAAACTATTGAACCGATATGAAAAATTCTTTCACTGTTGGGAAGCTACACTATCCCCGGGTGACATAGGCTATATTCTATTTAAAAAAAATTAGGGATCCTTACTAAAACTCCAATAATGTAACCGTATTGTACCCGTGCGAAGCCGGGGCGGGCCACTAGTAGTTAATAAAATAGTACTTACTTGCCTCAATAAATAATATATATATATATCTTAGCTATATTATTTGTCCTAATATATTAATGTATTTCAATAATTAAAACTGAGCTTTTTCCTAGAAATAGTATTTCATTAAATTGCTTAAATATACGATAATAGTAAGTGAAAATTTCGCAGAAGGCTCAATATGATTTACAAAATTGGCGGCATATTTTTGTGTAACAATTTATGGATTTTATAATAATTACAGAATTTTCAGATACTGACGCCTTATGTTACTAGGTCAACATTATTTCGGACTATTGAAACACTTCGTGGTAGAGTTCTCTACAATATTTTTTTTGCTACCCAAATCTCTACATAAACGCCATTAGGCAGATTAAATGCACCGAGCTCTATGTTTCCCTATGCTTTTGTTAGATGTCGACGGAGATCTATTTTGGTACCTTAGACTACTTTAAGTTTCCTAGTTTCTATTCGGTATAAAACTAGGTTAGATATTTTTATAGAATTTAGTCGGCAAACAAGTGGACGATGCGCCTGATGTTAAGCAGTTACCCGTAGCCTATAGTAGATAAATGCTTGCAATGCTAAAGTCATTGCTCGCACGTTACGGGCCTAAAGAGAAGTGGAACAGAGGGATGGTAAGGGAGGAGGTGTCGGGCTTCCGGCTCTCTTACTTATCGTACGAAACACAGCTAATAGCCACTTTACACATGCATTAATAAATTATAATCAATTAGCTACAGCTTGGCTATTCCTCTGTTACAACTATTAATTTGACACAACATTAAAACAAAGCGTGTAGAGAACAGAATCAATTTCATTGTCAACATAAAATAGTCGGTATTTTCTTTAAAATAGAGTCCTTACTTCCCTACTCAACTATCTGTCTAGTTAGCGAAATGGGATTTCAACCTTATTGTACCGTGATAATATCCAAAAAATATTTTATTACACCTCAACACGGACGACGTTACTCGTGAGGTCATTAAGGTCGATATTCGCAGGTTCTTGGGGAAATAAAATAATAAGGTGCTGAGGCAGATAATTGCTGTCTGTATCTGTATTTTTGCAAGATACTGTGTTTTGTATCGTATTGTACGTAGTAATAAGGTTTTATTAGGGTTCCATAGATTTTGAGGGCAGTTGTTAATATGCAGAAGGTTATTTATTCCAGTTTATTTATCTGGAATGAGATTGTTTAATGCTTTTCCAGTTACATAGTTTATTTGTATTCCACATCTGCGGTGTGGAATGATCATTACTTCTTAGTAGACGTATTACTTCTTAGTATTCTTTCTTCGTAGACGAAGCATTAAAAAATACAAACTTTCATCCCCTATACAACCTTTGCCCCCTTATTAATATAGTTTAACCATGCTTTGTCTTTTTCTTTTGAATGTCAAATTAAAGATGACAGAAAGAGATTATTCGGTGTATAACTATTCACCCGCTATACCGCGTTTATTAGTAAGGAGGTAGAGGATGAATATTCCGAAAAGCTGAGACAAGTCTTTTTACATCCTACTATCCTACTAATATTATAAATGCGAAAGTTTGTGAGTGTGTATGTTTGTTACTCCTTCACGCAAAAACTATTGAACGGATTTGGATGAAATTTGGAACACAGATAGATTATAACCGGGATTAACATATAGGATACTTTTTAACCCAATAATCCAATACTACGCGGATGAAGTCGCGGGGCACAGCAAGTTTGTAATAATTTAAGTCTCGAGCTTAAAAAACAAATGCAGACTATTTTTCCAGATACTCAGCTGTTTTATTTTCTTTCTTTTGGTCGTCAGACTGTCAATACATATATTACGGTTTTAGAAATTAAAGTTGTCCCTCCTGGATTAGCGAGTGAAAAGTTACACACCGAACTATCTCCTTCTGTCATCAGTAATTAGACATTCATAAGAAGAAGACAAAGCATGGTGTAACTATACAACCGCTAATCCTAATAAGTTTATGAATAATGGGGGTCGTGAATACAAGGGGGCATATTAAAGTATTTTTCTAGGGCTGCAGCACATGGGGTCAAATTCTGGGGTCGAGTGGGTCCAAAATTAATAGCTAATAACATTATAAATCACCGAAGTTGACGGCAATTAAGCAGAAGTGGTCTAGCGGTTGATGCTCCAATCTTCTAATTGTAGTGGTGGGGACACAGTGCAGACGGGTTTTAAAAATAGGTACATATTAAATACGTGCGAATGTACACCATCTTACCTTCATTAAAAAGAGTAGCCATTGAGTTTCTTGCCGGAACTTCTCAGTGGAAGCAGCATTCCGAACCGGTGGTAGATTCTGACTATTCATAAATGCTTAGTTAGCTTACATGAATAAAACAATTTTGAGTTTTTTAGTTTGAGTTTGAGTAATAGCTGATTGGTTCAGTAGGTCATCTTGCGTCCTGGTTTCAATCCTTGCTCGCAACTCTAGGATTTTGGAATCTATCAACGAATCATAAATTCGATATGATTATCTTATCACCGTAAGGCGAAGGAAAACATTGTGAGGAAACTTGAATGTCTTGTAAATCTCCAATATGTTTAGGAAATAATTGTGTAATACACATATACCCTTGTAATAGCTCAATCGGCCTGCTTATATAGAGTGTCATTGATATAATTATTATTCACAACATTGGATTTTCGGAATCAATGTGATTATTATAAAAGTTGTACCCTCTAACAGTGGTACCCCGCCCTTTTACAAACACATGTGCGTATCCATTAGTAAGCTCTTAGCCGACTTTGACTCAAGTCGCAAAGATTAAACCGATGTAAACCCCACCGACTTAAGAGGGAGGATGACAGTTCTAACTAAGTCGGATCGGAAATAGCGATAGGGGAATGTATATTGAAAACGCGAGTGAAATATATTTATACATATTATAATATGTCGGGAAGATGTATTGCAGAAGCCAGTCAAATATATCGATACATATTATATAACATAGTACCTACTCTTTTTTTACTAAACATTATATTGTTTTGTCTCGTACCTATTCAGTTGTAATGACAAATCGTTCAGTAAGAGATACTAGGACCTGCAAAAATATTGCGTTTTTCGTTTTTTTTTCAGTGTAATACACTACCTGTGTGATAGCAAACTACTTACGTGTATTATTAGGTACCGTATATTGGACTAGGCGCGATGCCAGTGTCTGGATGTCAGGGAAAATGATGAAAAGGCCATTTTCCGAAAGTGGCCCCGGCGGGAATCGAACTCGCAACCACAATTTTAATGAGCTGAGGATAATTGAGCGCAGCCAGCCCGCCCGGCTCAAATAGGCGGGCACCCTTACATAGAGAGGAGTGGTGGGTTACTCTAATGATTAAATTAACAATTAACTTAATTTGAAATCAACAGAAAGAAAAAAAAGCAGAATACATTTTATATTTTTATTACTTTGACATCTTAACTAATAGACACAGTTTAAACTTTTTAACAAGACTTTGTCAACATAAAAACATACTCGAATATACACACAGCTAATAACTATATAACTATAACTATTATTGCTGTTATTTATTTATATTATTATTATCATTAATGTACAATATATACAATTAATGTAAAGAAGTGATATTATAGACATTTTTAATCGTTTTACGAGAGTGATAGGTAGTTAGATAAAAATTAGATGATACTAATTAAGTAATAATAATAATTTAGCCCTTTTTGACGTCCCACTCCTGGGCACGGGCCTCCCCTCAACACGAGGGGGATTCAGGCCATAATCCACCACGCTGGCCCAGTGCGGGTTGGCGGGTTTCACATGTCTTTCGAAAATTGGTTAGATCTTCTAAGACATGCAGGTTTCCTCACGATGTTTTCCTTCACCGTAAGCAAGTGATAATCATATAGAAATTATGACTCGCACATAGATTTCGAAAAATCCAGAGGTGCGAGCCGGGGTTTGAACCCAAGACCTGGTGCCCGCAAGACGCGTGCTTTAACCAATCGGCTATCACAGCACTAATTAAGTACTTACAAAAAAATATCAAAGTTATGTTCAGACTCTGGCGAGGTTATTTGCGTTTTTACCATGTAATTTAGTTGTAGCGAAACAAACAAATAACTTAGAGCAAACGTTGCTCAATACAGAAACCGTCCGTCGGCGTCGACTAATCTCATTTAACCATCGATCGATGAATCAATAAATAAATAAATATAAATATCGCCAGACAAACATACCAACTGTATTGTTCCAAACTAGCAACTAGCAAACAAGCAACGCTTGTACTGTGGGTACCGCACAATGGACTGGGGGCGATCCCAGTGACACCCAGACCTGGGCAAATTACGAAAAGGCCATTTCCGAAACTTGCCCCGGCGGGAATCGTACCCGTTACCACCATGCGCAGTGAGCCGAGCGGCCTACGCTCGAACCACTGCGCCAAGCGGTCGTATCGTTATCGATAGGTGCCCTTTGATTATCTGTGATATTGTACAGGGAATTTTAGTCTACTTGCTGAATCATTTTTGAACAATATTCTGTAACATCAACCTATGAAAACATAGTCTTATAGTTAAGTAGGAATATACAAGAAGTAACTATAGGGGAAACAGGAAAAACGTAGAAGATATTTGTTGTCTAATGAAGATATATGTATTTACTATTATTAATTAAATACTTATACGCATTTTTTACATAATCTAATTTCTAAAACGTACAGTAAATTACTAGAAAAAGCGTTTACAAACAATTAGTTATATAAACCTATATAATACAACGTTATATAACTTGTTATGTAACACTTAATTACGTATTTGTTTTCCCCTTTTGCAAACAAAGTTCCTACGAGAGGCTGATTGCACCAAACTTAAATAGTGTTAATCAATGTTTAACCGCTGTCGACTCTTTGAAGTGTGTTGATTGGATTCCCTCCTTGTTTCAATGTGCATGATGCCTTGTATAAAGTCCTACTAATTTTATAAATGCGAAAGTTTGTAAGTGTGGATGTGTGTATGTATGTATGTATGTATATGTATGTATGTATGTATGTATGTATGTATGTATGTTTGTTACTCCTTCACGCAAAAACTACTGAACGGATTTGGATGAAATTTGGAACACAGATAGATTATAACCGGGATTAACATATAGGATACTTTTTAACCCAATAATCCCATACTACGCGGATGAAGTCGCGGGGCACAGCTAGTAATGAAATAAAAGAGAAAACGTCTGATGTCTCACTTGAGGTAGATTTGTATAATGATTTAATGATAAAATCAATTTAAAAATTCTGAAACATTCGAGCATTATTAATGAAGATATCGACGGAATATTCTAAATATAGGGGATCCAAAATCATGAGTTGAGTCCATGTAGAGATACTTAGGAAGTGATTTGCCAATATTTTGACTGTGATTAAGGTTGGTGCAACCGACCTTTTGCTAGTTTAAAGATTAAACCGCACTTTAATCATATAATCTCCGGCTCAAACACTCGGATTAAGGGTTTAATTTATGATTAAACTGTGGTGGCGTACAAACTCCTAGATTACAATCTATTTTAGAGGAAAATGACAGATACAAATTGCGAAATTTTAAGTACCTATGAAGTCGTTCTATTGTTTACTTTATGGAGGTATAATTGTCTAATGAGATGTGGTATTTTTACAGGTCAGACCAATTATTCCTTCACCTTCGCACCTAAGTAAGTAAAAAATGAATCCCAACTCGAATTTATTAAAGATTTTTTTACAGAATCTGTCATTCCCTAGTACACCTACAACTATGTATTAAGTATTTATAATATCACAATAAATATAATATAACAATGTAAACGATAAAGGCAACTCTCGCATTGCCTATCGGAAGGGAAAGAGACAAAGCGAGCATAAGGGGCTTCCGGCTATCTCACTAATCGTACGATACACAGCTATAATAACTACTTTACGCCGATCTTCTGTGACAGGGTGGTACTACCCCTTTCAAGCCAGCCCGTATATGTACTGTAGACAATTGGTTACAGCGTAACTCTACCACCGTGAAAATGCATGGGGCGTTTATGAACGAAAAAATCATGGCTCTACCTGTTTGAGAGTAAGCTATCTAGGTTCCTTAGTTTAAGGTTTGATTGAAAAACTACTGAAAATGTGTCAAATATTCGTTGATCCGCCCCTCGTTTGGCTTACATCTGTCTGTGTCATATTAGTCTTTATGTAAGGAATAAGGGACTGTTTGTTTAGGAAAATGTCAATACCCCTTAAGGACCTTTTTGTTGAGATCCCTTAAGATATAGAAGAAGGACCAATTGTTTACTTTTATTGTACTCAAGTATCGCTGTGCACATACGCGATGAAATATTGCTTTTTGATTACTGATACGATGACTCTACCGGTAAATATAAATATTTGTTGGGGATATTACACTATCAGTACTCGTACTTATCAGGCACGAACAACGTTGTAAGAGTGATGAGTGTCATGAACCCTATTAACGATGTGATTCGCATTTTATGGGACAAATGCTCAGTATTAGGTACATGGAATTTCACTAACGCAATGAAAATCCCGAAAATCTCACAGCCAATCACAGCCCGAGCATTCAGTGCGTGCCGTTTCACGTATCCCACAAAGACGTAGCGATGCGTTCATGGGAATTCCCACATAGGAACGTTACGTAGGATGGAACGTAATACGCGGAAGAGATTTGGGAAGCTGGTCGAACAGGGTCCTTCGTACTGCCGCCCGCAACATACACTGATTGTGTATTTTTTTTTATTGATATTGACTCTAATATGAGCTAATTAATAGATATAGCGACATTAATAAGTGTACTAAAAATTGCGTCCGTGCAAACGTAGGCACCTAAGAGTAATGGGATAGTTATTATTATTTGTTGTAATGATACATACATATTATTACAATATTCTGAAAAAACTTTAGATTGTGGTATATAACTATTAGTATAATACCTTTCGGGATTTGAACCGACACCAAAAATCATCTACCTATACAAATAAATAAAATTAGAGTGTCTGTTTGTAATATCAAAATAACACCTTTTCACTGAATGCATATGAAAGTACATACGACACCTATAACAAAAACGCGATAAAAAAAATTTTTGTCTGTCTGTCTGTGTGTTTGTTCCGGGTAATCTCCGAAACGGCTGGACCGATTTTGACGGGACTTTCACTGGCAGATAGCTGATGTTTTAAGGAGTAACTTAGGCTACTTTTATTTTAGAAAAAAAATATTAAAAAAATGGGTTTTGTCGCGCGGGCTCAGAACGCGGGAGCGGGCTTTTTTGTTAAGTTAAATTCCACGCGGACGAAGTCGCGGGCTCAGCTAGTTATAAATAATATTCTGGTGTGCGTTGGTAATTGTTCTCCTTCTAAACGGTGTGACCGATTATGATATTTTTTTTACTTATGATATCACCTGGAGGTTTCTTAGTTATAGTTCGACCCGGTATTAGTGGCGCTGTTGTCGAATGCGCCAGCAAAGTTATTAAATCAACTGAAACAATTATTTACATCGCATTTGTGTGAAAATTAAAGTTCTGACCTTTTGCTTATACATGTCCTCTGAACCATTAATCTTACTCCCGTATTTGATGTATTGGCTAAATATTTACGCGTTATTACGCACCGCGTCAGGACTCTATCACGCGTAACGCGCCGTGAACTGTGAAGCGGCGCAAATTCGCTTCTCGAATATTAACATTGAGAGACGATTAGCGAGCCGAAATCTGTTTGGCCTCAAAAATCTTGTGACAAATTATTATCTATTAAAAAAATGATGTATAAGTTTTTTATATGTAACAAAGCCGGAAAACAAGCGTTACGACCCGCTTCATGTTAAGCAGTTACCGTAGCCTATTATAGATGTTTGCAATACCAAAAGCATTAACTAGTCGCCTGTTGCCGACCTTTAGGAGAGTGGGACCGAGGGCAGGAAAGGGAGGGGGGTTAGTCTACCCGTCTCTCTTACTTATCGTACGAAATACAGGTATGATAGTTACTTTACGCCGATCTTCTGTGAGAGAGAGGTACTTCTCCGGCCGAGCCGGCTCGTATGTGACCTGTATTCAATTATATTTATTAATCACTAGCTGTGCCCCGCGACTTCATCCGCGTAGTATTGGATTATTGGGTTAAAAACTATCCTATATGTTAATCCCGGTTATAATCTATCTGTGTTCCAAATTTCATCCAAATCCGTTCAGTAGTTTTTGCGTGAAGGAGTAACAAACATACATACATACATACATACATACATACATACATACATCCACACTCACAAACTTTCGCATTTATAATATTAGTAGGATTTTCAGACTTGCCCCGAAGCAGGAGCGAAACAATGAAAATTCACCCAAAAATATTTGAAATTCGTTATTTTGCCCGCGGTACACGCTGGGTGCAATTTATTTAGTATGTTACAGCCATTACATAAAGTCCACTTTTGCACTTTCTTTCCACTCGCCGTAAGCCAAGCTGTCTGCGCTTTAAAATTTAAAGCGTAGGTCGCTCGATCCATTGATGTAAACCTATAACAAGAGGTCGTCAATTTTAATTCGCAAATTTTCCATTTCCCAGTACCTAACGGCTGATCTAATGGCCCCACCGTTACCGCGCTGCCGTAAAACGGAATTTTTGTACGCACGACTGCCCTGACGCGTGAAACGGAACGGTTGTGCGGCCCGCAATTATTTTTTAAAGGGCGCTTGGAATTTTTATAACCCGACACGAAAGGTTCTTGTGTTTTCCCCTTTACATTGTATCTTCCGTTACCTTTATGTATGGTATTTACATTTTAATTTAGCGTTATTTATCTATGGTAAATGTTTTTTTAAATATTACCTATAACTAAGTCGGCGACCAAGCGTGCGATCCATCTAATATTAAGCAGTTATCGCAGCCTATAGGCATATTGAATACCAAAGGCATTGCTCGCATGTTGTTAACTTGAAAGGATTGTGCTTTCGGCCCTGTTGCTCATCGTACGAAATCCAGCTATAATAACAACTTTACGCTAATCTTCTGTGAGGGGGTGGTACTACCCCGGTCAAGCCAGCCCGTATATGAGCTGTAGTCAGTTGGCTCCAGCTTGGCTCTACCACATAGCATCTTGTGTGGGGAAAATGATTAACATGCTGTTTAAGATTAATGTAAAGATGGTCTGCAACTCTCATTACACCTGTGTATTTATTTTGATTAATTGTTGTCACACCAACGCATAATAACTCATCTGCAGATGATTTAAGAACGTATAGTGTTGGATATAATATACATTTTTGCTTCTCGTTTGGAAAATATTATAAATAATTATAAATATCGCCAGACTGACACGCCAACTGTATGGTCCTTAACTAAGCAACACTTTACTATGGGTACCGTACAATGGACTGGAGGCGATCTCAGTGACACCCAGATCTGGGCAAATTACGAAACGTCCATTTCCGAAATTTGCCCCGGCGGAAATCGTACTCGCAAACACCATGTGCAGTGAGCCGAGCGGCGTACGCTCGAACCACTGCGCCAAGCGGTTGTCTGAATTGTAGCCGCGGTTGTAATGAAAATAATGTTGGACTATAATACGAAAATTTACGACAAACATTGTTCCGTCTAATCCGAGAAATACCGAGTTACGGCCCGCGCGTGACCAAGATACTAGCGATATTTCCCACAGAAGATTGGCGTAAAGTTTTTATTATACACACAATATATCGCACATCTCACTAAACCAGCTTTCTCATTTTATTTAAATACTAGCTGAGCCCGCGACTTTGTCCGCGTGGAATTTAACTTAACAAAAAAGCCCGCTTCCGCGTTCTGAGCCCGCGCGACAGGACCCTTTTTTTAAATTTAGTTTTTCTAGAATAAAAGTATCCTCAGTTACTGCTTATAACAACAGCTATATACCAGTGAAAGTCCCGTCAAAATTGGTCCAGCCGTTTCGGAGATAATCTTTGATTTCATGTGTTTTTATTTTTTTACGCGGAACCCTAATTGTTTTTCTAAAATCAAAGTATCCTAAGTTACTCCTTAAAACATTAGCTATCTGCCAGTGAAAGTCCCGTCAAAATCGGTTCAGCCGTTTCGGAGATTACCCGGAACAAACACACAGACAGACAGACAGACAAAAATTTTTTTAATCGCGTTTTTGTTATAGGTGTTGTAGGTACTTTCATATGAATTTAGTGAGAAGGTGTTATTTTGATATTACAAACAGATACTCCAATTTTATTTATTTGTATAGATACCTAAATCTGAGTGAGATTCGATTAATATTTACTTACTAGCTGAGCCCGCGACTTCGTCCGCGTGGAATTTAACTTAACAAAAAAGCCCGATCCCGCGTTCTGAGCCCGCACGACAGGACCCATTTTTTCATTTTTTAAATTTTGTTTTTCTAAAATAAACGTATCCTGAATTACTGCTTATAATATCAGCTATCTACCAGTGAAAGTCCCGTCAAAATCGGTCCACCCGTTTCGGAGATACTCTTTGATTTCAAGTGTTTTTATTTTTTTACGCGGAACCCTAATTGTTTTTCTAAAATTAAAGTAGCCTAAGTTACTCCCTATAACATCAGCTATCTGCCAGTGAAAGTCCCGTCAAAATCGGTCCAGCCATTTCGGAGATTACCCGGAACAAACACACAGACAGACAGACAGACAGACAGACAAAAAATTTTTAAATCGCGTTTTTGCTATATGTGTCGTATGTACTTTCAGATGCATTTAGTGAAAAGGTGTTATTTTGATATTACAAACAGACACTCCAATTTTATTTATTTGTATAGATACCTAAATCTGAGTGAGATTTGATTAATATTTACTTATTTAGTGACAATGGTGTTGCCTGCACACATTGTGTTGCTGTTCCTGAGAATGTACACCATCTTTTATTCATTGAAAAGAGTAAGCATTCAGTTTGTTGTCGGATATTCTCAGTGGCGGTGGTAGATTCTGACTATTCATTAATGCTTTGTTGGCTTACATGAATAAAAACTATTTGAGTTGAGTTTTGTAGCTTCGTTTCGAACAATGATTGAGGGAGCCCACCAAGTTATTTCTAGAGTAGGGAACTAAGGGTGGTTGGTTGGTCCGTGCCTGTTAAGGTTATGCCTCCCCCTAAAACAAGGGGGTGTATTCATATTTCATTAAATATTTGCAAACTAGTTTTGAAAGTTTGTGAAAATGAGCCGATCGCAAAACTACATAATAATATCTTAATATTAATTAATGCTTATTGCCATTCCATGGACAATTTGAGCAACTATATTCTATAATCTATGTTACCTTTATCTATGACCTATAAGCAGAGTTCATAGGGTGTATTTGACCCCGAACATAACACAAATTTATTTAACAAACCGACCATAACCCCTGACATATAAAAGTTAGGTCAAACTAACCCCATAATAAATACATTTATCTATAAAACGGTTTATTGCTACAATTCTAGTGATACTACAAAATTATCGCACCCGTGTTACGAACTTGCTACTTTTCACTGCGACTAATAGCACATCTGTACAAAATCTTTGTTCACGCTAGATACTTCATATGATTATTCACATTTCCAAATTTCATTTTTCATAGAGATTCCAAACTAAATAAAGATGAGTATTAGTAAGTATATAGTAATTCTTTTAAATTTACAAACGATTTAGTCGTTAAGGGCGTGAGGAGACAGAAATATAATTACTAGATAACACATTCTTCACTACTTACAAACATCGCTCGCAGCAGTTTCAATCTTCCTTGCGATTTTTATCCACACTTCCACGCTTTACACAATCAGTCCGCTACGATTCTGAATGGCAGCACACGTTACCAATAACACACTGTCACATTTTCAGCCATTTGTCCACTGCGACTTTTTGTCGCAGATTTCCGATGCGATTTTTAGTCGCAGGTCTGTAATTACTACACGAACTGCGCCGTCCCAGTGTCCTTCCAGCAGCTGAAGCAGCAAGGCAGTGCGAACATGAGTGTGTTTTTGAACGCGTCTCGGAAGTCGCGATTGAAGTATGCGTAGATTAAGGGGTTGAGGGCTGAGTTGAAGTATCCGATCCAGAATAGAACGCCGACGACGATTGACGGCGTCTCGCAGGGCTCGCCACATACATTTGTCGTTACGTACCTGTATACATTAATAAATTAAGTAAAAACTAATAAGAGGGAACCAAATAATTTTTAATAATTACAAATTGTTTAGGCAGGTTATGGGCTTAAACCCCTGTAAGCAAGTGATAATCATAATTGAAATTATGATTTGCACATAGATTTTGATAAACCCAGAGGTGAGAGCCGGGGTTTGAACCCAGGATCTTGTGCCCGGACGACGCGTGCTTTACCAATCGGCTATCACCGCTTATTATTTCACCTGTGAAATATAATAATATCAATAAATTTTATTCTCAGTGAGATTCACGTTTTATCTGACTGACTCTGGTCAACGTACTAACTAACCCCTTTGCAATTTGAATGTAATTATTTTTGCACTCTACCGATAACAAGTGTTTCGTATAAAAACTTAATTAACATCAGATTCAAGCTACCTGAAAAATATTCCAAAGACCAGTCAAGTTGACAATTCAAATCAATACCTACCTCCTAAGATACAGGCATAATGTTTCTTTTATTCTGTTATGTAAATGCTCTTACCAAAGAAAAAAAGGCAGCCAACACAGCAAAAACGCGCCGACTATGATGCCCAGCGTACGCGCAGCCTTATGCTCCGCCCGCCAGGACTTGCCCGCCGCACGGAGCGACGCGCCTGCTGTAAAGCAAAATAACTATAAGACCAAGCTTTTTATTAGTAGCTCTGTTATGTACCTAAATAGCTACAGCTACAATCAACCGTTGTAGCCTTTATCAAAGATTGTAGCAGAATGAGGAATATGATACATGATTTTTTATTATTAGTTTTCTTATTTTATAGTATAGTAATGTTTTCGATATGGTCAATAATTTTCAAGATATACAGGGTGTTAGGGGCATCGTAATGAAAACTGATATACTATGGATTCAACTTCTGTTTCCGGAACCCCCAGAGTTGGAATTTTCCGTCGATACTTTCATGAATTACGTTAAAACTTTTCTGTATTGAGTTTTAATTTACAATTGCAGTTTATTTCTGAAATAGTATTAATTATAGATTTATAAATAAATCTTAATATATATAACTCAAAGGTGACTGACTGACTGACTGACATAGTGATCTATCAACGCACAGCCCAAACCACTGGACGGATCGGGCTGAAATTTGGCATGCAGGTAAATGTTATGACTTAGGCATCCGCTAAGAAAGGATTTTGATTAATTCTACCCCCAAGGGGATAAAATAGTGGATGAATAATCCCGAAATTTTTGTTAAGTTTAATTACACGCGGTCTAAGTCGCGGGCACAGCTAGTCAATACATAAATGTAAAAATACTTATATGTATTAACTTATAATTTGAATAATGATTTCATGGTAAAACAACTTAAAAATTAAAAAAAAGTTAGCATAAATTTATGGAAATATCGAGGGAAGGAATCCATAGTATCAGTTTTAGAAACGATGCCCCTTACACTCTGTACCATTTTTAACACGTCGATACCAGTTGTGTACCGTGACGCTATGAAACTAGGTTAGGCGAAGTCGGCAGTACCTGCTCCCGTGCATATCTCAAACATTTTTACACAGGCTAAAACTATTAGGTATATTCCATGAACTGGCAAATAATGTGCTATGCCAAAATGTTGAAACACGACTCGAAAAGCAATAAAAAAAACTCTTCAATAATTTTTAAATTTGGTTATTATTTTTAGTACTTAACTCATTTCACCTCAAACGACCTGTGATTAAATATGATAAATGATTTTAAAAATTCACTTCTTAAATGCTGTTTGTACGTGACTTTGAACTAATGCTCTGTGAGTTCTAAGATGACATCTGAATTTTATGAAACAGGCCATTAAAAATGGTTTCGAAACTCATTTTAACTTTCATCCAGTAACGCCATCATTAATTTTCATGATGCATTTTTTATAGTGGCAACACTGAGCTATTTGAAAATGGAATAATATTTCAAATTGAGCTCATGGCGCAGCGGTTTAATGAGACGGGTTTATTTAATGTACATAACCTTTTTTTTCTCATTCATTACAAAAAAATATTTTCCAGAATAGCCTTAGTCTTAAATAGACGTCGATACTCAATATTTGGTTCTTAAAGCTAAATAAGATGAAATACAGTGAAGGCAAATTATTGAAGCATCCTTTAACGTAACTTAATCGAGCCCTTCTATCTTGCATCTCGCTCCAGCAAGCAATTTAACAGAAATCTGATTGCATTAACTCAATCTTCGGAGCTAGATTAAACTCCTCGGGGTTGTTCAAACAACCATTCGGTGAATTAATTTGTTTTATATTCTGTAGACATAGTAGTGAAATTAGTAATCTGTTTTTTTTGTAGTACAGTTCCGTATAAAATTTGAATTAGGAATAGGAAATTGAAAAATTTTAAAATTCTGACGGTAAACTAGTAAACGGTAGGAACGTAAACTCAACTATGCTGAAAGACCTTTCAAACAAATGCGTAGAAATCGGCTTATGACTTTTGGAGCTATGACAACACAGACACACAAGGGCGTCAAATTTATGGCATCCCTATTTGTATTGCGATGGGGGTTAAGATAAATCTTTGTAATTAAACTTTTGAATATTTTTTATGTATGCAAACAAGCGTAAAACCCGCCTGATGTTAAGCAGTTACCGTAGCCTATAAATGCTTCCAATAATATTGGCAAAGATCATACGTTACCTACCTGAAGGGGAGTGGGTTTAGGTGGGGATGGGGAGGCTTCGGCTTCTGGCTCTACCACTCATGTTAAAGTAATTGATTTTAAGTAAACCCACAGACATTAACTTGTATCACATGGTTTCTCATCTCCAATAGTCCTGCCTATTAATTTTATTTCAGTCTACGTATCTCTAATAATATTTACGATTATATCAAAATTAATTTCAGAATTAATTTCATTTCGGATGATAAGAACAAGTAGAGTTTAATATCTTTTACATTGTTCGTCTGGAGATTGTTAAAATTAGTGTTGGAAGTAACGACGGTAGAATAATAGCACAATTTTAATTGTAGGTTCTACAGTAGAGCTCCTCTACCATAAAAAATACCTATAATCTAAGCTATAACTCCCTTTATTTATCTCAGTCATTCGAAACTTTGACACATATTTTATAACTGTGTGAAGTCTACTCAACTCAAGTCTATTCGGAAGAGAATGAGATGGGCAGGGGGGGGGGGGTTAGGCTACCGGCTGTCTCACTCATCTTATCAAACTCGGCTATTATAGCTACTTTATGCCGATTTTCTGTGAGAGGGTGCTATTACCATAGTCGAGCCAGCCCGTAAATATGCTGTATTAAATTGGATACAGCTTGACTCTACCACCGTGAACTGATTTAATAAAGATAATTAGCTTTATTAAAACAGTAAACACCTTAAACCATAGCAGTTAAGAATACATTGTAAGGCAACCTGCACATTCGAAAGAAGTGGGAAGTCCGCTAACCAACTTTGGGCTGGGTGGTGGATTATGGACCGTATCTCCCTCCTATTAAGGGGGTACGTGCCCGGTATAGTGGCATTGGGTTGACCCTTATTGTATAAGGATTATAATCAGCAAAATGTTGGTGGCTGCAGTGTACTGTGTACCTCTGCAAACCTCTCCAGGAATGGTGAAACTCACCTTGTGCATTCAACTCTGTGGCAGCTTTTGCTAGGTCTCTGGACGCTACAGCCGAAGAACAACTCGGCCTCCAGCCAGGCGGCATCTGTCCACTCGAAGACCTCTTATTAGACCCCCCAGAACAGTACCCCGAGCTTGCCGTGTCACAGCTCACGTTCACCGACTTCCTCGGACTCGCTTCCTTGCTCGGACAAATATCCCCGATAGCCATCACCACTTCACCGAACTCCGTCTCCTCTGGACCAACCTCTGTGAACGTGCTGTAGTTCGGACTAATATCTGATGGTCTTCGATCTGGATGCAGATAATGGGAATGATGCGCTGAGTGGGATGTATGCTTCATATGAACAGAATTTAAAAGGATGTTCGAAGAAGTTCTGGTCAATGCTTCCCTCTGTCTGATCGCTTCCCTAAATATCTTACAGTACATTGAGATCATCACCACGCTTGGGATCCAGAAGGAGACGCTGGATGATACAATAGCGTAGACCATGTTCACTTTGAACATGCACTCTTCAGGGTGCGCCTTCCGATGCTGCCGGTGCAGCTCAGTTGTATACCATCCCATGAATATTGGCACAAAGCTGATGAAGGCGGGCCACAGCCAGACATTCGCGAGCATGAAACAGACTGTCCTATGTGTCATTGTCACTGGATACTCCAAAGGTCTCACGATTGCGTAATACCTGTCGACTGATATGCAACATAGGTGGAGTATGGACGCGCTTGAGAAGTATACGTCTAAGGAATTGAAGATATCACAGACTAGAGGCCCGAACATCCAGGCGTCTGTCAACTCGGCGCTCGCGTTGAACGTCATCGCGCATAAAGCGACCAGCATATCGGCGACAGCCAAACTGACGACGTAGTAATTAGTGAGGACCCGTAACTTTCTGTGGCGGTGAACTGAGATGATGACCAGGGCGTTGCCGAATAGTGCTCCGAGGATGATCGTGGTGAATATGAGGCCTTTGAGGATGAGGGACACGGTGTGTGGCCAGTCGTAGTCGGGCGCGGCAGGGGGCGCCAGCGTCGAGTGAAGCTCGTGGAGGAACGCTGACTCCGTACCGCGCCCGCGCGTCTCTACCTCGCCCCTGAATACGCCATCTGTTGAGAGAGATGATAAGAGTTAAAATAGTTTTTTGAAAACATAGGTGCAGTTTGGCTACCGGGTGTTTCTGGTTGCATTTGCCGCCGGGGAAAATTTCGGAAATGGCCTTTTCGTAATTTGCCCAGGTTTGGTGTCACTGGGATCGCCCCCAGTCAATTGTACGGTACCCATAGTACAAGCGTTGCTTAGTTTGGGATCATACAGTTGGGTGTCAGTCTGGTGATATTAAAGAAGTCTAAAGTTACTGTATAGCCATCCTTGTTTTTTCCGTAACGTATGAGTTTTTTTCTAAATACGACGATAATAGAATTGGCCTAATTATGCTAACAAAAGATTTAAACCAATTTTTGATTGCTTTCAACTTCAATCAAGGGTACCATATCCAATGGTAAAAGAGTATGAATAGCACGGTGATGACGTCAAGTGCCTAGTCAGCATAACTTGACCTATATCTACGTTTTTCGCATAGTACTTAAAAGCTAAATTCCTAGGCGTATTGAGTTCTATTAAAAAATGTTTTGAAATGAAAAAAATAAAAGGCTGCTCTTCGAATCTTTACAAATGGTTGTAGCTGGTTTCGGACATTCGTCGAGGGTCAAACCTTGGCGTCATCATTGGCCACCATTGTCGATCCTGGCTTACAGTGTAACAGTGGTAGGCGTGTGTGGCGGGACTACTTCTAATCACAATGGAAAAAATGTTGCAGTTTTTCATAATAAACTCAGTAGGTAAGCAAATATTGTTATTGGTTTGTCTTTGACTCTACATTTAATCAACACTATATATTTTTACAGAATTAAAAAAATAATTACACAAACAAAGTCACAGTCCTCATAAAATCTAAGAAATATTGCAAATCAAGAAATGAATGGGTCAGCTACACGATTCTTTTTGCTCGCCCCCGTTGCCTCTACATTTTTATTTTCCTCATTATATCAAAGTGAAGTCTCTCCCCACGATAAAGCTCTATGGTAGCGTCTGTTATTTACAAAGCTCTATCTATTTGGGTCAAAGAATATAGTATTCTTTATTTAAAAAGATGCAAATGCTTTTACTCAAGTAAACTGGGATTCATATTGTGATAGTTTTTTTGCTACCGACTTCAAAAAGGAGGAGGTTCTTAATTCAGTAGTATATTTTTTTAAATGTTTGTTATCTCAGAATTCCATCATTTATAAACTGATTACAAAAAATATTATTTTATTTCAAAGGATGTTCTTCCAGATTAGTCCCATAGAAATTTCATAAAAATCGGTCCAGTAGTTTGGCATTTAAGGCTAAAGCGCCCAGCTAGCCGGCGAAGTTCAAATTTTTTGAGTTCTTTCAGAAATTTTTCAAAATCTGACAATAATAGAAGACAAATTTTGTAATTCGCGAAAAAGACCGTGTGCAGTGCATTTATTAATATATCCAACTTACTCTAAAACATTTCAAGAACGACAGCTATCCAGATAATCTGGCAATTTTTGTATATTTAGTGATTTACTAGTATCATATCCACCGTGATAATATTTAGAGTAAAATAAATGTAATAATAAACGCACTGCATACTGTGTTTTTCGCAAATCACAAAATGTTGTCTTAAATGTTTTCAGATTTTGGGTAAACTATAAAAATACTCGAAAATTTTGAATTTCGCGGGCTAGACAGGCGCCTTCACCTTAAATCAAAATAACTGGAATAAATACGTTTTTCAAGTAAACGAAATTGCGTAATTTGCTTTCCTGTGACTTTTCAGTGGTGTTACACTGACACTGAATAGTCTCAATAAATGCCTAACAATTCGAATAAGTAATCAGGGGTAAATATGTACCTAAGTCATAACGTAGTGTAAATATAATGGCACCGACTCTAAATGAAAGAAATTATAAGGTCCCTAGTTCTTTCTAGCATTTTAGTGCACCCAGGTTTTTAATAAGTCGGTTCAATTTTTGTTTGCAGTTTTAAATGAAGAAATAAACTTACTAACGTATCATGTATTCATAAATTCCTAACTTTCACTCACAAGTAAGGGCCAAGGTAATGTGTAGAAGTAAAAGTAAACGGTTAATTTGGCTTCTTTTCTTCATAATTTTACTTGAGTTGTTTATGAAGTAACTGTCTGTAATAATTTTCTCTTCAAATAACATATTTAAGTTCAATGCCGCAGTAATAGAGTTTGTAGATCGAGTGAGACATAAATTACTTCACAACTTCTAGTTGCAATCTCGAACGAATTAAACCTGAATCTAGGATCACAAAATATACAGCATTTCTACGTGCAGCTCAGTTATCTGAAATTTGGGAGTATTATATTAAACTTTTTATTTATTGCCGAAGTTTTCATTCCCTAGATTAGCTTGGCTACAGTTTTGAAAAGATTGCGTCTAGCCCCCTATTTTATAGTAACTTACAATTTATTAACAGAGGCATTACACGGGACTTTTGCTTTGAACAATACTTTCTAAAGCAATTGTCTACGGATTAATATTTATATTAATTTACATTGTACGATATACATAGTACAAGCGTAGCTTAGATTGGTGCCATACATTTGGTATGTTGATCTGGTGATGTACATCATTATGTATGAAATTCCGGTGTGCATCTGTTCGCATTGTTCTCCTGAACGGCTTGACCAATTTTGATTACTTTTTTATACTTATGGGTGGTGCTGTTGTTGACGTACAGAAAATGAAATCTGCATTATCAAAGCTGTGGGCTGAAGTAAGTTTATTTAGAATTTATTAAGTAACGGCAAAACCTCAAATGGCCAAATAAGGTGACCTCATTGAACCTTGCGAGATGCATCCACTATCGATCTTTCGTGAAGGTTATTATTTGGCCGTCATTTGGCAGCGGTGTTGGAACTCGGCCAGGATCGGCAATGTCGGTAATCCGCAGGGAGGGCTGTCGCAATGTTGTGTGTTTTGCCACCATCTGGAGTCAAGGTCGGTGGGGCTTAAATAAAAGATGTGATGGCTGGTTCAAACGAAGTCGGAATTCGGCTACTATTTTTGGGGCTCTAATGGGATTTGAAATGTTTGTAAAGGGATTGTTTTATATTCTGTTCGTGATTGCATTTTCTTTTCATGAATAATAATTTAGATCTTTTGACGTCCCACTCCTGGGTACGGGCCTCCCTTCACTATTAAGGGGATTCTGGCCGTAATCCACCACGCTGGCCCAGTGCGGGTTGGTGGATTTCACATATTTTTCAATAACTGATTAGATTTTCTAAGACATGCAGGTTTCCTCACGATGTTTTCTTTCACCGTAAGCAAGTGATAATCAAATGTAAATTATGATTCGCAGGAGGTATGTCAGCCTAAATGTCTGAAAAAATTATAATTTTGTTATTTTCAGCTGTAAGATGCTTTTAGAAGGTATCTAAACGTATCTTTTGGCGTCCAGCCAGAAAAAGTTAGCTAAATATGGATAAAGAAAAAATCTAAATATAGATAAGCGCAGCTAAGCCGATGATAGAGCCTAGATCAGCGCCTTAAGCCAGATTTTAAAAAAGCTGACTGGCTGTTTTTCTATCACATGTAAAAGTTACGGGCAATCGTAAACATGAAATAATAAGTGCTTGAAATATGATAACATTAGCTCTACCTTAAGTGTAAATGTTTGCTAGAGTGCTAGCTTTTACGAAAACTATGGCTTATAGTTAGTTTTTCGGAGCCAATGGAGGCGCTCTACAATTTGCCTAAGTAGGTATAAATATTTTAGATAGACATTAGCAACCAGAGAGCGCAAACATGGGTAAAAGTCACGGTATTTAGCATAGTTGAGCCACAAAATAAATTACTTCTATGTCTCTGTTATAGAGTACTCTATACCAGTCGTTCCACATGGTGGTCATTTGGTGTGTGTTAGTATCGGTATAGCTGTTAGGAAATTAAATGAAGAGAATTCAATGTCTCTATGATGAGTTTATGCGTTCGCCTATATCACTGGCTTCATAAATTGTGTGTTCTTACCGTGGATGATAGAGGCGCTGAAGAATTTTCTATACAAACATGCAACTAGCCAGTGGAAAACGCGTGGTAGAATATAGAGTTGAGATGTTTATAAAAAAACTAAAACAATCATGTTGAAACAAATAAGAATACATTTTTATTTGTTGAGTTGTTTTGACGTAATCTTGTGTTTTTCCGAAGTAGAAATACAATGTCATTAAGGGTGATATTTCAAAGCGCGAGACAGACGAAGTACAACGAACCGTAGTTATTTAATGAGATACTTGTAATTTAATTTTGAAGGAAATGAAAGTAGTATTCTTATATTTAGAACGACAACTTGATTTTTATATCCAGTGCCGAAAACAAAATTGGTGATGTGAAGTTTTTGGGTTAAATTTTCATAACTCTGAAGTAGGGTACATAATACATTTATCGGCCATTCATGAATAGCCTAGACATAAAATGGATGGACTTATAAAATATAGTGTCTAAAAAAAATGAAATATCATAGTAGCTAACTGTTATCACATTAACAAGGGTTATGGATTAAACTTGTCACGACTTATAAACTCATTTAAGACTGTGGCTGAAAGTTATACAAAAATAAATCATTTTGTTTTACAGGTATCCACCGTCAGCAACGCCACCACCAAAAGGGAATTGGTAAGTTTATTTAATTCAAAATTACTTACTTAGTTTTTGTTGTTTTAATTTTTCAGGTATTATTTTTTTTTTTTTTGACAAGATACATTTTTTTTTTATTTGACTATATGTTGTTGGCCATTGTGGCCATAACAACTTCACCCGGACAGAGGGCGAGCGCAAGTGCGCTCCAGGCAAGATACATTATTTGATAAATGTTTAAAGCTGGTTTTGGGCCGTTTGAATCCAGTCTTTACGATATTGAATTGAAAGGCATGCGAAATATTATAAAAAAAACTTGATATCGTTAACCATCTCATTTACCTTACCAAAATTTTAATAGGTACCAAGTATATTGTCGACACATTTTTGCGGTATCAATTAGGGTAGTGTCGGATAACTGAACCTTTGACTTTTCACGTTCCCCTTCTCATGTCGGTCTAATAGTGTTATGGATTGTTTAATTCGGCGCAAACTTTTTAAAGCCGCAAATTCTAACTACAAAAAGTTATGTGGGTCAGGACGCTGGTGTAATTCCCTTTTGAAATTAGCAGACAACCTAATAGCAAAACTTTAAAGTTTGTTATTTTAGTTTAATATCGCTATTTAAAAAAAAATTAGGTAATGTATAATAATTCCAATGTAAAATATAAAGTTTTAACTCAGACGATGAAGTAATGATCTCACAGTCCATTATCCTAGTGGGGATGACTTATAATTTTGGACGAACTTATACAAATGGGTTCATACTCACAAAGACGTTATAAATAACAAAGATTTTTATATTCATTATTTCTTAGCGATATGAACGTAACAAGACGGGCAAGTTTATAATAGGTAGAAATACTGGAAAATATTGATTTTTCGAAGAACTGCGCTTGCAAGGACGGGTTCCTATTGATTCACTGTTAAGGTCATAATGGCAATCAAATAAATAATATAACATATTCAAGTGAATTACGAATATAAAAAATAGACTACACCATTATTTTTCAGTAGAGGGATGTGAATAAGTTTCTTCCAATTCTTACGATTCTTTCTTTCAATTTATTGAATATATTCGTGCGGTTTTAAACCAATTTAGCTTCTCTCCGGGACTTGTCGAAGGTAGTAGTCATCACGTAGTCATCTTTGGACATCACTGTCAAGAGCAATACCTTCTATAGGGCAAGAATTTATAAGCTACACGGGTAAAGGTACTGTTTACCATCAGCCGATTCAAATATACGCTTGCTCACAAACTTTTTATATATATACAATGTATATGTAGGGTGTACTGCAGTGTATCTTCTCTTTCGGGAATGAGTTTAGTTAAAATATTTGTGTAATACAATACCTCTTTCAAATGTAAAAAAAACTATACACATAAAAACAATTAAAGTGTCTGTTTGTAATGGTAAAATTACAGCTTTTTTACTAAATGCATGTGCAAGTTTAATATGGTAATTTTTTTTTTTTATCTGTCTGTTTATCTGTCTGTTTTTTTCCGGCTAATCTACTGCAGCTGACAACATTCACTGACAGATAGCTGATGTTATAAGGAGTAACTTATTATCGAAGCATCACACGGGTGACGCCGCGGGCGACGGCCAGTATATTATATACCTATTTAAACAGCTTTTATCAGAGCCTAGAAATCGTTCCGGTCATCTCGGGCCGGGTCTGAACAACGACCCACGTAATTAGAGGCCCCAAAAAGTTTCGTTAACTTAGAGAAATCGTTTTACAAGATTATGATAATGGACGCTTTGTCTTCAAGGAATTTGAATTTTGTGTAAAGCTCGTTTAAATACGGGAATTTTCTCTATAACTAGTACTCAACTTAGGTAGTAATTAAACCTTTTCACCGCCCCAGTCTTATATAAATAAATAAATAAATATCGCCAGACTGACACACTAACTGTATGGTCCCAAACTAAGCAAAGCTATGGGAAACGTACAATGGACTGGGGGCGATCCCAGTGACACCCAGACCAGGGTAAATTACGAAAAGGCCATTTCCGAAATTTACCCCCGCGGGAATCGAACCCGCAACCACCATGTGCAGTGAGCCGAGCGGCCTACGCTCGAACCACTGCGCCAAGCGGTCGTCACCGACAAAGTCACCGATATAACCGACAAAGTTTTTGAAAATAAAGGTTATCGGACTCCAAATTTCGCTGATGGTATATTAGTCCTAATGTATTAGGGTGACCCTGCATTTGGCTGTGATATAAAGCGGGTCCGACCGCTTCGACCTATCCCTACGATCGCTTCACTTCCTGAGCTTCACCCGGCTTAGCTCAAGTTGACGGGAAATGAATCGATCCTATTGGTTGAAGCATCACAGCTGCAATGCCTCAGTGCTCAGGGAGTTAGCGCTGACACAGTGACAGTTAACTGTGCAAGTTTCCATAAGATCTTACCTGCACCGTTCAGCAAGCAATATTCATAATTGACAATGTGAATTTCTCATCAAATCCCGCATCCCTTATTTCTTTAACGAACGATTAACCAATTTGTATTTGTATCCTCTTTTGTAATGCTTCCTATACCACGTAGCCAGCATAAAATGACCTAAACCAAAATAGTGCCAGTATGATTTAATAGTACGAGGGATGCCTTTTAAGTTTTGTCGTTTGAAGAAAAAAACACAACTAGAACCTTATAGTACTTTTTATTGTCCAACGGCAAACTAGCTTTCTTACACCAAGCGCTTCATGCAAGATCTTCTGAATGGTTGTCCCTGAGATGCCTAATAGAGCCTCTATCTCTCGATACGTCACATGACGATCTTCGAGAATTAGTTGTCTCACTCCAATGATGTTATCTTCAGTGAATGCAGATTTTGGGCGACCTTCGCGAGATTTGTCACTAACACTAGTATGTCCACGCTGGAATTCTAAATACCAGCGTTCGACAGTCCGCAGACATGGGGCTTCATCCCTGAACACAGATATTAGCTCTTCAAAACACTGAAGCCGTGTCAGGCCTCTTCTAAAGTTGTAGAAAATTATAGCACGAACATTTTCCTTAGAAATATTCATTTTCGTACGTAACCTGACAGATTCTAATCGACGCTGTGACTAAACAATAACATTAATCCTAATACATTCAACTGTTTTGAGATTCGAAATTTAAACACATTCGAATATAGAACAGTTCCAAATTCAAAATTGCCGGGAATTATGGAAACGACAGAACTTAAAAGGCATGCCTCGTACCAGTCATTAAAAACTAATAATCAAATTTAACTCACTAAAAAGAGCTCAGTATCTACTATATTTTACCAGAAAATTTTAAAACAAGTCTCATTAATACCTAGCTGTTGAATGTTCAGAACAAATTTTAGATAAAACCACTTAAGTTTTGATGCTTAAAATTCATTAGAGTTATGGTCGATGTTTCGGAATTTTAGGTACTTACCTACTATACATTCCTATGGTTTGTGGTTGTAACTTATTGTTTCGAAAATAAAATCATTTGTTATATATATTTCTTTGACTACGATTGAGAGTAATATTCAAAATTCAAAATTGAATTTCGATAAATAAAGTATCTTAAATTGAATTTCAATTGACAGGGTGACCGTCCACGGCTATGCTTTGAAGCGAGCCCGCTCGCTTCGACCAATGGGATCGATTCATTTTCACAACTTCACGCGGCTTAGCTCAAGTTGACAGGAAATAAAGTGATCCTATTGGTCGAAGCGGGCGGGCCCGCTTCATAGCACAGCCGAGTAAACGGTCATCCCAAGAATAATTACATTGCGTAATTATATTTTGCCTCTTCCATAATCTATACATCTATACATACAAATAAATAAATGCAATTGGAGTGTCTGTTTGTAATATCAAAATAACACCTTTTCACTAAATGCATATGTAAGTACATACGACACAGATAGCAAAATCGCGAATTAAAAAAAAATTGGCTGTTTGTCTGTTCCGGGTAATCTCCGAAATGGCTGGACTGATATTGACCGGACTTTCACTGGTAGATACCTGATGTTATAAGCAGTAACTTAGGCTACTTTTATTTTAGAAAAACAAAAAATGGCTCCTGTCGCGCGGGCTCAAAACGCGGGAGCGGGCTTCTTTGTTAAGTTAAATTCCACGCGGACGAAGTCGCGGGCTCAGATAGTATAATATAAATGATATCCAGCTTGATGGTAAACTCCTAATATAATATCTAGTTGACAGTAGGTTATCTAGATTCTTTACATACTGTTTTGTCTTTTTTTATACAAAATACTCGGCAAACGAGCGTACAGACCGCTTGATGCGAAGGAGTTGCCGTAGCTCGCACGTCGCCAATCTGTAGGGGAATGGGATACAGGGGGGGGGGGGGAAGGGGGAGGAACTCACTCGTCGTACGATACGCAGCTATTATAGCTACTTTACGCTCGTCTTTTGTGAGAGGATGCTATCACCCTGGTAGAGCCAGCTTGTCTCTACCACCTCTACTTAAATAATAACAATTTAGCCATTTTGATGTCCCACTCCAGGGCCCTAACCACGCTAGCTACTCAAATCGTAATAGAAAGGCAAAAGACAGCATACCATATCAATCGTCAGCAAAACGTCAAAAGCGGAGCGTTTGAAACGTAATCGCGAGCTTTTGCTTTTCTATTGCGATTTGAGTAGCTAGCGTGGTTAGGGCCCTGGGCACGGGCCTCCCCTTACTACGAGGGTGATTCAGGCCGTAATCCACCAGGCTGGCCCTGTGCGGGTTGGCGGATTTCTTATGTCTTTCGAACACCAATTGGTTGAATTTTATAAGACATGCTGGTATCCTCACGATGTTTCCTTCACCGTAAGCAAGTGATAATCATATAGAAATCATGATTCTCACTTACGGAATATAAAAATTACGAAGTTAGCTTATTCAGAAATATTAATACATATGTGTGTATGTATAAAGTCGCGTGACTTTCTAAATATAGAGCTACCTGTATACAGTAAATTGCTTCAGTACTTCGTCTAGACGCCCCTGTATCTAGTTGTAACCACTAATTAAACTAGCCGTCGGATAACAGCAGTTAACGGGCTGCTAGCGCCGGTTTAATTGGGTAATGTGGTCAGATACGTAAATGTGGGAACTGATTGACGTACAATTATAGGTTTTGGGTAAGCGGTTGATAATAAACGTCTGATAACATGTAGGTAGCTAAATTGAAAATAAAAATAATGATGACTAGAATTTGGACGCAAATGACCTGAATTAATGTGACGTAATGGAAGTCTATAATACCTTTTTAAAAACAGCGTTGGCCATGACGAGTTCATGTTATAGTTTTGATAATGAAGTTAAAAAACGTTAAAAAAATATTACTTATTTTGATTCGCATACAGAATAGAAATCGTAGTATCCATAGATATTGCCTATATTATTTTTTACATTCATCATCATCAGCCGGAAGACGTCCACTGCTGGACATAGGCCTCCCCCATGGAACGCCACAATGGACGGTTGCCCGCTATCCGCATCCAACGGCTCCCCGCAACTCTCACCAGATCGTCGGTCCATCTAGTGGGGGGCCGTCCAACTCTGCGTCTTCCGTTTCGAGGTCGCCACTCGAGAACCTTTCTTCCCCAACGGTTGTCGGTTCTGCGAGTGATGTGGCCTGCCCATTGCCACTTCAGTTTGCTGATTCTGTGAGCTATGTCGGTGATTTTGGTTCTTTTGCGGATATCCTGGTTCCGGATCTTATCACGCAAAGAAACTCCGAGCATAGCTCTCTCCATAGCTCGCTGCGTGACTTGGAGCTTTATACATATTTTTTACATTATTTTTTTTAATCTATCATCATTATCATCATCACCTTGCCCGTATCCCACACTAGGTGGGGTCGGCGCAGCACGTTCTCTTCTTCCATTCAAGCCTATCATCCGTCATCTCTGCACTCACTCCTTTTTCGCTCATACCCTCTTCCACGCAGTTCATCCACGTCTTTTTAGGACGTCCCCTACCCCGACTACCGCTCACTCTCATACCTATCGTCCTTTTGACCGCATGATCAACCAATTTTTTTAATCTATCAATTGTAGCAAAAATAAATTAGATGCCTATAAATATATTAGGAATTGTTGATGTCGTTAATTGCGAATTTTGAAGTTATTTTGAAAATTAAAGCAGTGAGACTCATAATGTATATACCTAATTGTACGATAAGATATATTAGTCAGATACTCGTACTGTATTATGTATAATCAGCATACTCAATACCGTTGAATACAATATCCATCGCAAGCCTTCACATTCAAATTATCCAATCAAGGCTATGCGAGTCCAGCCAAGGGCAGCCATGGCATGCGAGGCCGAGTAATTTCACTAACCTTGCTGGTGGCACGGCTGGGCGATATTATAAGGGGCCACGCTCACACGCTCTAGAGTTGAATTGGCGTCGAGGCGCGGGCGCCCAAGCGGCGCGCCGCGTTTAGGTTTTCTTTAGGAATATAATGGTAGTGCGCTCATCTGATTGAGGCCTCGACTCTATCGCGAAATCGCCGCGACTCCGCCTCGCGGCAAGGTCGAGGCATTATGTAATTTTGTTTCGTGCGTTATGTTGCTGCTGGAATGAGAGAAAGCAAAGGCCGCGCATCAACTCTTTTATAGAGTACGCCATTTCCGAGACATGATGCTGACACGATGCTGTCGCGACGCTTGTGTGAGCGAGGCCCCTAAACAAGATTTTGGACTTACTTTCGAAGTTCGACAAGCAAAATGTTACCTTAATTTAGTATGTATTACAAAATTATAGTTAATGCGACTTTAACAGACTAATTATTGAGTTCACTTTTGCTTGTGACTCTACCCTCGCCTTATATGATTTTTACTGCATTTTGAGTTCACAGATAAAGGTTTTATATCACCATAATGCTATCACATAATACAATTCTTATCAATATCGAAAATGCAGTTTTTGCTTGATACTCAAACAAACATAGGAAGATTCATAAAATATCTTCAGATATAGTGGCGCTAATTATATTGGCTACACAAAAATATTGATGTCCTGTACTAACAATACGATAGTGAGAAGGATAGCAATAGACTTAGTTTAGGTAACTTTATTTTTGTACCAACACCAACGGAATTAGCTTTAGTATATCCCAAAAAGATTTATTACAAAAATACACTAGTTTCGGCCCTTTTTACAAAATCGTTTTTGTCTGACATTTTCAGCATAGCGCCGTCTGAAAAGTACCTTTTCGCGCAGTCAGCTATTTTTAATCCAAACCGTCCCACATTTTCAGTAGTGAATGATGTTAGGTAACTTTTCTTTTGGAGTTTGGGTGCCTACGTGATTCGCGGGTCTGGCCTTTTGGCTTTGAATATTAAGTGCCTGGGTCCTGTTATTTTAGAAATTCATTTATTATAAGTCTGTTACAGTGAATTTTTAACTTATGAGAAGTTTAAAGCGGTAAGCTTTTTTGGTATAAAAAGTGAACAAAAAGAAATTACATTACCTCCGAAGGCTGGTTCTGTCTGCTGTGTGAGGTGGGAAGGGAAAACTGTCAAGTCTCTGGACTGAACTTACTTACATCAAATATAACAAAAAACGCATATATACATATAAAATATCAACTATCATGAAACAAAACCTGCCGAAATCGGTCCAACTCTTTGTGAATTATGATGACATAGACAGACAGAGGATTGAAAAGTATTTCACTGAGTAAATAAATCTATGTTATTGCCGGCTTTTCTTAGTAGAAGCAGCATTCCGAACCGGTGTTATAGTGACCGTCCACTTGGCTGGGCTGTATCGCGTGCCCACTTGGACCAATGGGTGCGCTTCATTTCCTGTCAAATTGAGCTAGGCCTGATGAAGCTCGGGAAATAAAGCGATCCTATTGGTCGAAGCGGGCGGGCTTGCTTCATAACACAGCCATACAGACAGTCAACTTTAGATTAAGACTTTTAATCTTCCTTTTTTCAATTCTACGAACGTTTCGATGAACATAATATTTTTTCAAATCATTTTGTGACACAATGTTTTTTCCCAACAAAAAAAACGTATTAATCATAGATTTTAATCCGAGCCGTAACAAAGAATGATCGGTTCTCCTCCAACGTGAGACTGATGGCGGTATTTATTAAACGTTTTACGAGTACTCAAATAATGGAGGAATTTGTTGCTTTTTATTTGTTATGCGTTTAATTTGACCTAGATATTTGATTTTAGGAATTGATGGTTTTTTTTAAATGTAACGACGTTAGCAAAAAAGCGTACGACCCGCCTGATGTTAAGCAGTTACCGTAGCGTATAGACGCTTTAAATACCAATGGCATTGCTCGCACGTTGCCGGCTCTTCCACTCCTCCTACGAAACGCAGCTTTATTAGCTACTTTAGTTTAGCTCTTCTGTGAGAGTGATTGTGCGATTATGTTAAGCAAATACCATAGACAAGCTATGAAAGTGATTTAATGAAATATAATACCGAACAAACCATAGTGCAAACAAACCCTTATCCCGAATTGCGTTAATTTACTCCCATGACATCTGTCAAACCATATTGCAAGAAACGTAATAACTTTATATACCCTAACGCGGTTATAATAAAGCTGGTATTAGCTTGTGTGCAGAAAGAGTAGAATGGGGTAAAAGGTCATGATTTATTATGTCCGAGAGTATTGGAGTGTGAATGAGAAGGGTGCACCTACTCCCATGGTAACTACCTATATGAGCACATATAAATTTAATTTATAGTTAGGTATATGATTTGTCGTTGGAAGCCATTATGGAATGTCTTTCATATGAGTCTGAAAATAAAAGCTATTTTTGTACGTTCGGTCTTCTGACATTTTGCTATGATCTCTATGGAGCTTCGAAATTTAAATATTTAAACTAGCTAAATGTTGGTTCCATTTTTAGTACTTATTTAATGTGGTGTAGATTTGTTACGGCAATAAAAAAATATGCATTCACAACATAAATCTGAATTAAATCCTTGAAAAAAGTATTGGGACTGACGTCATCAGTGGCTCTGACAGACCTTAGTTACGACGGACTACAAGAGCGGCAAGCAATCAAATTTGCATTGCCGAGCTGGCACGCTAAGAAACTGACATTCTTCCAATGAAATAGGGCTTTGAACTTCTTTTATCTACTTGTTATTTAGATTTTGTTGGACTGTTTGTTTATGTTTTCGTTAATTCTTCTTTGTTTAGTTTTTATCTTGGGATATATTTAACAAAACATTTTCCTTTCTTCTACTGCCTGCAATCTTATATATTTAAACTAGCTGACCCGACAGACGTTGTCCTGTCTTTTAGAGGTATGAAAAATAGATAGTAGCCGATTCTCAGACCTACTGAATATGCATATAAAATTTTATAAAAATCGGTCAAGCCGTTTCGGAGAATTATGGTAACTAACATTGTGACACGAGAATTTTATATATAAGATATAAATGCCACAGTAGCCCTCCAATTACAGACTTCATACACTTATATTACACATAAGCCAAAATAGGGTCGTTGCACGAGACTCGAAACTAAACTAATATCAAAGATTACGAACTCATTAGCCCGGAAGGTCGCCAACTAATCCTAACACTAGTAAATGTTATCGCAAAGTTAATAAGATAAGTCGACTCTAGAATATTCGGCAAGCGAATCGCTCACAAGCCATTGAATCGCTAATGAGGCGTGTGCGTCAAATTAACCCGACTTGACCCGAGATATAAACAGATTGATTATAAAAATATTTAGACGTACCTATATTAAGTATATCCCGACAAGGTAAGGGCCCTTAAGGTGTGTCTAAACGTCCAAGTTACTTATTTAGTGACAATGGTGTTGCCTGCCCAGATTCTGTTGCTGTTCCTGAGAATGTACACCATATTTTATTCTTTCAAAAGAGTAACCATTGAGTTTCTAACCGAATTTTCTTAGTGGAAGCAGCTTTCCGAACCGGTGGTAGATTCTGGCCATTCATAAATGCTTTATTGGCTTACATGAATAAAAACAATTTTGAATTTGAGTTGAGTTCAAGTTGTGGAATGATCATCTGAGGTCTTTCTTTTGCACTACAACATGGGGTGTTTTATAAAAAGCAAGCTTACAGGTCCCTTAAAAGCCGGCACTGCGTCTGCTCTCCTCGAGTTGTAAATATCCTGGACGATAGTTACCTACCAGTTATCGTCAGGTGGCTGCTTATGCAATCCCACTAATATTATAAATGCGAAAGTTTGTGAGTGTGGATGTATGTATGTATGTATGTATGTATGTATGTATGTTTGTTACTCCTTCACGCAAAAACTACTGAACGGATTTGGATGAAATTTGGAACACAGATTATAACTGGGATTAACATATAGGATACTTTTTAACCCAATAATCCAATACTACGCGGATGAAGGCGCGGGGCACAGCTAGTATAAAATAATGTGCTAGTCCCGTCTCACACTCCCACCACCACTGTTACTCCTGTAAGCCAGATCGACAATGGTGTCCAATGATAACGCCGAGGTTTGACCCTCGACAAACCCTGGGGAAAAGTTTAAATTGTCTTGGAACCCGCACAAATTTGATCGAAAGAAAGTATAGGAGGAATTGGATGAAAATGATTCACTTCCTTCCGTTGCAAAGTGGGAGACAGAAATAATTGTATGCGCTGATTGCTACAGAATCAAGTCTGGTACAGCTGATTGAAGACCAGTTGTGAAGCATCAAGGATCGTAATTAGACTAATTGGCCCTAAACTCGTGAGCTGATTATACCTGATTGCAATAATAGCTGTGCTGAAAGCGCTTCCAAATTTCCGTGCGTTCAAGCGCTTTTGTCATATCTATATTTGATTATTTGCTGAAATAGTTGTCTCTGCTTTAAGTAATTAGTATCTCTGTGTACTGTTGCTGTCCCGGATCATCGCATAACTGCAATTCTATAACATTCATTTTCTAAGCTTTAGTTTATGTTCTGGTTTAGTTCATCATTATTTTTAACTAGTTTATCCCCGCGTAGTATTTAACTTAACACAAATTTCGGGATTATCGGGATAAAAAGTATCCTATGTGTTAATCCAGGTTATAAACTCTATGTGTTCCAAATTTCATCCTAATCCGTTCAGTAGTTTTTGCGTGAAAATTAACAAACATACATCCACACTCACAAATTTTCGCATTTATAATATTAGTAGGATTAAATCAAATCGTCGCTCAGTAATCGTACAATAAACACATTGAGATTGTTTTGACTGTAACGAGAGAGTTACTGTTTTATATTGCCAATAGTTTCGAGGTCGTGTTGTATACTTAATGCAGAATATAGGAACCAATATACAGCAAGAGGTTACAAGCTTGCATTACAAGCATCCGTGTAGCAATAAAGCTGTATCATAAACAAGAGAAACTGGCGCAAACTCCGCAATTCGTCCGCCGGGAGTATCAAGTACATGTGTACCAAACATGTGTTTTATTCCCCGAACGTACTGAACAATATTTTCCTTACGACCAGGGGTGGTAAATCAGTAACAAGGTAACGATTTATTATAACGAACCGTTACGCTGTAGCTATTATTATTATTATTACTAGCTGTGCCCCGCGACTTCATCCGCGTAGTATTAGATTATTGGGTTAAAAAGTATCCTATATGTTAATCCCGATTATAATCTATCTGTGTTCCAAATTCCATCCAAATCCGTTCAGTAGTTTTTGCGTGAAGGAGTAACAAACATACATACATACATCCACACTCACAAACTTTCGCATTTATAATATTAGTAGGATTTTTAATTGATTGTGCACGAATGTGCACAATCTGCCGCGTCTCCTCTCACTTAATCAGAGACCTTGGTATTACTTTTATTTATTTATAGACATTTCTTATTTTAATATGACAATTTTCAGTTTCCATTTGATCAATTTTACTGTAGCTATTATTAAACGTTGTAGAGCCAAGCTATGGTCAGTAGAGTCAAGCTAGAGCCAGTGGAACCAATTGACTACCGCTCATATGCGTACGGGCTAGCTCTATCAGGGTAGTACCACCTGTAGCTGTCGTGGTTTCGTTTCGTACGATGGGTGAGAGACCCAGAAGCCCAACCCCCCACTTATCAACCCTCTCCCATTTAGGTCGGTAACGTGCTATAGATATTAATTTGCGAGTGATTGACAGATTCGGTAAAAGGAATAGAAAATATCGGTGCTGGTTTAAACGTGTGAATTACCACTAAGTAGGTTAATTAAAACGACATAACGTCGATTCAAGTAATAATATCATATTTTTAACCGACTCGAAAAAAGGAGGTTCTGAATTCGAACCGTATATTTTATATTGTTTTCTTATATTTACGCGAATACTACACATTGAAATAAAACTAAACTAAATAAACGCGATAAAATCCGTAAAATAGTTTTATTTCAACGTATATTTTATTTTTGTTTTATTTCTAACTTGCCTTTTGTCGCTGCTTCGCTTACGTATTTTTATTGTCGACTACAGTGCTAACTACGGAGTCCAGCTATAGCTGAAAACATCCAAGGGACCTGTTAAGTAAAAAAAGACAATTTCGGTCAAGCCATTTAGGAAGAGAATATAGAACACACGTACACCGGAATTTTAATACACATAAGATAAATATCGTCAGACGATATGTATCTGAAACTTATTTGCCCCCACGTTATTTACAATTTAGGTTATCTAACTCACCAATTTCGGGTAATTTTCCTAAATTAAACTCAGTAAGCATGCCCCACTGAACTAGATACTAGGTAGGCCTCATTACAGGAAACTAGTCCTTAATCTAGTACTTACAATTTGGGGCGCCCGATCTCATTAGGTGTAATAGGTTATAAGCAGTCACATGTGCGTCGCTTCAGACTATATGAAGCAGTACGTTGAGCCTTTCTCTGTATAGCTATTGGGTAGTACCACCCTCTTACAAAGGATCGGCGTAAACCAGCTATTAAAGCTGCGTTTCGTACGATAAGTGAGAGAGCCGAAAACTCAACCTCCTCTCGTTTCCCCTTTCATGTCGGCAACGATCGAGCAATGTCTTTGTATTGCAAGCATCTAAAGGCTTCGGTACCTGCTTAAGGTCAGGCGGGTCGTACCAAGCCGACTTGGTTATACAGGTTGAAACAAAAAAGGGTATACTATTTTTTTGTAGACTTATGAAATCTGTCAACAGCTGTATCCCTGTAACACCTAACACCTTTTGTTTTTCAAGTTTCCTCCAAAGCTGATAGTTTTAGAATTACTAAGTTAAGTTTTGAAAAAAAAAAGTATACCCTTCCTGTTCCAACCTGTATATAAATCTCCAAACATTGAGCCTCAAGTAATTTATTTTTTTATCTCCGGTAAAACACACGGGTACAAAGTCCTCGTTTCACGTCTGTCTGCACAGGCTAATCTCAGGAACCAGTGGACCGAATATAATAGGATTTTTACAATTCGAAGATTCATTACTCCGTAATATCCCTGTTATTTAAACCTAATAATGTGAAAGCATTGGGAATTAGCTTTTGATTTTGTTCTGACGCGGATTTAGGGTTATTATTTTCATATTGAATGGAGTATTTTTTAAATGTTCTATTCATTCTTACTTGAAAAGGTGCAATGTGACCATTTTTAGGGTTCCGTAGTCCCTACGAGGAACCCTTATAAGATCATTCAGTCCGTCCGTCCGTCAGTCCCAGTCTGTCACAGTACCATGACTTCTACAGTTTTTGTCGGAAGTTGACGAAATTTGTTACTTAAGTCAGTGTCAAATGAGGAATCATTATTATGATCTTCCATTGAGAACGACCAAAATGTTTTTTTTTATTAATTAAGCTAACGTACAACATATTTTTCGTAATAGCTCAAGTGCTAGCTTGCGTGCGACAGAATACCGTTGGGACAATAGTTAAACGTTATTGGCTACCAATATACGGCAGCGCCGGTTTTAATTACGGTTTTATATATCAGATAATAGTTAGATAGGGGTTAAGTACCTATTGAATAACAGTTATTTGTGTTTGTTTTTACAAACGGTGTAGAAATCGGAAAATTATTTTTCCTTATTTACGGATTTTACCGCGAAGAAACCTCATTGAAAGAGGAAAAATTTAATTGAAAACTGTGTAACTTTCAAAGGAATACAAAGCACTATTATAAATATTTTCTGTTATTAAATACAAAACGATTTGCTTATTATTAAAAGTAATACTAGGAACTACACAAATAAATGGTTGTTGGGATTTTTTATGCTCAGGTTAGCGACAGCCATCTTGGAAATGTCATTCTTATGTCACACCAGTAAAAAATGACATGTCAAAACCGTTCTTGAGACGACACCCAGACTTGAGATCGATTCATTAATACGAGCCTTAGTCATAAGTCCTAATTACACAAGTCATACTTACAAATGCAGACTCTTTAATAATTAACAATAACTTGTGTATGTAGTCCGACGGTAAACGCACGTTTGATACGTTGCGAGAGTTCTATTGTATCAACACACGCAACCCAATTTGGAGTTCGCATTGCTTGTGATAAAACCATTGATTTGTAACCTAACTACTTGGAAATAGAATTCGAAATTCGGGTAAACAGTAGATAATTTCGTAACACTGGGCGATGCACAGTGCCGGATTTATTACTTTACTAAAGTGTTGTCTACTTCACTTTATGTCGCCCCTCCCACCTTCCTGCCTATCTGAACCACTCACTAGTATCTATCTACCTAGGCTTTTATTAGGTTACATACAATTACGTAATTAGGTAAGAAACAAACAATGAAATGAGCGCTCTCTGAAATCTGCAAATTCAGCACCAGTAATGTCAGTTAATTTATAGACAGAACCACTCTGTGTCTTGGGATTCAAACTTGACCGTAATACATTACCGAACACGCGTCATGTATTTAAAAGTCTGGATTTATTACTAAAGATAATTATTTCGTATTCAGCATGAAAAATAAATGTTTTTTATTATAATAACTACCGGTTTGGTAGATTTCTCAGTATTTAGTAGTCGTTTACGAAAATAAATGTAGTTAAGGGGTTGAATTAGGGGTTTGACGTAAGCTATAATTAGTTTTAATTTATGGTTTAACTTAAGTTTCGCCATTAACTTGGTAAGCGTAGATTTTATTTTCTAAATGTCGACAACAGCGCCGCCTGCTGGTTTCAGCTAAAACAAATACCTATCCAAGTGAACCCATAAGTACTTTTTTTATAAAGATTACTAGCAATGTGAGTGTATCACATCCTACTAATATTATAAATGCGAAAGTTTGTGAGTGTGGATGTATGTATGTATGTATGTATCCTTTCTTAGGGGATGTCTACGTCATAGTAGCTTTATGCATGCAAAGTCTCAGCCCGATCGGTTTAAAATTGACAAAGTTTCATACAAACTTTCATCCCCTATTTTATCCCCTTGGGGGTAGAATTAATCAAAATACTTTCTTAGCGGATGCCTACGTTATAACATCTACCTGCATGCCAAATTTCAGCCCGATCCGTCCAGTGGTTTGGGCTGTGCGTTGATAGATCACTATGCCAGTCAGTCACCTTTGAGTTTTTTATATATAGATTAATATCAGTCCAGTCGTTTAGGAGGAACATAATTGCGAACACACATACACCGCAGTTTTTTATATTATCTGACTTACTTTATTACTTACTCGTAAAAAACCACACACATGCTTTATCTTTATTAATTAAATCAGAGTCCCAAAAGCTTCACAGACTTAATTAAATAGAATATAAGTGAGAATATAGCTAATTAAGGGTGTTTAAGAGGCGGAACGAATGAGGATAGCCTTAATTGCCTCCGAATGAATATTTAAGAACAGAGGATAAAGCTACGTTTTTATTTGCTGTGGTGAAATATTTCTACTACATAAACTGGGAGTTTTAATGATAATGTGGGAATGTAATTCGTGATCTCAAATCATAATGTCGCGATCCATGTCAGTCTGTTCGTTCGCTTAGTTCTCCTAAACTACGTAACGGATTTTGATGCGGTTTTCTATAGGTCGGTTTTGTGTATAACTTAGGGGATTTCTTCCGGAAGATTTTGTGTTTACGTTGTACCAAATTAAATTTATTAATTGTAGAGAGAAGCCAAGCAAAGCCGAGGCTGGTGCTAGTCATTTACGAAACAAATATTAAGGAGTTTATTATACCTAATATATGACAGAAAACTATGCAATTGATCTACCTATTAAAGTAAAAGTATGTGTAAAATTTTTATTTTGCACTTAAATAACACCTGTGTTGATGTTTTTCCTCCACTTACCACCACTTTTGTAGATGTTACACCTTACAGTTTAATTAAATGCAAATTAAAATCGTTTATTTTGTTTAGGGCTACGGGGCACATACAAATTGTCAATTTAACATGTTTTTTATTATATCTACAACTGGATCGGAACGGGACCTTCGTATAAAATCTATACAAATAAATAAAATTGGAGTGTCTGTTTGTAATATCAAAATAACACCTTTTCACTAAATGCATATGAAAGTACATACGACACCTATAACAAAAACGCGATTTAAAAAAAAAAATTGTCTGTCTGTCTGTCTGTTTGTCTGTCTGTCTGTCTGTCTGTCTGTCTGTCTGTGTGTTTGTTCCGGGTAATCTCCGAAACGGCTGGACCGATTTTGACGGGACTTTCACTGATAGATAGCTGATGGTATAAGCAGTAACTAAGGCTACTTTTATTTTAGAAAAACAAAATTTAAAAAAATGGGTCCTGTCGCGCGGACTCTGAACGCGGGAGCGGGCTTTTTTGTTAAGTTAAATTCCATGCGGACGAAGTCGCGGGCTCAGCTAGTGTACCATATTATCAAACCGATTGACACCTCATACATCAAACTCTAAAGGGTGGTTTAGGCCGACGGTAGTCCATAAAAATGATATAAACATACATATATAGACTACTAACTCTATCGAAGGTATCTCCAACCCGTCTCTACGTAAAGGCTTCTACGACGTTCTCGTATTTCCCATTACAAACAGTCCAAGCTCGAGAACAAAGGATTAGTCCCACATTTCTTATGTTACAATAGGAACTATTGTTATTGTCGGCTCGTATGATCAAACGGTATATGTTACAGATCATTTGTAACTTGATACGGTGGCATTATGTTGTATCGTACGATTCACGGAGGTGCATGTTATGGAACGATCCCTCCTAGTCTTACTATTGCGCTACTATATGGGGTTCTCACTTACTCCTTCTTATCTACACGAACAATTAGAGTTCCTTTATGAATCGCATTCGCGATACATGAGATCGTCAGAGAAGTTGCCCCAAAGTGCCAGCTCATTCATCAACTTACTACGGTAAGTCATTTACGGTTCAGGCTATTAGGCTGTGGAGCGAACTTTTTTTTTTTCGTTGGAAAACCCTTTATGAGTCCCCTCACGCCTCGGGGGAGGCGAGAGGGGTATGTGGGAGTCCCTGCGCCTGAAGGGCGCAGTATACCCACTAAAAACCAACGGTGTACCACCCTCCGCCATGCAGAAGGGCGCCCCGGGACCATGTGAAATGCTCCGAGACCTGTGGAACGACCTGCCCCAGCCTATCAGGGGTGCTGAATACCTGCCGATTTTTTTTTTAAACTACTGACGTCTCACTATTGGACCTGATAGTATTTACCTTATTGTGTATTATTATAATGTATTTAGTATATATAAGTATACTAATAATCATTTAGCCCTTTTTGATGTCCCACTCCTGGGCACGGGCCTTCCCGTACCCAGATGCACTACGAGGGGGATTCAGGCCCTAATCCACCACGCTGGCCAAGTGCGGGTTGACGGATTTCACATGGCTTTCGAAAATTGGTTAGATTTTCTAAGACATGCAGGTTTCCTCACGAGGTTTTCCTTCAGCGTAAGCGAGTGATAATCAGATAGAAATTATGATGCGCACACAGATTTCGCAAAACACAGAGGTGCGAGCCGGGGTTTGAACCCAGGAACTGGTGCCCGCAAGACGCTTGCTTAACCAATCGGCTATCACTGCTATTTATCTACTTTAGTAGATATGTGAATCCTACTAATATTATAAATGCGAAAGTTTGTGAGTGTGGATGTATGTATGTATGTATGTATGTATGTTTGTTACTCCTTCACGCAAAAACTACTGAACGGATTTGGATGAAATTTGGAACACAGATAGATTATAACCGGGATTAACATATAGGATACTTTTTAACCCAATAATCCAATACTACGCGGATGAAGTCGCGGGGCACAGCTAGTAATTAATAAACTGTTGCCTACTTGACATCATGACAAAATTCTCTCCATCCAAAGGTTGTCTGGAAGAGATCGCAGCCTGCGATAAGACCGCCGAATGTACACTACTGTTTTATTATGTTATTATAACCATTTCGGATTCTGGTGTAGGTACAGTAAAGAGCTTTATTATATTCTGTTCTTCAAAAGGCAAGTCTACAGGTCCGCAATGCCCTGGCCGACAGTTACCACTTACCATCAGATCGACTATCTATAAGTGTACCTACTTAGGCAATAGAAAGTGACATAATAATACTAACCTAATTTATAGCAGTACGACATTGAATATTTTTTTTATTAAAGTACTGGATGTTCTCCGTGCTCTCGGACTACTATCACCCATTTACAGATGTTTTAATCCATTTACAATATAGTTACAAGGCAGTTTCAGATCGAAAGCGCATTGTTATGCAATTGTAAATCAATTATAATCATTTTGTGTAATTATATAGCATATTTACTAACCATAATATTATTATAAGAATAGTTTAAGTTACGCTTGAATTAAGTTAATTTTGTGCCTGATTTAAGATATATTTTAATTTACCTTTACCTGTTCATGAAACCTGAAAAAGACACTAGCAAATATTTTAAAACATATTTTTCCGCATAAATCATAAATGATTAAATTTTGAATATTTAACGAAGATGATATTTTACATGAGTACCGTACATTAGTCTGGAGGCGATCCCAGTTACACCCAAACCGGGACAAAATAAAGGCCATTTCTGAATTCAAAATTTACCATAGTGAAAAACTAAAAACTAATTTAACTAAACTGCGTCAGCCGCAGCAAATAAAAGGAAAAAAAAATATCCGCACAGATTAAAAAATCTGATAGTGCGGAAAAACTTTTTTTTAAAAAAGCAAACGTTTACCTTCATCCAATCCGTACGAGCCGCTACCATTCCCTTTTCCAATTATATTGTGCGTTGAACTATCGAACAGAAACTTATCCACTTTTACATAACAATATTACACACAATGAAAAACCGACTTTGTACGCGCACATGCATAATTCCTTTTTGATTGTACAATGAGAATTTCACGAGCGTAGCGAAATCGCGTAGGCGCTACGCCACGACTACGAGGTGACTGCCGTAGCTTTCAATCCGTAGCTACGAAGCTACGACATCTCTTGTATTCTGTCTCACTCATTCTTGTGTATATTTGTGTTGCCATCCCTGTCTCTGAATACGGTATCTCAGAAGAGTAGGCTGTTTGGTGAAGGCTTGAACTGAAATCATTGTTGCCATTTTAGTGCTGAAATATTTTCTTTTTTTTTAGTGATCGCATGTTCGGCTTGCTAAGTATGAGGTTCTAAGTTCGATCCTGGCTGGAAAAAACTTAGATATGTTTAACGCATTCTAGCTTAGTAATATGCCTAGTTTTGGCAATAGTCTCACTTCTAATTACATTGTCAAATTGTTATGTAGAGTTCAGTAGAAGGAGAGTCAGCCAGTATATGTGCTGTAATTTGGCTACAGTTAGGGTCTACTACGATAAACTCAGGTGTATATTAATGCTGTCTCGTAGTGTTTAATTTACACATGGTGTGAAAGGGTTTTATGTAAACCGACAACGTAAAAGGGCTATGTATGAGGGAATTTCGGTTTTAATCCGCGGCCCGAGGATTGATAACCCATCTCTGAGGCTTGCGGGCGAGTGAGACCTTAAATTTGTGGTTATTCAAAATAAGATGTGGTTTTTTAATCTATAGACGGACCTCTGATTTGTTTTAGACTTAATTAGATAACTTGGGTGGAAGTTCTTTATTAAAAGACTTAAATAAGTTACAAAGCGTTTATTTACACTTATAGTAAAGTAGATAGATAATTTTAACCTACATATTATTTTTATATGTATATAATAAGGTGTAAAAAAATTTAAAAAAAATTTAATAAAAAAAATATGAAGTCGGTTTTTTTTTATTAAAATTTTTTTTTCACGATTTTTAGTGGTATTCTACCTATCGAAATGCTGGCAACCGTAAACAGTCCATATCTCTCAAACTACTGAACCGATTTTGATAACATTTATGGGACCAATCTGCACGGACATCCTTTCAAATGCAAAAATATTTTTTCGAATCGGTTTATAAATGAGGGAGTTATGAGGTAACAAAAATTAAAAAAAAAAAAAAAAAACGTACACACGAATTGATAACCTCCTCCTTTTTGAAGTCGGTTGAAAATAAGCGGACGACCCGCCTGATATTAAGCAGGTTCCACAGCTTATACATGCTTGCAATAAATGCATTACTCGCACGTTGCAACCGGAAGGGGGGTTGGACATAGTGAGGGAACGGGTTGGGCTTCCGGCTCTCTTACTCATCGTAGTTACGCCGCTCTTGTGCGAGATGGTGTTACTACCGCGGGCGGCGCGGTCGGATCGTACCTACCAGATCCAAGATATGGTCTCGTTTTTGAAAAAATAACATCATCATCATCTGCCTTACCTTTTCCCATTATCTGCGGTCGGCGCAGTATGTCTTTTCCTTCCATTCATCGCGCTTTCCTGTCATACTCACATCCACTCCAACCTCGTTCATATCACTCTTGATACAATCCATCCATCTTTTCTTGGGCCTTCCCCTCGCACTGTATCCATCCACATTCATATTCATCACACTTTGGAAAAACTTTTGAAAAAACAACAATTATAAAAAAAATAAACGGACTTATAAAATCCTGGTTGCACTATAAAGCTGAAATAAGCAGGGAACTTGAATTTCTTACATTTGGAGTCGGTGCCAATTCAGGTAAGTAGGGGTAGGATTCAACCTACCTATGAAGTGATCCTACTCAAGGTAGTGTAAAGATAGTGGAATTTTCGAAATTGGTCCACAATCGACAAAGATATCGGTGAACATACACATACACACGAACATAGAACCTCATTTTTTGGAAGTCGGTTAATAGCGTGTGGGGTTTGTCAACTCGCAATGAGCCAGCGTGATGAAATATGACCTGAAATCCCTTCGATTAGAATTCAGATTCCAATGGGGTCTATGCAATTTTCTTCAATAATACAACATTTGATTTATAATATATACAACTTTTTGTACAGTTTAAATATCTGATTACGGCTCTACCTGACTATATAATGAGAGTCGTATCCCCAAGAGTTCCAAAGCTCTATTGCAGGGGATTACTGCATTCAAATGCAGAGTTCGCCGGTATATTGTAAGTCCAGGCATTTTCGAGCTTTCCCATCTTAAAATGGAGAGAATATACTTTAGAAAGGTGAAGTTTAATGTTGAATCAGTATTAAAGCAACTTGATTCTCCAACTCACAATTTCAGAAGTTCAAAAAATCCGCTATATAAATTCTATTGATGCATAGGACAACAGAAAGTATGATTGTCGACCACCTTGGGCGTAAATGTATACATTTTACTGTATCCAGCTGCCAAATACGGACATTATCTGTCAAATATGTATGGACTGACCGGTGTCGCCTTCTTCGTGTAATAAATACTACTTACATTTAAGGACAGCTTAATTTTAGCGAAAAAAAATGAACGAATATTTGAACGTGTACTAAGGACTTCAATACTACTCAAAAGTAAAGTAGCGTTCGCGGATATAGGGGTGGGGGGGGGGGGGGGGTCCAAAGGGTGCAATAACCCCCCCTCCACCTGACTCAAGATGGAACACCCTTTCATCCTACTATCCTACTAATATTATAAATGCGAAAGTTTGTGAGTGTGGATGTATGTATGTATGTATGTATGTTTGTTACTCCTTCACGCAAAAACTACTTAACGGATTTGGATGAAATTTGGAACGCAGATAGATTATAACCGGGATTAACATATAGTATACTTTTTAACCCAATAATCCAATACTACGCGGATGAAGTCGCGGGGCACAGCTAGTCTTCCATAAAGTAATATCATACATGGTGAACAAAAGGTATCCTTTGTTGCAAATCTATAAGTAAGAGAAATTTTAAGAATTGGTGGTGTAGATGCTTGAATTGTTTGGAAAGTTATATGTTTACAACACCAATTTATTCTTGAATTTAGCTACAAAGCCTATAGTTTTAGATTTACAAGACAAAATTGTATGTATGCACATACCCTTTCTGTTTCTTTGTGTACTTTTATAAAAAATCTGCCAGATAGTTGAAACACACAAAAATTGCTTCCCTCTTGAAGGAAATCTTGTATCTGCGCATCAAGTATTCAATCGGTAGTACTTCAAGAAACCCAATGCTGAAATTACACACACCTCGGCTGACTACATAGGCGAATAGGCGTTAGATACAAAAGTGTGGACAGGCCAAATAAACCGCAGAAATACATTTTCGATAAGACTTCAGATGTTACCGCCTAGCGTTATTAATAACGTCAGACTTACGATACTACGTAGTGTGTACTAATTGATACTAATTGTATTGGTATCAACTGTAATTAGGTAGAAAATTAGAAAACGATTTGAGCCACGTGATGTCGGCGTCAAATTATGTTTCAAAGAAAAAGCAAAATATTATTTTTCTATTAAGAAAAATATAAGTATCGTGAAATATCAATATAACCGAACGTGACTCAAATATTTGAGGGCTACAAAAAATAACAGATAGCCATGACTCAAATAGCTGCATGACTTAGTGCTTAACGTGCTTAAACTTTTAATTATAGTTTTACAGATACATAACGGATTGTGTTATTTATTAATTGGCGCGTTAAAAAAAAGCAGTTCTCAAATTTGAGTTACACTTATTCGAGTATTCAGGGTGTATCTTACGAAAACATTTCAGATATTCGTTAGCATTTATTTAAAAAAAAAATGTCATTAAGATTCTCGCAAATAACAAGTAAGTACTGATTTGTATGTAAATCAAGCACAGTTAAATTATAAACAAACGCTCATTATTTTTTCTTTATTATTATCGCTCCATTTGTAATTGAAACTTTTGCTGTTTGAAGAAATATTTTGTTGTAGGTATTTGCGATTGAAATAATAACTACAGGGTAGGCAGTTTGTGGGAAATTGGAATAATAATTGCATGTTTATTTTTATCGAAGAAAAGTAGATCACATTTCTTTTAATTTTAAAACTGGATTTGTATTGGATTCTGGTTTATATTTTCATAAAACATACATACACTCTTGAAGGCTAGAAGTGGACATAATAAATCATCTGTTGTTCGACATACACCCGTGTGTATACACGATGCGTCACCGGATAACAGCTGGCCATCAACCTTTGTCCCTGGACAAAGGTTACGAGTTCAACAGAACACTTTTAGAAACATCAGTGACAATAAACTTAATAGCTTTACACGCTTTCACGTCATCGATCCTCCAATCCCGTTAACTCACTCCACCCTCCCCCCATCATTATTCACGGCTTCAATCTATAGCAAATAGCGGCTGACAGACACACATTACTTTGATAAGGGTTGCATTGTCAGGTGGAATGTATTCAATGTGTACTGAAAGGGGCGTTGCAGTTTTACATATTTTTTTTGTGAAAGTCACGTCCATTAGTATCTTAATTTTTCATAAAATGTTTTCAGCAATGTGAAGGGAGAATAAGCTAGAGTACTAACAAGTAACTATAGTTTGAAGGCTGCTCGATACTCGCTACGGCGACTGAATCTATACAAATAAATAAAATTGGAGTGTCTGTTTGTAATATCAAAATAACACCTTTTCACAAAATGCATATGAAAGTACATACGACACCTATAACAAAAACGCAATTTAACATTTTTTTGTCTGTCTGTCTGTCTGTGTGTTTGTTTCGGGTAATCTCCGAAACGGCTGGACCGATTTTGACGGGACTTTCACTGGTAGATAGCTGTTGTTATAAGCAGTAACTTAGGCTAATTTTATTGTAGAAAAACAAAATTTAAAAAATGGGTCCTGTCGCGCGGGCTCAGAACGCGGGAGCGGGCTTTTTTGTTAAGTTAAATTTCACGCGGACGAAGTCGCGGGCTCAGCTAGTACTTATTAATTATGGAAATGTCAATAAAGGATGTAACAGAGAGTTTAAAACTAAATTTTCAGAATCCCACTAACACTTTATAAATAACTCAACTTGAAATATGTGCGGACTAATTTAAGAAATTTCTAAATTTCAATTCGAACAGCTGAAGAAACCTTTTCCAATGACAATTATCAAATTATGTGTAGTTGGCAATTTAAGCTCATGTCTAGGACTGTATCTAACCGCCGTATTAATTAGAACTCAAATTTGAGAGCAGCATGACCGGCCAAAAAAAATATAGACTACGGCGACTCAAATTTACAACATTTGCGTAGCGTTTCTATATTCGACTGATAGTGATAGGTCTGTACATATAAAAGACAAAATATAATATAAATAGTCAAAGGACCATAAATACAGTGTTTTGTGGTTAGACAGACCACTAGCTTGTGGTCCGTGAAGTTATAAGGCATAAAGTACAGACACAGCCAATTTTCAAATATTTTCAACGTTCACAAGAAAACTGAAAACAATGTAACTCAATTGAATTTTTCATAGCGCGCTCCGAGTCAACCAATTCAGGGAATGAATTCATTTAATTTGTCAATTTCTAAAGTAAATTTTCATTTAAATCCCGCCTTTTGGACTGCATCAACCGTTTTCAAACAAAGCTTTGAAACTTCTGAAACGTTAAAGCTATGATCATTCAATTAAAAAAGTTATAAGAGTTTATTTTAATTCGAGTAAAGTTCCAAGATATTGGAAGCGATGCTATGGATATGTGATATGATTTTTTGAAGCTGTATATTGCTCCGCTCTTATTTGAGTATCTAAGTATTATTATATAAATAAATTCTAACAACTAACATTTTTCATGGTGAAAAATATAAAGTTAATACTTTTATGGAAAAAATATTGAAGTGCGTAAGTAAGTAAGTAAGGAGATCTCAAATTCAATAGTGCATAAAAACATAGCTTAGTTTGGGACGATACGGTCAGTTTGTACGTCTTCCTTATTATATATTTTACTAGCTGTGCCCGCGACTCCCTCCGCGTGGAATTTAATTGACAAAGTTTCATACAAACTTTCATCCCCTATTTTATCCCCTTGGGGGTAGAATTAATCAAAATCCTTTCTTAGCGGATGCCTACGTCATAACATCTACCTGCATGCCAAATTTCAGCCCGATCCGTCCAGTGGTTTGGGCTGTGCGTTGATAGATCACTATGTCAGTCACCTTTGAGTTATATATATATATAGATTTTCTCCTTACTAAAATGAATAAGTGTCATTATTATATCATAGATCTAAGTATATACCATCACTGATTTCATGAACAATAGAAGCACTTAAACGTAAGTGCGTAAGTTAATTAACTTATTAACTTAGAATTGAGAGCTCTTTGGCCCTTATCACTCACTCACATAAGAGATGGTTTCCGTTGACACTTTAAGAACGTAATTTAGCATTCCCTTATGAAAACCGCAGAGATTCTACATGGATATCACTGCCTTTGTTACATTAAGGCTAAAGCGCCCACCTAGCCCGCGAAGTTCAAATTTTTTGAGGTTTTTTAGAAATTGTACAAAATCTGACAATAATAAAAGGCACATTTTGTAATTCGCGAGAAAGACCGTGTGCAGTGCATTTATTAATACGAGGGATGCCTTTTAAGTTTTGTCGTTTGAAGAAAAAAACACAACTAGAACCTTATAGTACTTTTTATTGTTTTTCAAAGTATTCACCACGTAGCTTAATACACTCTTCCATTCGCTCAAACCAGTTATTATAACATTTATTCCACTCTAAAGTGGGGGTGTTCAAAATGGCTGACTTGAAAGCGTCGACTGCTTCTTCACTGGACTGGAACCTTTGACCACGAAGACTTTTCTTAATTTTAGGAAATGTAAAAAAATCGTTAGGGCTTAGGTCAGGACTGTATGGAGGATGGTCAAGAATTTCTACTTTTTCCTGCTTCAAATACTCAATCGTTTGACGAGCGCTGTGTGAACTTGCATTGTCGTGGTGCAGGATGATGCGTCGCTTTGAGTTAGATTTTCGAAGTTCGGCGATGACTTGTGGTAAACAAACTGTGGTATACCACTCTGCGTTAACCGTTCTACGATCATCAAGTGCAATAGTCGCAACATGGCCGGTTTTTCTAACGAACGTGGCCACCATCTTCTTTGAAGTGCTTCGAGAACGAACAACTTTAGTCGGCTTTGGCTCGTCTTGAAAGACCCAGATTGTAGATTGTTGTTTGGAATCAGGATCGTAGGCATAGATCCAAGATTCGTCACCACTGATGATGTCGTAGACGTGATTTGACTCTCCTCGGTTGAACCTTTGCAGAGTTTTCTTACACCATCTGACGCGGGCCGCCTTGTGATCGTCGGAAAGCAGATGCGGTATCCAACGGCAAACTAGCTTTCTTACACCAAGCGCTTCATGCAAGATCTTCTGAATGGTTGTCCCTGAGATGCCTAATAGAGCCTCTATCTCTCGATACGTCACATGACGATCTTCGAGAATTAGTTGTCTCACTCCAATGATGTTATCTTCAGTGAATGCAGATTTTGGGCGACCTTCGCGAGATTTGTCACTAACACTAGTATGTCCACGCTGGAATTCTAAATACCAGCGTTCGACAGTCCGCAGACATGGGGCTTCATCCCTGAACACAGATATTAGCTCTTCAAAACACTGAAGCCGTGTCAGGCCTCTTCTAAAGTTGTAGAAAATTATTGCACGAACATTTTCCTTAGAAAGATTCATTTTCGTACGTAACCTGACAGATTCTAATCGACGCTGTGACTAAACAATAACATTAATCCTAATACATTCAACTGTTTTGAGATTCGAAATTTAAACACATTCGAATATAGAACAGTTCCAAATTCAAAATTGCCGGGAATTATGGAAACGACAGAACTTAAAAGGCATGCCTCGTATATCCAACTTACTCTGAAACATTTCAAGAACGACAGCTATCCAGATAATCTGGCAATTTTTGTATATTTAGTGATTTACTAGTATCATATCCACCGTGATAATATTTAGAGTAAAATAAATGTATTAATAAACGCACTGCATACTGTGTTTGTCGCAAATCACAAAATGTTGTCTTGAATGTTTTCAGATTTTGGATAAACTATAAAAATTCTCGAAAATTTTGAATTTCGCGGGCTAGACAGGCGCCTTAACCTTAAGGTGAAATAACAATATTTGTCGCAAAATAGTAAAGCGACATTATTTAAATCCTACTAATATTATAAATGCAAAAGTTTGTGGGTGTGGATGTTTGTTACTCTTTCAGGCAAAAACTACTGAACGGATTTGGATGAAATTTAGAACACAGATAGTTTATAACCAGGATTAACACATACGATACTTTTCATCCCGATAATCCCGAAATATTTATTAAGTTAAATACTACGCGGGCGAAGTCGCGGGCATAAACTAGTATATAATATATATGTGAAATGCATTACTTGTCATTATATAGTTATGTGAAATTAGTAGTTACTTACAATTTTTGTCACAAAAATGTACGTAATAACGTACGTAATACATAAATTAAAAATAATTAAAACCGTATGTCACAAGAGACAAATTTTAATAAAAAATATGTTTTTCCTTAACTATCTTAGTTAGTTATAGTTATCATCAGCTAGTTTCGCCTGTAGAGGTGCACAAGTATAAATTTATTAACCAACTGCCGAGGACCGATGTCATTTTACCCATTTCGGCATTAAATCGGTAGAATTAAATAGAGTGCGTTTATATTGTGGATTAAAATTGTTTTTGTAGGACTAATTAAGGGCATTCCTAAATCCTGCGGTTGACTTTGTTGAAAGATAGTTAGAGAGGAATGTCTTTTATTAATTTTCTAAGGATTAAGATATAATTTCTAGATAATTGATTTGCCATTTTCCATGTTTCTTACTCGAAGGTGCTCTATTACTTGGGAGTGCAATTATGAGTATAGTTTGTTATTTAAATGACTCGTGTTACTAATGTGGCAATATCTAATATGGCAATATAATGGATGCCATATTAGATGTATCTATATTTGGAGAATAATAACGTAGTTTTGAAAGATTACCGAGATGAGTTTGAGTTTTCAAATAACATTGGATAATAATTTCACCCAGTAGACTACTTTCTTGAACATCGATCATTGGTCAAATACCATACGTGTTACTCTTTAAAAATCAATAACAGAATTTACCACCAAGGTGAAACTCACAAACAAAGAAATTAAACAACCGTCTGTCTAGACTCGAATTATTTTGTTTGCCGACATTGTGTCTTGAACAAATAAATTTTCGTTCGCAACACGTTCGTTCGTGTAATGCATACAAAAATACTTACCTAGAATACGTATTGTTGACATAGAATTTGACACGCACAAACATTTTGAAACTGCAGACTGGAGATAAAGTCTTTATTATTATCAACACGAATTATTTTACTTAAATATAATTAAAATAAACTAGGTTTTGCCCGTAGCTTCGCTAGCGCACTTTCTAGATGTCGACAACAGCGGCCCCCACCCATTTCGAACTATACTAGGTGAAACAGAAAGGGTATACTATTTTTTTGCAACTTCGTAAATGTAAAACTATCGGCTTTGTGGGACAGTTGAAGTACTAAAGATTTTATAGACTTGTGAAATCGGTCAACAGCTGTATTCCTATAACACCTTTTGTTTTTCTAGTTTCCTCCAAAGCTGATAGTTTTAGCATTACAAAGTTAAGTTTTGAAAAAAAAAAGTATACCCTTTCTGTTTCAACCTGTAGAACAAGAACCATCCAGTTGACCCCAATATGTTTAACAACAAATCATCCAAATCGATCTAGCCGTTTAGGAGGAGAAGAATTACGAACACACCCACACACTAAATGTTATTTATAAATATTATAAATTACCATTTAAATAAATACATATAGAGTGTGACATCAAATATACAACATTAAGGTGAAGGCGCCGGTCTAAACCGCGAAATTCAAAATTTTCGAGTATTTTTATAGTTTATCCAAAATCTGAAAACATTTAACACAACATTTTGTGATTTGCGACAAACACAGTATGCAGTGCGTTTATTAATACATTTATTTTACTCTAAATATTATCACGGTGGATATGATACTAGTAAATCACTAAATATACAAAAATTGCCAGATTATCTGGATAGCTGTCGTTCTTGAAATGTTTAAGAGTAAGTTGGATGTATTAATAAATGCACTGCACACGGTCTTTCTCGCGAATTACAAAATGTGCCTTTTATTATTGTCAGATTATTAAAAAAATCTAAAAAACCTAAAAAAATTTGAACTTCGCGGGCTAGATGGGCGCTTTAGCCTTAATTTAAAATGCAAATGGTGTCGCATAATTCTAAATTTAAGAGGTACTTAACTTTTACTTACAACTTCATATTTAAATATTTTTTTTTCTTAAATTACATTAGCATTTAGCCGCGGTCTCGCATGCCTGAAAATCGAGGATAAAAATAGTCTATACTCTTAGCTTAGTTATAGGGGCTAACGGGACTGCTAATATCTTGTACGATACCCTCATTATGAAAAACTTTCATACGCTTAATACGAAAATTGCGCGGACGGAGGAGTATGAAATTTTACACACTTAGAGTTTATATAGAGGAGTACAGTAAGATAATATTCTTATATATAATACTTAGAAATACATTAAAATCAATAAATAAAACATTACATGAATACTACCACGAATTGACACACACACAGTAACCTCCACAACGACTGACTGTCTGACTGACAAACGGTGACAGTTTTTGGAGAGTGGGGCTTCCATAGTGCATTCTGCGTGCCAGTATCAAATAGTCTTTGACAATGAAACCATAACGACGTTTAAAAATGAATTATGGTCGAATTTCGACCATTACAACGGGAATACTACTAGTAATATGAAAAAATAAAACAAAATGAATCGCAAATTTCATACATTGCAAAAGTGTTGGCTACCCTAATTCCTTCTCATGTTTTAGCCTCGAACGATCCTGTCGGCGGTGGGTCTCTGGGGCACTCGAAGATGCGGGATGCTGTCAAAGGAATTTCCTCAAAATGCGGTCTCGCGAGACGCGGACGGTAGCTTTTTATGTTGGAAAATTAACTTAAATATAGGTTGGTAGAAATAATATTTTTTATTTAAAGTTTTATTTATTTATAACTTCTCAAATAGGCAACGCTTGTTCATTAGACGGACCGACGGGTCGACGGACTGGATGATCTTATAAGGGTTCCGCCTAGCGACTACGGAACCCTAAAAGTACAAAAGAGATCTTCTCAGTTAAATTTAGACCAAATGAAATTAGAATTTATAACATTTGACGATTTAGATATCCCACGTCTATGCTTTCTGACCTGTCCAATTTAGACCTGTTAGATTTATCCTGATAAATAACACACCGACATTATAATAAACATTAATTTTCATGAGCAGAGCGTGAGTTTATCGCTATTACTCATAGAAAATACAGGTGACTTTTCAAATCTTCAGGCAGAAGAAAAGCATAGGTACCTGATAATAATCGAAGTTATATAAGAATTCTATATCTATCTCCAAAAAAACCGGTTTTTCCCATTTTACCAATGGAAAATGAAAGCTAAATAATCTCGTGGTACCAGGAAATCACAAACAGCAACAGTTCGACAAACCCGATTCTGCAAACAATGTACGTTGTGTTGCGATTGTTTGCTAATATGCAATGCTTTGGTGAATTGTCGGCTTCGGGCTGATGAACGACAAAATGGAAATGGGGACGCGTAAATGAGAATTAGTCGATAAATGGCATTTTAAGTATTCAAATGCTGAGTGCTACAAAGTAATAATCCGGCATTTTTGTGCCACCAGGGCAGCGCTAGGTTGGAGTGGGTTGACATTGGTACTTGACAGTTCTGACAGACTCTTGTCTCACATCGCGATAATTTATGGTTGATTTTTTAAAATGATTTGTCGAGACATTGACAGACGCGAAATGACAGTTGACGTTAGCCCAGACGAATTAAGTTAAGGTGAAGGCGCCTGTCTAGCCCGCGAAGTTTAAATTTTTTGAGTTCTTTTAGAAATTGTTCAAAATCTGACAATAATAAAAGACAAATTTTGTAATTCTCGAAAAAGACCGTGTGCAGTGCATTTATTAATACATTTATTTTACTCTACATATTATCACAGTGGATATGATACTAGTAAATCACTAAATATACAAATATTGTCAGATTATCTGGATAGCTGTCGTTCTTGAAATGTTTTAGAGTAAGTTGGATATATTAATAAATGCACTGCACACGGTGTTTTTCGCGAATTACAAAATTTGTCTTGTATTATTGTCAGATTTTGAAAAAATTCTAAAAGAAGTCAAAAAATTTGAACTTCGCGGGCTAGATGGGCGCTTTAGCCTTAAATTGATTTACCTATTCAGGAAGCAAGCGTAGCCTATAGACGGTTGCAATACCAAAAGCATTACTCGCACGTTGCTGTTGTAGGGGAGGGGCACAGAGGGAGGGGAAGGGAGCGAGGGTTGGCTTCCTACTCTCTTGACTCATTGTACAACACGCGGTTATAATATATACATACTAGCTGTGCCCCGCGACTTCATCCGCGTAGTATTGGATTATTGGGTTAAAAATCTATCCTATATGTTAATCCCGGTTATAATCTATCTGTGTTCCAAATTTCATCCAAATCCGTTCAGTAGTTTTTGCGTGAAGGAGTAACAAACATACATACATACATACATCCACACTCACAAACTTTCGCATTTATATTATTAGTAGGATATATATGACGACCGCTTGGCGCAGTGGTTCAAGCGTAAGCCGCTCGGCTCACTGCACATGGTAGTTGCGGGTTCGATTCCCGCCGGGGCAAATTTCGGAAATGGCCTTTTCGTAATTTTCCCAGGTCTGGTCAGGTCTGGTGTCACTGGGATCGCCCCCAGTCCATTGTACGGTACCCATAGTACAAGCGTTGCTTAGTTTGGGACCATACAGTTGGTGTGTTTGTCTGACGAGATTTATTATTATTATTTATTTATATTATAATATATACTAATAACTACTTTACAACGACCTTCTGTGAGACGGTGGTACTACCTAGGTCGAACCAGTCCGTGTATGAGCCGTTTGGCTCTGCCACCATCAAACATTTATTCATTCTAACGCAATAAAAAATGACTGAATACCTACCCATCCAAATTTAACATCAAAGTGTTAAGAAAATGTGGAACACTCTACGGAACTGTGAAAGGGCTCGTTAAGGTGGCTCTCGTGCGCTAATGAGTGTTCTCCACTCTGATTTATCTTTGTTTGTGGCAAACTTACCTTTGTTACTCAAACTCAAGTATGTAATTAGTGTCCTCACCTCGAACATTTCCTTGTAATGAGCGTTCAAGAAGAGAGATTGTTGAGCCGGTCGTAGGAAACATCTTCTGCTAGCATATTTTGTACTAAATGAAGAGCCGACTCGTCAGTAAAACAAATAATTGCTGACGAATGCCCGCGGCCAACAAAAATTATATCGCTCGCAGCAATGGCGTTTTCGAGTAAACGCTTGTGAGTAACCACGATAGATTCCATCGATCAAAGGCGTTTGACAGTTGTGTCAAGAAAATAAAACGTCACTTGAAGAATATCATGATCGAACGCACTACTTATGTACTTAAAACTTCCTCGAAGAATATATTTACCAGTCAATATATTTCTTAATACATTACAATTTTCACTCGTCATATAATAATAATTATTATTTCTTATATATGAATGGCCTCTTACAATTGGGTCAAGCCCAATATGATTCTGCCAATGTCGAGTAACGAATTGCAATAACAAACACAATTAATGACAGTACAATACAAAAATGTGACCGCCCATTTTGGAAAACCAAAATTATTAACCAATTATTTTGGCCCGATATTAATATTATTTTAACATGACAGACGAATGACAGCTGTCAAACTCATGTCAGATTGAAGGAAGAAGCCATTGCCTAAAAAAACATGGATGCTTTTATTTATTGGATGAAAAAGTAGGCAAGGAATACTAACGTAATATAGTCAGTTCGTTGCACGAAGACTCGTCAATTATAGCAAATTGAACCATATGCCAATGTCATAAGAGCCACAACATGTGTCTTCGTGAAATGAACGAACTATTAAGGTATAATCAACCCACGTTTAATTAATCCGTATAGTTATTATTCTCAATTCAAAATTTAACGTACTTTCTTTTTACTTACTTACTGTCTTATTATAGTAACGACCAAGTGTTTCTGACTCTGTTTCTGGAAACAATCAATGGCAACAGTTAACAAAAAACGTATACTGGGCAATTCATTGAGTCAGGCGTTACTTTGCGGTAATCCATTGTAAAATGATTTGGGAGAAGAACCCACAACTCACCTTCGGCATGTCAATCAACGAAATTAGAACCCGAATAAGTTGATTGATTAGAAGAGGCCACCAAGCCGGAACTCTGTTGGTCAAGAGTCTGTCTGTCATGACTGTCAGGGACGCTAATAATAGGCAATTTTTCGCGGAAAAAAGCGAACTAAAAGGCTACTTTGACACGTGTTTCACGTCTAAATTAGCAACATTGCAGATAATAATAATAAATATCGCCAGACGAACACACCAACTGTATGGTCCCAAACTAAGCAACACTTGTACTATGGGTACCGTACAATGGACTGGGGGCGATCCCAGTGACACCCAGACCAGGGCAAATTACGAAAAGACCATTTCCGAAATTTACCCCGGCGGGAATCGAACCCGCAACCACCATGTGCAGTGAGCCGAGCGGCCTACGCTCGAACCACTGCGCCAAGCGGTCGTCAAATGAATCATTAATAATGAATGTCCTTTCTGTATTAATGACTCATTAATGTCGTTTCTGTATTATTTACTGTCTAGGTATATTCTCTCCCTGTATTATATGCTACGCTCAAGTATAAAGCGAGAACTATCAAGTGTAAGTTTAATAGCTTTAGTTCGTAACTGCAAACGGATTCTGCGGATACGGTACATTATAGATATAATACCTAGCTTGCTCATTTTACTTATTGATGACATCCAAGTTGAAGTCGTTGTGAGGTCGGTGAAGGGAAGAAAACAAATTGAGCTTCTTTCTAAAAGCTGACCTTTGATTAAAATATGACATAACAACCAAGAATCAAGCTATATATCATCAGATACCGAAGCGACTTTTGAGATATTATGTTGAATCTCTGATTCAAATTGCTTCTTTCTCTAATCAACGAGGCGATGTTTGTACATCGAGGCGATGTCTCCCGCACATTATTTTGTACTCATGGGGGTCACCTGAATGTTTCTTAGCTATTAGTCGGACCCGTTATGTGGCGCTGACACCATCATCCAAAAAGTGAAATCTACGCTTGCAAAGCTCCGGGCAAGAGCAAGCGAATTTTCTCTCAACCTGCCAGCATAGTATGTCAAAACGTCGAGATATTAATAAAATTTTCTTATCGAACGAAACTCAAACGCGATAAATTTCGCGGCTCGCTCCCGAATTTCGGTAAAATAGACATCGACTTTTAAAGGCTTGCTTTATCGGCGCGTTCCTCTTTGCCCTGTCAGACTGGATAACAAATAAGACATTGCGCTTTAAGACTCTAAAGTGTTTTTGTTGGGAAAATGTTTCGTGAATTTTGATGTGACAATTTCAAAGATCTCTTTTTTATTATGTAGTAACAAAGGCAACAAGCAAGCGTTACGAGTTACAACCCGCTTGATGTTAATCAGTTACCGTATCATAGGCATTGCTCGCACATTGCCGATGTTCCGAACGCATCCGTTACAACCTTTTTATCTATGCACAAATCAACGCTGCACAAATCCTCCGTCGAACCAGCTGGCTGCATCAAAGGAGAGAATAATAAGACCCGCAATTAATAGACCGAACAGCCGACTTAAAAGGCGAGTGGAGCAGAGGGAGGAGAAGTGACCGGGTTTGGGCTTCCACTCATCGGACGAAACGCAGCTATTATAGCCAATTTATGGCGATCTTCTATGAGAGGCTGATTCTACCCTGGTCGAGCCAGACCTGGTCGAGCCAGACCTGGTCGAGCCAGACCTGGCAGAGCCAGACCTGGCAGAGCCAACCTGTATAAGAGCCTAGCTATTGTCAATTTATTACTGCTTAGCTCTACCACCGTTAAATCTGTAGGAAATCATATTATGATAGACGATTAATTTGTTGGTTCCAGAGCACAGGAAATAATTAAAGGCTACCTATTACCAACATCATTCAAATTTTGTTTTCTTATATTTACGCGAATACTACACATTGAAATAAAACTATTATATATCGGACTTTCTGCGTGGATCGGACCGCAAACAACAACTAAATATGAGGGTACCCAGTTACTAACTATGACATCAGGACGTCTAACACGTCAGTCCCCCCGTGACCATGGCTGCTGTAAAGCAACCGAAACGTCGGGAACATAAAGTTAATAAACGCGATAAAATCCGAAAAATAGTTTTATTTCAATCCTTCAAATTAATTTGACCCAATTCAAAACAAAAAAATGTAATAACGTAACTGTTGCCATAAGGATAGAGAGAGAGAGACGAAAGACCAATCCCCACTGTTCCCCTCTCTTTGTCCCACTTCCTTCCCTTCACCCCCCATTGTCCCACTCAAAAGTCCCACTCCCCTTCAGATCAGCAACGCGCGAACGATGCCTTTTTTAACCGACTTCAAAAAGGTGGATTTCAATTCGTTTCAATTTTTTTTTTTATTGCAAGTGTCTTTAGGCTTCGGTATCTAGTTAACATCAGGCGGATCGTAAACTTGTTGGCCGACTTTGTTATATTATAGAAAAAATATACCTACTCGGGCCTAATTGCTTAGAATAAAGTAGCTGAAATACATCACGACGAAACCCTGCTTAGCTAAGTTTAAGGTTAGACTAAACTAAACAGCAATTACGGTCTAAAATTACGACAAGACTTGAACATAAATTTAAGGGAGTAAGCACGACACCAAATTACTTAATTAGTTCAACAACTTAGACAGCCTTAAAAGCATAGTAATGTTTCATTTGCAACTTGAGTAACTTGAGGCGAGGCTTTATGATAGAATTGACAGGTGTTTGAGATTAGTCTGAGAAAGATTTGAAATCATACAGGGCAGGCTTTGTAAACTATTGAGTATATTATTAACGGTCGAGAAAAGGCTATAGTACACAGTTTATGACAAAAATAAAAATGACGACCGTTTGGCGCAGTGGTTTGAGCGTAGGCCGCTCGGCTCACTGCACATGGTGGTTGTGGGTTCGATTCCCGCCGGGGTAAATTTCGGAAATGGTCTTTTCGTAATTTACCCTGGTCTGGGTGTCACTGAGATCGCCCCCGGTCTATTATACAGTACCCATAATACAAGCATTGCTTAGTTGGTGTATCAGCGATATTTATTAATTTAGGCACACTGGTCTTGTGCAAGTTTATACATTATCAGTAATAGTTTTCATTAAAAAAATAAATAAAAGACAAAGTAGCCGTTTCATCGTCACTTCAGAGACGTGTCTCTCAAGTGATACGGCCTACCCTGTAGTGTACTATAATATTATAATAAACTAGCTGAGCCCGCGACTTTGTCCGCGTGGAATTTAACTTAAGAGGAGGCATTCGCAATTTTTGGGTTTTTAATTCGAAATATTTCTATCATTTTATAGATTAAGAAGCTTATATTCAGATATGTTTTATTCAATAACATTAACTAGGATTACATATATAGGAAAACACGATTAAGTGAAATTTCCTCGATAGAAAAAAAATCCAATGTTGGCTGTTATTGCTTTTTATTTTCGTTTCATCCACGATATTATTACGAATTAGATCACGATTTTTTTTCTAAAACATAGTAAATGATAATATCTAGGATCAGGATAACCGAAAAATTTAATTAATTCCCTAGTTTTGATAAAAACCAAAGAAATATTGTTTAGCGCTTATGTGGTTTAACTTCCGAACGCGCGGTCACTAGTGTCATCTCATATTTTCTATACATGAAGTCATTGCATCACTGTCATATTCTAACTAGCTCAGTCGTCTGCGGACGTCATCGAGGTTGGACCTATGCCGAATTTTTTCAGATCCGAATTTAAATAAATTCGACGTAACCATTACGTAAACGAAGAGATTGGAAACTCCTTTGGTCAAATAAAAAATATGTCAAGTGCGAGTCCGATACTATATCTACTTGTATATACTTTTTTTAAAAGTTAATTATTCTATTTCCATATAATTTCCAACGTAAATTTTCACTTGCTGAACGGCGAAGGGAGACATTATGAGAAAACATACGTTTATTTAAAGACATGTATTTCAGTGGACATTGCTTTTGCATATTAAGTACTTAACGATATGGTTATTTAATTAATGATTTATTAATTATATTTTATATTATAATCATTGTTTATTTATTACGTCGTTCAGGGGAAGGGGTATTTTAAATGTCAACTTATATTTTTGACTATTTAAAATGTACTAAAAAATATAATTTGGCCGCCGCTTGGCGCAGTGGTTCGAGCGTAGGCCGCTGGGTTCACTGCATCGGGTGGTTGCGGGTTCGATTTCTGACAGGGTAAATTTCTAAAATGGCCTCTTCGTAATCTTCCCTAGTCTGGGTGACACTGGGATCACCCCCAGTCCATTGTATGGTACCCATAGTACAAGCGTTGCTTAGTTTGGGACCATACAGTTGGTGTGTTCGTCTGGCGATATTTATTTATTTGTATGTTAATAATCGTATGACATATTCGTATGACGTAATCGAATATGTCATAACATACAACAGTGAAAAAATATTCAAAATAAATTTTAATTTGGCATTAACACAGACGTGTAAGTGATCTTATCCGTGTCCGATATCAATTCGAATAATTTTAAATACCACCAGTTAGAGGTGATTACGTGAAAAAGGCCATTGCGGAGCTCAATATTTAGTAATATAATAATAAATAATAGTTTTAGCCCTTTTGACGTCCCACTCCTGGGCACTTGCCTCCCCTCAACACGAGAGGGATTCAGACCATAATCCACCACGCTGGCCCAGTGCGGGTTGGCGGATTTCACATGTTTTTCGAAAATTGGTTAAATCCTCTAAGACATGCAGGTTTCATCACGATGTATTCCTTCACCGTAAGCAAGTGATAATCATAATATAGAAATTATGATTCGCACATAGATTTCGAAAAATCCAGAGGTTCGAGCCGGGGTTTGAACCCGAGACCTGATAGCCCGCAAGACGCGGGCTTAACCAATCGGCAATATTTAGTAAATGGGATTTATTTTTTAAACTGGTAACCTATCCTATAATTATATTGCTTTCAATATTTAAACACTGTTTTGTAGCGGTACCAAAAATCCATTTTAGTGCCAGTTTGCAGCCTTCTAGCCTCTGAATAAAAGGACTGTGACGTCGGGCGGTCGGACAGAGTGACATGGCCAAATTATCTGGGGAACCATAGATATAAAAAGAAGCGAAAACTAGGAGTACTATACTTCATAAAACATAGCTTGATTGTTAGAAATAAAATAAGGTTTCTTTTAAATTCATATTTGATTTCTTTTTCTGGATTTATTCTCTGTCAATTGTTTAAGAAGATCAATTGTCACTCTCTTGTAATTTTTCGTTCCTTTATGTGTCAAATAAATTTACTAACTAAATTTATTATATATTTCACTAGCTGAGCCCGCGACTTCGTCCGCGTGGAATTTAACTTAACAAAAAAGCCCGCTCCAGCGTTCTGAGCCCGCGCGACAGGAACCATTTTTTTTATTTTGTGTTTCTAAAATAAAGTAGCGCAAGTTACTGCTTATAACAACAGCTATGTACCAGTGAAAGTCCCGTTAAAATCGGTCCAGCTGATTCGGACATACTCTTTTATTTCATGTGTTTTTATTTTTTTATGCGGAACCCTAATTGTTATTCTAAAATTAAAGTAGCCTAAGTTACTCCTTAAAACATAAGCTATCTGCCAGTGAAAGTCCCGTTAAAATCGGTCCACCCGTTTCGGAGATTACCCGGAACAAACACACAGACAGACAGACAGACAGACAGACAAAACAATTTTAATAATATTTTTTTTAATAATCCTACTAATATTATAAATGCGAAAGTTTGTGAGTGTGGATGTATGTATCTATGTATGTATGTTTGTTACTCCTTCACGCAAAAACTACTGAACGGATTTGGATGAAATTGGAACACAGATAGATTATAACCGGGATTAACATATAGGATACTTTTTAACCCAATAATCCAATACTACGCGGATGAAGTCGCGGGGCACAGCTAGTTTTTAATAATCGCGTTTTTGTTATATGTGTCGTATGTACTTTCATATGCATTTAGTGAAAAGGTTTTATTTTGATATTACAAACAGACACTCCAATTTTATGTATTTGTATAGATTTCCATCCCACTGAGCTCTGCAATAATTAGTCACAAAGAGATGCCATGACTAATATTGATATCTGCGACTTAAGTCAAAGTGATATTTATAGGGTTGTCAGGATATAAAAAAATGTCGATAGAAATGATGGATGTTTCTTTCTATCATCAATGCTAAAAACTAATATTTTAATATAAAATGACATTTATTCTCTTAAAGGAGTACAACCCAAATCCATATCTCGGTCAGTTTCTGAATCGCTAAAACAATCTTGTAAATTAATTATGAACTCTTGTTCGCAAATATTATCAAATCGGACGTCCCGCTCCCGAAATTAGACTTTATTTTGTCACTATTATTTTTGATCCAGTATGCACAAATGTAAATAATGTTATGATATTAAAATATACAATCAAATTAAAAGATAAATTAAGTTTTATTTCAAATATCGTCTGTGGTCACGATGATTCATCGCCCATCACTAATTAGATCGGCATGCCCATAAAGTATGACATTGACAGGTACTGTCTGTACTATTATGAAATTCAAGACTTCATAGGCGTGATTTTACTGACAGTTGTCGCAGACATCAAGCTATATTTTATGAAACAAATTATGTGATTTTTATAATCCCAAGTTGCGGACTTCAAATATTTGGGAAAATCTGGCATATGGGTATAATTTTCTAGGTTTTATGGCGTGCCGATTACGATTATGACGTACATTTTGGATTCCAAGATGACAGACGACCGACCTTACTATCGGATGTTTATAATCTAGCTTACTACCGAATTTAAGAAAAATACGATTTTTCGGCATAATTCAATTTGCAATTGCCTTTGTGTTAAAAGACTTTCAATGCCGATTACCGGTTTTTTTTTAAACGGAACATCTTTACTTCGACTATGCCGCGGGCACATGGAATCAGTATACTTGACGCCCAAATTTTTGGTGTAAATAAAAAAAATAGAACTGACTTCAATAAAACCTGCACTAAAAAGCTAGAAATGACAATTTATTTAATATGGTGTCGCTGCAGTGGTGGAATCTTTACTTTACGTTAGGACAGCTTCTTAGGTACCTACCAACTCCTACTTACTTGAATTGACACTGACTCCAAATTAGGGACCTCAAAATTTCTAGCGTTTTATTTAGCGCACCCAGTTTTTTTTGGAGTCGATGTTTTTTTAATAAAGTTTTGGTCATGTTTTTAATGGTAAACTACGTATTGAATTGCTGGTAACTGTAAATAGTCCATCTCCCAAACTACTGAACCGATTTTGGTAAAATTTCTATGGGTCCTACAAGTATCAATAAATAATAATATAAACAATAAAAATATCTAATAAATAAATATTCTTTCAAATTGGTTTATAAATGAGGGAGATCTGAGGTAACATACATAAAAAAACAACTGAACTGAGAACTTCCTCCTTCTATTTTAAATTCTGTTAAAAATAACTATTTAGGCTGCTCCATAGATTTCCGTAGTGCCGATGACGTGGCTAGCGAATGCGAGTGTCAGATGGCCCAAAATCGCGATTCATTTTTCTGGCCACAGCCCCTTAACAAAAAAGCTCGCTCCCGCGTTCTGAGCCCGCGCGACAGGACCCATTTTTTTAATTTTGTTATTCTAAAATAAAAGTTAAGCCTAAGTTACTGCTTATAACAACAGCTATCTACTAGTGAAAGTCCCGTCAAAATCGGTCCAGCCGTTTCGGAGATACTCTTTGATTTCATGTGTTTTAATTTTTTTACGCGGAACTCTAATTGTTTTTCTTAAATTAAAGTAGCCTAAGTTACTCCTTAAAACATCAGCTATCTGCCAGTGAAAGTTCCGTCAAAATCGGTCCAGCCGTTTCGGAGATTACCCGGAACAAACAGACAGACAGACAGACAGACAAAAAAATTTAAATCGTGTTTTTGTTAGGGTGTCGTATGTACTTTCATATGCAATTAGTGAAAAGGTGTTATTTTGATATTACAAACACACACTCCAATTTTATTTATTTGTATAGAAACAATATAATAATAATAAACTATCTACTATTATTTTATAATATTGTATTTATTATAATATTTTAACAATATTTAAAAATACATGTTTAGACAACTGTACCTGGCTGTCACTGCCCGCGCACCGCAATTCTTATAATTTCAAACACTCTCTTTTCTTAAATTCATTATTTTATAAACAGCCAGGAACGTCTATCGCTAGTGGCCAGTGCGCCGACATGGACCTTACAGTAGGAATACAATTTACATTTTCGTCTGATATTTAATTCAGGGTTCGTATCAGCCGTACCCTAAACGTAATATAAATTAATTTACTCCGCCCACAGACTGCTTAGTAATGAGGGTTCCATAGTGGGTAGTGGGTACCTTATCGGTATATAGGTGCCTTATATATCGGGTTTTGTTTCGTTAATCTGAAATGAGCTTGGTGTGAAAGGTTCAGGCTCGTCAATTGTTTTTATTGGGTAATTTATTTGGACAAAGGTTTGGATTAAGGTATCTCTAATTCCAGATATTGCCAAGAAATAAAGTACCTATTGCTCTAACATTGTCTCACCAACAATGAAATATTCTTGGTAATAACTCTTAAAAATACGAAAATTCTGTCGTTCACATCACCACAACTAAGGGTCACACTGACGTCACTGCAGCTGTAAATCAGAGCGAGTGCGACAGATAAAGAACGAGACCCCACTTACACTTACTCCAAACCTTTGACCAAATAGGGTAGCTTATTTAGCCAAAGGTTTGAAGTACTCGTAAGTAAGTCTACTTTAAGGTCTGTATTAATAAATCGATCTCAAGTCTGAGACCGATCTTGAAAATGTCATTCTTATGTCCAGTACAAAATGTCACGTCAAACGCGTACTCAAGACCCCTCTCAGACTTGAAAACTATTAATACGAGTCTTAGCTATTGCTACTTATCAAAATTGACACTTCAACCAACTTGGCCATCGCTTGTTCCAATTTTGGCAACATTCTTCCAAGTTTACAAAGTCACCCTCGCATAACCGAAGTTCACCATAAATTGTAACGTGGACATTTGGCATTGGCAGAGGCGCCAGTCTGTCTACAGCCCAAGGTGGGACTATGGATTTCTGTATTATTGTGCCATTGATTCATTCTGCAGCGCTATTCTGTTGCGATAAATCCATATTTCACGCGTAAATCGGTTATTTTAATGACAAATTTAAATACAAAATTTGACACTTCACGGAATGCATACGATAGTATGGGTTTGTCTTACAGAATAGCACTGCTGTTAAGAGTTCCTTTGGTACATAGAAAATAATTGAATAAAGAATATGTCTAAATCATTGTTGCGCCATATTTTTTATTTTACAAAAAATCGTTAAGACGTTGCGGGCGATGTATAGACATAGTCTCAAGAGAGTGGCAGAATAAAATATTCTCGACATGAAAAATAATGTTCTCTCAGAATAAGCAGAAACTTCGGTGTCTACTGTCTACCAATGGAATATTAATGAGGTGTCCGGGAGTGAAAGGTCGGTATAAAGTTTCATAGACATAGTTCGTGTTTAGTTAGCTAATTTCAAGACATCTGTTGAACTCGCGATTGAACTTGGAATTTGTTGAAATTCCGTAGCTGACAATTTTGGATATTAAAAAGCCACGATTTTTTGCGGTGGTAGCCAGGCTGTAGCCAGTTGACTACAGCTCATAGACGCGCTGGCTCTGACAGAAGATTGGCTTATAAAGTAGCTATTCTAACAGTGTTACGTACGTTGAGTGAGAGAGACTGAAGCCCAAACCACTTCATTCGCCTCCCTCTGTCCCAATTTCCTTCAGGTCTGCAAAGTACAATGAATTCCTTTGGTACTGCAACTATTGAAAGCAATTTCAGGCTACAGTAACTGCTTAAAACCTAAGGGCCTGTGGAAACCACGTTTTAGAAACGTGCGTCGACAGTCTACAGGTCTACAGGCTGCGTCTTACTCGCGTGCATATCGCGTCTGACTCGCATGCATATCGCGTCTGTATCGCTACAAACGCGCGTCGATGGCGCGTTTAAAAAATGTGGTGTGCACAGGCCCGAACAAGCAGGTCACAAACTAAGAAAAAACTTGTATCTTAGGACCCAGAGTGGCTTGTGCTACACATGATTGTAAACTGAAATGGGTAAACTACATGTAACTACTTTCGGTCTGATTACCATCATCATCATCATCATCATCAGCCTATATCAGTCAACTGCTGGACATAGGCCTGCCCTAATCAGCGCCATAGCGATTACCATATTTAACCTCTTTTTACAAAATGGCACTGACCTACGATTTTATGTAGCAATTTGGGATTCTCGACCTTCGGTCTTAACCTTGTACAAACAAGGAAGGAAGAGACATTATTTACAGAAGCGATTTTATTGCTTGAAACCTCCGCAGCTCTGCCAAACGTTATGAGGCCAAGATGTGCAGACGACATGACGCCGCACTCTCATTGAAAGCGAAGTTTCATTGCCAAACTGTCGGAATTTATTACTTTACTTTCATTTGATATCATTCATTAATAATTGAATTGAGTGTGTGACGGACCTAATAATAAGGCCACCTATCCAGTTCTGTGACACCCTGAACTTGCTTTTAATCTCCATAAAGTGTTCGATGTGTCTCTTCTGAAAGATAAAGTTAATTTTTAGAACTAAGTTGCTGCGGTAATAGGAGTTAAATGGCAGAAATCGTCACGTAATGAAAAAGGCGTTACGCCCACTTCAGGCATCTATTAGTAATATTCTAAACTACTTATTAAAGTCCACTGTTAAAAAGTTATTTCTAAAAAATTAACTAGATGGCGTAAGTCAGTTATTCAAGTGAATGGACAGTGCGACATCTATTGATAATTTTGCGAACTAATATGGAGTTAGAGTTAAATAACATACTTATGTAATCACTTTTTTTATTTAAACCAAAATATTAAGACACACTGCGCCGACCCCAGATAATGGGAAAAGGGAAGGCAGATGACGAAATCAAAATATTAATTAATATATTTTAACAACAAAACTTAACATTGTGTGCATGCAAAACACTTAACAGAGTACTTCGTTCCCTACGGGGGGAGGGGGTCCTCCGACTGCACTTTTTTGCCATTGTTTTATTCTTAGTGGATAACTAACAAACTCCAAACTTATACTCTAATTTATATTTTACAAAATTAAATTTAGAAGATCAATTATATCACGCATTGGGATTAGGTGTAATATTCATTTAACGCCACAATCTCGCAGAACTCTGTTTAATTTAGCGTTGTAAGCCCACAGGCGCCGTGTGGATTTACGTTAACTTAATACAGAGATTTATAACACGGTTTATTTAATTAAAGTTTGTTATAAATATAATACTGAAAGTAAATTAGTTTGAGCAAAATACTAGAACACCAGGATGTGCTATAAGAATAGAAATATTAAGTAATATAGAATCTTTAATGATCCGACAATTTATTCAATAATTTAACTTAAAAAAATTAATAAGTACCTTCGTTTGTCGGGGAAAGAAAGTTTTCTTTAGGACTTTAACGTTGTCTTTAGCGATTTAAATGACACGATGACAATTTTCAATGCGTGTTGACTGTTCGACGGTGCAAATTGTAATCCGCTCGCGGCCGATCACAGCTAACGCAAGTGGACTTTGTCTTACGCCAACAGATGGCGTTGTCGCCCCATTTCGAATGTTTTAATACTTTATCCCCTTGTTAATAAACGTGGTGTTGCGGGCGAATACTTACACACCGAAATATCTCTTTCCGTCATCAGTAATTTGAAGTTCGAAAGAAGAAGACAAAGCATTGTGTAAATATACAACCGCTAAACCAGGTTTATTAATAAGGTGGTAAAAGGTTTATTTTGACATTTCATTTTAGATTCTCACATTACATTCTTTATCATTCATTACATTCATATATTTATCACATTATAAACATACAGAAAACTTTAAATGAGAAAAAAAAAAACAATTGACGCCACTCTATCTCGTACTAAACAAATACGTTGCTACCTTATTTACGTCCTTTTTACAACATCATAAAACACCGACTAATTTATAAACTTAGTTAAGGCAGAGGTTACATTCCATAGCAGAGCGTAGCGTTTTTAATACTTAAGTGATGCTATAATTTGGGCATCAGAGAGATACACTGGCTATTAATTGGGTACCTACTTTAGATAATCTACGAGTATTATTATTAGGGCCTGCCCGCTTTGTCTAATAGGATCGTTTCATTTCCTGTCGACTTGAGTTAAGCTGGGTGTAGTTGAGGAAATTAAGTGATCCTATTGGTTGATGCCGGTGGGCCCGCTTTATAGCACAGCCAAGTGGACGGTCACCCTTAGATACGATAATCTCAGCTGACGATATAAGATTAATTATATTACTTATAATAATTTAACACTTTTGTTATATTAGTGGTTTGAGTAGCCTCATTATACACACCGGCACACCAGCACAACACACCGGCTATTCAATTAAGCTATTTACTCCAACGATAGCCGACATTTCCCATCAGACAATCTAAGTCGGCAATCAAACTTATCACCCGCCCGTTGTTAAGTAGTTACTGTGTCCTATAGATTCTTGCAATACCTGATGACTGCACCCTGCAAGGTGAAGGGGAGTGGAGCAGTGGGAACGGAAGGGGGGGGGGAAGGGGTTGAGCTTCCGGTTCTCTCCCTTATCGCTATCCAATTTTCTGTGAGAGGGTGGTACTACTTCGGTCGTCGCCCGTATATGAGCTATAGTCAGTTGGCTCTATAGCTAAGCTATCTTGTCTTCATTTTGAATATCTATACAAATAAATAAAATTGGAGTGTCTGTTTGTAATATCACTTTCACTGGCAGATAGCTGTTGTTATAAGCAGTAACTTAGGCTTAACTTTTATTTTAGAAAAACGAAAAAAAAAATGGGTTCTGTTGCGCGGGCTCAGAACGCGGAAGCGGGCTTTTTTGTTAAGTTAAATTCCACGCGGACGAAGTCGCGGGCTCAGCTTGTGAGTAATACAATTCTTATCTACCTAGCGTAATGGGTAGTACGTTTTTAGTCAAACCACAGCCTAATGAGAGTAGAGGGGATAAGTTTCTTCAGTAGAATGTTAACAAACAAAGTACCTTCAACAGGCTGTTAATTATTTACCAGCAGTTCAAGAGGGCGGTGCTCTAGGGTAGCCAATTTATTTTTTGTTAAATCCCGAACGCCAAGGCGGTATCTCCAAAATAATCCTCTTTCTCAAACATCCTGAGTAATTCTAGTAATTGGGTACTATATCAACAGATATAAAAATGTTGATAATAAAGGCAAGGATTTTTTATTATTATTAACTAGCTGAGCCCGCGACTTCGTCCGCGTGGAATTTAACTTAACAAAAAAGCCCGCTCCCGCGTTCTGAGCCCGCGCGACAGGACCCATTTTTTAATGTTTTTCTAAAATAAAAGCAGACTAAGCTACTGCTTATAACATCAGCTATCTACCAGTGAAAGTCCCGTCACAATCGGTCCAGCCGTTTCGGAGATTACCCGGAACAAACACACAGACAGACAGACAGACAGACAGACAGACAGACAGACAGACAGACAGACAGACAGACGGACAGACAGACAAAAAAAAATTAAATCGCGTTTTTGCTATAGGTGTCATATGTATTTAGTGAAAATGTGTTATTTTGATATTACAAACAGACACTCCAATTTTATTTATTTGTATATAGATAGACGTGGTAGGTACCTATAGCGGGCGAATAGTTACACACCGAATTCTCTCTTTCTGTCATCAGTAATTTGACATGGTGTAACTATACAACCGCTAAACCAGGTTTATTAATAAGGGGGTAACAGTTTAAACTGACTACATTCCATATATGGGCTGGCTCGATCGGGATGGAATCTATATAAATAAAAATTAATATTTGTATGTCAGTGATAGCCGATTGGTTAAAGCACGCACGCGTCTTGCGGGCACCAGGTCTTGGGTTCAAATCCCGGTTCGCACCTCTGGATTTTTCGAAATCTATGTGCGAATCATAATTTCTATATGATTATCCCTTGCTTACGGTGAAGGAAAACATCGTGGGGAAACCTGCATGTCTTAGAAGATCTAACCAATTTTCGAAAGACATGTGAAATCCGCCAACCCGCACTGGGCCAGCGTGGTGGATTATGGCCTGAATCCCCCTCATGTTGAGGGGAGGCCCGTGCCCAGCAGTGGGACGTCATAAGGGCTACATTATTTATTTATATTTATTTTATATATTTGTATGTATGTCCTTTATAGAATCGTAAACTATGCGTTTAATCATGTCATGAACTTCAGCAAATACCTTGTATACTTACTCACAGCCCTATCCGCTCACAAACACCGCCCATTACACATGTGAGGTCAACGGTCCACCTTATTTCTGAATATCTACTTCCCCCATCGGCACTGGCCCTAATATCACAAGTTATTAGCACAAACAACAAATAAGCACAAGGCCATGAACGAACAAATATGCCGACGTAAAAAATACGGCAAACAATAGTAGTCCTTGATACAAGGAAATGTTGTCCATTCGTTTTGGAACTCGAAGGAAATTTAGGCTATAAATCTTTATTTGAAGCGTGAAAGCAACCTTTGAACAAATTGTATCAGTACAAAATAAAAATCCCGGCCAAGTGCGTCTCGGGTCATACAATCAGGGTTCCGTAGACATCCCGCTACTTTTCAATAAAAATAAACGTGATGGTAAATATTATCCTACTAATATTATAAATGCGAAAGTTTGTGAGTGTGGATGTATGTATGTATGTATGTATGTATGTATGAATGTATGTATGTATGTATGTTTGTTACTCCTTCACGCAAAAACTACTGAACGGATTTGGATGAAATTTGGAACACAGATAGTTTTTAACTTGGATTAACATATAGGATACTTTTTATCCCGATAGTATGTTCCCGTGGGACAATTATCGATCCTAATGAACGGATTTGGATGAAATTTGGAAACCAGATAGTTAAAAACCTGTATTAAAACATGGGATACTTTTTATCCCGAAAACTTTTTATCCCGATAGTATGTTCCCGTGGGACAATTATCGATCCTACTAAACGGATTTGGATGAAATTTGGAACACAGATAGTTCAAAACCTGGATTATAACATGGGATACTTTTTATCCCGATAGTATATTCCCGTGGGACAATTATCGATCCTACTGAACGGATTTGGATGAAATTTGGAAACCAGATAGTTAAAAACCTGTATTAAAACATGGGATACTTTTTATCCCGAAAACTTTTTATCCCGATAGTATGTTCCCGTGGGTCAATTATCGATCCTACTGAACGGATTTCGATGAAATTTGGAACACAGATAGTTCAACACCTGGATTATAACATGGGATACTTTTTATCCCGATAGTATGTTCCCGTGGGACAATTATCGATCATACTGAACGGATTTGGATGAAATTTGGAAACCAAATAGTTCAAAACCTGTATTATAACATGGGATACTTTTTATCCCGATAGTATGTTCCCGTGGGACAATTATCGATCCTACTGAAAGGATTTGGATGAAATTTGGAAACCAGATAGTTCAAAACCTGTATTAAAACATGGGATACTTTTTACCCCGAAAACTTTTTATCCCGATAGTATGTTCCCGTGGGACAATTATCGATCATACTGAACGGATTTGGATGAAATTTGGAAACCAAATAGTTCAAAACCTGTATTATAACATGGGATACTTTTTATCCCGATAGTATGTTCCCGTGGGACAATTATCGATCCTACTGAAAGGATTTGGATGAAATTTTGAAACCAGATAGTTCAAAACCTGTATTAAAACATGGGATACTTTTTACCCCGAAAACTTTTTATCCCGATAGTATGTTCCCGTGGGACAATTATCGATCCTACTGAACGGATTTGGATGAAATTTGGAACACAGATAGTTCAAAACCTGGATTATAACATGGGATAATTTTTATCCCGATAGTATGTTCCCGTGGGACAATTATCGATCCTACTGAACGGATTTGGATGAAATTTGGAAACCAGATAGTTCAAAACCTGTATTAAAACATGGGATACTTTTCATCCCGATACTATGTTCCCGTGGGACAATTATCGATCATACTGAACGGATTTGGATGAAATTTGGAAACCAGATAGTTCAGAACCTGTATTAAAACATGGGATACGTTTTATCCCGAATACTTTTTATCCCGTATGCTCCCGTGGGACAATTATCGATCCTACTGAATGGATTTGGATGAAATTTGGAACACAGATAGTTCAAAACCTGTATTAAAATATGGGATACTTTTTATCCCGATAGTATTTTCCCGTGGGACAATTATCGATCATACTGAACGGATTTGGATTAAATTTGGAAACCAGATAGTTCCAAACCTGTATTAAAACATGGGATACTTTTTATCCCGATAGTATGTTCCCGTGGGACAATTATCGATCCTACTGAACGGATTTGGATAAAATTTGGAAACCCGATAGTTCAAAACCTGTATTAAAACATGGGATACTTTTTATCCCGATAGTATGTTCCCGTGGGACAATTATCGATCATACTGAACGGATTTGGATGAAATTTGGAAACCAGATAGTTCAAAACCTGTATTAAAACATGGAATACTTTTTATCCCGAATAATTTTTATCCCGTATGCTCCCGTGGGACAATTATCGATCCCACTGAACGGATTTGTATCAAATTGGGAACACAGATAGTTCAAAACCTGCATTAAAACATGGGATACTTTGTATCCCGATAGTATGTTCCCGTGGGACAATTATCGATCCTACTGAACGGATTTGGATGAAATTTGGAAACCAGATAGTTCAAAACCTGTATCAAAACATGGGATACTTTTTATCCCGTATGTTCCCTTGGGACAATTATCGATCCTACTGAACGGATTTGGATGAAATTTGGAACACAGATAGTTCAAAACATGGATTATAACATGGGATAATTTTTATCCCGATAGTATGTTCCCGTGGGACAATTATCGATCCTACTGAACGGATTTGGATGAAATTTGGAAACCAGATAGTTCAAAACCTGTATTAAAACATGGGATACTTTTCATCCCGATACTATGTTCCCGTGGGACAATTATCGATCATACTGAACGGATTTGGATGAAATTTGGAAACCAGATAGTTCAGAACCTGTATTAAAACATGGGATACGTTTTATCCCGAATACTTTTTATCCCGTATGCTCCCGTGGGACAATTATCGATCCTACTGAATGGATTTGGATGAAATTTGGAACACAGATAGTTCAAAACCTGTATTAAAATATGGGATACTTTTTATCCCGATAGTATTTTCCCGTGGGACAATTATCGATCATACTGAACGGATTTGGATTAAATTTGGAAACCAGATAGTTCCAAACCTGTATTAAAACATGGGATACTTTTTATCCCGATAGTATGTTCCCGTGGGACAATTATCGATCCTACTGAACGGATTTGGATAAAATTTGGAAACCCGATAGTTCAAAACCTGTATTAAAACATGGGATACTTTTTATCCCGATAGTATGTTCCCGTGGGACAATTATCGATTATACTGAACGGATTTGGATGAAATTTGGAAACCAGATAGTTCAAAACCTGTATTAAAACATGGAATACTTTTTATCCCGAATAATTTTTATCCCGTATGCTCCCGTGGGACAATTATCGATCCCACTGAACGGATTTGTATCAAATTGGGAACACAGATAGTTCAAAACCTGCATTAAAACATGGGATACTTTGTATGCCGATAGTATGTTCCCGTGGGACAATTATCGATCCTACTGAACGGATTTGGATGAAATTTGGAAACCAGATAGTTCAAAACCTGTATCAAAACATGGGATACTTTTTATCCCGTATGTTCCCTTGGGACAATTATCGATCCTACTGAACGGATTTGGATGAAATTTGGAACACAGATAGTTCAAAACATGGATTATAACATGGGATAATTTTTATCCCGATAGTATGTTCCCGTGGGACAATTATCGATCCTACTGAACGGATTTGGATGAAATTTGGAAACCAGATAGTTCAAAACCTGTATTAAAACATGGGATACTTTTCATCCCGATACTATGTTCCCGTGGGACAATTATCGATCATACTGCACGGATTTGGATGAAATTTGGAAACCAGATAGTTCAGAACCTGTATTAAAACATGGGATACTTTTTATCCCGAATACTTTTTATCCCGTATGCTCCCGTGGGACAATTATCGATCCTACTGAATGGATTTGGATGAAATTTGGAACACAGATAGTTCAAAACCTGTATTAAAACATGGGATACTTTTTATCCCGATAGTATGTTCCCGTGGGACAATTATCGATTATACTGAACGGATTTGGATGAAATTTGGAAACCAGATAGTTCAAAACCTGTATTAAAACATGGAATACTTTTTATCCCGAATAATTTTTATCCCGTATGCTCCCGTGGGACAATTATCGATCCCACTGAACGGATTTGTATCAAATTGGGAACACAGATAGTTCAAAACCTGCATTAAAACATGGGATACTTTGTATGCCGATAGTATGTTCCCGTGGGACAATTATCGATCCTACTGAACGGATTTGGATGAAATTTGGAAACCAGATAGTTCAAAACCTGTATCAAAACATGGGATACTTTTTATCCCGTATGTTCCCTTGGGACAATTATCGATCCTACTGAACGGATTTGGATGAAATTTGGAACACAGATAGTTCAAAACATGGATTATAACATGGGATAATTTTTATCCCGATAGTATGTTCCCGTGGGACAATTATCGATCCTACTGAACGGATTTGGATGAAATTTGGAAACCAGATAGTTCAAAACCTGTATTAAAACATGGGATACTTTTCATCCCGATACTATGTTCCCGTGGGACAATTATCGATCATACTGCACGGATTTGGATGAAATTTGGAAACCAGATAGTTCAGAACCTGTATTAAAACATGGGATACTTTTTATCCCGAATACTTTTTATCCCGTATGCTCCCGTGGGACAATTATCGATCCTACTGAATGGATTTGGATGAAATTTGGAACACAGATAGTTCAAAACCTGTATTAAAATATGGGATACTTTTTATCCCGATAGTATTTTCCCGTGGGACAATTATCGATCATACTGAGCGGATTTGGATTAAATTTGGAAACCAGATAGTTCCAAACCTGTATTAAAACATGGGATACTTTTTATCCCGATAGTATGTTCCCGTGGGACAATTATCGATCCTACTGAACGGATTTGGATAAAATTTGGAAACCCGATAGTTCAAAACCTGTATTAAAACATGGGATACTTTTTATCCCGATAGTATGTTCCCGTGGGACAATTATCGATCATACTGAACGGATTTGGATGAAATTTGGAAACCAGATAGTTCAAAACCTGTATTAAAACATGGAATACTTTTTATCCCGAATAATTTTTATCCCGTATGCTCCCGTGGGACAATTATCGATCCCACTGAACGGATTTGTATCAAATTGGGAACACAGATAGTTCAAAACCTGCATTAAAACATGGGATACTTTGTATCCCGATAGTATGTTCCCGTGGGACAATTATCGATCCTACTGAACGGATTTGGATGAAATTTGGAAACCAGATAGTTCAAAACCTGTATCAAAACATGGGATACTTTTTATCCCGTATGTTCCCTTGGGACAATTATCGATCCTACTGAACGGATTTGGATGAAATTTGGAACACAGATAGTTCAAAACATGGATTATAACATGGGATAATTTTTATCCCGATAGTATGTTCCCGTGGGACAATTATCGATCCTACTGAACGGATTTGGATGAAATTTGGAAACCAGATAGTTCAAAACCTGTATTAAAACATGGGATACTTTTCATCCCGATACTATGTTCCCGTGGGACAATTATCGATCATACTGAACGGATTTGGATGAAATTTGGAAACCAGATAGTTCAGAACCTGTATTAAAACATGGGATACGTTTTATCCCGAATACTTTTTATCCCGTATGCTCCCGTGGGACAATTATCGATCCTACTGAATGGATTTGGATGAAATTTGGAACACAGATAGTTCAAAACCTGTATTAAAATATGGGATACTTTTTATCCCGATAGTATTTTCCCGTGGGACAATTATCGATCATACTGAACGGATTTGGATTAAATTTGGAAACCAGATAGTTCCAAACCTGTATTAAAACATGGGATACTTTTTATCCCGATAGTATGTTCCCGTGGGACAATTATCGATCCTACTGAACGGATTTGGATAAAATTTGGAAACCCGATAGTTCAAAACCTGTATTAAAACATGGGATACTTTTTATCCCGATAGTATGTTCCCGTGGGACAATTATCGATTATACTGAACGGATTTGGATGAAATTTGGAAACCAGATAGTTCAAAACCTGTATTAAAACATGGAATACTTTTTATCCCGAATAATTTTTATCCCGTATGCTCCCGTGGGACAATTATCGATCCCACTGAACGGATTTGTATCAAATTGGGAACACAGATAGTTCAAAACCTGCATTAAAACATGGGATACTTTGTATCCCGATAGTATGTTCCCGTGGGACAATTATCGATCCTACTGAACGGATTTGGATGAAATTTGGAAACCAGATAGTTCAAAACCTGTATCAAAACATGGGATACTTTTTATCCCGTATGTTCCCTTGGGACAATTATCGATCCTACTGAACGGATTTGGATGAAATTTGGAACACAGATAGTTCAAAACATGGATTATAACATGGGATAATTTTTATCCCGATAGTATGTTCCCGTGGGACAATTATCGATCCTACTGAACGGATTTGGATGAAATTTGGAAACCAGATAGTTCAAAACCTGTATTAAAACATGGGATACTTTTCATCCCGATACTATGTTCCCGTGGGACAATTATCGATCATACTGAACGGATTTGGATGAAATTTGGAAACCAGATAGTTCAGAACCTGTATTAAAACATGGGATACTTTTTATCCCGAATACTTTTTATCCCGTATGCTCCCGTGGGACAATTATCGATCCTACTAAATGGATTTGGATGAAATTTGGAACACAGATAGTTCAAAACCTGTATTAAAATATGGGATACTTTTTATCCCGATAGTATTTTCCCGTGGAACAATTATCGATCATACTGAACGGATTTGGATTAAATTTGGAAACCAGATAGTTCCAAACCTGTATTAAAACATGGCATACTTTTTATCCCGATAGTATGTTCCCGTGGGACAATTATCGATCATACTGAACGGATTTGGATGAAATTTGGAAACCAGATAGTTCAAAACCTGTATTAAAACATGGAATACTTTTTATCCCGAATAATTTTTATCCCGTATGCTCCCGTGGGACAATTATCGATCCCACTGAACGGATTTGTATCAAATTGGGAACACAGATAGTTCAAAAACCTGCATTAAAACATGGGATACTTTGTATCCCGATAGTATGTTCCCGTGGGACAATTATCGATCCTACTGAACGGATTTGGATGAAATTTGGAAACCAGATAGTTCAAAACCTGTATCAAAACATGGGATACTTTTTATCCCGTATGTTCCCTTGGGACAATTATCGATCCTACTGAACGGATTTGGATGAAATTTGGAACACAGATAGTTCAAAACCTGGATTGAAAACCTGGGATATTTTATATGCCGATTGTATGTTCCCGTGGGACAATTATCGATACTACTGAACGGATTTGTATCAAATTGGGAACACAGATAGTTCTTAACCTATAGAATACTTTTCATCCCGATAGTATGTTCCCGTGGGGCAATTATCGAAAACCACGAGGGCGATGCTGTGAGATTTTCGTGTTTTTTTATGTGCAAGCCATTATTGCCAAAATAGTGAACCTTAAATACAATAAAAATTGATAATTTATTTTGAACTAGCTGGTGGCCGAGTCTTATTACCTATTATACTACTACGACTTACTATTAGGATGTGCATTTGGTAGTAACAAATTAATCCTTAAATCAAAATAAATACTTTTATCACTGCTGGTATTTAAAGTACTGGCCGGACCGATTTTGACGGGACTTTCACTGGCAGATAGCTTATGTTATAAGAAGTAACGTGAGCTACTTTTATTAAAAAAATACTTTCCGTAAACTCTGCGAACTAGACAAATACTTTTTGTTAAATAAAATTTTTGTTAAGCTAAATTCAACGCGGACGAAGTCGCGGGCACAGCTAGTAATTATTTATTCATAAGTGGGAATCAATTTTGAAAAACTGTCAAAGAAAACTCAAGCGAGAGTACTCAAGATCACTCAGAGTTAAGATACGAGTATATATCTTAATAGATGGTACCTATAAAATATAGCTACTCGTACCAGCGTGTCTCCATTGCATCCCTCCCCTATTTCATTCGCATTCTATCCACGACCTCTCCCACCCTATTTCACCCCAACTTCCTATGATCTTTGAGCTCAAGGGCGAAAAACAAATAACCCCAATCTTCCGCATACGTGACCTGCCACTTTGGCAATGCATACAAAATTATTCACACACAACAAGGTCAGATGATGCAGACGTTGCGACTTGGGAACCATGGGCTCTGAACAAACATGCCAACCTTCGGATCGTTTGTATTAGGTACGTGACATATTTCTAAAGTTATAAATAAAATAGAAATTTCACACTCACTGACAAGGTTATTTGGTGCATACTTTATTTATATAGAAATCAAACGTTGGTGGTATTTCAGTAATCATATTATTTATTTAAAAATATTTACACTTCTTCTTAAAAATTTAAACGTCTTCCGTCTTTCCAATCAATCCCCCCTCTCCCTCACATAGTCGTTCATCTCTTTCACTCCTTTCACGTTTCATTTCACTTAGTCTCACATACGTTCCGTTCCTTCTCTTAACACTCCCACATTTATACAGTTTATGAGGATTTGGGTCGCATGCATGAGATTTGTAATTGTGATTAGGACAAAATTTTCGTGTTCAAACAGAGTTATCTGGATAATAAGTTTACTCACAGAATTTGCTAATTAAAGCAACGATCTCCACTCCATATCTATCTCCAGAGCAAAAACAAAGAAAAATTTGTGCGCTCGGGGGACCCCCGTCATTAACGAAATTCTCTGTTAAGTGGTTTGCATGCACATCATTCAAGTTTTATATTTAAAAATATATTTTTTGTTATAATATTATATTACATTTATAAAATGATCAATAGATAACGCATTATCCAGGCACCTAAATAGCTCACTAGCGCTATTTAGTTGATTTATGAAATATTTTTTTCACAGTGGACGGCACTAAAATGCAAAGCACCTAGTCTACAAAATTATTAACAGATGCCTGGGCGGAGGCATATCGCTTTATTCTTGCGTGACGATTTCTGCCATTTAACTCCTTTTTTTTTCGTTGGAAAACCCTTTATGTGCCATTTAACTCCTACCGCGAGCCGCATTAAGGAACTCGTCGTTCCAACAAAAACATTTAACCCCCGGACAAGGTTAGATGGTGCAGACATTGTGTCTGCGACTCCCCATGGTTGATGGCTGTGTTGGCCTTGGCATTATTCTGCACCCGGGCGAAGCGCGGTCGTTTACCCTATTATTGATTTCTGTCGCAGCTAGCCGTGCATTTACAATGATTAGGAAACTACTAGAGTGGATATGCCTTTGGTCTTTCTTTTTACAATAACATAGTTTGCAAACAAGCTTACGACCTACTTTAAGCTAAGCATTTAGGTATTGTTCGTACGTTGCGGACCTTCGACCGGTAGTACCGCATTCTCACAGAACATTGATGTAAAGTAGCTCTTACAGCTGGGTTTCGAACGTTGAGTTAAGAGTCTGAGGCTCAACCCCCTGTCCATTCTCCTCCGTACAGTTGTTTGCCGATTTTTTTTGATTAAATTAAAAAATATAGCGTATTATACAGGTTGAAACAGAAAGGGTATACTTTTTTTCAAAAAATAACTTTGTAATTCTAAAGCTCTCTGCTTTGGAGGAAACTTGAAAAACATAAGGTGTTACAGGGATACAGCTGTTGACAGATTTCACAAGTCTACAAAACCTTTAGTACTTCAACTGCTGATAGTTTTTGAATTACAAAGTAAAGATAAAAAAAAAATTACACTATTTTTGTTTCACCTAGTATATTATAGAAATAGCGTAAGCTGAAAACCGGCCGCATTGGAATACGAATAAAATTTTAATTTTCAGAGTACTGTCGAATACTCTGGGAAGACTGAAGCTTGTAGGTACTAATGTATAAAATATTGACCTTGCATTATCATCTCTGTGCACTGACCCAGTTGAGATGCCCGCCACCGTAGATTACACGTATTGTCGATCAAATAACTATGCATTTACGCGTATTCACAAGTACACCTTTATTCAGCCGTTGATAAATTGCTTTATCCCTCACCACAATGGAAAATTAATGCAGCAGAAATCATTGCAGTTTATTTGAAATATTATTACATTACAGCTGATTTAAATTCAATTTTATATCTCCAATACAATGTGAGGTTAAATAAAATGGTGATCTATGCCAAGGTAATTTAACACCTATAAAACACAATCTTATTGAAGCTAAATATAATATTCGATAATTCGGCAAACACGCGTACAACCCGCCTGATGTTAAGCAGTTATCGTGTAGATGCTTGCCATACCGAAGGCATTGTTCGCACGTTACCGACCGTGGGTTGGGTATCCGACTCTTGCGCTCTTCGTACGAATCGCTGCTATAATAACTACATTATACCAATCGCTTGCAAGAAGCTGTACCACCCTGTATATGATCTGTAGTCAACTGACTACAGCTTGGCTCTACCACCATTAAAACCATTCTTGTTCATAATGCAGATTGGAATCGAAGATGATTGGAATCCAGCTTTTTTGTAGCCTTCGTAGCGTTTTCCCCTTGTAATGTTTCATCTATCCCGCCGCCACCCGTATGGAGATTGCCCCCGGTGGCAATTCTATTGCACCCGTCCCAATTGTCCCCGATAGCAGGCTAGTGGTCAGAAAGGACACACTTTGGACTCGATTCCCAACACCAACTACTATAAAAAATTTCTCACCCATAGCAGAAACTGGCTTAGTTGGAAATTCCAACCATTTCAAATAATAATTAAAATTCAAATTGACTTTTATTATTATTCATCTATAATACTAAATCTATACAACAAAAACACAGTGCCGTCTAGGGACGCCCGAAAGAAGCGAAACTTTATGGTATAAAGCGTAGTTTGCTCACTCACGTAAATTTGCTTAAATTGCTTACAAGAACATCTAGTAACTGGTTTCCAAACGGAACTATTCCTTTTCCCAATGGATATATCGTTCAACATGGCTATGTCACTTGTTACCAAACAAAAAACAAAAGCACACCGTATATTGCAATTCTATAATCTGCGTCATCCCACGTCACTTCCTCCTGCCCAACGGATATAGATCCTCGCTGATCTCCCATTTTGGTATGTACGGATAATTGAATTTTTTGTCGTAGGTCCAGAACGTTCTTTGGCCCCATTGCGGGTACGCATACTCGTAGTATTCACCCGGCTCGATATGTGCAGAAAACTGTATCCAATCTATGTAATACCTCAGATCCGTAAATGCGAAGATCCGGTCGTCATTGTACCGGATCTCGAAGCAGCCGAGCGCCGTTAACTTGTCCATCATGAACATGCCACCGCCGTTCGGGACTCCAGGGAGACTGTCAAGATTCTTAATGCAGATAAACTTCCCCCAGTACTTAGGCAGATATATGGAGCAGTCCACCACAAAGGACCTCTTGATTAATGCGTAAGTTATCTCGTAGTTTTCGTATATGTGCTGCATGTCTCGGAAGCCTGATCCTGCGAACCACAAATCCTCCCTCAGTAATTCGTGTTTACCAGCAAGGTCGCTTTTGTAAGCGTGCAACCATCTCTCTGGCATTGAAGAGTATAGGTACATTTTGTCTAAGGTGTGAATTATGGCGATGTCGTGCCTCGGCTGGTGGAAGCCTCGGATGCCGTGCCAGTGTTCAGGGTTCAGGCTGCGAGGGTACAGCCTCCTGACCCTCCACACTCGGTACCTGTAAGGGGTTGTGTGCAACCCCTGAAGACCCAACGCCCAAATCCGCAAGTCCCTTTGCCTGTCCATGTGCATATCAAGCATATTGTCTGATGTTATTAAAGTTCTTTTATTTAATATAGTTGCTACTCCTATTGGTAGGAAATCTGGAACAAGCAAGAAACCCATGGAAACGACGGTCATCATCGGTCTCCATGTTGAAATCTCATAGAGAGCGCTCTCAAAGCATGACGTGATAAATGATAACTTATTTTTGGGCACATCACGAAATGGCCAAGATAAGTAGACCATTTCATTAAATTGTTGGCCTGACCGTGATGTGGCCAATTTTACGATCGAGCCACAACATGTTCTTGTATGTATGTCTGTACCCAATCACACTGGGTTTGTGCAGCTTGAACAACAAAAGACTTTTTATCGAAAAACTTTCAAGTTTCTTCTCGTAGTTAAGTAGAATCAGGCCTTAACATTGCCGCAATGCAGATTGATGAATTTCACATGTCTTGCACAAAATTGGTTAGTATACTTAAGACATTCAGGTTTCCTCACGATATTTTCCTTCTCCATAAGCAAGTGATAACCATATTTAAATGATGACTCACACAATGGTTTTCAAAAAACACTCAGCGATGCGAGCCGGGGTTAGAGTCCTGGATCTTAAGCACGCAAGATGCATGCTCAACTAACCGGCTATTACTGATTTTCAACCGCCAATTCAAGCAAGTAGGGGTAGCTTACTAAGAAGTTGTCCTAACATAGTGTAAAGATAGTGGCACCGACTCTGAAATAAATTATAAGGTCCCTAGTTATTTCTTGCTTTTAGTGCACGCTGGTTTTTTAAGTTGGTACATTTTATTTTATTTATTCTTTCTTTAGAAATAAAGAAAAAAAATATAAAGTTAAGTTACCAATGGATACACCGGCAATATAACACAACTTCCGTCTCTGGTGCAAATCGTCCCAATCCCAGTGGCCATACCATAGCTCTAACCCGCTGAACTCGGTTCTCTGCCATTTGAAGAAACTCTGCCGGGGTGTATCTTCTTTTTCTTCAACGTATGCAGTAGTCGTGGTTCCCATGTCGAAGTATGCTGATGTTTCAGTTATGAGCGAACATACTGAAAGCACCCTGAAAGTGATAATGATTAATATGGACCAAGGAATGGAACACCTTGCCGGCGTCTTTGTTCCCGGTTGACTATAACCTGTATGTTTTCAAGTCGAGAGTGAACAGGTACCTTCTAGGCAAGTATGCACCACCGTAGACCATATCGTCACTTACCATCAGGTGTGATTGTGGTCAAATACTTGCCTATTTCGAAAAAAAAAAAAAAAAAATATCGCCAAACTAATACACCAACTGTACGGGCGCAAACTATGATTGTAATCACAGATATAGATTTACATAGATAACGCCAGTATCACGATGTGTATTGAAACCATGCGTACCGATGCCGCCGATGCCCCTCCGCCCGCTACGATTCTCTCGGGTGATTATCTCGCTCATACTCATATTGTTTATATCTGTGGCGCGGACTGTAAGTTAGTGGCGACCAACCTTGATGCTTCGTCGGGGTTTTGTACACGCGAAGTACATGCATTTGCGTTATCTATGTAAATCTATATCTGTGCTTGTAATAGTAAATATCAATTAGAGATACCGTACAATGGACTGGAAGAGATCCCAGTAACACACAGAACAGGGCATATTGACGATCGCTTGGCGCAGTGGTTCGAGCGTAGGCCGCTCGGCTCACTGCATCGGGTAGTTGCGGGTTCGATTCCCGTCAGGGTAAATTTCGGAAATGGCCTTTTCGTAATTTTACCTGGTCTGGGTGTCACTGGAATCGCCCCCAGTCCATTGTACGGTACCCATAGTACAAGCGTTGCTTAGTTTGGGACCATACAGTTAGTGTGTTCGTCTGGCGATATTATTATATTACGAAAATACCACTTCCGTAAATTTACCCCGAGGGGAATCGAACCCGAAAACACTTGGTGCAGTGAGCCGAGCGGCTTTGACTCTCAACCTACTCTAAACGGTCGTCAATTATGTTTTTTTTATATTTTTACCCGACTACGGCAAAGTCATAACGAAAGTATGAATGATTGTTTAATTTACATGTTCCACCATAGCACCTAAACTACTCATCCGATTTTGATTAATGAGGTGTTTTAAAAACTTACGTTGTAGCCAAATCCAAAGGCGGGGAAAACATCACTTGTGTTAAATTCAAATCAAACTAGCAAACAATCTAGCTACCATGGTTTTATATATACTGATTATGTTTACACACACTGTTCTAGCTAAATAGCTAGAATTAAATAATTAGAAGTGTATTTCTTCAGTGTTTATGTAAACAAATATGATTCCGCAATCACAATATTTATTTGTTGTTGAAAATTATTTGCATATTAATGAAATAAGTCTTGCTCTGTTTGTAAATACAATCAGAGCACAGTTTTCTTTGACTTTTCTTCGATTCTGATCAGTTGTATTGTGTATTGTATCCGCTCCAGACGGCCTGATCTGATCAGGGGCAGAGCTAGAAATTACATGCGTCTATCCTCTAACTGTATTTTTGACAGACTTCCAAAAAATAAGTAGGCTTTATTTTCGTCTGTATATTTTTTTATGTACGTTCACCGATTATTCCGTCAGTTTATTTGAAAGGGTATACTCTCCTGGTGGGCCCATAGAAATTTTATCAAAATCGGTTCAGCAGTTTGAGAGATATTGACGATTTACGGTCACCAGGAATTCAATTCGTACCTAGGTTACCACTAAAAATCGTGAAAAATAATATTAATAAAAGATATGAACCAACTTCAAAAAATCCTGCGTGCACTAAAAACCTGTAAATAATTAGGGACCTTGTCATTTATTTAATTTGGACTCGGTGCCACTATCTTTACACTACATTAAGACTACTTCCATACTTACCGTACCTAAGTAGGTACGGTACCTGCCTACATGAATTGGCACCGACTCTTAATGAAAGAAATAACAAAGTCCCTAGTTATTTCTAGCTTTTTAGTGCACCCAGGTTTTTATAGAAGTCGTTTAATTTTATTTATTAAAATATTTTTTCCTATAGCCTTTTCGTTTTGCATTACGTGGTATACGTTTCTCGTAACATAGATGTGTGTTGTCAATTTTACTTCACGGCCCTCGATAATGTAATGTAATACGAGTAAAACAATATAATAAAATAAAGCTAATGATTTCCTGCTTTGATTCCCATACAGGATTCAATTTAGGACATCTAATGGGTTTGATCGGGGACAAAAAGTCAAAAATCCTGAATGAAACAACCTTTCAATAATTTATTTAAATTTGTATTACACAGCCATATTGTATCGTCACTTCTTCCCTAACGGAAATAGATCATCGTGTATCTGCCATTTTGGTATGTACGGGTAATTTACGGTTTCGTTCGATTTCCATAGCGCCCTTTGCCCCCATTGGGGGTACGCATATTCGTAGTATTCCCCCGGTTCTATATCAGCCTTAACGTTAATCCAATCCACGTAATATCTCAGATCCGTGAAAGCAAAGATCCTATCATCATTGTACCGGATTTCGAAGCAGCCGATGCCTACTATCTTATTTTGCATGAACAAACCACCACCATTCTGGACTCCAGAAATAGATTTAGTGTTTTTTATACAAATAAATTTTCCCCAATACTTAGGCAGGTATATGGAGCAGTCCACTACGAACGACCGCTTAACTAATGCGTAAATTATTTTGTAGTTTTCGGAAATATGTTCAGGGTACTCAAAGCCGGAACCCGCGAACCACAAATCCTCCTTCAGTATTTCTTTCTTGCCCACTAAACTTGCTTTGAAAGCGTACATCCATCTTGTTGGATAAGAGTCGTATATATACATTTTGTCCAACGTGTGGATTACGGAGATGTCGTGCCTGGGCTGATGGAAGCCTCGGATGCCGTGCCAGTGTTCAGGGTTCATGCTCCGAGGGAACAGCCTCGTGACTCTCCACACTCGGTACCTGTAGGGTGTTGTGTGCAACCCTTGACGACCCAAAACCCAAACCCGCAAGTCTCTTTGTCTGTTCATGTGCATGTCGAGAGGATTATCAGATGTCAACAGCGTTCTTCTGTTTAATATAGTCGCCACCCCGATTGGTAAAAAATCTGAAATAAGAGGTAAAAGTAAATTAACAACTGGAGTTTTAGGAATATATAATAACAATAATTTAGCCCTTTTGACGTCCCACTCCTGGGCACAAACCTGCCCTCACGAGGGGATTCAGGCCGTAATCCACCTCGCTGGCCAAATTGGTTAGATTTTTCAAAACATGCAGGTTTCTACACGATTTCGAAAAACCGGGGGGGGGGGTCAGGGTTTGAACCCGGGACCTCGTGCAAGACTGCTCAAGTTTTAGAAAGTGTTGAAAGTGTGTGAGTTTTAGAAAGGCTGGTTTTTTATTTGAATCTCATTTGCCGCCAGTTTTAACTCTAGGGGTGATACAGTAACACTTTTCTTTGGGTTCTCAACCAGCTCGTCTATTAGTAAGCGTGGTACCATCATTCTTTATAACAATGTCGGCAAACCATCGTACGATCCGCCTGATCTTAAGTAGTTATCATACCCTATACATTATTTCATTACTAAAGGTCAGTTTTCTGCTGGGTAGTGACACGTATGACCCACTGAGAAGGGTTTGGCTGAAAATCAGCGCTGGGGGAGCCTCGTTCTTCTCCAGCACATGCTGAGCCAATTACCTTTCTGCACAGTTCGCTCTGACCCGCGATGTGTGTCGAATTCATATTTATTTCTTTCTAAGTGGGCCAGACGGAAGGAAAGGGAAGGACGGTTCATCGTACGAAATGCAGTAATAAAAGCTAGTTTACGACGATCTTCTGTGACAGGATGGTACTAAATCCAGTAGAGCCAGCCCATTTATGGGCTGTAGCCAAATGTCTACAGCCTGGCTATACCACTAACAAACAGAAACTTACCAATAGATATACCCGCGATGACGCAGAGCCTTCTTCTTTGGGCCATTTCTTCCCAATCCCATTCCGGGTACCAAAATTGTAGTGCGTCAAATTCCACCCTCTGCCACCTGAAGAAGCTTTGCCGTGGCGTGTCGTCGTATCTGTAGTAAGTTTCAGTTGTGGTTCCCGAGTCGAAATATGCTGATACTTTTGTTAAGAGTAAGCATACTGAGAATATTCTGTAAAAAAAAATTGCATAAGTATGAGTTGTTTAGAACCTATTCTTTTGAAGCGAAGATTCTATACGGACGTTCGGGGCACTCGCCGCGCGGCCACTCTATCCGTGCTAAGTATCAGTAGCGTGACACGATGACATCAGTAGCGTTACACGATGATATCAGTAGCGTTACACGCTTACGTCAGTAGCGTTACACGATATATATATAGGTATACAGATTGGCAGCTACGGCGCCCTACGCTTTATACTATAAAGCTTCGCTTCTTTCGGGCGTCCCTAGACAGCAATGATTAAAAAAAAAAAAAAAAACAATGTTCGCAAGCAAGCGTACGACCTGCCTAATGTTAATCAGTTGCTGTGGCCAATAGATGCTTGTAATACCAGAGGCATTGCTCGCACGTTGTCCACCTGAAGGGGAGTGGTAAAGAAGGACGGGAAGGGAGGTTCCGTTGGACTTCTGGCTCTCTCAATCATCGTACGAAACGAATCTATAATACGAGTAGCTACTTAACGAAGACCTTCCATTAGAGAGTTGTCTGTTGTCTGTCCGACTACAGCTAAGCTCTATCACCGTTAAAACAATATGATATTGCACCACTCACTTTGTAAAAATAGTATTTGCTCCAAACATCATCTCTCGCGTTCAATCTGTACTATACTGAGAGTAAACTGAATGTTGTCTTATTTATAACCGAATATTATTTACAAAACATTTCGTGGATGTGTAAGTAATATATTTATTCGAGATGTAATATTAACTGATGTTTTTGAAAGTTGAAATATTATCCTGCTATTTATTAATTTCAGTGGTGTGTTGTGGGATATTCTACAGCCTGTTTTCATTTGATTACTGTTATGTGACAATGATGTTGCCTGCTCACATTCTGTTGCTGCTGAATGAACACCATGTTTTATTCATTGAAATGAGTAACCATTAAGTTTCTTGCCGGAAATCTCAGTAGAAGCAGCATTCCGAATCGGTGGCTGACTATTCATAAATGCTTTGTTGGCTTATGTGAATTAAAGTAAAATGAGTTTGAGTTCCGAAATAATATTTTATGTACGTATACATAATGAATTTGAAGTAAAATTTACGTAACTGTCACATTTTCTGAGTTACGGACCTCTGAATATCTGTCACAACTTTAGTGTTGCGGCGTTAGAATACACTAAGTAGCATAGACAACAGTTAATATTGGATTTACGAGTTGAAACCACAAATATTCAAGTAACACATTCAATATCTGTTTGCATACTACTTACTATAGTAAAAATATATTTAGGTATCTCAAAAAACTATTAGACAATCAAATTAAATTCAAGCTGAGCCCGCGACTTCGTCCGCGGAATTTAACTTAACAAAAAAGCCCGCCCCCGCATTCTGATCCCGCGCGACAGGACCTATTTTTTAAAATTTTGTTTTTCTAAAATAAAAGTAGCCTAAGTTACTGCTTATAACATCAGCTATCTACCAGTAAAAGTCCCGTCAAAATCGGTCCAGCCGTTTCGGAGATTACCCGGAACAAACACACAGACAGACAGACAGACAGAGAGACAGACAAAAATATTTTAAATCGCGTTTTTGTTATAGGTGTCGTATGTACTTTCATATGCATTTAGTGAAAAGGTGTTCTTTTGATATTACAAACAGACACTCCAATTTTATTTATTTGTATAGAAAAAAATCTTACTATATAGTGAGTTAAAAATAAAATAAGTATTACTCCCTATTACGTAGGTACCGCCTTTGTGGGTTTATAATGGCAAAAAAGTAATAAAATAATGTGTGGAATCCATTCTTCGGATTATTGGAAGGTTAGCGAGAAAAATGTTTTTCCTTAGTAACTAATCCACTTAAACAAACAAATGTTATCCCATTACAAATCTCTTTGTAATGGGATAACATTTGGAAAATCAGGGATGATAATAAAAGAAGAGGCATTGTAAAAACTTGTTACGATAATTTCTTAAGAAGTAACAGCGTCAATAACTTAGTGATTAGAGGGGCCGCTCTTGTAACTGAGAGGTTCCGCTTTCGATCCACATCCTGGCTATTAAACTATTGACGTGAGCCCGTAAGCATTAGCTTAGCTGGAGAAGATAACGGGTATACTAGTCATGGGATAAAGTCACATTGCTAGTAATCTATCTATACAAATAAATAAAATTGGAGTGTCTGTTTGTAATATCAAAATAACACCTTTTCACTAATTGCATATGAAAGTACATACGACACCTATAGCAAAAACGTGATTTAAAAAATGTTTGTCTGTCTGTCTGTCTGTGTGTTTGTTCCGGGTAATCTCCGAAACGGCTGGACCGATTTTGACGGGACTTTCACTGGCAGATAGCTGATGTTATAAGGAGTAACTTAGGCTACTTTAATTTTAGAAAAACAAAAAAAAACAAATGGGAGCTGTTGCGCGGGTTGTCGTATGTACTTTCATATGCATTTAGTGAAAAGGTGTTATTTTTATATTACAAACAGACACTCCAATTTTATTTATTTGTATAGATGATCTCTGAATATGTCAAATAATACCGAAAAAATGGCAATAACTTATGTTTATCAAGTGTTTAACTTTACTGTAATAACACGGCAGTTTTGACAGATTTGCTATAGAAAAATTGACAAAACTGACGTATTCATTTACGTGATACGTCAGTTTTGGCGTATTGCGAGGCCATCGAGATGCCAGCGGTTATCAGAGTTGGGCCCTTGATTTTCTGATGCGACGCCCGATTCACAAGCAATACGAACAAAAGCAATTAGATTGTACAAAACGCCGGCAGATAGTAATAAATTATTTCCTAAAAGAATACTCTAAACAATTTTAATATTCGTAATAACAGAAAAAATATAATACAATATTACAAGTCGAATAGCCCATTAAAATCTGATACAAAACCCATTGTTCCAATGTTTCAGCCAAGAGCCGGCGAGGAAGCGTAAGATAATTGAAATCGTGACTCAATTATTCAGTATTTGTTCGTTTTGTGTGACGGACCCTAATATTTGAATAATCCCCGTGCTTCGTTTGAAATAAGCGGAGACAAAAATCCACTGTCTGTATAGTATCTACTTATTTGCCTATTACTAACTTCGAAATATATATAACTCAACTAGCTGTGCCCCGCGACTTCATCCGCGTAGTATTGGATTATTGGGTTAAAAAGTATCCTATAATATGTTAATCCCGGTTATAATCTATCTGTGTTCCTAATTTCATCCAAATCCGTTCAGTAGTTTTTGCGTGAAGGAGAAACAAACATACATACATACATACATACATACATACATACATACATACATACATACATACATACATCCACACTCAGAAACTTTCGCATTTATAGTATTAGTAGGAAGATGACTGACTGACTGACATAGTGATCTATCAACGCACAGCCCAAACCACTGGACTGATCGGGCTGAAATTTGGTATGCAGGTAGATGTTTATTTATTTATTTATTTATTATGTTATGACGTAGGCATCCGCTAAGAAAGGATTTTGATTCATGTTAAATAAAATGTTTTGTTAAGTTAAATTCCAAGCGGACGAAGTCGCGGGCTCAGCTAGTTCATAACATATTTTTGCAGTGGTAGCTTCAAACTGTAGCCAATTGACTGGGGTAGTACCACCCTCTCACAGAAGATCAGCGTGAAGTAGCTATTATAGCTGCGTTTCGTACGATAAGTGACAGAGACGTAAGCCCAATCAAGCCGTCTATTCCCCTCTCTCTGTCCCACTTCCCTTCAGGTCAGCAACGTGCGACCAATGCTTTTGGTATTGTAAGCATCAAAAGACTATGATAACTGCTTAACATCAGACAGATCGTAAGTTTGCTTGCCGATTGTAGTATATAGAAAAAACAATAATAAACTATTATTTATATCAAACAAGTAGATGCATTAATAAATAGATACTTTGAACCCAAACTGGGCACGATCCAAAATATTAATCTCTGGGTTTAAAATAATAAATTTGAAGGACATTTGCAAACGAAGCATTCACATTATCATTGTCGTGTTATATGAGCTCGGATTGCGTCACAACCCTTTTGAATTTGTTTCAATGTGTTGAGAAGATTTAAATTCTAACGTTCAACGGCTCTGTTCTCCCACTTGTCGTACGTAACGTGAAACCGTATACGTGTGTTAATTTAATGTCCCCATTCTCTGACTATCTATTACCATATTGATCGGTTGCAATAGGTGATATTCCGCTCCGCTTGTAACTCTGATCGCACCATCGATACGGACGTAGAAACTGAATTTTAATTAGTATATAAAGCAACGAAAACAAGTTATATGCAAATTTACTTTCGTTGGAATTATTCGGGATTTCACTACCTAAGTTTCAACCCTAAGGGTGACCGTCCACTTAGGTGTGCTATGAAGTGGGCCTGCCCGCTTCGATAAATAGGATAACTTCATTTCCTCAGCTTCAGTCAGATTAGCTCAAGTTGACAGGAAATGAAGCAATTGGTTGAATCGGGTGGGTCTGCTTCATTGCACAGCCAGATGGACGGTCACCTTTATGTAAGCGGTTCTATTTAGGTTCCATCTCCATAAATGGTAAATGTTACTATCAAGTGAACATACTGCAGCATAATGGGTAATACATTCCTTGTAGAAGAGAATCTCATATACTTAATACATGTTATTATTATTCCTTGTAAAATAGTCTACCGAAGAAAAAAAAACAATATTTTTATAGCATAAAGTCGGCCAACAAACATACAAGCCGCCTGATGTTAAATGCGGTCCAGCCAGTCCGTATATGAATTGTCACATCTTAGATGAAGAACTTAATTACTGGAAAGAATTTTCAATAGCATTTTCAATGTTTGAGAATTATATTTTCGCCGCCCACGCGTCTAGCGTGACCGTCCGGCTTCACCAGGTCAAGTTGACAGGAAATGAAGCGATCCTATCGGGCGAAGCGGGCGGGTCTGCTTCATAGGACAGTCAAGTGAACGGTCGCCCTTATTCTACGGAAGACCCAATAATAAATTGTCAGATTTTTTCAGGCAAGATCACACTTGATCTAATTACCTACTTGATGGTTTCCCATTACTAACTAGATAGATTATGATTTTCCTGTGCTTTCTAGTGTTTATTGTACTGCGTGTTCATTGCGTTGCTATTTCTGAGAAAGTAGACCAACGTTTTATTATATGAAAAAGAGAAACCATTGATTTTCTTGCCATATCTTCTCAGCGGCATTCCGAACCGCTGGTAGATTCTGACTAAGTACATATTCTGGACTGCTTTGTTAGCCCAAATGAATAAGAAGATGTCGAATTTTGTTTCATATTTATTTTACACTAGCTGAGCCCGCGACTTCGTCCGCGTGGAATTTAACTTAACAAAAAAGCCCGCTCCCGCGTTTTGAGCCCGCGCGACAGGACCCATTTTTTTAATTTTGTTTTTCTAAAATAAAAGTAGCCTAGGTTACTGCTTATAACATCAGCTATCTACCAGTGAAAGTCCCGTCAAAATCGGTCCAGCCATTTCAGAGATTACCCGGAACAAACACACAGACAGACAGACAAAAAAATTTTTAATCGCGTTTTTGCTATAGGTGTCGTATGTACTTTCATATGCATTTAGTGAAAAGGTGTTATTTTGATATTACAAACAGACACTCCAATTTTATTTATTTGTATAGATTTCAGAAGCTATTTTGTAATATAACATAATGAATTCCTCTGTTGTTCCATTTATTGTTAATTTATTCGTCAAATTGTAATGTTTACTGACCTATATTTAGAACAAGAAACGAACTTTTAATTAATTGTTAATTAATGAATACAGGATGATAATAAATTAAGGAAGTTTCAGACAGGATGACAAAATTGATGAGGTGTTTTCGTCTGTACGTTCTTCAAAGTATACAAAGTTTCTAAGCATACCTACCTATCTACATAAGGATGTTTAGATTTTGGTTAAATTAGTAGGTAACTTTACCTTTGATAATTTTACCCACGGTGAGATGGAGAATGGCGAACGTAATCATCGTGAGGAAACCTGCAGGTCTTTTGTAAGGCCTGGGAAGTTCGCCTATCCTGACTGGGTCCGTCGTGGACTGTGGCCCAGATTCCCCTGAGTCGAGTATAATGGTAATAGGCTAGTTCCTAATTAGATAACTAGCTGTTGCCCAAAACTCCGCCCGCGTGGTAATCCGACAAAATAAAAGTACCTACAAATTACTATTTCGGACTTACGAAACACCCGAAGTAATAAAAGGGTAGGTAAGCGTAATTTTATGAACAAAATTCTTATATTAAGGCTAAAGCAACCATCTAGCGCGCGAAGTTCAAATTTTTTGAGGTTTTTTAATAATTTTTCAAAATCTGACAATAGTAAAAGGCACATTTTGTAATTCGCGAAAAAGACCGTGAGCTGTGCATTTATTAATATATCCAACTTACTCTAAAACATTTCAAGAACGACAGCTATCCAGATAATCTGGCAATTTTTGTATATTTAGTGATTTACTAGTATCTATCATATCTACCGTGATAATATTTAGAGTAAAATAAATGTATTAATAAACGCACTGCATTCTGTGTTTTTCGCAAATCACAATATGTTGTCTTAAATGTTTTCAGATTTTGGATAAACTATAAAAATACTCAAAAATTTGGAATTTCGCGGGCTAGACAGGCGCCTTCACCTTAACGTAAACTTTATAATAAAGAAGTATGAGACACAATGAGATTATGCTAAGTGTCGGAAGTTTTAAGTAGATGGGCGGGATCGCCTAATTCCTCTCGAGTTGAGATTATTAACATAATACCTTCACACTCATTGGTAATTGAGAAGGTACAAAGCAGCACTCCCCTCCATTCCCGTCCCTTTCTCCCACTCCCTTTCAGGTCAGCAACGTGTTAGCAGTGCCTTTGGTATTGCAAGCATAAAGATCATTAAAATCAGGCGGGTCGTTCGCTTGTTAACCGACTTTGTTAAGTCGTATCCATCAATTTTTTTCTGATATAACTATACTAAAATGTTGTTTGATAGATATTACTTAAATGCTATTAAATTTTTCGAAAACAGTGTATTTTTTCAAATTCTAAGGTGACACGACGGTTCATTACCGCTTGGCGCAGTGGTTCGTGTGTAACTTGGTGGTTGCGTGTTCGATTCCCGCTGGGGCGAACTTCGGAAATGGCATTTTCGTCATTTGCCTTGATCTGGGTGTCACTGGGATGGCCAGTCCGTTGTACGGTACCCATAGTACAAGCATTGCTTAGTTTGGGACCATACAGTTGGTGTGTCAGAATGGCGATATTTATTATTACATTTATACTAAAATGAATCCACCCCATTATTGCTTATGAAGTATAAGTCAGATATGAGTCCAAACTGCCTAATTACGACGTTCTCTTTGAAGTTAATTACGTAGCAATAAAGTTGAGTTTACTCTGAGTCAGCATTGTGGATTCGGACTTCGAAAATGTTTAGAATCGGGTTGAGTTTCATGTTTTATTAGTTTTAGGATGACCTTCCAGTTGGCTGTGTTTTGAAGCGAGCCTGCCCGCTTCGACCAATAGGATTGATTATTTTCTTAGCTTCACCTGGCTTAGCTCAAGTTGACAGGAAATGAAGCGATCCTATGGGCGAGCTACGTGAGTCTGCTTAAGCAAAGCCAAGCGGACGACCACCCGTAGGGTCTAGGCTTTATTCCAATATTTTCTTCCATTTTGTTTTATATTTATAGATATTTTTCTATGGATTCAAAGTACTTATAAAGTTTATATTAGGTAAGCCCTACGAGACTCAGATAGGGTTTAATAAACTGAAGTATATTAGTCACATAACTTTAAAAGATATCAGAAATTTAATAAATTATAATGCTACTGTAAGTAGATTATAGCTTTATATAAATAATATAACTATAAAGGAAATAAGCATATAACCAAATTATTTGCAACCCTAAGGGCGACCGTCCAATTGGCTGTGCATTGAAGCTGGCCCACTCGCTTCGCCCATTAAGATTGCTTAATTTATTAGCTTCACCCGGTTTAGCTTAAATTGTTAGGAAATGAAGCGATCATATTTGTCGAAGCACGCGGCATTGCTTCGTAACACAACCAAGTTGACGGTCACCCTTTAGATAAATTACCAGTACGATCATTTGTATGCAAACCTCGTCTCTCCATATTTTCAACTAACCCTAACAGCTCAACTTCAGAAAACGTAACTTCCGTTAACGGAAGTGGTTATTTTATATTCGAGTCAGATGCATACCACCTAATACCCCACCTAATGGACTGGCTTTAGGTACTGACTTCCGGTTTATTTTTTATGAAAAAAGTTGAGTGTTCACCGAATGGTTAAGCTCGCGTCTTGCGGACATAAGATCCTGGGTTCGAACCCCGGCTCGTACCTCAAGGTTTCCGAAATCTTTGTGCAGATCACAATTTCTATACGATTATCACTTGCTTACGGTGAAGGAAAACTTCTCGAGGAAACCTGCATTTCTTAGGAAATCTAACCAATTTTCGAAAGACATGTGAAATCCGTCAACCCGCACTGGGCCAGCGTGGTGGATTGTGGCCTGAATCCCCCTCGTAGGGTAGAGGAGTTGGTTGAAAGGGCTAAAACTGTTATTATTAATTTAACTAAATCAGCAAACAAGCGCACTATCAAAAGTATACTATAGTGTATAGATTTCCGTAGTTTTTAGATGCTTGAAATTCCAAGAGTATTGCTGGCACGTCGCCGACCTGATGGAGAGTGGAAGGGAGGGGGAGGCGTTTCCGGCTCTCTCACTTATCTTACGAAACGCGTAATATTAATGATTTATGTTATTAATCTTGAGATCAAGTTCGCAGTCGATTCGCCCGGTTAACCGGACACCGTTAAGTTCCATACATTTAACTGTATGTATGTGTCAGCTGAGTGTTAAATACGATACAGAAAGGGTATGCTTTTTTTTCAAATCCTAACTTAGTAATTCTAAAACTATCAGCTTTGGAGGAAACTTGAAAAACTAAATGTGTTATAGGAATACAGCTGTTGACAGATTTCACAAGTCTGCAAAACCTTTAGTACTTCAACTGTCCCACAAAACCGATAGTTTTAGATTTACAAAGTAAAGTTGCAAAAAAAATAGTATACCCTTTTTGTTTCACCTAGTAGATACGCTGGTAAATTTTCTATGTACACGAAGGATCAGTAATTGAAGATTGGTCAATGAATTCAATTTCTATCTGTACCATCAGTCGTCCTTTTTCTGCTGATCATAACAATCCCTGCGATATCAGCAAAAAAAATTCTCCGACCTTAGTTTCCGAACTTTAGGAATTATAGTAAATATTTTACCTAGTAAACGACCTACAGAATTTCTTCATTCGTGCGTTTCCTTACATTAGGGTGACCTTTCGCTTGGCTGTGATATGCAGCGGGGCCTCCCGCTTCGACCGATTGAGTCGCTTTATTTCCTGCCAACTAGAGCTGGGTGAAGCTATGAAGCGCTATATGAAGCGATCCTGTTGGTGGAAGCAGGCGGGCCCGCTTCATAGCCCAGCCGAGTGAACGGTCACCCTAAGACTAATGTAATAAAATTTCAATATTTTTGCCGTTACTATGAGAACGATCTTATAAAAAATCGTTATAAGAATAGACTAGACTTTTTATTGGGTTCAGAATTGATATTTTTTCAGATTTATTCCCATTTTTTAGGGTTCCGTACCACTAAATGATAAAACAAAATCCTTATGGGATTATTTTGTTGTCCGACTGTGTGTTTGTTTGTCTGTCATGCAAGAACATTTTTCTCGAAAACGGCTACCCGTTATGTAGTTGAAATTAATATTAAATGCTATGGTTGAAGGTGTATAACAATTTATGCTTCTAAGCAAACGCAATAAAAAGATACGGCCATTTATATATGTCACATATTTTTTTACTTGTTGCAAACTCGCTGATCAAAACCAATGTATCTATTATCAACGCACAGCCCAAACCGCTCGTGTTAGAAACATGAAAATTTGACATTAGGTATCTTTTATACCTACCTTAGGTATCTTATGTACCTACTTTTTGCACTTGTCTACGCAGTGGTTTTAATTCCTATATAAATCAATCATGTCTGTAGATTCCCTGCAACTTTCCCTCGTCCGATACTGCCAATAGACAAAATATATATTAAGCAGTAAGGATAATAATGAGGCCCAAAATAAATTATGCATCCAAAACTTCTTCTTCTTCTCATAGTGCCTCTCCAACTAGTGAAGGTTAGCAGTCAGCTCCGCATATATCTCTCGGTCTTTGGCGAGGTTGAAAAGCTCCGCTGCACTTGAGACTCCCGTCCATTCTCGGATATTTCGCAGCCATGATTTCCTCCTGCGCCCAACAGCTCTTCTACCAGCCACTTTTCCCATCAAAATAACCCTTAAAAGTGCGTATCTGGGGTGCCTTATTATATGACCTAGATAGGCGGCCTTTCTCCTTTTGATGGTTTGCATCAGTTCGCGCTTCCTCCCAACTCGACGCAGAACGTCTGCATTGGTCACTCGGTTAGTCCAGCTTATGGCCATCATGCGTCTATATGCCCACATTTCAAATGCCTCTATACGTTTTCGCAGTTGCTCTTTAAGGGTCCAGGCTTCGCATCCGTATAGGAGTATGGGCCATATATAGCATTGAAGTAGACGAATGCGTAAAGGTACTTTTAGGCTGCGATTGCAAAGTGCCTTTTTCATGTTATTAAAGGCACTACGGGCGCATCCAAAACAGACAACTAAAAGCATTATTCTAAACCTCAGAACTTGAACGCTTTTTCTAACTTTCGGGTTATATTGTGTTCACTTTATAGCTTAGATTGCCGCATTCATTTTGCTTTTTACGACATTCAGTAGGTATGTATTGAGGTTTCTGATCACGTAGAGAGTTCGGTTGGCGGTATTTCGATCCCACGATTGTCGAGCTATTGTGTGGACGACTTTTTATTAGTATGTGATGTAGAAATGTAAGGTTTTATTTCGATAATGCACGATAATCTGCATTTATTTATTTATTGAACACAAAACCGGATAAATCGTGTTGGCATGAAGTAACTGTTTCAATCCAAGAACTTATATATAGGTACCTACATACTTAATTATAACCCAAAAACTAATTCTACGAAAAGTTAACAATTGTAAACGTACGAGCTAGACAATATTATAATAATCTAACTCTGTTACTTAAAACGGTATTACTCCCTTACAGGACACAATATCTTTGTTTTTACTGAAAGTAATAATAATAAATAAATAAATATCGCCAGACGAACACACCAACTGTATGGTCCTAAACTAAGCAACGCTTGTACTATGGGTACCGTACATTGGACTGGGGGAGATCCCAGTGACACCCAGACAAGGGAAAATTACGAAAAGGCCATTTCCGAAATTTACCCTGACGGGAATCAAACCCGCAACCACCCGATGCAGTGAGTCGAGCGGCCTACGCTCAAACCACTGCGCCAAGCGGTCGTCAAAGTGATATATGTTTAAGGCTCTCCAATGTATATTCTCATGTATATTCTCTCTCTCATCACTTTATTATTAAGCAGCTGTTTGTTTTCCATCATACTAATATTATAAAGAGGAAAACTTTGTTTGTTTGATTGTAATGAATAGGCTCCGAAACTACTGAAACGATTTGAAAAATTCTTTCACTGTTGGGAAGCTACACTATCCCCGGGTGACATAGGCTATAATATATTTTCAAAAAAATTAGGGATCCTTACTAAAACCCGAATAATGTAACCGCAATGTACCCGTGCGAAGCCGGGGCGGGCCGCTAGTAAAATATAAACTAAAATGTTGTCTTAATGAAAAACTTACTATTATATATTTATTATACCTATTGTTATGTTAATTTATATTTATGTATTGAACAGAAGTATTATTAAAACAAATTGTGAATTGTCCATTCACAGCTCAACCTTGAACTGACCAATCAAAATTCGCTGTCTTCCCACATCCCACCAACTTTTGAAGAACATAAAATTAAATAAACGCGATATAATCCGTAAAAATAGTTTTATTTCAACTTTTGAAGAGTATATTCCCACAGAATACTGGACTTATGCGGTGTCTTGTGTTATTGGTCTGTAGTCACAGACTATTGTTAACTGTAGTCTTGTCTCGACAACAGCACTAGTCCGTTCAGACTGTTAATTCCAAATATATTACACTAACCAGTGGCGGATTTACAAATGTTCAAGGTATAGGCTGTAAAGATTTTGCCGTCCTTGCCTCTACAATTGTCATGTCATTGTAATGTACAATCACAAGTGCGAGGGGAAAGTCTTCGGAAAAAATTGTTGCAGAGTTCTATCTGTAAAACATCAGAAATCCGTCATACATAAATCTTTTTGATTACTATGAGGTAGAAGAAAAAAATCGGTCCCCAAATTTGCCGCCCCAAAAATCTGCCGTCCTAGGCTCCAGCCTACTCAGCCTGCTGGTAAATGCGCCACTGACACTAACACTGGGTCTACATCGACTTTGGAATCCGAGCGTAAGAACTGCCCATAAAAACTGTGCCATGGGAAATTGCTCGCAGTTACCCGAAGGGTCGAACGGCAATAAAGGCGTGTTTTGTATAAATCCGCTATAAAAAGCGTTTAATATTTATGGCGATGGTATTTTTTATACGTTTCCTTGGCGTTAATAGAAGTGGTCTGGTTACACTGTTATTATTATAATTTTATAAAGTAGCGCTCTCGCGAGTGATATCTAGGTGAACATTATTATACCATGCCTCTATTTCCTGAAGCCCGAGGTACACTGCAGTCAAACAACATAATTTAGTCCCTATGTAAAAGGCAGCCTTTTCATTTATTACTAGCTGACCCGCCAGACTTTTTCCTGTCTTAATTTTGAATATTGATTTCGAATTGTTCGCTCAACTTTCTTAATTTTTCTTTCATAAGAACCTTCTCCTGACAATAATAAACACAACAAAAAAATAATTAGCGAAATCGATCCATCCTGTCACGCGTGATGCGATGACCAAGGATATAGAGATTCATTTTTATATAAATAGATAACAAAGTCGGCAATCAAGCGTACGACCCGCCTGATGTTAAGCAGTTACCGTAGCCTATAGATGTACCAAAAGCGTAGGTCACAAGTTGGCACAGAGGAGGAAGGAATGTATGAGCTTCCGGCTCTCTCTCATCGTACGAAACGCAGCCTTAATAGCTACTCTTCGCACACTCCCCCTTAATGCGAGGGGTATCCGGGTGATAGTCCACCGCATTGGGCCAGTGCGTCTTTTATGATAGTCATGAAGTGATACAACACTTTGAACAAAATTAATGTCGAATTTCAGTACTGTACCTAGTTGTTGTCTTCTGTTCTATAGGTAGGTACTTACTGGCATATATTTCACAGTATTTCAGCAGAGTGCCACGTGAAATTGCGAAAAATGGGAGCGGACCGCCAATTCCGCTTGAATGAACCGCATACAGCCAGTTATAACCGGATATAACTGGTTTAACCTGGTTATGTTTTTGTTCTAACTTTGCCGACCACCGATTTTTAACATTGTTAATGATAATTACGCTGGAATTGTTTGTCATTCTGTACGTAGCGATGGCTTAAAAGTGGGTAATATTAGATAGGTATGGGTTACGTCTTCTCTGCCTTTTAGTATTTTATATGAAACACATTTTCTATTCTGTATTCTTTGAAAGGGTCAGCAGAGAAAATATTGGGTGAAGATAGAGATGGGAGAGCATTATGTCCAGCTTTGGGTATCAATAGACTGATAGATAATATTGGTTAGAGGATTAGAAATGGGTCTAGCCCCGCCACACACTCCCATCACTGTTACTCCTGTAAGCCAGGATCGATGGTGTCCAATAATGACGTCGACAGTGTGATGATTAGGGGATGTTTATATTTTGACTTTGTTACTATATGCGGCCATATAAACAAATATACAAATCACTCCATTTCCTTTTCCAACCCGTTCGCACTCAGGCCACACCTTTACAAGCAAACTTTGATACACAACGTTTCACAGGTAAATAGCTTTATCCGGTCTCACTCAAACCACACCTTTACAATCAAACTTTGATACAAAACGTTCTACAGTTCAATAGCCCTGCCCGCTCTCACTAAGACCATAGCTTTACAAACAAAATTTTATACAAAAAGATTCACATTTACTTGGTATTTTAATACTTACCTAACTTTTCATATTATATAATTGCCCTAAGTACCATAAACCTAGCCAATGCTAAGCAATAAAATTGTACTGTAATATTATCTACTGATAAGTATAATTACCTCATAGAATTTATTCAACTTTATTTTTTAGTTTATGACACAAATTGCATACTTTTAAATTTATTTTTTTACCTTTCTTAAGAATTAAAGCTTTATATTGACAAAAAAAAAACGTTTCACATTATCTTTGTATTACCCGCTCTCATTCAAACCGCATCTTTACAAGAAAAACTTTGATACAAACGCCCTAGTTATTCCATAAGTTGCGCCACGCCGCAAATGCCACAACTTTGTATGAACATGAAAGAATTTTCATATTTCATAAGAACGGACCAATAACAACAAATTTCTTTTATAACGATAAGTACTTTACATATTTTTCACATCCTGTAGGTGTATAAAAACTGTATACGAGTTTTTTTTTATATTCAATTAGCTGTTGTCCGCGGTTCTGTCCTCGTGGTACTTAGATGAAATAAAAGTAGCCTACGTTACTCCTTATAACATCAGCTATCTGCATGTGAAAGTCCCGTCAAAATCGGTCCAGCCGTTTCGTAGCTTAGCCAGTACAAATAGACCAACAGACAAAAAAATAAAATATAACTTTATAAGTAAAGATATTTTATATTAAAATATACACTTCATTTTTATTTATTTGTATAGATGAAGAAATGTTTATAAATCGCTGTCGCAATCGCCTTACCGGTGCGGTCGGCCTGAGTCGCGTATAAAGGTCAGTTCATACAAAAATGTACCATAATATCATGGTGAGAACGTACAATAAAAGAAAACAACGGGAACAAAGGTGATTTTTTAGGAATAAGTCACCTTTCCCCTGCTAAATAAAACATTTATTTGAGAGCCAGTTTCACCGTATCTTAGCTAACCAAAGATTAAACTCAAGTGGTGTACAGTGATAGAGCCAAGTTTTAGGCAACTGACTACAGGTCATATACAGTCGGGCTCGGCCGGGGTACCACACTCACAAAATATCGACGTAAAGCAGCTATTGTACCTGCGTTTCGTAACTGCTTAACATCAGGCCGACTATTAATAAAAAAAGTTGGTTAAAATGGCATGTTAACAGCGTAGCTATCTTCTAAGGACCCGTTTCAGACTTGAGAACAATTTATTAATATACATACCAGTTATTGATATACTAGGTGAAACAGAAAGGGTATACAATTTTTTTCGCAACTTTACTTTGTAAATCTAAAACTATCGGCTTTGTGGGACAGTTGAAGTACTGAAGGTTTTGTAGGCTTATGAAATATGTCAACAGCTGTATCCCTATAACCCCTTTTGTTTTTCAAGTTTCCTCCAAAACTGATAGATTAAGAATTACAAAGTTAAGTTTTGAAAAAAAAGTATACCCTTTCTGTTACAACCTGTGTAGGTAGATCTCCCTCTTTGTTAATTACTTAATATGATATAATATAGTAAAATAAGAAAGTCGATACTTATGGTCTGTATTATTAATCGATCTCAAGTCTAATAGCAGTTTTGATTACGCTTTTGACATCTCATTCTGTACTGGTATGACATAAGTATGACAGCTCCAAGATCGCTCTCAGATATGAGATCAATTTATTAATACAAGTCTTTATCCGAAGTATTGGCATGCCACAGGTCATAGCAGACGCGCAGATCATACAAAGTTCTCATCAAAAGAGGTTTTAAATCGGTCTTCAACGCAAGTCATTGTTAGTGAAAATCTATTTTATTATTCTAGTTTTATAGCCAAGTATAATCCCCATTAAGGCATAAATGTTGGAATTGCGAAAACCATCTGATGACCGATAAGCTTATCTTAACGCGATCTTAAACGAAAGTTTTGATGTGCGGTGCCAATGACCCTTGAGTTAGGCTTACCAAAATTTACGGGAGTCAGATGGATTATAATCTAATTTATGAATAAGTGGGTTATGATCCCGAGAGTAAGAAAAAAATATTTGTGTGGAAGAAGAAACATTTTTTTTTTGCTTAATTTAGATTCCCTGTAAACATTTTGACAGCCGCGGAAAAGAGATATGTGTATATACCTTTGCGTTAGAGTGAATGAGATGCATAAAATATATTTTGTCTTATCTATGCCTCTTATCATTTCAACATCTTACTTCACTTCTTCTTCATCATTCTAGCGCTTGCCACGTTGCGTATTTTACACTAAAATTTTGTAATATTTTCCCTGAAATTGTATTATTATTGTCCTAATATTTATGACATTCAATATGGTGTTCCTACTGCGATTCGAAGGCTCGTATTTCTTCACCTCTGTTATTTTAACGAATCATAACGTCTACCAGCTCAATACGACTAAACCGATAAAACCGTACTTAACGTATACATTGTGCGTTCTCCACCATAAATATAAAAAGTTTAGGATAGGTTATCAGGCAATGGATAGCGAAGCGAGAGTAAAAGTATTTGTAAAGGGTGTTGTTCATAATCAGATTACAAAGAAATTCTGGGTTCTGCGCAAAACGATGCCAGGTTTTTTCGCCCTCAAAAGACAGGTTTTATGAATATTTTACGGATTACCAAGACGGTTGTTTTCAGGTGTTAGGTTTCGGATTCCAGTTTTGATAGGCAACAATAATCTTACAAGCCTGTCCGTCCATGTGTTCGCTGTCTGTCAGTCTGTCTGTTCGTCTGTCATAGGTTTTTTATACTTGCATTAAAGAAACAGTAAAAAAAATATAAATTATTTAAGTAAATTAAAAATGAGTACAAACATAAGAAAATATTTACGAAAAATCCGCAAATTCAATTTATTTTGTTTGGAAAACATATAACATGAACTGAAAACTAAATAGCAACTGTACACCATTTCAATGTTTACACTTGTCTAACTGCATGCTGGTGGGCAAAAAATCATAAGTATAAAAATTAAATAAAGTTCAGCTACATGACGCAGTTAAAAGCCATAAATCCATGATTTGAGCAGTAGTGATTTATAATTATGTGATTTAGAGTTCAATATTATCAAGTTTGGACAATACAATAAGTTTATTTATCTTATAGTCTATAGCGACAGATCTAATTAAGAATGAGATTTGCCTGTAGTTTGACGCACTCACCGAAATATTTAAATACATACTTGACACTGGCGAAATACCTATTAAACTGCTATATTTTTAAATAAAGAAGAAGAAGAAGGTAGTCCCACAGTTCTATTTGGAACGTGAAGACATTTTATAAGGACAATGCTCGAAATCCGTCTTCTCTCCTGTAAATGAAGTATAATGATGACGCTTGGCGCAGTGGTTCGAGCGTAGGCCGCTCGGCTCACTGCACCGGGTTGTTGCAGGTTCCATTCCCGCCGGGGCAAATTTCGGTAATGACCTTTTCGGAAGTTGTCCAGGTCTGGGTGTCACTGGGATCGCCCCCTGTCCATTGAACGGTACCCATAGTACAAGCGTGGCTATGTTTGGGACTATAGTGTTGGTGTGCCACTCTGGGGATATTTATATAAATTTGTAATTGTTTGTCTAGGGTAACCTATGCATAATTTGGGATCTTTGATAGCTGGATGTTGGCCTCCTCCTATCAGTATACTAGGAGAAACAGAAAGGGTATACAATTTTTTTTGCAACTTAACTTTGTAATACTAAAGCTTTCGGCTTTCGGCTTTGTGGGATAGTTGAAGTACTGAAGGTTTTGTAGACTTATGAAATCTGTCAACAGCTGTACTCCCATAACACATCTTATTTTTCAAGTTTTTTCTAAAGCTGATAGTTTTAGAATTACAAAGTTAAGTTTTGAAAAAAAAGTATACCCTTTCTGTTTCAACCTGTATAGGTGAGATACCTACCATTATCGCTATCACTATCCCAACAACAAAGATACTGGCACAATTAAATAAACTTATTAATTTACGAACCAGATGTAACAATACGCAACGCAATAATCGCCGTCGCGTTTGTGGAACACAATACCGCTGTATATCGCTTCTATAAATTATGTAATTATGCGCCCGCGCCCGCGCCGGATCAGCCCAATGCTCGTTGTCGTTTTATGACTACATGCGATGTGATCCAAGGGAACGGAAATAGCGACATAAGTTATCATAAAACTCTTTTAGTTTTTTTTAAATATAATATATTAAAAAAACAGACGAACATAGAACCTCGTCCTTTTTATGAAGTTCGTTTAAAAAATCAATTTACTCAAGTATTTAATATCTATAAACAATTCCCATATTTCAAATTATGTGTATGCATTAACCACTTTGGATCCCAAGACACAATTTGATTAGTTTGGAATCCACATTGAAACCTCCCATGTAAGGGCCTGTGTACACCACGTTTTTCAAACGCACCGTCGCGCGTCGAGGCGCGTGTTAGAAACGTGCGTCGATGGCGCGCTTTTATCCTACAACTAGCTGAGCCCGCGACTTCGTCCGCGTGGAATTTAACTTAACAAAAAAACCCGCTTCCGCGTACTGAGCCCGCGCGACTGGAACCATTTTTTTTTTCTAAAATAAAATTTGCCTAAGTTACTCCTTATAACATCAGCTGTCTGCCAGTGAAAGTCCCGTTAAAATCGGTCTAGCCGTTTCGGAGATTACCCGGAACAAACACACAGACAGACAGACAGACAAATTGTTTTTAAATCGCGTTTTTGCTATAGGTGTCGTATGTACTTTCATATGCATTTAGTGAAAAGGTGTTATTTTGATATTACGAACAGACACTCCAATTTTATTTATTTGTATAGATAGTCTACAGGCTGCGTCTATCTGACTCGCGTGCGTATCGCGTCTGTATCGCTACGAACGCGTGTCGACGGCGCGTTTAAAAAACGTGGGAGCACAGGCCCTAATAAGTACATTTTTTTAATCAAAATCAATGTACACGTTTAGAAGGAGAAGAATTACGGAGACATGCACGCCAGAATTTATTGTTATGTAAAGAACATTATGGCCTGAATCCCCCTCGTAGTGAGGGGAGGCCCGTGCCCAGGAGTGCGACATAAAAAGGGCCAAATTATTCATATATTATTTATATATAAGGGAATAATTGCAGTCTCTCGTCCCTTGGGCCACATTCAGTAATTTGTCACATAGAACAATGATAACGCCTCGTCGGCTGTAACTGCCCATTTAACTTTTAAGGGCTTACAGAAATCCTCCGATCCACACACTTTACGACAGCCAGTGTTTTTTTTATGTAGGTACCTACTTACGATGATGTAACAAATGCTTATTTTATACAGCGTGTAAGGGGTGTCATAACTAAAACTGATACCATGGATTCAACTCATGGTTCTGGACCCCCCAGAGTTGGAATTTTCCGTCGATATTTTCATGAATTATGCTGAATTTTTCCAGCATGATAAAATTGATTTCAGCATGAAATGCGCGCTCGAGCGTATTGAGTCTTAATTCACATTATAGTTTATGTCTAAAATAGTAATTATTGATTTCTTTATCGAAATTCACTTGAGATATATTTGTATAATTATTTCATGCTTAAATGGATTTATTTGACTCAATATGTTGTTCGATTATGATGGTAAATTTAAAGGCTTTTGAAATAAATAATAGCATCACTAAATAAAAACACCTGCTCTAGTGAAAATACCAAATTAATTTCGTGGTTCAAAGAATCCTAACTGTGTTAGGAAATTAAAATTTGTGGAACAATGGTTGATTGCTAAACAAATTGAATACACAATAGGCAGTAGGCACAAAAGGCAGTCTGTTTCTATATGTTTTGGTATATCTATCTAAACGGCTTGAACGATTTAGATGTTTTATTCTATACTTGTGGGTTTATCTGGATAGTTTTCAGCTAGTTGGACCGGGTAGGTAGTTTTGATTTCCACATCCAGAGAATAAAGCCGGAGCCCAACCCCCTCGTCTATTCCCCCCCTCTGTCCCACTCTTTTTCAGTGCGGCAACGTGCGAGCAATGCCTTTGATATTGGCTGATAGTTTGCCGACTTTGTTATATAAAAAAAAAGTCGGAATCACTCTTGTAAAGTCAATGCACCCTACAGCGTAAAACTAAAATGAGAACTTTATTAAACTGAATGATTTTTCAATCTGTACACTGAAGAGCAATTGAGTGATATAAACGCAAACGTTCAGCGATCGATTCGTCCCGAGACAGCACTCGGCACTCGGGGGAAATCAGTGCCACGGTGTTAAAAAGTACCGGGTAGAGGTGGGACGTATTTGGCCGAGCAAGACATGAGCTACCGGCGAGTTTAGGTAACGCTACAGAATATTAATACCTCCTACGCACAGAAGAGTCTGCTAAGATACAAAAAAGCTACTTTTGCTGCACAGAAATAAGGTGCAAACTTGATTTATTCGAATGCCTTCGAGGGACGAGGTGAGACTAGAACGGAACTAAAATATCAGAACTCCCTAACTACGTATTACACTGAATTATATGTGGGATTCTATTACTAGCTCTTTTTTTCTTTAAAAATATGGCCCACCCCGTTAAATAGTTATTTCGCCCATGTCAAATAAAAATAGACAGGGCGCTATGGCGCTCATTAGGGGAGGCCTATGTCCAGCAGTGGACAAATATAGGCTGATGATGATGAAATAAAAATAGCAATAACAAACACATTTATAACAATACTAGCTGTGCCCCGCGACTCCGTCCGCGTGGAATGTGGACCACCCTTAAGATTTTTCCTGAATTTTCTTTGCTATAAACCTCACGGAGCCCGAGACCTTTCCAACGAATCCAAATCCGTGGAAATCGGTTCGTGCGTTCTGGAGTTATAGCGTCAGGAAGGAAAACCCGACTTATTTTTATATAGTAGACAAAACAAAATAGTGACCGTCCACTTTGGAAAATCAAAATAGAGGCTTTAGTAGCGCTTGAGGGCAGAAAATGTCGCAGGGCGGCGTGACACTGATAGCATGTTATGACACTGACAGCATGTTATGACACTGACATCAATGAAGTGACAGATAACGACGGGCCAATCCAATGAAGCGACATCTGGTGAGCTAAACATTTAATGCCCTGATCAGTTTGATATCATCGCAAAATAACCTTTAATAGTTACTGCTAAAGGTTTATTTTGTTGCGATGCCGTCCCGTCTCCTTCTGGGATCATAGTCGACTGCGATAATTTTTTTGGTAGGTATCAATGTATAAAGTTCTTGGTAGGTATAATACTACCGCGATCCTTACAAATTCCGCCATCCAATAACTTTGTGCCACGTCTGCATCGTTCAATATAAGCCCAGACAGAGCCGTCAGTCAGGAGATTGCAGCTCAATATTGTCACTTATTACTCCTTTGCTCTCTGCCAACCCTTCAGTGTCTTGAGGCTTGAAGATTCATAAATCCCGGTGAGGGGATTGGCAATATTAAATCGTGTGATTTATGTGAAATTGACTGGAAGACGTCGCATTGAGCTATTGAAGTACCTACCTTGTGTCGACAAAGAAACGAACGTTCTGGCAGTTGGCGTAGCCTATACATGCTTGCAATTTGACATTGCTCGCACATCGACCTTAAGAGGAGGGGATAGAGATAGAGAAAGGGAGGGGGCTTCTGGATCTCTCACTCATCGTACGAAACACAGCTGTAATAGCTACTTTTCGCTGATCTTCTGTAATAAGGTGGTACCACATACATTTACCAAAATTCGCATTTTAACGTACAATATCTAGAGTTATCGTCCTCTTCTATAACTTCTCGCGTGTGGCACTTTCCTAATAGAACGCGCTTGTTCTTGTTCAGTAGTTGATACTCCTGAGATGCCTTTCAATATTTCATTTAATTACAATATTGTACATGTTATTTTTTCGTACTTACTAGTGCCAATGGTGTTACCTGCTCACATTGCGTCGCTTTTTCTGAGATGCACCAATGTGCACCAATTTTTATTCAACTGAAAAGAGTACACTTGAGTTTCTTGCTATAACTGAGGAGTGAGTTATGCCAAGAAACTCAAATTGTACTCTTTTCAATTGAATAAACATTGGTGCACATTCTCAGTACTGAGGAGTGCATTGCCTCGCGGTGTAAACAGTGAACCGCTGGTGGATTCTGAATATTCACAAGTGATTTGTTGGCATACCTACATGAATAAAAATATTTCTGATTGTATTTTTTTTAATGAATCTTACCACAACTAATTGGTCGTCAACAAAACAGGTAATTTAAGAAAACAGTCCATAAATGCGATGGATAGGATTCCCAGTGGTTGTCTTTGTTTCCCACCCATTAAGATGCAAAGCTTAGCATGGACCATTAAGCCAGTAATTGACGATATCGGAAGAGGTCGTTTCCCCGGCTATTAAGACGACTTTTGTTCTAATAGCGTTTTCTAAGAGACGACAAATTCGACTGTCACTCCTACTATTTAGGGTCTTATTTTAATAATACACGATATTTTTCATTGCGCTTAAGTAACTACTAATGATGTCATGGCAGTACCTACCTATCACAAAATAATATAAAATTAAACACTGCTATCTTGGGACGCCCGTAAGAAGCGAAGCCTAATAGTATAGAGCGTAGGGCGCCACAGCTCTGACGTCATCGTGTAACGCTACGTCATCTGACGATTTGCTCGGATAGAGCCGCGCGACGAGCGCCCCGAACGTCCGTATAGAAGTTCAAAAATGAATATCTACGGTTTAAAAGAAGAATTGCTCTCGATTTTATTTCTATAGTATGACCTCATATCGTAGCCGTTGGGTAAAAAGGTGCATTGTCCCCGTTGACGGCAGACGGGAAGGATGATACGAAATATTTCCATCTTATTGTCATACTCTAAATAATTTGCGGGGACGATAGGAGTAAATTGTTGTATCTCTCCTGCTTCGCGTTTTGCGGGCACAAGGTCCTGGGTTCGAACCCCGGCTCGCACCTCTGGGTTTTTCGAAATCTATGTGAAAATCATAATTTCTATATGATTATCACTTGCTTACGGTGAAGACAAACATTGTGAGGAAACCTGCATGTCTTAGAAAATCTAACCAATTTTCGAAAGACATGTTAAATCTCCCAAGCCGCATTGGGCCAGCGTGATGGATTATGGCCCGCATCCCCCTTGTGTTGAGGGGAGGCTCGTGACCGAGGGTGGAACGTTAAAAGGGCTAAATTATCATTATAACCGTCTCCTGCAAAAAAAAATACAATACTTAAAAATTTATAACACCTGTCCCTGGGGACGTTAAAACTTTGTTTGTTAGTTTTTAATATGCTCTTGTAACTTGCTCTAACATAGCACATCTGCCGCTCAGCACAGTGACCTAAATTTGAACCAGAGAGCTTGTGGAAGCATCTGGCGGATAACTGGTTACGAACGAACTTCGACTTTTTGTCAATAAGCTTAAAATTCAATATCAGACAGCAACAGTGTTAATATGACGCTGTTCTGGTTTAGGGTAAGTGGGCTTTCAATTTACGGTCATAGGTTGGGGGGAGGGGGGTTGGAAGTTAAGTAGTTAAGTAGGTATTTTTTATTTAAATAAAATTGAAATTCAACACCATTATCACTTGCTTACGGTGAAAGAAAATAAGACCTGAATGTCTTAGAAAATGCAATTAATGTCCGGCTCGCCCACTCATCATATCAAACAACAAAGCAATATTCCTTTTATTTTTAATGATTTCTTGCAATGTGCGTTTATCCTATTACTAGTAATCCCGTTAGGCACTCCAGTTAAGCTAATAGTTGTGTTAGGAGTGGGCCCATGTCAATAGTTTTATGGCCAGGGTGGGGATCGAACCCGGAACCTCTCGGCTACGAGGGCGGCCCCTCTAAACACTATTCCAGGGCCGTAACCACGCTAGCTACTCAAATCGTAATAGAAAGGCAAAAGCTAGCGATTACGTTTCAAACGCTTTGCCAATATTTGGTACCACGCTAGCGTGTGGCTTATGTCATCGAACGCTTTGTAGTTTTTTTTTATTTTGACACAAGCTTCACGATTTATACTGACATTGATTTGGTACCACACTCGCGATTCTTAGCGTTTGACCTTGAGCTTGCGACTGACTTTGTTATTTTTAAAGTAATGTTATTTGCGATGATTTGCTTTACGCATTTAGCCAATGTCGAGTAAATATAATTTTCAAGTTTTATATGAAGGTCTTTGTCTAGGCCTTATATTACCAGACTTATTGGGGGAACTCGAATAATCATGTTTCACTACTATTCATCCAATTGCCCCCACTCACAGAGATTTTTTTTATGAACATTGGCATAAAGCCAAACGTAGTTACCAATGCAGATCCAAATAAAAAAACTACAAAGCGTTCGATGACATAAGCCACACGCTAGCGTGGTACCAAATATTGGCAAAGCGTTTGAAACGTAATCGCTAGCTTTTGCCTTTCTATTACGATTTGAGTAGCTAGCGTGGTTAGGGCCCAGTTAGCCTGTAAGTATATGAGCTGTAGTCAAATAATTTGTTATTACAAATTCTTTGGCTGTAGACAATCGGCTACAACTTAGCTCTACCGCGGTAGTTTTTGGAATTAGTAGTAATAATAAATATGTTGTTGGTCTGAAACGAAAGTCGACGGTCCGAAAGAGGGCCCATTCAAAAAGGACATTTCGCTATTTCGCACCACAACGGGCTCGTCCGATGGTGCGGAATAACCGGCGCAGTGGACCCACGAATTATTAATGCGCTATCTTCAGCGAAGGACCGTTGTCAATCACGATAAACTTTGTGAATCTTGTCGTGATAAATTTGCAACTTCTTGCAATTTGTGCGGCTGACTCACGGAGATAACACGGGTGACGAGTCTTGTCAAACTAAGTTGTGACTTTATTTATTTACTAGGAGTATCAAATAACTTTACAATCGTGTATTTTGAATACAGTGAAAGGAAGAGCAACCCCTTCCTGTGTTTCACTCCCCAGGTGAGCAACGCGCGAGCAAGCATCTATAGGCTACGATAACTAATTGATATCAGAAATGCTACGATAACGATAGCAACGATAATCGATATATCGTGACATTAGTATTGTCGAATCCTACTCTAAATACCGTATTTTTTGGCGTCGTCACGATTACTGCACGAACAAATACAAAATTATCGTTTGTTCTGACGATATAAGTACGACGGCAACTAAATATGGAATTTAGAGTAGGATGCGAAATACGAATATCACGATATATCGATTATCGTTGCAAAGAGAAGCACCCCTTGTTTGCCCAAATTATGTTGTGACATAGTAATAAAAAACAGAGAATGGTTACTGAACCATCAATGGCTTCCAAACCACGGCTCGCATCTTTAGGATTTTTGGATTCCATGTGCGAATCTCATTCCTAAGTAAGACTTGCTGGACGGTGAAAACGTGTGAATTTCGCCATCTAGTACGTAGATACTTACTTACTAGGAGTTACAGCGTGGTAGACTATGGTCTAATTCCCCCTTGCATTGAGGAGTAATGTCGCCCACCCCTATTATAAAGGAACCAAAATACCATCAGCGTGTTGGAGGCGACACTATAGTGCACCTCTGACTATCCTCGCGAGGAACAAGCGTGAATGTGTGTAATTTAATCTTCAAAATTGCATGTGATTTATGTTTTATTTTCTGCCATCTATGGGTGTCTACATGTACTAAGAAGAATGCAGTGCCAGTGAAAGTAACTATCGAAATGCCTTTGTAGACGATGAAACGCTTAGTAAATAGTATTTTCTAATATTAAATAGATGGCACCACTTTCTTTCTAAGATACAGTCAACATTTTAATATAGTTTAGACTCGCTTCCAACAGATGGCACAACTTTGACTTAGAAGGAAATATGAAATAACTTTTTTATTGTTACAATTAAAATAATTAATAACTCAGCACTATTTTTAATTACTAATTTGATAATTTCAGATCAATTGCTTTAATATAGTCGTTTCTAATAACGTTTTATAAATATATAAATCTACCTGCCTCCTCTATTACCTACCTATTTGAAGTAGTTAAATAGGCATGTACTTAGGTATTTAATATTTTAAGAATTTACATACCTATTATATATCACAAATTTCACTAAAGGCGATCAAAAGAGATTTAAGTTACTAACTATAGAACTACCTATTATCTCGGATAAGATTGTAAAAGTAACAGATATTTATTGGAATAGGGTTTGAAAGTGCCCCCAGACCCCACGTCAGCTAAGATTAGGCGATCGCTGACGCCTTGCGAATTGCATTTTAGCATAAGATTCGGCACATATTAACGAATCTAACGATAAATAATGGGCGAAGAATATAACAATTTGTATTTACACAGTTTTAGGCTACTTTCAAGTAGGTACTGAGGAAAAACCTGATAAAATTATGATGGAATTATGAACGTTGAACCTGTGTGCATTCCACGTAACATAACTCTAAATGGAATATTTAAAAAACCCCCGATGCGAAGACTTTTTTTTGAACTACAAAAGAGCTGATAATTTTCAAACGGCTGAACCGATTTTCATAAAATATAGCTAAGAACACTTGATCAGAATACCTTTCTAATAACATAAAATCCAAATTAAAGTTGGGTCATCTGCTACGATGCCACAGACAGACACACAGATACACATGTTAAACTCATAACACCCCTCTTTCTTCATCGGGGGTTAAAAAGAGAAGCATTCGATGCGGTAAAGACCTAGATGGGTGACCGCTAGTGGCGTTTACAACTGAACGCTTGCGTTCGTGCTTCGGAGGGCACGATAAGCTGTCGGTACAGGTTATCACTTTCGCACACTGTCGTTAAGACATTTCCGAGGCCTAAAGGCAGCCTCTAAAATCCAACACCAGAGTTGGTTACTAACTCGTACGATAAGAAAGACGTATCTACAGAAACTAAGTGGTTTCGATTTCGACTTTTCTTTGCGACATTTAGTCGCAAATGTGTGTTGATTCTAACTTCAAAGGCTCGTATTTCTGCCCAAGAAGAGTTAATGTGTCGGAATGATGATAAGCTCTCCCTATAAGGCTGCTACATACTCCTATATTGCTGGCTAAGTACCGTGGTGGAGGTACATAAGGGGTAGGTACCTAAATCAATGTAATTTTAACGTTATTCCGTTCAACACACGGTACGCATTATGAAAATTCGCAAGACTGTCCAAAGTACTGCTACAAAAGAAATCTCGCAAATCCGCAGGTTTTTTGTCAGAGATAATTAATCCTTATTTATATATGTAATATAGAGTACATTATTCTGTGGATAATTCGCACAATGCTTACCTATTATAGAGCTTCTGTCAACGGCCGTCGGTTTTGTGAGCTCTGTGAACCTATAAATAATACCCGGCCACAATACTATTTATCTGAATAGGTAACATAATCTTCTTAGTCCAATTACTTCGTATATTGTACGAATACGCTGAAAGATAGGGTAGGGTTACACTGTGGACCGGAGCGTCACAACAAATTTACTAACACTCAGAGTAACTTTTCATTAATCTAAATATATATAACTCAAAGGTGACTGACTGACTGACTGACATAGTGATCTATCAACGCACAGCCCAAACCACTGGACGGATCGGGCTGAAATTTGGCATGCAGGTAGATGTTATGGCGTAGGCATCCGCTATGAAAGGATTTTGATTAATTCTACCCCCAAGGGGATAAAATAGGGGATGAAAGTTTGTATGAAACTTTGTCAATTAAATTCCACGCGGACGAAGTCGCGGGCACAGCTAGTGTGAGTATATGTATAGGTAAGTATCTAGATAATTTGATAATTCGTCGAAGCGAAATGACTACCTAAGTACTACATATAATTTAAAAATATGCGCATCTCACAAACCGCTAAACCTCCATAAACATAGTCCGAAATCATTTCAGAGATACCAACATAAATAAACGCGTAAAATAGGTTTATCCATTTCGGAGCTAATATGTCTGTGCACAGATATGCACATAAGACCTGTGTCTTAGACCATTCAACTACTGCTTAAATGGTCTAAAAGACAAACAGATGGACAAAGGAATCTTATAACTGGGTGTTAGGTATAAGATTTACACAATTTTATGGAGAAAGTCCCATGGCGACCCAACGCAGATCCAATGTACCAACATGTCCGTCCAACTTAGTTCACATTACTTTTTCCCATCACATTTTCGTATAAAATACCGTTCTACTAGGTGAATCAAAATGTGTATACTATTATTTTTGCAACCTTACTTTGTAAATCTAGAACTATCGGCTTTGTGGGACAGTTGAAGTACTAAAGGTTTTGTAGACTTGTGAAATCTGTTAACAGCTGTATTCCTATAACACCTGTTGTTTTTCAAGTTTCCTCCAAAGCTGATAGTTTTAGAATTACAAAGTTAAGGTTTGAAAATAAAGTATACCCTTTCTGTTCCAACCTGTATGTATACTTAGGTAGGAGCGCTGCGCTGGGCGTATATTGAACGCTTTTAATCATGAGTACACTGCCTAATATCCGTATAATGGTCTTCAATGGTCCTTTTGACGAACCTTTTATATCTGCAGCATTAATTGTGTGTGATCAATCCGAAATATATGAAAAGTAGATGACTACCTAGAAGTTAAGTTGTACCTATAGCTTGAATTATTAGTAGAAACTAAATTGAGCCTATTAAGTTGCCTAGGGTGGTCTGGTAAGAGTGTAAGCCATTAAGATGAAGTGGTAGAGGCATTTCAGGATTAGGATGGGTGGACCTAGTACATACCCCTTTGGGGGGGGAGGCACAACAGTTTTGGCGTAAAGCAGGGGGTCACGGTACCGGACGTTATTCTTCTCCGTCGATAGACCCTTTGTAGAGTGCCCGGTTATCATTTAGAGGTTAAGCACGGACAATCCGCGGCCTTCTTATACGCTCATAAAAGGTACCATTAATTGCGGCCTTAACTTCCGCCCTCAAATCTGAGTTGCGTTTGAGTTAGGCTCGAAAACTGATGTCAATAACGTCCCCGGTTACTTGCAAGCTTTCTGAAGCCTATTGTAATAACACCTGCAAAACATTTATGGGCAGAACTTCGGTAGGGCTTCATAATCCAGCCAGTGAGCTCGTCCTTACTTGTTTGATAGGGCTGGCGGAATTGTCGGGCTCCACGGCGCTACTTCTTTATGTGTACAGTGTATGTGAAACTGTACATAGAGTTACGAAGTTTACACAAAAATGGAGGCGCTGATTCTAACAAAATTTAGCAACAATTTGAAGATAGAATCGAGTATCAATTGTCTACAATGTAGGTATACCGAACAATTTTTCTCCCGAGAAACACATGTTTTTATATAACAACGTCGCCAAAAGCGTACAAACCGCCTGACGTTAAGCAGTAACTTTAGCGTATAGATTCTTGCAATACCACCAACCAACTGAAGAGGAGTGGGATAGAGGGTTGGGCTTCTGGCTCTGTCACTCATAGCATTAAGCGCATATATATTTGCTTCTGTACGCTGATTTTTTGTGAGAGGGTAGTTCTACTGTCGACCACATCCAAAGACATTATCCTTCCTAGTTTTCATTGCCTTTTTTCAGCGGCACGGTCTCGGGAGAACTCATATTTTCACTCAGCCCTAAACCTCGGCGTCGCCATTCGACAACTTTACGACTCCTGATAAAAATGGTACCTACCTACCTACAGATCTTTATGTACGCTCGCATGTACCAAGTAAAGCTAGCTGTAGACATAATGATAAGAGAGTTGTATCTATCTCGTCTCAATTTCCGTTTGAAGAAATCCTCTATGTATTACACACCTCACTTAGCCAACTCTCTGGAAAAAGTTAATCCTACTAATATTATAAATGCGAAAGTTTGTGAGTGTGGATGTATGTATGTATGTATGTACTAGCTGAGCCCCGCGACTTCATCCGCATAATATTGGATTATTGGGTTAAAAAGTATCCTATATGTTAATCCCGGTTATAATCTATCTGTGTTTCAAATTTCATCCAAATCCGTTCAGTAGTTTTTGCGTGAAGGAGTAACAAACATACATACATACATACATACATACATACATACATACATACATCCACACTCACAAACTTTCGCATTTATAATATTAGTAGGATGTATGTATGTATGTATGTTTGTTACTACTTCACGCAAAAACTACTGAACGGATTTGGATGAAATTTGGAACACAGATTATAACCGGGATTAACATATAGGATACTTTTTAACCCAATAATCCAATACTACGTGGATGAAGTCGCGGGGCACAGCTAGTACAATATAATATTATTATTTTCATTATTTTTTTACTAAACTTTTTGTAATAACAGAAAAGAATCGTGTTATGCCTCGTATTCAGAAATTGCCTAATAGATAACTAAGCAATAATAACTACAACAAAATATGTTTTTTTTTACTCAAGTTACAGGAGTATCATCACTTATCTGTAGTTCACATGACACTTCAAGTTTATTCTTTATTATCTTGACAGTGGTGTTGCTAATGAAAAAAAATGGTAAGTATTGCCCGCTCACAAAGTATTTTTACATTCACGCATAGATCCTACTAATATTATAAATGCGAAACTTTGTGAGTGTGGATGTATGTATGTATGTTTGTTACTCCTTCACGCAAAAACTACTGAACGGATTTGGATGAAATTTGGAACACAGATAGATTATAACGGGGATTAACATATAGGATACTTTTTAACCCGATAATCCCAAAATTTTTGCTAAGTTAAAATACTACGCGGATGAAGTCGCGGGGCACACCTAGTTTATTCATATTTTTACGTACCTACCTTTTCTAAATAGAGTTTTCTGCCGTCTCCTCCCATAGGTACAAATGTTATGGAGCGATCGTGGTTACTATTTATATGAGTTGTTGTCTTATAATTAAAAACATTGTATTGTGTTTTTTTAGGTTCCATTTTTACTCACCATCCCATCTATTATATTCTGCTATTCCACAATTCACCTTTCTGTTAATTAACTGGTTATAAAAATAGAGCGAATAAAAATTAAAATAAAAAAATGGGCTTGGATACAGAAATAAAATAACATAATTTTTTTCAAGAGAGCCTTCAACAAAAACAAGCACGGTATCTACAATAATTTTTATTGTAGCAAAACATTTTTTATGTGGAATTGTAAGGGAGTGGACACATTAATAGGAGGTAGCGAAGATTGGTAGAAGCATAATTTTAACCTACCCATGCCATACAATTCTATGCCATCAGAAAACAATTGATCATTAATTATATTCATGTCAAAAATCGGTAGTCTGTTAAATAGTTCTTCCATTTCTCGAAGAAGCATACTGTGACTTAAGAGTCACAGTACGCTTCTTCGAGAAATGGAAAATGAACTGTCTTTAAATTCTTGCCGGTGGACATGTAATCAGCCAGGGAGCTGCTTTTGTTTGCTTTTGTTTTAACAGATTGCATTTGTTTTTATTTTAAATATAGATTAAATCAATTGCTTTGCGATTAAGATACTAGAAAAACTATCCAAAGTAACAATAACTAATGCCTTTTAATTCCACTATCTGAATGCGTAACTTTTGACAGTTATCCTAATATAAAAATGAATGTTTGTCTGTATGTCCTTTATAGAATTGTAAACTATGCACTTGATCATGTCATGATCTTCAGCAAAGTGTTGTGCATGAGCCCACAAAGGTTTCTGAGTTGGTACGACCAATCTTTGACAGCGTAGCAACGCGAGCGCAGGGTACAGCTAGTAATTTATAACAGTCGAAACTGACGCGATACGTCCGTTTTGACGTATTGGGGGTCGAATGTGAGCCGAGTCCCCCGTACTCCCACCCACTAAGGTCTTTCCCTAACTTGTGTAGGTCGAAATTACACAACGCCCGGGGCCCGCCCCACAGATAATATTATTTTATTTTCTACGTGTTTTACTAGAGAAACAACTGAAAGGAAACAACGCCTCGTTATGTAAAATGTTATTTTTTATCGCCTCAACTCGCAATAATCCCTTCAAAATGTTCTAGTACTTATATGCTTCTTGGAGGTAAACACCTGTTCACGTCGAGTTTAATATTTTAGTGAGTACTTTCTAGTGCTGTTGTAGAACATACTTGTTACGACTATCGAATGATGTGTGAAGTTTTTTTCGTTTTTGTATAACCAAGTTGATTCGCAAACAAGCGTGCGACCAGCCTCATGTTATTTTTTGACGACCGCTTGGCGCAGTGGTTTGAGCGTAGGCCGCTGGTTTGACTGCATCGGGTGGTTGCGGGTTCGATTCCCGTCAGGGTAAATTTCGGAAATGGCCTTTTAGGCCTTATAGGTATTTTTTTTTATATGAAACATCTATTGGCGCCCTTTGGCAGTAAAGTCGACCAGTTTGCCGTTACGCCAAATGGCATGACGCTCTCTGATGCCGTTATACCCTCTCTGCGCCACCCCTCTCGTGTCTCACATGTTTCACAGTTGCTGAGCGTTGGGACGCTCAGCAACTGTTCGTCCTGGGGGACGAACCACTTTTTTAAAGAAGTACATATTATACTACTAGCTGAGCCCGCGACTTCGTCCGCGTGGAATTTAACTTAACAAAAAAGCCGGTCCCGCGTTTCGAGCCCGCGCGACGGTCCCATTTAAAAAAAAATTGTTTTTCTAAATTAAAAGTAGCCTAAGTTACTGCTTATAACATCAGCTATCTACCAGTGAAAGTCCCGTCAAAATCGGTCCAGCCGTTTCCGAGATACTCTTTGATTTAATGTGTTTTTATTTTTTTACGCGGAACCCTAAATGTTTTTCTAAAATTAAAGTTGCCTAAGTTCCTCCTTATAACATCAGCTATCTGCTAGTGAAAAAATCAAAATCGGTCCAGCCGTTTCGGAGATTACCCGGAACAAACACACAGACAGAAAGACAGACAGACAAAAAAATTTTTAATCGCGTTTTTGCTATATGTGTCGCATGTACTTTTATATGCATTTAGTGAAAAGGTCTTATTTTGATATTACAAACAGACACTCCAATTTTATTTATGTGTATAGATGAGCCAAAAAATGCATAATCAAAAAATACCTAATCCTTTTTAAAAACATTCAATTACCTATGGCAATGCATTTACTTAAGCATACTAGGTAGTAGGTACATTACTCTGTGTACTTACCATCAGAATTAGGCCCAGTGTCACCCAAGCTACATACAATATTGGAATAAAAAGATTATGCAAAGATGAGAGTAGAACATAAAAACTTTGCCTCGAGGCAAAGTTAGGCAGCGGCGCGCGGGTTCTGTGAGCGATGGCAAAGATTACGCCAAATGTGCTCTTTTGAAGGCTAGAATAACTTTTTTGGAGTGTTTTTTTATATTGAGACGACCGCTTGGCGCAGTGGTTCGAGCGTAGGCCGCTCGACTCACTGCACATAGTGGTTGCGGGTTCGATACCTGCCGGGGCAAATTTCGGAAATGGCCTTTTCGTAATTTGCCCAGGTCTGGGTGACACTGGGAACGCCCCCAGTCCATTGTACGGTACCCATAGTACAAGCGTTGCTTAGTTTGGGACCATACAGTTGATGTGTTCGTCTGGCTGTTTTTTATTTTTATTAATGAAACAGAGATACAGCTTGGCCTCTCTGTCGTACTAGCCACCCTACACTAGAAGGTCATTTAAAATGACCATTTTTTTTTTTTTTGATATGACTATATGTTGTTGGCCAGAGTGGCCATAACAACTTCACCCGGACAGAGGGCGAGCGCAAGTGCGCTCCAGCCAGAGGGGCAGGGGGGCAGCTAGCTCAAGGGCGCCACAAAAGCTAGTAAACGTATAAAAATGGGAAGCGTGATACTCCCAGCAGTCGGAGGGTGAAAAATATAATTTAATTAAGCCGAGATGGGAGTTTGTTTTACTTTTAATTTGGCATAAAATGTTTTTCACGAAGCTTGTAAAAGGGGTGGAAAATCATAAATTATTTTGTTAGTCCCGAATTTTTTTCCCGCATTCACGGAATAATTTGGCTTTGTTCTACGTGGGGCACGACCAACTATCATACGTCGATGTAACTGAGAAAGAAAGGGACAGATGTTGTGCGTCTTATATTTTATTATAGCTGCATCTTTTTGTTGATCTGACTATGTAGAAGGTCTTAGAAGTCTCAAACTCAAACTCAAAACATTATTCATGTAAGCCATCAAACTGTTTATGAATAGTCAGAATCTACCACCGGTTCGGAATGCCGCTTCCACTGAGAAGATCCGGCCAGAAACTCAATGGTTACTCTTTACAATGAATAAAATATGGTGTACAATCTCAAGAACAGCAACAGAATGTGAGCAGGCAACACCATTGTCAATAAATAAGTAAATAGTAATCAAATCTAACTCAGATTTAGGTATTTAAATTAGAAAGTTAGTTTAGTGAGGTGTGCATACCTACACACACTTTGCATCAATTTAATTACGTAGTAATTATTTAATAAATTATTTAGTCTGAGGAATTCTTCATTATTATCAGGTATCATTAATATCAAGTATTATTAAAATTAAATTAGCAGTAGAAAACGGCTCAAGCACTTATTCAATATTGAAAAAGCTACACACTTCAGCGAACGACTCTAATCAAGTTAGTAACATTGGTTTGCGATTCACGTGACCGTGAGAAGTAGGGATTTTCAAAGTCACAGATTGGCAACTCACTTCATTGGGATTCTGGACCTTATACAATCTAATAAATGTTAAGACACAAGATATAACACCATTGCCTATCTTTAACCTTTAAAGTAGCCAGGCGATGGTATGTAAATAAAATAAAGTAAAATTTATTATACTTAATACATTTTTGCCGCAGTATTTTGGCAAGACGCAGTATAAAGGTACTATACCTAACCTAATCAATAAATTGTAATAATAACAATATATTACTATAATATTTATTTCATAAGTATTTGCCGCAGCATTTTGTCTAGCCGCAATAATTATTTATAACTTCATTTTATTTAGTGTCCCAATTTACCATTAAATTTTCCACGTCAAAGCTATTTATTCGCAAATATACCGGGAACCTTTGGTTGGGTCCCCAGTCGGCCAGTGTTTGCAGCACCGGCGATTCTCTTTGCCGCAGCTGTTTGCCGAGCCATCCTCATTCCTCGACTCTCTGTTTGACGAGGCATTGTATACTACTCGTTCGTTGAAAGTTTGTTGCATGGAGTTTGGATTGTAATTAAATTAGCTTGTTCTCTGCAGTGCTGGATAGTTTGAATAGGTCTTTGGTATGATATGTGGATTTTGAAAGCCGGTATAACTGTGAAATATTATTTTAGTTACGGACTTATAAATGGAACGATTCGGGTGGATATAAAATTTATAGTAGCAGGTGTTACGTATTACGAAGTATTAAACATGTTTTTTTCAGAACCTGCTCAGTCACAGATAATTTATATCAATGTTTATATCAATGTTATCTAGAAGTCAAATACGGCCATTATATGTAAAAAAATATGGACAGAACGGAGTCGGGTTCTTCGTGTGAATGACCGCAACTGTGAAAAAATTTATGAATACTAGAATATATTATTAAATACCTTTTGTTGGCGCAACTGCCGCGCCATCTCTCAGCCTGAGACGCAAGTGAACCACGACACCTATCGGGAGGATCCGAAACTATATATTCGAATCGAACGAACGCTCAAGAAGCATCGGATTTTTTATTCTCTTCTATACGATTCGCTTGAAGACACACGATATTTTCAAAGCGCTTAAATTGTACCTTTATTTAAATTCAAATACGTTGTAAACGATAATAAACGATTATAAAACCATACGAAAATAAAAGCAATCATTGAAGGAGAACCCGAAGACCCCCGTTGCCGCAACATATGATCCTTCGAGCCGCAGCATTTGGACCTGCAAGCCGCATTAGAACCTCTGACGACATCCAGATCTGAGAGCTGCGTCTGATTCTGCGTGCATCAGAAGCCCTGAGCTACTAGTCGACGCTTCCCTGGATCTACAAGCCACACTTCGCCTGGCAATAGCGAAAAACCTCGTCAAGACGTCTGAACTTCATCATCATCATCAGCAGTTCAACGGTCAGGTCTTTGATCCCGTCTACTCCTTCCTTATTCGAATTTGTGTTAAAACTGTGCAATTTGTGCTTTACAGAAGCGTGTATTTCCGTGTGATTACCGGGCGCGTACCTACCTACTTGAAGAAAAAACGTGAGTACCTTATCTTATTCTTTAACGTAGGTCTTTAAAATGGGCGGAGACGATAAATTAGTTGTGCCTTCAACCGCCTCCCCAGTTTCTCCCACCAATAAGCGTTCTAAAACCGACCTTTCTGACCTCAGAAAGCAGCGCGGTAACCTTAAGGGCAGATTGACGCAATTCAAAAAACATTTAGAATCATATAAAGATAACCGTCCTTCTCAACTTCAAATTAAAGAAATAAAATTTCGAATGCAAGCTGCCCAAGAGGTTTTTAAAACTTTTAATAATTTAGAGGGTGAAATAGAATTATTTTCACCCGAATCAGACATTTCTTCTAACGCTGAATACGTTGAAGCACTTGAAACGTTATATTTTAGTGCATTAGCAATAGCTGAATGTTTGGTCGAAGGTGAGGAGACTGGAGACAGTTGCAAGTTGAAGTCTAACAGCACTGATACAACGCGCGCTAAAGTTAAACTACCCGAAATAAAACTGCCTTTATTTGATGGAACGTATGATCATTGGCTCGAATATAAGAACTCGTATTTCACAATGATCCACCAACGTTTGGATTTAGATGCAATTCAAAAGTTTCATTATTTACGGTCGTCACTAAGTGGTAGTGCACTATCAGTAATCAGTGCGTTGGAATTCACGGCTTCCAACTATCATCACGCATGGGAGCTACTCGAAAATCGCTTTCATAATTCTAGGCACAGATTTGACCAGATGGAGTTTACGCAACAAACGATGTGAAGCCACATTGCATTAAATGTGTGCGTGACAACTAGGAGGGGCACTGTAGGGACACGTACATCTGTGTGCGCGTAAAGTTGCCAGATATTGGGGAACGAACTCCCATAATTTTTCCGATTGTTCTCAAGAGTACTAATGTTACAAATTGGAAGTGTTCTTTCGCAATTTGGGTACTTAAGTAGTATTCGGACAGAATAATGGTAATCAAATAAAATAAAGTTACTTAGTACATATTTTTTACAAATCGATCAATGCCGATCTCTGCATTATCACTCAAGGACATTATAAGTAACATTCAAGATTTTTGGAAGTCTTTTTAAGCATATTTAGGTATATTACAATTGAAAAATATTATTAATTCAAAAGATTTATTACAATTAACAGTTACACACATAACATATTGGGGTGGATTTCCCAACAGCAAAATTTACGCGGCATGGATGAAATCGGTAGTGTGGAACGTTACTATACAATTCGTTTTTTTTTCAAACTAGAATAGGTAGTTACCTATAATAAATAATAATAATTTAGCCCTTTTGACGTCCCACCGCTGGGCACGGGCCTCCCCTCAACATGAGGAGGATTCAGGCCATAATCCTATACGAGGCAATAATTATTACTTAATTAGGTTTGCAGTTAATTATGACTGCGTCCAGACACGAGCCATCGGTAGCCCCGACCAATAAAGATTCACGATTTAGCCGCCAATAGAAAATCGCAAAATTGCAAAACATACCTCTGAATGGTTCATTGTTGAATAAATAACTAGAGTTTTAAATAAAGAAATAATATTATATATTATGCATACATTATTTCCATATATAAATGTATAAATTAATCATCTTTCTACACCCCATCCACATTTCCCTAATTCAAGGAAACTTATTTCGATGTAAATTGGCAACACCAACCAATTACTGTCAACATTTTGTGTTCCGAGTGAGCCAAACAAAATTGTGCGTAAATAAATTACAAAATATAAAATAAATAACAGTTATCTGTGGGAAGATATTCCATCTGCTTTTTTATATTTTTGCGAACAACTTTTATAATTTTAAATCACGCAAGACGGCATTTATACAATTAAACAACTAACCACTTTTGACGTGTAAGCACTGTGACGCGAAGTTCAGTACTGACGCGAGATTGTATTCGCTTTTGAATTTGTATTTGCTTTGGTGGACACACTTTTGTGTTCTAGGCGCGCCGTCTGCCTATTGTTTAGTCTAAGATTCTAGGCTTCTTGTACACAACCACCTGAAATCGCTATTTTCACTTCCATCGATAAAACAGGAATCCCCTGTGCAGATTAGGAAAATAATAGATACCATCATGCGAAATTTACGAGCATTAAAAACGTTAGACGAACCCACCGAATCATGGGACACGTTAATTATTTATTTAATAGCATCGAAACTTGATCCTTCCACTGAGCGAGACTGGGAGAAATATAAAGGTTCTATTTATTCCGATTCTAGCAAAAAATTGAAGTTATCAGATTTGTTTACATGTCTACGCAACAAAGCGGATATGTTGGAAATGATAACTGCGAATAATAGCAAAACACAAACAATACCTAATCTAAACGAAAATAAGGGTGGTCAAAACAAATCTAACGCTCAAGTACAGAGCTACGTCGCCACGAATACCGCCAATACTAAAAATAAAACAGTTGATAATAAGCGTACTCGTAATTGTCCTTCGTGTAACGGTAATCATGCTCTTTATACGTGTATCAACTTTTTAAACTTATCCGTTAAGGATAGGTTAAAATTGGTGGATGATAAACAATTATGTCGCAATTGTTTACGCACAGGACACCTGCTTGCCGACTGCGTATTTGGTCCGTGCAAGCAATGTCAGCGAAAACATAATAGTTTACTTCATCTGTCCAATTCCGATAGCAACATAGATATAAGTGCGCGCAGCGAGCGCACAGCTGATCGCAGTGCGCCCGCTTCGTCAACGGCCCTGCATTCGTCATCGGTCGATATAGATATAGATACGAATGGATGCGCCGGCGATGAGTGGGAACCACGTAGTACATTACAACCGGTATTGTTATGCACTGCGTTGGTCGAGGTAGCGGACGGTAATAAACGATTTCATACCGCCCGAGCACTGTTGGACAGCGGCAGTCAACACTGTCTTATCTCAGATAATTTAAGAAAACGTTTAAACGCGACATCTATACAGTCCACTGTTCAGATTTCTGGTGTTTCACAATCCGTAACCCAGTCAAATCATTCATGCGAAATAACTATGCGATCTAAATTAAACGATTATAGCACGAAGATGAAATGTCTTGTCTTGCAGCGCATAGCAACCAGCGTGCCCTCGACAAGTTATAATCTCGAGCTAATACGTGTACCAAACGATATTCAACTCGCTGATCCCACGTTTCACGTTGCATCCACAGTTGATATATTGATTGGAGCGGATCTGTTTTGGGATCTCTTAGGAGATAATAGAATTCGATTACCAAACGGACCGTATCTACAGAGTTCAAAGTTAGGTTGGTTGATCTCCGGACCTATTTACACGAATGGCTTGCGCATTAATCAAGTGTCTTGTAATTTTACTCAAACTCTAGACAAACAACTTCAACGTTTTTGGGAAATCGAAGATTTGCCTCAGTTGGGTAGCGTTCTCACTGACGACGAGCGATCATGTGAGGAACTATTCATTAATACGACCAAACGCGAAATTGATGGCCGATTCTCGGTACGGATTCCGTTAAGAGAATCAGCTGACAGGTTAGGTGATTCTTATACGCATGCCAAGAATATGTTTCTATCGCTAGAACGTAAACTTGAAAGATCACCTGATTATAAACGTATGTATTGTGAGTTTATGCGTGAATACGAACGCTTAGGTCACATGACTCGTATAAATAATTACGAAACCCCTCACTATATTTTACCGCATCACGGTGTATGGCGAGAGAGTAGTACAACTACTAAATTACGCGTAGTTTTTAACGCCAGCGCTGCAACCAGTAACAAACGGTCGCTAAACGATATTCAGCTACCTGGTCCAGCGTTACAAAATGATATTTTCTCTATACTCTTGCGTTTTAGACGGTACAAATACGTAGCATGCGCGGATATAGAGAAAATGTTTAGGCAAGTTTTAATCCAACCAGATCAAAGATCTTTACAACTCATCCTATGGCGAGAGAAACCTGTTGATCCCATGGCTGTCTATGAGCTCAATACGGTAACATACGGCACTGCGTCGGCGCCGTACCTGAGTATGCGCTGTATACGGCAGTTGGCTCTGGAGTGTGAGGATGACGTCATATCTCGCATAATTTTGGAAGACATGTTTGTCGATGACCTAATTACTGGCGATGACGATCATCAGACACTACTGGCCACATGCGAAAAAATATCGCAAATATTGCAATCTGGTTGCTTCCCCCTTCGTAAGTGGGCATTCAATTGTGACGTCACAAGCAGTACGTCACCTGACATGTTCACGGGCGAGCATACACAGAATAAAACTCTCGGCATAGGTTGGCACAACGATAGTGATGAGTTGTATTATACGACTAAAATTGAAAATAATATAATAGCTTCTAAATTAACTAAACGAATAATGTTATCCGTAATATCGCAAATATACGACCCATTAGGACTTCTCGCACCCGCTGTAATCATGTCAAAAATCTTATTGCAGAAGTTATGGCTAAGTAAGCTTGATTGGGATACTCCTGTGCCTCACGACATTGCGGTAATGTGGAACAACTTAATAGGCACCTTGCAGTGCTTACACGAATTAAGAATTCCCCGTTACGCAATGAGTGAAAACGTACAGCATACGGAGCTTCATATATTTACGGACGCATCACAAGGTGCATACGGAGCATGCGCTTATATACGAACCTACAATGACGATTCGGAGGTCAAGGGTACCCTGATCTGCGCGAAGAGCAAGGTCGCCCCTTTGAAAGCCATAAGTATTCCTCGGTTAGAGCTTTGCGGCGCCCTAATCGGCGCTAGGCTTTATAAAAAAATAACGGATACGATACGATTCCAATTTACAAAGGTATACTTTTGGACTGATTCGACCATTGTCATTGGCTGGTTACGTATGTCTCCGCACTTGTTAAAAACTTTCGTACAAAACCGTGTCACAGAGATAAACAACCTGACCCGGGACTCGAACTGGTTACATGTCAGTGGGAAAAATAATCCCGCTGACTTGCTAACCAGAGGAGTAAATCTCGATTCGTTAATTAAATGTAACTTATGGTGGAACGGACCACCTTATTTACAAAATAATAATTACAATTTTTCAAATAACATTTCATGTAATGATTCCATAAATACGGATAATCTTCCCGAATTAAAATCGCAGACTCTAAGTCTTACTTGCACTTTCATTAGCGACCTATTTCAATTCGATAGATATTCATCATTTAGTAAACTTATACGTATAGGCGCGTATGTATTGCGATTCATCGCTCGCACCCGCCGTCGTCGTTCAACACAAGAAACCGGTTCCTTATCGGTGGCTGAGTTGAACGCGTCGCAGTTAGTGCTCGTAAGATTAGTGCAAATTCAATCATTTCCTGCCGTGTACGACAACTTGTTAAATAATTCGCCACTCAAGGCAAATAGTAAACAATTTAATCGTGTTTTGGGACTTAACGTATTTATGGACGATCATAAAGTAATTAGAGTCGGTGGTAGACTGTCAAATTCTTCCAGTTTCGATTATAACAAGAAACATCCGATATTGTTGTGTAGCAAGCATCCTTTTACAGCTTTGTTGGTCAGACATGAACACATTCGTTTACTCCATGCTGGACCACAACTTCTCCTTTCTAGTATACGTGAATCTTGGTGGCTGTTAAGTGCAAGATGCCTGGTTAGGAAAGTGGTTCGGAATTGTATGAAATGTTCACGATTCAAAGTAAATTCGTTGACGCCGTTAATGGGAAACTTACCATCTGAACGTTTGGATTCTGGATTTCCATTCATACGTACTGGAGTTGATTATGCTGGGCCAATCAACATATTAAATCGTAAAGGCAGAGGAGCTCGACTTACAAAAGCGTATGTATGTTTATTTGTTTGTTTTGTTACGCGAGCTGTTCATTTGGAACTTGTCACCAGTCTATCCACTAACGATTACATTCTAGCACTTAAACGTTTCATAAGTAGGAGAGGCAAACCTAATGCTATCTTCTCTGATAATGGGAGAAACTTTGTAGGCGCTGAGAAGGAATTTTCCACATTTTTAAACGACAATTCTCAGGTAATAGTCGATTATGCCGTAAATAACGGTATTAAATTTCATTTTATCCCCCCCTACTCTGCTCATTTTGGAGGCCTGTGGGAGAGTGGGATAAGGTCATGTAAACATCACCTACGTCGAGTAGTAGGTAATGCAAAATTAACGTACGAGGAAATGAGCACAGTTTTGACACAAATCGAAGCTGTCCTCAATTCCCGTCCCATGTCACCTATGTCCACAGACCCGAGCGATTTCTCTCCACTAACCCCTGGTCACTTCCTCGTTGGCCGGCCGTTGACAGCTCCTGCCAGTGAAGACGTGTCTGCCGAGAGGACAACGCTATTGGACCGCTATCACCGTGCGGAGCAACTACGCCAGCACTTCTGGCAGCGCTGGTCCAAGGAGTATGTGTCTGAACTCCAGCAGCGTACCAAGTGGAAGACTCATAAAGACGACATCACGCTGGACAGCCTGGTCTTAATCAAGGAGGACAACGCGCCGCCTCTTAAGTGGCGTCTGGGACGCATAATTAAACTGTTCCCAGGTACAGACGGAGTTTCTCGCGTCGCTGATATACGTACGGAAGCTGGCATCATACGAAGGGCGTTCTCCAAGATCTGCCCACTACCGTTGCAGCAGGGAGACCGAAGCGACGATGCCCGATCTGACTGAAGGTTGGAACACGGAGGTTCCAAGGCCGCGGGCATGTTGGCGCAACTGCCGCGCCATCTCTCAGCCTGAGACGCAAGTGAACCACGACACCTATCGGGAGGATCCGAAACTATATATTCGAATCGAACGAACGCTCAAGAAGCATCGGATTTTTTATTCTCTTCTATACGATTCGCTTGAAGACACACGATATTTTCAAAGCGCTTAAATTGTACCTTTATTTAAATTCAAATACGTTGTAAACGATAATAAACGATTATAAAACCATACGAAAATAAAAGCAATCATTGAAGGAGAACCCGAAGACCCCCGTTGCCGCAACACTTTTAATGTCAGGTACTTACACGATGCTTGGCGCAGTGGTTCGAACGTAGGCCGCACGTCTCACTGCACTGGATGGTTGCGGGTTCAATTCCCGTCAGGGTTAATTTCGGAAATTAACTTTTCTTAATTTGCCTAGGTCTGGATATTTTCGGGATCGCCCCCAGTCTATTGTACGGTACCCATAGTACAAGCGTTGCTTAGTTTGGAACCATACAGTTGGTGTGTTCGTCTGATGATATTTATTTAATCAGGTATTTAATCTTTAATGAGTTGGAGATGAGCAAGCCTATATTAATAAACTTAACGAGAAATCTGAATTACGAAACTCACACTACAACGATTAACGATACTCGTTATCGTTACGGCTTCGCTTTAACCCAACCTTTCCGTAACTGCCTCTTTAGATAAACGCTCAAGTTGGAAGCCCAAATATGGGGCCGCTTAACGAAAGGGGGCTTAAGGGGCTACTCGAAAGGCTTGAATGCCCTCTATGAGATTACATTCTTAATAGTGAGGGTCATTACATATTTTTTTGGTATTAAATTTGAGTCTTAACGAACTCACTGCACGTGGTGGTAGCGGGTTCGATTTCCGCCGGGGAAAATTTCGGAAATGGTCTTTTCGTAATTTTCCCAGGTCTGGGTGTCACTGGGATCGCCCCCAGTCCATTGTACGATACCCATAGTACAAGCGTTGCTTAGTTTGGGACCATTCAGTTGGCGTGTCATTCTGGCGATATTTATTATTATTATTATTGATTTTTGGCACTGTGGCCGTAATATTTATTTCCTTATTTGTTACTAGGATAACGAAGAGCTCATATCTAATAAAACTATCTCTAAGTTATGAATATAAACTTTTTTTTACGAGAAAGAAACATTTGAAAGTCCTCTACATTAAAATCTTTAGTTTATGTCAAGTTTAGATTAGTATTGTATTGTTTATAAAAAGACGGCAATAAGAAAACTTAATTAAGCTAAGATTAGTATGTATACCAACAAAATTAGCGGCAATATACACGTTATTAAGAAGCGAGACCCATCTTGTGTCATCTAAAATACGTTTCAAATACTTAATTTCGACATTAAAACAAATTACTGAGCCGAGGAATTATATTTACAATGTCAGGCCAAATTAATCCCTCTTATTAAGATAATAAAGGCGGCTATTAATGTTACGACACAGTAGGTGCACAAATTCTGTTGTCTACTTACGACAGATTTGACAGAAAATTTGGTCGTGTTGAGGATCATTTAGTTAAGGCTAAAGCGCCCATCTAGCCCGCGAAGTTCAAATTTTTTGGGGTTTTTTAGAATTTTTTCAAAATCTGACAATAACAAAAGGCACATTTTGTAATTCGCGACAAAGACCGTGTGCAGTGCATTTATTAATATATCCAACTTACTCTAAAACATTTCAAGAACGACAGCTATCCAGATAATCTGGCAATTTTTGTATATTTAGTGATTTACTAGTATCATATCCACCGTGATAATATTTAGAGTAAAATAAATGTCTTAATAAACGCACTGCATAATGTGTTTGTCGCAAATCACAACATGTTTTCTTAAATGTTTTCAGATTTTGGATAAACTATAAAAATACTAAAAAAATTTCAATTTCGCGGGCTAGACAGGCGCCTTCACCTTAAGACACGTTCATAGAATCAAAGTGTTCGTTAAACTAAACCTTATTTCCGATGCTAAAAGGAATGATGATGTTGAAATTTATTAATGACTTGATACCTTTATGGTAGACGTTTAAATGTTCCGTTAGTACACATAGGGTCATCTTAATAAATCTATCTCAAGTCTGAAAGCGATGTTTAATACGCTTTTGACATGTCATTTTGTACTGGTATGACATAAGAATGACATTTCCAAGAGCGCTCTCAGACTTGAGATCGACTTATTAATACAGACCATAGGTATTTTTTTTTAAATAGGTAGGTAGGCATTGTCTTTCCATGAACAGCTACCTTTACAATAACGTCGCGAATATTATCTTTATTCCGTGCGCGTTAGAAGCGGGGCTCGTCTTACAGAGTGTGTTGCTAACAAATTAGATTATAATTACACACGATCGCGATATAACAAGGCAAATATATAATTAGATATAACAAGTGTTCAGAATATAATCTGGTGCCGGAAGTCGACCTTCAACTTTGATGGTACGAGGTAATCTTGGCGAATATTTATCGACAACTATGGTGTCGCAACAAAATACGTAAGAGAAGCGGATTAGTGTCATATCTGGTAATTTTGTTTTCGATTACACCTATCTGCTTTTATGATACTGCATCGTCTGGCTGTAAGCTTTCCAAAACTATGAAAATAAAATAAAATAAAAAGAGAACAATCCTACATATTACAAAAGAAACGCCACCAGGACTATAGGCACACGCGATTAAAAGATTTGCCTCGCGCCAGAACCACAAAGAACGTTATAAATGGGGAAGGCGTTTCTTACTGCCGACACTTTTTTTGGATTATGACGGGTAGGGATGCTGGATGTGGCTTAGGAAACATTCCGTATATGTACCCACAGATTTCTACTTGATAATACATCATCATCATCTGCCTTACCTTTTCCCATTATCTGGGGTCGGCGCAGTATGTTTTTTCCTTCCATACATCGCGCTTTCCCGTCATACTCACATCCACTCCAACCTCGTTCATATCATTCTTAATACAATCCATCCATCTTTTCTTGGGCCTTCCTCTCGCACTGTATCCATCCACATTAATATTCATCACTCGTTTAGTCACATGCTTTCTACTTGATAATTCATGGCAAAGGTTATATTTTTGTGTCAGTTTTCTGACTTTTATTCGAACTGTACATGATGTTTTTTGAAGCGAAGCTTCTATATGGACGTTCGGGGCGGTCGCCGCGCAGCCACTCTATCCGTGCTATGCGTCAGTAGCGTTACACGATATAGATAGGTACACAAAGAGTGGCATCTGCGGCGCCCTATGGTTTTTACTATAAAGCTTCGCTTCTTTCGGGCGTCTCTAGACGGCACTGTTTTTTTGTGATCCCCTAGTTGTAGGAGATTCCAAAAAAGCATTTTTTTTATTGTCGACTTATATGTTCACTCACGCTTACAGTTCTTCTTCTTCTAAGTCGTTACGCTCTTGACAGAGCGGTCGTGGTCGTCATGTATTGTTTTCCGGGGCTGATGTTGTTCGCCTCACGATGTCTCGTCATCTCTCCCTATTTTTAGTGTTGGTCATGCTCACTTCAATGTCCTTGTTTGCGGTGGCTTTGTGGAGCGGGTCACCCTCTTCCCTCTATTATGGTTGAGGAGAGTGATGCCGCTTTTCAAGTCATGCTCGTGCGCGGGCGCTGCTTGCGGGGATTGGTCCACTCACTTTCCTCTTAACAACATTGTCGTTAAATACTATTTATTTACTTAGCATGGAAGGCATCACACCAAAGCAATTATCATATTATCCACCCCTGTTTTACCAATTATTATTTTGGTTCGTAAACGTTTCATTTGATGTAAGTATGAGTAGGTATGCACATCACACTAAACTAGCATTCTCATTTTATTTACATTATTACATATATGATTATTATTTACTATTAGCTATTAGTGGCAATGGTGTTGCCTGCTCATATTATTTTTTTATGCTGTTCCTGAGAATGTACACCATCTTTCATTCATTGAAAAGAGTAACCATTGAGTTTCTTGCCGGCTCTTCTCAGTGGAAGCAGCATTCCGAACCGGTGGTAGATTCTGACTATTCATAAATGCTTTGTTGGCTTACATGAATAAAAACAATTTTGAATTTTTTTTTTTGAATTTTATTGGACGTCATCCTGGTGCACTCGTGCAAGGGATCGCCAATGGCGGATTTAATCTGATCGGTCCATCGCATGGGTGCCCTTCCACGTGGTCTGGTACCCTCTACTCGGCCCTGTACAACTAACCTTTCTATGGAGTCGTTTTCTTGCCGTGAGACGTGTACGCTTACAGTTACAGTAATGATTTTTAATTTTTGAAGACCAGAGTAATAACATATTTTTTACATTAAATTACTGCATTTGACATTAATTTAATGATGACGATTAATTGATATCGTCTTTAAGTTTTGGAAGGTGGAAGTAGATATCATTGCAATAGTTAATAACAATAACGATAAGTTATAGAGCAAAATCTATTGTATATGAAGTTAGTAATATGGTCCTGAAAAGTTGTTATTGTTTTACCAATAACCTTTTATAAAATTTCGGTGTGTTCGTAACTCTTCTTCTCCTAAACGGCTTGACCGATTTTGATGATTTTTTTAGTTGTACTTATGAGATCAACTGGATGGTGGTACGTATGCGAAAGTACGGACAAAAGTTCAATATAAAAATCATAAAATTTTTAGGATGTTCGTAATACCAAATTATGTTTTTCTAAAGACACTTCTATTGAAACAATATATAGATGTTTCGCTTCTATAAATAACACAGGATTAATTAATGCGAGCTTCCCAAGACTAATTTATCACTTCCATTACATTCATATTATTTTGTTTCAATGTATGTACCTACCTACCAAAAGTTTTTGCGGAGCTTACACGAATTTGGAACAAAGAAAATGTTCGTTGTAATAAATATATCAGACCCTCGAAAAAGGTTGTAACTTCAGTAGGTACTGGTTTTATGTGTTAGCTAGAGTGAAATGTTGGATTATCTGGATTTCGTTTCTAAAATTTGGTACGTTCCAACTTCACACAGAAAATCGACGTTAAGTAGCTATTAAATCTATATTTTATTCAATGAGAGATGATTTTCTACCCCCCTTCCCCCTTGTTCTCCCTCTATCCGACTCCCCTTCATGTCTAGGCTACGGCATCTGTTTAACATAGCTTGTTTGAGAACTTTGTTACAAAACAACACAAACTCAGAAAAGTTTTTAACACTTTTCAGGAAACAAAAGAGCTTATTATTGCACTGTTTCAAACTCAAGCTTACCAACTTCTAGGAATTTAATGGCATTCAGCATTTTAACTATACTTGGAGGGAGATAAATGTAAAAATGCTGAAAAATTTCAGCATAATTTATGAAAATATTGACGAAAAATTCCAACTATGGGGGGTCCAGAATCATGAGTTGGATCCATAGTATCAGTTTTCGTAACGATGCCCCTTACTCCCTGTATAAATTCTATTACACGAAATAGGTACTTACCTATAAATATAGCCAACAGTAATCTCTTTCTACCCCTATGCAAGTATTACTTACATGTACATGACACAAAATAACTTCGTGTCAAGTTGCAACGACAAACAACAAATTACTCCGAGCAAACTTGGGATCTTCTTCAATTAAGCATCGCAAATAAGGACTTAATGTAATACGGCCTGTGATAAATTGCGTCGCTATAAGGGTGACCGTCCGCTTGGGTGTGCTTTGACGCGGTTCCTTTCCTCAGCTTCAACCTTGCTCAAGTTGACAGGAAAAGCAGCGATCCTATTGATCAACGCTTTATAGTACAGCCAAGTGAGCGGTCACCCTTAGGATTGGATCCCACAGAGAAGGGGGCGGGGAACGCGTTCTAAATTTAAAATTTAGGGCATTTCCACGGTTCGATGTGAAATACATCACGCCATCCTATTATTGCTTCATATCTTGGAGTTTGTATAATATTTAATGACTTATTTGTGGTCACGTCAGTAGAGCCAAGCTTTAGCCAATTAGGTAGCTCATGTACCGGCTGTTTCAATCAGGGTGGCACCACCAATAGCTGCGTTCGTACGATGTTCGAGAGATCTCATTCTCTCCCGTTGTCCCACTTCTCTACGGGTCGGAAACTTGCAAGTGATGTCTTTGATATTACAAGCATTTATAGGCTACGGTAACTGCACTAGGTGGTTCGTACGTACGTAAACTTGTTTGCCGACTTTGTTACATAAAAAAGTCCGTATTCATAAACGAATCTCAACTTTGAACTTGGAAATGCCATTACAATGTAATAAAACCCAAGCAAACGGGTCAACCGGCTCACGGCCATAAAACAATTCACACTCTTTGTATCACATTCATACTCAACTTGTACGAGGACGCAACATTACCTTTTGTCTTAACCACCAGGTTGAGTAGAAGTAGAGAAGTAGAAGTAGAAACCCAGCTTAAGGGTGTACGTTCGTATCTGGAGAGAAATGTGTCATGACTTATGAGACAGAATAGAGGTAAATGAACTTGAGCATTAAGTAAGGTATGTTATGAGAGTAAATGGTTTAACTTCGTAGCAGATTGTCGGGATATGTAATAGGAGATCATTTATCGTAGGAAGATGATACTCGTATTACTGTACCTACAGGGGACGGGTTTTGTGATGACGGAAAATGTGGAGATTGAGGAAGTGAGCGAGGAAGCTTGCGCGCCCGGGGCTGCGTTCAGACCTAGTTTTGTGTTAGTTTTAAATTGCTTGGTTGATTTAATAAAGAATAAATATCGCCAGACTGACACACCAACTGTATGGTCCCAAACTAAGCAACGCTTGTACTATGGGTACCCTACAATGGACTGGGGGCGAACCCAGTGACACCCAAACCAGGGCAAATTACGAAAAGGCCTACCCTCGAACCACTGCGCCAAGCGGCCGTCAAATGGTTGGATTTGCTGAAGAGTTTTTATAAAGTTGCCTATTTACTCGAACAGACTACAGTAAATGCAGTCTTCTATCAGCTGGTGTTTAAAGAACTAAAGTTTAACCCTGTGCTTATAAATGAGGTCCCCAGTACCCCGAATATTGGTAGTAGCGATCTAAAACCACCATCCAATTTAGTGTTAACAAATTGAACGTACTAATGACTTGGATGCGCGAACGAAAATCAAGTGCAGGGTCTGGATGCGGCATTATTTATTACCCTACGTTTGCGCTGGACTAAACATGTTCACGAAATATGTTGTTGTTGTAGAGACAACAACATGTTTCGTCCAGTGCGAACGTAGGGTTACTACTAACCGACTAACCAGCCCTTACGCCCGTGTCAGTAAATCGAACTCAAGTCTGCGAGCGGTCTTGAGTTCGCTTTTGACATGTCATTTTGTTCTGGTATGACATAAGAATGTCATTTCCAAGATAACTCTCAGAGTTGAGTTCGCTTAATTAATACAGGCCTTAGCTTTTGAATTTTGCTTAGCGCTTGGCGCAGTGGTTTGAGCGTAGGCCGCTCGGGTCACTGCACCGATTTGGTTGCGGGTTCGATTCCCGTCAGGGTAAATTTCGGAAATGGCCCTTGCGTAATTTGCCCTGGTCCTGGTGTCACTGGGATCGCCCCCAGTCCATTGTACGGTACCCATAGTACAAGCGTTACTTAGTTAAGGACCATACAGTTGGTGTGTCGGTTTGGCGATGCATGGAATATTATTTATTTATTAATACCACATCCCAAATTTCATGGATTCGAGGGAAATGTCAAGGCTTCCCCTTAATTGGGATGCGGCTTCCATCGGCCGCCATTTTGAACTCGTAATGACCTTTTGCCGCAAACTCCGGCTTTTTAAATTGCACCTTTTGAATTAATAATGCACAAATAACCAGCGGTTAATCTAGGTTGATATTCGAATATGAAAATAATGGCTGGGTAGTTCAATTATCACTGTTTGGGTCGCGGAGGACTTATTTTTTGTTTTTTGATTTAAGTATATAACAAAGTCGGCAAACGAGCAACCCAACAGATGTTAAGCAGTTACCGCAGCCTTTAGATGCTTGCAATACCAAAGGTATTGCTCGCACGTTGCCGTCCTAAAGGGGAATGGGGAAATGGGGGGTCGTTTGCTGGTATCGCCATTAAATCGGAGAGTTTCAGATCATGTTTCACCACGCTGGCCCAGTGCTGGTTAGAGAACTTGACACGTCTATCAAAACGTGTGGGGTTCCTCATGTTCACCGTTCAGCAAGTACTCCCAATTAGTGATAAATAATAATCAGCTAAATCCAGGTAGTCTTGAAATCGATTTCAGTAAAAATTTTGAAAGATTGAAGAAGAACTCAAACATAACGCTTATAACTGCGTTATGTTCTGTAGATTATTTAATATTAAAACCTCATAAAATTTCTCAAAATGAAAATTGCAACTCGCCACTAGAAAGTAGTGCTTTTTAATCAGAAAATAAATCTAATTTTCCTGCCGCAAAGTGTAGCTTCTGAAGTGTTTAGGTGCGGCGACAACGTAATAGAGTTCTCAAAGGTTTTATTAAAGCGAAAATCTTAGTTCAAATTATATTTTATACGGGAGTCATAATAGATTCTGTTGTGTTTTTAAGGAGGACAGTAGACTTGGTTTATTTCTTAGGAATTCATTTTAGCGGAATGTTTAAACGGTAGCTAACCCCCTTTAAACAGTTTTATAAAACTGTTTGTATTATGAACGGTAAATTATAAAGGGAATTATTTAATCATCAGTACATTAGTGGAGATGTGGGCCTTACCGCTTCATACTAGAATGCAACTCAAAAGAGATGGCTAAAAATGTATGAACAAAAACCCAGAATACAGCTCATATACGGACTGCTTCGAAGTAGTACCACCCTGTTATAGACGATCGGCGAAAAGTAGCTACCATAGCTGCGTTTCGTACGATGATTGAGAGAGCCGGAAGTCCCACCGCCTCCCTTCCCCTACTGTCCCACTCCATTTAAGGTCGGCAACGTGTGAATCATGCCATTAGTATTGCAAGCATCTATGGCTACGGTAACTGCTTAACATCAGGCAATTCTTACGCTAGTTTGACAACTTTGTTATATGCAGGCTGTATGGATTTAACTCATGATTCTGGACCCCCCAGAGTTGGAACTTTCCGACCATATCTTCATAAATTACGCTCAAATTTTTCAGCACTTTTAAGTTGATGTTACCATGTAATCAAATGTACCTCAAGTGATACATGAAGCGCGCATTTCATGATTTTAGCAATATTTCATGAAAATATCTGTTGGGTCCAGACTCCTGAGTTGAATCCATGGTATCAGTTTTCGTTACGATGCCCCTTACACCCTGTACTTATAAAGGTTGAAACAGAAAGGATATACTTTTTTATCAAAACTTAACTTTGTAATTCCAAAACTATCAGCTTTGGAGGAAACTTGAAAACAAAAGGTCTTATTGGGATACAGCTGTTGACAGATTTCATAAGTCTACAAACCCTTCAGTACTTCAACTGTCCTACAAAGCCGATAGTTTTAGATTTAGAAAGATAAATTGCAAAAAAACTAGTACCTATACCCTTTCTGTTCCACTTAGTATAGTGAGATACGTGTTCTCGTTTGGATACGTCAAATAGAAATAATTTTGCGTCCCGTCAAATTGCGAACACAAATCATGGCGGTGGTCGGGACACTCGCGACCGCCCAAGTACTGACTCTGACGAAATTGCTTCGCCCTCCAGAATACTGATGTCAAATGGTGTTTATTTACAAGTTAAGAGTTCGGAGCGATTTTGTGTACGTGGGACATTAATGCCAACTCCATTGTCTGTTGTCTTAAGTCGTGGGTTTAAATCTAAGCACGCAAACCACGTTCTCAAAACAGAAGCGCTCGGGGCGGTAAACACTTACATCGGTGAAAGCTTGTGGTATTTCCATTTGGACACTTCCGTTCGTGCTTCAGCGGGTATGTTAAGCTGTCGGTCCAGGTATCACAGTCGTTAAGCCGTGTCGAAGACCTTCGGGCGTCCTGCAAACTCCAACACCTGAGATGGCCCCTAGTTCTTATATTACGAAGAAGCTGTAGAGATGGATGATTGATATGACGGCACGAGAGAGCGTCATGCTATTTGTAGTGACGACAATCTGGTCGATTTTACTGCCAAACTGCGCCAATTGGTGTTTCACATGAAAATAATTTTATTTTGACCGCATATTTGAGCCATAATACTGCATCACTATTATGAGTACCTACCACAAAAGGCTGTTTAAATTTGTCTGGACTCTCATACCCATCCGGGAACGTGTTTGTAGCAACACCAGGGTAACAACAATTTTTTATGTGCGCCTAAAAGGAAAAGTGAAGAACCGTATAAAAATTTAGAGTTTTAGCCAGATTTTGGCACTTGGCAGGATTTAGCATGGGGCGGGGCGCAGATGTTCCTGTGGTTTTCCGGTGACGTAATACCAAACAGGTGTGACAAGCATAGAGTTCGCGTATTTATTATATGCGATAGTATCCTGTTGTGTGCATGGGGGGGGGGGGGGGGTACCACTGGCACTCTTACTCATCGTGCGAAACGCAGCTATAATAGCGTTCCGGTCGAAAGAGCCCGTATATGAGCTATGGTTAAGCAGTTACAGCATGGCTCTACCAACGGTAAATTCAGCATGTATTAAGTATCATTATAGTCGACGACCGCTTGGCGCAGAGGTTCGAGCGTGGGCCGCTCGGCTCACTGCACATGGTGGTTGCAGGTTCGAATCCCGCTGAGGTAAATTTCTGAAATGGCCTTTTCGTAATTTGCCCAGGTTTGGATGTCACTGGGAATACTCTCAGTCCATTGTACGGTACCCATAGTACAAGATTTGCTTAGTATGGCACCACACAGTTGGTGTGTCAGTCTGGCGATATTTATTTTAATTTTAATAAATTATGTAATTTATTGAATCTCGCGAACAACTTGTCCCATACAGTTTTGGTGTACATTTTATGTATTTAAAGTTAAACACCAATTACTATTCAATTCGCTTTCCACTCGTTGTTATGACGCCTACAAATGAATATGTATGAGCCCAGTTTATTGGAGTCTTGTAATTAAAATAGGACTTTCAGAAATTAATAAAATACCGGAACAACATTATGATAGATCACCATGACCTTGCAATATCATTGATGAAACAGGGTACCAAATATTGATTTGATCAAACCCGTGGAAGTTGCTCATATCCCTTCATAAACTACAAAAGAGCTGATAATCTTCAAACGGCTGAACAGATTTCCTTGAAACATAGCACAAAACACTCTCGATCAAAATAACTTTCAAACAAAAAAAACTAAATTAGAATCGGTTAATCCACTTGGGCGCTACGATGCCGCAGACAGACACACAGATACACGTGGTAAACTTATAACACCCCTCGTTTTTCCTCAGGCGTTATAAATAGGTGTACATTAATCGTCAGTGCAAACAAGGGTCGTCTCATCAAACTATTTCATTAATATAATTGGAAATATATTTCCTTACCTCTAACTGAACACTGTTTTGATCAAATCGAAATTAAATCAACCTCTGAAAGGTTCGGAGGAAATTTGTTTCAAAGATTTAATCCGAAAGCCACTTAAACTAACCGCCGCCCGACTTGAGTCGTTAATTACTTAAGTTTTACACAGATAACAGTTTATTTCCTCCATTTATCTGTATAATACACTGTTTAATATGAATCAGAAAAGTTCACAATCTCATTTACAAATAAGATTATCACTTGTTGATTGGGGAAGGAAAATATTGTGAGGAAACCAGCACGTCTTACAAAAGACATTATAGTTCGTCTACCTGTATCGGCCACCGCAGTGGACTTTTGCCTAAATCCCCCTCGCATTGGGGGGTACTGGGCCTGGTATAAAGACAATAGGCTCGCCCCCTAACACTCGTTTTAACATTATAATCATTATTACTAACACACTTGGATTTATATTTTAAATAAAATAAATTAAATCACGTTGCTACGGATATATTGACGCGACCTCACATTTACGCCGCCGGCGATAGATGACGCTGAATTCGACGCCTCAATACACTGTGCTATATTACATAGAAAACCTCAATCACGATATTAGAGTTCGCAAGCATCGTGACTATATTACACAAAACCCCGACTGCAACTTTGGAGCATAGTGACCACCCCGCAAGGCGTAACACAAACCTGGCTGGAAGGGATTCCAATTCCCACTCCGCTTGAGGTCGGCAACGCCATTTTGGTATTGTAACTGCTTAACATCAGGGAGATCTTACGCATGTTTTCCGACTTGTTAAGTTGAGTTAAGTAAGATACGACTCTAGATCCCGGCGTACAGTACTGACAACATTGGGTCAGGTAATAAAGTACCTTTCATGTTTATAATAATAACTAGCTGTGCCCCGCGACTTCATCCGCGTAGTATTTTAACTTAGCCAAAATTTCGGGATTATCGGGTTAAAAAGTATCCTATATGTTAATCCCGGTTATAATCTATCTGTGTTCCAAATTTCATCCAAATCCGTTCAGTAGTTTTTGCGTGAAGGAGTAACAAACATACATACATACATACATACATATATCCACACTCACAAACTTTCGCATTTATAATATTAGTAGGATAATAATATCGCCAGACAGACACACCAACTGTACGGTCCCAAACTAAGCAAAGCTTGTACTATGGGTAACCGTACAATGGACTGGGGGCGATCCCAGTGACACCCAGACCTGGGCAAATTACGAAAAGGCCATTTCCGAAATTTGCCCCGGGCGGGAATCGAGCCCGCAACCACCATGTGCAGTGAGCCGAGCGGCCTACGCTCGAACCACTGCGCCAAGCGGTGTTTGTTATTGTACACATGTTTTTCAAGCTGAATGTCCTTCAAAAAGCTATTCGCAACAAAAATACGTATATTGTACATCACCAAATAGCTCTTATGTCCTTTTAATAGCGCATAAAGTGTTCCAGATAACAGTCGATGTGTCCATCGGTTGCAAGTAAATCACCGGCCGTCGGACACAGTTGCCGGATAAGCGAGGTTTTATGGTAATAAATAGAGTTTACGAAGTGCATTGTAGTAAAACTCTATCATTGTGTAACATAGGTACCTATTTATTGGTCGTTACTACATAGTAACGGCCAATATTATTTGTTACTAGCTGACCCGAAAGACGTTGTCCTGTCTTTTAGGGGTATGAAATAGAGATATTATCCGATTCTCAGACCTACTGATTATGCATATAAAATTTCATAAAAATCGGTCAAGCCGTTTCGGAGGAGTATGGTAAATAACATTGTGACACGAGAATTTTATATATAAGATTTTTAATTACATCCTGTGTAAATATGAATTTATCGAATTTCATCGTCTCTATGCTGCGTGCTATATTTTTCAACGGTGGTAGAGCCACGCTGTAGCCAATACATAGACGGCCTGGCTCAACAGGGGTAGTACCACCTTCACACAGAAGATCGGCGTAAGATAGTGTATTTCAGTTCATCTCATAGCCCTGTCTCTCATCAGATCATGTTGTGTAGAGTTCGTAACCAGTTTTGCATTTAGACTCAACTAAATCCCTATAATATGGTCATATTATTGACACTTTAGGGGCCTTCAAGTGACGGAAGAACAATTGTCTCTCACACTATAAGCCGGGACTAAGTCTCTACATCACAAAAGCCCGTAACTCTTGCAAGTACGTGTTGCTTGTTCGTAAGTACGTGAACGGTAACCAAAGTTACGTTGAACGAAGTTTCCCGAACTCTATCTTGCGAGAGTTGCAAGTTTGTAACTATTGTTTTTATATGTCAAGTTCTTTAACTGAATTCAGAGTAGTACAATAACTTCTGCTATAATAACTTCCGCTTGTTAATCTTATCAGATAATTGCCGTTCATCTCGGGTAGTTGGATAAACTTTAACGGTGGTAGAGCTAGCTTGACCGGAAAAGCACCGCTCTCTACAGGAAAGTAGCTATTTTAGCTGCGTTTCGTACTATAAGTAAGGGAGCTGGAAGGAAAGAGGGGGCAGAGGGAGGTGGTTCCCTCTTCCTCCGTCTACCCCACTTCTCTACAGGTCTGGCATATGCGAACAATGTCTTTGTTATTATTCGCATCTATATGCCACGGTAACTGCTTAACATAGGCGGGTCGGTCGTTTGTTAGCCGACTTTGTTGTGTTCATAAGAAATATAATTATAATTTCGCCAACAATGCCGTGATTTCAAAGCATTTCAATTTGTGTATCAAAACGAAACGAGCGCAAGTCACGGAAATATTATTAACGTAAATACGTCACAATTTACTGAGCGCATCACTTTAACATACATTGACGGTTTTGTCATTCATCTATTTGTCCCATTGCTGTGCAAATATCTAACCAATATTCGAAAGACATGTGAAATCCACCAACCCGCACTGGGCTAGCGTGATTGATTACGGCCCGAATCCCCCTTGTACATAGGGGAGGCCCGTGCCCAGGAGTGGGACTTCAAAAGGACTAAATTATTAATTATTATTATTGTTTATTAATACAAAAAAAATATTCCTTTGCCAGTCCACAATGTAATTTACTTCGCCTTCTACGATAGTCATGAACAGTATTAAATAACAAGCAATGTATTGTAAGCACGGTTGAAAATGTCGTGTTACCATTTAACTCAGTAATGGGTAGTGTGACCAGACAATATCGTGTTGCGTGCCTGTTGAACGGCCGATTAAATTGTTTTATTGTGTACATTTCACGGAAAATCTTTGCGGTCTGTTGCTACAGAGGGTCGATAAGCCCTCATTGGAGGTTGGTTTGATTACATTAATATGGATAATGCAATTTTTTTTTTTTTGCTTTTATACACCGTGTAACAGAAAGGGTAGATAGACTTAATTTAGTAATGTCTAAATGGTTTGGTAACTATACTATACTAACTATACTTATTTATATATTTCCTATATGTATATTACTTAGCGTTAAATATCAGTTACCAGGTCAGGCTGTCTTGCGCCTGGTCTCCTCAAGTTCCCTCCACCTTTGCCTGTCCATTGCTGCCCTTCTCCATCCTTTAGGCAGATCGTCTTCCCATCTTTTTTCTGCCTTCCTCTGCGTCTTTTTCCGTCCCGCGGATACCATTCTGTAAATTTTTTGGACCACTTTCCTGTTGTTGATCTCATCATGTGACCAGTCCATTTCTATTTCAAGGTTCGTGTTTTTACTTTAACATCAGCTACTTTGGTGATGCTCCTAATTGTTGTAGCTTTTCATTTGTCTTTCGGCCTCAGTCCCAACATACTTCTTTCCATTCCTCTTTGGCATACACCCAGTTTGTGCTCAATTTTCTGTGTTAGAGGCCAGGTCTGGCAGCCGTAGGTGAGACATGGAAGTATACAAGTGTTGTAGACTGTTTTCTTTTCCGAGATTGGTATAGACTTGTTTTTCATAATTTCCCTGAAGGACCAGTATCTTTGCCAGGTATTATTTACTCGTCTTTCCACTTCTTTAGTTAATAAGTCTTCCACAGATATGACTTGCCCCAGGTAAATATATTCTTTCACGTATTCGATCTCTTCTTCGTCTACCTCAATTTTGACTTCGGTCTTGTTTGTCATCAATTTTGTTTTACTAATGTTCATCGTTAAACCTGCCTTTTTACTTTCAGCTGTTAGTTGTTTTAACATTGTTCTTAGTGTAATAGGATCTTCTGCAAACAAAATGAGGTCGTCTGCGAATCTCAGATAATGTAGTTTTTCCCCGTTTATTTGAATACCGAAAGTTTCCCAGTAGAATAGTTAAATATAGTTAGTATAGTTTATGTTTTACTACATTACAAATTGTGCAAAGGTCAGAGTAAATAAAGGCTATTTTTATTTTATTTATTTTATTTTTAAATGGTTTGGTAAAACTTACGGCTTTGGGGGAAAATTGAGGAACAAAGGATGTTCTTAGGATACGGCTGTTTTAAGATACACAACCCTCCGGAAGAAATATTTTAAATGATTTTGAATACCAAATCAGAGTCCGTTAAATGGTTCAGAAGAATAAAGCCTACAAACAGACAGACGTGGATAGCGACTTTTTTTTATTGTTTAGAGATTGGATCGTAAGAGCCGTATAACTAAACTAATCTCAATATGAAACTGAGAGCAATCTTTATTACACTTTTGACATGTATTTTTTTACTGGAATGACGTTAGAATGTTATTTCGAAGGCTGTTCTCAGACTTGAGGTCGGATTATTAACACCAACCTTAGATTTGATACAAGACAGGATGGGTTGTGAATACCTCTGCATATATTAGGTGAAACAGAAAGGGTACACTATTTTTAAGCAACTTTACTTTATAAATCTAAAACTATTGGCTTTGTGGGGCAGTTGAAATACTGGAGATTTTGTAGACTTGTGAAGTCTGTCAACAGCTGTATTCCTATAACACCTTTTGTTTTTCAAATTTCCTCCAAAACTGATAGTTTTAGAATTACAAAGTTAAATTTTGAAAAAAAAAGTATACCCTTTCTGTTTCAACCTGTATATATTCAGACGTATATAATGTACATAGTAAGCCAATGGGGACATACTGTTTACTCTCCCCGATTGCACATAAATTGTAGATCAATCGGAATACATCACGTTGCGAGGCCAAAGCTCGAACTACTGACGTGTGGGTCTCTTGCTAATACGTGATACTACAGACACGTATAATTCGACCATATTATTATTCATAGTCCCTAAATAATTAAGTCCTTAAGGCGTCAATAGCCTAGTGGTTAGAGCCGTCCTCGTGGCTGAGAGGTTCCGGGTTCGATCCCCATCCTGCCCATTAAACTTTTGGCGTGAGCCCACTCCTGACAAAAGCATTAGCTTAGCTGGAAGGGCTAACGGGAATACTAGTAATTTGATAAACTCACACTGCTTAACAAATCTAAAAAAATAACAAAACAATAAAGTTGTATATTCGAGATGATTATGAACGCCAAAAAAAACCGCTCATTGTATCTTCTTTCTTTAAAAATATGTCTCTTAACAAACACAGTCGGGACCCATTAAAATCTAGACCAGTTCAGATCTTCCCAATTAAATGGCTCTCGACTGCTAAAGTTGCTACGTTCCGTATTTGAATTTACTATTTGTTTAACTTGTTATTTTCTCTTCAGTTTTTATTTAGCGTTATTTTTTACAGTCGGGTTTTCTTTTAATTTGTAAATATACTTTTTTTATTTATAAACCTATAACGCAAACGTAGCTAACCTGAACGGGACTGGCAATGGGAATATAAGAAGGGGCCAAACCCAGGGGGGGGTGTTTGGCTACCGGCTCTCACACTCATCGTACGAAAGGCAGCTATCATAGCTACTTTACGCCGTTCTTCTGTGAGGGGGTGGTACTACCCCGGTCGAGCCAGCCCGTATATGAGATGTAGTCAATAGGCTACGGATTGGCTCTACCATCTTTCTATAGTCATTGTGTACCTAACAACAACAAATCTCTGCTGTCCCTTCGGGAAATCCAAGCGTGATAGCATTATAACGAGTTACATTTGTATGTGACGCGGATAGATGAAAGTGAACTGAAACTCTGAAACTGAAAGACCTTTTGATAACTCGGCAAAAAGTTTGCGCAAAAAAAATAATGTAATTTATTACGTTTCTCCAAAGTTTGTGCGGCTGAAGAAAATCTTGGAACGTTAGGAAACAAGGAGCAATGACGTGATAAAAAAGTTTGGAAATCACAGACGAAATGATGTTCATATAGTACCACCCTCACACAGAATATCGGCATAAAGTAGCTATTATTGCTGCTATTGATGACTATGAGAAAGCCGGAAGTCCAACCTCACCTACCTTACCCTCCCTCTGGCTCACTCCCCTTGAACAACGTGCAAGCATCTATAGGCTACGGTGACTGCTTAACAATAGGCGGAATGTACGCTTATTTGCGGACTTGGTTACATACACAAAAAACAAGCGACAACACAATTGATGTGAATTTGAATGTCTTTAAAACTGTTGTTCCCGTGACTTTACGTACGGTTCAAAATCGTTTAAAATATTGCTAAGTTTACAACGCGGTACCTATCTATCTACTCTTACGCCCTTATTTATAAGTGAATAGTTACACCGAACTATCTCTTTCTGCCATCATAATTTGACATTAGAAAGAAGAAGATCAAGCATGGTTTAACTGTAACCACACAACCGCTAATCCACGTTTATATATATACTAGGTGAAACAAAAAGGGTATACTATTTTTTTTGCAACTTAAGTTTGTAAATCTCAAACTATCAGCTTTGTGGGACAGTTGAAGTACTAAAGGTTTTGTAGACTTGTGAAGTCTGTCAACAGCTGTATTCCTATAACACCTTTTGTTTTTCAAGTTTCCTCCAAAGCTGATAGTTTTAGATTTACAAAGTAAAGTTGCAAAAAAAATAGTATACCCATTTTGTATCACCTAGTATATAAGGGGGTTAGAGATAATTCGAAACAAAAATATGAACTCTCCAGCACATAGTTGATGCGCACATAAGATTTACAATATGAATATATTTGTAGAGCACAAAAGATAAGCCACTCACATATTCAGAGGCAAAAAATGTATCTCTCCTTAACAATTCAAACGAGTCGAAATATTTGCGCAAGTTTCTTCATCGCGACGGTTTTAGGGTTGGTCTAGAGCATACGTTATTGTTAGAAGGGCGCAGTTTTATATATTTACATTGCTTGTGACAAGTTACGTGTCAGATCATGTGACATATCACTGTCATGCTATGTAAATGACTAGTTTCAGATCAGATTGACGCATTTTTTTTTAATACTTACCTATAGGTTTTGCCCGCAACTTCGATACCAAAGATTTATTTTTGTAATGTGGACAATTGCGTCACCCACCCGGTCCAACATTAGCTAAGAACAATCCAGGTGAGAAAATATAAAACATCAAAAAACTTCATCAAATTCGGTCAAGCCGTTTAGAAAGAGAAGAAATACGAATACGCAAACTTTAATTATATATTATAAAAATGTTAAATACCACCATTATTGCTTGATGCTGATACGCTACAATAAATACGTAATTTATGGACGATTCTTCACCGATGGGTATAAAAGTTTCATGTATGGGACCGTGTTGAGACAATTGTTCCGTGTCTGAGACAAAGACCGACGGAACATATAAACTTTGTTGTTACCAACTTATTCACGTTATCGACAAATAGCAATTTTGTTAAGAGATTATTCCGTTCTTTTAGTCTGTATTGGGACAACTTTATCGTATGAATGAATCCAAATTTCTGAAGTAAAATGTTTTTTTTCTTTTTGTTTTGATTAAATAAGTATAGGTTTAGTGTTCAAATAGGGCTTGGCTTGCCTTACATCATAAAATTGGTATAAAGCGATCACGAGTCTGAGAGCGATCACGGAAATATCATTTTTAAGTCATACCAGTACAAATAAAACGTCAAAAGCGCACTCAAGATCGCTCTGAGGCCCATCTTAATAAATCGATCTCACGTCTGAGAGCGGTCTTGAGTATGCTCTGACATGTCATTTTGTACTGGAATGACATTTACAAGATGGCTCTCAGACTTTTTTTTTTTTGTGCCTATATACAATCCTGGACTATAAGCAGATTTGTTCTATGCCGTTATCTTTTCAAGGAGCTCCTCAGCAGGAGACCCCTCATCCTTCACCATCTGTCACCAAGTTTCTGTATATCATGGCGTTTCAGTCGTTTAGTGTAGTTAATAGTTGCTAATGCGGTGGCTAGGTCATTGGGGTGATTTTCCAGTCGTGTTTTATATTTATTCCCTGTTAGCTTTAGCTCCTCCTTAACAGTTCTTATGCTCAGAGCATCATGGATCTCTGCGTTAGTGGCTCTCAGACTTGAGACCAATTTATTAAGACGGACCTAAGGTACAAAATTAATAATGTATCTCGTATCCAATCAATCAATATTGGATTTCTTGATCGATCTCCTAACGGCGGGCTTACGCGAACGTCATTAACGATTGGTTATTGGCAAGCTTCGCGCTCGGTCCATTGTCGATCGCTGGCCAACCGTCTTGTGACACATTAAAATAGCTCATCTTTTTCTGTTACACAAGAATCAAGTTCAAAATTCAACAAGTCAATATACATATCACCGCGGCAAAATTTTCAATTCCAATCTATACAAATAAATAAAATTGGAGTGTCTGTTTGTAATATCAAAATAACACCTTTTCACTAAATGCATATGAAAGTACATACGACACCTATAACTAAAACGCGATTAAATTTTTTTTTGTCTGTCTGTCTGTCTGTGTGTTTGTTCCGGGTAATCTCCGAAACGGCTGGACCGATTTTGACGGGACTTTCACTGGCAGATAGCTGATGTTATAAGGAGTAACTTAGGCTACTTCAATTTTAGAAAATCAATTAGGGTTCCGCGTAAAAAAATAAAAACTCATTAAATCAAAGAGTATCTCCGAAACGGCTGGACCGATTTTGAGGGGACTTTCACTGGTAGATGGCTGTTGTTATAAGCAGTAACTTAGGCTACTTTTATTTTAGAAAAACAAAATTAAAAAATGGTCCTGTCGCGCGGGCTGAGAACGCGGGAGCGGGCTTTTTTGCTAAGTTAAATTCCACGCGGACGAAGTCGCGGGCTCAGCTAGTTTCAACTAAAGTTTGAATTTCCATTACTATTATATTTTCAGAGTACTAACTTGTAATATTGCAGCAATCAGAATCCACGCAACAATATTATTTACTTTTACAAACAGTGATAACTTTGCTTAGTACTTCAAAACTTCTATGATTACTTTGCGTTCGAATTCTTAGATTGAAAACATACGTTTTTTTTAAGAACGCACCATTCCTTAGCTTGTAAGGTTTTGTTGAGGGTATTAAATATCAAGCTTTATTAATGGTACCTGCATATACCTAGACTTGATGCTCTTGTTTTAACCCTTTGCCAGTTCAAATTCAATTTCAAATTCAAAGCGTTTATTTTGTTTAGGCCTACGGGGGCACTTACAAATTGTCAATTTTCCTTTTTTTTTTTCTTATATCTACAACCGGATCGGAACGCGACCTCGACTGAGAAGATCCGGCAAGAAACTCAGCGGGCTTGTCATTTTACATGTCATTTTTGTATAGTTTTTTTTTTTTTTTTTTTAGTAAGCTTGGTAACCTTGTGATGGTAGAGCCAAGCTGTAACTGATTCACTGCAACTTATATACGGGGTGGCTCGATAGGGTTGGCACCACCCTCTCACAGGAGATCGGCGTAAAGTAGCTAACATAGCTGCGTTTCGTACGATGAGTGAGAGAGCTGGAAACCTTTAACCCCCCCCCCCCCCCCCTCAATTGGTACGTTTTACTCGCCTTTTGAGGAAATGTCTTTTAAATACTGTGTTTTTACTGCAATAAAAAGTTTTGTACATTATTATTTTATAACGTGTTAAGTAAGGACCCTGACCCCCATATCAGAGGTGAACGCGGCCGGGCCATAAAGGCCCGTAAAAAAAAAAAAAAAAAAACCCCTCCCTTTACTCTGTCTCTTCAGGTCCCATTCAGGAGTTTTGAAAGACGTGGTTTTGGTGGACGTGGTTGATGTATTATTTTACCGTCCAGCTAGCCATATTTTCAGTAGGCAATGAGGTATACACATGAAATCTGAAAACCAGAGAGGTAGTAGCCGTGATTTGAACTTTCTCACCCGGCATCAAAAGCGTGCGTTCACCACTGCGCTATCACCGCTACCTCACTAACGTTTTTATTTAAATCAGTCTGAGGATTTTTAATAGGACTAGTCCTGCCTCACACTTAGGTATAGGTTTGTTTCTCCTACAAGCCGGAATCGACCATACTTGAGAGGATATTAGAACCAATTTTATTTTCGAAACTCACTACCGTCTCGCACGCAAATCACCACCCGTATGCTTTCCCAGTTTTTATGCGTCTCCGACTTGCATCTCGTTTCAGCAATCTCATTTTGCCGCGAAATAATTCGGATAAAACTGACATTCCGACAGTTCCCTCATCCACTTTTCACGAATAAAAATGTAAATAGGAATGTACGGGCCCCCGCAAATGGTCCCGCCTTATGAATTATTTAACGCCGCGAATAAAATTAAGGTTTTACCCGAGGTGTGTTGGGTTTACACTTTAAGGTTTGCTGTCTCTCTAATTGGATGTTTAAAAGGCCCGATTTTATCAATGTCAGATAAAATTATTCTTCAAAAGTATCTGACGTTCGGACAGATGATCTATAGAAGAAAGATACAGATATGACAGTAAATTTATCTAATAAATACATTTACAAGGTGAAACAGAAAGGGTATACTTTTTTTTCAAAACTCAACTTTGTAATTCTAAAACTATCAGCTTTGAAGGGAACTTGAAAAACAAAAGGTGTTATAGGAATACAACTGTTGACCGATTTCAGAAGTCTGCAAAGCCTTTAGTACTTCAACTGTCTCACAAAGCCGATAGTTTGAGATTTACAAAGTTAAGTTGCAAAAAAAATAGTATACCCTTTTTGTTTCACCTAGTATAATACTGAAGTTTATATGATGATGGTGATGGTAACCAAACCAACCTCTCACAGGAGGTCAGCGTAAAGTAGTTAAGTATTATAGCTGCGATTCATATGATGAGCGGGAGAGTCAGAAACCCAACCCCCCTGTCGATCCTGGCTTACAGAAGTTAAAGTGGTGGGAGTGTGTGGCGGGACTAGCCCAAAAAAAATAAAAAATAAAGCCTAACACCCCTTCTCTACCCCTTTCTCTGTCTCCTTGCAAAAAATGCTTGTAATACCAAAGGCATTGCTCGCACATTGCCGGTATTGCGGAAAGCGGGACAGGGAGGGGGTAAACGCTACGGTAACTGCTTAACATCAGACGGGTCGTACACTTGTTTGCCGGCTTTGTTAAATATCAAAAACCATCACTGTTTTCCCCAAAGAGTGTTAACATAGTTAATTTATTATTTCTGACCATTTTGTGTTCCAGGGTTTTTGAAGACGGTTTTTTGTTTCCTGTTCCATCTATCTATATATATTTAACTCAAAGGTGACTGACTGACTGACTGACTGACTGACTGACTGACATAGTGATCTATCAACGCACAGCCTAAACCACTGGACGGATCGGGCTGAAATTTGGCATGCAGGTAGATGTTATGACGTAGGCATCCGCTATGAAAGGATTTTGATTAATTCTACCCCCAAGGGGATAAAATAGGGGATGAAAGTTTGTATGAAACTTTGTCAATTAAATTCCACGCCGACGAAGTCGCGGGCACAGCTAGTAAAACATAAAATCTTTTATACCACTGACCTTTTAAGATGATCTGATTCCCACTTATCTTCAAAACAAGTCTTTCCCCAAAGGACCATATTGTAAAGTCTGCAAGCTAAGTATATCTCTACATAGTTTATATTATTTACATCAGCATCTCACAGCATGTTGACTTAAGTCGACACAAGCTCTCTACGTAGTCAGTATGCATAGTGCATGCCTTTGACCTAGAGCCTTTAGAGGCGGGTAGAGCTTCCCTTGAATATATTCAACGCGCCGGATTTAAAGTCGAGAGAGACAGGTGAGAGGGGCAAGGCGAATGCTGGTAAAAAGAGGCTCTACCAAATTTTACTTTTTAATGACTCTATTTTTTGGAGATTGCGGTGGTTAAACATTTAACGGTGTTATTATAAAAACAAAATTAAACAAGCGATGAACGTGAGTTCAGTCAAATTTCACAACTAATATTGATCTAGACACGCGTTTATCGCGTGTTTAACTTTTTCTTGGTCTTGCTTAATCTTGGTACTGGAATTCTCTTTGAAGTACTCTTTTATTTAATGTTTATTTTTAAGGTATTTCTTGTCAACATTTACATTTCACCAGAAAATTGAGAACTCAATACGCGAGGTGGCTGTGAGCCCATATCGCTACAAAAATGTAAAAACACTTACTCTACTTCACTATAGTATACTTACTTTGTTACCCAGTAAATTCTCCTGCATGCCAGTTTGCGAGCTGACTAGAGATTCTAAAAGCATGAAATAGAGCACCTTTCTCTCAACGAACCGTACAGCTCTATATCTTTTTGAATAGCCGTAGAGCCGCGGGGTGCGCTATATATTTCCGACCATAATGATTCATTTGATTTTGACAATATTCAGCAACGTTTCTGGAAATAAAGAGTATTAGTAACTAAAACTTAAGACTGGTATCGAAGTCCTATGCAGACGCTAAGCGTTAAGCAGCTATTATAGCTGCGTTTCGTACGGTGAGTGAGAAAGCCGGAAGTTGAACACCTTCCCTCCCTACTCTTCTTCAAATTGATTCTTGAATCAATATGAAGAAGAGTAGGGAATAGCCTATATACGGATACTTGAAATACTTGGCTACGGTAACTGCCTTCACATTAGGCGGGCCGTACATTTGTTCGCTGACATTGTTGTATAACAAGCACTAAAATATAAAATAATAATAATAATTTTGCCTTTTTTGACGACCCACTACTGGGCACGGGCCTTCCCTCGCTACGAGGGAGATTCAGGCAATAATCCACCACGCTGGCCCAGTACGGGTTGGAGGATTTCACATGTCATCGAAATTTGGTTAGATCTTCTAAGACATACAGGTTTCCTGACGATGTTTTCCTTCACCGTAAGCAAGTGATAATCATAAATATATATTATGATTCGCACATAGATTTCGAAAAACCCATAGTTGCAAGCCGGGGTTTGAACCCAGGACCTTGTGATGAACAATACCTATAAACAATTTTCGAAAGACGTGTAAAATCCGACAACCCGCACTGGGCCAGCGTGGTGGATTTGTGGCCTGAATCCCCCTCGTAGTGAGGGGAGGCCCGTGCCTAGGAGTGGGACGTCAAAAGGGCTAAATTATTATTTTATATTATATACTAGCTGAGCCCGCGACTTCGTCCGCGTGGAATTTAACTTAACAAAAATTTAATTTCACAAAAAAATGTTCGTTCTCTATGCTAAGTTTAATCTCATTTTTCTTTATTTACCTATCGCAAAAGCCCGCTCCCTATCCTAAACCTAAGTTACTGCTTATAACATCAGCTATCTACCAGTGAAAGTCCCGTCAAAATCGGTCCAGCCGTTTCGGAGATTACCCGGAACAAACGGACAGACAGACAGACAATTTTTTTATATCGCGTTTTTGCTATAGTTGTCGTCTGTACTTTCATATGCATTTAGTGAAAAGGTGTTATATTGATATTACAAACAGACAATTTTATTTATTTGTATAGATATTTCCCGGTATTGAATCAGCAGAACTGGGTCCTGGTCTGGGTATCACTGGGATTGCCCTTAGTCCATTGTACGGTACTACAGTACTCGTACAAGCATTGCTTAAATAGTTTGGGACTATACAGTTGGTGTATTGGTCATATCGATATTATTTAGGTAAGTGCGTACATATTGCCTGACCTAACATATTCTTGAAAGCCTCGTGAACGTATCGTAATCTGGAACAAACACAAAAGGGTCCGAAATGAAATAAATTAAACCGCCCCATTGTTCCCGGGTTCCGCGTAAGACTTTGGTCGATACCTCTACAAAAGGTCCACGATCATAGTTCATGGTGAAACAAAGGCAACTCATTTATAACAAGCTTGAATTATGGAAATGGGGATATATTTCTATAAGCAACATAGTTAACTGTGATATTTTAGTGGCCATGACAATATCTACGACCCTTTGTAATTATTAACTATGTAAGCAACTGGCGATTAAAAAAAACACAAACTCTAAAATTAAAGATAAGCCCGCTGAGTTTCTTGCCGGATCTTCTCAATCGAGGTCGCGTTCCGATCCGGTTGTAGATATATAAAAAAAATAATTGTCAATTTGTAAGTGATCCCGTAGGCCTAAACGAAGTAAACCCTTTGACTTTGACACACTGGATTGTCTGCGAAAAAGTTAAATTGTTCTGGAATCCGCACGACTTTCAATCAAGAGAAATAAAGGAGTTGGAAAAAAAAGATCAATTCCTCCCTTAGATGCAATTGCAATGCGGGAGACGAAATAACTGTATAAGGTTATTTCAATAGAATCAAGACTGTTACATCTGACTGAAGACCAGTTGTATGTAAGGTACCGCGGAACGTAATTAGACTAATTAAAACTAAATTCGTGAGATAATTATAATGCCAATAATCCTACTAATATTATAAATGCGAAAGTTTGTGAGTGTGGATGTATGTATGTTTGTTACTCCTTCACGCAAAAACTACTGAACGGATTTGGATGAAATTTGGAACACAGATAGATTATAACCGGGATTAACATATAGGATACTTTTTAACCCAATAATCCAATACTACGCGGATGAAGTCGCGGGGCACAGCTAGTAGAAAATATTTAAGTTTCATGTCGACACTACCCCCTGGAGTGCCCGAGCACCTACGTATATATAAGATTTGAATGCTCCAAGTGTCGCGTTCACCTACGGGTGGGCTACGCGAGCGGTCATTGGTTGTTTATTTGCTATGTTTAGTAACACGTCATTGATAATAGGGTTTCATAGATCTATTGTGTCAAGCCTATCTATTTTAGTATCGACTAGCTTTTGCCCGCGGCTTCGCTCGTGTTAAGAAGTATTATTATTAATTATTATTAATTCTTAGCGGATGCCTACGTCATAACATCTACCTGCATGTTAAATTTCAGCCCGATCCGTCCAGTGGTTTGGGCTGTGCGTTGATAGATCACTATGTCAGTCAGTCAGTCACCTTTGAGTTATATATATTAAGATTCTTGTATAAAAGGCGTTACTGATCGGCACGAACAATAAAAATCTCTTCGAAATATTGCGACACTTGGGGCGGAGTTCGCTCGGAGGTGGGGATCATTGGAAGGGTTAAAAGGATAAATATAATATTTGAAAAAAGTGAGGATCTTATTAAATGTATTATGTACCTATAATGCCACTGCCTACACCGTTTGGAAAGGCGCGATGTTATATCATACTAGCTGTGCCCGCGACTTCATCCGCGTGGAATTTAACTTAACAATTATCCCCTATTTTATGCCCTCGGGGGTAGAATTAATCAAAATCCTTTCTTAGCGGATGCCTACGCCATAACATCTACCTGCATGCCAAATTTCAGCCCGATCCATCCAGTTTGGGCTGTGCGTTGATAGATCACTTTGTCAGTCAATCAGTCAGTCAGTCAGTTACCTTTGAGTTATATATATTTAGATTAAAAGCGCCTGAGCAACAATTCATGGCAACAACACTTTGGCTCTTAAAGCGCTTAAGGCGCTACCCTCCCAGCCGTTCGCTATAAATTACGGAGTATTATAATTTTAATTAACGGGATCCAGCGCTTGACACCGGACGGACGGCTACTGACAGCGCTGAGTGTGCCATTAGGCAAATTATGTTGATAATTCATTGTTTATTTGATGAGGTACTTTATTGATGTTTTATATTTTACGACAATTATGGTCTCGTTCCCGTCGGAGCAAATTTCGGAAATGGCTTTTTATTGTTTATTTTCAGATATTGTCAAACTTCTATTAGTCTTCTATTGATTTCTAGTAGTCTCGTTGTAAGCCTCAACTACACTTAATGCTTGTACAAGAAATTTGCCGATGAAAATATGTTAAATCGAATATAAAACTAGCTGTTGCCCGCGGCTCCGCCCGCGTTGTACTTCGATTGAACAAAAGTAGCCAAGTTACTCCTTATAACATCAGCTATCTGCCAGTGAAAGTCCCGTCAAAATCAGTCCCGTCGTTTGGGAGATTAGCCGAAACAAATAGACAGATACCCTATTTTTTTTTTTATGTGTATTATTTTATTTGTGAGTGGTAGATCTTAGATACAGAATGGCTAGCATTGACTAAGGTGTCCTCCAAAATAAAGTGCATAATTAATTGAATCTATACAAATAAATAAAATTGGAGTGTCTGTTTGTAATATCAAAATAACACCTTTTCATTAAATGCATATGAAAGTACATACGACGCCTATAGCAAAAACGCGATTAATAAATTTTTTGTCTGTCTGTCTGTCTGTCTGTTTGTGTGTTTGTTCCGGGTAATCTCCGAAACGGCTGGACCGATTATGACGGGACTTTCACTGGCAGATAGCTGATGGAAAAGGAAGTAACTTAGGCTACTTTAATTTTTTAAAAATAATTAGGGTTCCGCGTTAAAAAATAAAAACACATCAAATTAAACAGTATTTCCGAAACGGCTGGACCGATTTTGACGGGACTTTCACTGGTAGATAGCTGATGTTATAAGCAATAACTTAGGCTACTATTATTTTAGAAAAACAAAATTTAAAAAAATGGGTTCTGTCGCGCGGGCTCAGAACGCGGGAGCGGGCTTTTTTGTTAAATTAAATTCCACGCGGACGAAGTCGCGGGCTCAGCTAGTAATTTATATAATTGCCGACTCGTAGATAATGAACTGAATAGGTAAGTAATTATAATGTAACATAATTAAAGCCTAAGAGAATAAAGCTTAACTCACAAACAAGTAAGTTTTAACTACGTTAATCACCCACGGTCCAACACTGTGTCGGTTCTGTACGTCGCAGGATTAGGGATGGTGTTAGACCGACTATCGATAATGAAACATCGACACTCTTATCGATAGATACTAATTAAGTTAGAAAATATGTTTGATGACCGCGAGGGGAAGTGGCTCGGATCACTGCTCCGAATGGTTGCGTGTTCGATTCCCGTCAGGGCAAACGGAAATGGCCTTTTCATAATTTCTCAGGGTAGGCAACCTAACTCCAACTAAAAAGGCCAGAAAAGAACAACCTTCAGGTCGGCAACGTACGAGCAATTCCTTTGGTATAACAAGCATCTATATGCTACGGCAACTGCAGTTAAGCATGCTTAACAAGCGTGTCGTACGCTCGTTTGCCGACTTAGCAGATTTAAAGTATGTATCGATACTTTTCTACATCCCTACTCAGAGCTGTGACTTTCCGGGGCTCGTTTCATCCATTTTCTGCCCGAAAGTTGTGACAAAAGATACTTAGTCGACTAAATAAAATTATCCCCGGACAGAAACTCAAACTTAACACTAATTAGGTTCCCGGAAAATTTCAAGCTGAAGTTTATTCGGACAGTAAACAATTTGTCTTGTAAATTTTCGGATTACGGCCACGTTTGTTTAATCCACTGAGGTGTCTGTCTTCAGGCTTTAAGAACTTTTGCGTTCATTTGCTTGTTGGTTTATGAAGCTCCTGAAAGGACCTGAAAGGAACTTGATACGTTGTGTGTAGCATATAAACAAATATCGTTGTGCCATTGCCAAAAAGAAGCAATACGAGATAGTTAAAATGTTCAAGTACAAGTCGGTCACATAACACCGTTATTTAATTAACCTTTTAAGGGTGCCCATCTACTTGAGTCGGGCAGGCTGGCTTTGCTAACTTTTGATCACATAAGCTACATTTTCCACTGCTCATTAAAATGAAGCGATCCTATTGGTCGAAAGCTAGCCCATACAGCCCGGCCGGCTAAAGTAGACGGGCACCCTAAGGCTTGATTTCTGACTATACTTATTAAAGTGGAGGCGCCTGTCTAGCCCGCAAAATTCAAAATTTTCGAGTATTTTTATAGTTTATCCAAAATCTGAAAACATTTAAGACAACATTTTGTAATCGGCGACAAAGACCGTATGCAATGCATTTATTAATATATCCAACTTACTCTAAAACATTTCAAGAACGACAGATAACCAGAAAACCTGGCAATTTTTGTATATTTAGTGATTTACTGGTATCATATCCACCGTGATAATATTTAGAGTAAAATAAATGTATTAATAAACGCACTGCATACTGTGTTTGTCGCAAATCACAAAATGTTGTCTTAATTGTTTTCAGATTTTTGATAAACTATAAAAATACTCGAAAATTTAGAATTTCGCGGGCTAGACAGGCGCCTTCACCTTAAGAAACTTACTTGGATATATAAGTAAAATAAATAAAAACAGGTTGAATTCAGAAAACCCTCCTTTGATGTAAGTCATAAAGAAACAAAAAAACAATCTCTCAATTTTACCTAAAATAGCAAGCATTACTTATTTGTTCACCATCTTTTGAACAGCACAAAGTGCCTAATCCACTTGAGACATACATGCCACGTCGTCAAACAACCCTTGCCTCGACGATCCCGTCACGATGCAATTGTTGACACAATAGGGAATATGCCTGACTTTTAATATTTAGCTCACCACATACTTCATTGACATTGAAAAAAAACTGCACTTACTCGTAAATCCTACTATCCTACTAATATATGTATTATAAATGCGAAAGTTTGTGAGTGTGGATGTATGTATGTATGTATGTATGTTCGTTACTCCTTCACGCAAAAACTACTGAACGGATTTGGATGAAATTTGGTACACAGATAGATTATAACCGGGATTAACATATAGGATACTTTTTAACCCAATAATCCAATACTACGCGGATGAAGTCGCGGGGCACAGCTAGTCAGTTCAATATGTCCAATAGCTTTCGAGATAAAAATGTATATTTTATTTTAACATACACGCTCCCGTACATTTCTCGAGCAGTTTTAGGTAAAACTTTCATAGGGTCTTATTCACGAACTTAGAATTGGCTGAAGATATTAAGGCTAAAGCGCCCATCTAGCCCGCGAAGTTCAAATTTTTTGAGTTGTTGTAGAAATTTTTCAAAATCTGACAATAATAAAAGACAAATTTTGTAATTCGCGAAAAAGACCGTGTGCAGTGCATTTATTAATATATCCAACTTACTCTAAAACATTTCAGGAACGACAGCTATCCAGATAATCTGGAAATTTTTGTATATTTAGTGATTTACTAGTATCATATCCACCGCGATAATATTTAAAGTAAAATAAATGTCTTAATAAATGCACTGCACACGGTCTTTTTCGCGAATTACAAAATTTGTCTTTTATTATTGTCAGATTTAAAAAAAACTCTAAAAGAGCTCAAAAAATTTGAACTTCGCGGGCTAGACAGGCGCCTTCACCTTAATACTATTAATTAATACACGTATTTTCTGAACTACTTCACCATAATATTGAATTAAACAAGAACATAATAATATATATTTAGACGACCGCTTGGCGCAGTGGTTCGAGCGTATGCCGCTCGGCTCACTGTACATGGTGGTTGCGGGTTCGATTCCCACCGGAAAAAAAATCGGGATAGCCTTTTCGTAATATGCCCAGGTCTGGGTGTCATTGGGATCGCCCCAGTCCATTGTACGGTACCCATAGTACAAGCGTTGCTTAGTTCGGGACCATACAGTTGGTGTGTTCGTCTGGCTATATTGATTATTATTTATTTACTAGTTTCTGCCCGCGACTTCGTCCGCGTAGACATAAGTAAAGTATTCTATGTGTTAATCCAGGTTATAAACCATGTGTGTTCCAAATTTCATCCAAATCCGTTCCTTAGTTTTTGCGTGAAAGAGTAACAAACATACATCTATACTCACAAACTTTAACATTAGTAGGATTTACTCATTTAAAGCCCATTGTTGCAACGTTTCATGGGTTTCATCGATGTTCCCCATTGTTGGGAGTTTGGGACTTATGTTGGGACAAATATTGGAGGTTGAACGGGATCTTTGATGCCAGTGTGGCAACTCCGCTGATTGCCACACATGCCTGTATTTGTATTGTATGACAAATACACCGTACCATGGTTTACGAACTTAGAATACATTGCAATTAAAATTATAGCAGGAGAAATGGGTTCACTAAATCATGAGCTATAGCCGACAAAGTTAAAGCTAAGTTAATTCCCGTCGTTTCTGAATAAACTCCATACTGACAGTCAATAATCAACCGCAAATGCGACTTTGTTTCTTGTGTTTCACTACTTATTGGTTATAGATACGATAAATCTTCGCAATCAGGTGCGGAACAGGTGCGGAAGCCTGCATTATGCATGTCCTGACGTGCACTTACCTGTTTTTTTGTATTATCCGGATATAAGTGGTGGTGCCTAGCTGCAGCAAATTGACTTCAGCTATATACGGACTAGCTTGATCCGGGTAGTACCACCCTCTCACAAAAGATCAGCGCAAAGTAGCCATAATTGCTGCGTTTCGTGCAATGAGTGAGGGAATTGGAAGCCAGATAATTTCACTCTCACCTCGGTTTCACTCTCGTAGTACCGTGTTTTTTTACGCGAGTTTTGTCGCTGATTCGTAAAACGAAAAACTGTATGGACCAATACTAAAACTGGTCATATCTAATATATGAAATTCTCGTGTCGCGGTGTTTGTTGCCAAACATCTCCAAAATGGCTCGACCGATTTTCATGAAATTTTGTGTGCATATCGGGTAGGTCTGAGAATCGGTCAACATCTACCATACATCACACCTATAAATAATAATTTATATGGCAGAACAACGTTTGCCGGGTTAGCTAGTAAACTATAAAGAAGTAAGCAGTTAGGAATTGAGCCATCGCCCGCCCAGTTTGAATTCTGGAAACACAAAGGCCTATCTTATATTTTTATGCCGTCCCTTAAAATCTTTTGCGCAATCTTCGCCGAACATTTCACTCCTCAAATCCTTTAAAAGGGTTATTATTACCATACGCTAGGTTCGAGTAGCTAATGGTAGTTTCGAACGTGACTATCGTTTGTTTTGCGCCGCGTTTGTGTCTAACGCAAATTAAACATAAACTTCGTTTACTAGCTCGCGATTACTTACTGAATTCTAATTTAAGGACTGCTTAAAAGAAGTACAGCTTACGTCTCAAACAGCTAGTTGAAGCTAACATTTCTTAGGTCATTGAGTTATCTGGCCCCTCGATAGCGTCGAAAGTGTCAAAATATGACATTTTCCTATTTAAACTATCGGTTTCTGTCTTGGTTAGCGGGCCAGATAAGTTTTAGGGCCTGTGCACACCACGTTTATTAAACGCGCGTCGACGGCGCTCTTTTATTTGACAGAGCAATTTGTTGTCGCTTGTATCGATACAGCCGCGCGTTAGTATCGCGTCTATATCGCTACAAACGCGCGTCGACGTCGCGTATAAAAAACGTGGACAGGTGTGCAAAGGTCTACAAGCTGCGTCTGACTCACGTGTGTATCGCGTCTGCATCGCTAGAAACGCGCGTCGACGGCGCGTTTGAAAAACGTGGTATGCATAGGCCCTTAATCACTAGTTTTTGCAATATTCGTAATCACGAACAGTATGTATGAAATTTCAAGTGCGCAAGCTCTGTCTTCTTGGACGTGCCGTGGTCCTTAGATGGGACAGACGGAAAATATTTGACATTTCTTAATAGCAAAGTCAAACATTGTTTAGTTTTTTTTAGTTCCATATATTATTATCTTCTTTTATTTAATTTGTATGCTAACCGCAATACAGTTTTTCTTTCTTTTTTCTTATTTCTTAGTTATTATTCTATAGCCCGTCTATTTTACGAAATTAACTTGAAAAGTCTCAGCTAATAGCTATATCTCCCTTTCAGATCTACGTTAATGCGTTATTATTAAGCCCATAGTTAAAATAACAAATTCTTATTTTATATTCATAAAAAAATATTCTCCAATTCAACTGAAAAGAGAAGCCAAAATCTTATAGACTCAGGCCAATCTCAGCGGGAAATAAAATCTAATTTATTCAACAAATATACCTCAATTGGTCCTTACATAATACAAGCGAGGAATAAAGCGAAATGAATATTTTAATGAAAGTTTATCCAACGCTTGATAAACTTTTATCTATACAAATAAATAAAATTGGAGTGTCTGTTTGAAATATCAAAATAACACCTTTTCACTAAATGCATATGAAAGTACATACGACACCAATAACAAAAATGCGATTTTAAAATTTTTTGTCTGTCTGTTTGTCTGTCTGTCTGTCTGTGTGTTTGTTCCGGGTAATCTCCGAAACGGCTGGACCGATTTCGACGGGACTTTCACTGGCAGATAGCTGATCTTATAAGGAGTAACTTAGGCTACTTTATTTTTAGGAAAACCATTAGGGTTCCGCGTAAAAAATAAAAACACATGAGATCAAAGAGTATCTCCGAAATGGCTGGTAGAAAAAAAAATGGGTCCTGTCACGCGGGCTCAGAACGCGGGAGCGGGCTTTTTGTTAAGTTAAATTCCACGCGGACGAAGTCGCGGGCTCAGCTAGTTAAAATATAAGATTTTCGGATGTCAAATACCTAAATGTAAAGAAAGTGGAGTATGATAAAAGCTTAAATATCTTGTTTACGAGAGTTGTAAAATAATATCTGAACCTTAAATGAAGTCTGTACAGGGCACAGATAAAAAACAAATAGACAGACGCGGGTCGATTTGTTACATTTGAGATACAAAATCCTAAGAAACAAAAAAACATTTATTTTTCATTGCCTTTATGATGACTGCTCTTGAATTATCCCCCGTCATGGCTGGACGAATTACTTCAATAAATAATACGTTTTATCTCCCACAACAATCACTAAATATCAATCTTACAGACGAATTGTTACTTTAAAGAATTGTATATATTGCCGACTTAAATTTGCAAGCAGATAAACCTTTGAATGCATAAACATAAAATGCACATTCCTTTGAATGTTAGTTTTTGTAAATAAATATTTGTGATAGATTGACTGGCTTAGCGCCAGTGTATGTGCCAATCATTTATTATATAGATAGTACCTAATAAAACTGTTTTTGATTCCCAAAAATGACCACTACTAAGTTTATAGCTAGATATAAAGGGTTGTCTTTAGAAGAGCGTTATTTCTATGTATTCTGCTTGAGCAATATTGTGTTGTCTTCGGCAAAGTTTTTATTTTTAGTTACCATAAACAATATCCGTAATAAACCACTGCAAAACAGAAACCAGGTAAAATACAAGCAATCGTAAAATACCACATTACTGTTTAGAAATCCAAACCGGAAGTCAGAAGCCTGAAATTTATCAACTCTTCTAACGCAAAGTCCCAATATGACCTCTATAGCGTATGAGGAAGACAGAAATAGTATAAAAAGTCTCAAATGTTGTTTAAATTGGCAACATCGATACCAATGAGGGCAAACAATTTTTAGCTCACCATATTATATTATGTCGCTTAAGTTTACTGGGCTAACTTTATCTGTAACTACAGTTCTGTCGGTGTGCCCATTGTTACTCTGCCAACAAACACAAAATTATCACGAGGTTGGAGCGAGTGACTCTCAGATCAGAACTGATCTGACAGTTTGACAGAACTGTCAAATGTCAACGTCTGTCCACACGATCGTGGCGCCGCGCCGCCCTGGTGGAAAAAAGTCCTGGATTCATTCTGTTAGTAGCCTACAACCCTTTCACCAGGAAACCTGGCAATATCCAGCTCGACTACAGATATCGCTACAGTACATAACTTTAATTTAATACGGTACTTTATGTAGTTAAGTGCTATCCTTGCGGCCACTTAATACCACCTTAATTGGCACTTAGTTCTGGGTTACATGATGTTATGGGCGGTTTGAAGTGCATTTTATGGGCAGTTTTGATGCAGCTTTGGAAGAACGGTCGTTTATTCCAAAGGCCACTACGGTTGGCTCAGTATTAAATAGGATCATCCTACCCCAAAGCGAGAGTCTGACCGCCGTGGGGTTTTAGTCAGTGGACAAGTAGGCCGAGATAACCTGCTTGCCTCCCACAGGGCTTGAAAAAAGAAACTCTATCACCATACAATCCTTTCCTACAACAACTTACCTATTTACTTCGCGTTTTAATTTTATTGAGTAACGTGTATTTTGCGGGAAAACCAGTTTTTGAAAAAGGTAGTAAGGTAAACATCAAAGAATTTGTTTATCACAATTGTTTTATCAAACACTAGCGGCCCGCCCGGCTTCGCACGGGTACATTGCGGTTACATTATTCGGGTTTTAGTAAGGATCCCTAATTTTTTTGAAAATATATTATAGCCTATGTCACCCGGGGATAGTGTAGCTTCCCAACAGTAAAAGAATTTTTCAAATCGGTTCAGTAGTTTCGGAGCCTATTCATGACAACCAAACAAACAAAGTTTTCCTCTTTATAATATTAGTATGATAGACTGGACAACATTTAATGTACTTAATTATGGAATTAAAATAAATTAGTGTTTAGATTAAATTAAAATATTTTATCATTCACACTTTACGCAAAATTGTCCACTACCATGATATTATTAGTTTTAGTATATGGTAACATTATTTTCTTTTCAACTGTCAAGTTACCGAATGAAATTAAAAGTCTAACTCATGTGTTCCCTGAAAGGCCTTCAACAATAGTTACCATACATTTCCACACCAGAGAATTTTCAGAATTTACCATTTTCCAATTTCCCTTTACGATTTAACGAAAGTTGAACGCCAACTAGCCTATGCTCTGAACGTACGAAACGGATAGTATAAAAAATAATGCTTTCATTAAAAGGCCTTTGCATTTCAAAGCGTTTTTATTGAATGGTTATATAGATTACTAGCTGTGCCCGCGACTTCGTCCGCGTGGAATTTGATTGACAAAGTTTCATACAAACTTTCATCCCCTATTTTATCCCCTTGGGGGTAGAATTAATCAAAATCCTTTCTTAGCGGATGCCTACATCATAACATCTACCTGCATGCCAAATTTCAGCCCGATCCGTCCAGTGGTTTGGGCTGTGCGTTGATAGATCACTATGTCAGTCAGTCAGTCAGTCAGTCAGTCACCTTTGAGTTATATATATATATATATATATATGTATGTATATTGATAAAGAAAATTTACTTTAATACCACGGGGAATCAGAAGCAATAAGCAATCGTATGGGGTCGACTGGGGAAGAAACACCGTCTCTGAAGATCAGCGTTAAGTAGTAATTATAGCTGCGTCTCGTACGATTAGTGAGAGAGTCGAAAGCACAAAACCCCTCTCTTCTTCTCCTACTGTCTCACTCCCCTTAAGGTCGATAACATGCGAGCAATGCCTTTGGTATTGCAAGCATCTACTTTATAATAAGCTACGATAACTGCTTAACATTAGGCGGATCGTACGCTTGTTTACAGACTTATTACAGACCTAATTGTTTTAAAAGTTCTTAATTAATTTATTATTATTATTATTAGGAGCCTGTAGTGTCCCACTGCTGGGCAAAGGCCTCCCCTCCCTTCTTCCAGTTGTCTCGGTCTGTTGCGGTCTGAGACCAATGTGCTTCGTATGAGTCGAGTTCATCCCGCCATCGTCTTTTGGGTCTGCCGCGTGGTCTGGTGTTGTGTGGGACCCACACTGTGGTCACTTTCGTCCATAGGTCATCGGGCATGCGGCAGAGGTGTCCACCCCAATTCCACTTTAATTTGGCAGCTGAGTGGCCTACGTCTGCAATTTTCGTTTTGGAGCGCAGAATCGCGCAGAATCGCTCCGTAGGTGAGGATGGGGAGAATGCACATGTCCATGAGTTTTCGTTTTAATGAAAGGGGTAAAGACCCTTTCATTAGGTCTTTCATCGACCAATAACTCCTCCAGGCGTTTTCTGTGCGTCTGGTAATTTCCTTATCTTGTCTGGCCTGGAAGGAGACTATTTGGCCAAGGTATATGTATTCATGGACATATTCAATCCCCGCACCCCCAATTTGTATTGTACGTTCTCTGCTATTGGTCATTAGCTTGGTCTTCGACATATTCATTCGAAGTCCGACCTCGAGGCTTGCTTTGCTCAGTTGTTCGAGCATTAGACTTAACTCAGTTGCCGAAGAGGAGAAGAGGACAATGTCGTCAGCAAAACGAAGGTTAGTCAACCTCTTTTTACCGACGACAATGCCCTTCCCGTTCCAAAGTGGGTTCAGGTTTTGAAATACTTCCTCAAGGGTAGCCGTGAAAACTTTTGGAGATAGTGGGTCTCCCTGCTTTACTCCTTTCTGTACATGAAATGATGGTACTGTAGAATGGATTTGTATGGCTGCTGTGCTATTTTTATATATATTTTGCAGTAATTGTATGTATGTGGACTCTATTCCCTGTCTCCTGTCTTTATTCATAAAATATAAAATACAAATTTAGTTACAGCCCAGCGCTTAAAACTTAGGTTAAACAAACATATAATTAAGGGGTTTGTCAGGCTAATAGCACCTTTACAAACTTTTATGCCTAATACAATGAGTGATTCATAATATTTACGACTGTGGTTACATTTATATTGGGTATATCCATAAATATTTTACTATATGTGCACTTTAGTTTAGGTCACATTTACATCGCAATGAATAATACAATATACAAATTAAAATACGATTAATGCGTATAAGTATAACTCAGTAATATGCACAAGAGCACAGTAATTATAAGAATGGGGGGTAATTATGAAAAATCCTGGGTGAGCGCGCAGCCAACGCAGTTATAAAACTACCGACCTGTGAACTTATTAGTCATTAGTGAACAAAACACAGTGATGAGGCAAGCGGTAACGTCGATAGTTATCGATATACGACAAGTTACAAGATCTAGTTTTGCAAATTGTATGAACCAGAGAGTTAGTATGGATGACATATATTTTATTATAAAACCTTTTGGCTAGTTTAAGTATATGGTCTTTTATTAATGGTAACTTAACTTTATTGTGTAAGGAACGAAGATTGGTCATAAAAGGTGTGTTATATGAGGATTTAAGAGTTTTGTTTTGCACAAGTTGCAGTTTCGTGTAGTTAGAGTCACATGTACTACTCCATACTGGGCACGCATAAGTTAAGATAGGTCGGACATATGTTAAGTAAATGGCTAGTTTAGTATGGGGGCTAAGTTTAGCTCCACGGCTGACAAGTGGGCTCAGGGTGTTCAATGCTTCAGACTTTAATTATTATAATAAACAGCGAATACGTGTCACTTAATTAGGCATGGAAATGAGTGCTACTTTCAATTCATTTTCATTACGTGAAATTATGTTTATCTTTCACTGTTATTTCACCTGTGATTTTTCACGGTCAATGATTTTATTCCTAGTGAATTTTCACTATGACACGTAATCCTATAAAGTCACTGGTCGATTTATCATAAAAGCTCTGACAGTACCGAACGCTTTCCTATTTAATTGCAATGACAGTATTTATCGATGTCGGTAGCAGGTGATACTTATGAAAACCTATATAATATGATTTTTCACACGCTACGTGTGAAATTTTCCATCACTACACTTAATCTAAAAAACTTGTTTGCCTTTAGATACAACAAAATATGTTTAGAAAGTATTTTACGGATAAAAGAGCGGAGTCTCGTCGTGTTTAAATTATGTTTGTGAAACATCTAAGCCTTTCACCGTACCAAGAGCCATCCTTATGTAAATAGTGTTCATATTCATTGCGTTCCGCATATATATACTCCCCGGTCCCCATTCGCGCGTACTCTATAAAGATTTCCGTGTATTATGTAAATTGGTGCCCGTTCACACGTAAAATTAGACTGTCTTTGGTATCGCTAAACATTTTCGTGATATTTTACACTCGAGTGCGGGATTGTTCGTCCTTTTATCAGTAGGTACCTACATAGACGGTGATCATTCAATTTTCAATACCATCAACCGAATGCTTTAATCTCACTTAAATATTCAAGAACCTCTTAACTATTTGAGACGATTTGATTTAAGATATTTTTTGTTATTGATTTGTGCATTAATAAATAGGCATGTCTTTGCTAATGGAGCTTATTTAAATATTTTTTAATTAGAACTAATAATATAGATTCCCATCTGTGATACAGTATAGTCCAAAATCGGTGGCAAATCTTGTAAAAATGCAAGACAAAGTATGATTTTGGGGAACACTCCTGTAAAATGGATATTAACTTTGTGAATACAATAATAATTACGCGGGCTCTATTGAATTAACGAATATCGATTTATGTTAAACCACACACTTAAGTACTTGACAAAGATCCATAAAGGATTTTCAACGGCTAAAATGCGAAATAAACATAAAACAAACAGAAAAAAAGTTTTATTGCAATGTACTTATTTTCAAGATTCAAAGTTATAAAAATGTAAATCTCTGAATAGATTCCAAGGTGAAATGAATGGAGACATGCCTACCCGAGTTCCTGGGCCATGAAAACGGCGTTAAAATACAAACAAATAGTCAGGGGCTCAGCTCTGTCAACCGCTGGCATCTCGATCGACTCGCAATATTTCAAAACGGACGTATCGCATATCTGAATATGTCAGTTTTGACAGTTTTCTTATTTTCTGTCAAAACTGACGTAATCCTCCCGCTATCCCACTTTCCTTCAGGTATGAGCAATGCTGTAACTTCTTAATACCAGGCCCCTAACCACGCTAGCTACTCAAAACGTAATAGAAAAGCAAACGCTCGCGATTACGTTTCAAACGCTCCGCTTTTGACGTTTTGCTGACACCATACCATATCAATGTCAGTAGAAATCGTGAAGCTCGTGTCAGCAAAGCGGAGCGTTTGAAACGTAATCGCGAGCGTTTGCTTTTCTATTACGATTTGAGTAGCTAGCGTGGTTAGGGCCCCGGTCGCGTGTTTGCCGACTTTGTACGATAAAATAACCGTTTCGTCCGCTTATTTCACAGCCCTTTGTCACAGACACGGTTCAATAACAAGAAAAAGTACTTTCGAAATTGGGTATCAAAAGTTTTGTAACGGGCTCTTTGATGTGATCGCAAGAACACTCCGAATATTTTACCTACCGAAACGGTATTACCATCATCCCTTTCAGATTTAAAGCGCAAGTGATTTTAATAATTTTATGAATATTATGTAAAGGCGATAATCAAACTCGAAATTTTTTTTATTAATGTAAGCTAACAAACCATTTATGAATAGTCAGAATCTACCACGAGTTAAGAATGCCGCTTCCACTGAAAAGATCCGGCAAGAAACTCAATGGTTACTCTTCTCATTGAATAAAAGATGGTCTTCATTCACAGGAACAGCAACAGAATATGAGCAGACAACACCATTGTCACTAAATAAGTAAATAGTACCTACTCGTATCCGTATCGCGCTATGCATCTCAGAATTGCTGCTGTGAGTCATAATATACGAGTATGGTCAGGTTCTTTGATCCGATACGGCTAATAACCATTTCTTAAACAATCAAGGGGTTAGATACGATATAGTAAAATATTATGGCGATAGCGTTCGTATTTTTAGGGTTATATACCTCAAAAGGAATAAACGGAACTATATTTTTTTTGTGGCATCGCGTCGCCTTTATAATTTTCATACAAGCGTCGCGACGCTTCTATGATGTTTATAGTGGCGTCGCGATGCTGTAATATTTATAGTGGCGTCTCAACACCATTATTATTTTAATAGTAGCGTTACGACGCCATTATTATTTTTACTGTGTTGCAATGCTCTTGTAATTATTATAGTGGCGTTACGACTCTTCTATTATTTTTATAGTTTCATCGCGACGCTTCTATTATTTTAATGTCCCCTCGCGATGCTCTTGTTATATTTCTAGTGGTGTCGTGGCGCCCTTATATTTTTTTATTTTATGATCAGTCAAAAAATCTAACCTGCCGAAAACTTACATTGTGCCCGGCCCGACATGCACTTGGCTCATTTTTGTACGCATTGTCTCATGTTTTATAAAGATTTGGGGCCCTGATATTACAGGCCCAGTTTGGGGAAAATGTCTGCTATTGTTGGAGAATACGCCAAGTTTAAAACATTATCCTCTAGGGTAGATCATATTCGTGACGTAGTAGGTAAATTTGGGAACTTCAAAATTTGTTATCTGAACAACTGAATTCCAGTTTATTAAGTCACTGTAATGTTGGGCCATAAGTCGTCTGGTATCTTTGGGGTGGCCATTTTTTATTTGTGATTAAGATAATTTAGGACAGTCTCTTGCCTTTCCAATGATTTTTTGGGATTTTCTTTCATATACTGATTCTGCAGATATTTAAACCTGTCTTCGAAAACGTATCATTTGTCCGATTTTGACTGCAGCTTTTGGATTTCATGGAGCTAGGATGCAATGAAAATGTAATATTGGGATCACCCGTAGAGGACAGCAACAGCACACAGGAATACCAATTAAAGCAGAGCTAAGCATTTTTGAAAGACCATCACAGATCAGGATCCTTACTGTTGTTGTCAATTAAATTATTTTTGGGAACAACAAACAACTATTCAGAAGGGTTTCAATTCAGTAGTAAGTACCTTGTATAATTAAGTTTGCATTTTGTATAATTTTGCTGGTTATCATTATGCATATAATTTATCACAGACAATGAAACTAATTTTGTGTGGCACCGCAAAATTTGTACTGGTCACAGAAATAAGGACTAAAATAAATAATGACCTATTTATAATTCTATGGTCCCCGTTGAACTTAAAAACAAATAGATACCTTTATATATCTCGTTTACACTAACGCGAACGTGTACATGTGTGTATGTCGCTTACACAGCCATCAAGATTATCACTTCCTAACAGTCCTCAAAAAAATAAAAATAAACTCAAGCCGTTTAAGAGGAGAAGAATTCAGAACACACTGTAATTTTATATTATAAAGATTAAATACATTATATACACCATTAAATATTAACCAGCATCTCATTAAGGACATGTCTAGCAAAAAATAATCGTGTGGCTACCCCAATCTCGAGTATCTTGCGCAGTACTCGCTTGGTCTAATTTATGGTTGAACTTTGTGCGTACGAAGGTGAAATTACTTTGATTTGTAACCACGCGTCCGGATAACACGAGGATTAAAAACGAGTTTAGGATTTATTACCGAAGTCATTGTAGTTTGAATCCCCCTAGTGTTGAGGGGAGGTCATAAATAAGTCCAGCAGCGTTTTACAACTGGGGGCCGATTCTGCTAAATTCGTTGACGCATCTTTGTGAATTCGGCCAAAATGCCGACAAAATATCAAACGCCAATAATTCACGGTTTTCGATGAAGAATTCACAAATTACTTTCCTATTTAAGACCAACATCCTAACTTCAGCTTGAATATTTTTTTATGAAAACTAAAATTAAAATATGCGGCCATTCACACGGTTAACCCGTCACCGATAATTTCTACAACTTCACTGTATCTAGGTGTACAAATACGGCCATTACCTACCTATGTGTCAACAATGTATAGACAGAACGGCGTCTTCTTATTCGTGTGAATGACCTCTTATCGGTAATCAAAATCGTGTTTAAAATACTTGGAACATAAAATATAAGGGAGGGACAAGCCGTGACAACTCCATCTGACTCAACTCCACCCACATCACATGGTGACTCCCCTCGGTGGGAACTCCACCCCATTACAATACCCCACTGCCTATCTAAGTAGTCCATTGTTCTATTACAAGCATTGCTTAGTTTGGGACACAGTTGGTGTGTCAGTCTGGCGATATTTAAGTATGTATTAATTTATATAAATGCCTTTACTAAGATCAACTTTAATTATAATTGGTAAGGATTTTCAAGATAATATTTAGCCGTTAACAATAAGGTTACGTCTACAGTGAATTATTAATTAAACACGTTAGATGGGAACGTTTAATTTTGCCCATGGTCGCCCACTCTGGAAGGAAATAACGTGGAATTGGTTTAAGGTGAAGGCGCCTGTCTAGCCCGCGAAATTCAAAATTTTCGAGTATTTTTATAGTTTATCCAAAATCTGAAAACATTTAAGACAACATTTTGTGATTTGCGAAAAACACAGTATGTAGTGCGTTTATTAATACATTTATTTTACTCTAAATATTATCACGGTGGTTATGTTACTAGTAAATTACTAAATATACAAATATTGCCAGATTATCTGGATAGCTGTCGTTCTTGAAATGTTTTAGAGTAAGTTGGATATATTAATAAATGCACTGCACACGGTCTTTTTCGCGAATTACAAAATGTGCCTTTTATTATTGTCAGATTTTGAAAAATTTCTAAAAAACCTCAAAAAATTTGAACTTCGCGGGCTAGATGGGCGCTTTAGCCTTAAGGGGAATATATCACTTAATGTTTTTGTGATGAGTATATTTTTCATTTTACTCTAGGTAGTATATGGACCAAAGAAAAATATTATTATAATTTCCATGATTTGGCTTAATGCAAGGTGGGCAAGTTTTTAAACTGTCACTAAGCATTTTGCTCAGAATTTTTTAATGAGTTCGATTTTTTTTTACAAAAAAAATGGTTTGACTTTCTAAGACCCGTATTAATGAATGGATCCCAAGTCTGAGAGCGATCTTGAGTACGCTTATGACATGCCATTTTATATTGGTACATTTCAAAAATCTCCCTCGGACTTGAGATTGATTTATTAATACCTAATCATATTGAAATTATGATTCGGCAGTATATTGTCGGTATCGGGTTAGTTACCGTGTGAAAGACCGCTTGCCCTCAACTTTTAACTTAGAAACACTCTTCGCGTCAATAGTATCCTTGAACATTACTCCGGTCGCGCTTACTCTTTTTCTACTCTGTGGTTCGTTACTATTTAAAATATCGTTCAACAATAAACTAGTAATTAATGAATTTACGTGGTTCTATTAAATACAGGTTGAAACAGAAAGGGTATACTTTTTTTTCAAAACTTAACTTTGTGATTCCTAATCTATCAGCTTTGGAGGAAACTTGAAAAACAAAAGGTGTTACAGGGATATAGTTGTTGACAGAGGTCACAAGTCTACAAAAACTTTAGTACTTCAACTGTCCCACAAAGCGGATAATTTTAGATTTACAAAATAAAGTTGCCAAAAAAATAGTATACCCTTTCTGTTTCACCTAGTATATATATTAGCGTGAAAGACCGCTGGCCCTTAACTTTTCAGTTAGAAACACTCTTTGCGTTGAAGAAATTCAAGTGGAAAACGATAGAACGTCACCTTAATGCCGAATCGTCCCGCTTACGAGATTAGCGCGATTTCCCCTGAAGGGATAATTTGCCGTTACAGCGCGTAGCCGTTACGTGCTGGCGCCCCTAAACAAATTACTGATGTGTTTATGTCTGTTCATAATATTAGAAGGAGATTAGTGGTGATTGGTATTTGTGTTATTGGTTTATTTAATTTATCTTGTAGTATTGGTTTCTTCGCAAGGCTGCACGCAGAGCCAACTTATTTAGACACCTGGGTCCCTGATATTTAAAAAAAATAAACCTTATTATACATAATATGTCTGTCTGCGAACGAATACTCCCGAGAGCGATATTTCTGATTGTCGATTGATCGATAAATCCAACAAAGAGCGTTTAGATAACTCGATGCCTGATGGTTTTTTCAATCAAAGGACAATCAAAGCTCCCTTCACCTTTCAGGTCGACATCGTGCGAATGCCTTTGGTATTGCAAGCATCTATAGACTACATTAACGGCTTAACATCAGGGGAGATGTACGCTTGTTTACCGACTCTGATATATAAAAAAACATCATCAAATTTGAACATAAAAGTAAAACAATTTCACAAAAAAAATCCCCAATGGCCCAAAAAACGCCCAAGGGCCAGCGTGTGGGGATTATGACGTTGTCACCGTGATTTCAACTCGCTTTAATTGAACCCCACGTCAACGTCACACCGGATGCGCCTGAAATATATTTGACTCCTTTGAAAAAGGTCCGCTGTGACATTTTGATTCGAAGGTCGCATGTTGAAATGTGTAATCTTTTTTGGGTTCAACCCCCTGGTCATTACCTGATCTGGACGCGTGAGAGAGGTTCGTGTTCCTACGAACTTAAAGAATGTATTGATCCTGTTGTAGATTTAATGAAAATGTAATATCTAAATATATATAACTTAAAGGTGACTGACTGACTGACATAGTGATCTATCAACGCACAGCCCAAACCACTGGACGGATCGGGCTGAAATTTGGCATGCAGGTAGATGTTATAACGTAGGCATCCGCTAAGAAAGGATTTTGATTAATTCTACCCCCAAAGGGATAAAATAGGGGATGAAAGTTTGTATGAAACTTTGTCAATTAAATTCCACGCGGACGAAGTTGCGGGCACAGCTAGTATATGTATAAAATTGTACGATTGTAACCTCTGAATGACACACTATGAGTCATAATTCAATTATTGAGTGACCATTGTTAAGTGCGATTGACAAGTCAATCTATTTTATTTAAAACATAAAAGATTTTTAATATTGATATGGTCACTATAAGATTAGGTCGATAGATTAGATACTATAAGATTAGGTCAGCTAATTACTTAATAACTTAAGACAAAGGGCCTCTTAAGTAGGTACTTAATATAGTAACCGACTCGGTATTACATGGATCTCACAACTTTTTACGGTAGAAGAACTGAGTAGTGAGACTTGTTTTTTTTTACAAGTTTTGTTTTTGATGGTATTGTAGATAAATTTATTTATTATATTCTAGGTTGTTTTCTGTCCTGATCATGATCGATGACTATGATAAATGTATTCTACATTAAAAACATGTACTACTTATATTATGCGCACACTTCAAAATAACGACATTGGCCTAAAACATTGGACATAATCCAAGTACATTAATGTTCCCACTCACGAATGTTTTAATAGATATATAAATAGTTTATCATCATTTTGTTGCAGACTATTCGTATTATTCGGATATTCTTTGTATTTTCTAATTCTTCACCTGAGTTTCGTATTAGTTAAGTAATCTAAAAACCATGTTTTCTGTACCTACAGGGTGATTTTAGTGGTCAAATACCAACAAGTTATGATATCAAAATTTAAAAATACATTTTATTTTATTTTAAAAGGCTTAATTTTTAATTTGTTATTTGCAATTTTTCTCTATTTTCATTTCATTTATAAATAATTAATTTATTTTGATGTATTTCCCCATTCAGTAGCAACACATAAAATTCATGTAATGATGACGATAGAAATACTCTTTTCTATATACAAGGTGACACATAATGGGTATACTTTTTTTTCAAAACTTAACTTTGTAATTCTAAAACCATCAGCTTTGGAGGGAACTTGAAAAACAAAAGGTGTTATAGGAAAACAGCTGTTGACCGATTTCACAAGTCTACAAAACCTTTAGTACTTCAACTGTCCCACAAAGCTGATAGTTTGAGATTTACAAAGTTAAGTTGCAAAAAAAATAGTATACCCATTTTGTATCACCTAGTATATAACTCGGTACCTAACAATAGAACAGAGTAAATATTTACCTCTATTGCGTAGATATCATTATTATTTGTGTATACAATGACGTCACCGCCTTATTGACTAAAGTCCGCATGCATCTGATTTCGTTAATGGACGAAAATCCAGACCAGAATATCGTTTACTACTGCGTAGTGTGTGTAAATATAAATGTATAATGTTATTATTATATAAGGTATCATTTCAACGCACACCAGATATTTTTGTCTCCCGCTTTGCACCGGAGGGAAGTGGAAATTTTTCTTCCAACTCCACCTATTATTTCTTTCGATTAAATTCGTGCGGGTTCCAAGACAATTTAATTTTTTCTCGGGACTCGTCGAGGGTCAAACCTTGACGTCATTATTGGTCACCATTGTCGATCCTGGTTTACAAGAGTAACATGGTGGGAGTGTATGGCGGCACCAGTCGCATTGAAAAAAGGGTGTTATTTTAATAATGCACGATATCTTCCATAGCATCTTAGTAATACTAAAAGTGAAGCACCTATCACGAGAAGAAAATCTCATAAATACTATTGTCATGTTTAGCATTTATTAAGATACCTTGAAAATTATCTTGATTATTAAAATTAGACCTCATACATTTAAGGTTTGAAGATTGATTGAGTCTCTTAGATGTTAGGGAGACTAATTAATTTCAACTAAAACTAAAAAAAATCATCGTTATCGCGTTACTAGTAAGTACCTAGTAGCATTGGACTCTCCAGCTAAGCTAAATGCTGGTAAATAAAAAAGCCAGGATAGGATTGAATCCGGGGCCAAAACACACAAAAATTACCAAAATACAACGTTATCAAAATGTTTATAAAGAGCGGCTTCATTATTTAATAAATAATAGGTAAAATATTTAAATAATACATAAATAAATAATATCGCCAGACTGACACACAAATATTATGGTCCCAAACGCTAGCGTTGCTTAGTTACTATGGCTACCGTACAATGGACTGGGGGCGATCCCAGTGACACCTAGACCAGGGCCAATTACGAAAAGCCCATTTCCGAAATTTACCCCAGCGGGAATCGAACCATGTGCAGTGAGGCGAGCGGCCTTTTCCCGAACCACTGCGCCAAGCCGTCGACCAAATTTATTCAGTTTTGTAAAATTTACGAGATAAACAAAAAAAAATGTATTCTGATTTATTTTTGATTAATTTTTCCCGCCACGTGTAAATTATTATTTCGTGTTTTTAAACAGCCTATACTATTTTCTATATTATTTACTAGCTGTGCCCCGCGACTTCATCCGCGTAGTATTTTAACTTAGCAAAAATTTCGGGATTATCGGGTTAAAAGTATCCTATATGTTAATCCCGGTTATAATCTATCTGTGTTCCAAATTTCATCCAAATCCGTTCAGTAGTTTTTGCGTGAAGGAGTAACAAACATACATACATCCACACTCACAAACTTTCGCATTTATAATATTAGTGGGAGTAGACATCCTTACCAGTCTCACCACTCACCACTAATCCTAAGGAGTCCATCTTTTGAGTAGAAGCTACGGAGCATCTGCACTGCATACTAATAGGGTGGTTCCGTTCAAATGCAAATCCGAGTGATAGATGGACGGGACACGTGGGGTGGGCAGCCAGTCGCCAAGAAAAGAGAGGAAACATTAATTTTAAAGACGATAAATCTATATATAAGCATGTACTTACTACAAGATACCAACCGCTTGACGCAGTGGTTCGAGCGTAGGCCGCTCGGCTCACTGCGCACATGGTGGTTGCGGGTTCGATTCCCGTTGGGACAAATTTCAGAAATGGCATTTTCGCTATTTTCCCAGAGCTGGGTGTCACTGGGATCGCCCCCAGTCCATTGTACGGTATCCATAGTATAAGCGTTGCTTAGTTTGGGACCGTACAGTTGGTGTGTCAGTCTGGCGATATTTATTTATTAAATATTTAGCTTTTCCCTGGGTACGTCGAGGGTCAAACCTCGGCGTCATCATTAGATATCATTGTCGATCAAGTGTGTGGCGGGACTAGTCCACAAAAGGTATTTACTAGTTCATTGAAGCAGTGATAGCTCAGTGGTCGGACGTACACTTTGGAACACAAGGTGTGTAGGTTCAAACCACGGCGCGCACTTCTGAAATTGTATGTGCAAATATTCCAACTAAGATTTCTGAATGGTGTAGATAAACATTGTGAGGAAACTTGCATGTCTTTAGAAACGCGTGTGAAGTTCGCCAATCGGATTGGCTCATCATGATGGACTCCCGTATCCCCCTCCCAGTGAGGGCGGGAATGTGCGCGGTTTAAAGGCAATGGGCATCTTGACCTTAACAAAAACCGCCAAATCACTTTGCGAAAAGGCTTTCAGCGCCCTTTAGACGCCTTGTCGTAGTGAAAAGCCTGCCTCCACTTTACTTAACAAGAAAATTTACATTGCCACTATTTACATAGGTATTTCTGTAAAGAAAAAAATATTTCAAACTTTTTTTTCGAATATTTCAGAGAAAATGTTTTTCTGCGTTCTGTTTACACAGGGTGACTTCGAAATCATTGGTAACATTTTAAAATATGACTCCACATAGGTAGGTACTTACTTTATATTATGATTCTGATTATTTAAGTAGTAACATTTAGCTACCAATAGCATGATTAAAACTAAATTTAAATAAACTTAAATATGAAACACACATTCGTTACTACTCTAGAAGCAAATAAACAACAAAATAACTACAATTCTTCATTATTACTCAATATACATATAATTGAAATAGCTGTAAACATTGTGCAAAAAAATTAAAAAAAAAAAATTGTAACAGAAATTAATGTCCATAGAGTCTGTAGAGTCACAGTTTAAAATATTGCCAACGATTTCGAAGTCATCCTGTATAGCTCCTATACTGCACTTAGAGCCAATCGGGGGTCTGACAAGTGATAAATGTCTCGGAGACGGCCAGTCTTGTGAAATACTGGCATGAAATTTTCAATTTTCTATTTTTTCATATGAAACTCTAAAGCTATTAACATAGAGTTTATATTACTAGATTTGGTGCTACAGTTTGAAGATTTACGCTTCTCTATTCTGTGAAATATGTGTCGATGAGCACTTTTTTGTTATAAATGTTAGGGATCCATTCGTTTCGTATTTTTTGCAGTATTATTTAAATAAGTATTCTGAAGAAAAAATAATTTCCCTCGCCTTGTGGGAGAGAATGAACCAGACCTGCGTTTTTAGACGTAATTTCGTAATTTTACCAGTTCTGTCACTGCGATCGCCCCCAGTCCATTACACGGTACCCAAAGTACAAGCGTTGCTTAGGCTTGGGACCATACAGTTGGTGTATCAGTCTGGCGATATTTAAGTATTATTTATTTATGCTCCACTAGGTATATATAATAATACATCGTGGTCAAATATTGGTGTCAGGAGGTTCACAAATAGGGAGTAGTCCCTAGTTTGGCTATTTTTTGTTTACTTTTATTATTTAAAGCGTTTCATCGCTCAGCCGCACGCAGTTCAACTATCCTGAAGATAGTTGAATAACCCAGGACCTGGTGCCCACAAGACGCGGGCTTAACCAATCGGCTATCACTGCTTCATTGATTAACATATTGGTATAAAATGTTTCGAGTATTTGACCTACCAACACCTTCACATTTGGTGGTACATTTTCTAATTTGTCCTCCAATAATGACGTCACACATTGATATCATGATGTCATTCAAACTTCATACAATCTAGTTTCAAAGTCACTGTAAATCAGAATTGAGACATAAAATGGGAGAGGCGTAAACTTTGTTATCCAAGTTTCAAAGTCGTTTATTAATGCTGAATCAAGAGACTCATTGGTCTGATTTAACGACTGTTTTATGATTGGGCCCTCAATCAAGAACGTCGTATATTATAAAGAGACTTGAATTTGTAGCCACGGGCATAAAATAGATACCTAGTCTATCACTGCATAACTTCTCCAACAATTTCGCAATCAATTATGTAAAACTTATAAAGGTGTGTAAAGTTATTTGGATATCTATGTACCTATATAAATATTGTCATCTGTGATTTTTTGGAACTTCAACTGGACACGTCACTGCACTTTAAGGGGTCTCAATCACGTACTGGAGTAGTGGCAGCGGCGTTGATGCGCGGACGCCCAAGCGACGCGCCGCGTCTATTTGCTTGTTTTAAGCGATCTTGAGTACGCTTTTGACATGTCATTTTTTATGTTATGACATAGGAATGGCATTTACACGATCGCTCTCAGACTTGGGACGGATTTATTGATACGGTTTAATAGAGTTGAGGCGCGATCGAGGCAGCAGCGCGAAGTATGCCGCCGCCGCCATTTTGTCATGTCATCTTGTGTTGCGTTTGCAGCTGAAATGGGAGAAAGCATAGCTGACTACTCTGCTATGACACCGCCGCGACACTTGCGCGAGGCCCCGAATGAAAACAACATGTTATCATACGAAATAATGTTCGTTTATTTTTGCAAAAAGCATTATGATTACACGCACATATTAGGTAAACACCTAAGGTTAAAGTCTCATCACGCATAATTATTTTCCAAAATAATTTAAACAGATCTATAATAGCAATAATAATAAAAATAATTACTTATATTAAATGTAATAATTATTATTTATTTTCTTTAAAATAACATTTATCACGTAGGTACGGCAATAAAAATAATATTTACAACTTTTACAAAACAAATAAATAATTAGTGATGTTCTGACGAAATGAGCAAAATAAATTTGTATTTTTTTAATAAATAAATCCATAACAGACATTATACATTTCAGGGTAGTTTAATGTTTAATTAATAATTTAATGTTTAAATTATTATACGGTGACTATTTTTGTGCGGGCAACATTATTATTTATTAAGTTATTGTGATGTAAATGGGTATTATTATCTACCTACACATAATGGTGCACGCACAAAGTAGTTTGACATAAAACATATTTAACAATGTACTATCACAGTAGCAGTTAGGATAAAACAGACAACAAATCAGCTGTAACTTTAATAAAATCTATGTAGCAAAATAAAATAAGTGTTCTTTGAAAATGGGGATTCTGTTGATTTAATAATACCTACAACATTTTTATAGTAGCTTTAAATGTAGGTATTATTATTATTATTTTATGGCTATGGTTATTATTTCATTTTATTTGTTATGAATTGTGAACTCTGATGATAACCATGCAAAATATACATTTATATGTTGTGTTTGATCAATAGAATCACCTTTCTTAATGAACAAAAACAATATTAAATGATGATGTATAGTTATATTATTTGCAAGAGAAGCTATTCTATACACATAGCTACTTATTAATTATTTTATAATACATATTGCTGTTATTTCATCCATTTAATTTATTGCAACCGTTTTGACTATTGTGTGAAATAGTTTTGATAATTAGAAACTACGATTAACTGGCTGATAACTCTGTGTAGTAAATAATACCTAGGATTATTACATATTGCATTGCTGAAGATTGATAACTTAAGAACACTGATCTTTCCCTTGCTTTAGAAGGACTGGATGGTTCTAGTACAAAATTCCACATAGAAATCGCCTACAAAATTCAATTCTAATATTTATTACCTATTATATAAGGTACAATATGAAAACACCGCAAGCTAAAAGATTTTTAAAATCTAATAGTAGAAAAACGTAAACCAAAATATGGACGGATTTAAGAAAATCAAGTTTCAAACATAATGACAGCTTAATTTTTATGAATGATTTAAGAGACAGTTAGTTCCAAATTATGTAGTTACAATTTTAGTAGATTAAAAAAACGGGTAAGATTAAATTTAAGTAAGTATTTAAAAAATAATGTTTTTCTTAGATATGGTTAATGTTGTAAGAAAGAGTTGTAATATCTATAGAAGTCACAACCATTTATTATTACTTTTTTTACAAATACAGCCTGCGTTAGACTTTCCATAAACAATCGCAAACGCCGTTACAGACAATAAATTGGCTATTAATGATAAAAGGTACTAAACTATTTATAAATCTAACTCCTCCTACAATTTATTTTTTAGATTATATTTTATTTTGAGCCTATATTATTACTTATCCGAAAGGAAGACACATTGAATTTACAATAGGTAGCAGATGTATAAAAAATGTTATTTTGAAATATGAATTAAAAAAAATTAAGTATGTAACCATAAATTGAAAATTTGTGTTTATTATTCGTTTTTCATAAATGATATTGTTATTTTACAGTAGACAATGAAATTATACCTGCGAAAATAAAATATTACTTACTATTTAATGTGTACTGTAAGGTCCATGTCGGCGCACTGGCCACTAGCGATAGGAGTTCCTGGCTGACGAGAAAATATTAAATTGAAGAAAACATGATTGTTTTGAAATTGAAAGCTCTGCGGTGCGCTGGCAGTGACAACCGGGGAACCGTTGCAATAAGACATGTTTTTAAATATTATTATGATAAATTAAAGTATTACCAAGGAATAAGATTTTATTATTGAAACCCGGTGTCACAGTACCTAATAAAGTACTTTATTGCTTATTTTATTTATTTCAAATAACATTTTTTGACATCTTATGAGAACGCGTATATATAAGCTAATGCGGTTAATATGGACATTGACACGACAAAGATGATTATACAATAGGTAGGTATCTTCTTCAGAAAGACGAGAGAGACAGTGTCTTGCGTTTATTAACAAAAAGCGTTGCGTTTAATTTTTTTAAACCTGCATTTTAAGATAGAAAGCTGGCAGAAAAGTAAAAAGAACATTGAAGCTTAATAAATCCAAATTAATAAAATAATTTTGAAAGTCGAAAAATACATGAACTTAATTGAAGGGTTTTTATTTACTGAAATATGAAAGAAAAAGTAATGTAGGTTTTTGCGCATTTAAAAAATATTAATAAACTCAAAACACTGTTCAAAGCGGACAATTTAATTTTATTATTATTAGTTCAAGTTAGTATTTTGATACAACGATAAATATTTAATTATGATGATTTTCTGATACAACACTGACACATCAAATCTAACGGGTTTGATATTAATCGTAGTACATCAATTAATTATTTTAAAAATCTTTTTTTTCCTCTATTGAAGCGTTATTTGTCCCCATTATAGTATCTTCCTATAATATAAATAAAATAATAATTTAATCCTACGTGACTGTTACACCTACATTTATTATTAACTAGACTATCTTCTAAGTTTGACTATTCATTAATTACTGTTATAATATTTAATACAGTAATAGATTAAAATTTATAATACTCAACAATAATATTCAAAAACAAACCAAGTTAAACAAACTGAACTCAGATTATAATTTTATATTAAACATTTAATAAGTATAATATATTCATAAATTAAAACAACAAATATAATAGATTATAATTATTTATATCTAGATAGTTTACATCAAATTATATTTTTATATTTTTTTACAAAAAGTTGAGGCTATGTGTACATCTAGATAATAACCCCTATTCAATTATATATAATTGTGTAATTATATTATATTATTATACTATTAAGTTACTTAATTCCTACTACTAAACAGTTAATCTAATCATAATTTATTTTAATCGTATATTTACAACACTTTGGCCTCTACAAAATTATAATTACAATATTATTCAAGTTTAGGCCCTTAAAACAATCTTACTCATAAATGACTTCAAAGCTATTATTACGGAATGATTCTATATTACATTTGAGTGATGAATGATACTTAAATATACCAGGTAAGTTAGTTCATTCGGTATTGAAAAGTATAAAAGTTATGAGAAACGAATCATTTTATCAAAAACATATTTAATATTTTATTGAAATTAAAAAAAAGACAAATTGTTAAGATTTTTATAGTTTAAATGAAACATATAAGAAAATAAAAATATTTTTGCTTCCCATTTGAAGGCAGATATTTCAAATTAAAACATTTTTTTTTGCAAAAGTATCATACCCGTTCAGTACAAAAATATTAATCTTTAACCATAACCATAAGGATACAATAATACAAATTAAATGACTCGTAATTCATGCATAACAAAAATTAATCTTTATTAAATCTTACAAAAAAAAACTATTGTTACAATAATTACAAGAAACATATTTTTTACCAACCTACACTTAGAATACTAGCAATGTGGTTGCGTTTGCTGTACAATTATTAATATGATTTTTTATATCACATCAACTTTGGGAATAAGTACACATAAGTCCTTTGATATTTCGTTGAGACTACTAGGCCCCTCAAACCGCTGTTGTACCTAACTTCGTTGGTATTCAGAGCGACGCTAGGTCCGACGCCCTCCTAGAGGCCACTGGAACTCTCAACTGCGCCGACCCTCTTCTATCCAACCTCTCCAACGCATCGAGATCGGACGCTCTCCGCCTACAGAAACTACAGAATGCACACGCCAATGTATTCTTGAACGCATTACGGAAGTCCCTATTGAAATACGCGTAAATTATCGGGTTTAATGCCGAATTAAAATAACCAGTCCAAAACATGATCACTGTCACTACTTCCGGGCACTTGCAAGAGTCACACAATGATGTAGAGACGTAAAATAGGAAGAACGGCAGCCAGCACAGGATAAACGCCCCCATTATGATGCCAAGGGTCCTGGCTGCTTTGTGTTCCCTCTTCATTTTAAGAATATTCCTGTCTTTGGTTGGGGTGGTAGAGTTAATATGTAGAGCGCCATTCTTGTCGCCCACTTCTCGGGAATGCCGATGCATCAGCATCGCGTTTCCTGCTCTAGCGTGTAGATTCTTCTCTTGCCTATTCGCTTCCTTGAATATCGCGTAATAGGTGAAAAGCATTATCGTGCACGGTATCCAGAAGGAAATAGAGCTGGATATGACCGCGAAGGGTTTGTTTACCTTGAACTCGCATTGGTCTGATTGCTGTTTTGATAGTTGCAGGAAGTCCCTAGTAGTGTACCAACCCATGAATATTGGCACGTATGATATCGTGATTGGACTCAGCCATGTCGCTGCCAGCATGACGTAAGCCATCTGAAACAAGAGAGCAAAACGCCCGTTTTCACATTAATCGATAGTTCTAAATCTCCTAAAACACCTGTGTGTATTACCACGAAGCTTCGCCTACGGTCGTGCATAACGCAGTTATGGGAGATGACGTTCTTTTGCGTCACTAACTATAGGGCTGCGTGCCGTTACTTAACGCAGATGTGGGACAAGACGTTCGTCTGTGTCACGAACTATCGGGCTGCGTGACTCTAACAAAGCATGCAGTGATTTTCTGCTGTGCCTGTATCGCGCTAAGTGGCAGAAGCTTCGTGACGCTAATTTGCTATTACTTATAGATGTGTTTAATCTGATGAGAGAGAGAGCCGAAGCCCCACTGCCACTCCCTTCTCCTCCATCTGTCCTATTCCCCTTCAGGCCATAGCATCAAGTGCGGGCAAAGCATCAAGGCTAGTCGTACGCTTGTTTACCCAGATTATTATGTATACTTGTATACTAGCTGCTGGCCGCGGCTCCACCCGCAAAGTAGTAGATACTTCGATAAAATAAAAATTAGCCATAGTTACTCCTTGTAACATCAGCTATCGGCTAGTGATCTCATCAAATCGGTCCAGCCATTTCGGACATTAGCCGGGATAAACAGACAGATGGACAATAAAGTCACTTTTTTAAGTACCTATATTGTATTAATTTGTATAGATTAAAAAAGAAGGTGTACCTTTTTAGTCATCTTCACGGGGTACTTCAAAGGCTTCACGATGGCGTAGTATCTGTCCACTGATATACAGCACAGGTGCAGTATCGATGTCGAGGTGAAGTAGACATCGGACGAGTTCCACAAGTCGCATATGGTGGGGCCGAACACCCATCGGTTGTAGAACTGGACGCTAAAGTTGAACGGCATAACGACCATCGCGACGAGGATGTCGGCGAACGCGAGCGACACGACGAAGTAGTTTGTTATCACTCGGAGTTTTCTGAAAAAAAAAAAAATAGAACCACACTTTTTTGAGGCTACTCGAGTTATGTTGAAAATTGACGAATGCTTGGCGCAGTGGTTCGAGCGTAGGCTCGGCTCACTGCACATGGTGGTTGCGGGTTCGATTCTCGATGGGGTAAATTTCGGAAATGGCCTTTTCGTAATTTGCCCCGTTCTGGGTGTCACTGGGATCGCCCCAGTCCATTGTACGGTACCCATAGTACAAGCGTTGCTTAGTTTGGGACCATACAGTTGACATACAGTGAGTCAGTCCGGCGATATTATCATTATTATACATAAAAATGATCAGCTGATGATTTTTATTCTTTCTACACAGGTTTTATTTAAATTTAAATGAAAATTATTCGTTTATTTTACACATTGTCTAATAACTTAATTTGAAATTAGAACAATTTAAAATTATATTAAAAGTTTCAGCTTTACCTAAAGTATATTTAAAGGTTGATTGAATTAAAAAAAGTCTATTAATCAAGCCTAGAAAAATGTAAAACGATACCTAAGTTGATTAATTGGGTACTACGTAAACGCTTATTCACTGTAATAAAATGTAATCTAAATAACCTTTCCATTATCAACTGGACTTTTTAAGTATTCATTTTATTTTAATAATTAATGAAATGTATTAAAATGTATTAACGTTCTTATTTAATGAATGAAAATGTAGGTAAGTACTTCAATGGTAAGTAACGAAATATTAAGGATAATTTCTTTGAAAAATCGGCCTTCCAAATACATAATTAATTCGAATTAGATGAGGATTTGATTTGAAACACCTGCATATGCCGAGTTACGGGTTAAATTATAAATTAGCTTTCTATAGCTGCATTTCGTACGAAACAAAAAGGGTATACTAAATTTTTTGCAACTTTACTTTGTAAATCTATAACTATCGGCTTTGTGGGACAGTTTAAGTACTAAAGGTTTTGCAGACTTGTGAAATCTGTCAACATCTGTATCCCTGTAACACCTTTTGTTTTTCAAGTTTCCTCCAAAGCTGATAGATTTAGAATTACAAAGTTAAGTTTTAAAAAAAGTACCTACTCTGTTTCACCTTGTATAAAAAAAACTATTTATTGACGTCAAAAACGGTGTCCTCACCTGTGTCTCATGACACTGACGATCACAAGCATGTTGCCTAGCACAGCCATGATGACGATGAGGAGAAGCACGGATATCCGCAGCTTGAACCATATGTCCTGCGCGTCCTCGACGGCCGCGACGGTGTCGTTGCCCGCCGCGGTGCCCGTCACGTTCAGTGCCGCGTACTGGGTGAGGTTGTCGCGATCCATATGTGTCTGCCTGGAATTTTCCATTGCTTCAGTAACTCCTTCCTTTTATATTTTTAATCCTATAGGATAGACGATGTTATTGTCTTGAAAACTAGCTTGAAAAAATGCAAATAAAAGCTAATAATGATTCCGCAATTAATAATTAATTTTGTTTCTATCAACAGTTAGACTGTTTTTACCAATACATCGATCGTTGATAGAATGATCGATCAATGAAAGAATGAGATAAGACTATGTCGGTCGACAGATTATAAAATACAGGGTGTAAGGGGAATCGTAACGCAAACTGATACCATGTATTCAACTCTTTCAACTCATGATTCTGGACTCCCCAGAGTTGGAATTTTCCGACAATATTTTTTACTATTTGTTGCTTTATTCTCTCAACTTTGGCTTTCAATTTCACAGACTTACCTTTATCTCGCTCGTTTTATTTTCCTATCACTAACACCCCGATCGCCGACTCTGGATACGGCGATACGTGTTCTAGAATCGCTCATCGTTACAAACAATGTTTTATAACTTGTTCATCACATGTTTCATGTAACACCTCGATTTTTTCTTCACCGTCTCAATTTTCAGATTTTCCAACGATATTTCAGCACGCATTGTCGATTTTCAATTAAATTTTCATATTTCGAATAGGATTCTCGTGGTGTTACTCCATTTTCTGTAACAAAAAGAACGTCTTTAGAGTACCTATTAAAGATACATGATAGGAGTTCAGAGACTTTTATTTATTGGCACGATAAATATGCAGAGAAATACTTTTAAAATTCATCGCCCATGCCACCGTTATACCGTCAAATACTTGATTTTTAATAGAAAATAAAATAATACTTCCTACTAATATTATAAACTAGCTGTGCCCCGCGACTTCATCCGCGTAGTATTGGATTATTGGGTTAAAAAGTATCCTATATGTTAATCCCGGTTATAATCTTTCTGTGTTCCAAATTTCATCCAAATCCGTTCAGTAGTTTTTGCGTGAAGGAGTAACAAACATACATACATACATCCACACTCACAAACTTTCGCATTTATAATATTAGTAGGATGTGAAAGTTTATGAGTGTAGATGTATGTTTGTTACTCTTTCACGCAAAAACTTCTGAACGAATTTGGATGAAATTTATAACCTGGATTTAACACATATAATGCGGATGAAGTCGCGGGCAGCAACTAGTAAGTTATATCTGAATGATAGCTTCGCAAAAATATGTAAGTTCGATTCCAAATTAGTAATTCAAAATTGTTGGTCCAATATAATTTGTTACCTATATGTTGTGTGTAGTTTTCTTGCATTTCAAATATCCGTTTGGCTTTTAAACCCGTGTTAGTATCATTGAAAACAAAATCGTAGTCAAAAAGCTGGTTAGAACACAAAAAAATAAGAATTGCAAACGAAAAATCCCTGAATTTTCCCTTTTCAAACAATTTTCATAGAATTGCTTCCATCAAAATTAATTATGCCCATTATTCTTCTCGGTCATGTTCAATGGCCGACGAACAAAGAAACGCTTTTGGTTCTAAAAATTAATGCATAAAAATAATGGGAATCATTTTTCAATAAAGTTATAGAAATAAAACTAATGTTCAGTTTGGAAGTTTTAATATTAGTGCGTCTTGACACTAATGAGAAAGGATACCCAATTCTGTTTGAACGAAACTAAACCTTATATCAAGGTGTGGACCTCTTCTAATTGAATGAATATATTTTTAATTTTGAACTTTTATCGACATTTCGAACCGTTAACTTAGAATATAAACATTGGAAGCAAAAATATAATGAACCTACCCAAAATTAGATCCTATTTTTACACTTATTCACACTTTTTTGGCTAAATTAGGAGGTAAAATATAGGAGTTTAGCGTGTTATCGCAGGATTAAGTTGTAAATCACTTGTACTAAATGTTTGGTACTTAACCTAGATAACCAGACATTAAACTAGCCGAGTGCCGTGGATAGCTAAGTAAGTTTTGCGTAAATCCAGGAATGGAACAGGAATTTATGTTTGTCTGGCGTGAATAATTAACGTTAAACAGACGCGCAGGCGAGCTAGGCAGGCGCTCAGTCTAGGCATCTACATTCTAGACTGACGTAAAATACCTATCCAAACACCTAGACAGTTCTATTAGGCAGAATCTATTTGAAGTTGGTGTCACACTTTGACCTTCACAATTTTTTTTTTATACCTATACGGTGTGTTTCAAAAATCCTAAAACTATAATATGTGTTTTAATAATTATCGGGCACAGAATTAGAAGCTATAAAAATTATTAAAATTCTAACACGATAAAAAAACATTATTTTCCTGCCAATTGTAAAAAAGTGTCATAGTTTAAATACCACGCAAAATAATTACAAATTTATCGAAAATTTGTGGTTGCTGCTCTTCGTTAATGCAGTTTAAACTATTCTAGGCCATGGGATGTGAGCTAAGGCTGCAACAGGAAAGTTACGACAAATATTCAAGCGCCCGTAACTCTAAAAATATGATCCAATCAAAAACATAAATGTGAAATGAGAGCCAAGCTGTGATAGCCGATTGGTTAAAGCACGCGTCTTGCGGGCACCAGGTCTTGGGTTCAAACCCCGGCTCGCACCTCTGGATTTTTTAAAATCTATGTGCGAATCATAATGTATGTAATTATGATTATCACTTGCTTACGGTGAAGGAAAACATCGTGAGGAAACCTGCATGTCTTAGAAGATCTAACCAATTATCGAAAGATATGTGAAATCCGCCAACCCGCAATAAGCCAGCGTGGTGGATTATGGCCTGAATCCCCCTCATGTTGAGGGGAGGCCCATGCCCAGGAGTGGGACGTCAAAAGGGCTAAATTATTATTACAGAGAGCCAAGTTCAATATTATGATAATACATGCTTTGATTGTTGCTTTGGTTGTTGACTTGAACGACAAAAGAAGTGAGATCTAAATGGGTGCCAAGTTCAATGGTCAGTCCTGAAATTTATTTATAACAACATAAAATATCATAGTTACGCACATAGTCTGTCTTCACGAGGCATCTATATATTAATCAATCTACGTATACCTATGTACCTAAATAAATAAATATTTCTGAAATTTTAAACACTCTGTATAATAAAGTCTAGTACGCTTTAAATACCAAAAGCTTTGCTCAAACGTAAGCGACCTGTAATCTATTATTTCCTTAATATCGTGTAAGTGTACATAATTTATTTTAGTGGACTGTACCTATATATGTATGCACAAAATATTCCTAAAAGCTTAAACTAATCAAGCTTCTCATATTTCAAGTCCTTTCATAACTTGCACCAAACTTCACACTAAACCCCCGAAAAGGTCACAATACACGCCATTTTGGGAAAGCCCTCCCTTGTGTATCATAAACTGCGTGAAAGCTATTTTAGTCTAAGGGCAGGTTAATGAATGTGGGTACCAAACAAAAGCCGATTAAGTCCCAATGAATCGTTAATGTTGGAGAGTGGTCAAGTCGACAAAGGGCTTTATTGTGATTGTTGGTTTAATGACGTACATTGTTATTCCAATTTCGAATTCTAATGCCAGTGATGACGTAGGTCGTTATTCCAATTTCAAATTTTAATTTTAACATTCCGAATGAAAATAAACGCTTAGGGGAGTATAAATAATATACAAGGTTAGATCATTCGATGTATTTCTCGCAGAATGTGATAGAAGAGCTAAAATGCAACATTTTCTCCACTACTTTTTTATAAGAAATTCTGCATTTTTCTAGATATTTTTTGATCCAATTGATCACCAAAATAATTTTAAAGTTAGTCATAATCGATATATATTTTTTGTATAACTTATAATTAGGTAATATCGCTATGATATATGGTGGTAACAATAAGTTTTTCAAAAAGTCATTAACTTTTGTTTTTGTTTGTACTTGTATAAAAGAAAAACATAAATTATGGATATATCTCCAAAACGTCTAAATTTTGGAAAACATAAAGGCGGGTCAAATTTATAACATTTTTGCTCATCTATGACGCCCCGCAAGGAAAACGTCGATTTAACAGTCACCCTGTATATTTTACAATAAAATTTAAAAATAGTTTTTTTCAGCGCAAAACTAACCAAAATGTGGAATGTCTTTTGATAAAAAATAAAAGTGTAGAAGGCTTCTTACACCTAAAAGCGCTTGAAAAGGTTCGCTGAATGGAAACATTTGAGTTTGCGGCTGTGTAATTTAATCAATACGTGATTCGAATTTCAAGCCCTTTTTGCACCTAAAAGAGTATTTTGTTGACAAACTTAGTTAAAGGTTTTTTCTCGGCTGCCTACTAGAATACTAAGTGCTTTAATAAGTGGAAAAGGTACCTGCAGATAAAAAATGTTGTAAGTATATAAAAAACTAAACCTCGAAAAATTAAAAAAAATATGTGGAATACGTGAACCAAATAATTAAATTACCGTGTCTTAATAATAATAATAATCATTATTTATTTTTTATAAAGGGGCATTATGTTTTAATGGTAATAATTCCGCTTTAATGTATTCAAATGAAAATAATAAATAATCTGTAGTTAAAATAATGCTTACGCCAAAATACGTGTGGTTGACTGTACGTTTAAAAACTTGCCATTATATATTTCTGTATTGGCTGTGTAGCAAATACAGAAAGAAATAAGTAATAATGGGCGCTCACCAACTCCAATAACAACTATTAGCAACAACACAGTATGGCAGACTGAGACAGGAAAAGCCTATTTAAACTTTTACCACTGGTTGCTATACCACATCCGATGAGAAGCAATACGAAAATGAACATTGTTTTATTAAATACTAGTTTCTGCCCGCGACTCTGCCCGCGTAGACTTAAGTAAAGTATTCTATTTGGTAATCCAAGTTATAAACTATCTGTGTTCCAAATCCGTTCAGTAGTTTTTGCGTGAAAGAGTAACAAACATACATCCACACTAACAAACTTTCGCATTTATAAAATACTAGCTGTGCCCCGCGACTTCATCCGCGTAGTATTGGATTATTGGGTTAAAAAGTATCCTATATGTTAATCCCGGTTATAATCTATCTGTGTTCCAAATTTCATCCAAATCCGTTCAGTAGTTTTTGCGTGAAGGAGTAACAGACATACATACATACATACATACATCCACACTCACAAACTTTCGCATTTATAATATTAGTAGGATTAGTAGGATCGTTGTGCCCTAAGAAAGCGAGAATTCGGTTCAGCATAGTTGGAAGCAGCTTGATATGCCATTTCACTTGAATAAAAATGTCGGTTCCCATATTTCCAGTATTACTTTACAAATTGAATCTCAATGCAGACAGTTTTCAAACTAAGCGCGGAACAATTTCAAACTTGCATTGAAAAATAAGTTTGTGCAGCTTCCACTACTTCCAATTCTAATATTTTTTTTTATGTTTTACGATAAAGGGTTAAACATTTTCATACGCTCGTTCGTGGTAGAGTATGTGTATATTACAGCTTTAAAAAAAATCAACGTAGAAACTATAAGCAGCCATTCAGAAGCAGAAGAGATAATGGCCGAATTTGACATCTGGAGACAGTAAAATATATAGAAATTATCAGTGCCGGGTTAACCGTGTGAGTTGCCGCATAAGATTAATAATAAAAAGATTGATTGGGGCGTTGTGGAAGATCATCGTGACATACGATTTTCTAGGTAGACGAGGATGATGATAATGTTGAGAAATAAATAACGGCAACTAATGATTTATGGAGTTCCTACTAAGAAGTTTGATTTTTTGTTTTTTTTTTGCTAGACGTTTTGTACCTCCAGATAATGTTTATGTAATGCCCCGTAAGTATAAAATATATGTTGTACTAAAAGCTATACTAGGAACTAAAATATTCACTTGTCGGTTTTGTTTCCCAGTGAAGAAGAATTTGATCTTTAGAAGAAGACCCCGAACATTTTTGTTTTTAACCCCCGACGAAAAAAGGGGTGTTATAAGTTTAACGTGTGTATCTATGTATCTATGTATCTGTGTGTCTGTCTGTGGCATCGTAGCGCCCAAGCAGATGAACCGATATTATCAGCTCTTTTGAAGTTTAAAAAGTAGTCAAATCAGGGTTTTTAGTTTAGAGTTATTCTTTAAAATTTACCTTTCAGCCTCTCTCCATGGAAGCTGATCTTCAGAACCTTCACCCCAGTCAGTCATACGTAATTTACATTGACATTATAATGTATGAATCCATTAAGATGACATGCTATTGTGCCCTCAGGTCACGTGCCGCGGCCTCAAGTTGTCAATTTGTCAAAGGGCTGTGTAGAGGTCAGGACCATCAATCTATTAACTCCTGGGACCTGACTACTTCGTTATAAATTGAGAACTAGTCAGTCTGATAATAGTTGTTATGTATGCATGGGTTCCTAGTTACTAGGAGGGTCTTGAATATAATCAAATTGACCGAAATTGTACCTTGTAAATAGGGAGGTAAAGTTGGAGATTTTAGTTCAGTTCGATTCCCAAGTTGTTATTTTATTTTCACCTGCTCTATATATTTAACTTGCGATCGCAGTGCAATCCTCGCGTCTGTCAAAATTGTATAGTATACCCATTAGCGTTACGTTCTTATGCGATCGAGATTGCGGATTACGGTTTTTGAAACATTCGATCACTCGTTACTCGCAAACTTTGCAATTGAAATTGAATTGAATTGAAATTAAAAAAATTGAATTGAAATTAAATTGAAATCGAAAATGGGCAAAAGCTGCAATGCAGTTGCGTTGCAAATGCAATCAAGTCATATTTAAATTAGTAGAATTGGCCCCCCGATGTATGTTGTATGGTCACAAACTAAGCTACGCTTGTACTGTGGGTACCGTACAATGGACCGGGGATGATCCCAGTGACACCCAGACCTGGGCAAATTACGTAAAGGCCATTTCCGAAATTTGTCCGGGCGGGAATCGAACCCGCAACCACTATGTGCAGTGAGCCGAGCGGCCTATGCTCGAACCACTGCGTCAAGCGGTCGTCAATATACCTACATACTATGTATCTTACTGTATTTGACATAGTTCCGCTTTTTTAATGGGATGTCAGACTAGGTTGCGTGGGGCAGGTGTTTAAAAAATATATTTTCGGTGAAAATATATAAATTAAAGTAATATTTTTTTTTAACTGATATTTTTAGTAGCGACCGATTTATTGGATCTACAAAAAGAAGGTATGTCCATAGCACCTATTTTATATTATACTAGCAGTGCCCCGCGACTTCATCCGCGTAGTATTGGATTATTGGGTTAAAAAGTATCCTATATGTTAATCCCGGTTATAATCTATCTGTGTTCCAAATTTCATCCAAATCCGTTCAGTAGTTTTTGCGTGAAGGAGTAACAAACATACATACATACATACATACATCCACACTCACAAACTTTCGCATTTATAATATTAGTAGGATGAGACAAACTGTAAGAGTGACTTTGATATTTATTATAATGTACGTAGGTGTGACTTTTGTCTTTCCCAGCATTGCACCAAAGCTTTTTAAAAGTGTATGTTAGGAACAAATGGACGTGTAATTTTTTTTTTAAGTTAAATATTTTATGTGTTGGCAAATGAGTATTGCAGAAATTTCCCTCCTGAAGGTATAAAATCGTTGACTTAAAGTGTTCCGTAACATTATTGTATTAAAGTTTTATTTATTTCATAAATCTTTGTATATATATCTAATTAAATTGTTTATTTACCTTTTGTTTAAAATAATGAACATTTATTTGCAGCACCAGACGATGTTGGTTGCGCCATACCACTACTAATTGGCTGAATTATGAAATATTGCGGGGCTATCATTATTGAGTATTGTTTTAATTAATACGACACGTACACAGTACATCAGTATCGTATAGTAAACAATCATTAGTGTTAATTACTTCTGCGTGGAGTGTACACTTGTTAGTTGATAAAAAAATGCAAACGACATTTGAATGATTGAAATGTATCCTGACATTTGTAATTTCAAAAATGTTCACACTAATTATTCTAATTTGGATGTCACAAAAATGAATGAATGACTCGCACTGGATCTTATACCTTCCAAAATATTGAGCATGGTGTACTGTCGGTTGCTAGTATTAAACAACACTACACTACATATTTTTATAGGACTGGTTCCGCAACGGTCAGTCAAGTTCAACAATGGTGTCCAATGAAGATACTGATATTTGACCCTTGATCAGTTCCTGGGAAAAGCTAAATAGCCTTTGAATCTGCACAGATTTAATCAAAATAAAGAATATGAGGATATGGAAGTAAATTTTACACTTCCCTCCGTTGCAAAGTGGGAGACAAAAATAACTATAAGGGATAATTTCCACTGAAGCAAGACTGTTACAGCTTGAAGACCAGGGCCCTAACCACGCTAGCTACTCAAATCGTAATAGAAAAGCAAACGCTCGCGATTACGTTTCAAACGCTTCGCTTTTGACGTTTTGCTGACACGAGTTTCACGATTTCTACTGACATTGATAGGGTATGGTGTCAGCAAAACGTCAAAAGCGGAGCGTTTGAAACGTAATCGCGAGCGTTTGCTTTTCTATTAAGATTTGAGTAGCTAGCATGGTCAGGGCCCTGTTGTAATACATTTACCTTTACCTTCCTTTTCGTACCTTTTTCATAATGGCATCTTAACACCAATTTATAAGTTAACCAAGCCCTACCGTACAATGAATACAAAGGAATCCAACAGACAAACGGCACAGAAAACTATCATTTCGACCTTAATAAAAATATATAGAGTGGTCCATTTCAGCCGACCTTCCCCTCAAGGCCGGAATGTTCCCATTGTTATGAGGGGAACGCAGGGCGATTTATGAGATATGCCAACCGGCTGGAAGGGTAGAATGGGGACACTACGAGCATGTGGATTGATAGTCGACCTGCTTTTCCTCAGATTACGAATGTTTTTGACACTGTAGCAGTGTCATCTTTGTGTCTATTTTCGTTGGCTGGGTAAAGTTTCGTAATATTTTATTCGTTTACTTATAGAAGAATTTAGAGCAACACAATTTAGTGATTGTGTAGGATTGGCTCAGACTAATTTTTGTTTGTTTGTTAGTTTTAGAACCACCTGGTCTCAATAGACTAAGTCTATTCGTATTCATCATCATTCTTCGTAGAAATTACATAAGGCTTATACAGGTTGAAACAGAAAGGGTGTACTTTTTTTTTCAAAACTTAACTTTGTAATTTAAAACTATCAGCTCTGGAGAAACTTGAAGAACAAAAGGTGTTACAGGGATACAGGGAGCTGTTGACAGATTTCATAAGTCTACAAAACATTTAGTACTTCACTTGTCCCACAAAGCCCATAGTTTTAGATTTACAAAGTAAAGTTGCAAAAAATAGTATACCCTTTCTGTTTCACCTAGTATTACAAATTTAATTTTTATATCATAAAGTCGGTAAATAAGCGTACTATCGTATTGCCAATATGTCTAAATTTTATCTTCACCAATATTGTAGATTCCTTAATATCAATACCAACTCTTAATACACAGGTAAATAAATATCAAAGGTTTCCCCAAACTTTGCCCGAACGTTTATAGATTTCTGCCAAATATTAATAATATAGAAATTAATTACAACACACATTAATTAACTAAGTACCCAATTATATAGCCGATATACTAACAATTTACTGTTATACTGGAATGAGAGAGTTTGCCCAATCTCCTCTATCCAGACTTACTTAGGTCTTACAGTCATTAAAATGGAATGGTGACCTAGCTAAATTGGCTTATTTTGCATAGAAATCCCGATATCATAAGGTCGAATTTCTCTTGCACGCTTGGTTACAAACGGGTTGCGCTTCAGTTTGGTCGAATGTACCTCCGGGAATTTAACACTAATAATTTGAGAAGAGATTGCGACCATCAAGGAAATAAATCATACTAATATTATAAAGAGGAAAACTTTGTTTGTTTGATTGTAATGAATAGGCTCCGAAACTACTGAACCGATTTGAAAAATTCTTTCACTGTTGGGAAGCTACACTATCCCCGGGTGACATAGGCTATATTATATTTAAAAAAAATTAGGGATCATTACTAAAACTCCAATAATGTAACCGTAATGTACCCGTGCGAAGCCGGGGCGGGCCGCTAGTTATCAATAAACATAGCGAGCGCAGATCACTCGGCTCTCTGCATCGAGTGGTACCGGGTTCGAGTCCTACTGGGGCTTTCGGAAATTGCTTTTTCATGAATTGCTCCGGTCTGTCTTTTCATTACTTAGTTCTTCACATTTCATGAAAGAAATATTGTATTTATCTTTCACACTCAATTTATATTGAAAAGTCATTTCCTTTTCAATAAACCCCGGTTCCTAAATCCTGACTGAAGAGTAACTCCATGCTTACCCACAAATCATCATGAGGAAATAAAAAAGAAATCAGCCTAAATGAAAACTCTCCCAAGTAATAAACGCGGGGTAGGCAGACAGGGTGGTATTTGATCAAATGAACAATAATAAGGGGGGAAGGAGGGGGGTGGGGGGCTTGGCACAAAATTGCGCTGAATTCCGCTTGCCCGAAGAATTTTGAAACGTTTCACCTTTTTAATCCATTAAATTCGTTTGAGAGGCGAAATTAGGTGCTCGTATCTTAAATAAGAACGTTTGGACAGGATGAGGAAGTTTAGAGGAAAAATATAATATTCATAGGCATTGCAGATACAAAGATACTCTGCGGAATTTTAGTATCGTATTTATTTTCTTAGGTACCTATCCTACTAATATTATAAATGCGAAAGTTTGTGAGTGTGGATGTATGTATGTATGTTTGTTACTTCTTCACGCAAAAACTACTGAACGGATTTGGATGAAATTTGGAACACAGATAGATTATAACCGGGATTAACATATAGGATACTTTTTAACCCAATAATCCAATACTACGCGGATGAAGTCGCGGGGCACAGCTAGTTATCAATATACTAGGTGATACAAAATGGGTATACAATTTTTTTTGCAACTTAGCTTTGTAAATCTCAAACTATCGGCTTTGTGGGACAGTTGAAGTACTAAAGGTTTTGTAGACTTGTGAAATCGGTCAACAGCTGTATTCCTATAACACATTTTGTTTTTCAAGTTCCCTCCAAAGCTGATGGTTTTAGAATTACAAAGTTAAGTTTTGAAAAAAAAAGTATACCCATTATGTGTCACCTTGTATATAGTTTTTTTTGTATAGAATCATGGCGTAGACTTCAGAGTAAAAAGAAAATTATACCAATATATTTTTTAATGTATTGTTACTAGAACATAGAACACGAATATTATGCGGCGATTGATTGCGTAGGTTATAGGCTGCATTCACACGGCAAAGACGATAACGATTGTTCACAATATTATATTTTGACACATTTTAATTGTATAAGGCACCAGAGTACGCGGTCAATATGTATGGAAAGATAGTTGTTGTATATCCTGTCTCGTCGCAATAAGGTGTAGAATCCCTTACGCTTTTTATTTCTGTCAATCGGTCAGTAATCCTATCATCAACGCATCTGACCTCAAGAATTAACAAGTACGGTTCATAAAGAGTATAAATAAACACTAATTAACATTGAACTTTGATTACCGAGATCATGAAACTGACCACAATCAACCCTGAGTCTCACACTGTGTCTGAATCTTTTACGAGGTATATTAATACAAAAGTGTTTTGGAGGTGAATTTTATATACTTACAGAATATTTCAAAAGTCTGAAATAATACGAACTTACCTACTTGAGGGTTTGGATAAGTATCAGTAGAATTATATATTTTCAAAGCTGTTACGTGGGAATGTAGCTCAGAAACGAAGGTCCGTATTACTAAATCTATCTCAAGTCTGGGATTCGTCTTGAGTACATGTTTGACATGTGATTTTGTACTAGAATAACATTGACAACCGCTTGGCGCAGTGGTTCGAGCGTAGGCCGCTCGGCTCACTGCAAATGGTGGTTGCAGGTTCGATTCCCGCTAGGACAAATTTCGGAAATGGCCTCTTCGTAATTTGCCCAGGTCTGGGTGTCACCGGGATCGCCCCCAGTCCATTGTACAGTACCCATAGTACAAGCGTTGCTTAGTTTGGGACCATACAGTTGGTGTGTCAGTCTGGCGATATTTATTATTTATTTATTTCCAAGATTCCTCTCAGACTTGAGATCAATTTATTAATACGGACCTAAGGGCCTATGCACACCACATTTTTTAAACGCGCCGTCGACGCGTCTTTTAGAAATATGCGTCGACAGCGCGCTTTTATCCTACAAAGGTCTACAGGCTGCGTCTGACTTGCGTGCGTATCGCGTCTGTAACGCTACAAACGCGCGTCGACGGCGCGTTTTCAAAACGTGGTGTGCATAGGCCCTAATAATGCATACATTTTTTTACAGAACACTGACATGTGAGCTGTCTATGGACTTAGCTAAAGTATTAGGTACTTTAGATGTCCGTCATACCCAGTATAACCCTAAAATGCTCTAAATAAAAGAAGATACCCCACAAAGCCTTGTATACAACGGAAGGGATCAACACCAACCCACACCATTGTAAAGTGGTGGAAATATTCATAATATTTCATCATAAAAGTGATCCTATTTTCTACATTTTGAATGCCGATAAAGGAATAATATATTCTGGGACCGCTCGGTCGGGAGGGATCCCTAAATTCCTTGGATATAGGGATGTTTCGGGATGGAATTGTCAAACTCTATGTAATTATATATTTAGCCAAAGTTCTTTAGCTTAGATATTAGTACCAAACAGTTTAAGGTTAGCCACTCTTCTACTAGGTGAAACAGAAAGGGTATATACTATTTTTTTGCAACTTTACTTTGTAAATCTAAAACCATTGGCTTTGTGGGACAGTTGAAGTACTACAAGTTTGGTAGACTTATGAAATCTGTCAACAGCTGTATCCCTATAACACCTTTTGTTTTTCAAGTTTCCTCCAAAGCTGATAGTTTTAGAATTACAATGTTAAGTATTGAAAAAAAAGTATACTCTTTCTGTTTCAACCTGTATACTCCAAAGTCCTTATACGGGTTGGCTCGACTGGGGTAGTACCAACTACCACCCCCTCACAGAAGATCGGTATAAAGTATCTATTATAGCTACGTTTCGTACGATGAATGTGAGGATCGGCAACGTGCGAGCAATGCCTTTGGTATTGAAGGATCTTTAGGCTACGCTGTAACCGCTTAACAACAAGCAGGTTGTCGCTTTATTACCGACTTTGTTAAAAACATAATCTTCTAAGTTTTAACCGATAAATATCTCGATTACTGAATCAGATAAAATTTATAAGAATAGATAGTCATGTCGTCTAAAGTTCGCATTGGAAATGAAAGTGTGTAATTTTAAGCCTCGTTTGTGCAAATAAAATTTTCAATAAAGATTACCTACTTGTTAAACGGTGAAGAAAACATCTTGAGGAAATCTTGGTCTTTCGAAAAGCCGTGTGCAGTTTGCTAACCCGCTCTGAGCCAACGTGGTCGACTATGGGCTAAATCCCCCTCGTATATGAGGTGGAGTGTATCCGATACAATAGCAATAGGCTTATACTGACACCATAATACAATGTATTATTAATAAACCTATATGAAACGTGGTTTTGGCTTACCGATCCCCATAAATCATTATTAATTATATAACAATACCATTAATGCCGTTCAAATTATAATTTATGTGCGATAATAAACCAAAAACTCCAACTTTACACCAGTCAAATTTGGACTTTAACATTCGGTACCGAAGTCCAAAATTCCACGATATAAAATACTTTGTTACCATTATTATCGTAAAATGATTAATCAAACAGCGATGCGATACGGAACGTATCTACGTACCTATACGTAACGATAGCGTGCTTTGCAAATGTTTTCAGTCACGCACTTGGTATACCTCCTATAATGGGGATCGCTTACACCGAAGCGTACAAATGTTGGTTATGATTGTGGTTCGAAAGAATGAATCGTAAACAAATGAATTGACGACCATGGGTCTTTTTTTATTAGGACTAGTCCCGTCACACACTCCCACCACTGTTGTGTCTAATGATGATGCGAAGGCAAACCTCTCGGGACTCGTCGAGGGTGCGAAACCGTCGATGAGTCCCGGGAAAAAGCTAAATAATTGTCTTAGGACTCGCACGAATTTAATCGAAAGAAAGAATAGGAGGAGTTAGAATCTATTCAGGTAGGTGATGTGGTTGCGGATTCTCATTTCAGACAGAAAATTTCAAAAATGGTATTTTCATGATGTACCCCGGTCTGGGTGCCAGTGACATTCCGTTGCAGCCCCAGTGGCCCCCAGCTGCCAGTATGGTAACTAATAGCAGGTACAAGCATTGCTTAGTTGGGTACCATAGACTTTTGGTGTCTGTCCGGCGATATTTATTTACTTACATGAATAAGATTTCACCACTATATCTACATCTCATGTTTAAGTATAGTCGACATTATAACCAGAATCTTAATTAAATTTAATAAAAATAAACAAAAGCCTAAATAATAAGCGTAACTAGCCAAGTAATTAGATGGGCCGCCCCAGTAGCTGTGAAGTTCCGGGTTCGATCCCCATCCTGGCCGTTAAACAATTAGCGTGAGCCCACTCCTAACAATAGCAGAGGGGCTAATGTGATAAACTAAGTTAATAGTCACTTAAAAAAAAAACAATCAAGAAATAATGTCAATGCAAAGTAGATAATAAAAAATAACGTAGCAATAATCATGCCAATACTACGTAGGTGATATTTAGCTTACAAATAACACTTAAATCCTGCATTTAATTAATTAAATGGTATTCTGAAAAGGTAATTTAACAAAATTGAAACAACGGTACCCAAAACCAAAACCTCATGTGAAAATTAACTATTTCAGCCCGACCATTAAGTATATATTTACAACAGCTGAACAAAATTTCGTTATTGAATTACCGAACTTGATAAATGAGTTATTGAGTGGTAACTACCTACATATCAATCATATGGATACTGTGAGTGTCCAGATATAGGCAGGATTCGGGCCTTTGGGCAGAGCGAGGTATAACTTCTATATATATATAACTCAAAGGTGACTGACTGACTGACATTGTGATCTATCAACGCACAGCCCAAACCACTGGACGGATCGGGCTGAAATTTGGCATGCAGGTAGATTTTATGACGTAGACATCCGCTAAGAAAGGATTTTGATTAATTCTACCCCCAAGGGGATAAAATAGGGGATGAAAGTTTGTATGAAACTTTGTCAATTAAATTTCACGCGGACGAAGTCGCGGGCACAGCTAGTATGTCATATAATCTATATGTGTTTGTGAATGTTATAATGTATGTGTAAAGTTTCAATAAATCTATCGAACAAACTCAAGTGCATTTCTGAGATATCGTTTTAACTAGAATTTCTAAAAGAACATAAAATATGTAGCGTTAAAATAATACTCACGATCGCCCAAGACTACGTCATATTCCGTGTTATCATTGATTTAGAACTTCAATACCAATAAGATTCATTATTAGCCCATGGCATAGTCTTGAGCGCAATCACGTGCCCTAGTTGTCACGGGAAGAAAATATCTGATTATATTGTACCATAGGTAAATGTTTTATATATATAAGGGGAAGCCTGAAAGTAGCGCCGGTGACAGAGAAAATAAAGAGCGGAAGGTTAGCGTGGTATGGACATGTTATGCGAAGAGAGGATGATCATGTGGTCAAAAGGACGATGAGTATGAGAGTGAGCGGTAGTCGGGGTAGGGGACGTCCTAAAAAGACGTGGATGAACTGCGTGGAAGAGGGTATGACCGAAAAGGGAGTGAGTGCAGAGATGACGGATGATAGGCTTGAATGGAAGAAGAGAACGTGCTGCGCCGACCCCACCTAGTGTGGGATAAGGGAAAGGTGATGATGAGGTAAATGTTTTATATTGGGGGACAAGAGATAAAAAAAACCTTTTTACCAAGTGGACTATAGTGCATTCCGCTTGAGTCTAAACAGAGCTAGTAATGTGAAAACAATTTTCCCGGTGATCCAACTCGACCCTATTCGACCAGATGTAAATTTTAATTGGATATTTCAGTAAGTTGGGTAATTTTGTTACCAGGAAGTTGGAATACGATTGATGGGTTAGGTGTGGTCCGTTTTGTAGTGTCCCGCGGGAAATGTTAACTGGTTCAGGTACCTTACTTTTGTGTGAGTGGCGTGCATATTGCTTCTGATTGCAAACCGAAAAGTTCAACAGCCTACATTAATATCAGATACGTACCTATGACTTCTAATTCGTTGGCAATTTACTTTATTATATATAAAATTCCGGTGTACGAGTGTTTGTAATTAATCTCTTCTTAAACGGCTTGACTAAAATTGATTTTGTCAAGCGGAGGCCGAAAGCAAGGTACATTTATAAATATTTCAATATAATATAAACCATGAACCAACACGATTCAGATTATTTTAGGGACATTGATAAACGATTTGATAATCCTCAAAATAACACAGAATTTAACATTAAACCTACCACGCGGATAAGCAAAAAAATTGGAATGACCTCAATGTAGGTAATTAAAACAATCAAACATCGGTCGATGTACTCCGTGCTGTTTTCAACCTTATTTGTTCAGATTCAAGGTCAGTAGTGTTGTTTCTTGTGAATACGGGCTAATTTTATCACTATACAATTATAGTATATTACCTACTTTTATTCAGTACGAAATTACAAAATAACCCTTACATTATTATAAATCCATTTGTATAATCTAAAAGTCATGAACGACGTCCAATATAGGGATAAATGTGGGACCTTGGCAGTGAAGTGATTAGACCAATGGGGCGGTAAGTTTCAGGCAGTCATGTAATTTTATGATTTATCGCTTGGGATTAGGTTATGTAATGGCTTATTCATGTACTTCTACGTCAAGTAGTCAAGTACCTATGCTCAGTAATACATTGGGGAAATACAGGGTGAAATTTAATTTAATGGCCAAATTGATATGCGAAGTCAATTTAATGCAACATAATCACTTTATTTGCTGTATTTATTTATTTTCTTAATTAATTAAGAAAATAAAGTCCCTGATTATGTTAGGGGTCACACGTGGCCGAGCACACAAGCGCTCGGAAAAAAAAAACATAATCATAACAAAATGTAAATTCAAAAGTTGAAAAAATGTTATCATTTTATTGCTTGAACCCATGTCACGAAGTTTTATTGCACTTACTCAGTGTTTGCATAAGTTATTTATTATGTCCTTTTCTTCTTCAATAATTTTATTATAATAACAAGATGTCAATACCAACATCTATCTGGAAAAAAATACTTGATAAGTACTTTTATTTTGTAAGATTGGTTTAATGATATTACATGGATAATTTTATTATTTTTAATCTTTTTTTATACGAAGGATCGCTTACAAAAGTTTGTCAATTTAATTAAATTTCACCATGTATAAATGGTTTCAAATCAAAAGTGGTTATTAATTGTGAGCTTTCACAAACTAGCCACTAAAAGTATACAATAATCAGATTGTTTTTTGCATGTGAAAATAGGACAAATATTCAGCATTTTTGCCCCAACTAATAATTTATATTCTAAAAATAAAGATTGAAATAATTGTGACTTTCCGTTAGATTCCAGCGATTCTGCTAAAAATTAAGTAAAATGCCACCTTTGGTATAAAAGGATGCTTCCGCTATCTTCAGGTTACTGTTAAAAAGAGTTTTTTTTAAATACCATCTCTTGCCCTCGGCGTTGCAATGTCTCAGCTCTTCCCGGATGTCTTTTGCGCGGCACAAATCTTGTATAGTTTCAAAGGAAAAATATTCCCTTGTGACCTCTTTGAAGAAGAATATTTTCTTTTAATTATAATATCTCTGACTCCCGTTTAGTTTTTAATTTTATTTGTGAATGCAATTTTCTTATCACATTTCGTTTGCACATTTAATATTTATATTTGAATCAACAACTAACCAACTGCATATGCAATTTAGCAGCTGCCTTTCCACTACTATCTTAATATACATATTTCTTTAAGAATCTTTTGTTTGTTTGAAAAACAAATCTGATGAATAATAATACAAATAGGTATTTTCTGTTGGTTGGTACAACAGGGCCTTAACCACGCTAGCTACTCAAATCGTAATAGAAAGGCAAAAGCTAGCGATTACGTTTCAAACGCTCCGCTTTTGACGTTTTGCTACTGACATTGATATGGTATGGTCAGCAAAACGTCAAAAGCGGAGCGTTTGAAACGTAATCGCTAGCTTTTGCCTTTCTATTGCGATTTGAGTAGCTAGCGTGGTTAGGGCCCTGGTTTGAAGTACGTTAATCACTGTTGTCAGTTAGAAAAAAAACCATCACATTAATTTTGTTGTAATAGATACCTACATCTTGAGCATTGCAATCATCTACAGGCTACGGTAAATGTTTAACATCAGGGGGATGGGGGTTGTGAAATAAAGTTAATATGTACCTAATTATATTTTTTATTTCAGGTAAGTAAATAATGAGCAAGTTTAATGAAGATGAGAAGGAAATAGGTAAGCATATTTACTCATCAAACATAATTACACCTAAATGAATCGCCATCGATTGCAGAAAATTTAATTTCGTGCCCAAAATTAATGGCTTGACGACTTTTTGCAGCGTTTCCAATTAACGTTTCCCGGATATTAATTATTCAGTTCTCACATAACTTCGAACGTTTCATAATTAATTGGTACTTTGTAGGTTACTTACAATTTTTCAAATTACCTTTTATTTGTTGATAAACAAGCGATGCTAAGCAGTTTCCGTAGCCTACAGTTGCTTGCAGTGCCAACGGTATTGCTCCCACGTTGCTCACCTGTATGGGAATACTATAAAGGGAGGGGAAGTGATCCCTCTCTTCTCTTCGCTAGGTGTGGCTTCCAGTTCTCTCATCATAAAAAACGCTATAAAAGCTACTTTACGCCGACATTCTGTGAGAGCATGTACTTGTCCATTTGAGCCAGCTCGTATATCAGCTGTAGTCAACTGGCTACAGCTTGGCTCTACCACCGCGACTTATACGAAAATTTTATTTTCTGCTAAACTTAGTGAAGTTACAAGAGTAGTTACGCAAAGAAGAAATCTATTGTGTCTAAAAAAAAACCTTTTATTAACTGGTATAAAATAAAAAACCCTCAGAAACCGAACAGGAAACGCCGCCTTCACACATAAACAGGAAAATAAAACGAACAAAGAACTTACAAAGGACTAAGTGACAGCTCTTTACCGCCCCCTCGGATTCGGAGCCGAAATTTAACGGTGGCGAATTCGCTTTTATTTCGTTTTTTTTCGTGGGGATGAAAGTTCTTTGAAGATATTTTTGTGTACTACAGATTATTTGAGCAGGAGCATTACTACACACTACATATTATTTGTGTACGTTAAGTTGCGTTCCGACGAGCGAGAGAGCCGAAATCCTCACCTCCCTCTGTCCTACTCTCCTACAGGTTGGCAACGTGCGAGCTATGCCTTTGGTATTGCAAGCATCTATAGGCTAAGGTTATTGTTTAGCAGCAGCCAGATCCAACGCTTACTTACCGAAATTGATATATAAAAAAATGCCCTAAATTTCATCCCTTTTCTGGCTACTGGTCTCTCCCAATTGCCTTCCTTATCTCCTATCTATGGATTTTATTTGTATGTCCTTGAAGTCTTCAAGATCCATTGCGCCATCACTTTCTAGGTCTGTTTCAAAACGGACAGATAAATTCTAAAGCACTAGAAACAATATAGGTGTTACATTCGAACACTTGACCAGCTTAACAAACTGCTGGTGTTCGGAAAACTTTTTTAATTTGGACTCAGGCCAATACTCGTTGCCATTGGACACTCAATATCACTACGTAGGTGTATATTTGAATTCAGTAGCGTTACGGTGGTTAAATTACAAATGCCTGAACCTAGTAATTAAGAGGTTTTATAACTCCTAATATATAAACTTTATCTTTGGGAATATAATAATATTAAACTTGAATTGTGAACGGAACGTTTTGTTGTCTTTTCCTTATTCATTCTTATTCGTAAACTAGTTGGCCCGGCAATCGTTGTTCTGCTCTACAGAACCCAATTGCATCTCCACCTTCCTAGTCAAATTATTAATCTACTCTACACAATTTTTATCAAGATAACGGTAGAGCCATTTTCGAGTTTTTGCGAGACTAATGCGACTGATTAATATACCCATATACTTTTGTAGGTATATTTCCCAGCTAATACGATAATTCCACAGTTTAATGTAGCTAAAAGCGATATTTCCATTGATGAGGAGACTACTTGTGTCATAAGTTTACAACGCTGACCCGGTGTGGGTTAGCAAACATCACATGTTCTCCGAAAATTTATCAATTTGTAGTAGGTACCTATTAATCTTCACCGTGTATTCCAAAATAAATACAGGTGTCCCCTTGTTGTTTGGTACGGGACTTTCCGTAATGTTCTTGTCAATGTCAGCTTTTGATAGCAGCATTGCTTCCATCAAGACATTACGCCTAGCTTATATTATACTAGCTGTGCCCCGCGACTTCATCCGCGTAGTATTTTAACTTAGCAAAAATTTCTGGATTATCGGGTTAAAAAGTATCCTATATGTTAATCCCGGTTATAATCTATCTGTGTTCCAAATTTCATCCAAATCCGTTCAGTAGTTTTTGCGTGTAGTGGTAACAAACATACATACATACATCCACACTCACAAACTTACGCATTTATAATATTAGTAGGATGCTCTGACGTCACCTGGGAAGAATGCAACGATTCTCATATGAATAAGTGAAGACAACAGTTCCACCTCAGTTGTGGCATTTAACTTGAGCTGCAATAGTGCATTATAAATAGAAGCAATCGATCACCATCTAGTTTTGAAAATACATTTTGAAGTTGACCGTAGATACTTTATATTATAGTTGAAAAAATTGTCAGTTAGGCCTGCAATTATTGCCGCGACCTTAATGTCACCTAAACAGCTACAAGTTTCCTAAAAACCAATCATTAACCATAATTTAGACTTGTATATGCTCGTGATAAATAACAAAGTTGGCGCGACAACAAACTTTAGGCAGCTATTAAACAGCAATCAGTGGTTTTAGAAGCGACTCGCGGGCTGTACGAGTTTAAGTAATGTATTCCACTAATATATAGTTTTTTGTTGAAAAATATTGACTTTGTTCTATAAATAAAAACTAGCAGATATTAGAAGGAGATACTGGAGAAACGCCAACAGAACAACAGTGATAGCCGATCGGTTAAGCACAAGTCTTGCGGGCACAAAGTCCTGGGTTCAAACCCCGGCTCGCACCTCTGGATTTTTCGACATATATGTGTGAATCATAATTTCTAAATGATTATCACTTGTTTACGGTGAAGGAAAACATCGTGAGGAAACCTGCATGTCTTAGCAAATCTTAACAAGTTTCGAAAGACGTGAGAAATCCGCCAACCAGCACTGGGCCAGCGTGGTGGATTACGGCCTGAATCCCCCTCGTAGCGAGGGGAAACCTGTGCCCGGGAGGGAGACGTCAAAAGGGTTATATTATTATTATTACTTACTGGAAAATGCGAATTTCAATTTCGTGAGCTATCAAAACTCTAAATAGCTTAAACAAGTTCGATGTATTAGTGATCTAAGAGCCTAGCAGGCTACTCTTAGCAACGATAATCGATATATCGTGACATTTGTAGTGTCGAATTCTACTCTAAATTCCATATTTTTTGCCGTCGTATTGATTACTGAACGAACTGTACAAAATTATCATTGGGTCAGACGATATACGACGACAAAAAATATGGATTTTAGAGTAAGATTTGATACGACAAACATCACGATATATCGATTATCGTTGCTAACAGTAGCACCCCTGCTTACATGCCGATAAAGAGCAATAGGTATTCCGTAAAACGTAATGGTTTACGGCCGCCTGTAACCAACGGTCTATCGGACTAATTGACGCCCGACATTCGCAATTGGACTGTGGTATTTGATTCATACTTGTTAATTAAAATTAATGATCCCGAATGTTGAGTCGAGTTATTGCGATAATTATTTAAATACGGATAACAATGAGGGCGTTTGTAATATTACCTGTGTCTGGGAAGGTCATAAAAGCCGTAGGGAAGAGTTATTCCAGTCTGATCCCCTGATCTGATCCCCTGCTGGTTATTATTTTGTTTTAATTCCTGTCCGATCCATTATAAACTTTGTCATTCCGGTCTGATCCCCTTACTCTTTTTGACAGGTTAGTACAGTCAATAGAAAAACAGTTGTTCATGTAAAACATTTTTTTTTATTAGTTATCACACACATGTAGTCAGGCATTTAGTTTTTTTAATTATTTAGACGATAATAATTAAATAACAAAAACAATTATAGCATTGACGAAAAATAAACGAATTATGGTTGAATCAAATTGTATTGTGAATGTTTTGTAATAAAAACCGTTTTAAGAGTCACAATCTGACATATTCTTACTCACCTATGCGGTTTTAATTTTGACGACTGCTTGGCTCAGTGGTTTGAGCGTAGGCCGCTCGGCTCACTGCATCGGGTGCTTGCGGGTTCGATTACCGTCGGGGCAAATTTCGGGAATGGCCTTTTCGTAATTTGCCCAGGTCTGGGTGTCACTGGGATCGCCACCAATCCATTGTACGGTACCCATAATACAAGCGTTGCTTAGTTTGGGACGATACAGATGGTGTATTAGTCTGGCGTTTTATTTTAGTGATAATTGTATGTTCCAAATGTATTATAGTGTGTTATAATAAAATTATGTGCATTACTAATTATTTTAAATAATGGCATATACTTTATCATAAGCGATGAACGGTCGGCTGCATTCGTCATCCGGCTAAAAACAGTTATTTTTTAAACCATAAATTAAGATATTAAGAGCAACTGTCAAGAAAATAGGACTTTAACTCAGTGGTATTAGATTGAGATTTGCTATTTGGTGGATTTTACTACACCAGGAGGGATTAGGTTTAAGTCAAAGAGCTGACTGTTCATTTCCAAATTTAAATAAGTTTCACTAAATAAATAATATTACAAAATTACCAAACGCAAGTAATTTACGTACCTAGGCCCATATTAAAAATTATATGTCAAGTCTGAGAGCGATCTTAGAAATGACAATTATTTTGTCATACCAGTGACAAAATGTCATGTGAAACGCGTACTTAAGATCGTTCTCAGACTTGAGATCGATTTATTAATGGTCCCTATAGATATGAACTAACACTTTTGTTAGTAAAGGCCAAATTACTAACTTTTTTCAAAAAATACAAGAATTTTTTAGTATTTTGTAGGTAAATTAATATCCGAAATGATCACTTGAAATCTACATAGATTTTGGCTGATGTACTTCGATTTTATATCTAACTAGCTGAGCCCGCGACTTCGTCCGCGTGGAATTTAACTTTACAAAAAAGCCCGCTCCCGCGTTCTGAGCCCGCGCGACAGGACCCATTTTTTTAATGTTGTTTTTCTTAAATAAAAGTAGCCTAAGTTACTGCTTATAACAACAGCTATCTACCAGTGAAAGTCCCGTCAAAATCGGTCCAGCCGTTTCGGAGGTACTCTTTGATTTCATGTGTTTTTATTTTTTTACGCGGAACCCTCATTGTTTTTCTAAAATTAAAGTCGCCTAAGTTACTCCTTAAAACATCAGCTATCTGCCAGTGAAAGTCCCGTCAAAATCGGTCCAGCCGTTTCGGAGATTACCCGGAACAAACACACAGACAGACAGACAGACAGACAGACAGACAGACAGACAGATAGACAGACAGACAGACAAAAAAAAATTGTTATTTTGATATTACAAACAGACACTCCAATTTTATTTATTTGTATAGATAAAAATATCTATCTCCTTGCCTATATAGGACAGTAAAACACGCGTAAACTTTACCCCATAGTTCACGGTGACGCGAGCCAACATGCTTGGCAAATGTATTTAATAGCCAATCATCTATAAATAATTATGGCGGTCGTTATATTAGCTCCTGCATCGTTATTCGTTGTAATTGATTAGCTTTCTTCTTCTCCCTTTAAAGAAATGGACCACCTAGTCTAATAGGTTTATTGCAAGTGTCAAGTAAGAAATAGAATTGACGACAGCTTGGCGCAGTGGTTCGAGCGTAGACCACTCGGCTCACTGCTCATTGTGGTTGCGGGTTAGATTCCCGCTGGGGTAAATTTCGGAAATGGCATTTTCGTGATTTGCCTTGGTTTAGGTGTCACTGGGATCGTCCCCAGTCCATTGTACGGTACCCATAGTACAAGCGTTGCTTAGTTTGGGACCATACAGTTGATGTTTCAGTCTGGCGATATTTATTTATTTATCGTGTCATATAATGTGTCATCACACCATGTTACGGGCGCTTTTGCAACTATTGGTCACCGCTTATGAATCAATTAATTTGAATAAATTATGAGTTATAATTTAAGTAGGTACCTTAATATGTCCACCAAAATGGTAACGCGCTATAACCTGTAACAATATATAATTTAATGATTAAAGAGATACATCATTTGGTATAGTATTAAGGGTTGTCAGAGACTTAAAACTTTTATATCGGGCTCTTTTTGCTTTATAATCTTTAGTCTCATCAGCCTCAAAAAACTGATTTCCGCTGATAGCTAAATATAGGATGGTCTTGTTTAAGTGAGGTCCTTGGATCGATTCCTGGGCCGATTAAGGTGTTTAAATTAAGAATATTGCTATAAATTTAAAGTACCTAGCACGCCACTGTCTTAAGAAAGGCTCTAAAGGAAGATAGGCTACGGCGACTGCTTAACAGCAATCGTACTGATTGTTTGACGTCTTTGTTATTAATAAAGAAAACTAAATAATTTTATAAGTTTTCAATCAATATCAAAAACGAATTTTTATTTACACAGCTGACAACCCTAGCCTTTAATGAAAGCGCAATTCCACAAACAAATAGCATTGTATTGTGTCATTATTGTAAGTAATTAAATTCAGTTTCCATTGTGATTGTGATCGAATGTTATTGAAGTGATAACAGTGTTTAAATAAATAAACGTAAAATGATGGTTATGAAATACATGGACTAAGGGTGACCGTCAACTTGAGCCGAGTGGGCTAGCCCAGCCAGCCCGCCCGGCTCAAGTCGACAGGCACCCTCAAAATGTCATCACTTCTATTTACTTAAATAAAATATATATGTGGGTGGATTTTAAATATTTATTTTCCATTAAATAAAGTGACACCTAAAATAAAATAAATTTCCCATAATTTTACTTAATTCATGTCTACTTAAAAATAATCTAATTAACTCCCAAATCGTCTGGCTTGGGGCATCGAATTATACTTAGCTTTAACCGTATAATAAGGGATAAACAAAGCCCGCTTTTGCCAGAAAAAAATTCGTAATGTAAGCCGCTTTGCGAAGCTTAAAAGCCTGCCAATAAGTTATTAAAAGGCGACAAAACATGACGGCCTTTTTAAACGGAATTTTTACTTATTTTTGAGAGCATTTAAAACCATAGATTTAGGAGCGCTGCGAGAACTGTTAAAGTATAAAAGACTAAATAATTTATTCAATTTATCAGCAAATAAATGTTTTAGGACTGAACATGTGAATAAAACAATTGGGGTCAAAGCATTGACATTAAGCAGACCTTAAATCAAATAATTAACTTTTATCGTTTGTTGGGCTCCCTGATTTTCCGACACGCATCAAATCGCACGCAAACAATGTTATTGCGTGTATACCGAATCGTGGAAGCGTATAATGTTGATACCCAGTTTTTATAAATAATCAAGTCGGCCACAAGCGTACGACCGGCCGGATGTTAAGCACATTCCCTAGCCTTTAGAAGCTTGCAATAACAAAGGCATTGGTGCAAAATAATTTACCAGGTACTCATTTTATTAAATATCGCCAGACGGACACACCAACTGTATGGTCCCAAACTAAGCAGCGCTTGTACTATGGGTACCGTACAATGGACCGGGGGCGATCCCAGTGACACCCAGACCAGGGCAAATTACGAAACGCAATTTCCGTAATTTGCCACGGCGGGAATCGAACCCGCAACCACCATGTGCGGTGAGCCGAGCGGCATTGAATGAGATATACATTTATATAAAAGTCTGGTCCACTGAAACTCACAGTAATAGTTAAACTTAAATCATTGACGGCCGCTTGGCGCAGTGGTTCGGGCGTAGGTCGCTCGGCTCACTGCACATGGTGGTTGCGGGTTCGCTTCCTGCCGGGGCAAATTTCAGAAATAGCCTTTTCCTAATTTGCCCAGGTCTGGGTTTCACTGGGATCGCCCCTAATCCATTGTACGGTACCCGTAGTACAAGCTTCGCTTAGTTTGGGACCATCGAGTTAGTGGTGTGTCAATCTGGCGAGATTTATTTATTACTAGCTGACCCGACAGACGTTGTCTTGTCTTAACTTTGAATATTGAATTCGATTTGTTACGCTCAACTTTCTTAATATTTTATTTCATGAGAACCTTCTCCTGACAATAATAAACACCACAAAAAAACAATTAGCGGAATCGTTTCATCCGTTCACGCGTGATGCGATGACCAAGGAAATAGAGATTATTTTTATATACCTACTAGCTGTACCCTGCGCGCGTTGCTACGCTGTCAAAGATTGGTCGTAGCAAATCAGAAACCTTCGTGGGCTCATGCATAACACTTTGCTGAAGATCATGACATGATCAAATGCATAGTTTACGATTATATAAAGGACATACAGACAAACATTCATTTTTATATACATAGATAGATATAAGTAGATTATTTTTAATTATTTATGCCACAATCCAAACAATAACCCGCAAACGTGGTAATAAACAAAATAATACGTAATCAGAATTTATTTGGAAAATAACGTCCTACCGAAATGGGACAGGTGTTATAAATTTTGACGGCCCCTACCCCCGAAAGTTGGGCTCAATTTATGCGTTATACGCGTGTAATTAGTAGATGGCACGGAACGGGGGCGAATGTGAGATGAAAAATTGAAAATTTTGATATTTTTTTTACCACAAAAGAGCGGATTTTTATTTTCAAACGGCTGAACCGATTTTTATGAAACATAGCTAAGAACACTCTCGATCAGATTACCCATCTAACCAAAACAACAATTTTCGTATTAAGCCTTTGAAAGTTTTTCCTTCACGTATTAATATAATTGACTTACTTTATTCTTTATGTGGAACATTTACAATTTACAGTATTAAAACTACTTATCAACTAACTTACAATATATATATAAAACAAAAACAAAATATTAATTAAAATTATATATACAAAAGTGCCTCCACATCGTCGTCGATGCCAAAAGTGCCTAGCAGGCTGGCCGCATTTCCGCGCTGAATAGCGAGGCTTATTCGTTGCGCGAAAAACAGACCAGCCCGCCGGTCACGTGATGCGGCGAACAGACGCGCTGCTATCTCCTTGTAGAGGAGACGCGCGTTAGGGCCCCATGAGCCTAAAGTTTCGACCCCAAAAGGCTCAAACAAATAGCCTCCAGGAAGGCTATAGATAATTGACTAAGATTGTTTGGTATCTTTACATAGGTGGGCTTCGTAGATACCTATATTTATGAGACTTTAATCAACGACATTAAAATTACAAATGGCGGCGATCGAAATGCGGTCGCCTTACCGCTTGTCAACAACCAAAGAGAAGTGATCAATTTTTTAATGAGACCTTGAAATTAATATGTTTTAAATACTAGGTTTATGAATTTAAAAAAGAGAAGAAGTATCGTATTTCATGTTTGCTGAAACTACTAATTCATGACATCATACGATAGTACCTAGTACTGCATTTGCAATTGGTCATAGATTTGTAAAATCGACCAACTGTGATACATCCACCTGAAAAACCAAAACCAATCCCAGTGCATGTGTAAGAAGGTGGGTTCCACATTGCAAAAGTATATGTGGGTTGGCTCCATTCTGCAAAACTATGTCCAATTGTACACATCTGTATTTTTGCCAATTTTGTAGTTATTTTGAAACACACACACCGTTTAATTGTGAGATATCATTTACTTATCATCTATACAAATAAATAAAATTGGAGTGTCTGTTTGTAATATCAAAATAACACCTTTTCACTAAGTGCATATCAAAGTACATACGACACCTATAGCAAAAACGCGATTAATTTTTTTTTTGTCTGTCTGTCTGTCTGTCTGTGTGTTTGTTCCGGGTAATCTCCGAAACGGCTGGACCGATTTTGACGGGACTTTCACTGGCAGATAGCTGATGATAAAAGGAGTAACTTAGGCTACTTCAATTTTGGAAAAACAATTAGGGTACTGCGTAAAAAAATAAAAACTCATGAAATCAAAGAGTATCTCCGAAACGGGTGGACCGATTTTGACGGGACTTTAACTGGTAGATAGCTAATATTATAAGCAGTAACTTAGGCTACTTTTATTATAGAAAAACAAAATTTAAAAAATGAGTCCTGTCGCGCGGGTTCAGAACGCGGGAGCGGGCTTTTTGTTAAGTTAAATTCCACGCGGACGAAGTCGCGGGCTCAGCTAGTAATATAATAAATAAGCAGTGATAGCCTATTGGTTAAGCACGCGTCTTGCAGGATCACAGTCCCGGGTTCAAACCCTGGCTCTCACCACTTGGTTTTCCAAAACTTCAAATAATAAGTAACTGCAATAATGTATATTGTATATATTATGATTATCACTTGCTTACGGTGAAGGAAAACATCGTGGGGAAACCTGCATGTCTTAGAAAATCTAACCAATTTTCGAAATAAATGTGAAATCCGTCAACCCTCAATGAGCCAGGGTGGTGGATTATAGCCTGATTCCCGATCATAGTGAGGAGTAGCCTGTGCCCAAGAGTAGGACGTCAGATGGGCTAAATTATTTTTATTTATTTATTTATAAGTCATCGAAATTTTTTTGTCAACATATAAGTTCCTTAAATTGTACGGTTACATTATTAAGATCTAAAATCCATAACGACCCTCTTAACTTTACTGTACAAATCAAATCATAAGATGGTAGAAATACTATTTTCGTCAGCATAAAAACGCCTTCTACATAATAACATATAACGATATTACATAAAAAAAATAGGGACAAAGGCGTAATGACGACAGATAAACATTTTCCTTGATAAAATATTCCCCAGTCGCCCGCTAAAGTCGGTCGTTTGTACCATAATAACGCAACGGCGGGCCCGCTAGGCCCCCGGGACGCATTCACGATGAAAAACAATAAACGTTAACCTGTCCCTGGCGGGATTTTCGCACGTGGCCTGTGTGATGAGTTGTTATAATTCGTACGAATTAAAAATCTGGAATTTTATTTCTACCATGTTTATAGAATACAGTGGTCAAAGTCAGCAAGTCAAAGTCAAATCGCTTATTTTGCCTACGCCTAGGCCTAAGGGGTATTTAAAAATACGCTGTGGTCTCTTTGACGAAGTAAGAACAAACTATATTCACACTTCTGTACAAACACATACACATATTCAAGAATGTCTAACCCACTGCCGCAAAAAAACGCAAATGTAGGTATATGCTATTATTGCCAGTGATGTTTTTTAATAATTTACAGAGTAAATACAGCAGTGATAGCCGATTGGTAAAGCACGCGTCTTGCGGGCACCAGGTCCTGGTTTCAAACACCGGCTTGCATCTCTGGGTTTTTCTAAATCTATGGGCGAATCATAATTTCTATATGATTATCACTTGCTTACGGTGAAGGAAAACATCGTGAGGAAACCTGCATGTGTTAGAAAATCTAACCAATTTTCGAAATACATGTGAAATTCGCCAACCCGCACTGGGCCAGGGTGGTTGATTACAGCCTGAATCCCCCTCGTAGTGAGGCGAGCCCCGTGCCCAGGAGTGGGACGTTAAAAAGGGTTAAATTATTATTATTGTTATAGAGTAAGTGTATTTTTGGGTAAAAGCCTCAAACGAAGATTCCTCTATCACCATACTGATCTTATGGAAAAACATTGATTCAATCAGGGGGTTGAACTAGCTATCTGGTATACCACCATGTTGGTTCTATCGCGGTCCATGGCCATCCAAAAGTTTTATTGACGTTGTGGCTCCCATTTGAGGTAAACGATGTTCAATACAAGTGTAAATTCCCATTTGACGTAAACAGTCTAACCTTGTGTCAGTACAATGATGACAATCTACACAAAGATACAGGGAAGCCATAGGATTGTTCAAATTAGTTTCAAATGTCTGCAAATTAAATGCTTGGGGAATGGAGGAGCGCTGTTCGAGCTAATACGGATTCTCTATTAGTTCTATTAAGTAGAGGGGAAAGTTTCCCTCAATCTGCTTTTCAATACAATTTGAAAGTTTTTCAGACAGAAAACAGATATGAGTAGAAATAAAACGTCACCCAGAACCGGAATGACTAAAATTAACTAATACCTATTACCTAATTCATAAAGTTAAGAATACAACAACTCAAATTCCAATCGCTTATTTTGTTTAGGCTTACGGGGGCACTTACAAATTGTCATTTTTACATATTTTTCTTAACTCTACAACCGGGTCAGAACGCAACTTCGTATTTTTATATATTCACAAAGAGAAATATAATAGACTAGCTGAGCCCGCGACTTCGTCCGCATGGAATTTAACTTAACAAAAAGCCCGCTCCCGCGTTCTGAGCACGCGCGACAGGACCCATTTATTAAAGATTTGTTTTTCTAAAATAAAAGTAGCTTAAGTTACTCCTTAAAACATCAGCTATCTGCCAGTGAAAGTCCCGTCAAAATCGGTCCAGTCGTTTCGGAGATTACCCGGAACAAACACACAGACAGACAGACAGACAGACAGGCAGACAAAAAATAAATTAATAGCGTTTTTGTTATATGTGTCGTATGTAATGTCATATGAATTTAGTGAAAAGGTGTTATTTTGATATTACAAACAGACACTCAAATTTTATTTATTTGTATAAATACAGTGTGTTGCCTTTTGAGATTTCCAAGAATTAAATAAAGTAATTCAGACTAGTACGGCAAGACACGCTACGCTTAGTGACTGGTAGATATTTAATAAATCAACTGCTTTCGTGACTCTACTTTATTAGATGATAATTTTAAATCAAAATATTAGTATCAAATAGAACTCATTATCGAGGACTCATAACTCAAAGTGCATACCTGCCTAAAATTAGTAATTATAAATGAGATGGGAGATAGTTTTTATAAATATGCCTGAAACATAGTGTTAAAAAAATAAAGTGTTCACAAAAAGCACTTAAAATTTAACGTATACGCCTCTCCGAATTTAAAAGCACCATTCTATATTTTAATTGTTCCGTAGCAGTAATATCCGTTTGCCACCATTTTTGCGTTGTTTGTTTTCCTTTTTATTTGGGCGTGCAAAGGTATTCGAATGTACAGCCAATTTTCGGAGAGGTCTCGTGGAAGTGTATGTGACTGGGTTCATTGTTTGCTTTTTATCATTTTGTCCTGGTACGTTCTGTAAATTACAAAGAAGGAACAAGTGTATTATAAATTTTCTTTTTATATTCAATTCTTTGCGTGCCTTTTTATATTCGGTTGTTTACTTTTGTCTTAAAAGCGTTTTAATTTAACGTAAGGAGCAGGATTTTCGAGTTTAAGATTTTTTTTTGCAGGTTGTAAATTCGTTTTTATGTTGTCTACGAATAAAAAATAGCACTTTTGATATCTTAATAAAACACGTAAATTACTCTTAAACAGTATGATACTGCATAGTTTTCGTGTTTTAATAATTAACTATTGTCCTGCTGAGCAAAGATGTTCCCTTTTTTCTTTTAAGACAGTTATCTTTCATCTAATTTTTTTCCTAACTTTATCCTAAGCTTAGAGGACCATCTCTTACACTTTTTCTTTGACACATCACTAAAGACTTTAGCTGTCACACTCAAATACTCGTATATATGTAAACATATCAATACATATATGTTATGTTACATAAGAAACTCCTACCAAGATTATCTCCAAAAGAATCTTATATGGAGCAGACATCATGAAACCAAAAGCATAAAAACCAATTTTTCTCCATATATTACCCGTCGCTAGCCTCGTATAGGCCGTGATAGGTACATTTTTATTCGACTCGGGTGCGTGGAGTTCTTTAATAATCCGCTTTAGGGTGTGGTGACAGTGGAAGCGGGAAACGAGCGACGAGAGACCAAGTCTACTAATTTCATAGATGTCCATTTCATTGGAAAAACTCTTGGTTATTCTTATTATCTTAAAGGGAAAAAATGGGTAGTCCATTAAATTCGTGGCGGGCGACATGATGTCAGCAAGAGTACAGGATTTGTTTTTTTTTTTAAAATTAGGTCAATGTCTTTAATGTAAGGATCCAAAGTAACAAAAACTAATGGTTTTTAATTATATTACGCAATTTGACTGGCAGACTTGGAGCCATACTTGGGGTCATTTGTTCACCGGCTTAGCTGAATCAGGTTAAAATGTCTGAACCAACATTATTCTAGTGACACCAACAGAAGAATCTGTAATAATTCATTGTAGTGGTCAATGTGTAGTCAAATTTGATATGAAACTCAATTTCGGCAATATGGCGCTTACGGCAATGCGTATACATTACTTTCAGCGTTTACGTCAATTAAATTATGTAAATGTCCTCACTGAAATATTCTGGAAATCATAGCGTCTAGACACAGAACCGCTATATTCTTGAAAAATTCCAGATATCACAGTATTTTGTTCGGGAGATTTTAAATCTTTTTTTTTATTTAATAACAAGTTTTATTTAAAAAATCCAGTATGTGTTAGCCCGCGTATCGCTTTTCGTTTAGAATAAGACATTTCTCTTATGGCTTGTATATTCGAAGCATCCCATCCGTCTGGGTACGTCATGAATGAGATGGAAAGAAATATGCCGACGAGAGTTCCGGCCATGAAAGATAACCCACAATATACTCTACCACGAGTTTCAATCAAATTAATATTATGCAGGCTTCAGAAAAGAATTCAAATACAATTGGTAGGTAAGATACGTAGTTTATACTTACTTATAGGATTTTGACATCTACACAAATAAATAAAATTGGAGTGTCTGTTTGTAATATCAAAATAACACCTTTTCACTAAATGCATATGAAAGTACATACGACACCTATAACAAAAACGCAATTTAAATTTTTTTGTCTGTCTGTCTGTCTGTCTGTCTGTCTGTCTGTGTGTTTGTTCCGGGTAATCTCCGAAACGGCTGGACCGATTTTGACGGGACTTTCACTGGCAGATAGCTCATGTTATAGGGAGTAACTTAGGCTACTTTAATTTTAGAAAAACAATTAGGGTTCCGCGTAAAAAAATAAAAACACATGAAATCAAAGAGTATCTCCGAAACGGGTGGACCGATTTTGACGGGACTTTCACTGGTAGATAGCTGATATTATAAGCAGTAACTTATGCTACTTTTATTTTAGAAAAACCAAATTTTAAAAAATAATGAAAAAATGGCTCCTGTCGTGCGGGCTCAGAACGCGGGAGCGGGCTTTTTTGTTAAATTAAATTCCACGCGGACGAAGTCGCGTGTTCAGCTAGTACCTAATACAAACTTAAGTGTATGTGTATATTTTCGTGAACCAACATTGGTTCTGTACAATCCACCAACGTTATATTATTATATTTTTTTTTTCATTAGGTCAGTAATTTGTGTTAGTTATAGGTACTAGCCGAAAACAATGGGTAGTATGCATGTTTGTTTTTTTATTTTAGGCTCACCAACTTCTTCTTTAAATAAAACTACTGTGTTTAAATTACTTCGATATGTCCAATAGTATTCGAGTAGTAAATATAAGTGGTAAGTATAATGTGTGTATAAATGAAGATATCACATGTGTTAATTAAGGCACCAATAATAATATGTGTTAGACTGTGTGCCAAATTTCATCCAAATTCGTTTTTGCGTGATTAAGTCACAATCAATCCAAACATACAAACTTTCAGAGACACTCTCTACGGTGCACTCTTGAGTTACTTATTAACTAAAGCATATTTTTGATCAAACGATATTTGGACATTTCTTTTATTGTACGATTCATTATGATCCGTCCACCCGCCTTAATATTTCCTGTAGGCATTCACCCTCAATACATACGAATTCCACGAATTAGTCCGCACGAAATGAAAATTCAAGGGTCTTAATAAATATAGATGCCTCGCTATAGGCTTATCATCAATAACGAGGCATCCTTATTGCTGAAATAAATTGTATTTGAATAGGTTCGGTCTTGTTCGGAGTTAAATATGTGATAGTGTTTCTATTTTCATTCATTTCTCTTTCGAATCACGTAGTAGGTGGAATTGGTTACTTCCAACAAGCAAAATGGTCATATAAGATTAAGTTTACCTAACATAAGGTAAACATAAGGTTTTATATTGGTACATAAAGGTGAATTATTCAGTATACTGATGACTTTATTCAGCATTTTAGTTACTCAGCCTAGTAGACGCATCTACATATAGGTACCTACCGAGCAGCCGCGCGAAGCAAATGCTTTGTCCCTAAAACAACAAGTTAGATAAACTGATTGCTATTTTTATAATCTGCTCCCTATTGCTGATGGTATACACCCCAATGTAATCCCTATTATCCCCTTCTGGCAAAACCTAGCCAGCCTTTTGCCATTTACCAGCCACATTACCACAATGTGGAATTATATACAGAACAATGTTGCGCGACCTGGGTATCAAACTTGAAACTTCATCATTGACAGATAACAGACCGGACTCCAGACCATTAAACTAACTCTGTGACGACCGCTTGGCGCAGTGGTTCGAGCGCAGGCCGCTCAGCTCACTGCACATGGTGGTTACGGGTGCGATACCCGCTGGGGCAAATTTCGGAAATGGCCTTTTCGTAATTTACCCTGGTCTGGGTGGTAACGGGATCGCACGGGGAACGGTACCCATAGTACAAGCATTGCATCATTTGGGACCATACATTTGGTGTGTCAGTTTTGCGATATTATATTATTATTGATAATGTAATGTATTCATAGTGAGTAGAGTACTATGTATCAAGGAATAGATGGATAGCTAACTATTTATTTGCAAAAGGGCTATAGGATAAAACTATGCATACTCGCACTTGCTACATATCTCTAATCTGTGACTCGCATATGACGACAAGCACGGGAGTGTGTGATTTGTAGGTTGAAATTTAAAAATCAACCAATCATATCGCTTGGACTGCCGTACGTTTGATGCATGACAGCATAGGAAATGATGTTAGCTGAGCCCGAGCTTATGACGGTAAAGAGAGTGATGACACACAGGTGTGACGTAGGTGCATCCCTATCAACGTAGGAAGTCAAACAAGAGCAGTATCATTAAAACTCCACTTCATTGAACTCGCACATTTACTTTGTGAATTAAATATTCACCGTACAATTTGTAATTCACTCACGACCTCATACTATGTGTCATTCGAATGAATTAAACGCAATAACGATCTAAATTTGGACATCATAATCGCACCACATTACTACACACGGTCATCCCAACCGGCGAGCTTGCTGCCAAGCCAACTGAACATGCGAAATTGCCGCGATGACTCCACATTTTGTATTTTATATTGTTATTCGTTCGACCTAGCTTTTAAATATAGAATACACTTTGTAAACAAAATTATTTTAATCTTTTATTCTGAAATTTGTAACTAATGCGCCCGTTTGTCATTTTTATTGTGGACGAGACGGTGATAATGTATAAAAATCCATGTTTATTTTGATGATTTACTGTAATTAGGTAGGTATGAGATCGCAGATTATAGCTAATTTATTTATTGAATTTTAAGTTACGTTTGGCGTTTCTTTCATAAAATAAAAAGAAAAATATCATTTACCTTTAAATTTGAAGAATAATATTTAAATAAACCTATTTTATAAATTTCACGCAGCGTTTTTTTATACCTTATATTTACAATTTGCCAAGTAGCAATAAATACGTGTTACTTCATGTGTTTTTTTTATTGTCATATACTAACCTATCACTAGAAATCTGTCCTACCCGAATAATTATGAAAAGACAGTTTACTTTTTTTTTATACAAATTAATGATGTTAAACAGAAAATGACACGTTCTTCCAAGTCCAGTCAATCTGCCGTCCGCGTTCACGGCCAAAGTTGACCAACCGCTACGTCATTGTGTCCCCATTCCGTCCTCAACATTTCACACGTAACAATGGATTGCGGCGTTCATTACGCCGGTAATGTCCGCTGAATGTCTCGGCCATACATACGTATATTACATACATGATATTGTATGTACAGTACGAACATTAAGGCGACTAACATGCATAACTAATTGTATATTGTTTCTGCGTCCAACTGACCACAGGTTCAGTGTTCTATGTGTATATGTGTAGCGTGGTATTTAGTTAGGTGTTAGGTATTACTAGTTTTGACGGTGTTGTTGCTGGGTAAGGTATATTGTAGGTAGCTAGGGTTATGCTACACCTGTGGGCTCTGTCAGATGATCCCGGAGCCTCGCCGACGTGCTGAAGAGGGCTACCGGGGAGATTTTAGTGGGTAAAGATCCCACCCACCCCAGGCCTCTCCCACAAGAGGTCTGAGAATCTTTGGAAGACTTCCTTTCCGTCAAAAAATAGGTATTTCTTACTAAAGTTAAAATTAAACCAAACCATTAAGCACCTCGCTATGTGGCGAAAGTAGTCTCGAGTTTAAAACTGTATATCGGACACGATACGTCTGTGATTTGTAAACAGAACAGCTGCATTGAGTGTTCACAATAAATTAAACTAATATTGCCAGACACCAATCTAATTGTATAGTCCCAAACGAAGTAACGCTTGTAGTGTAGGTTATAGTAAGAAAAACGCATTAAACTTACAACATTAGGGTTTTAATGGCAAGAGATACTTTAGTAGGTTATTTTAAGGCTAAAGCGCCCATCTAGCCCGCGAAGTTCAATTTTTTTGAGTTCTTTTAGAATTTTTTCAAATTCTGACAATAATAAAAGACAAATTTTGTAATTCGCGAAAAAGACCGTGTGCAGTGCATTTATTAATATATCCAACTTACTCTAAAACATTTCAAGAACGACAGCTATCCAGATAATCTGGCAATTTTTGTATATTTAGTGATTTACTAGTATCATATCCACCGTGATAATATTTAGAGTAAAATAAATGTATTAATAAATGCACTGCACACGGTATTTTTCGCGAATTACAAAATTTGTCTTTTATTATTGTCAGATTTTGAAATATTTCTAAAAGAACTCAAAAAATTTGAACTTCGCGGGCTAGACAGGCGCCTTCACCTTAATTTGAAAAAGTTGTTTTGAAGTTACAAGCATAAATAACTGCGAGCAATTTGAAAAAATGAATTAGCTGAATTTTTGTTTCGTTGCCTCTGTGTTCGTGTTTTAACACTTTGGCATAACACGTCATATTTTTCTAGTTCATGGATAATGATGCCATTATAAGAAATTTAGCTAAAACTCCTCGAGGAAAATGCGTACTACTGACGTAGTAAAAATTATATACTTTAAACATTTAAAGTTTTTTTTTTTCGTAGATGTATTTATACGGTGATCCATAAACAAAATAAAAACTTGCCTACTTCCTATTCAAAATATGTACAACACTGAATAATTAAAAACATATTAAGTATGTATAGGTAATATTTAATTGCCTTGTTAGTGTTTATCTCGGCATTAATCTTTTTAGCGGAGATAAACAACAGAATTGTTATGCGATAATCAGATGACCAAGCAAGCTTATCGCTCATAATGAGTGAGTAGATGGTATCTTCTAATGTCTGTGGATAATAAGACATAAGGTAACCTTTGTCTATGACCTGTTTACACAATGGTATAACCAAGCTATAGCCACTTGTCTACAGCTCATATACGGGCTGGGTCGACCGGGCAGTAGCACCCTCTTACAGAAAATCGCCGTAGATAGGTGTTGTATACCCAGCTACGTTTAGTACGATGTGAAAGAGAGAAAGATAACCGGCCCAGGGGGGTTCCTTTCCTCTTATACGCTCAAAGTTTTGGCTTTGAGCCAGGGGCGGATTTGAACTTTATGGGGCCCGGGGCTAAAATTGAGAAGGGGCCCCTTCACTGCTGCTGTCCACTTAAGGATAGCGAAAAAGGCTATTTTATCAAATATTAAAAAAATAAATATTAATGTATTATAAATTATTTATTAACTTATTTTCTTTGGAATACATTTTACTTTTGTTCAAAATTCTATGAAACAGGTTTAAAAAAAATATTTTTGATTCGAGACTGCGGCCCCCCCCCCAAGGTGGGGCCCGGGGCTATAGCCCCCCCTATCCCCTCCTTTAATCCGCCACTGCTTTGAGCGTATAAGAGGTCAATTATTTTTTTAAAATACTGTACCTACTTAAATTATTATTTTTAACTTTGAAACCGTGTATAAAACACAAAATGCTGTGACGTATCTTCCACGTTTACGTTAATTGTTATTTACGCCCGTCGATATTTCCTGCGACATTAGGTAGGTACTTACGTAATATATTATATGTCGCACGCCCACATTATACGTTCCATAGCAAATGGACCAGATATTAATGTGCGCAGCCAAATGATCAAAGCTCCTTGATTTTGTCTACCTATAGATATAGTAAAGTGATTTAGTTTTGTAAATAGAAGATCGAGCTCAATGACGAAGTTTATCAGATTCGTTTTCTTTGACCATTCACATGCATTTAGGTACCTATATCAATAAAATAAATCAAATATTAGAAATACAAAATTTAAATATAAATTTTAAAAACCTTTTACATAAATATAAAATATTTAAATTGTGAAAACATGTGGGTATAGCCCTTTAAGTTCAATATTTGGATCAAAGCGTTATCGCATCGGAGATTAGGTGATAAGAGATTAAGTGTAGTCACTGTTGAGAACTGAAAGAAGCAACATTTTTTCTAATGAGATGATAGCTCTGTTTATCAATCATTTTAATTAAAGAAGTAGAGCGTGTGACTAGTGAAATTAAAAAGAAATAAAAGTGGGACGGATTCCATGCATCACCTGAAAAGGTACCTACTTACCCATCTTTAGGTACCTACGTGTATGTCATACTTTACTTAAGGTGAAGGCGCCTGTCTAGCCCGCGAAGTTCAAATTTTTTGAGTTCTTTTAGAAATTTTTCAAAATCCGACAATAATAAAAGACAAATTTTGTAATTCGCGAAAAAGACCGTGTGCAGTGCATTTATTAATACATTTATTTTACTCTAAATATTATAACGGTGGATATGATACTAGTAAATCACTAAATATACAAAAATTGCCAGATTATCTGGATAGCTGTCGTTCTTGAAATGTTTTAGAGTAAGTTAGATATATTAATAAATGCACTGCACACGGTCTTTTTCGCGAATTACAAAATTTGTCTTTTATTATTGTCAGATTTTGAAAAATTTCTAAAAGAACTCAAAAAATTTGAACTTCGCGGGCTAGATGGGCGCTTTAGCCTTAAGTAGCAATTATATAACTATACCTAACGTTAAAAAATAGGTAATTATCTAAATATTTAAAGTTACTTATAATGTTACTAACTAGCTAAACCCGGTCGCGCTTCGTTGCGGCTCATAATTAATTATTCCCCGTTCCCGTGGGAACGCTCATATAGAAATGCAACGTTATGTAAAATAACTCTAAATTGAAAATAAAAAAAAATCCCGCGTGGCGATGACTCAGAAACTACAGAAGAGCTGATAATTTTCAAACGTCTAAACCCATTTTCATGAAACATAGCTAATAACACTTTCGATGAGAATAACTTTCTAACAAAACAAAACAAAATTAAAATAGTTTCATCCGCACGGGCGCTACGAAGCCACAGATAGACACATGTTAAACTACTAACACCCCTCTTTTTTCGTCATGGTTTTAAAAAATAATCGACTTGGTGCTTTTAAAATTTTGCGGACACAAACATAGAAATGCTGAATTTTTATTAGGAATGCTTGTACCAATTATACCTACATGAAAATATATATTTTACTTGTTATATCCAATCGCCATAATTATACTCCAATTACTTTTTACTCATCCGGACATAGAGATACAGTCATCCCAAAAATATACCCGGAAAAAAGTTCATCCCGATAAATTACCGCCGTCACGCCTCAATCAGCAGCAGGGTTAACGCCTTGACTATATCCACATAGATTTAATTTTACTTTATTTATAATGGTGACATGACACGCGACACTGGGATGTATCGTTCTGGAAACTATCCAACGTACGAATCTGAAATAGAATGAAATCATTCGACGCTCCTGATATAAAAAAATATCAAGAGTAAGCGCCGGGAGAGTTTCGAAAATTGAAATACGATCAACATGAATTCTGATTTCGTAGGTGGAGAAACATCAGTCGTTTCTAGTTGTGACATTGTCGGGGTGTGTTTTAGTATATTTATTTGAGAGCAGTTTGGATAATATAAGAGCTTTTTAGTGTGGCTAAGGATTTGTGTTCATGTCGTCGTTATTCACAAAATATATTAATGGCAGTTTAAGAGAGGTGAAAAATTGGCAGTTTATTGAGATTTTCCGGATTTCTACTCCATTTATCTCCTTCTTTCCCGAGTTTTTACTCCACACTGGAACCATAAACCTTTTCCATTTCCGTTTAAATTAATTAATTCGACTGTAAATTAATAGACCTAAGCTTTTTTATATCTGCACATAGTGTATATTTTTTTTTTTGAATATTTAATTTTAATTTGTTTAATAAATAATGATAACATTAATTCGATTAGCATTTTTAGCTATGACATATTTTATTCCAAAAACATATTGTATGAACTGAATTATAAAAATGTATAATTATAAAAAAACAACAAAAACCTAGCTATTAGAAATACATAAATTAGGTAGGCACAAATCAATAATACCTTTGTTTTTTTTTTTTTTTTTTTTTGGAGGGAGAATTCTTCGTTTAATCGTATACCTTTGTTAATATAATGTTAAGCAGTTCATTTGTAAGATTTTTTTTAAATCTAAAATTAGTCCGACTTTACATAAACTTGGGTGCACTAAATAGCTAGAAGTAACTTAGAACCTTGTAATTTATTTCATTTGGATTCAGTGCCAATTCAAGTATTTAGGGGTAAACATCTAGATAGTGGTATGGGATGGGACCAACTGGAGAAGTATACCCCTTCCACTGAAACAGAATTATCGAAATCGGTGAAAATACATAAATAAACATACACACGGACGAACATAGAACCTCCTTTTTTGGCAGCCGGTTAAAAATGTGGTATATGGAACGGATTACGGTTAGAATGACCGTAAAGAAATTATGTCCGACACTTTGTCTCATAGTGCTCATGTTCTCCGCCTACTATTACTATGGTGACTTTAAACGGCATTGCTGTTAGAAAAATAACAGTTTAGCTTTATGACTCTAGTTGTTTACCACTATTATCCATTGAGTAAGTATTCTTCTTTTATGCAGATTCTGTGGCTGTTTTAAGTGTCTCTTTTAATGATGGTACTCATTTGCCTTTGCACTGGCGTGATATTAACAGCTATTTATAATTAAAGTCTCTATTTCTTGACATCACAAAATAGATACTTAGGTCCATATTAATAAATCAGTCTCAAGTATCTCGGTCTAACTTTGAATATTGAATTCGAATTGTTCCACTCAACTTTCTTATATTTTCTTCCTTCTCCTGACAATTATAAACACGACAAAAAAATTATTAGCGAATCCTTCCATCCGTTCACGCGTGATGCGGTGACCAAGGAAATATACATTAATTTTTATATATTACTATACCATACTATATACCACAGTATACACCACTTTGCTGAAAATCATGACATGCTCAAATGCATAGTTTACGATTCTATAAAAGACATACAGACAAACATTCATTTTTATATATATAGATAGAAGATATAGATATCAGATCATCATATCTGTGTAGGCCACGGTAACTGCTTAACATCAGGCGGATCGTAAGTTTGTTTAGTGCCTTTTGTATACCTATTATATAAAAATCTAGTAGGTATTTCTTATTAAAGTAAGTAGGGTAGGTACGTTCTTTACCATAAAAAATATATCAATAAATATAAAATAGCATTTCCTCGGAGACCCAGTGTTGATTTTTCTTTTGATGTTTTGTAACATTAACTGTTACGTCAAAGGAAATCTGCTATTAGCGTACCCTCTTCACGGCCAGCGTGGGGAAGTTGAGATCTTATAAAAATGTGTCATCTTCCTCTAGTGTGTCTGTTTTGGAATCATTAATCATCGTCAATGAATTTCATGTTGGTATATTTTTTAAGAAATAACAGCATTTATCCTACCAATATTATAAATGCGAAAGTTTGTGAGTGTTTGTTACTCTTTCAGGCAAAAACTAGTGAACAGATTTCGATGTAATTTGGAACACAGATAGTTTATAACCGGGATTAACACATAGGATACTTTTTATCCCGATAATCCCGAAATTTTTGTTAAGTTAAATACTACGCGTACGCACAGCTAGTTTTAGATAATTTTGTTTTTTTTTTACTATAGAAATTAATAATTAATAATAATTTAGCCCTCTTGACGTCCCACTGCTGGGCACGGGCCTCCCCTCAACATGAGGGGGATTTAGGCCATAATCCACCACGCTGGCCCAGTGCGGGTTGGCGGATTTCACATGTCTTTCGAAAATTGGTTAGATCTTCTAAGACATGCAGGTTTCCTCACGATGTTTTCCTTCACCGTAAGCAAGTGATAATCATATAGAAATTATGATTCGCACATAGATTTCGAAAAATCCAGAGATGCGAGCCGGGATTTGAACCCAAGACCTGGTGCCCGCAAGACGCGTGCTTTAACCAATCGGCTATCACTGCTAATTATAGAAAAAATAGAAATAGCTAAATATAGAAATTGTATCTACAAATTTTAAGTATATTTTAATGGAATCGTTGCATATTCGTGTAGTAAGTAAATAGGTACTTAAAGGTTTTTTATTAATAACAAAGACGGCAAATAAGCGCACGTCGCGTTACCTTAGCCTATAGATGCGCCAATACCAAAGGCATTGCTCGCACGTTGCCTAAGCGGAAAGGGACAGAGGAAGGGGAAGGAAGAGAGGTTGGGCTTTCGGTTCTCATCATACCAATCGCAGCTATAATAGCTACTTTACGTCGATCTTCTGTGACAGGGTGGTACTACCCCGGTCGAGCCAGCCCGTATATGAGCTAGGTATAGTTAATTGGCTACAGTTTGGCTCTACCACCAGCTTTTGGTATTTTAAGAGTTGATATACAGGGTGAAATTAAATTCATTGGCCTATCTTCCAAATTCAATATAAACATTAATATATATATATACTTAATATAAACTTTATCGTGCCTTTTTCATGATTGTGCCAAAAACAATGAAATAATTTACTGTATTTTAGGTTGATTTTATAAATAAAAATAATATTAACGAAACAGATTTAGTAAATGACAGCCTGCTTCCGTCTTATTTATTGATATAGTTCTACCATTCGCACACAATAAATTATAATATAAAATATAATATAAATATTCCCCTAATAATATAAACACAGTCGATTTAAAATACTAAGGATACTCGTAATACTCGTACTCAAGATCGCTCTCAGACTTGAGATTAATACTGCTCTTAGGTCTCAACTCAAGAGGGATTTGAGCTCTGAATAGGTATATCGTTGGTTCTAATAGAAAACGATATTCCAGAAGCGCACACAAGATCGCTCACAGAATTGGGATCAGTTTATTAATACCCAGGCCTTTGTCTTCGGCCTATAAATTAGCTCAATCACTAACCCGTTTATTTTCCTTCCAAATACTATATGTTTTCATTTTAATAATGTTTATATTTCCAAGAAACTTTAAATTCTAATACGAACGGTGTAGCGTCGCGGTTACAAACACATAAATATCTTAGAACTGAGTGAAGATTATTTTAGAGCGGTACCTAATGACAAAACCCGTTATTATTTTCATCATCAAGTCGTGTCAAATAGCCGTGTGTGTGTATAGACACCTGTTGGTTTAGTCTTGCGGATTTTGCATCTATTTTCTATAATACTAATTATTGATCTGCGTTTAAATGTGACCGAGGCGTCACTTTGGCGATGTGTATCAACTCATTACCCCTCCAAAATCATCCCTCGATAAGGCATCCCTCTCTCCGGGACAGGAAATTTATTTTATACTAGCTGACCCGACAGACGTTGTCCTGTCTTAACTTTGAATATTGAATTCGAATTGTTCCGCTCAATAAGAACCTTCTTCTGATAATAATAAAGACAACAAAATAAAGAATTAGCGAAATCGTTCCATCCGTTCACGCGTTATGCGATGACCAAGGAAATAGAGATTCATTTGTTTATATATAGATTAGTTTTTTTTTGGTGCTATGGGAATTTTTGTACATTATTAAATGTTTAACTATATGGTAAAGTAATCGATTGAGACCATTTGTGTACTTATGACCACATACTATATTTTTTCAGTGTTAAGGAAAAAAACCCCCCAAACTTAATAAAACGTGGTCAAAGCACCAGTTTTCGGACACTCATCAAAATAAATTTTAGTAAACGTTCGAAGACTGAATGAATTGAAGCACAAAAAATCGGTCATTAGCATCTGTACAAATTTGGGTTATTACCGTAAAACAATGAATGGTAAACAAACAAATTGCTTGCCATAAAAGTGTGACATCAGAGACTTAATCGGTCGACCTCGGTACTAACCTTGGTAGCCTGAACTCGTCGTACACTGAAAAGTGACAAAAATAGATCTGTCCCCACTCATTATATGAACGGTGGTGGCTGGATGCCAATATAATAGTATTATCAGTTCGGATGTAGGGTGAAAGGTATGGTTATCGGTCTCAACGACTATAGTGTTTAAAATCTAAGGTCCGTATAATTAATAAATCGATCTCAAGTCTAAAACTTGCAAATGTCATACCAGTACAAAATGACGTGTCAAAGGCCTACTTAAGATCACTATCAGACATGAGATAGATTTATTAATACGGGCTTATGAAATGCATTTTGACAGCCGTAGCTGTTGTGTATTCTTTTCAAGATTCGTATCCAAATTCGTGTTTATGAATAAAACACATTGTTATAATGTACCAATAACTTCATAAGTATTTGGCATTAGGACATTTCTCTTTTTGAAATGGTGTGACATTATTTTGGCGTGATAAATGCAAATGTCAAGATGCATTGGTTAGACTTGAAACATTATCGTGTGTTTTATGCAAATATATTACAACAAGTAAAAACGGTGGCGGTCTGTTGTCCGCTCTTATTTAAATATTTTCATGCTCTACTATTTTAACTAGAGAATACCGCTGACCGCGATGACGAGTTTGTTTTCAATTAATATTTTATGTTATTTTTAATTATAATATTGTTGCATTACATCTGAAATCTGTTATTTCAATTATAAAGTGAATAGTAGGTACATATTCTTAAATAAATATGAATCAATTTAAAACAAGACAATGTAAATCCCATTGTCCAATTCATTGTCCCAGTGATAATAAAAAAAATCATAAAAAAAATAATAGGCTAAAGATACAACCATAGTTATTTTAACATTGCTGACGAGGCGGTTGTGTTTTAATTTCATTCCATTTAATAATTACTGAATACAAAACTGTTACCAGGTATAAAATATTTTTAAACGCGAAAATGCTAGGACGACAACTGGCTACCTATCCCTTCACGCGAACATACGCGGTCGTACCAAATAATATCGTAAATAAAGCTTATAAAACAAATAAATAAACGTGTTACTTTAAAAATAAGGTTAATTTTAAAATGTCGAGCCTTCGGTGACGATTTACTTGATTTTAATGATTGCGAAAATTTGGCCAAGCGTCATTTAAGAAAAACAATCGTGAGTTAGTTTGCAAAATAGTGTCATTTTTTACAAAACTTATGTACCGGGCGATGATCTGTCAAAAGTACAATAATAGCTGAAGATGGATCTGTTTAGTTTAATTTAATGTTTTTTTAGCTACGTAAAGAGTTAAATTTCATCGTTAATTAAACATTATTATTATGCAAACACATTAATGTGATGAAATATGTTGTCGTAAAAATAAATAAAATAATAATAACAATAGCTGCCGGCTATACGCTACAAAATTTTGAAAATCTACTTCGCATTTACTTTACAATGTGAAATATTTTATGTCAATGACACTGCATTGTTGCAATCTATTCATGGTGTTGGTGACATGACGTCATCGTGTGTAAGTTTATTTGTATATTTACAAATATATTGTTCTCACCGGTCAACCTGACCACACTTTGTTAAACGCGCTATTCTGCCCGTATTCCTAACTACATATTTGGATCATTTATAACGGGACTTGGCTGACCACTGCTGTGTTATTTTTACAAAATTTACCACGAAACCAACCCTCCCCGTATCACTCACCAATCACCTTTCAGGAAAGCAACGTTTGCGCAATGCCTTTGCTATCTTAAGCATCTATAGGCTACGGTAACTGCTTAACATCAGGCGGGTTGTATACTTGTTTGCCGACTTATTTATGTAAAAAATATATATTTTATATATTTATATCTAATTATAGTAAAATAATGTCTCATTTAAATTACTCTGCTGTCCAAAACTAATAGTGTGTGAGCTCAGTCTTATGTTTAAATTTTTTTCATTATTTCTAGCTCTTATCGCGTATGTTAAACGTTCATTTATTTTCGTTCAATGTTGAACAGCGAGAAAGGCGCCTGTCTAGCCCGCGAAGTTCAAATTTTTTGAGTTCTTTTAGAAATTTTTCAAAATCTGACAATAATAAAAGACAAATTTTGTAATTCGCGAAAAAGACCGTGTGCAGTGCATTTATTAATACATTTATTTTACTCTAAATATTATCACGCTGGATATGATACTAGTAAATCACTGAATATACAAAAATTGCCAGATATTCTGGATAGCTGTCGTTCTTGAAATGTTTTAGAGTAAGTTGGATATATTAATAAATGCACTGCATACGGTCTTTTTCGCGAATTACAAAATGTATCTTTTATTATTGTCAGATTTAGAAAAAAATTCTAAAAGAACTCAAAAAAAATGAACTTCGCGGGCTATATGGGCGCTTTAGCCTTAATACAATGTCATCTGGACAGGGTTGAATATTACAGATGAGTACTAGATCATAGCTTCGTTTAAAAAATACAGAATAATTCAAGATTCCAAAATATTACTTAGTTGGAAGTTTGGATCAGTATCGGATAAGAATAAAAAGGTACCTATAAAAATGTGATCGAAATTCCACCGCCTTTTTATATTGGCTAAACACTCGAACGCTTAAGCACAGCAAAGCAAACAACAGCTTTCGTCATTTCCTACAGTGGAAACTTTCCGCTATTAGTGAAAAACCCAGATATTATTTGGAATAGTTTTATTCAAGTATTGCCAGTAAGCAGCAGTAAGTATCAAGTAAGCAGATGAACCCTTATAGGTCCGGCCGTCTGTCCATCCCAGCCTGTCGGAAGATGATAAAATATGGTACCTACATATAGATACTCGTATATTAATAGTATATCACAATTCAAAAAATACTAATCCTTTTTGGTGTACAACGATCGGACGACCAGCCTGATGTTAAGTAAGTATACCTTGCGTATACAGGGGAGTTTGGACAGGGAAGGGAAGGTGGTTTGAGCTTGCGGCTTTATCACTCATTCTACTAAACGTAGCTATAACGACTACTTCACGCCGATCTTTTGTGAGAGGATGGTGCTAACCTGCCTGAGCCAACCCGTGTATGAGCTCAACCACTAAAGAAATAAAAAAATAATAATTAAAGTACTCTATTAAAATGTTAATTGATGAAATGGACACGGAAAGCCCACTCAACGCGAGATCCGAGCTATAGTAACGTCCAAATTGTATGCGGAACCGACATGTGGCTTGAACTTGTGCCAGATAAATTTCAGCAATCACGAAACACGTATCTAACGACAGATGTGCGAAATGATTTGTGCACACGCCCACATTTGGTGCGCCCTGCCCAGATGCCTTTGACGCTAGCTTCGACGCAGTTAGGTACCTACTTATTACACTGAAAAAAAACCTGTGCGTCTCGGTACGCTCGACAGAAGTGACAACTTAAACTGACAGATTGGCACCGTAACGCGTTACGTTACGAAGCGGTTTACCCTCCCATAAAAGTTATTACTTAAAAAATACGACGATAAATGGATTTTCATTTCAATTCCGAGTATTATAAAATAATAATTTAGCCCTTTTGATGTCCCACTCCTGGGCACGGGCCTCCCCTCAATACAAGGGGGATTCAGGCCATAATCCACCACACTGGCACGGCGGATTTCACACGTCTTCCGAAAATTGTTAGATCTTCTAAGACATGCAAGTTCCCTCACGATGTTTTCCTGAACCGTGAGCAAGTGATAATCTTATACAAATTATGATTCGCACAAAGATTTCGTAAAATCGAGCGGTGCAAGCCAGGGTTTGAACCTAAGACCTAGTCGGCCTAATCGGCTATCACTGCTCTTTTTTTGCTAAACGCTTTGTACCATATAAAAGAAAAAATGTTAGGTCTGCTCAAATCGATGAATAAAACTACAGGATCGTACAAATTCAATAAATCATGCGATCAGAGGGAGCTGGAAGCTGAACCCCTCGCTTCCTCTCCCTTTGGGCTCCTCTCCCCTTCAAGTCAGTTCAGGGTACAGTAGCTGCTTAACAACGGCCGTGTCGTACGCTGGTTATCAGACTTTATAAAAGCAATAGAACAAAACTCCACAAAATACGTGATCAACTAAAATTAACCCTCCATTATGAGTGACTGAACTTATATCCTCTAATGGTTCCATATAGCGATCCAATTCCGTAATTACCAATAGTCCATTAAAACGGACCATTATCGTTGAGTGTTGGCCTGAATATCAATGAAATGATTTTAAAGTTTTGATGGACTTCAGCAATTTGAATGTTATCAGGGGTAAAAGCGAGCTGTTCAGTCCGTTGGACAAAATTGCAGTTCAAATTGTACGACTGTTTGGCACAGTGGTTCGAGTGTAGGCCGCTCGGCTCACTACACCGGGTGGTTGCGGGTTCGATTCCCGACAGGATAAATTTCGAAAATTGCCTTTTCGTAATTTGCCCTGGTCTGGGTGTCACTGGGATCGCCCCCAGCCCATTGTACGGTACCCATAGTACAAGGGTTGCTTAGTTTGTGACCATACAGTTGGTGTGTTTGTCAGGCGATATTTATTTAAGTCTGAAAAAATATGGATAAGTAGACCTGTTTACTATATTGTGCATCACATAAACAAAGCTGTAATTCTTTTAATTTAACAGTGAAACAATAGTGTGTGCGATTCATCTTGAAAATTCCGCAAATCGATTTGACTAGAAAACAGAGTGAATAATAATACAATTCTAAAACAAATCACGCCTGGTGCACGCGTCTTGCGGGCACCATGTCCTGGATTTGAACGCTAGCTCGCACCTCTGGGTTTTTTGAAATCTATGTGCGAATCATAATTTATATATGATTATCGCTTGCTCACGGAGAAGGAAAACATCGTGAGGGAACCTTCATGTCTTAGAAAAGCTAACCATTTTTTGAAAGATATGTTAATCTACCAATCCGCACTGTGCCAGCGTGGTGGATTACGGCCTTAATCCCTCTCGTAGTGAGGGGAGACCCGTGCTCAGGAGTGAGACATCAAAAGGGCTAAATTATTTGTTATTAAAACAAATCATCTTTACTCGGTTTGCCTATTTACGGGGATACTCGCCCCCATCGTAAAAGAAAATCGGTGGTTGGTCAATATTATTTTTTAATTCCAAAATGTTGGTTTGAAATAGTGTTATTATTTTGTTGTAGTTTTTTTTTTAATAAGGTACTAGTAGGTAATGTGAGTTTATAGCATTAGTAGTATTCCTGTTAGCTCGTCCAACTAAGCTAATACTTGTGTCAGGTGTGAGTAAGTCAATATTTTAATGGCCAAGCTGGGGAGCAACCCCGACACCTCTCAGTTATGAAAGTGGCCTCTCTAACCACTAGGTTATCGACGTCTAAATATGTATTACTGAACCAATCATATGGATTTACTTTCACTTAGAGTAAAATATAACATTAGATACAAAGTTTTTATTAACTTACCACAAGACGATAGAAAGAAACTTTGACTCAATTATCTGATGTCTCGCTTGTCAGAACTTGCCGCTTCCTCAGGCGAGGACGGGTGACAGTTACAAGTATACTTTCCCGAATGTAATGTGATTTACGTCGAATATTGTACGGAACTTTGTGTTGTTACAAGATATAGGTCACGTATGATACTCATAAACAAATTACGAATGGTGAAGGTAAACATCGAACACTCCCCTATGAATACCCCTCGAATGGAGGGGAGGTTTTATATATTTTGATCAACAGCAGTTACAATATTCAATCAGCAGCACAGTATAATTTGTGTATACAATTCTAAAATTTACCGTCGGTAAAAGGTAAAGTTAAAATTTTTTTTCTGCATTATCTCTAGTCATGGAGGATAGTTTGTCTGAATGTACGAGTATAGTGGATGTAAGCACAGACTACCAGACGATCATATGGTCCTGGGTTTGATTCTAAAGTCATTCCAAGTGACATTGCTTAGTAACAACATAATAACTTATATGAAGAAACAATTTGGAAACAATATAGGAACCATATAATAAACTGCAATAATTACCATCCCTAACTAGGCGGCGGGAACTCGGGCTTAAATTAACTATTTAGGGTAGTATTTATTCTAGTAGGGTAGGTACTAGAATTTCGCTGAATTTCAGGACCGTCATTTCAGTTGAAAGCTACGGATGTGCTGTTCCGAGAGGCACCACATATAAATGAACACGACGAATCACTAACCGCGAGCTAAACTGAAACGCTCTATTCGTTTGGTGCAAGGTATACGCTTTTGCGGTATTTATCCACATAATAAAAAAAAATTGTAATTTAGCCCTCTTGACGTCCCACTCCTGGGCACGGGCCTCCCCTCACTACAAGGGGGATTCAGGCCATAATCCACTACGCTGGCCCAGTGCGGGTTGGTGGATTTCACATGTCTTTCGAAAATTGGTTAGATTTTTCTAAGACATGCAGGTTTCCTCACGATGTTTTCCTTCACCGTAAGCAAGTGATAATCATTATAGAAATTATGATTCGCACATAGATTTCGAAAAACACTAGCACTACTAATTTATCCACAACATTATTTAAAAGATACTTAAGCTTATGAGAAGCTCATCATATTCTAGCGGTACCACTCTATTATAATAGAGTGGCTCCGGTGGATACCGCCGACTAAAGATGGCTGCCAGCTCTGCATATTTCTCTCTATTTCTCGCAAGGGAATAAAGGTTTCAAAACAGGGATGGCCCTTTCATACCCATATCCTGAGCCAAGAATTCTTGTCTGTAATCGTCGTGGTCGTGTTCAGCTTTTGCAAGGGAGGGAGGGGGTAAATCACGCTTTTCCCGTAGATAAAGGAAAAGTTAGGCAAGGGTGCATAATTATTGAAAGTACCTATATCTTATGATTGCATTCACAACACATACATTATAAAACCGGATTACCAAGAAGAAGTAAGAACCCGCTTATGGCGATTTTGACGTCGGTCTTCCCGCTTCCGCCTTTTACATAGCCCAGTATGTACTTCCATGTAGGTACTTTATACATGCGCTGTCGGACCAAATTCAAAGTTGTTTTAGCAAAATGTTAGTGGCTTTGATTAGCCTTTGATCCTATTTTGTACAAATTTTAATTTGGGTACAACTATTTGAGTTTTTGTTTGTCTGGTTTTATTGAAACCTTCTAAATTTTCATGTCCTCCGAGCAAGTCGTATATTCGTTAACTAAATGCAGCTTACTGACCTTCGGTTGTAAAAGTTTGATTAAGTTTAAAATTATTACTTTAAACATATTTAATCAGAGATACAACTTCGGACACCACGACATACCTATCGTGTTTTGAAATCACTTAATATTTTTTTTAACGACTGACTGACTGCTCAGTCAACATAATTTTGTAGATTAAAAAAATACCATTCATAATTATTAACCATCCAGAAACTAATTTTGTTATTAAGTAACCACTGGAATCGCCCTTAGTCCATCCTAAAGTGCCCATAGTACAAGCGCTTCTTAGTTTGGGACCAAACAGTTGATCTGTTTTATTGCATAACAAAGTCTGTAAACAAGCGTACGACTCGCCTGATGTTAAGCAGTTACCGTAGCCTACAGATGCTTGCAATACCAACGGCATATGTCGCATATTGCCTACCTAAAGGGGAGTGGGATACTGTTTAGAGGGAAGCTAAGGGAGGACCGGGGTTAGGCTTTCGGCTCTCTCACTCATCGTACGAAACACAGCTATTATAGCTACTTTATGTCGATCTGTGTGACAGAAAGGGTCCTACACCGGTTAAGCCAGCTCGTATCTGAGCTATAGTAATTTGGCTACAGCTTGGCTTTATCATCGTAAGCTATTATTCTAGGGATTTAAAAAAGTGGTGAAGCATGTTCTTTCCTAAATTTTTTTACCAGAATTTTTCGATTATTTTCCTGTATTCTACTTGAACAAAAAATATTGTTCACTCACATTTTCAAACAGAACATCTGCCCCACCAATTGGTCTGATTTATATCACCCCCATCTGATATCACTGAAAATACTAAGTCGGTTTTCTCGCACTACTGAAATGGGGTCAAGCGCCTTTTTTCTTTCAGCCTGAAATACCTACATGTTCAGTAAAGTGTGCGTTGCGGCCTAGAAACCATTTACTTTGTAGCAGCCGGGAGTTTTTAAAAGGGAGACATTTTTATTCCGACACAATAAGGTTGTTTTTAGTTGATGAATAATGTAAAAGTACTATTGGAATGTAGGTTGTCTTGTTCTGCTATGAATGGTACGAGGGATGAACATTTATATGAGGTAAGTACTATGATAGACTTTTTATAATTAAGAATGATTTGGGAGAAGGCCACTCACCCTTGGCTCAACAACCTCCAAAATTATAAAAGAAATAACTTCAGCAATAATATAAACGATCAATGAAATTTATGTCTAAGATACTAATTATTGGTTTATTTATGTAAAATCACTTGGGCTAGATTTGAATAACGCTTTAATTCTAAAATCAAAATATAAATGCTGAAAAATTAGAGCATAATTCATGAAAATATCGACGGAAAATTCCAACTCTGGGGGTCCAGAATCATGAGTTGAATTCATGGTATATATTATAGTTACAATGTCCTTACACTCTGTATATAATTTTCCGTAGAATAAAGCGAAATATAAAGGATGATTCGACACTTGTTTAGAGGCACCCTCAGGATAATAGGGCGGCGACTGAGCCCAATGGTAATTAAATTTGGCATAATTTACTTTGAGTTCGTTTTCGCCTTCGGTAGACTGGACCGAATCCGTCTCGCATTGCGGGCCCATTGCGGGTTGGTAAACATCACACTTCACTCGTAAGAATATACATGTTTGTCGCCCCTAAAATTCACCCAATTATGCCAACGATCAGCAAAGCTAGTTAAATATTCATGGAACTGTTATACCTATGCCGCGCCTCCTGAGTTCATTCGAGGGGAATCGCTTCGAGGCAATCGGGGTCCTTTGCACGGGACGACACGATGACGTGATGTATAATCTGATTGTAGATTAAACAATGTTAGTAAGGAGTGTAGATAATAATCGTGTAATAATACTGAAAATTATGTAAAAATTAGTCATAATAATATTTTTGCCCTTTTTAACGTTCCACTCCTGGGCGCGAGCCTTCACTTGATACGAGGGGGTGCCAGACTGCCAGGCCTAATCACCACGCTAGGCCAGTGCGATTTGGCGGATTTCACATGTATTTCGATAAATTGGTTAGATTTTCTAAGACATGCAGGTTTCCTCACGTGTTTTCCTACACCGTAAATAAATGATAATCATGCAGAAACTATGATTCGCACTCAAAAAAACCAGAGGTGCGAGCCGGGTTTTGAACCCAGGCCCACGTGCCCCGCAAGACACGTGTTTAAACAATCGGATATCACTGCTTCATCCCAGAAAATCAGTCATACAGACGATCATTGTAACTTTCGTAAATGAGAATGATAATATTCAGATGATATTTCCCATGAAGCAATAAGGGATTACGGTTTTAAATATTTTGTTTAATTAAGATGATACGAGGATTGTCAGTGATGCGACTTACTCTTGTAGTCCTATAAATAATTATGAAATAAGGTTTATACTAGGTGAAACAGAAGGCGTATACTATTTTGCAACTATACTTTGTAAATCTAAAACTATCAGCTTTGTGGGACAGTTGAAGTACTAAAGGTTTTATGACTTATGATATCTGTCAATAGCTGTATCCCTATAACAACATGCCCCTTTTGTTTTCATGTTTCCTCCAAAGCTGATAGATTAAGAATTACATAGTTAGGTTTGGAAAAAAAAGCTAATACATTTCTGTTTCAACCTGTATAATTACTAAAAGATGCACAGTTTCAATACTAAATTAAACCTTATTTACCTGCTAATGAACACAAAATCATCCATTAAGCAAGCCTACAAATTCTCCATGTTATTTCTCGAGATCATTGTACAGATTGATCTGCACATTCAAAGCGGATTATAATTGTGCACATTATAATTCGCTAGGATTTATCGTTATGGATATTTCCAAATGAAGTAAGAACAGCACAATCAAATAACGAAACCGAAGATGCGTCAAATTGTCAAACAATTCTCCTAAGAGCACGAAGTATCACTCAAGGCATTCCCCAAGCGTGGCCGGCCGCTCAAACAATCTGTGCGGTCCTGAAGCTGTGATTGCGTTTGGACAGATCAGTCTCATCGGGATTGAGAGCTTTATAGCTCTTGTTATTGGGATTTGAAGGGCCGACAATGATTACGAGAAATAACATGGAGAATTTCGTAGGCTTGCTTAATGGATGATTTTATGTTCATTAGAAGGTAAATGAGGTTTAATTTAGTGTTGAAACTGACCATCTTTTAGTAGTTATACAGGTTGAAACAGAAAGGGTATGCTTTTTTCAAAACCTAACTTTGTAATTCTTAATCTATCAGCTTTGGAGGAAACATGAAAACAAAAGGGACATGTTGTTATAGGGATACAGCTATTGACAGATTTCATAAGTCACAAAACCTTTAGTACTTCAACTGTCCCACAAAGCTGATAGTTTTAGATTTACAAAGTAAAGTTGCAAAATAGTATACGCCTTCTGTTTCACCTAGTATAAACCTTATTTCATATTTATAGGACTACAAGAGTAAGTCGCATCACTGACAATCCTCGTATCATCTTAATTAAACAAAATATTTAAAACCGTAATCCCTAATTGCTTCACGGGAAATATCATCTGAATATTATCATTCTCATTTACGAAATTTTCCTAAGTTCTGTGAGTTCCTTCACGTTTGAAGTTTCTTCGACAATTTGCCATTCAGAAACACAGTTATGAAGCAAATGAGGACTAAATTATTTTGATAGGAATGTTTGGAATAAAAATATTTGCCAGAATACATTCTAGATTGAAAAATGCAGACCCAGTCTATTGTACTGCACCCATAGTACAAGCGTTGCTTAGTTTGGGACCACACAAATTCGTGTGTCAGCCTGGCGATATTTATTTATCTTTATCATAGCATGTTTTTTTTGTTTCCTCTTAGGGTGCCCGACCGCTGGGCGGGCACGCTGGGCTAGCTTGCCCGGTCGCTTCGACAAATAGGATTCCTTCATTTGGGCACCATAAAATTTCCAAATTACTGCTTTAGTTGTTTAAAAAATATCGATTTAATGTTATACTGGTGCTACGAACGAGTAACATGATCCCCTGATTCCATCAAGCCACAGTATTACTTTGAAAGAGAGGAAAACTACGTTGGAAAAGCAATTCCCCACGTCGCTCATAAGCCGGCAAAGTAACTAGATAATGTCGATAAGCCTAATCACATCACTATCGAGCGGCCGCCGATGATTGAAAGAGCTGAGACACTCCTTCACCTATATATTGCAACACGTCATCTATATATATATAAATGAATCTCTATTTCGCATCACGCGTGAACGGATGGAACGATTTCGCTAATTCTTTTTTGGTTGTGTTTATTATTATCGGGAGAAGGTTCTTACGAAACAAAAAAAAAAATAGTTAAGCGGAACAATTCGAATTCAATTTTAAAGATAAGACAGGACAACCACTGTCGGGTCGGCTAGTCTTATATATAAAATTCTCGCGTCACAATGTTAGTTACCATACTCCTCCGAAATGGCTCGACCGAAATGAAATCTTTTGTGTATATTGGGTAGGTCTGAGAATCGGTCGTCATCATTTTTTTTATATGGCAAAACAACGATTGCCGGGTCAATTAGTAATTATATAAATAGCAGTGACAACCGAATGGTTAAGCACGCGTCTTGCGGGTTACCAGGTACTGGGTTCTTACCTCGGCTCGCGCATCCAGATTTTTCGAAATCTATATGCGAATCATAATTTCTATATGATCATCACTTGATTACGGTGAAGGAAAAAACCGTGAAGAAACATGCATGTCTCGAAAAATCGCACCAAATTTCGAATGACGTGTGAAAACCGGTAACTCGCACTGGGCCAGCGTAGTGGATTCCGGCCTGAAGCTCCCTCCTAGTGAGGGAAGGCCTGTGCCCAGGAGGGGAACGTAAAAAAGGGCAAATTTATTATATTATTATTATAACATCATATAAAGTATAGTATGTCCAGTTATTACCCGCAGATTCACTACCGTATGTTCTGTATATCTACAACAGCGCTACTTACTAGTTCTAAGCATAAGAACCATCCAGGTGACCCCATAAGTATAGACAAAAACATCAAAATCAGTCATGTCATTTAGGAGAAAAAAATTACAAACACCGCACACCAGAATATTATATCATAAGTAAGTATAAAAAATTGCCTGCACAGTAAGACCAGTTGGAGCAAACAAACATTAACTCAGTTCTGTAATTCAAACATAAAATAAATTCATTCAAATGCATCTCGAAACGACTCAATACACTCCATTACTGAACATTTTCTCCAAGACTCTATGCGACTTGCAAATAGCGCTCGAATAAAATCGTAGCTCTCCCGTGAGTTGGTTCCCATTTGTGAAATGATATGTGAACGGGCCTGGTAATAAGGCTCTTGGAGAAATGCTCTCGATTGGATAATATGGAATAAAGCTCAGGGTTTCTGTGAATAGAATTGCAATTAATTCTGGAGTGGTCGTGTGTAGAGTGTGCGGACTATTATGTAACTAAAATCACATCTGTGACAACGTGGATTAGGTTTAGATTATAAGCTTTGTCCCGACGGTTCATGATGACGCTGATTTAGTTCAATCCTTACTGAACACTTGGGCGATGACCTGTGCTGCTCGTATCCAGCGGTTTCCCTCGACCATCATCAGGTCATCGATCCAGCTTGGTGCGTGACATATTTATTAATCAATTCAAATCCTGTAGCATATATGGTGTGAATTTAAAATGGAAAACTATTAAATTGAACTGTCAATTGTGATACTGAAAGGACACTGATTAATTGCAGTGGATTGATAAAGATCTGATAATTTAAATAAACATTGGACATTAAAATAAATTGATCGTCTTAATGATACATTTATTCCCATTCTGTTTATTCATCTTATATATAAAACTAGCTGAGCCCGCGACTTCGTCCGCGTGGAATTTAACTTAACAAAAAAGCCCGCTCCCGCGTTCTAAGCCCGCGCGACAGGACTCATTTTTTTAATTTTGTTTTTCTGAAATAAAGGTAGCCTTAGTTACTGCTTTTAACATCAGCTATCTACCAGTGAAAGTCCCGTCAAAATCGGTCCAGCCGTTTCGGAGATTACCCGGAACAAACACACAGACAGACAGACAGACAGACAGATAGACAGAATATTAAGGGTGGTCCACATTCCACGCGGACGGAGTCGCGGGGCACAACTAGTCCTACTAATATTATAAATGCGAAAGTTTGTGAGTGTGGATGTATGTTTGTTACTCTTTCACGCAAAAACTGCTGAACGGATTTCGATGAAATTTCGAACACAGATAGTTGATGACCTGGATTAACACATAGAATACTTTATCAAGTCTACGCGGATGAAGTCGCGGGCAGAAACTAGTCTTATATAAAATAGCTGTGTGCGTGTGTTGGTAATATTTCTCCTTAAATATCGGCATGACCGATGGTTCTTAGTTATAGTTACGCGCGATAGGTGGTGCTGTTGTCCATACCCAGTTAATACGCTAGAGAAACTGCGGGCATATGCTAGTAATTTTAATTAAAAAACACCTTGCAGTAGTCATTTTTAAACATCTTAACTAAAGGAAAAAAAATCAAATAATCCTGAACCAATATTTAACCCTTGCACAAATTTTTGACACCCAAACATGGGTCCGCTTTCCATCATCCTTACCTGTTAAACAATGCATGACCGGGAACAAGACAGAACACAGGAGATACACACCGCGGAAAATTGGCTTGCTGTTTTGAATCAGTGGACTGCACAATTAATTGCTGTATCATTTTCAATCAATCAATTGAAACGATAGCTCCGGTATTTGCATCTTTAGGTAAGTAAGTCTCGTACAATTATAATAACTAGAAAAAAAACCAAATGTTCTCAGATTTAGGGTTTGTTTTTGTTGGTACACAAATTTTACTCAACTCAATGTTTTATTTTAGTCAGTTAGTTATGGGTGAAACGTATGAGCGAGAGAATGATAGTTGAGCCAATCCATAGCCAATTATTTACAGCTCATGTTTGGGGTGGCTCAACCGGGTTACTTCCATACTCTCGCAGAAAATCGACATAAACTAACTATTATAGCTGCGTTTATAGAGATATGTAGTATAGATTCGGAAGCTGCCAGCTTTGAAAGTTTTAAAAAGTAACACTACAGTCAACGCTACAGAGTTCATTTTAGAATACACAAAGCTGTACTAATAGTGGTAGGTATCAAACGCGCATATAACATTAATTCAACTTGCACAAAACAAACCACTATCCTTTACAAAGTACAGTCAAAGCCAATATCACGTTCCATCTATCCAAGCCTCCGATTAATAAAGGATTACATCTAGCCGACGGATTATCGACCTAATCGCAAAGATGATCAGCAAATGTACTGAGATGGAAATTAATTAACTTTGTATTGACTGTTGACCGGGTAGAAGGGATTATCCCCTATTTTATCCGGGCACTGGGATTATTGATTGTGGAAATAAGTATGGAGTAGTATTTATTTTCTTTAGTCTACCACTTTCAGTGCAGTAATATAATATCCACACGCTTAGTTTGGTATAAACGAAATAGATAATGATTACTTTCTGTCTGCAGGTGTTTCAAAAGTCGAAAATGATACTTGTTTAAAAATTTGAATGAAATTAGAAAACTTAAAAAAATGACCTCCCGCAAAATTTATAAAAATGTTTCGACTTCTCCTTTACCTAATGTTTTTTTTTTATATATTTTGATTTAAATTTATACCCAATTTTAAAACAGTTAACATTAGTTTTCTCGATACTCTATTGAAAGATATCTCGGATATCGGAACACATTATTGTTTTTGCCGAAGTATTGTAGGTCCTCTTTCTCATTATCGGAAAAGGTTAATTATAATAGGTTATGCTTTATATATTACCAGCACGTTTCTCCTAAAAGTCCTCCTACCATAAAGTTATTATACTTTAATTTTCACCTTAATGCAAGGTATTTAAGTTGCTGAAAAGGTTTTTGCGAAGTCACCATTACGATCTAAGGGCATCGTTAGAAGCTTAAAAAGTTATTTTATAGCATACTTCGTAATTAGCCCTGGTTCCTGTTAAAACCTGCGTTTTATAACAATCAAAGCACTGCCGTGTTTTGATAGTTACTATACTGGGCCGCAAAGGAAGCGGATCGGTAGGAAAACCTCAATAGCTTCCAAAATATTAGAGCTTATGAACTGATAACTTTATTATAGACAATTTTATAGTGCTTAAATCAAAATCATAAAAGTTCAAGATTATTAAGTTTATTTTCAATAAAAGTATTTTAAGTAAAAATGTCAACTTCCTACAAGCTATTCATTTCTTCAATCAAATATGAAATATGAAAAATATTTAATCAGCACAGGGAACACATAAGGAAAGAACAGCACATAACTATAAAATAAGTAAAATATATAGACCTAAGGTAAGTAAGCTGCATTTCCTACAGTGTGAGCTGTACCGAAAGGCATTTGGCTCAGCATGTGCTGGAGGGGAACGAAATCTCCTCCACCGCTGATTTTCAACCAAAGCCTCCTCATACCTTGTCTTGCATACCTACACCATTTGCTACCCAAACCACTAAGCTATTACAACAATATAAGTAATCACCTGCCGCTCTGTCTTGGGACTCAAGATGCCAGAATCCCGCTCCTGGACCTCTAGCTTAGAAGGATTACTGAATGGCCTAGTTAGTAGTGGTATGTTTATTTTTAAACCATTGTGAGGTTGTGACATTACTACGCTTAATGCTTATGTTATGAGTGGGGTTAAGTCTGCAAAAGCGGGCAGCCGGCATGGATTGTGGTACCGTGGCTCACCAACCAGCAGGGCGATGGAACACTGTCAGGTCTTAGGGTGTAGGAGTCTCCTATACCATGCACATAGCCAGTCTACCTCCTCATGGTATCGTTGCAGGCCGGGACTCATGATTTTTTGGAAAAAAGAGTGGGTTTACGTCAATAGTTAAATGGCCAAGGTAGGGGTCAAATCCAGAACCTCTCGCTACGATAGCGGCGCCATCTAACCACTACACTATTGACGATAGATATGCTTTATTTATAAGTAAAGGACGATAGGAATCTAGCCAAATATCGCTCTAGTCTGATGCTCTACTCCTACTCTGGGCGTCATTCAAAAAGTCCTTTTGAAGCTTGGGGCCCGCTTTCAAATCCTACTATCCTACTAATATTATAAATGCAAAAGTTTGTGAGTGTGGATGTATGTTTGTTACTCTTTCACGCAAAAACTACTGAACGGATCTGCATGTAATTTGGAACAAAGATAGTTTATAACCTGGATTAACACATAGAATACTTTACTTAATTCTACGCGGACGAAGTCGCGGGCAGAAACTAGTATTATTATATTTACATAGAAATACGCACATGCTTGTTCAAATGTATTTTAGATCCTGTTGTTTCAAGAAGGAGGCCTGTGAAAGATTATATCGAGTCAGTGACTCGGATAATAAGGTATCGGAAATGTGCTTATGCGTGCCAAAAGGGTTCAACGGTAGAACATTTCCTTCTTTCTCTAGCTACTGTCAAATATTGTATCATTAACAATGTCTGTCTCTTTTTCTCAGTAGCATGTTATAGGCGATTGCCGTATATTATACTTTTTTATAATGTTGCTTGTATACTTTTTAGGATTCTAGTCAAACAGGTATCTTATTAATAAACGTGGTGTGGCAGTTGTATAGTTAAACCATGCTTAATCTTCTTCTTTCAAATGTCAAATTACTGATTACAGAAATAGATCGTTCGGTGTGTAACTATTCGCCCGTTAATCCACGTTTATAAGGGGGTTAAATTTAATGTTTTAATTAAGCATTTCACGCAAATTTTCTGACAGATTTCTTTGAATACCGAGATTCTATGAGACCGTTGACGTCATAATCCACAGAGTACCTATTAAATTTTATTAGTGTTTCAATGTATGTTGCAAGTCTATCACCTACAACTATTATCTTTGTTCCACATATAAACTAATAGCTTATATCATCTACCGCTATTAAATTCTGTTGAGTGGTATGCCAACAAAGCTTCTCTCAATTGGTGCATCGGGATGAATGCACAATCGTTGGAATATGGGTCGCAGTCACAATGCGGGCCGGAGCTGTGAATACTTCGAGATTGGATGTGGCACGTTCTCTTCTGCATCGAGAAAATCGATTAAAAAATTAAAAATTAACAAATTGAACTGACTTCAAATAAACCTGGGTGCACTAAAAGCTACAAATAACTAGAGACCCTATAATTTATATTATTTTTGGAGTCGGTCAGTCAAATCGGTTTATAAATGACGGAGTTCTGAGGTGAAAATATTAATAAAAATATAACTGAATTGAGAACCTCCTCCTCTTTGAAGCGTAAATGATTGGATTGGACTGTACAATGATTGGATCTGAAAGTGATTTCACCAATCCATCTATCATTCGCAAATCGTCCAATAGGCTAACTTTAATTGCTTCCACCAATCACGACCTTCTGTCACCATATCCAACGGTTTCCTACAACGCATGTGATCTTTTATGCCGTCACAGCTAATGGCATGACGCTCTCTCATGCCGTCATGCCCGCTCTACGCTACCGCTCTCGACTCCCTTGTATGTGTGTGTGTGTGCGCGCACATACTTATACACTACACATGTTTCATATCTGTCGGGAACAAGTTGGCCAACGTTGTTTTATTTATATAATACTAGCCGACCCGCCCCGGCTTTGCAGGGGTGCAAGAAACCTTAAAATGATCAGTGTTTCTCTACTATATTATGCATGTATTATACATAATATAAACCTTCCTCTTAAATCACTCTATCTATTTAAAAAAAAACATCAAAATCCGTTGCGTAGTTTTAAAGATCTAAGCATACATAGGGACAGACAGACAACCGGAAGCGACTTTGTTTTATATACTATGTAGTGAAGTCAAACAAGCGTGCCACCCGCCTTGTCTAGTACTTGTTTATTCTGTATGCTTCTTAGAATCAAAATGGCATATCCTGTAAATACCATTTTTATCTCATTCCTCTCCTAACCGAAATAAACTAAGGTCCCTACCTACAATCAATTAGGCAGCAACAACCGCGTCCTACCTACAGTTATTTAAAGTGTGCTGTCCACGCAGATTGCCAATTACGGGCCATCGTTGGTTGTCCAATCATTTCATTTCATTTCATTTCGCTCGTGGTTACCACTGTGTAATAACCAACAATAAGGATGACCACCACTTTTTTTATTACATCCAAACTAATTTATTATTACAATACAATCTGAATATTTGTATGTTTGTTACGTTTTTACGCCTAAACCGCTGAAGCAATTTTGATGAATTTCTGGCATAGTGATAGATTGGACATTCGAGAAGGACGAACTTGAAGGGGTGAAAATAAGTAAAATAGGATTTCATCTCACTCTTCTTTAAATATTTTCGACCCTATATCGCTAATCAAAGTTTTTAAAATTCTTCTTAATGTTTGAGATGTACTTATTTGCCTTGCATATTCTTCATAAGCCGTTTAAATTGCGAACCATTTAAATTTAAGAATAATTTGCGTATTTTGCTAACTATTAAAAACTAAAAGATCTAGTAGCAGTTGCTCGTTCCGTATAACTTTGAGTAATACATAAGTTTTTGTTCTTGTTTGAATGTTATTAGAATTATAGGTACATCTAGTGCACCCACATAACTTAGTTTAGATATACCATATCATTAGTTTTGTTTCTGTCATACTATAGTTTATTCAGCCGGGTGTATGTCGAACAATATAATATTTTCCATCGTGTCTACCAACGGATATTCGTTAGGTTCGATACGAAGAGAATCTATTATCATTAATATAGTATCTAGATTCTATTTTAATCCTTATTTCTCAACAGCTTTGGTTTTCCTTTTCTTAAATCTCAGACCACTAATGTACGCAACTTTAAACATGTAATAGGTACTTTGTATGAAAAGTAATATTCATTCAGCGCGAGACAATGACTGGCTTGTATCGAAATAAATTGTATCTATATAAATAAATAAACTTGGAGTGTCTGTTTGTAATACCAAAATAACACCTTTTTACTAAATGCATATGACAGTACAGACGGTACTTAACACAAAAGCGATAAAAAAAGTCTGTCTGTCCGTCTGTCTATATATTTGTTCCGGATAATCTCCGAATCGCTAGACCGATTTTGACCGGAGTTTAACTGGCAGATATAGACATAGGCTACTATAATTTTAGTAAAATAATTAGGGTTCCGCGTAAATAAATAAAAACACATGAAATACAAGAGTATCTCCGAAACGGTTGGACCGATTTTGTCGGGATTTTCACTTTATTAGTAATTTAAATTCCACGCGGACGAAGTCGCGGGCACAATCATTTTGTAATGTGATAAGTGATCGCTGTAGGAGCCATGAAAATGATTGAATGCTTAACTGATAAATGGACCTAGTTTTGCAAAATGGAACGAAACCCACACACACTTCTGCAAACTGAAACCAACCTAGAACCACTAACACAAGGTTGGTTTTGGTCTACAGCAATGCATGTAGGTTGATTCCGTTCTGCAAAACAATATCCGAATCACTACCTTACTTGGACGTACCAGAAAGGAGTTTAGATTTTTATGTTAATTTCTTTAACATGTGAAATTATTTAGCAGGTTAAATATTTTCAAAATCCTTTCAAGCTGTTTCGACATAAGAATGACATTTTGATGACAAGACCTTTTTTTCTCAGAAATGGGTGGAGTTATCAAGTTGAAATTAATATCAAATGCTATGGTCCCTTAGAGGTGTAAAAATTAGGCTTCTAAGTCAACGCAATCAAAAGATACGGTGATTTATGTCACATATTTTGATACTTTTCGCATATTCACTTATCAATACAAAGGAATCAACGCACAGCCCAAACCGCTGGTGTTAGAATCATGAAATTTTGACAGTAAGTACCTTATATACCCCAAATATCCACTAAGAAAGGATTTTGGAAAATTCCACCCCTAAGTGCATAAAATAGGGGGTGAAAGTTTGTATCTGGTACAAAAATTAAACGAACCTAGAGACATGAAAATAAGTATTGAGGCTCCTTATTACAAATAAAAAACATTAATTTCAGCGTTTTGTAAAATTCTACCCCTAAGTGTGTAAAATAAGGGTTTGTATTGTAGTTTGGTTGCAGTTTGTATTGGGCTCCCGAATTTGTTTAAGCATTTTTGGGAACTATTTATTATTAAAATATCTTGCCGGTATCGATATTGGAATCCAGGAATGTAAAAACTATCTAAAATCATAATAAAATGTTGTACGGAACCCTCAGGGCGCGAGTTCTACTCGCACTTGTCCGGTTTTTTTTATTTGACAACCCTTTGGCGCAGTGTTTCGAATGTAGGCCGCTCGGTTCACTGCACGCACATGGCGGTTGCGGGTTCGATTCCAGCTGGGGTAAATTTCGTATATGGCCTTTTTGTAACTTGCTCTGGTCTGGGTGTAATTGGGATCAGCCCCAGTCCATTGTACGGTACCCACACTACAAGCGTTGCTTAGTTTGGGACCATACAGTTGGTGTGTCAGTCCGGCGATATTTATTTCTTTTATCTTCAAAGACGGTACTCCAACCTACGATGGTGGACAACAATAATGTAAAAAAATCATGCTAACTACCAATTTCGACTCAAAATTCAAAAAATACAGATATATCGCCTCAAGTAGCTAATTGCAATTTTAGTATTCAAGTTTATACGGCTGTAAATGTGTGAAAATATATTTTCCTAAACAAAATTGTTTGCACTCAAATTTAATTTCATCAAATTCCTATCTAAGCCGTCGTTTAATGATCTCATTAAAACTTCTCAGTACATTGACTCAGAAGTTCATTAAGAGCGTTAATTAAGTCGATGTCTTATAAACTGTGGAGATACGGCCCCGCGATCAATGTTACAAAGACATTTCGCTAGTTCGCAATGAACAGTTTTCCTTTTGTCGGTTTCGTCTTGTATTGTAAGTAGCTGTTTATTTTGTTTTATTATAATATATAATAATAATTCAGCTCTTTTGACGTTCCACTCCTGGGCACGGGCCTGCTCTCAACACGAGGGGGATTCAGGCCATAATCCACCACGCTGGCCCAGTGAGGGTTGGCGGATCTCACATGTCTTCCGAAATCGGTTAGATCTTCTAAGACATGCAGGTTTCCTCACGATGTTTTCCTTCACCGTAAGCAAGTGATTATCTTATAGAAATTATGATTCGCACATAGATTTCGAAAAATCCAGAGGTGCGAGCCAGGGTTGAACCCAAAACCTGGTGCCCGCAAGACGCGTGCTTTAACCAATCGGCTATCACTGCTTCTTATTATTCTTATTTTGTTTTAATAATTATAAATCCAGTGGCCTTCCTAACATAGGTGTCTACATTGTTTATGATTAGCAGTGATAGCCGATTGGTTAATCACGCGTCTTGCGAGCACAAGGTCCTGGGTTCAAACCCCGGCTCGCACCTCTGGGTTTTTCGGAATTTTATTTTGTTGTGCATTTCCAGTCGAATGGGCACATGCCTTTCATGAAATTCTGAAACAACCGCCTCTCACGGCATTCCTGACATATCCCTTTGAAGGTTTGGATTACAATGACATGCCCCAAAAATATGCAAAAGTACCAATTACTTGCAGTAAAGTTTTCACACGATGCATCAGATATAGGTAAGCAATTATTTTTAACTAGCTGTGCCCACCGACTTCGTCCGCGTAGTATTTATCTTAACGAAAAAATCGGGATTATCGGGATGAAAAGTATCCTATATGTTAATCCCGGTTATAAACTATCTGTGTTCCAAATTTCATCCAAATCCGTTCAGTAGTTTTTGCCTGAACGAGTAACAAACATCCACACTCACAAACTTTCGCATTTATAATATTAGTAGGATACAACAAAGTCGGCGAAAGAGCGTACAACCCGCCTGATATTAAGCAGTTACCGTTAGCTGTAGACGCTTCTAATAAGTACTAAAGGCATTGCTTGCACGTTGCTGAACTAAAGAAGAGTAGTAAGCCGATCTTCTGTGAGAAGGTGTTACTACTTTGGTGGAGCCAGCCCGTATATTAAGTTATCACTTCTAGGAGTCCCAGTCTTTATAAATATAAATAAATATCGCCAGACTGACACACCAACTGTATGGTCCCAAACTAAGCAACGCTTGTACTATGGGTACCGTACAATGGACTGGAGGCGATCCCAGTGACACCCAGACCTGGGCAAATTACGAAAAGGCCATTACCGTAATTTGTCCCGGCGGGAATCGAACCCGCAACTACCATGCGCAGTGACCCGAGCGGCCTACTCTCGAACCACTGCGCCAACCGGTCGTCGCTTCGCATCGCTTGGTTAAAAAGGAACACACGTTAAAAAAACTTTAACCCGACTACGGAAAATTCTGTTCTTAGATAAACGAATTATATTAAGAAGTACTGATAGATATCGCTAACAGAATTAAATAACTCAACATTGTAAATTAGAAAAACCCACAATGTGATGACTTTTTAAACTACTAAAGATAATGTTCAAACGGCTGAACCGATTTTCATGACACATAGCTAAGAACACTCTCGATCGGAATTCTGATATATAATATTTAACAAAAATAGCAAAATTTAAATCTGTTCATCTGCTTGGGCGCTACGATGCCACATACAGACATACAGATACATAGTTACACATGTTAAACTTATAACAGTCCACTTTTTTCATCGGGGGTTAAAAACGCAAAGACAGAGTGAAATAGTACATTTTTACCCTAGGGGTGAAAGTAAAAGTCGATTCGAGAGACAAAATAAGTCTTTCACCCGAGGTAAAAACTGTGATTCTCATTACGAATACAAGGAAAGTAAAAATAAAAACAGGAATTAGCTAAATAAATAATACAAGGAAGTATTAACAATACTTTACAACTCGAAAAAACAAATGAAGATGGGATTGCCGTCAATTTGGTTATTTTCGTTGGCCGGCCAACTTCATAATTTAGCCATTATTTTTCGTTTCGTTTCGTTTAGTGTTTAACTCGGGTGAAAGACGAAGTTACATTCACCCCTTGTGCAACAAGGTACTATTCCTGTTGCTTGGTATATATTATATTGTAATAGATTGATATCTTTGAACTCTAAGTTTTCTCCTTATTTCATTACACATCCCACTCTTAGACCTTTTGGTTCATTAATCTAAGATCCCACTCGATACGAAAGCAAACAAAAATAATTCCGGGTCCCCCATTTGGATGTAGGATCCGTCATATTAATGTTGTTCGTATAAAATTTAGCTTTTGTCACCCGGACCATAATAACGAATCGATTGACACCTCCTTCATCAAAATCAGATGGGTAGTTTATGCGCTACGGTGGAACACAAAGTGATACATACATTGACGACCGCTTGGCGCAGCGGTTCGAGAGTAGGCCGCTCGGCTCACTGCATCGGGTGGTTGCTGGTTCGATTCCCCTCAGGGTAAATTTCGGAAATGGCCTTTTCGTAATTTTCCCTGGTCTGTGTGTCACTGGGATCGCCCCCAGTCCATTGTACGGTATCCATATACAAACATTGCTTAGTTTGGGACCATATAGTTGGTGTGTTCGTCTAGTGATACTAAAATTATAATAATAATAAAAAAATAGCCGCAAAAAACACATCCCTTCCTTTTTCGCTTTGCCGTAGTGGGGTTAAATGACTCAAGTTTACAGTTTGATGGCAAGGATTATCGGATGTATCAATATTTTTTTATGAAGGCTTCCAAGTGACATGATTCTAAAATCTTTTATTTCAGAAATGATTTCCACCCAGTGTGTGCTTTGAATGGCTTAAATTGGCATCTAGAAAACTTTTACAGTATATGCCAGATTGATTTCATGAACTGTCTGTATAGGGTGAGAGTAAAGCATGGATTCTATGGCAAAGATTATCGAAATAGTGAGTAATTTTATTATTTAATTGCTTAAAAGAAAGAAACATTTATTCGACACACATTCAGCGCGAACTGTGCCGAAAGGTAATGGCTCAGCATGTGCCGGAGAAGAACGAGTCTCCCCCAGCGCTGATTTTCAGCTTTACATTTTAAGGCCGCTCGGCTCAGTGCACATGGTGGTTGCGGGTTCGATTCCCGCCGGGGCAAATTTCGGAAATGGCCTTTTCGTAATTTTCCCGGGTCTGGGTGTCACTGGGATCGCCCCCAGTCCATTGTATGGTACCCATAGTACAAGCTTTGCTTAGTTGGTGTGTCAGTCTGGCGATATTTATTATTTATTATTACGAGTGAGAGAGCCGGAAGCCAACTTTTCCACCGGTCTTCAGTCCGTCTGTCCGACTCTCCTTCCGGTAACAACGCGCGGGAAATGCCGATGGTATTGCAAGCATCTGTGGGCTACGGTAACCGCTTAACATCAGGCGGGTCGTACCCTTGTTTGCCGACTTTTTCATATACATATAACTACCCCATATTAATAAACTTGGTATAGCGGGCGAATAGCTACACGCTGAATTATCTCTTTCTGTCATCAGTAATTTACATTCTAAAGAAGCCTTTAAAGTGTGGTGTAACTCCACAACCGCTAATCCACGTTTAATTATTAAAGGGGATAGTGTAGTATTTTGGACTATTACCTGTCCTAATCATAGTTTATCTTATTTATTTTTTATATTCCCTTTGTAATTATTGAATATAAGCAACTGGCGATAAAAAAAAATGACATGTAAAAAGACAAGCCCGCTGAGTTTCTTGCCGGATCTTCTCAGTCGAGGTCGCGTTCCGATCCGGTTGTAGTTATAAGAAAAAAAGAATGTAAAATTGACAATTTGTAAGTGCCCCCGTAGGCCTAAACAAAATAAACGCTTTGAATTTGAATTTGCTAAAACTTCTGACATCTTTGTTTTCTTCTAGATCGTATTTATTTCAACGGCGAGGATTTAGGTTGTAGGCAAGTGTTAAGATTGGCGGGTAGTCCCGAAGCTGCTCTTAGAATGTACGAGCAGTCTTTGCCACATGAAATTCTTGAAATGAAAGAGAAAATGGCGAGTATTTCAAAAGGAAATATGAATTTTGATGATTATGACATCGCTGACTATGAAACGGAATCTATGCCTTTTGGAGAAGGGGATGGAAATCTGAAAACGCACGAAGGTGATACGGGCTTCAAGAATGATATTAATCCTAAAATTGATTATATGCCTATGGGAATACGAGATGAAATAATGAAAAATATCCAAGAAGATATCGGTAGTGACAAAGATAACATTTCCAAAGCAAACTCTATTTCGGACGGAAAAGTAGAGGAAACGCCCGAAGTTCCTAAAAGTGTAATCAAGGATCACGTTATAATTGATAGAAACTCTGTGTCTAAAGACAAAAGTCAAGAAATGATAGATGAATTGATCCTTATGAACGAAAAATTGAGTAAACTTAATGACGAGGTGGACGTCTGGAGAAGATAGATACATAATAAGAATTTTCGTATAATACCTATTACAGTTTTCTATAAACCTAATTAATCTGTCAAAGATTAAGACTTAATATCACTTACTTATTTAGTTTAATACTTCGCCCGAAGATTTATTTCACCTGAAAATAAAAAAAAAATATGATTATACTGTGTTGTATTTCAATGTATTTATTACTTATAAAATTAATTAATATGTTTATCTGCGTTCTTCTATATATATGTATATGTATGTCAGATAATGGTCGTATTTTACACCCAGATATAGTAAAATATAATATAAATTGTCGATATAGTATGAATGACCGCTGAGTAATGCAATAAGTACATCATTTCATATTTATTTTGTAAAACAACGGGACATGCATACTTTTTTTTCATATGTAATATACAATTCTTACGACTCACAAGAGGAAAATGACTGCCAATTTATTAAAAGCCTCCCACTTCTTATTAACAAGCGTTCCTGTTTAGAGGGCCGCTTAAAACGGACAAAGCTACGAATAAATTTCACAAATAAAGAACACGCGGCTACACTTGCGAACATAAATCTCTGGTTTATTATTATCCGTGTTTGAGAGATAAACTTCGAGGCAGGTAATTGCTTCAGAACCTTGTTCAGCCAACCAGTTACTTTGAATAGCTTCTTGTTATATCGCAACATTAAAAAGTTTAGTTGTCTTAATTTGATCCCGAGACAATCAACTTTTGTAATAATTTCCAAGAATCGATATAATTTTGATGTGATACCACATTTAATGCCACTCTTTTGTTTACCTTCGGTTTGGAGAGTTACAGAATACTAAGAGCCTTATTAATAAATCGATCTCAAGTCTCAAAACGGCCTTGAGTACGCTTTTGACCTGTAATTTTGTACTGGTATGACTCAAGAATTACACTTCCAAGATTGAGTTGGGATTTTGAGATCTAATACTTATAGGCTTCTGTTATAGTCCTTTTCGACGTTTCTTCTCTTTGTAGATTAAAATCGGAAAACTAGTATATAACCTGCCTGATGTTAAGCTATTACCGTAGCTTATAAATGCTTTCATTAGCAAAGGAATTGCTTGCACATTGCCGAGTTTAAGGGGAAGTAGGACAGTGAGGTTGTGGGTGGGGGGATTGGGCTTCCGGCTCTCACAATTTATGTAGACCTTCTGTATGAGGGTGGTACTACTGTAGTCTCTTGGCTAGAGCTTGGCTCTACAACCAAGACCAATACCAATAAAATATAAAGAAAATATAAATAATTATCGCCAGACTTACACAGAAACTGTATGGTTCCAAACTAAATAACGCTTGTACAATGGGTACCGTACATTGGACTAGAGACGATCTCAGTGACACCCAGACCTGAAAAATAACGAAAAGGCAATTTCTGAAATTTGCACCGGCGGGAATCGAACCCGCAACCACCCGCTGCATTGAGCCGATAAGCCTAAAAGCCGAGAAGCCTAACTCAAATCACTGCGCTAAGCGGTTGTCAGTATTGAAATAAAATTCGAGACAAATAAACAGAGAGGTGTTAAAATGGTCTAAGCAAATAAATCATTAAATATTCTTATGGTATACAACCTTTATACAACTGATTTATTTACTCTGTATTACAAAATCTGGAACAAAACAACCGTAACCGTGTTCCGAGATTTTTCTCATTGCACATTAAGGCATAAATTCTAAACCTTAGTTTGTTGTTTCCTCTACCATGTTTGAACTTATGATTGTATTAAATGTTTATATTTTTAGGTATGTGTCGTGAGGGAAGGCCCGTGCCCAGGAGTGGAACGTTCAATGGTCTAAAATATTATTTTAATAGCTGACCCGGCAGACGCTGTCTTGTCTTAAGGCTAAAGCGCCCATCTAGCCCGCGAAGTTCAAATTTTTTGAGGTTTTTTAGAAATTTTTCATAATCTGACAATAATAAAAGGCACATTTTGTAATTCGCGAAAAAGACCGTGTGCAGTGCATTTATTAATATATCCAACTTACTCTAAAACATTTCAAGAACGACAGCTATCCAGATAATCTCGCAATTTTTGTATATTTAGTGATTTACTAATATCATATCCACCGTGATAATATTTAGAGTAAAATAAATGTATTAATAAACGCACTGCATACTGTGTTTTTCGCAAATCACAAAATGTTGTCTTAAATGTTTTCAGATTTTGGATAAACTATAAAAATACTCGACAATTTTGAATTTCACGGGCTAGACAGGCGCCTTCACCTTAACTTTGAATACTGAAATCGAATTGTTCCGCTCAACTTTTTGTCATAAGACCCTTCACCTGACAATAATAAATACAACATGCGAAATCGTTCCATCCGTTCACGCGTGATGCGATGACCAAGGAAATACGAGATTCGTTTTTATATATAAGTATATAATTTATTAACCCAATGTTGCCATATTAATAAAGTCTCACTCAGATTGAAGTCGATAAATCTAGCTTATAATTACCTGTGTGTACTCTGAATTAATATAGTATGTATGAGTAATTTTTTTTCAGCGTAAGTGAGCAATGTCACAATAGTGAGTTTTCATAGTAGGGGTAAGCAAAGTTAGTATAAAATGAAGACTTGAAATATGAAATGCCCGGCGGAGGCGAACGAGCGGGAATTTAATACAACCGGTACTATCTTCAGTTTACGCTTAGCTTGAAGTTAAGAATGTGTGTTTTAATTTATAACTTTAACAAAATGTTTATATAATAAGGTCTTATTTCAACCCCTCCTATTATTTATTTCGATTAAATTCGTGCGGGTTCCAATACAATTTAACTTTTCCCCGGGACTCGTCGAGGGTCAAACCTCGACGTCATTATTGGTCACCATTGTCGATCCTGGTTTACAGGAGTAACAGTGGTGGGAGAGTGTGGCGGGACCAGTCTCAAAAAAAAGGCTTATGTTAGCGTAAATGAGGTATTATATCTGCGTTTAGCCCAAGACCAACCACACACCTCTCTTTACCGTCCCTGTATCCCACTCTCTTTCAGGTCGACAACGTGCGAGCAATGCCACTGGCATCAACTTAACATCAGGCGGGTCGTACGCTTGTTTGTCGACTCTGTTACCTAAATCCTACCAATATTATAAATGCGGAAGTTTGTGAGTGTGGATGTATGTTTGTTACTCTTTCACGAAGAAACAATCGAATGGATTTGGATGCAATTTGGAACACAGATAGTTTATAACCTGGATTAACACATAGAATACTTTACTTAAGTCTACGCGGACGAAGTCGCGGGCAGAAACTAGTAAATAATAATAATGCACTATTTATATTTCTCATGGGTCTTCATGTAGATGGTAACCACACAAAATGTGATGATTAATTATATCTAATCCTCAGTGGAGCTGGGCCCCATCTGTGTCCAAAAAGACGTATTCAGATACGCAATACGTCAGTTTTGACGTATTGCGAATCGATCGAGATGCCAGCGGCCCCTGGTTGGTTTCCAAAGAGAAGTTTTCAAAATTATGTTATGAAATATTCATTACAAATTGATTTACCTCTCACTTTACAAAATGAGAGTACCTACCTACTTAAATCAAAATCCGAAGTTTGAATATTTAACGTCCATAAAATAACCTATTAATGAAGCCGTCCAATAGAATACTTAATAAATTTAATATTGAAGCGACGGGAAAGTATTGGATTTCAACGGAAATTGTGATAAAGTTTGTAAAATCTTGTAAAATGTTTCTTAATTTGGCGACGAAATATTATCAAGCGAATTTCCTTACATTATAATGGCTGTATAGCCAAGCTGTAGCCCATTGGCTATAGCTCAAATACCTAAGGGCTGGCTCAACCGGGGTAGTACCACCCTCTCACAGGAGAGCGAAGTAAAGTAACTATTATAGCTAAGTTTTTGCCTTTGGTATTGCAAACATCTACCGGCTACGGTAACTGCTTAACATTAGTCTGGTCTGCTTGTTTGCCGACTTCACAATCAGCCTTAAACCATGATAATAATACGGTATAAAATACAATAATACTCAACAAACAACAACTATACTGAAATTATAATTAAGTACGTCCAATCCCTGAGATTGGACCATCTTATTCGGAGCTGCGGTTTTGTCCGAAACTAATAATAAAGTTCTACAAAATTCCGTTCAAAGATTCCAAACTCAAGTTTCTCAGCAACAATTATCTTATTTGGGGAAATTAATGTTCCTGTTTATTGGATTTGAATGGGAATGCATAAATTAAGTGATTTTTGAAGTTATACCTCATTTTTAACTCCATTTGTGACTCCATTTTCCAGGTTCAAAGTTAACCATTGGTATAAACCCACTTTTATCACAGGCATTACGCTATTTAGCTTAGTAAGTTCTACTAGTAGCCAATGTGATTACGTCACACACATTTCTAATAGTTAATCCACACTGAGTAAAATAAATAACTACAACAGATGATTTTCCTAATTCTTAATACTTATTAGTACTTGTTACTAAATGTTTTGTAATAACAGCACATAAGTGAACACGAGGCATTTGTACTTACAAAACGTTTAGTAAAAATACTAGGAACTACAAACTAAAAATGTAAGAAAAAATAATATATCCATTGCCATTTATTCATACATATCATGAAGCAATAGGAAGCAAAATACAATCTCCAACATCACACACAAAGAATGGGGACAGATATTACCTAGCCACGCGTCACAAAGCGAGGCCCGACATGACATGAAGTTTTCAAATGAGGAAAAAACTCGTCCTCCGAAAATGAACACGCTACGTTTCACGTTGTTTTTATTGTTGTTCCATATTTTTTCATTTCCTCGCCTACCTACCTACCTTACAAAAACCGTAGTCTTTGATGATCCAAAACCGTTTTTTGTATAATTTTAATCTCAGCTTTTAAGGATTTTTACCTCTTGCGGCAGCGTCAGTTATTTAGAGTAAGAAATATGTAGAGCTGTGTTTTTTTTTTTTTTTAAAGATTGTATTGTTTGCGCAGGGTTATAAGTTAATTGTTTGTAAATTTGACTTAGGGTTTGGTAAACAGCTGGGTTGGGCTCTGAAACAAGAATATGTCTACCTTTTATGTTTAAAGACCCGGCAAGTAAGTATTAGAAGACAACCGACTTGGTCGCAATATTTTATTAATCAAAAATAATGTTGGCCTCTTGACGTCCCACTCCTGGGCACGGGCCTCCCCTCATTATGAGGGGGATTCAGGCCATAATTTACCACGCTAGCCCAGTGTGGGTTGGCGGATAGCACATTTCTTTCGAAAATTGTTAAAATTTTCTAAGACATGCAGGTTTCCTCACGATGCTTTCCTTCACCGTAATCAAGTGATAATCATATAGAAACTATGATTTGCACATAGATTTCGAAAAACCCAGAGGTGCGAGCCGGGGTTTTAACCTAGGACCTGGTGACCGCAAGACGCGTGTTTAACCAATCGGCTATCACCGCTATATTTTTTTATTTTAATTAAATAAGTAGAACAAAGACAACTAGCTTTCTTATTGAGGATACCATAAACTACGAAGATTGTTTTCGAGGAGCAATAAATAATAACTCACTTCTTCAGCAATAGAAAAGCAAATTAATTCTACAATATTTGAATTTCGTAGCATAATATTTTTTTTATTCTCATCCGAAATCTCGATGACGTATGTTTAGGGTTGCAACTTAAATAAAAGAATAAACAGGTATCTTACAATTACAAGAACCTGGCTTACGCTTATTTAAAAATATCACAGTTCGTTTGGAAACCTTCGGGCTGGATACAACAAAACTGTGTAAAGAAGCAAAGGAAATTAGAAAATCTTTCAAAACTGACGTATGCAGATACGCAATACGTCAGTTTTGAGATGAGGTGTCTATCGAGATGCCAGCGGCTACACTACTTCCCCGTATTCACTTAGTTTGATGGAATTGGATATGCAATGCAATATCAAAAAGCAAACATTGAACAGTGAACAAAAAGCTTTTCAAATTGAACATTCTTATATATATGGTGAAAAAAATCCATTAATAACCGCTACAAAATTCCGCGATCTGACCGACAACCCTATCGACACGTCTCGCTCGACAACAATTTGATAGAAAACTGACGCGAGCAGTGAAAATGATGGATTTCGTTCGTTCAATGGATCAATATTTATTATTACTATCTGAAAATTGTGCAGATATCTATACAGTTTATTTATCGATAAAGAAATGCAATCATAATATTGAGATACTGTACCTACTAAAGTCTATTTAAAAATGTTAGTTTTTTAGGTCGGTTGCAAAGAGTCCATACTTAATCATTTTGCCCTTTTGATGTCTCACTCCCGGGCACGGGCCTTTCCTCACTATGAGTGGAATTCAGGCCATAATCCACCACGCTAGCCCAGTGCGAATTCACATGTCTTTTAGTTAGATTGGAGAATTAGAAAATTGGTTAGATTTTCTAAGACATCCAGGGTGTTGTTTTCCTTCACCATAAGTCGGTGATAATCAGATTGCAATTATGATTCGCACATATATTTCGAAAAACACAGAGGCGCGATCCGGGGTTTGAACCCAGGAGTTGGTGCCCGCAAGACAGGAGCTTAACCAACCGGCTATCACTGCTTCAAGAGTCGCTATCTTGAGTCGATACTTATCGAAATTAATAGTACATTGTTACACGAGTGGTGAAAGTGACCCTCGAACTATTAGCGCCCTCGCTACGCTCGGGCGCCAAACCCCGTCTCGGGACAAAATAAGTCTTTCACCCGAGGTAAACACTGTGCTTTTCATTACGAATACAAGGAAAATAAAAATAAAAACAGGAATTGGTTAAAGAAATAATACAAGGAAGTATAAACAATACTCTACAACTCGAAAAAAAAAAGTCGGATTGCCGCCTATTTTGTTTTTTTTTCGTTGGCCGGCCAACTTCATTATTTAGCCATTATTTTTCATTTTCATCTTTAAATATTTTGCCCAAATCTGTTATTTTAAAGAAATTGTTGAAACTAAATTATAATTAAGTCATTTAAAAATATATATTCTTGAATTAATACTTAACTTTATGGTATTTCAATTTTACATCGTGCTGTAATTGAGTGACTGTAGAAAAAGTTTGAACATGGTTCCATAGAAATGTGAAAATGGAACTAGTTTTGTTTTTATAATTTGACAGCTGTCAGTTGAAAGCGATTCTTCCGGGCCGGAAAAGCCTGAGAAGCGGGTTGAAAGTAATAACTTTCAACCCGCTTCTCAGGCAACTTCAGACCTACTTTCAGAGTATGAGTAATGAAAAATAATTATCGTCATTGTCATCATAGGTTACAAACAAGCAGACTAACAGACAAGGGAGGTTAGTTGGCTCTCTTGGCTATAACTCACTTGAAGTCAGGTGATAGCCGATTGGTTAAGCACGTGTTCTATAATCTAAACAATTTTCGAAAGACATGTGAAATCCGCCAAACCGCACTGGGTCAGCGTGATGGATTACGGCCTGAATCCCTCTCGTGGTGAGGAGAGTCCCGTGCCCAAAAGTAGGACGTCAAAAGGGCTATATTTTCCTACTAATATTATAAATGCGAAAGTTTGTGAGTGTGGATATATGTATGTATGTATTTATGTATGTTTGTTACTCCTTCACGCAAAAACTACTGAACGGATTTGGATGAAATTTGGAACACAGATAGATTATAACCCGGATTAACATATAGGATACTTTTTAACCCAATAATCCAATACTACGCGGATGAAGTCGCGGGGCACAGCTAGTATTATATAATATTATGGTAATTAAGACCGTTCTAATAAAATGGAAATAAATAAATAAATTGCTGAGGCTAGGTACCTACTCCTGTCTACGCCGAGTTCCCATTAAATATAGTTCCATTGCACGTTGTATTGCGGTCCGCGCTACCGTCTGAAGTCATTGTCTGAATACACAACCGTCTGTAGTTCTGTTGTGAACAAGACGAGCTGTGTTTTGTGTTAACTTGTTTTATGAAATTATACTGAAGCATATAGTTATTTAAAGCGACCGGTAGTTTTAAGATGGTTATTGTTCATGTTATGCTTTTAAAGCGGCATTTGTAAAGTACACAGTTTGATTTTGTTAATACAAATTGTTTTGGTTAAAGTTGATGTAGGTAAGTAAATGCTTTTGATATTCCACGGCCAACGAGAATAAATGGTACTAGATAATATAGAAAAAATAAATTACCAAGATTTGTCTATATTTACCTACCTATTTTTTGAAGTTTCTTAACGCGACTTGCGGTAGGAGTAAAATGTCCGAAATCGTCATACTTGAAAAACGTTATACGTAACGTCCACTGTGAAATAGTTCGCAAAAAATCAACCAGGTGGCGTAAGTGGGTTATTCAGGTGACTGGATAGTGATACACCGAAAAACTTAAAATGTTGTGCAAGCAAACACTTAACAGAGAACTTAGTTCCGGAGGGGGGCCCTGCAACCTCACAATTTCTTTTTTTATTAATCTAAGTAGGTACTGTATTCTCATCTGGTAGGTATAATAAAAGCCGTGAATAATACTTATGAGAGAAGCGTCTCATGATATATTCCGCATCATGCCTCGATGTTATTAGAGGAATGTCCCACATAACATCGTGAACATGTTATCGCTTTATTAAACCATAGTCACCATGTTTGTCCGTATTAATAAAAACTCGGCCTTTTGTATGCATTGCAGAACGTTATTGGAGTCTGAATTGAAATAAGTAGTTCAAAAAATAGTTGCAGACGACCTCAGAACAGTGGGTTTTACTTCTTAAATTTGTTTATTTTTTATAATTAAAACAAAGTCGGCAGGTAGGCGTTCCACGCGCCTGATGTTGATGTGACATGACGATTTTACAAAAATCTTTGAGAGCGACAATTTCAACTCTGAGAGCGATCTTGAGAACGATGTTGAGAGGTCATTTTGTACTGGACATAAGAAGACATTTCCATGATTTCGCTCATGGAAATGGATCTCAAATCTGAGACGGAACCGAAGTTGACATCCACATCCGTCCACAGTACCTACTGAATACCAAGATTATGAAATTGACGGTGATTTCAAAAAAGTTGCTAATTTCGTTTTGATTTTGTTATTTACTTCTGTGACCGATACATATCCAACTTTTGAAACAGCCTGTATTTAAAACTCGTTTTTCTTTTTTTTCAAATGCTACACCAGCGCCCCCATCCGGGCCGTGCATTAAACGATAACATTTATTTATCACCGCCACGCGTGTTTGTTAGGGCATAATATTTATATTTGTATGTTGTACGCAGTTGAGCAAACCGCGTCGCCGATATTGGGAGTACTGTTTGCCAAATAAACCGCCTGTTTGTACACATTGCTATGTGATTGTGTGATTATGTATTAACCGGCAAAATTACGTAGATACCTCCTCCGTCAATGCACAGTACAATGAACTAAACCTGCCCTTCATAAGTACCTAATGGTGTTGATTCCAAAGACCTTTTTTAACCCCCGACAAAAAAAGAGGGGTGTTATAATTTAACATGTGTATCTGTGTGTCTGTCTGTGGCTTCGTAGCGCCCAAGTGGATGAACCGATTTGAATTTAGTTTTTTTTTGTTAGATTAATTGTGAGTGATTTGATCGAGAGTGTTCTTAGCTATGTTTCATGAAAATAGGTTCAGCCGTTTGAAAATTATCAGCTCTTTTGTAGTTTAAAAAGTCGTCGCATCGGGAGTTTTCTAAATTTTCTATTTAAGTTATTTTCGCTTCAGATTGTATTGGTCACACAAACGAAATTTCAAAGATGGTAGAGCCAAGTAGTAGCTGATTGGCTACAGTTCATGCAGGCCTGGCCCGAGCGGTGTTACACGTGTGGTGAGAGCCCTCTCACGTAAGATTGTGCATTTCGTAAAATGAGTGAGAGAGCCGATAGTCCAACCGTACTTTTACGCCGCTCTTCTGTGAGCGTGGTAGTAGTGGTAGAACCCCAGTCGGGCAGGCCCGTATAGGAACGGGAAGCCCGTGTAGTCAATCTAGAACTCTGATCTCCTTATGTATACTGTTAGGTAACGTAATTAATTAACGAATGCATATTGTTTGTAATTGCGTGTTCTGATTAATTGCCCTTGATTTAATTATTATTTCTTATAACTAAATCTGCTAGGACTATTTGTATTATAATTAAAAGGTAAAAGGAGAGTGGTGAATGTTTAAAAAAATAAATTATAAAATAAATAGAGTGATGGTTAGATTGACTGGAACGGAAAAGAGGAAATATAAATAATTGTGATGATGGGATTCCTTTCACTTTTTAAACTAGTACTACTAGTTTTTAAACTAGTAACTATATTCGTATATTGTTTTCTTATATTTACGCGAATACTATACATTGAAATAAAACTATTTCAGAGTTAATATTATAATAGTGAACACAACTGGCTTTGTGATTACCCAATACCAAACCCCTTGTACAACAATACCTACGTTGTAACCCGAGAAAGAAATAATCCAAATAAAACTTGCAAATCCCTGTACAAAAATTGGATCATGACACACAACAGTAGATTCAAAACAATGTGTAATCTGTGCGACGCGCCGCCAGCCAGGGCCGTTGTCATTGAGCGGTCGTTACAGACGCGTACAATCATCCGCAATTGTGAATGGGCGACACGGACCGATGGGTGTTGCGTCATGTTACATCGGAGTTCGTGGATTAGGTTTAAAGTATATAAATAAATAAATATCGCCAGACTTACACACCTACTGTATGGTCCCTAACTAAGCAACGCTTGTACTATGGGTACCGTACAATGGACTGAGGGCGATCCCAGTGACACTCAGACCTGGGCAAATTACGAAAAAGCCATGTCCGAAATTTGCCCCGGCGGGAATCGAACCCGCAACCACCATGTGCAGTGAGCCGAGCGGCCTACGCTCGAACCATTGCGCCAAGCGGTCGTCATATGAGCAGTTTTTTAGGGAGATTTCTGGGTTTAAGAAAATATAGCCAAGCAAAAAAGTCTCTCACAAAAGATGGGTCTTCACTAGGCATATAAGTACATTAACCTGGACCTAAGTGTACATAAATTATTTGTTTCAGACTTTTTAAACACGTTGTAGGTTCGCGAGGTTTATCAAGGAACAAGGTATCATATCATTTTGCGAGACAGAAGAATGTTGCTTAGAAGATTTGGTCTAAAAATTAAAATAATTTCGACTTTGTTGTTAGGCGGCCAAGGCATAAATTGATGCTAATTATTAGGCACAGAAGCGTGAGGAATTTCATTTTATTAATTAAGTACACCTATAAATATTCACAGGATGTCGCCACGGAACTTAATTTACGCTCAGAATTTATTCCCAGAGCGGTTTTTGTCATTTACAAAACGAAATGAGGAAGTTACAAAACAAAGTCTGCGGTTAATACTATCAGTGGGTTATTGGATTGTATCGCTAATCGACCGGCGATTAAAACATACCATACTCGAATTAACTACATAATGGCAATACTGGCCGCACTGTCGATTTTAATAACCAGTTTTGGTTCGAGAAATCCATTTTTAATATGAACCAAACAAAAATTTTACTATTCAATTGCGATTATAATTGTTTTGCGATTATATAATCTTACGGTCTGGCTCAACAGGGGTAGTACAACCCTCTCACAAAAGCGTAATGAAGCTAATATAGTAGCTTGAATGAAGTTACCTGTCGCTTCACTTCTGTCTGTGTCACTAAAAATAAATAATTGTCGCAAGGTCGTAAAGAGACGAGAGTTGGGCCGAACTCAATGTAAAGAGGTAATTAATAAATAAATAAAAAAAGATGAGAGAAAAAACCTGTCTGAAACATTATATTTATGGTCTAAACTGTCAAGTGTCAATGTCACCAATGGAATTATTAATTGCTGTGTTTGTATTCACAGAGATGCTGTGGTTTGTACTGCTACTCGTATTTGTTACTTGACACTGGTGGGCCATATTTTAAAGAAAAAAGAAGTACTGGTGGCAAAACAAAACCTGAAACAGAGTTTCATCAAAAGTTAATAGTGTAATTATGTTGGTTCACAAACTAAACTAAACTGAATGTGTGTCAAATTAAGTTTAGTTGTGATTTGACGGCTACATAATTGGCAGTAATGTATACTTAGGTATTCGGAATACGGTTAAATTTTGATACAAGACAGCAAATGTAATTAGATTACAGTCTGCTGAGACACCCTCATCACGCTGACAGCTCATAAACCGTAATCCCGCGATGTCAGGCACACATCAGACGCGTTGGTTTCACGATATTACAGGTATTACAGGATAAAGCTTAAGATTTTAGTGATGCGACAAGCCCAGTAATGGAAGAAAGTACTCGAGTAATGGAAGCTTCGAGGCAATTTTGAATCGGGAATTTTGTTTGTAAACTAAAAAAAAAAAAACAAAAAAATCGGTAATCGAGTAACAAACAAATGCTTTTTTATTTTTTTCAAGTTTGGCTCATAATTTAATGTTTTATATTTTAAGTCGTTTCCAATGTGTAATACTTAACTTGGAACAATTATACTTTGATATTGTTCATCCTATGTTAAAAAGTAAAAATGAATATGAGTAAATGCCCCGTGGGTAATTCTAAACATAATAAACAATTTGTGTTTGAGTTCTTGTCATATTACCACAATGTATCAACAAAACTGTATACAAATAACACTCATACCAATAACGCTATACGCACTACAATTGTTTGCACTTTTCGCACGCTCTTTTACGACTTCTTGGGACTCTACATATTTAACGAAAAGTACATAAAACAGTGAAAGTACACATAAAAATGCGACGCGCGACGCGTAACATGAAAAAAAAATGTGAGTGAAAAAGCAACATTATATATATTATGTTTCACTCGAGTTAACATAATAACGAAAACATGTACATAACATTTCTTTCGGTGTGATTTAACTAATGTATTGTCGTCTTCGCATTTTTGTAATGAATAAGTACGATGTAGTATGTTTTTATATTATGAAATTAAAGTAAAGTAAAAAGTTGAAAAACAAGTAAACTCAAACTCAACATTGTTTTTGTTCATGTAAGCCAACAAAGCATTTATGAATAGTCATAATCTACCACCGGTTCGGAATGCTGCTTCCACAGAAGATCCGGCAAACAACTCAATGCTTACTCTTTTCAATTAATAAAAGATGGTGTGCATTCTCAGGAACAGCAACAGAAAGTGAGCAGGCAACACCAATGTCACTAAATAAGTATACGATGAAATGTCAAGTAGTTATCGTAGCCTATAGATGCTTGCAATAGCAATGGCATTGCTCGTACGTTGCCGACCTAAAGGGAAGTGCGACAAAAGGGGGGAAGGGAGGGCTGGGTTTCCGGCTCTCTCACTCATCGATAGAGGGTAACATCGCTCGAGCCAGCCCGTATATCAGCTGTAGTCATGTGGCTACAGCTTGGCTCGACCTACGTCAGAATTTATATTTTTATTTGCGTCAATTTTAGTTTAGTTTTAATTTGACGACAACAAAATTAGCACCTATGGTAGGTACTGATTAGTACACCAAACTGTTATTATTGTTTTATGATACCTAATTAAGGCACAATGATCTCATAATAATTATTTGTGCTCATATAAATGACAATTATTTAAATTAATTACATTTATTGCGCTATTAGTGAGTACTGCAGACACTCACCATGCAAATTCAATGAGATGACTTCATGAGTGTTTGATATTCACACTTCATTTTAACTGCATGTCTTCCTAGTATGTTTATGTTTAAGAGTCGTGTAATGACTGACCGAGCTGCCTCGCGAGACTTAGTTGATCAACGCTTGCGCTACCTCAACCGAGCCTAGGGCTTGGCAATAAGCGCACTGACCGACCAAGGAGCCACGCAATAGTACATTGTTACACGAGTGGTGAAAGTGACTTATTTTTCCCGAGACGGGGTTTGGCGCCCGAGCGTAGCGAGGGCGCTAATAGTTCGAGGGACAAAATAAGTCTTTCACCCGAGGTAAACACTGTGCTTTTCATTACGAATACAAGGAAAATAAAAATAAAAACAGGAATTGGCTAAAGAAATAATACAAGGAAGCATGAACAATACTCTACAACTCGAAAAAAAAAAAGATCGGATTGCCGCCTATTTTGTTTTTTTTCGTTGGCCGGCCAACTTCATTATTTAGCCAGTATTTTTAATTTTCATTTTTAAATATTTTGACCAAATCTATGTTATTTTAAAGAAATTGTTGAAACTAAAATATAATTAAGTCATTTAAAAGTATATTCTTTATTTAATACTCAACTTTATGTTATTTCAATTTTACATCGTGCTGTAATTGAATGACTGTAGAAAAAGTTTGAACATGGTTCCATAGAAATGGAACTAGTTTTTTTTTTATAATTTGACAGCTGTCAGTTGAAAGTGATTCTCCCGGGCCAGAAAAGTATTACTTTCAACCCGCTCCTCAGGCAACTTCAGACCTACTTTCAGTGTATGAGTAATGAAAAGTACTTTTCATTACTCATACTCTGAAAGTAGGTCTGAAGTTGCCTGAGGAGCGGGTTGAAAGTAATACTTTTCCGGCCCGGGAGAATCGCTTTCAACTGACAGCTGTCAACTTATAAAAAAAAAATAGTTCCATTTTCACATTTCTATGGATCCATGTTCAAACTTTTTCTACAGTCACTCAATTACAGCACGATGTAAAATTGAAATAACATTTATAGTTAAGTATTAATTAAAGAATATATATTTTTAAATGACCTAATTATAATTTAGTTTCAACAATTTCTTTAAAATAACATAGATTTGGGCAAAATATTTAAAGATGAAAATGAAAAATAATGGCTAAATAATGAAGTTGGCCGGCCAACGAAAAAAAAACAAAATAGGCGGCATCCGATCTTATTTTTTTTCGAGTTGTAGAGTATTGTTCATACTTCCTTGTATTATTTCTTTAGCCAATTCCTGTTTTTATTTTGACTTTCCTTGTATTCGTAATGAAAAGCACAGTGTTTACCTCGGGTGAAAGACGTATTTTGTCCCTCGAACTATTAGCGCCCTCGCTACGCTCGGGCGCCAAACCCCGTCTCGGGACAAAATAAGTCACTTTCACCACTCGTGTAACAATGTACTATTACCTCAGTTGGTAAGGACGTGCCTCGCCCGACGTATATATTTACGTACGTATAACAGCAAAGCTAATGACAAATGACAGCCTTTACGTTGATGCAGCGCTAGCGGCCTTGAGCGAGACACGTACTGACTGACCGAGGCGAGGCAGCCTCGCAAATCTGCTTGCTTGATCAGTATGCGACATGTCTTAGCGAGATTTATAGAGGAAGCTAAATTAAAGGAAAGGTTTGAATAACAGCAGCCATGAATCTAAAATTATTGAAAGACTCCCGCAAAACAACTCAAAATTATCTCGTTTATCTCAAGAGTATTAGAAAAACATGTATCCGTGTCAAAAATACAAGCATCATAAACAATACATTAAGTCACAACCAGTTCTGAGGGATTTAAAATCATTTTACTAATACGAATCGAGTTTTTTACTTGACCTCTTCGTGGCTCAGTTAAATCTGCTAGTAGGTAATTAAGTTTTAGCTGCTCGAAAAAAAAGTTGTAGGAATTTTAACTATGTGACCCTCAACTCGTGAACTTTTATGTGAACTGGCTTAAACTTGTTATCATAATTTGTTCATTATTTAAAATCCTATCATAAGGAAGTGAGTACATAAAATTTACCTTCTTTCAAATGCCTGCCTCGCTGCTGTTCTGCGCAACTGCCGATTTTCGAACCGTCAGGTAAAACGCTGAATACACGAACTCAAATTTGTGAATCGCTTAATTTTTACCAACTAGTCAGTTTTAAATACATATTTTATCCAAAAATACGAGGAATTCCTATAATTAATTGTAAAAACAAATCGATCGGGTTGCACCATGACATCATTCTCGTACCTACTCCTAGAATGAATTCCAGGCTATCTTAGAATTCTGCATGCCTGACTAATATTGAGATAGGTCATCTGGAAAGGACGTCTAGGTGTCCTTCAATCACAATGCTCAGCTAAAGTTTTATTTATGACCAATCTAAATATATATAACTCAAAGGTATATAATTGACTGACTGACTGACTGACTGACATAGTGATCTATCAACGCTCAGCCGAAACCACTGGACGGATCGGGCTGAAATTTGGCATGCAGGTAGATGTTATGACGTAGGCATCCGCTAAAAAAGGATTTTGATTAATTCTACCCCCAAGGGGATAAAATAGGGGATGAAAGTTTGTATGAAACTTTGTCAATTAAATTCCACGCGGACAAAGTCGCGGGCACAGCTAATATCTTATAAAAATGATATCTGAAGACCAATTTCTGTAGATCCTAGGCCGAGGTCTAGCGATTCAACTACAAATTTGGCGTCAACTTAAACACTGTATCTTTCAAGATGTTATGCCACAAATTTGCGAAGCAGTCCAATTGAGATCAATAGTCAGTCAAATCGACACAACAAACGGTAACAGTCAAGTTTGGACATAAATCATACGTTTCGTCGAAATCCAATGAATGGACAGCACATCGGACACATAGTCATGCAAATGAAGTCGTCAGTGCTGTGACGAAAGACGCAAGCAGCCTTCAGAACCGACCACAATGGCGATGCAAATTTTTCGGACACTAATTAGCGTGTAGTTTTAAAGTTGACAACTAAATAAGGAGGTTTGACTGACAGACATTCAAATAGCTGCTGAAGATGTTATAAAAAAAAATTTGTTTGTGTATTTCTACTGAACCCGGCTCGCCATGAGATCCGTCCTTGACCATGTGACAACCACGACGGCTCTTTCAAGAACGCAACCACAAAGATTTCAGGGTTAAATAGTAATCTTTGATTTTTCTATTTGTGTCGTACGTAAGACGCGATAAATAGCTTCTTTTTGTGATATATCTCATTTTGATCACAATACAGTATGAGAAAAACGCACATCTATACAATTACTAATATAAAAGAAAGCCCAATAAAATCGAGCATGGCTTATAAGCAAACGAATACCTGAGTAAATAATGAGACCTAGAAAAAAAATTTAAAACCCAGTAATTGTAATTTATTTCTTGGCTACTTGTCCTAAAAAGGTCGAATTAGATCCCCAAAATATTCAACCGCAAACCGCAGATATGGGTCGTACGGAAAAGAAAACAAAGAACATTTCCGAGCGAATTTTTTTCGACCACCTACGGAGTAGTGCCAAGACCAAAAAAACTATTTTATTTATAGTTTCGATTAGCGCAAATTGTGTAGGAAACAATGATAATTGTTATGAAACCTGAAATGTAACATCATTAATTCGACTAATTAATTGTTAACTACATACTGTAACCATGAGAACCGAAATTAGAAGTGTTAAGATTCGTACTAAGTATCAAATTGGTGATATTTTATTGCAATAAATTTATACTTAGGGCACCTATTAAATCTATAACTGCGTTCTGAATTTGTTTTATGAATATTTAAAAATATTAAATAGACATAAACAATGACTAATCACACAGTATCGCGAGGCTGCCTCGACATATGCCACTCACATCAGTATGTTTGTCCTAAGCAATCAGTTTCCGCGAAATTGATAAAGACAGACTACAAGGCAAATGACAAATTACAGTGCTCGGACGAGGCAGAGTAAGCGTGCCTCGTTCGAGCCAGGCATTGGCTCGGTCAGTCAGTGCACGCTAATAATGCATGTAAAAGAATAAATCAGTACCTATATTCTGCTATCTTCTATACAAATAAATAAAATTGGAGTGTCTGTTTGTAATATCAAAATAACACCTTTTCACTAAATGCATATGAAAGTACATACGACACCTATAGCAAAAACGCGATTTAAAATGTTTTTGTCTGTCTGTCTGTCTGTCTGTCTGTCTGTCTGTCTGTCTGTCTGTGTGTTTGTTCCGGGTAATCTCCGAAACAGCTGGACCGATTTTGACGGGACTTTCACTGGCAGATAGCTGATGTAATGGGGAGTAATTTAGGCTACTTTAATTTTTGAAAAGCAATTAGGGTTCCGCGTAAAAAAATAAAAACACATGAAATCAAAGAATATCTCCGAAACGGGTGGACCGATTTTGACGGGACTTTCACTGGTAGATAGCTGATGTTATAAGCAGTAACTTAGGCTACTTTTATTTTAAAAAAGCAAAATTTTAAAAAATGAAAAAATGGGTTCTGTCGTGAGGGTTCAGAACGCGGGAGCGGGCTTTTTTGTTAAGTTAAATTCCACGCGGACGAAGTCGCGGGCTCAGCTAGTTAATTATAATATTCACGCATAAGACGCCAAATACATTTCAAATTAACTATAGACGTTCTTAGCATTATCCATCTCTCTTCGACACATGTGATTGGTAAGTTTGCAAACGTCACCCCATCTCTTTCACATCGGTTATTGATTAAACGTTATTAACACAATACCAATCAGTAATGAATGACTAGTAACAGCCGCAGATAACCGACGGTAACGACTGGGGTATTGTGTGTCGTATCGATTCGCACGAATCAATGGGCATGTCTAGTGAATTTGACGTTTCGTCCACGCGTTTCATTGATATCATTGGAGAAGTAGGTGAGGTACATTGTGAGAGTACAAATAGGTACAAGGATGTTAACCAGAGCAAAGATCTGAATAACAAGAAATTGAACTAGAATAAACTATCTGGACTGGTATAACTTAATTTATAAAGGGCCTTACAAATAAGGAAGCTCAACCAAAAAAATAATCGATAATCGGATATCGAATCATTTCATCAAGAATTTGTCTTGTATGATTACATAGTATTGATATTTTCGATATATCGGTACCGATAAAATCGTTATCTTGCAGAATCTCTTTCAGTATTTTTGGTGTGTTTTGTCTCCATTTGAGCTAGCTGCAGGTTGAACGAATAGCCTGTTATTTTGGCTTGCCCCCCGCTCGCTGGCTTCGCTCGACCCGTAATATAAGCGACTGGCGATTAAGAAAAAAAATGCCGGATCTTCTCAGTCAACGTCGAGTTCCAATCTGGTTGTAGACTTAAGGCTAAAGCGCCCATCTAGCCCGCGAAGTTCAAATTTTTTGAGGTTTTTTAGATTTTTTTCAAAATCTGACAATAAAAAAAGGCACATTTTGTAATTCGCGACAAAGACCGAGTGCAGTGCATTTATTAATATATCCAACGTACTCTAAAACATTTCAAGAACGACAGCTATCCAGATAATCTGGCAATTTTTGTATATTTAGTGATTTACTAGTATCATATCCACCGTGATAATATTTAGAGTAAGATTAATGTATTAATAAACGCACTGCATACTGTGTTTGTCGCAAATCACAAAATGTTGTCTTAAATGTTTCAGATTTTGGATAAACTATAAAAATACTCGAAAATTTGGAATTTCGCGGGCTAGACAGGCGCCTTCACCTTAAGAAAAACATTTTAAAATGTCAATTTGTAAGTGCCCCCGTGGGCCTAAACGTGAGCGAGAGATACTTACAAAATAAAATTATATTATAAAACTTTCTACAAAGTCATTTGCCTAATGACACAGACTTAATAAGCTTTAGACATCCTAAAACAAGAAAAATAAACCGAAATGGTAAACGCGATATTATCTAAGTAAATAAGTTTTGGCAGAGTTTTTATTTGGTAACAGATAGAAGATAAATTTTCAAATATGGCGACGGATTACATTAATCTTTTTGTTCTATGAAACTAGGAGAGTAATAAAATATTCGATCTTAATAAAGAAAATTAAATTAAACGTTGTATTGTTTTATCTTTATAGGGGACTTGCTTAATTAGTTTTGACTAAATCATAGTTAGGTATCTATATAACATCATTAGCGCTCCTTTCTTAGAATCCATTACTTTAAGAAATTTGTTCAAAATTTGCCAACGTCTGCTTCAATCATCCTCACAGCATTAAGGGATGGTCCGGTAGTCTTAGAACTTAATTATTTTTACTTACTTAAGTACTTCTCGATTCCAGCCCTGGGCATTATACAACAGACGTGAACACGTTCCAAGTATAAGCATTTTAGCTTAGTTAGGCAGGCGAACACGGCTGCCAGTGTAAGATAAATAAAAACAAATTAAATTTAAGCCAGACTGACACACCAACTGTATGGTCCCAAACTAAGCAACGTTTTTTCTATGGGTACAATGGACTGGGGACGATCCCAGTGACACCCAGCCCAAGAAAAATTACGAAAAGGCCATTTCCGAAATTTGCCCCGGCGGTAATCGAACCCGCAACCACCAGTGAGCCGAGCGGCCTACGCTCGAACCACTGCGCCAAGCGGTCGTTAATTGAAGATTATTATATGCGTTAGGGTACGCACTAAACATGTCAGTTTAGATTTTAATCTAAGTAGGCTACTTTAATAAATTGTATATCCAAATTGCATGATTTTATCTTCAGTAATTCAACCCACCGCGGTTGATGAGTGAATCATCAAAGTCTGGATGAACAAATAAATAGTATTTCGGCGCCAGATCCAAATTTACAGCCAATAAATCATTTTATATCTGTACAATAAACCTTCAGTATAAACAATAGCTGAATACGCTTTGAGGTTCGTAAGGGCTTGCCGAGGTTATTATTAGAATAAAGACAATTACTGAAAGGCAGACGAGATGTAAGCACAATCTTTCCGCGTAATCGTAAATCCCTTCAGCGCACGAGTTTAGGTCCAATTAGTCATATTACGATCCGTGGTGCCTTACAACTGGTCTTCAATCAGCTGTAACAGTCTTGTTTCTATGGCAATTAGCCCATACCAGCTACATATATTTTGTCTCCCGTTTTGCACCGGAGGGAAGTGGAAATATTTTCTTCCAACTCCTCCTATTATTTCTTTCGATTAAATTCGTGCGGGTTCCAAGACAATTTAACTTTTCCCCGGGACTCGTCGAGGGTCAAACCTCGACGTCATTATTGGTCACCATTGTCGATCCTGGCTTACAGGAGTTACAGTGGTGGGAGTGTGTGGCGGGACTAGTCCCAATCCCTTCAGGTCCAAAATGGCCACTTTCCCGAAATGATCGCTTTCCCATGATGGTCACTTTCCCATAACGGCCACTTATTTTATAACGCTATTTTTTAATAAGATCAGGTAATAGCAATATGTGATTATCACATTATTAGCTTTTCCCTTTTTATTTTAACCCTTTAGCCTCTCCAGCTAAGCTAACGCTTGTGTTAGGAGTGGGCTCACGTCAATAGTTTAGTGGTCAGGATAGAGATCGAACCCGGAACCTCTCAGCTACGAGGAGGCCCCTGGAACCACCAAGCTATTGACGCTTCAAACTTTCACTTACACTTTATAACTACTTGTACAAATACCTATTAATAACTATATAGCAGATGTCATTCGGTAATAGGCATGCCCACATGCACAGAGCACCTCGCTCGGACAATTACTTCTGACGTCTGATTACGTAGACATGACGTCATAACTGCGACTGCTCCGTACTTGTGGACGCGTCTAATCAGGTAAGATGGGAATCCTTCCATAAATATTTTTATTGTATCAATAACAATGTCGATAGCCTCCACAGATAAATGATTGGTCCTTGTTTGTACTAGACTCACCCTTTCCGAGAACAAGGCCGATTTAAATGCGAAATATTTAAATATACCAATATCAAATAGCATTGTATTGGTATAATAACAGTTAACAAGTAGAGTTGAAAATAATTTGACTCTGACAAACGAGACGAATAAGGGAGCAACTGAAGGGCGCATATTTTAATTGGAAAGCTGTGTTGATGTCTGTGTTGATAAATTTATTTACAGACGAATTTTAAAGACATATTTGTATATACAATTTAATCGGGCTTGGCCGATGTGTTGGGCAACTTGTTGAGCAATTTATTGCGGAATGAGAGCTACCTAATATATGTTTTAAAAGTACTTTGCAATCCAGACAAATTAGCTTGGAACAATAAAATGTTTGGATATTGCCAAAAGTTTTCGGGTGTTAGGCATAACAAGACGATAGGTGTCTTTAGTATGCGTTTATATCTTAACACGATTGGGGCCAAAAAAATACTTAATTATTATTATTACAATTCATTTGTTTGCGATACACACATATGCTGGGAAAAAAACGACGACAAATTATTTTTGAAGTTCATTTTTTGTACTTTCATTTTTTGTACGTCCAACCGTTTTGTAACTATAGCATAGATTTATTTAATTGACATAAATGATTTGCTACAATTACAAAACGTTTTTAAAGTGTACTTGTGTACTATATGTGATTACAGCACGCACGCCCTCGCTTAAGAATTGCCATAATAAGGAAACTAGCTAATACCATTAGATTTATAAGTCGTTTACTAAAATTAATAGCTTTCAAGAAATGTCCTGAAACTTCAGGACACTTCAGTTTGTACACGTAATTCCCATTTATTATTACAATATTAAGGAGCACTATAGCCTGCTTCAGATTGCTACTACAAAGTTTTCAGACGAACAGGTATCCGCGCGATTTCCATTTTTACAGACCATTAATTCTCCATAATATTGCGGGGTTAATGAACTCGAAAATGCATAGACATTATGAGATAATCCTAGCACTGCATTATACAGCATATTATCGGTTTTAAACTTAACATTATTTAAGTGGTATCTAGGTTTATTTCCCTTTGAACGGTTATAATAGAGTAACATTGATAGTTGACAGTTTAGCTATTGTTTTTCTCTATTTTCGACCTCGCGATATGTGAGTATGAGAATATCTGTCCGATAATATCGTACCGATATCGGGTCGGTTCCGTTACCGGCCTATGTGAAAACGCCCACTGACCCGCCCTTCAATAAACCGACGATCTCTGGTTTTCCCGACGACCGCACGAGCATTACATTATAAAGACCCATAAAAATGAAAAACAGATTTCCAGTGCAGATTTTTTTATTTTTTTCCAAGGATTTATTTTTGTAATTTTAATCACCATCACGCCTTCCCCGAAATGGTAGGCAGAGTTGCACTGCGGTGCCCACATTTCAGTGGTAGAGCCAAGGTGAAGCCCATCGAGAACAGTTCATATACGGGCTGGCTCGACAGGAGTAGTACCGAACTATCACATAAGATCGGTGTACAGTAACTATTATAGCTGCATTTCGTACAATAAATAAGAGAGGGGGACGCCCAACCCAACCTTCTCCTCCCTTTGTCCGACCCTCTTTCAAATCGGCAACGTGTCTTTAGTATTTCAAGCATCTATATGCTATGGTAACTAAGGAATATTATGTACTAGCTGTGCCCGCGACTTCGTCCGCGTTGAATTTAGCTTAACAAAAAGTATTTGTCTAGTTCGCAGAGTTTACGGAAAGTATTTTTTTAATAAAAGTAGCTCACGTTACTTCTTATAACATAAGCTATCTGCCAGTGAAAGTCCCGTCAAAATCGGTCCGGCCAGTACTTTAAATACCAGCAGTGATAAAAGTATTTATTTTGATTTAAGGATTAATTTGTTACTACCAAATGCACATCCTAATAGTAAGTCGTAGTAGTATAATAGGTAATAAGACTCGGCCACCAGCTAGTTCAAAATAAATTATCAATTTTTATTGTATTTAAGGTTCACTATTTTGGCAATAATGGCTTGCACATAAAAAAACACGAAAATCTCACAGCATCGCCCTCGTGGTTTTCGATAATTGCCCCACGGGAACATACTATCGGGATGAAAAGTATTCTATAGGTTAAGAACTATCTGTGTTCCCAATTTGATACAAATCCGTTCAGTAGTATCGATAATTGTCCCACGGGAACATACAATCGGCATATAAAATATCCCAGGTTTTAAATCCAGGTTTTGAACTATCTGTGTTCCAAATTTCATCCAAATCCGTTCAGTAGGATCGATAATTGTCCCAAGGGAACATACGGGATAAAAAGTATCCCATGTTTTGATACAGGTTTTGAACTATCTGGTTTCCAAATTTCATCCAAATCCGTTCAGTAGGATCGATAATTGTCCCACGGGAACATACTATCGGGATACAAAGTATCCCATGTTTTAATGCAGGTTTTGAACTATCTGTGTTCCCAATTTGATACAAATCCGTTCAGTGGGATCGATAATTGTCCCACGGGAGCATACTATCGGGATAAAAAGTATGCCATGTTTTAATACAGGTTTGGAACTATCTGGTTTCCAAATTTAATCCAAATCCGTTCAGTATGATCGATAATTGTTCCACGGGAAAATACTATCGGGATAAAAAGTATCCCATATTTTAATACAGGTTTTGAACTATCTGTGTTCCAAATTTCATCCAAATCCATTCAGTAGGATCGATAATTGTCCCACGGGAGCATACGGGATAAAAAGTATTCGGGATAAAAAGTATCCCATGTTTTAATACAGGTTCTGAACTATCTGGTTTCCAAATTTCATCCAAATCCGTTCAGTATGATCGATAATTGTCCCACGGGAACATAGTATCGGGATGAAAAGTATCCCATGTTTTAATACAGGTTTTGAACTATCTGGTTTCCAAATTTCATCCAAATCCGTTCAGTAGGATCGATAATTGTCCCACGGGAACATACTATCGGGATAAAAATTATCCCATGTTATAATCCATGTTTTGAACTATCTGTGTTCCAAATTTCATCCAAATCCGTTCAGTAGGATCGATAATTGTCCCAAGGGAACATACGGGATAAAAAGTATCCCATGTTTTGATACAGGTTTTGAACTATCTGGTTTCCAAATTTCATCCAAATCCGTTCAGTAGGATCGATAATTGTCCCACGGGAACATACTATCGGGATACAAAGTATCCCATGTTTTAATGCAGGTTTTGAACTATCTGTGTTCCCAATTTGATACAAATCCGTTCTGTGGGATCGATAATTGTCCCACGGGAGCATACGGGATAAAAATTATTCGGGATAAAAAGTATTCCATGTTTTAATACAGGTTTTGAACTATCTGGTTTCCAAATTTCATCCAAATCCGTTCAGTATGATCGATAATTGTCCCACGGGAACATACTATCGGGATAAAAAGTATCCCATGTTTTAATACAGGTTTTGAACTATCTGGTTTCCAAATTTTATCCAAATCCGTTCAGTAGGATCGATAATTGTCCCACGGGAACATACTATCGGGATAAAAAGTATCCCATGTTTTAATACAGGTTTGGAACTATCTGGTTTCCAAATTTAATCCAAATCCGTTCAGTATGATCGATAATTGTCCCACGGGAAAATACTATCGGGATAAAAAGTATCCCATATTTTAATACAGGTTTTGAACTATCTGTGTTCCAAATTTCATCCAAATCCATTCAGTAGGATCGATAATTGTCCCACGGGAGCATACGGGATAAAAAGTATTCGGGATAAAACGTATCCCATGTTTTAATACAGGTTCTGAACTATCTGGTTTCCAAATTTAATCCAAATCCGTTCAGTATGATCGATAATTGTTCCACGGGAAAATACTATCGGGATAAAAAGTATCCCATATTTTAATACAGGTTTTGAACTATCTGTGTTCCAAATTTCATCCAAATCCATTCAGTAGGATCGATAATTGTCCCACGGGAGCATACGGGATAAAAAGTATTCGGGATAAAAAGTATCCCATGTTTTAATACAGGTTCTGAACTATCTGGTTTCCAAATTTCATCCAAATCCGTTCAGTATGATCGATAATTGTCCCACGGGAACATAGTATCGGGATGAAAAGTATCCCATGTTTTAATACAGGTTTTGAACTATCTGGTTTCCAAATTTCATCCAAATCCGTTCAGTAGGATCGATAATTGTCCCACGGGAACATACTATCGGGATAAAAATTATCCCATGTTATAATCCATGTTTTGAACTATCTGTGTTCCAAATTTCATCCAAATCCGTTCAGTAGGATCGATAATTGTCCCAAGGGAACATACGGGATAAAAAGTATCCCATGTTTTGATACAGGTTTTGAACTATCTGGTTTCCAAATTTCATCCAAATCCGTTCAGTAGGATCGATAATTGTCCCACGGGAACATACTATCGGGATACAAAGTATCCCATGTTTTAATGCAGGTTTTGAACTATCTGTGTTCCCAATTTGATACAAATCCGTTCAGTGGGATCGATAATTGTCCCACGGGAGCATACGGGATAAAAATTATTCGGGATAAAAAGTATTCCATGTTTTAATACAGGTTTTGAACTATCTGGTTTCCAAATTTCATCCAAATCCGTTCAGTATGATCGATAATTGTCCCACGGGAACATACTATCGGGATAAAAAGTATCCCATGTTTTAATACAGGTTTTGAACTATCTGGTTTCCAAATTTTATCCAAATCCGTTCAGTAGGATCGATAATTGTCCCACGGGAACATACTATCGGGATAAAAAGTATCCCATGTTTTAATACAGGTTTGGAACTATCTGGTTTCCAAATTTAATCCAAATCCGTTCAGTATGATCGATAATTGTCCCACGGGAAAATACTATCGGGATAAAAAGTATCCCATATTTTAATACAGGTTTTGAACTATCTGTGTTCCAAATTTCATCCAAATCCATTCAGTAGGATCGATAATTGTCCCACGGGAGCATACGGGATAAAAAGTATTCGGGATAAAACGTATCCCATGTTTTAATACAGGTTCTGAACTATCTGGTTTCCAAATTTCATCCAAATCCGTTCAGTATGATCGATAATTGTCCCACGGGAACATAGTATCGGGATGAAAAGTATCCCATGTTTTAATACAGGTTTTGAACTATCTGGTTTCCAAATTTCATCCAAATCCGTTCAGTAGGATCGATAATTGTCCCACGGGAACATACTATCGGGATAAAAATTATCCCATGTTATAATCCAGGTTTTGAACTATCTGTGTTCCAAATTTCATCCAAATCCGTTCAGTAGGATCGATAATTGTCCCACGGGAACATACTATCGGGATAAAAAGTTTTCGGGGTAAAAAGTATCCCATGTTTTAATACAGGTTTTGAACTATCTGGTTTCAAAATTTCATCCAAATCCTTTCAGTAGGATCGATAATTGTCCCACGGGAACATACTATCGGGATAAAAAGTATCCCATGTTATAATACAGGTTTTGAACTATTTGGTTTCCAAATTTCATCCAAATCCGTTCAGTAGGATCGATAATTGTCCCACGGGAACATACTATCGGGATAAAAAGTTTTCGGGGTAAAAAGTAACCCATGTTTTAATACAGGTTTTGAACTATCTGGTTTCCAAATTTCATCCAAATCCTTTCAGTAGGATCGATAATTGTCCCACGGGAACATACTATCGGGATAAAAAGTATCCCATGTTATAATACAGGTTTTGAACTATTTGGTTTCCAAATTTCATCCAAATCCGTTCAGTAGGATCGATAATTGTCCCAAGGGAACATACGGGATAAAAAGTATCCCATGTTTTGATACAGGTTTTGAACTATCTGGTTTCCAAATTTCATCCAAATCCGTTCAGTAGGATCGATAATTGTCCCACGGGAACATACTATCGGGATACAAAGTATCCCATGTTTTAATGCAGGTTTTGAACTATCTGTGTTCCCAATTTGATACAAATCCGTTCAGTGGGATCGATAATTGTCCCACGGGAGCATACGGGATAAAAATTATTCGGGATAAAAAGTATTCCATGTTTTAATACAGGTTTTGAACTATCTGGTTTCCAAATTTCATCCAAATCCGTTCAGTATGATCGATAATTGTCCCACGGGAACATACTATCGGGATAAAAAGTATCCCATGTTTTAATACAGGTTTTGAACTATCTGGTTTCCAAATTTTATCCAAATCCGTTCAGTAGGATCGATAATTGTCCCACGGGAACATACTATCGGGATAAAAAGTATCCCATATTTTAATACAGGTTTTGAACTATCTGTGTTCCAAATTTCATCCAAATCCATTCAGTAGGATCGATAATTGTCCCACGGGAGCATACGGGATAAAAAGTATTCGGGATAAAACGTATCCCATGTTTTAATACAGGTTCTGAACTATCTGGTTTCCAAATTTCATCCAAATCCGTTCAGTATGATCGATAATTGTCCCACGGGAACATAGTATCGGGATGAAAAGTATCCCATGTTTTAATACAGGTTTTGAACTATCTGGTTTCCAAATTTCATCGAAATCCGTTCAGTAGGATCGATAATTGTCCCACGGGAACATACTATCGGGATAAAAAGTTTTCGGGATAAAAAGTATCCCATGTTTTAATACAGGTTTTTAACTATCTGGTTTCCAAATTTCATCCAAATCCGTTCAGTAGGATCGATAATTGTCCCACGGGAACATACTATCGGGATAAAAAGTATCCTATATGTTAATCCAAGTTAAAAACTATCTGTGTTCCAAATTTCATCCAAATCCGTTCAGTAGTTTTTGCGTGAAGGAGTAACAAACATACATACATACATACATTCATACATACATACATACATACATACATACATCCACACTCACAAACTTTCGCATTTATAATATTAGTAGGATGAAAAACATATTTAGCCAAAGGGAAAAAATAAAAAGAAACCCCAAAAAAATAAAACCTAAGAAAGGGCCTGGATCATGTCCGGGGAGAAGCGGCGGCTGTGCACACTCTGTGCACAGTCAATTTAAAAAAAAAAAAAACTAAGGAATATCAGGCGGGCCTTACGCTTGTTAGCCGACTTTGTTACATATAGAAAAATAACAATCTGTCACCCTATCCACTGAGACGAGAGGCCTCTCAGACTAGAGTGATTGTCATAATATTTCAAGTGTATTTGAATACTGATACGTACCTGTTACCTGGTCGCATTTTTACTACGGTTTGTAGGTGACCCATATCTGAACTGTTCCAATTCAATATTTATAGCCAAACACTAAAGTCTAAACAGACGAGTGGTTACGATACATTTAGATTTTGTGTCTAGGTATCGTATTCAGATACTTTTACCACAAATAACTTTAGTGTTATGCTTTGATGGATCTGAATGAATACGTACAAGATTTTTTTCCATCTCCTCCCTCCTGTTCTTGAGTTTCTAAACAGTTTAGCTTTTCCACTCGCCATGGGGCCCATCTTGGCGTCTTTGTTGGACACTATTCTAGATTCTGCCCTGGCTTCAGGAGTGATAGTGGTGGAGTGTGTGACGGACTTTATTCCAAAATCATATGAGAAATACCACCAAAATGGGGCAGAATCTCATCTCAGTAAAAAATGTGAGATCTAAAGTTGGTTCCTTTTTGGTGATGGTGCGCATGGCAGTATTATATATACCCACAAAATAATAATAAAATTCTATTAGGTTAAGTTTTCATTCTGATAATACCATAGTCGATCTAGACTTCGTGTTTTTTTCAGTTTTATTTGAAAATTTGTATCAGATCATTCCAATCCATAATGTTCCTAAAATATTCTGAATCAAATATAATAGAGGTCAAAGTTTAAAATACAGCCAACTATTTCTAAATCACCTTGTATAATATTCTCGTAAACAATTCAAATACCTCTCTCGTCCAAATATGTCTGAAAGTCCAACTTTTATCCACAAATAAAATGATTCCAATAATAAAAAGTCAAAGCCCAGATTACGCGTTTCTATCTCTGAATCTGACACAATATCTATTTGTCCAAAGACCTCTATTGATTTTCTCGGGCTCAACTTAATAAAGTTAGGCTCGTCGATTAGGGCTGCCAACCTGTAGTTTGACAGTTTAAGTAAGGCCGCGCCCTATATGTGATAGGCGGAGTAGAGTCTAATCGAATGATATTTGTTTGGCATACAGACATTAGGCAAAGATAAATTGTAATGCTCTATCTCTACCATGAGTTTATACGTTTACTAGAAAGTCGTTAGTCGCTAACGAGTATAGATTTTTTTTAGTTGACTCATAGTTGCGCTGTACAGATTACCATATAATTTTTTTACGTATACAGTCAGCAAGAGTAGAAAATACGCGTGTAGTTTTCACGTAGATTATTTAACGTGTTTCATGTTTTTTTGTTGTTTGTTTTTTTTTACTATTTTAATTGGCTCTGGTTGTGGTTTGATACTCGGTTTTTGTGATGTTAATTTTTGTACGGTAAAACAGAATCTGATGATCAGCAGTCCGCACTAGTGATCACTAAACTATCGAGATTGAAAGTACACATACCTATCACATAAAAAATACTCTATTTTACTTCCGAAGTAGTTTGTAGTTGACAACCCTGAGACGTCACCCGGAAAAATTGTTGGACGAATCGAAATCCCAAATGGGTAGCGGCATCGAAGGGACAGGATAAAGCCATCAAAACCCGAATAGAGTGGACCTCGACCAATCGTGGATTGGGCCCCAATCCCCTTGCTTAGTGCTGATGATGTCCAAGAGTTCTCGTTCGTCTTTACGGACCCTAGAATGTGTCAGCAACAGATCATTATCACTGTCGTGGCTATTGTGTTTTTAATCTGTGATTTAGTGTACTGCAAACGAAGTAGACTGGACGGGCTTGACCGATCATAAATCGATTGCCAAATACAAAAAATGTTTTTCAGACACTACCTGAAAGCGGGAGTCTCACCGCCGTTGGGTTTTAGTGGGTAGGCTGCAAGGAGTCTGGCATACGCGCACCGAGCATAGGGGCTTTAAAAATAAAACAGGCCAAATGCGTGTCGTGCCACGAAAAATGTAGGGTTCCCTAGCCGTTTAATTGATATTTTTGACTACCTAGTTTTGTCGATTATCATAAAAATGTTAGATGTGTCGGAATACATTACCAACATAAAATTTTAATCAATCTTTAAAAGTTAAAAATCTAGCAAACGATACCCATATTTTTAACGATACCCCACATGATGGGGTAACTAAAAAAAAATCCCCACTTTCCATGTTTGGGGACGTACCTCAAAAAAGTAATTTTGCTACATTTTATATTTTTTGAACTGAGATATTATCTTAAGGTATATCCGTACCAAATTTCGTCAACTTCCGACAAAAACTGTAGAAGTTACAGTGCTCTGACAGACTGGGACGGATAGACGGACGGACTGGATGATCTTATAAGGGTTCCTTGTAGGGACTACGGAACCCTAAATAAGTACGCAGAAAATTTGAAAATAATAAATGCATAAACGAAGCCGACAACTAGGTCCCCGCACCGAAGTAATAGAGAGATTGACAGCTTGGCACATGCCACGACATTCGATACGGCGGGTCGGGTATCTACCGCGATGGGGAACGCAATCTTCTCGGGATTAATGGGTGACATTCGGATCGAATGAGTTGAAAGGTGTTCCCTATTAGTGGGATGAACGGTCTATTAAATGTGATATGTCTTGCAATTTGAATGAATAAGCAGATGGTCTTGAATTAGCTCTTTGATTCGAAGAGCTTGGTAAACTGGCGATCTTGGATCTCAATGTAACATGACACGGTGGTCATCTGGTAAATGTATTATGAGTCAACAAAATTAGTTTTCCAGTAGTCAATATATATGTTTATGTCGATGATTGATTGTATAGCTTTTTTACAAATCTGCTTGCAGTTTTACAAGCACGGTTTTGTAAAACAGCTGAACAACGTTTAGCTGGATTGCAATTGCTTTGTATATTATCTATTACTTATGTTATATTCTTTTAATTATTGTAATGTATCTATATATTATATAAAAATGAATCTCTATTTCCTTGGTCATCGTATCACGCGTAAACGGATGGCACGATTTCGCAAATTCTTTGTTGTGTTTATTATAGTCAGTAGAAGGTTCTTATGAAAGAAAAAAATAATGAAGTTGAGCGGAACAATTCGAATGCAATATTCAAAGTTAAGACATGATAACGTCTGTCGGGTCACCTAGTTATATTATATTTATTGTATAATTGGTTTAGTTTGGGGTTCTTTTTTTAACTACTATCTAGGTTGGACAATCGAGCTGAACACTTTAAGCTGTGTTACAAAACCGTACAGCTTTGTAAAACCACTAGCGGTTTTGTAAAACAGGCAGTTTTACAGTTCAACTGCGACACACATATATATTATGTTTTAACAAATATTTTCAGTTTGATATGCGAATGTTACGGTCAGGGCACTTGACATTGATTACTTTTTAGTATCCGATGGCCGTTCCATCTGCCAACTGGTTTGTTAATTCACTAATAATGTAATGAATAAACATTGGTCAGTGAAATAAGAAACTAAGGCTTTGAAAGCGAACGAACGTAAACACTTTATTTCATTTCATTTACATTTAGGTAGCTTAAATATATTTTGAATATAAAAATAAAACTGGCTTTAAAAGTAGTTTTAACATCATCATCATCATCATCAGCCTATACTTGTCCACTGCTGGACATAGTTTTAACATACAAAATAATAATACAGAATAGTGATGTAACGAATATTCGCATTCGCATTCGCATTCGCGAATATTCGCATATTTTTTGACATTCGCATTCGCATTCGCATTCGCAAGAATCTATGCGAATGTTTGGCGAATGTTTTTGAAAAACAAAACGAAATTATCTATAGATGGATATGGAATGTTAACAACTAGTAAGAAATATATATTATTTAAACAAACTTGCTCACAGGGTGGCCCTTATTGCACCGCTTTTAGGTTCATATAGCAGCTTATTACGCACTAGTGCTATTGACTTTAATTTTTTTTTATCTTAGTAAAGAGTTATCCTAAAAATTGTAAACATTTAAAACAATAAATAAACGATGTTTATTCAAATATTTTACATTAAGACATTAACTATTACTATTTAGATAAATTTCTTTCACATTCAATTTATTGTAAATAAAACATATTATAAACATTCGATTTATTATATTTCAAATAATATAATAATTGTTACCGGCTTGCCAGACCAATAGATAAAACCGGCTAAATGCATGTCGGACTACGCATACTCCAGGGTTCCGTAGACATCCCGCCACTTTTCGATAATACGGAACTTATAAAATAAAAGTGATGTTTTTTTATTGATATGAAACATAGAATACGGCGGCTCTCGAATTTCTGCGAAATTTATAAACTATTGGTCACCTTTTAAAATAAAATAGTAAGAAATTCTGTTACTAAATTTATTAAGCCGGCATCATAGACATCTTCAGTAAAAGTGACATAAACTTTTATTTTCTTTTTGGACTGATGAAGATTCTTACAAGGATTTTTAATTCAAATAGTGAAGTTGTAATTAGACTGGGTGCACAATCAGTGGTGCGTGGTTTGAGACTCAATCCAAACTTTAGATTTTTTTAAATTAATTATAGAGATTTTGAATAGTAAAGAACTATTTATTTCCTATAATAAAACATTTATTATGTGGTTCTAATTTAAAGGATGAATCTTGCTACTTAAGTAAAAAAGGCCACAATGAAGCTCAATATTTCGTAAACGGGAATTAATAATGAAACTTTGTCAAAAAAACCTCTAAATAATTTAAAAATACTTACTGAACAATACCTCAATCGAGGGGGTGTGTAAACATTTTTTTTTCGCCCCCCCTTCTTAAGTACGGGAGGTACAATGGAATAACTTTGCTTTCAAAATTTAAAAACAGTTTTTTAGCGGTGCATAAACTCAATTTTGTCGGCTAGGTTGCAGTATTTTAGCCCTAATAGTCTCTCCCGAGTTAGACTACGGAACCCTAAAAACTTACAGCGCGACATGTTGTTTTATTTTTCATTCATCCTGCAATTCTATATGTCTTAACAAAATAGTGAATTAGATTTTTTTCAATTAAGATTATACTCTAAATATTTTTTACTCGCAATTAAGTTGTAATATGTCGTATGAAATGCGTGTGCATTATTCATTACACACTTGGCTCCATCACAGCATAGCCCTCGCACCCTCTTAGTCTCTGGCTGCAAACCAGCCTCGCTCGTAACTTAGCTCACTTGCACATAATGCACTTATTTACTTATATTGAATTTAAAAAAAAATAACTGTCTTGAGGTAGGCAACTAAATTATAAATAGGATCTCTATTGATTTTGTTAGTCTAATTAAAATATTAACTCAATAAAATTTTAATATAAGTAAAATAAATTTGATTAATGAAATAATACTCAACTACCCTCAAATCAAAACAAATCTCTTCGAATTAACTTTATGTGACTAACTTCGTTCTTACAACCTATAACTATAACTTCGGGTTCGGCTATGTTCGGTCGACACGAAATGTCAATCCAATATAATATTTTGCGCGCTCTTTATTAACCCCCGAGAAATAGGCGTGTTTTAAGTTTAACATGTGGATTTGTGTGTCTGTCTGTGGCATCGTAGCGCCCAAATAGATGACCCGATTTTAATTTTGTTTCTTTTTAAGAAAGGTATTCTGATCGAAAGTGTTCTTAGCTATGTTTCACGAAAATCGATTCAACCGTTTGAAAATTATCAGCTCTTTTGTAATTTAAAAACTCGTCGCATCGTGGCTTTTTTTAATTTCCATTTAGGGTTTCTTATTTGAAAGTCAACATTCGCATTCGCATTCGCATTCGCGAATGTTGAAGCCAAATATTCGCATTCGCATTCGCGAATGTCAAAAATCCAACATTCGTTACATCACTAATACAGAATATAAACTCTTGAAATAATAATAAGTATATAACCTACCTATAGAAATTCAGTATCACTTTACGTGAAAAGAAAATGTGTTATTCGCAAAGAATTTGTAATAATAAGTATTATTACACATTCTTCAAACTGACGTATCACGTATCTGAATACATTCGTTTTGTCAGATTTTCCATAGAAAAACTGTCAAATCTGACGTATTCAGATACGTGATACGTCAATTTTGACGTATTGCGAGTCGATCGAGTTGCCCGCGGTTAACAGAATTGGGCCCCAGCTCTTGGGTATTGGCACCGCAGTTTTCCAGTAGTATGTATTTTCCAATATAATACCTATATGTATTATTATGTCGATGTGTGTTTATCACATTACTAGTATTCCCTTTAGCCCCTCCAACTAAGCTAATGCTTGTGCTAGGAGTGGGCTCACGTCAATAATTTAATGGCCAGGATGGGGATCGAACCCGGAACCTCTCAGCTACGAGGACGGGCCCACTAACCACTAGGCTATTGACGCTTATTGATTGTATAATCAGTTTTTTTACAAATCTGCTGGCAGTTTTACCAGCAGTTGTAAGCAGACTTGTGTGTTGGCACCGCTCCTGACATACGAGGCGTTAACGTTAACTTTTTACACTTTATATATTTTTTTAAAATTCCGACTGCTTTTGAACACTGACACCAAGCCCGAACACCGGCGCATCTGTATTTTTTTACTTTTTGGCACTGTCGTTAAAAACTTTTCGGTTTTTTTACCTAGTAACGGGGAAATTAAAAATATTTAGCGACTGGTGTTGCCTGCTCACATTCTGTTGCTGTTCCTGAGAATGTACACCATCTTTTATTGATTGAAACGAGTAACCAGTGAGTTTCTTGCCGGATTGGATTTATTGTCTGAGAATCGGCTACTATCTATTTTTCATACCCCTAAAATACAGGACAACGTCTGTCGGGAATTGAAATCAAAACTGTTTATAATTTTTAATTCACGCACGACCCACCATTCATTGGTTTAAATTGTGAAGGCGCCACTGTCTGATGGCGCACCTGAACTAACTTGTGACGATGAAGTTACTGTTTGATTTCGAAATCAATAACAATTGTGTTTGTTTAACAATAAACATCGGATTCGCGCTTAAATTTGATTACGGGTTGAACATTAATTTGAATCTGGGTTTCGATTTTGTTAAAATACATTATATATATAATTAAAGGAAAATGTTATTTTCAAAAAAATTAAGACAGCAAATTAATTTTGTAATTCCGAATATCGGTTTTAGTATTTTTGATGTCTCGTTTTGTAATAACAGCAAATATTGTATGAGTTCGAGGCATAACAGAAACATCTTTGCTGTACCTATTTACAAATCGTTTAGCAAAAAAATACTAGTTATAACAAAATCATTTGCTGTCCTCATTTTCTTTTGTCAGTGTATCCTCACGTTAGATAGTAGCAAATGAAGCGAAATAATTGCCTAAAGATATGTATGACCTGATTTTGTTTTTTGTATAGGATAAACACAAATATTGCAAAAAAATCACGCAAGAAATTCGTCTAGATTTTGATTCTTTGATCAACATTTGATTTTTTGTGCAGTTACTTATATTATAACTGATATTTGAAGTAACAATATTTCGCGTTTGAGGTCGGCGGCACAATTTTCGTTAAATTTACCCATAATATCCACTGATAAATAAGCTTCACATCAACAATAAATGTGATCAAAAAATATAATCAATTCAAAATAATATTAATTTGTCATTTTTACTGCCCCCCTCCAGGAGTCGAGCCTCTCTTCGAAGGATGCAGGTGATTCTAACACGCTGGCCCGAAACAGGTTAGTAAACATTTTTATTGTTTTCCTTCACCATAGTATTATTATTAAGTCTTCGTTTGTACTGGACGAAACATTTATAGAAAAAAACAGTTGCTGGCTGTATTGTTTGACAGCTTAAAATAGAGAAATCATCATAAATCGGTACAAATTAACGAAATTGTACCTCTCTATGTATATTGGCACCGCGTTTCAATAAAAGAACAAAGAGAGAAATGTTCAATTTCATTTCACGATAATCTTCGGGTAATCCGCGTTACGTGATAGGAATACCAAATAAGATATAATATTACATTTTTTTTCTGGGAAAATATGATAGAAGGATAAAAGATGCGTAAAATTATGATACCCACGCATTAAGGAAAGTAATATTGGAATTATTAGAATTAAATCGGTATTGTTTGACAAAAAACATTTTTTTTTATTGATAAGTGTCTGTAGCGATGCCCAAAATCCGTGTATGTCTTGCAGACCGTCAAGATTCACAAGACAGTTTTAAAATACTGATCTAGCAAACCTCTTGCGTTAAGAAGTGTTGCCGTCTTGCAAAAATGAATGTTGATATGTTGGCATGAATCTATACAAATAAATAAAATTGGAGTGTCTGTTTGTAATATCAAAATAACACCTTTTCACTAAATACATATGAAAGTACATACGACACCTATAACAAAAACGCGATTTAATTTTTTTTTGTCTGTCTGTCTGTCGGTCTGTCTGTCTGTCTGTCTGTCTGTGTGTTTGTTCCGGATAATCTCCGTATCGGCTAGACCGATTTTGACGGGACTTTCACTGGTAGATAGCTGATGTTATAAACAGTAATTTAGGCTACTTTTATATTAGAAAAACTGAATTAAAAAAATTGGTCCTGTCGCGCGAGCACAGAACGCGGGAGCGGGCTTCTTTGTTAAGTCAAATTCCACGCGGACGAAGTCGCGGGCTCAGCTAGTTAAGAATAAATTTCGGGAGGATTGTAAATAAAAATAAAAAATGAGACTACGGGAACAAGACTTATATTGAGCAACACTCAAGTATCTGAGAGAAAAAATGACAAAATTATAAGATTTCCCGAAAACCAGATTAAACATGCATTAACGGCTTACTGGAATGGTTTTGCTGTATCGTAATGGGTAACGTAAAGCGATTAGGCCCAAACCAATCACCCTTATTCCAAAGCCATAAAGTTGTTTCGGAGCATCGATAACGCATAAAACCTTACTGACTTAACAGGTAAAGTAAAGTACACTAAAATAAACGCACAAGCGAAATTAGTCCCTATAGACGGTACATACCCTTTGCTCCCGAAACTTCTCCTTTGTTCTTTAGGCACGTCTTTGCTACACTCGTTACCCCTGATCCGATTCGTTACTCCGATTTTTCCGCCATTCTTTTCTCCCTCAGTGGCTCCGGTGGGATTGTTTTAGGAATATGTAAGTTCAGTCTCCGGAGACCAGGTTCGATTTAGGTAGGTACTTAATTCCTTTGTGCATGGTTGTACAGAAGCCGGAGGTATATCTTTTTGGTAGGTTTATTAAGATTCATAGGTAGGTATGGTTTTTCCGGCGATACTTATAGGTCGCTCAATATTCTCAGTCTTACAAAAAAAGTATTGCATAAAATCTATTATTAAAAAAAATCTAAACAAAATATAAATAATATACCTATGTGACCAATATTTGGTTTTGTCAATGTTCACAAACTTGTGTAAAATAAAGAGTGTTACAAATTTGAAAAATTGCGATTGTCGCTGAATGTACGCATACTAAACTAAATTTGCTCCAACCAAGTGTAGTGCCATCATTTTCATGGTCATAATGCATGAGCGGGACTACAATATTTCAAGGCTTACAGACATATAAACACTAGACTTACAATACAAACGGACAGTCAAAATATCCAAACGTATTTTTACCCTTGACGACCGCTTGGCGCAGTGGTTCGAGCGTATGCCGCTCGAACCACTGCACATGGTGGTTGCGGGTTCGATTCCCGCCGGGGCAAATTCCGGAAATGGCTTTTTCGTAATTTGCCCAGGTCTGGATGTCACTGGGATCGCCCCCAGTCCATTGTACGGTATCCATAGTACAAGCGTTGCTTAGTTTGGGACCATACAGTTGGTGTGTTCGTCTGGCGATATTTATTTATTACTAGCCCGCGACTTCACCCGCGTGGACTTTCATATTTATTATTCACCTTTTAAACCTTCTCTGGACTTCCACAAATAATTCAAGACCAAAATTAGCCAAATCGGTCCAGCCGTTCTCGAGTTTTAGCGAGACTAACAAACAGAAATTCATTTTTATATATTATATATAGATATTTATTAATTTCCACGTATTTCACGCCCGATTGTTGGCGTGCCCTGCGGTGACCGACACCAGCTCAACTGAATAAACACGTTCTTGTAGATACTGTGACCTCGAATAGCTCACATCGCTGGGATTGCGTTCTCATTTGTTCGGTCACATGCAACAATGTCACTTTATCTCATCTGTTACTGACATTTACGGTCATTTTATGATTTTTTATTGTGAATTCGAATGTTTTTTCACCACGTTCGCGAAACAAAGTGTCGACCTGTAATTTCAATGTGACGGCTGTGACGTCAGCGGTGACGTAGGCATTGTCTCTGAAATGTTTTTCATATTCTTTTATGTCTGTTAATTGTTTGAATTATCATGCTTTTTGGGCCTTTACGACGAAGCATTTATATAACCGACTCAAGTTAAAGGTACATTGGTAGAATACTTAAACGTTACTCAAATGTTAAATGCCCGTATTAATAAATCGATCGCTAATCTGAGACCGATCTTGGATATGTCATTCTTATGTCATACCGTTACAAATATATGAAATGAAATTAAATTAAATGAAAATATTTAATCAGCACTGCAGTACACATATAAGAAATAACAGCACATAATGATAAAATAAGTAAAATAGAAAGACATAGTATAGATACAGTGGTTCGAGCGTAGGCCGGCTCGGCTCACAGCACCGGGTGGTTGCGGGTTCGATTCCCGTCAGGGTAAATTTCGGAAACGGCCTTTTCGTAATTTTCCCTGGTCTGGGTGTCACTGGGATCGCCCCCAGTCCATTGTACGGTACCCATAGTACAAGCTTTGCTTAGTTTGGGACCATACAGTTGATGTGTTTGTCTGGCGATATCTATATCTATCTATCTATGTCAAATGCGTACTCTGAAGATAGCTCTTAGACTTGAGATCGATTCATTGTTAAGCCTAGGACGGTTTACTAAGCTGTTTGTAACGTTTGGTAACTTTCCGAATTAGCGTTATCGTATCCTGATCTGTGTGTCACTGGGATCGCCCCCAGTCCATTGTACGGTACCCATCTACTATATAAAAATAAGTCGGGTTTTCCTTCCTGACGATATAACTCCAGAACGCACGAACCGATTTCCACGGTTTTGCATTCGTTGGAAAGGTCTCGGGCTCCGTGAGGTTTATAGCAAAGAAAATTCAAGCAAAATTAATAGCAAGGAAAAATTTCAACAGAACGCGGACGGAGTCGCGGGGCACAGCTAGTTAAAGTATAATTATTGCTTTAGTTTGGGACAATACAGTTGGTGCTTTACATCGAATTAGAAAATCCTAGAAAGTTATGAGATAACCGACCTTATATTTGAGTAGATTTAATTCTAATTTATTAAGTTGCAAAATACATTCTGAATTCCGAGCTTGCGATGGACAGCTATCATTTATTAATGTGTGTCAATAGTGAGTTTTATTCGCAAATCTACAAGTTTCTGGCACACATATACTTACCTAATTGCAATGTTCTAAACAAAAGTACCTACTTATATTAATGATGGACGCCGCTCAAGGTTGGCACAAAAAAAACTTAATTTTAGCAAATAAATTTGTGGAAAAATATTTCCGGGTTGAGATTCTTTGCAACGAGAATATCTACAGACAGTCAGATTATTATTTTTGTCATCGATAATTGATGGTATACCTACTTAAGAACTTAGATATTCGCACCTATTTTTATCATTTCCTAAAAATGTGATTCAAGCTGAGTGAAGCTGAGGTCACACTGAGTCCATAATTATAATTTTGAAAAATATACCAAAATGAATATGTGTTTTTTTTTTTTAAAGATTCAGTTACACTTGAGGCTATTTTCCAAAATATACCGGCGAACCTTTTATTTTTAGGTTTGTTCACCCATCACTAAGATTGGAAGATAATCAACAATTTTCCTCATAGTTTAAACTGTATTTTATCTTAATCCACATGACTATCGTATCTACAGAAACGAACTAATAAATCAGTACCGATATAATCCCCAAACCACAGTAATGAGATGATTTATTTTGATCGAAGCAATTTATTCTCAATCTCTATGGGCCTTCCAGCTCTAATCAACGTAGGAGATGTTAAGTCATACTATAAATATTTACTTATACGGAACCGTCAGTATCGTTTCACAGTCGTATATCCTACTAATATTATAAATGCGAAAGTTTGTGAGTGTTGATGTATGTATGTATGTATGTTTGTTACTCCTTCACGCAAAAACTACTGAACGGATTTGGATGAAATTTGGAACACATATAGATTATAACCGGGATTAACATATAGGATACTTTTTAACCCAATAATCCAATACTACGCGGATGAAGTCGCGGGGCACAGCTAGTCAATATTATAATTACGTACATATGATTGCAAATTAATTGCAGACTATTTCATGTTTTGGAATACTTTGGCCCGTATTAATAAATCGATCTCTAGTCTGAGAGCGATCTTGGAAGTGTCATTCTTACGTCATCCCGGTACAAAATGACACGTCAAAAGCGTACTTAAGATCGCTCTCAGACTTTAGATTGATTTATTAATACGGACCCTAATGAATTGAATAATATATAACTGCTATTTCAAATGCATAGAAAAACGTGACGCTATTGCTTCACAGCTTACTTTGTTTAGGCTCGGCATTTGATTGCCAATCGATTTGTACCTTTAACGAATAAAAAATAAAAACTTTTTCAGTAATCTAGTAAGTGGTCTAAATTCTAAAACCCACCAGCAAAAAAAATGCTCCAAAAATTTCGGCATTAACTACCAAATAACACATACAAACTTTACTTGACAATATTAAATTAAGCAACGCGACTCGCTGTAAACAATATCTAATTACAGGTTGAAAAGGTCGTCTGGCCTATAATTAAGGACCGACCCCAACTTATATGTAGGTAATATTGAATGTAGTCTCTGAATGATATCAGTTACCGATGAAGAGATAAACACACTCTATTGGGGAGAGGATGGCCGGACAATTTGTAAGGTTTTTTTTATTTTTGAATAGCCTATATTATGTCCCAAAAATGCAAAAATGCAGTGATAACCGATTGGTTAAGCACGCGTCTTGCGGGCACCAGGTCCTGGGTTCGAACCCCAGCTCGCACCTCTGGATTTTTGAAATCTATGGGCAAATCATATTTTCTATATGATTATAACTTGCTTACGGTGAAGGAAAACATCGTGAGAAAACCTGCATGTCTTAGAAAATCTAACCAATTTTCGAAAGACATGTGATATCCCCCAACCCGCACTTGGCCAGCGTGGTGGATTACGGCCTGAATCCCCCTCGTAGTGAGGGGAGGCCCGTGCCCAAGAGTGGGACGTCAAAAGGGCTAAATTACTATTATATATTATGTCCACTGCTAGGCAAAGTCCTCCCCTTTTTGTCTTCACTTTTGTCTTCAAGTCTTCACAGGTCCCCATCTTGAGCTTGTGGCCACGTCTTTTTATTTAAGTTCAATTCTGGTACATAAATTTGTGAATTAGTCCATTGAACGATTTAATCATCCTAGATTAGTCCTCATATTACTAGGATGATTGGTTCAATCGTTCTAGTCCATAATAATATGGCATTACGTCGAATTAAGGCGGCCACTGTGATCTGTAGAGCGATGACTCTCTTTCTAAATCTATAGAGATTGATATTCCACACATTTGACTTGTCACCGCCAGCCGTGCATTGCCTACTGAGAATAAGATATCTTAGACAACTGGCCTGCTGGAAAATTAAAAGCATAAGCTTCTAGTTAAGGGTTTTTTTAGGTCGACCTGTAGGGGAGTTAGGGGAGGGGGTAGAGCTTCCTGTTTTCTTACTAATCGTACATAACCAAGCTATAATAGCTACTTTACGCCGATCTTCTGTGATGGAGTGGTACTACCCGTCGAGCCAACCCGTTTTTTTTTTTTTTTGATTTGACTATATGTTGTTGGCCAGAGTGACCATAACAACTTCACCCGGACAGAGGGCGAGCGCAAGTGCGCTCCAGCCAGAGGGGCAGGGGGGCAGCTAGCTCAAGGGCGCCACAAGGGACACGACCTCGGTTTGGGCCGCTGCCAGGAGATGTGGCGAGGGTAAATCTACCACCGGATCGGAACGCGAAGAGCCAACCCGTATAAGAGCTATAGTTAGTTGACGATAGCGTGGCTTTATAACCGCACCACCTCTACGCATATCCACCATCGTCTGCATTCCGAACTATCGTTTCCTGCTCATATTCTGTTGCTGTTCCTGAGAATGTACACCATCTTTTATTCAATGGAAAGAGTAACCATTGAGTTTCTTGCCGGGTCTTCTCAGTGGAAGCAGCATTCCGAACCGGCGGTAGATTCTGACTGTTCATAAATGCTTTGTTGGCGTACATGAATAAAAATAATTTTGAGTTTGAGTTTGAGTTTCAAGTTAATCTAAAAGGCCTTAATAAGTCCTATCCTTAGTACAGAAGAGGGCTGTCTGACCCCCTATTGACCTTAAAGCGAAACAATGTTTCATTAAAGATGACTAGACTTGGATGGAAAGTTGAGAAATATTTCATGTCTCAAACTTAATTACTCTTAATAGTTGGCGGTGCCAAATAACACTTTATCCTACTAATATTATAAATGCGAAAGTTTGTGAGTGTGGATGTATGTATGTATGTATGTATGTATGTATGTATGTATGTATGTTTGTTACTCCTTCACGCAAAAACTACTGAACGGATTTGGATGAAATTTGGAACACAGATAGATTATAACCGGGATTAACATATAGGATACTTTTTAACCCAATAATCTACGCGGATGAAGTCGCGGGGCACAGCTAGTTTATCTATATATACAAAAAATCATGTAAGTTCTTAATAGAAGCGTAAACTATGCATTTGATCATGGTAATGATCTTCAGCAAAGTGTTGTGCATGAGCCCACAAAGGTTTCTGAGTTGGTACGACCAATCTTTGACAGCGTAGCAACGCGCGCAGGGTGGAGCTAGTACTAAATAAGTATGATAAGAAAGGCTTCTGCTAAGGTGGTGTGATCTGGTTTGCTGCCTTTAGGGTTGCAAAGGAAATATGAAGGTAATTATCGAGTCTTACGAGAACCAAGCTGTAGGTAATTGACAATAGGTAGGTAATGACTCGACCAGGGTAGTACCACCCTCCCACAGAAGATCTGAGTAAAGTAGCTATTAAGCAGCGTTTCGTATGATGATTGAGAGATCCGGATGTCCAACCGCCCACTCCATCTCCATCTATACAAATTCCCACTCCTCGTGGGGTCGGAAACGAGGGAGCAATGCCTTTGGTATTGCAAGCGTCTATAGGCTACGGTAACTGCTTAACATCAGGCGGTCCGCACGCTTGTTTGCCGACTGTCATAAAAATATATTTTTGTTCTGTATTGCACTTTTCCATTTAATTTATTAGAAAAGGGTTTCGAAAGTATTTGAATTAAAATGTCAGAGCCCACTTATAAAGGCAATAAAATGAAACGACTATTAAAGTTATCTTGTGATATGTTACAGCTATCACGAACATCGTAAAATGTTCAAATAAAAATATATATTTTTCCACAAAAAATATTCCATTAACATTACTACAGTTTATGTATATAACATTTTGCTGCTTATCCTTTATATTCCCCTATTAGTGGACCAAGGTGTCCAATGATACGGCTTTTTTTAGATAATTAGTAGTCCACATACTGAAAGCTACGGTTTGTGGTATTTAAAAAATATTCTACAGCACTCCTTGTGTCTCATCATCCCCTAATAGTGGACAAAGGTCACCGATCAAAGGGACATTTTAAGACCACAGTCCACGACTAGACTAGCTTAAATAACAACCACAAGCCCCTACGGTTATATCAGTTGTGACATTTCAATGAGTTCAACTGATTATTTTTTTCACTAGTAGTGGACAGGAATTCATAGCGCTGGACAAAGGCTTTCAAATCGAGGAAAAATTAAGTCTATAGTCCACTACTATCAATTTCCTTTACTGAAATCGATATAAATCATAATATCTCGACGTTCAAATAGACACAAATGCACTGATTATCAATCGAATGATCATTTGAATCGAAGCCAATTTTATAGATGCTCAATATTCTTCCGTAGGCCATTATTAGGCTTTTAAACCGATACAAAAATAAAAGATAGTTACTTCATTAAGAGTATACATAAAAAAATAAGTAAAATAATCGATAAGTAGGTAAGTATAATATAAAATTTCAAAAATGCAATAAAAATATAAAAATGCTTCTTTCTTTCTTTTCTTTCAATAAATAAAATGTAATTTCATTTAGATAACATTTATTTTATTATCATCTATAACGGCATATATGTTTGCAAAAAAACGTTACTCACCACTTTATCTTTGTCTAGGAAAACCGCAAGGGAACCCAGCGCAAAATAAAATCCAAAAGAATCACATCACTAGCACTCCAAAAAAAAATGTACACTGTCACACTCTACTGTCACTATCTCTATTAATTTATGCTTCACGAAATAAATTGTCTAAATATATAATTCTAGTCACTGGTACGAGAATAGCGGGCATCCGAAGAGCGAATTTTTTTACTGAATTTTCGTGCGCCACACAAGAACGACCGAGCGGCGCGACGATCCGCGAGCGACTGCCTGGGCCGGGTTTGTGCAAAAGCGCGGGAAAAGCGGGTGAAAAACGCGGGAAAATCACCACCCGCCATAATGTATTCGCGCCATCGTGGATTCGTTTTTAGAGTTCCGCTCGACGGAGGTTCGATAGTTTATTACTATCGATACTGAAACTCGATTTCAGGCGCGTTCTCCATTCCCGCGATGTTTCCTCAGTAAATCAAAATGAAGTTAGTATTTATTCATAATACTTTTTATGTTCAAGAGGTCAGCTCAGCAAGCTATATATTTACACAGGTAATTCTAAGTGGAAGTTTAATTATAGTATTGCAATGATTAGAACGCGACTTCAACTACGAAGAATCTCAATTTATATTGTGCTATTCATCAATCATGTAATATTTTATTGACAGTTGCTATCAGACACACATGCTTCATTTACATGGCCATTTAGGGAATTTACCGTGTAAATTAAGTCGTGATCTAATTTTGGAGCATTTTCGAAAAGCAGTAGCATTTGCGTTTTCTGTAAGAATCCATTATCATCAGCAAAGTTATTTCCGTGGTTGACGCTAAATTTAAAATACCTGACTAGATAACTATTTTTTTTTTGTTTAATACGTCGCGTCACTGACATAATTTAAATATGAATTTACTCAAACAAATATTTGTTACTAGCTGTGCCCCGCGACTTCATCCGCGTAGTATTTTAACTTAGCAAAAATTTCAGGATTATCGGGTTAAAAAGTATCCTATATGTTAATCCCGGTTATAATCTATCTGTGTTCCAAATTTCATCAAAATCTGTTCAGTAGTTTTTGCGTGAAGGAGTAACAAACATACATACATACATACATACATCCACACTCACAAACTTTCGCATTTATAATATTAGTAGGACATTCACCAGGTCCAGACTTTGTTTTAATTTGAGATTTATAACGGAAAGTTAGGTAGAATCTTACACAATTTGGTCCATAAATTCGCTCAAGTGCATGGATAATTCTGTAAGGTGTAGAGATATGAGATGGGTAGACATTTTAACAAATTTATTGACTGCATCGATTGAAATGACGTCATAATGTTATTACTGCAGACATTTCAGTAGTCAGCAAATCGATATAAGACGAATGATTGCGCATTTTGTTATGTTACCTATGTAGGTAACAATTTTTTTTTGTAAATATAAAATATCGTGGATATTATCAAAATTTATTAAATAAAAATAGTTAGACTACAGAACCCCAAAAATATGAATTATTGGTAGCGAAGTTGTAGCTTAACCATGAGTTACGCTACACTCGCCACACGATAGCGTCTGCGTGAAATATTTACAATTGACCATACACATATTTTACGGAGACGCTAGCAACTAGCAACTTCCAGCGAACGTATAAACTTATGTTAGAGCTTGAAAAAATATCGATTGGATGACTTATTATTTCACCTGTGAATTTTAACAGTCAATGATTTTATCCACAGTAATTTTCACTAAGTATAACATCAAGATACTAGTCTCGATTCACAATGAAACCGGGACAGTATCGAATGTTTTTCGATTTCATTGCAACGATTTTTAGCAGACCCTGCCTTAATCATATCCGTAGCAGATGCTAGGTATATATGAAAACTGATTTAACATTATAATTTCACAAGCTTCCTGTGAAATGTTCCATCATTACTATGTAAGTATGTACTATGCAGATTGCAAACGCGATATACATTGTTTACATGAGACTTCCGAATCCAGTAAAGCGACAGGCGACACAGAAAACCGCATAGGCCTAGATAACAATAGCTTTTGTAGTGGTGCCCTACTTAAAAACCACATCTAATATTGTAGCCAGCATTTTTAAGCGGCTACATAACACTGCTATACGCCTCAATAGATGGCGCTGAACAATATGTTGAAGATGTTAGTACAATGATGGTGGTTTTCTATACAATTCTGAAACGCGCAAGGCAAGTTTACAGTTATTATCATCTCAGACCATTGACAGGCACCGTTAATCAAATAGTTAACTTCGTTAATTGTAAATCCGCTACTAAAAAAGTTAGCTTCGTTAAACGTTAAAGCGTTACATTTCGGAAGAATTAACGCATTTTAACGTTAATCGTTAATCCGTTAATATGTGTAGAATTGCATCTTTATATCGTTGCGTTAGTGAACTTATAAAACCTGTTGGATTAGGTTCTGGAAGTTAACAGGTTAGGAACAAAACAAAATACTTGTATAATTCAAATGAGTAATTTAATCGTAGGGCATAAGGTGCATATTCCCCTTCATGAACATTAACATGTTGAGGTTCTCGTCTGAAAGCGAGGCTCGCCCGTGGAAAAAAGACGTTCAATTAACGATTAACGGACTTCTGCATATTAACGGAAGTTAACGTGTCCGTTAATATTTTTAAAAGTTAATCCTTTAATCAAAATGTTAACTACGTTAATTAACGATTAACGGATTAACAAGTTAATGCCCACCTATGCCTCAGACTAATGGAATAGTTACCCCATTGCCATTATGAGCAGCCTTTTTAACGTGATAACGATTTGGGAGGGAAACAATAATTGATTTTAAAACTCCTATAGAGCATTTATAAAAATAACTTAGAAGAAATTCATCAATGCAATCATGGGCATAGATACAAAATATTTAGGTTTCGTGTGTAGACTTTTAATAGAGGCACTTTAGGTGAGTATTCTGTCGATCTCAGATTTGAACTTAGAAATGCTATTTGAAAGTCAGTCCAGTACAAAATTACCTATATCTGAAAAGTATACTAAAGACGGTCTCAGAGTCCTGATCGTTTTACTAACAGCTAGCAGGATCTCTACAAGTAACCACAAAATAGAGCTGTATGCTATATTGCACATCAAATATTTCTTCCTCAAACACGAACGCTCGAACGGTTGTATTGAAATCCTACAAAGTATACGAGAGGGAATACACCTCTATGCGGAAGGCGATGGCAACATGCATCTTTGCTAAATATATTGGTGTTATATCTATTTTATTTTTCAGACTCTAGGAAGGATATATTTGCAATTTTCAGCTAAAATACTAAGGCCGATCTGAGATCTTGAAAGAATATGTCATTCTTATGTCAAACCAGAACAAGATTACATGTCAAAGCGTACTCAAAATCGCTGTCAGACTTATTAATAAAATGTCGTTTAAAAGTTATGCCAGACATTCTCGTCTTAAGGTGAAGGCGCCTGTCTAGCCCGCGAAATTCAAAATTTTCGAGTATTTTTATAGATTATCCAAAATCTGAAAACATTTAAGACAACATTTTGTGATTTGCGAAAAACACAGTATGCAGTGCGTTTATTAATACATTTATTTTACTCTAAATATTATCACGGTGGATATGATACTAGTAAATCACTAAATATACGAAAATTGCCAGATTATCTGGATAGCTGTCGTTCTTGAAATATTTTAGAGTAAGTTGGATATATTAAAAAAATCACTGCACACGGTATTTTTCGCGAATTAAAAAATGTGCCTTTTATTATTGTCTGATTTTGAAAATTTTCTAAAAAACCTCAAAAAATTTGAACTTCGCGGGCTAGATGGGCGCTTTAGCCTTAAGTATAATATGCACGTAGAGCCCGTGTGTAGCTCTCCAACTAGTATATTCAAAGATATTACGTGGTCAACTTCATGGAACTTTATGTAGAGCCAACGTATGGTACAAGTCAAAACCTTTTTCTTACATCGCAGTATGGCTCGTCCATTTCACGATGCGTGCTGTGACTCTTATGGCACTGGCATATAGGTCAATTTGCAATAATTACAATTTCTTTGACTAGGAGTGTCATTTAGGTCATAAAGTGAATGGGTATCTGTTAGCGGCAAGGAAGGCGACAACATGTCAAACGTCAAGCATTTAAGATTTACGATGAAAAATTTACAAATATAATATTAATTATAATTGGTTTGGGTGAAACATCAACGATATTTGGCGACATTTATATATTTGTTTTGGCATCTCCGTTCATTAATAATAATAACTTTATTAATATAATAGGAACCGCATTTGACATGATCATGTGATCTTGACACTGGCAAAATGCGAAAAGCGAAACCAAGACGAAAAAAAAAACAAACTAGAACTGACACGCTCAAATAGTCTCACTTTTTCATAATCTAATTTTTTTGTATGGTGCATCAAACCTAAGCAGTACTCAAATTTGAGTTTGTTTCAACTATTTGTCTTCTCTTTTGTCTTGCACTACGTTACGTACTGATATTGAGGGCAGGAACACAATACCAAAACTTGTTAGAATGCTTAAGTGTCGCAGTTTGAGCGCTGGCGCTTGAGTGCTCATCAAACTTTCAAGCGTTTAGTGTTTATCTCTATGAAGTTCCAGTTTGATGTGTGAGGTAAATGCGTTGAGTTTGAACAGGTGACCCATTAAATATTTATTGGAGTTCTGGACTCCGAGATCCCTTGAATGACCTATACTTGGCATACTCGTATTATTATGATCTGTAACGTAATTGGTGGAGACAAGCTGTAGCCAATACCTACAGCTACTACAGCTGTAATACAGTAACTACAGCTGAAATACGTGCTGTATCGACTGGAGTATTTGTTTTTTTTTCTAACAAAAGATTACTAGCGATGCGCCTTTATCATATTACTATTATTCCGATTAGTCCCTCCAGCTAAGTTAATCCTTGTATTAGGAATGGGCTCACGTCAATAGTTTAATGGCCAGGATGGGGATCGAACCCGGAACCTCTCAGCTACGAAGGCAGCCTAACCACTAGGCTATTGACGCCTTAATAACCTTAGGAGGTACCTCCCATTCACAGAATATTGGCGTAAAGTAACTATTGTAGCTGTGTTTCGTACAATGAATGAAAGATCCGGAAGACCAACCCCTTCGCCTCCCCCTATACCACTCCCCTTCAGTTTAGGTGTAAGCCATGCCATTGGTATTGCAAGCATCTATAGGCAACGGTAACTGCTTAACATCAGGCGGGTCATACGCTTACTTCTCGACTTTGTTACATAAAAAAACAGTGCCGTCCAGAGACGCCTGAAAGAAGCGAAGCTTTATATTATAAAGCGAAGGGCGCCACAGCTGCCACTCTGTATACCTAAATATATCGTGTAACGCTACTGACGCCTAGCACGGATAGATTGGCCGCGCAGTAGCGCCCCGAACGTCCGTATAGAAGCTTCGCTTCAAAAATGCAGTTTACCGAAACAAGAATGTACTTGGTTGTATGTGACATTGATAAGTAATTAGGTACCATTTTCTATTGAATTCAATTCGACACAGCTAAAAAAATTCCGTCATCAATATTATTGAACTAGCGAAAATTTCTAAAAGGTCTTTATTTTTTAATGTACTTTTACCATTTGATCAGTTTCTGATCCGCACAAATTGGTAGTTGGTCACACACACACACACCTACGGCCATTACCTATTAGTTAGGCGTTTACCCCAATAATGGCCAGTATCCATTACCCAATTAATTACGCCCCACCGAGTAGCCTATATTCAGTGGTTTTACGATCGATATCTAAAATAAACAAATCATCGCACACTCAAACGCCTAACAAATATTTTAATCCCACAGCCGTTTGAGATGTCGTTATCTATAATTTGTAGTATGTGTCCTCAAAATTGAGCGCTGCTCAATTTTGAGTTAAATACGACGGGATCACAACAACTTTATGTTCCCAAACTCAGCAATGCTTTTTCTGTAAGGCATCATGCAACGGTCTGGGAACAATGCTAGTGTCACCCAGACCGTGGTTAATTACGAAAAGGTCTTTTCCGCGATTAAACGCTGATATAAACAGGCCAAGCGGTCATTGCGTACTTAAGGTGAAGGCGCCTGTCTAGCCCGCGAAATTCAAAATTTTCGACTATTTTTATAGTTCATCCAAAATCTGAAAACATTTAAGACAACATTTTGTGATTTGCGACAAACACAGTATGCAGTGCGTTTATTAATACATTTATCTTACTCTAAATATTATCACGGTGGATATGATACTAGTAAATTACTAAATATACAACAATTGCCAGATTATCTGGATAGTTGTCGTTCTTGAAATGTTTTAGATTAAGTTGGATATATTAATAGATGCACTTCACACGGTCTTTTTCGCGAATTACAAAATGTGTCTTTTATTATTGTCAGATTTTGAAAAATTTCTAAAAAACCACAAAAAATTGAAATTCGCGGGCTAGTCAGGCGCCTTCTCCTTAATAAAAATTTTAAGAGCGATGCGCTCCTTTCCTTGATCATACAAAGCTACGTCATTTATCCAAGTTTTAAGAAGGGGACGGCGCGTACGCAGTCCCCACTACCAAAAATTACGCGTCCGAGTTATCCACATTAGGGATAATCGCAGGGGTCAACCCAACCGCAGTGCAATGGGAGAGCCTCGCCCTGGGGGAACCGCCTTCTTGATCACGGTGTCCCCTACGCCAGGTAAGTATGCCTTGTTCCGATCGGCCCGGGGTATGTCATTATTCCGCGGAGAACTTTGATACCGTGCACAAAACTCGGGCAGCGACATCTATCGAAGTGATTCGAAACTTTGTCCGAATAGTGTTGACTACTTTTTGTTGGATGATTTTATGTATTATGATTACTGTGCTGGTCAAACAATTATTGAAACTAGTATTCCCGTTATAATGGTCGAAATTCGACCATAATTCATTTAAATTTGGTCGACTGGATTAACAAGACAATAATCAATTATATCAATGAAAGAAACCAACTCTGGCACCTTCATCTAAGGAATCCCAGTAATGAACACCTTAAATCAAGATTTACTGCTGCGAAAGAGAGAGTGGACAAAACTTGACACTGACAAGAAGAAATATTACTATGAGGAATTTAATAAATGTAACAGAAATTCAAAGAAGATGTGGAAATGAATTAATATGCTGGTAAAAAATAAACTTGATTACGGTTGTGCTCCCCCAGTACTAATCATCTACTATATAAAAATAAGTCGGGTTTTCCTTCCTGACGCTATAACTCCAGAACGCACGAACCGATTTCCACGGTTTTGCATTCGTTGGAAAGGTCTCGGGCTCCGTGAGGTTTATAGCAAAGAAAATTCAGGAAAAATTTCAACAGAACGCGGACGGAGTCGCGGGGCACAGCTAGTTGATAATAAAACTATACTTGACGGTACAGAGATTTGCAATCACTTTAATACTTACTTTGCAACTATTGTCAGTCAATTCCCACTCGCCTTCAAGTTGGCGACGTGCGAGCAATGTAATTTTTATTGCAAGCATCTATAGGCTACGGTAACTGCTTAACATTCAGAGGGTCGTACGCATGTTTTCTGACTTTGTTACATAAAAAAAAAAACAATATCAAACACTGGGCCTTGGGGCATAAAGCTCCTACATCACTAAACTTTGCCCCTGTATTCTGTTCATAGGCGGATATATATATTGCCCCTTCAATCAATCTTCTCTGATACACACTGACATATTATGTGCTGGACGTAGTAAATAAGAAAATATCGTTAATAAATCACTCGACACATTTACATGTGTATCTTACGGTAGGGACATCGCCCGGCCCGGGCACGGATAATTGATTAATGAGGGCTGGAAGGGTCGAGACACCTGTCATAGTAGAGTAGGTAACAGTAGATCAACTACACTTAATTTATACTTAGGGACGCGCTTTCACCACTGGTATTTTTGTAAGCCAGGATCTACGGTGATGTATAATGTAATCACCGAAACTTGATCCTCTACGAATCCCGGAAACATCTTCCACAATCATTTAATCCATAAAACCCAACAAATAATTAATTCAGAAATCAACTTACCACCGCACCGATACGTAGCGCTAGTTCTACTGAGAAGATCCAGCAAGAAACTCAATAGTTACGTTTTAAACTGAAAAAAAAATTCGCCAATTGCTTGTCAAGCCATGCACAATGGAGGGTTCCAAGTTATTGAAGGGAATCTGTTTAAAATTTCACCCCAGGTTGAAATACTAGTTAATTACATACTACGACCGACATAGGGACTTCGGAACCCTAAAAAGCGGAGTGTTTTTTCCGTGAAAAAAGGGAACCAAAGATTGTATTGGAACCAGAATTCAACCTGAGATTCAGACCTAAAAATCTATAATTTCGACAACAAGGCAAAACAAAATAATAAAAAAGTAGGTAGGCTTAATGCATCCTAAGTCAGTAGCACGATGACTGACTTACTTTGCTCCGGAAGTCACGTAAATCCCGCCACAGGAACCAGGAACATTTTCAATCCTAGGTTTATTTCTAAAGTAGGGCTCGCCTCGGTGGAAAACGTGGAAAAGGCGAAACGTATTTCAAATGGGAAAGATAAAAGCCAACGACGGTTTTCGGAATTCTCTGTTAAAACTAAAGCACCTGGATGTTTTAAATGTAGTTTCAATGCGAAGAGTTGAAAAGTGATTACTTTGACTTTATTTTAAGTCAGAGTATTTTAAAATAACTCTCAACGAATGCCATGTTGCTAGAACGCCAGTTGTTAAATAATAATAATAATAAATATCGCCAGACGAACACACCAACTGTATGGTCCCAAACTAAGCAACGCTTGTACGCTGTACAGTGGACTGGGGGCGACCCCAGTGACACCCAGGCCAGGGCAAATGACTGAAAAGGTCATTTCCGAAATTTACCCTGACGGGAATCAAACCCGCAATCTCCCGGTGTAGTGAGCCGAGCGACCTACACTCAAACCACTGCGCCAAGCGGTCAAATACATAAATGGACCCTCTTTTCTATTTAATAATTAAGTAAGTAGCTATTTTTAATAGTTTTTCATACTGCGGCCAACGATTTACATATTTTTTGTAGATTTCAAGTCTCTATCTCCTTTTAGCAACTAGAATCCTCTGACAGTGACGTCAGTACAACAAAAGGGTTCCACCTTGACCCTTCGAAGTTTGGAACCCAAAAAAAAAATAGCTCTTTTTTAACGTCCCACTCCTGAGCACGGGCCTCCCCTCCATGCGCTGGCCCAACGCGGGTTGGCGAATTTGACATTACTTTCGTAAATTGGTAAGATTATCTAATACATGCAGATTTTTTCCTTCACCGTAAGCATGTGGTACTAAATAAATAATTATATATTATAAAATATTCCAAAAAATATAATAACACATGATTTATTGATGAAATATCAGCCAACGAAGTTTGTCCCGAATTAAACCCGCAACCACTCAGTGCAAAGAGCCGTGCGGTTTACGTCCTAACCACAAAACCAAACGGTTGTCATATAAATACATATCCATGACGTACAGATACATTTTGCTGATGGTACATTGGTCTCGATGTATCTTTTTTATGTGACTAAGTCGGCAAAAAGCGTACGAACCGCCAGATGCTAAGTATTTACCGTAGCCTTTAGATGCTCGATTGGTTTTCAAATAGCAGACGTGGGGCCCTGCACGTTTCCGCACGATGTCTTACCTTCAAAGTTAAGCAAGACATAAAATAAAATTCATATGAAAATCTGACTAAAACAAACCAAGTCTGTTAACCGTTCCTATAACGCGCGACTTCCACTTGACTCGCAATTCGTCTGTTTTACATTACGATCGAGCCGAAAATTTCGAAGTCCACTAACAATTGTTTCTTGATACGAGCGAGTCGATTCGAGAATCGGACGGCACAGGCTAGACTTAGTAGTTAGTGGACTACGGAAAATTTACAAATATGACAGAGTTGGCCCCCTAGCCTACTGTAGTTACAAACACTGTGGACCCCACTCTACTGCACTGTGCTGACAATTATTGATGTCAGCGTAGGTATCGATGGCGTATTACTGTGCTCCCGTGTAAACATGGGGACTAGGTGTTATTATAATTGATAAGTGACCTGGTTTAGACATCCAGGGTAGTAGGAACCTCTCACAGAAGATCGGCGTAAAATAGCTATTAGAGACGCATTTCGTAAGAAGAGTGAGTGAACCAGATGCCTAACGACCCCTCTTTCCCTCCCTCTGTCTCACTCCCCTCACGTCAACGTGCGAGCAATGTCTTTGGTAAAAATGACGGATGAGTAATCATTAATCGATTGTGTTCTATTGATTACTAACATACCTACATTTGCGACCGCTTGGCGCAGTGGTTCGAGCGTAGGCCACTCGGCACCTGGTGGTTGCGGCTTCGGTTCCCGCCAGAACAAATTTCGGAAATGGCCTTTTCGTTATTTGCCTCGGTCTGGGTGTCACTGGTATCGCCCCCAGTCCATTGTACCGTACCCATAGTACAAGCGTTGCTTAGTTTGGGACCATACAGTTGGTGTGTCTGTCTGGCGATATTTATTATTATTATTCTATTTATAACATGATATTATATAACGCAATATAGTTTCTAATACCTACTCAAAAGGATTAGATTTGCGCAGCACTAAGCGGATTTCGCTCCGCTAGATACGACTCCCGCTGTAGTAATAGAATGAGAACGGATGGAAAACGTTTATTGTGATTGAAAAATAAAACCGACTTTATTTCACTATCGTCAAAGAAGATAGTGGTCGATTCCTACTTGCATCGAGGGGAGGCTTTTGCCCAACAGTGGGATGTTATAGACCTGAGTTCGCGAAAATTGTTATCAGTTTTTTATAGCAGGCGACGCCATCCTCGCTAAAAACTACTAGGGAGTAACACTAGTAATTCAGTACTACCAAGCTAATTAAATCTCACTCAGATATAGGTACTTATTTAAATTAGTGTGCTAGTTTAATGAGGTGTGCATACCTACTCCTATTTTACAAACAAAGCATACTATGATACCATTATCGAACACACGAGGAAAGAATGATTTGCCACACAAATATCACCTATAATTAAACCCTGGCGTCTAAAGTCTCTGGCTAGTTGAACTAAGGAAATCTCTAATTAAATGTTTAACCTGCCCACTCTCCGTCAGTTTTCCAACTCTAAACATTGTTAGTGTACCCTCTGAACTGTGTTTCATCCGATAATTATATAGTAACACTGTGGGTACGACTACCGCCGGATCCGCTTAGCGTAGGGAGGAATTTAAATGGAACGCAAACATGAACTGAAGATGGTGTTGACTCGATTCGATCATGGAGTATTTAAACGAAATTGGTTTGCCGCTTACACCTTTGATAGTGATAACTTTGGCCGTGGCTCTAAACTCTGCTCTAGGAATAAATTACATCATAACTCTACATTGAAAATTAAAATAAATCCCCGATGCGACATCTTTAAACTACAAAAGAGCTGATAATTTTCAAACGGCTGACCAGATTTTCATAAAACATAGCTAAGAAAACTCTCGATCAGAATACGTTTCTAACAAAATAAACAAAATTAAAATCAGTTCATCCGCTTGGGCGCTACGTTGCAACAGACAGACACACAGATACGCAGATACCAATGTTAAACTTATAACACCCCCCTTTTTTCGTCGGGGGTTAAAAATAATTCAGAAAAAGTTGCAGTGCCATAGCGAAGGCGACGCTTGGTCTGTCGAAAATAATAATGGATTGTCATTGGTCGATCGTTAATCTTACGCATCTAATTTAGCGTATGTGTTTCGGTATCGTTTGTCCTAGAGTGCGGAGTACAATAGGTGATTGGTCCGTGATTGACATCTTCAAAAGTAAATATAAGGTTCATTTTTCAGAATAAAATAAATTGTTATTTATTATTTTACTCTGAGTAAATTGCAGCGTGATTGCAAAATCCCTACCTCACAAAATATGAATATTTTATAATTATATTCCACCACAAATTTTCCTGCCACTCACGAATGTAATCAAGAAAAAATTAAAATATCCACGAGATTTTTCGCCGGCGACCCAGTAACCCTTCGATGATTGCATATTAATCTGTCACCGCTAAGGGTTAGCATTTGGGGGATAAGCCATCGATCAAGCGGGTGGCTTGCAAACTCATTACCGCGCTGATTACAGACGAGGTACATCACTATATGTCGTGATCCATCAACATTTGTCATTAATTAGAAGTGAATAAGACATACCAGCGTGTAGCGAATCAACTCGTAACTTACGCGCAAATGCATTACAAAATAAAGTCTTAATTAAAGGGGTAAAGCCACGCTGTAGTCAATTTACACCAGAAGTATACGGGCCGGGTTATACCGCCTTGTATAATTACTTTTGTCAAAACCACTGATTGATGCCGCTAATAACGATATAGCGCGCGGTGTTAAAGTGGCGTTCCATTTCATATAGCCCTTGAGCCTTTTGTCTTATGTGAGAAGCAATATACTTCTACATCCAGTACCCTAGAATTTTATTGTGAAGCCTAGAGGTATGAGACCTGGGCCCTAACCACGCTAGCTACTCAAATCGTAATAGAAAAGCAAACGCTCGCGATTACGTTTCAAACACTCCGCTTTTGACGTTTTGCTGACATGAGCTTCACGATTTCTACTGACATTGATATGGTATGGTTTGCTTTTCTATTACGATTGGAGTAGCTAGCGTGGTTAGGGCCCTGGGGACCTGCACCGATGGTGACGATGGTGTACAACACTCTCACAGGAATTCGACGTAAAGCAACTATTATAGCTGCCTTTCGTACGATGAGCGAGAGAGCGGATCCCGATACTGCATCTTTTGTATCGATTCGCATCGAAGTGAAAAATATAAAAAAACGCCTATTTCTATTTTCAACTAGCTGAGCCCGCGACTTCGTCCGCGTGGAATTAACCGCTCCCGCTCCCGCGTTCTGAGCCCGCGCTACAGGACCCATTTGTTTTTTTTTTTCTAAAATAAAAGTAGCCTAAGTTACTGCTTATAACATCAGCTATCTGCCAGTGAAAGTCCCGTCAAAATCGATCCAGCCGTTTCGGAGATACTCTTTGATTTCATGTGTTTTTATTTTTATACGCGAAACCCTAATTGTTTTTCTAAAATTAAATTAGCCTAAGTTACTCCCTATAACATCAGCTATCTGCCAGTGAAAGTCCCGTCAAAATCGGTCCAGCCGTTTCGGAGATTACCCGGAACAAACACACAGACAGACAGACAGACAAAAAAAAATTAAAATCGCGTTTTTGCTATAGGTGTCGTATGTACTTTCATATGCATTTAGTGAAAAGGTGTTATTTTGATATTACAAACAGACACTCCAATTTTATTATTTTGTATGTTTTTTTTCTAAAATAAAAGTAGCCTAAGTTACTGCTTATAACATCAGCTATCTGCCAGTGAAAGTCCCGTCAAAATCGATCCAGCCGTTTCGGAGATACTCTTTGATTTCATGTGTTTTTATTTTTATACGCGGAACCCTAATTGTTTTTCTAAAATTAAATTAGCCTAAGTTACTCCCTATAACATCAGCTATCTGCCAGTGAAAGTCTCGTCAAAATAGGTCCAGCCGTTTCGGAGATTACCCGGAACAAACACACAGACAGACAGACAGACAGACAAAAAAAATTAAAATCGCGTTTTTGCTATAGGTGTCGTATGTACTTTCATATGCATTTAGTGAAAAGGTGTTATTTTGATATTACAAACAGACACTCCAATTTTATTTATTTGTATTATATATTTGTATAGTTAAATGATTATCGAAAATGTCACCTATTTTCGAAAAGCCTCGATCCTCTCGCTTTGATGGGAGGCCCGTGCCCTGCTCTGGGGCATTAAAGGGTTTAGAGATGGGTCCTATTAGGTAAATCAGGTACTAAGTACACCTATTCCTAGTCTGCATAAATACCTGATACAAATACCTATTCCACCTAATCCACCTAATCACAATAATTTTATAAACGGCTATTAAGCATTCGTTTATATTTTTTATTGAATATGAATATTAGGTGTATTAAGCAGTGTCAGCACTGGATTAGGTGTCGCCTATTCTCGCAAAATACCTGTTCCTCGGATCTGTTCTAATAAATACAACTCATCTCCAAAAGGGTTAAATATGGTTTTAAATGTAATAAGCTTACTGCAGTATCTATAGAAGCTTGGTCAGCGCATATCAATGCTATTTATTAACATTTAACAGTCAAAGTACAAAGTGCATCCCGTAACACGGCTTACACGGAATATAAAACTGGGTCGAATGAATTGATAAAAAAGATAGTGATTCTATTCGCATCGCAGATGCAAACGCTGGAATTTCATTTGAATCGCTGATTGGATTTGTAGGCTTAAAGTTTTTGTAAAAACGCTTCAATTAATCAGAAGAGAGATTTTTAAAAGTTTTTTTATGTAAAGGTTTATAGGTAAGTATTAATTTTGTTCTTCTTTTTTTTTCATTTACCTACTCATGTGTAAATTATTTTACCCCTATTGTACCTCTTTGTAGTTGCTTAGTTTCTTGTAAATACCTTTATTTAGAAGTAAAAGTATCTACTGTGAACAAAGCTTTCCATTTTAACAATTTGTGGTCGAAACTGGAGATAAAATAATCAAGGGTAGAACTTAGGGTAGAATCTGAAAAACCATGAGATGGCTGCCTATCATTAATATATATCGCCAGATGAACATACCGACTGTATGTCCCTAAAGTAATCAACGCTTGTACCTACGGGTACGCATCCCAGTGACAGACAGACTACAGGCCCGGGTCTGGCACTCGACTCGTAATAGGTACGTCAGCTTAGCGTCCATAGTCCACTCAGGTGCAATGGAAAGCCATCGATTTCATCGGACGTCTCGCTTACACCTGATCAATACGCCATATACATGAGAGATGAGAGATACTTCATAAAATACTCGATTCGTGAACATAAATTCTGGTGTAGTATAAAATTGGAGGGCTGTACAGTGGGATTTAGCTAGATAAATCAGTTACTTAGCGTGATTGCTGTCTGTGGGAAAACATACGGGACAAAGACTGGGACGTGGCCGTTTTATATTCTCTAGCAATGGTGTTTACCTAGAATAAATCGCAGCCTGCGATAAGGCCGCCTAATATATAAAAAAATGACATGTAAAAAGACAAGCCCGCTGAGTTTCTTGCCGGATCTTCTCAGTCGAGGTCGCTTTCCGATCCGGTTGTAGATATAAGAAAAAAAAGATGTAAAATTGACAATTTGTAAGTGCCCCCGTAGGACTAAACAAAATAAACTCTTTGAATTTGAATTATGCATTAAATTGTAATTAATTTATTTTATGATACAACATGTATTGTATGATTAATGATTCACAAAAAAATAGAAAGATCTATCAAATTGCGTTGGCTACGACTAAAAAAAATATTAAAACTACGAAAACGCAACAATTATGTAAATTTTACAATTTAAGTTTTTGTACCTACGGAACTAGCACCAACTATAAATAGTATAAAATACATATTTTCAAGAGATCAATCAGGAGGTTTATAAAGATATACAGAGCGACTTACAAAAATACTAATAACGCGACCGGATCAACAACGGAGAGAGATAAAGTTATAGAAAAGCAATAATCAGTTGCCTTGCATCTAACTTTTTCATCTAATATTAGTTGAGCACTTGATATGACCTTAGAGATGCCTTTAAATAGAAAAAAGTACCTCAAAATAAATAATTCGAGGATGTCGTTGGTCCCGCCCGTTGTCCGTATGTACCCACGAACTCCAATTGGGCCCAAACATAGAAAATGTTTTTGCGACATAATGTTTACACACAAAATGATATGTCTACTCCGTGTTACATAAAGTAATCATCGTTTTGTTCTACTAATAGCTGAAAAGGGATTGAGAATGTAAAGAGCGAGTTTCGCAAATGTATGATTATGTCGTAGGTATATCATACTAATATTATAAAGATGAAAACTTTGTTTGTTTGATTGAAATGGATAGGCTCCGAAACTACTGAACCGATTTGAAAAATTCTTTCACTGTTGGGAATCTACACTATCCCCGAGTGACATAGGCTATAATATATTTTCAAAAAAATTAGGGATCCTTACTAAAACTCGAATAATGTACCCGTGCGAAGCCGGGGCGGGCCGCTAGTTATAAATAATTTTATTTATTGGAAACCGTAATTTTCATTATAAATAAATGAATGCTGAGAATTAAAAGCAACTAATTTAATAAAAAAACCGTTCATTTTCGTATTGGTTTTCGTTGCCTATATCACACATCATAGGTAATAAATAGGATAAAGAATTGACCTGCCTAAAGATACAGGTACTTATGTATGTTAGGTACTGTTGCACTGAAAATATACAATATATAAAATCATATTCGTATTATTAATTAAGTGTGGATTTTTTTTAAAAAAGCATTATATGAAACCGGTCCCCTGATATAATGACGCCTATAGAAATTAGCTAGAGACAATTATTACTCATTCGCAGACAGTTACATTCTACATCCATTTTGTGGACGTTTTAATCTGGACATTGCGAGACAAAGCCTTGGGACTCAACCCGTCATAGAGTCGTCCCAATCCTCAACCCAGCTTAGTCATAGCGCAGTTTTACAACAGCAAACAGACAATTTATTCACTATTTTATTATTTTATCTTGTGTTTGTCTGTAAATGTTGTTTTCTAGATTCCGCCAGCGCTACCTACCGGGTCTAATTATAGTTGAGAATCATCCAGGCGACCCCATAATAAATAAAAAATCATCCAAATCGATCAAGCCGTTTGACGACCGCTTGGCGCAGTGGTTCGAGCGTAGGCCGCTCGGCTCACACATGGTGGTTGCGGGACAAATTCCCGCCGGGACCAATTTCGGAAATCGCCTTTTCGTAATTTGCCTTGGTCTGGGTGTCACTTGGATCGCCCCCAGTCCATTGTACGGTACCCATAGTACAAGAGTTGCTTAGTTTGGGACCATACAGCTAGTGTCTAAGTCTGGCGATTTTTATTTAAAAAACAATAAAGAAACCGAAATTTGCCATGATAATTGAAAAACCACATACTATTATTAATGAAAGCTAGTGTTAGTCTGCAAATAATTATTATTTATTCGGAAATTTGACGCTCCGATTCCGTCATGTGCACCAAAGGCCTTGTGTACCCGCTCAACACAACAAATTAATTAATTAGTGGAACAATAATCGCCCTGCACGCTGCTAATTAGGTACAGCGGGGCTACGTCAAATTGTTTAAATTAGGACATGAACGATATGTTTTTATAAGCGGTTCGGTTTGCTGGTAGGAAAAAAATTTCTTCGCAGATTTCAATGTTACTTATCTATATCACCTGAAACATTTCAGATCGGTGGCAGAGATAATCTGTATCCATTTCAATATGGCCTTTTCCTAATATGCCCAGGTCTGGGTGTCACTGGGATGGCCCCCAGTCCATTGTACGGTACACATAGTACAAGCGTTGCTTAGTTTGGAACCATTCAGTTGGTGTGTCAGTCTGGTGATATTTATTATTTATTTAATTGACTATAGCTCATATACAGGATAGCTCGACCGATGTAGTACCGCCCTCTCACAGAAGATTGGCGTAATGTAGCTATTATAGCTGCGTACCATGAGTGAGGAGCTGGAAGCTCCCACTTCCCTACTAGTCGGTCACGTGCGAACAATACTTTTAGTATTACAACTAGCTGTGCCCGCGACTTCGCCCGCGTGGAATTTAATTGACAAAGCTTCATACAAACTTTCATCCCCTATTTTATCCCCTTGGGGGTAGAATTAATCAAAATCCTTTCTTAGCGGATGCCTACGTCATAACATCTACCTGCATGCCAAATTTCAGTCCGATCCGTCCAGTGGTTTGGGCTGTGCGTTGATAGATCACTATGTCAGTCAGTCAGTCACCTTTGAGTTATATATATTTAGATTTAAAAGCATCTATTGATAGGCTACCGGGTCGTACGCTAGTCTACCGACTTAGTTGTATAAAAAAAACTGTGGCTCGTAAGCGGTCGGCACAAGACCAGCTATTACAGTCGTAAAGCCATGTCAGAGGCCTTCGAGCGGCCTGAAAACACCGACCGCAGAATAAACCACTAGCTCAAACGAGCGAAGTGAGGAACCATAATTTCGTTTGATATTTTCTAAAGCATTTCGCAAAAGGTTCAACACAAAAGCTAATTAAAAAAAAATCTACCTTTGTCGTAAATCTACTATATAAAAATAAGTCGGGTTTTCCTTCCTGACGCTATAACTCCAGAACGCACGAACCGATTTCCACGGTTTTGCATTCGTTGGAAAGGTCTCGGGCTCCGTGAGGTTTATAGCAAAGATAATTCAGGAAAAATTTCAACAGAACGCGGACGGAGTCGCGGGGCACAGCTAGTTGGATTATAAATTCATCTCGATACGTTCGGTAGGGGCCGATACAAACACTTCAAAGGCTAGACCTATTGATTTTCACCCGAAAATTGGATTCGCGAATGTACTTACCGCCATTATTACGAAATCCAATGATGAAATCTAAATTTTGTACTGTTAAATACTTTGTGAATTATTTTATTTCATGTTTATACTGCCTTTATGTGTAAGATCTCTTTGATATGTTGAATTTTCTGTGTTACCATACCAATTATAAATAAATAAATATAGCCAGACTGACACACCAACTGTATGGTCCCAAACTAAGCATCGCTTGTACTATGGCTACCGTACAATGGACTGGGCACGATCCCAGTGACACATAGACCCGGGCAAATTACGAAAAGGCCGTTTCCGAGATTTGCCCCGACAGGAATCGAACCCGCAACCACCATGTGTAGTGAGCCGAGCGGCTTACGCTCGAACCACTGCGCCAAGTGGTCGGGCAAGGAGGATATGATTATTGAGGGAGCTGAAACCCAACTCCCTTTCTCTTCCTCTCTCCCACTCCTGTTCAGGTCAGCGACGTGCATCCAACGCCTTTGGTATTGCAAGCACCTATAGGCTACGGGAACTGTTTTACATCAGACGATTTAACACAAATATACCTATAGATTAAAAAACTCACGAGGTTTCCACGCTTAAAATATAATAAAAATATACCTATAAGTAACAAAAATCAGGCGGTTTGTACGCTTAAAAATATACATATATTATAAAAACCAGGATTTTTGTCTCTACACTACCAAAAATCTTGGGATTAATTAATTATCTGTTGTTCTGTACTCATACTAGTTCTAATGCATTTGAGATTTATCCGTTCACAATTCTAGACCTAGAGTCATGATTTTAAGCTCTACAAAGAGCGTTTAAAACCTTTTGATCTTCCAATCGAAGACGGTACACAATTACATTGTAGAGGTAATCGGTAGGATTGAAACACGAACATTGTTTGCACAAAAGACTCTACGGACGGATCAGTTGTACGCGATGTCCGTCGGGAACTCTATTGAATAACTACTACATATTTCTGCAATGCTATGTAAGATAGAGTAAGTATCTGTTTCATATTATGCCAATACGTTATTTTTTTGTTAAATAATTAAATCAATAAATAAACATCGCCAGACTGAAACACCAACTGTATGGTCCCATACTAAGCAACGCTTGTACTATAGGTACCGTACAATGGACTGGGGGTGATCCCAGTGACAACCAGACCTGGGCAAATTACGAAAATTCCATTTCCGAAATTTGCCCCGGCGGGAATAAACCCGCAACCACCGTTTGAAGTGAGCCGAGCGGCCTACGCTCGAACCACTGCGCCAAGCGGTCATCCAATATCCATAATCTTTATGTCGAACTATGTTATATTATAAGCCTTTTCCGCGACACTTTGGAGAACAAATTCTTCGTTAGTTGCCGCCTCACTCTAACTTATAACGTCAGAAAAGCACCGAAGATAAGCCGGTATCATTGGTTAGGATTAGTCAGGATAGTAGACCGGTTGACCCCTATAATCCTTTGGGACGGATGCGAGTTGGACGCTAAAGTTTGTCAGGGCGTTCGTAAAGGACGCAGATTCCAACCGACCTTTCGGTCTGACTGTCGGTTCCAATAAAATAAAAAAGTACATTTTTTTCCACCGACTTTTGCAACCCTCTATAAATAAGCAGTGATAGCCGATTGGTTAAAGCACGCGTCTTGCGGGCACCAGGTCTTGGGTTCAAATCCCGGCTCGCACCTCTGGATTTTTCGAAATCTATGTGCGATTCTAAATTTCTATATGATTATCACTTGCTTACGGTGAAGGAAAACATCGTGAGGAAACCTGCATGTCTTAGAAGGTCTAACCAATTTTCGAAAGACATGTGAAATCCGCCAACCCGCACTGGGCCAGCGTGGTGGATTATGGCCTGAATCCCACTCATGTTGAGGGGAGGCCCGTGCCCAGCAGTGGGACGTCAAAAGGGCTATATTATTATTATTTATTATAAATAAAGAATTAAGTATTTGGTGCGGCATACTCATGCGTTGAATGCTAGCCTCGAACGCTGCGATAGTTGCGTCAAAGAAATGCTTGCTTTACACAGAGTGTAAGGGGCATCATAGTAAGATAACTGATACCATGGATTCAAGTCATGATTCTGGATCACTCAGAGTTGGAATTTTCCGTCGGTATTTTCATCAATTATGCTATTGAGTTTAATTTACATTGCAGTTTATGTCTAAAATAGTAATTATTTATTTATTTATATAAAATCACTTAAGATGGATCGGTATAATAATTTCATGCTAAAATCAATTTAAAAGGGCTGAATAAATTGAGGATAATTCATTAAAATATCGACGGAAAATTCCAACTCTGAGGGGTTCAGAATCATGAGTTGAATCCATGGTGTAAGTTTTTGTTACGATGCCACTTACACCCCGTATATATAATCCTACTAATATTATAAATGCGAAAGTTTGTGAGTGTGGATGTATGTATGTATGTATGTTTGTTACTCCTTCACGCAAAAACTACTGAACGGATTTGGATGAAATTTGGAACACAGATAGATTATAACCGGGATTAACATTTATAGGACTTTTTAACCCAATAGTCCAATACTACGCGGATGAAGTCGCGGGGCACAGCTAGTATTTTATATAACACTGCCAGCCTTAACCCATCGTGTTTACGGAAATTATTCCTTCAATGAAACTAGGTTCATCTTTGCGAATTAAAAAAAATGTCCTACTTCACGACTCCCAACCGTCATTTAACCGAAAAAGACGACCAGATACCAGAGATATTTCAAGAAATCTCCTCGCCGGAAGCGCGTCGGGTTTCCTTATCCGGCGGAAATGAGACGCCGGAAGCGACGGGCAATGGCCGCCTACCGTTCACTTTGCGGGTAGCGGCGGTATGCGACATGCGATTAAATTCCTTTCCTGGAGGAGTATTTCTTAGGTAACAAGGTTTTGAAGACGACAATGGAGGTTTATATGAAGATTAAAAAAAAAACGCCCGATTTAATTTCAGTTCTATAACATGGTTCTGATTTTTTAACTTGAAAAAGTTTGCTACATTTTAAATTAACTTAAAAAAAATGCCATCACCCCGGACAGTACAACCCTCTCACAGAAAATCGGCGTAAAGGAGCTATTTTAGTTCCGTTCAGCACGAACTAGAAGCCCAACCTCACCGTTCTTCTCCTTCTGTCTCACTCCGCTTCAGGTCGGCTACTTGCGAGCAGTGACTTTTGTATTGCAAGCATCTACAGGCAACGGTAACTGCTTAACATTCCGTGTATTCCAGAGCACCCATGTTTCACCAATTGTATTTTGGTCCCAATGTATTAGGGTCGTTGATATTGTGCCGAGCATAATTCTCCCTCAAGGCGTGTGGGATTCGGGCAATATTCCACCACACTAACCCAGTGCGAGTTAGTGAACTTTACACGTCTTTCGACATACGTGCAGGTTTCTTCATCGTTCAGCAAGTGATAATCGTCTTCCAACTCCTCCTATTATTTCTTTCGATTAAATTCGTGCGGTTTCCAAGACAATTTAACTTTTCCCCGGGACTCGTCGACGGTCAAACCTCGACGTCATTATTGGTCACCATTGTCGATCCTGGCTTACAGGAGTTCAGTGGGTGGGAGTGTGTGGCGGGACTAGTCCCAAAAAAAAGTGATAATCTTTATTTGTAAAATAAATTGTGTAGTAAGCGGGTTCAAAGCACAGAGGTGCGAGCCGTCGTTTGAAGCTATACATCTTAGATATTATTTTATACAACCTGGATTATAGTTATGCGTAGAGTCAGATAAGCTGCCCATCTATGTATTCGCAAATTGCTTTCCCACGTACCTAGCCATAAACAATAATTACATCCTCCGAACTAAACCAATAAACCTCTCGCATAACCCGCTATGTGAATATCTAATTGACAGATTATGCAAACAAGAGGTCTAACCCATACATTGTTTAAGTTTAATAACGGACCCTGCATTTAAATGGCGCTGCATCACTAAGTTTCAAGTGCCGATTAAATTTTCCACAAACTTTATTACTAAACATCGTGATATCTATGAAAACGTAAACAGTTCTAGAATAATTTGTACTGGGCCGGCGTATATCCCCCTATGGCCTATGGCCTATATACCCCTTGCAATAAGGGGAGGGTCTATTCTTAGTAGTGTGACATGTGTGCTTTTTACAAAGAGTTACACCGGTCAATAGTGCTTCGACGAAACGTGATGGCGTCTTATTAACTATGCTGCCGTTTGATTACCTATTAAAATACGGTTCAGTGTTATTTTGCCACATTTAACTTATATTTGATGCTAGCTAGCTAGCATCAAATATAAGCTATTGCTTTTCGCAATAGACAAGCTTGGGTCATATTTTCCTACCATGTATAGTTTCTAATTGGTCCCACAAAAAAACTGTATGTTCAAACAATTTCTGGGACATCATTTCGTGTTTTTGCTTATATCTAACTCAAAATTAGATTTACTCACTTATGGCTTTTAATAACCGGACAACGGTATGGTACTTTACTCTACATTAAATGGAACTATAATTATTCATATTCTATTGTACGAAAACTACTCCGTAACGAAACTTACAGGTCTTCAAATCCCATTAAGAGCGTCCCCAAACACACTCGTCTCGCAAATGTTGGACCCCCAGCGACCTTTGGTAAGCCACGTGACCTTAAGTTCAATTACAGTAAAGGCCTCGGATTATGGCAGGCCTTATCTCGAGGCCAAGATGGGGTCGCAGATTAGGACAATGGACCACACTTGGAGTTAGACAAAATGTTGAATTCAGACCTTTGAAAATCGTGACGGAGTCTTTGTTCAGAGTGCTTGAACGTGAAGGACCTTTAATCGATTGTTGGCGATAGTAAAAAACTGTAACTCTACATATTATGATGATTCAAATTACTCTGAGAAAATATTGTATTAACAAATTGTATCGTAATAAAAATAATAATTTAGCTTTTTTTTACGTCCACTCCTGTGCACGAGCCTCCCCTCACTACGAGGGGAATCCAAGCTATAATCGGCTATAAGTTGGCGGATTTCACATGTCTTTCGTAAATTGGTTAGATTTTCTAAGACAATGCAGGTTTCCTCACGATGTTTCCCTTAACAAATTGCAGTGATAAAAATAATTTAAAAAGTATGAGCGCTGTTTTCATAATCTATCTACGAGTATATATATAAAACTCAAAGGAGACTGATATAGTGATCTATCAACGCACAGCCCAAACCACTGGACGGATCGGGCTGAAATTTGGCATGCAGGTAGATGTTATGACGTAGGCATCCGCTAAGAAAGGATTTTGATTAATTCCACCCCTAAGGGGATAAATTAGGGGATGAAAGTTTGTATGAAACTTTGTCAATTTTAAACCGAGCGGGCTGAGACTTTGCATGCATAAAGCTACTATGACGTAGACATCCCCTAAGAAAGGATTTTCACTAATTCTACCCCCAAGGGGATAAAATAGGGGATGAAAGTTTGTATGAAACTTTGTCAATTTTAAACAGAGCGGGCTGAGACTTTGCATGCATAAAGCTACTATGACGTAGACATCCCCTAAGAAAGGATCAAAATTCCACGCGGACGAAGGCGTGGGCTCAGCTAGTATAATAAAATAAACTTGATAAAGATCTACGTAATCTAGTAGTAATGTTAGTTAATCATGATACTGGTAAGCCAGTAAGCCTCTCCAAGTAAGCTTACTGGAAGGTTAATGGGCAGGGATTGAACCCGGTACCTTTCGGTAACATGGGCGGTCCCAACCACTTGGCGGGGTAAGTAAGTATGGCTTCATACCTATGAACCTAAGTACCTACTTACCTAAGTACAGTCAACATTAATAGTAGCTTGATATTTGTTTTTTTAATTCCTAGATGGCACACTGGCTGAAGGTCCCCTGATGGTGGGTAGTAAACGTCGCCCAGTATATCTGTAACTTAAAGGGACCAGACGCGGTGCGAGTCCTTAAAGGAACTCAAACTTGCCTTTCAAAGAACCGAAAGGAAACATTTGTTATAGAAATCATACATATAGAATAACAACAGAAGATAATTTAAGAACACGATCTCTCAATATTTCGTATAGTTATAAATTATATATTATCAGGACGTGTTTAACAATGTTAAACAATCTTGGAAAAAAATGAATGAAGCTACTTGGTTTTTGAAATCATGACTGTACCTACATCATTAAAATTATAAAAAAAAAAAACTGTCGCCCCCAATTTCAACCCAGCAATCGTTCTAATTAGTGGGGAATCAAAAATAAATCAAACCAAAAGAGATTTTTTTCGGTAAAAGATTTGAGGTTTTATAATTCCCGAATGCTTCACGCTCATTAGTTCTGTTCCATTTTCTAACAGGAGAGAAAAAAATTACATTGTTATAAAAGGTCACAGAGCAATTTTTAAAGGCTTTTTTTCAATAACCGAGGTGAAATCATAGTATTTTTAATAACTGCTGGATTTTTTCTTAAGTATTTTTTTTATATAATAAATTTGGCAAATATGCCTACGCCCAGCCTTATGTTAAGCAGCTACATTGGCCTATAGATGCTTGCAATACCAAAGGCATTGCTCGTACGTTGCCGACCTGAAGTAGGACAAAGGGAGGGAAAGAGAATAGCGGGTTGGGACTTCCGGCTCTCTCTTTCATCGTACGAAACGCAGCTATAATAGTTACTTAACGCAGGTCTTCTGTGAGAGGGTGGTACTACCCTGATCGAGCAAACCCGTATATGATCAGTTGTTGATTGGCTACAGCTCGGCTCTATCACCATTCTATACCATGTTCATTTTGTTTAGGTACGTAAGTTTGACCCAACGTATTCCTCGATAAAAATTGTAATTATAGGTAGGTAGGTACATAATTCAATACCTATAATAAATAATATAATAATTTAGCCCTTTTGACGTCCCACTCCTGGGCACGGGCCTCCCCTCAACACGAGGGGGATTCAGGCCATAATCCACCACCCTGGCCCAGTGCGGGTTGGCGGATTTCACATGCCTTTCGAAAATTGGTTAGATCTCCTAAGACATACAGGTTTCCTCACGATGTTTTCCTTCACCGTAAGCAAATGATAATCATATATAAATTATGATTTGCACATAGATTTTGAAAAATCCAGAGGCACGAGCCGGGATTTGAACCCAAGAACTGGTGCCCGCAAGACGCGTGCTTTAACCAATCGGCTATCACTGCTTATTTCAATACCTAAGCATTTTTATTGTGCAAAACAAGATGGGTAATATTTTTCTCCAAGATTGCGGTTTATTTGTAAAATGTGAGCATTTTAGTGTTTGAATGTTGAAAAGCATCAAAGCAAAAAGGAAGGTTATTAAGATGCCTTAACAGTTTAAATAATCTCATAATCCATTACAAAAATGTTCGTGTAAACGAGACTTTTAAGTGCTTTTAGCGCGTTTTAAATTTCATAACGAGACTTAAAAAACGGAGCAAGCTTTTAGCAACTTCATTTCTCATACGTCAAGGTAAATATTCGTATAAAGCAGGTAATGCAATAACCGACAAAAATGTCCAGATATAAAATGTTGAAATTTATTTTGCTACTGTATTTGGTTCCCTTAAAATATGTTTTATTCACTATCTACACTCTACTCCTTACCAATAACTCTAATTATACCTATTTATCTATAAGTAATTTCCAACGAACAACACTTAGGTACAAACTCGAAAAATATAAATACTACTTAATTAGGAAAAAATACCTCATAAACCCCGTAATTAGGTATAAAATGCATTGCTACACAAAAATCATTATCAACCAACACCACCCCCACGCTTGCATCCCCGAAGAGAAGAGCAGAGGCACTGCAGTGTTTCCAAATATCGCCCGTGGTATTTTAGTGCTGAGCCATTTTAAAAAATAAACATAATAATTAAGAAAATTATACTGAATTTGTTTCCGTCGTCACTTCAATAGGCAACTTTATCCGTTTCTAGAGCAGGCTTTTAAGACGATATTTCGCTTAAACGCTGGGTAAGTCACCTGCCAGCGCTAATGACTGAGATGCATCTCTCTCAGCAACGTGTTTTACATTCAAAACTGTGCACCTGAACTGCCACTCTTAGCAACGATAATCGATATACTAGGTGAAACAAAAAGGGTATACTATTTTTTTTGCAACTTGTCTTTGTAAATCTAAAACTATCGGCTTTGTGGGACAGTTGAAATACTAGAGGTTTTGTAGACTTGTGAAATCTGTCAACACCTTTTGTTTTCCTAGTTTCCTCCAAAGCTGACAGTATTAGAATTACAATTTTTTATAAAAAAGTGTCCCCTTTCTGTTTCAACCTGTATCGTGACATTTGTATCGTCGAATCCTACACTAAATTACATATTTTCTGCCCTCGTATCGATTACTGAACGAACAATATAAAATTACTTTTCGTTCAGACGATAGACGACGGCAAAAACTATGTTATTTATAGAGTAAGATTCGACAATACGAATGTCACGATATATCGGTTATCGTTGCTAAGAGTAGCATCCCTGCTTCGACGAAACTGTAATTAAAGTTCATTACTAACAGTAGGCCAGTCAGTATGTAAAATAATTAAGACCTTATTAGTATGAGAATCGCTACGCAAATTCAGCCTTACAGTGAGGAAGGATTCAGTTTTGTTGGCTGTACCACTTGAACTATTAGTTCATAATATAATAGATTTTTTTTATTATTAACAAAGGCCTCAGACCAGCGTATGACCCGCCTTATATTAAGCAGTTACCGTAACCTATAGATGCATTGCATACCAATGGTATTGTTTTCACGTTGCCGACCTGAGGAGGAATGGGAATACAAATAATCGACATGTAATACAAGGAGGGGAAAAAGGGGCGGGGTCTAGTTAGGCTTAGCTCTCTCATTCTTCGTACGAAACACAGCTATTATAGCTACTTTACGCCGATTTTCTGTGAGAGGGTGGTACTACCTGTAGTCAATTGGCTACAGCTCGGCTGCACCACAGTAAATATTTCGCACACTTTTTCAACCTTCAAGCACAAATAACGAGTATGCTTTAGAGAACAATTCTCCAACCAATTCCAAAATATCAAGCACACCAAAATCCAATAAATACCAATTTATAGTTTCAATTATACTTCTAACTCTCCAATTCTCGGCTCTCAAAGTTCCGTTGTTCAAAAACTTGGGCTCTCAAATAAATTTTAAAACAACCGTTAAACCGCTAATTTAACCCTTAAACAACAATAGTTCTCCAGTTAATTGGTGCTCACAGCTTCTGTTCCGAGATAACTGTATAGTTTGAACGTTGTGTGGGTAAACCAACTTATATTTTGTTGATTACTATGGCCCGTATTAATACATCTATATCAAGTCTGAGAGCGAACTTGACTACGCTTGATATGGGCCTTTGTTTATTAGACTATACTTATAACTGATTGCATATTAAGGGTATACAGTGTATCATGTAAGCAGTGATAGCCGATTGGCTAAGCATACGTCTTGCGGGCACCAGGTCCTGGGTTCAAACCCCGGCTCGCACCTCTGGGTTTTTCTAAAATCAATGTGCGAATCATAATTTCTATATGATTATCACATGCTTACGGTGAAGGAAAACATCGCGAGGCAACCTGTATGTCTTAAAAAATCTAACAAATTTTCCAAAGACATGTGAAATCCGCAAACCCGCACTGGTCTAGCGTGGTGGAATACGGCCTGAATCCCCCTCGTAGTGAGAGGAGGCCCGTGCCCAGGAGTGGGACGTCAAAAGGGCTAAATTATTATTATTATATATTAATACTAGCGGCCCGCCCCGGCTTCGCACGGGTACATTGCGTTTACATTATTCGAGTTTTAGTAAGGATCCCTAATTTTTTTGAAAATATATTATAGCCTATGTCACCCGGGGATAGTGTAGCTTCCCAAAAGTGAAAGAATTTTTCAAATCGGTTGCGTAGTTTCGGAGCCTATTCACTACAATCAAACAAACAAAGTTTTCCTCTTTATAATATTAGTATGATAACTTATATATTATTATAACTTATCGTGTAGCTGGATTTACTTCAATTTTGTCGACCACAAATAGGTTAAAGTTTGATTCAAAATCCGCAATTTCAGATCAGACTAAACAAGCACGACATTCAATTTGTCCGAATACATATTCATCGGTTCGTAAGTTGGTTAATCTGTGGGACTGCCGCGGTTCTGTGATTGTACAGGAATATTCATGAAGCGAACTTTGGTCTTTGAAAAATTCGCCGGGCTTGACTGAATTTCGGCGCCGCTGACGTGAAATCTCTGAATAGCTAATAAAAAGTAATACTTAGTTATAACTTACTTGGTAATACTTCGTCTTTAGTTAGATAATTTCAATAATCTGCTTGGATGATTTGGATTTTTGGAAATTGACTTTGACTGTTTAGATATTATACCTTTCTTTACGACCTCGCGATTATTTGTATTTGTAGTGACACTGACACTGACACTGACAGATTACGTCATCCCCGTCCACTAGAGCGACACCTGGTGAGCTGAAAATATTTCGACCTCCATTGGTGATTGACATAAGATTAGATATATTGTTTTTTTGTGATATACGATCTGTGAATGCACAACCTAAACTACTGGTGGGGTTAGAAACCTGAAAATTCCACCCCTAAGAGGGTAAACAGGGGATGAAAGTTTATATAAAAATTTGAGTTCGAGATATATGCGGAAGAAGTCACAGATAAAATGTTTTAAGTTTATTAAAATGAAAAGGACAAGGTAATTTAAAATTTTGCTCTACATTTGCACCGCCGTGTTTCAATCTCTATTTTGGTAAAGCCATCCGAGGCTGGCCACTAACTAGATATAGAGCCCTACTATCATACCAAAAATAAGAAAAATATCCTTAATTCGTGATACTCAGTCAATCTTCCCAACAAACAATGAGGCTTTCACATTTATTATTAGCTGGGAAATAATAGATTATTAGTAAGAATAAAGCGAGGCACAGATAAATATTGCTTGTGTATAAGAACCTAAATCACCATTTACCAATAAGTCATTTCTTATAAACAATCTTTAGGGAACATTCTTAATCCACCAACAATTCGTCCCAAAATCCGCTTACCCACGATTCTTAAGATATAAAAATCCTCAAACAAAAAGAATATGCAAATTGTTGAAAAAATAAAAACACAAAGTTTGGAAGCAATTTTTTGCCCCGACGGATAAAGAATGATCCGCCTGTGTAGCGCGGTATAGGGGAAAAGTTTTCGGCTTGTTTCAACCAAGATACCATATTTATGTATATTTGGCTAGGACGATTTAATTAACCTCTGGACGCGAGATGAACTCGATAAAGTATGAAAACACGTTCAACTAACCTTCGCGGAGGGAGTAATTTTGTTACACTATTAATAAATATTAGACAGTGACAGCGCTTCATGTTAGAGTAGGGGGCGTAACAAAGACCAAGGCAAATGTTTCTTGGTAGGTGTCTAGCAGGGAAAGCGAGAGAAAGGCAATATCGCGCGTCCAGAGGTTAAGGCTAAAGCGACCATCTAGACCGCGAAGTTCAAATTTTTTGAGTTCTTTCAGAAATTTTTCAAAATCTGACAATAATAAAAGACAAATTTTGTAATTCGCGAAAAAGACCGTGTGCAGTGCATTTATTAATATATCCAACTTACTCTAAAACATTTCAAGAACGACAGCTATCCAGATAATCTGGCAATTTTTGTACATTTAGTGATTTACTAGTATCATATCCACCGTGATAATATTTAGAGTAAAATAAATGTATTAATAAATGCACTGCACACGGTCTTTTTCGCGAATTACAAAATTTGTCTTTTATTGTTGTCAGATTTTGAAAAAATTCTAAAAGAACGCAAAAAATTTGAACTTCGCGGGCTAGACAGGCGCCTTCACCTTATGTCGTCCTAGGTCTATGGACATGGTAAAATATGATTGTTCTATATGTATATATAGGTAATGTATAGGTAATTATATCTATACATAGGCACCTATATAGGTAGGTAAGTATAAATATAATTATCCATACATTACCTATAAATATACATAATTATAGAACAATCACAAAAGATAATTTTATATAAGACTTCCATGTACGAACATAAGGCACTTACCTACGCATATAATAATGTAAATTTGTTTCCACTGAACACAAATTTGGTATGCTGAGGCCCATATTGATAAATCGATATCAAGCCGGAGTGTGATCTTAGAAATGTCAAAAGCGAACTCAAGACTTCAGGGCGATTTCTATAATGCGTTCTTAAATGTGGTCTTAAATGCCCAATGTAGTATGTTTTAGAAAGGCAGCATATACTCCCGGTGCGGACTTAGAAATAAAACCAGCCCAGTCATGTTACTGAAGTTAGGGATTTAACGCTTGCTGCGAAACCGGGGTGAAAATGGATCAAGGTGTGAGAGCGAAGCGATGGAAACAGAATATCACCAATATTTAGTTTTTACTTCAAAGGGACGAAAAGTACCTATCTAAGACCTATTGATTGTGAACGGTGAATGGATTTTTTAATTTTTATACAGAAAAGTCGATAAACAAGCGTACGAAACATGTTTGAGTCATTTCTGAACGAACCTTTCTATGTCACCTGCCATCTGTCATTTGTCATATGTCACCGAGCAACGAGTGGGGCCCCACTCGCCCCACTCACGGCACCCACTTTGGGAAACCCGACGGATGACTATCCGTCGGGTTTTCCAAAGTGGGCGGTCACATTTATGTATTGTATTGTTATTAATTGTTTGTTATTGCTATTTGTTACTTGACACTGGCGAAGTACCTATTAACTTAGGTGGGCCATATTTTTAAAGAGAAAGAAGAAGAAGAAGAGTCACCCGTCTGTCAATCATTAATTCTAAACTTTACAAATGAACTAAGACTGATTAACTTAATTGTTTTTTCTATACAACTACATACCTAATTATACTAAAACAAAGGGAAATTAGAATACATTAACGAAAAAAAACAACTTTTATTTAACACAATCAAGAAACTTAAGCAGTCTGATACTCTATAGATGCTTGCAATATCAAAGGTACCTATTGCTCGCTCGTTGCCGACCTAAAAGGGAGTGGGACAGACGGAGAGAGGGAGGCGGGTTGGTCTCACAGGTCTCTCACTCATTGTGCGAAATGCAGCTTTAATAATTGCTTCACTCAAAGAAACGTGAATCCACAAACTGAATTTCGGCGTTCCATGGTAGACTCTACCAAGACATGGTTAGCTAGCAGTACATATAACAGTTCTATTACCATTTACGTCTGATAGTTTATGAAAATGTATATAATAATGTATTTTTTCTACCAATTTAATAACATTTTAAACTCTACCGCCTACAACTAAAGCCATACATCATGCTCTAGTTTCCAGAGGGATCTCTCGCGATGACAACGTTCCACGGGAGTTGTGCACCACTCGGCGCTATCTAGCTCTATGTAGAGACGCGAATTACTAGTTTTCTTTTCTGAATTCAGGTTCCCGATATATTTGCAGAGTTCAAAGTTAGGTTATCTTATATTGAGATGGAAAATAAATAACTAGAGTTTTAGAGTTAGAGAAGGAGAGTTTTAATAGAGCTGATAGCACGCATATATGCTCCGAAAGATCGATGGTATTTTCGTCCCGATGGGGTTGGGGAATGAGCCTATTGTCTTTATACCACATTACTCTCGATATATATGTAGAGTCCGTACCATAAAGCAAAATAGCCCTTCTCATTCAACCTAATTAATTTAACGAGCATAATAAACTTACAACTTCATATGTAACTCTATCTTTAGACGAAGAAAAAACAGAATTTAAAACTTAACAAAAACTATTTCTATTTAATAAGACAATAAAATGAAACCCAACCAGGCTCTCACGCTATAGATTCAAGAAGAGAAATGGCAGACGTTGCATTAAATGCGAATTAACATTACTAGAATATTAATAATATATTTATATTACAAATATTTACTTATTCGTCTACTCTCTTATTAATAAAACGTTGATTAGCGTGCAAATAGTTACACACCGAACTATGTCTTTCTGTCATCAGAAATTTGACATTTGAAAGAAGAAGACAAAGTATGGTGTAACTACACAACCGCTAATCCACGTTTATTTATAAGGGGCTAGTATTTTCTCTACATCTACGTTACAATAGAATAGAATAACACTTTATTGTACCTACACCAGAGTTTGAATTTGACATCAAGTAAAATACTAATAATGTAAGTACAATCAACAAACTCGACGCTTGATCACCTTAAGGTTGTATTTTGTATGCAGTGACCGTCAGCCACATGCGACTAGCATGGTTATAAAAACAATTAACACAATGGATTTCTGAAAAAAGGGACTTTGTCTCATCGGATGCTTTTCGTCTCATTGGACAACAACATAATGGGCGAGGCATCCTATGACTACTGCCTGCAAGGGAAAAGTGTTAAAAATTGATCAAGCGTCAACTTTGTTGATGGTACATACAAGAAATAAATTGGTGATGCTATTATAATACGAAAACATGATTACTTCTTCAATATACTTTGTCAAGACGGGTCTATACTCGTAATAATCATATTTCAAATAAAACTTTGCGTATCTTCGAATATAAATAATGAGTGCTTCTTTAATATGACGACGTAGCTTTATATTGAAAATATTCTAATAGATAAGGTTCGGCCGCCGCGCGCTACCTTCCACGTTTTCGAGCTCTTCAAGCGATACTAAACCTTTTGAGTGTATAGTTAAAGTTTAAAATTATTTCACACTGAGAGTATTCACCGCGTCGCTGCCGTACCCTGCTATATTTGCTGTGTTCTTCGAAAGAAAAGGCAGGTACCTTCACTATCAATAGAGTTTAATAGATCGGCGTAACGTAGCCATTTTAGCTGTGTTTCGTACGATAAGTGATAGAGCAGAAAGCCCAAGCCTCCTTTCCCCACCCTTCTCCTCCCCTCTCCTCCCTTCCCTTCCCCTCGACAACCTTTATTTACATACCTAAATCTGAGTGAGATTTAATTGATCATTATTTACTACTAGCTGTGCCCCGCGACTTCATCCGCGTAGTATTGGATTATTGGGTTAAAGGTATCCTATATGTTAATCCCGGTTATAATCTATCTGTGTTCCAAATTTCATCCAAATCCGTTCAGTAGTTTTTGCGTGAAGGAGTAACAAACATACATACATACATACATACATACATACATCCACACTCACAAACTTTCGCATTTATAATATTAGTAGGATTAGCTATTTAGTGGCAATGGTGTTGCCTGCTCATATTATTTTTTTATGCTGTTCCTGAGAATGTACACCATCTTTCATTCATTGAAAAGAGTAACCATTGAGTTTCTTGCCGGCTCTTCTCAGTGGAAGCACCATTCCGAACCGGTGGTAGATTCTGACTATTCATAAATGCTTTGTTGGCTTACATGAATAAAAACAATTTTGAGTTTTGAGTTTGAATTTGGAACCTCCCCTCCCCTCCCCTCCCCTCCCCCTCAGGTTGGTAACGTGCGAGCTATGCCTTTGGTATTGCAAGCATCTAAGTATAGGCTACAGTAACTGCCCGTTTGCCAATAAGTAAGAAAATAAAGTCGTAAAATCGATTGAAGCAGCATTTAAAGTCATAATAAATGCATAACAGCATACAATAACCATTAATGACCTTCAGAGAATTCAATTAGCGACCGATTGCTATGAATGTCCAATCGAAATTACGAGTTACACAATTTGAGACTACAATCAATTTTGAACTCAAAACACTAGTGTGCCAAAGCTGAAGTTTCAACTTGATTACGTTGAACGTTTAAGATCTTATAGAAGCATGACACAAGTCGAACCGGAACCCTATTGTATGTGGAAATTCCCATATGGAAGCGCTATTCAGCAGCTATCGTACTATTAATTTCACTGAATCGGTGAATTATTGAATTTGTCTCTGGCCAGACTGAATTATAGGTAAATATAATATTGGTTTGCGGTTGTTTATTTTGTTTTGGAATAAGGTTTTTGGTAGTATGATGTTTTTTATATCCCATAGACATTATAAAAGAAACTGTCTATGGTGTAATCAATACGACATTACTAAATTGATTCTCCTTGCGCTTAATGTACCTACAATTATAAAAAATCTACTGCTTTTTAATTTTAATTTCATGTTGGCTACCTACCATTGATAGGAGCCGGTAAAACCCTCAATCTTCCAAAGAAAATCAATATTTAAGTATTTTATCATTTCCAAGAACAGCAACACAATGTGAACGGGAAATATCATTTTCTAAGAAAAAAAATTAATAAAAAAAATAAAACCGACTTCAAAAAACCTGGGTGTACTAAAAAGCTAGAAATTACTAGGGACCTTATAATTTCTTTCATTTGGAGTCGAAAGCTGATTTAGTAAGTGGATAACTACTAGTTTACACCGAGTTACCACACTCCGGTCCGTCATCGACTGAAATTATTATACCTACCGTTCTCTAGTCAATGGGGAACATTGATGTGTCTTAAAACCGCTTGAACTTTTGCAAAAATAGTGTTTTAATGACCATACGTTTTCGATTCATCCAATTGGTTCATGTAGTTTAGAAATTACATACATAATAAATTCGGTAAACTTTCTTTATTTATTTCGTTGCGTTTGTGTTTGTGTTCATTCATACACTTTGACCAAACACATATTTCAACATTATATATTAATTTTATATATACCCATAAATCTTTAAGCAAAACCTTAACTTTCTCTGTCTGAGTGCGTACTGTAGACTTCTATTTGGCGTCACAATACACAAATGGCGTGGATGTGTTATAACGTAATATGAACATAGTTTTTTTTTCAAAGAAGAAAACGGTGAGGTATCAAAAATCATGCATATTCCCTATTCTCAAGTCGGCAAACTCTCTTCGCCGAAGTTTAAGGCAACTCACAACTGAAACAAGGGAATCCAATCCCGCAGTGCTAATGTCATACCCATTAATTTAATTATCGCTAACTGTACGCTGCGGTGTGAAGGCGGTGAAATAGGGCTGCAATTACACTGAATTGTAATATAATTTATTATAATTTAGCCCTTTTGATGTCCTACTCCTGTACACGGACCTCCCCTCACTAGGAGGGGGATCCAGGCCGTAATCCACCACGCTGGCCCAGTGAAAATTGTTTAAATTTTCTAAGACATCCAAACACGGATATATTCACATGTCATTTTGGTGAATTCGCTAAAGGTCTACTATACTTTTTATGTTATAATAATGTTTAGTTGATTTATACGTTTATATGTTTGGTTACCTGTATTCTTGTATATATATAGTTGTGTGTTATATAATGTAGATTGTATATTTTGTGTGATGTATGTTTTATTGAAATTGAATTAGTGTCTTTATGATCATTTTATGGCCCTTCTATTGCATTAGGTACCCATCTGTAATTATAGTTTAAGGAGTTTGTGAATAAATAAATAATAAATAAGTTTCCTCACAATGTTCTCCTTCACCGTAAGGGAGTGATAATCATATTCTAATTATGATTCGCACATCAATTTCGAAAAACACAGAGGTGCGAGCCGGGGTTTGCACCCAGGACTTGGTGCCCGCAAGACGCGTGCTTAACCAATCGGCTATCACCGTTGTACTGTGTATATCGTCTGAACGAACGATAATATTCTATCGTTAGTTCAGTAATCGATACGACGGCATTCCGGATTCGTGTCAAATCTTACTCATAATGAAATTAAGATTAAGATTCGACACGTCAAATGTCACGATATATCGAACATCGTTGTTAAGAGTAGCACCCCAGAATGGGTCAACCCCAATACGGTGTGCACTCAGCCTGCAGGTGAAGGGGTGGATTGTACAAACCAGCTTATCGCAGCGCCTGACAACGGTGGATTTATGTGGAAACTTTATCATTTCCGTTTCGTGTCGGCCCCGTTTGGCGCCAGACGGCACCGACCAACGGTACTTCCTATTTTGGTACGTTGAAACGAAGGAAAGTATTATTGAAGACTAGCTGTGCCCGTGAATTCGTCCGCGTGGAAAAGTGTCACACGTTTGAGGGTAAAACTATTACAAACTTTAATTGTCATATTTATTTATATCGAATCAACAGCCTAAAAAATGAGTTTCAAGCTTCTAGCTAAAAAAATGTCGACACTTCCATATAACTTTTCATCCCCCCTTTCAACCCTTTACAACCCTTTTATCGCATTAAAAAGTAGTATATGTCCTTTCTCAGGCTCTAAACTATGTGTGTTCCAAATTTTATTTAAATCTGTTCAGTAGTTTTGGCGTGAAAGCGCGACAGAGAGACAGACAGACAGAGTTAGTTTCACATTTATAATATTAAAGGAAGTAAGGATTTGCTTCGCTTGCGCCTTTATGTCCACCTGCCTCCTTACCTTAGAGGCAGGTGGACATTGTTGAATAACGGCGGCTGATAGAACACAAGAAAAATAAGATAGAAATAAGAAAAGAGCTCTAATACTTATACCTATGAATACTGTATCTAACATTTTTGCGGTAAAAAATAATGACCAAATATAATATATAATTTCCTTAGGGATCTTTATGAATGTATTTTTTGTAATTTTTGCAAGATCACACACTCCCACCAATGTTATTTCTGCAAGCCTCGGTCCCTGGCTTCCTCCTGTAAGCCAGCTATTTGTCTTAGAACTAAAATTTCTGTTAGAACCTGCCCGAATTTACTAGCAAGTAAGAATAGGAGTTGGAAGAATATTATCCATTTCCTTCTGTTGCAAAGCGGGAGACAAAAATTACTGTATAGGCAGATTACCGTAGAGAAAAAACTATGACAGCTGATGGCAGACCAGTTGCAAGACAATAACACGAAACCAGAGTTCGTCACTAGGGTTCGTATTCATAAATCGATCTCAAGTCTGAGACCGATCTTGGAAATGTCATTGGTATGTCATACCAGTACAAAATGAGCCAGCCAGTCAAAATCCAACTTAAGATCGCTCTCAGACTTAAGATAGATTTATTAATACGGGCCTAGCTCATTCATAGCAATGAACAAATGAATCTAAGAATAAAATAGAATGTAAGACACAAATCTACCTACTGAGGACTATTAATACAAAGGTAACCTAATATTAGATTTCGTTTGTTTCAAAGAAATACATTTTTGGCACAAGTAATATTTTTCTTTCCCGTTTATATTTTATGTATAAAGAGCTAATTCTGAGAGACAAAAGAAAATCGGTGGGTAATATAAATTAATATAAAATTTGTTGCTACAATGTGTCTGTGTATTGCGGAACGTACAAAATTATCAAACACTATTTAGATTGTATGTTTCTAATCGATTGGCCTATATTAGTTGGTAATTTTTAAATCAACATTATCAATGAATCAAAAATATATTTTACTTTGATCAATGTGGTGATGTCCCGTGATGTCGACGACTAGTATTTGAACGACGTTTCGTACCGAAAAGTGACTACTAAGTACATTATAATATAAACTAACATTTATTAGCGAGTAGGCTAGACTTTCATTTTCGATATGGCGTCTTAAATTTAAAGAGAAGTCAGCGGCTGAAGTTAGTATACAAATAGAAAGTTCAATTTCGTTGACAACTCCAACCTGACAATAGCAGAATCCAAATTCAATTCGAGTCTCGTGTTTCGGTTTAAGCAATTAATTATTCGTTTCAAAGCGACAATACCATGATGGTATAAAGGGTCGCCTGATGATTGAAGAGCTTGGATTCCGTCATAATATTTCCAGCCATGTAAGCATTTTATTCTTTCTTGAACAGGGATTATAGTGCGTAAATTTCATAGGATACCTATAGATATAGCTATCCGATAAGTTTTGTGTGGTTCATGATATCCATGGGATCCATGGGGTCGATGAGGTTCATGAGGTTCATGAGGTTCATGAAGCCGTTCAACATCGGGGCCGTGTAATAGTTAGGGCTCGGTGTGCTCAGGTGTGTCGGTTAGATGGCTATAGGTTAGCCTACTTGGAAAATTTACCATTCCCAAAGTGTATCAGAGTCTACCTTTGGCTACCCTTTCGGTAAACTAATTTATGTTAGTAGTTTCATAATCAATTTTCTAACCTTAAAATCAGCCGTCATTATTTTGATTAATTACATCGTCGATTAAATGTCACATACATTAAATTCATGTAGCCCTTTTTTACGACGGCTTGGCGCAGTGGTTCGAGCGTAGGCCGCTCGGCTCACTGCACATGGTGGTTGCGGGTTCGATTCCCGCCAGGACAAATTTCGGAAATGGCCTTTTCGTTATTTGCCCAGGTGTGGGTGTCACTGGGATCGCCCCCAGTCCATTGTACGGTACCCATAGTACAAGCTTTGCTTAGTTTGGGACCGTACAGTTGGTGTGTCAGTCTGGCGATATTTATTTATTATTATTTAACATCCTATTCCTGGGCACGGGCATCCCCTTAATACGAGGGGGATTCAGGCCATGATCCACCACGCTGGTCGGTGCAGGTTGGCGCATTTCATATGTGTTTTGAAAATTGGTTAGATTTTCTTTTACATACAGGTTTCTTCGCGATGTTTTCCGTCACTGTAAGCAAGTGATTTCGCACATGATTTTGAATAATTCAGAGGTGCGAGCCGGGGTTTGAACCCAGGATCTTGTGCTTGTAAGACGCGTGCTCTACTAATCAGCTGTCACTGCTTTGCGTCACATTAGTATTGTTTTAAAATCACACATCACACTCGTACATTATATCTTAAAGCAACAGTTTTGCGGCTTCATTTCAACGCTATCCGTGACTTCTATCTCAGAACCTTTGTGACAAGAGCGCCCGCGGGCACGATATAAATGTTGTTTGAAATTCAAATAAGTACTTACTGGTACAATCGGAAATGTTACCTTTTCGGTGTAAAGATCCTTCGAGTTTACTATAAAAGAAGTGTGTAAAGAATGAATCACACCAGAGTTTATTTCACAGTGTTTTAATCAATACATAAAATGACAATAAACTTAAACAAGGGTTACACAGAATCAAAACGATATTTACTAATTACAACAAAAACCCGACAACACAATTGAACGCGGCGCGCGCGGGAAGTCCTCTCTCGATGGTCATGGAGTTCTCGCGCATGCGCAAATAATCAAAGAAACTCCTAGAGAGGAGTCAATGTAGGTTTTAATTAAGTAAATTTTAAATATTGCCGCGCATCCGTTACAAGTGTCTTTAACGTAGGTATATTTAAGATGCAAATAGGAAGCTTATGTCGATTAAGCTACATGAGTTATTCTGCCGACTAAATGCCATTTCGGTTGATAAATGATTGCGAAACTGTAGTGGAGATATATACCTACTTGATAAGGCGGGTTGCAGAGACTCGACTGAGAAGATTCGGCAAGAAACTTCGCGGGCTTGTCTATTTACAAACATAATTGTTTCAAAATCGCCAGTTGCTTATAATTGACTAGCTGAGCCCGTGACTTCGTCCGCGTGGAATTTAACTTAACAAAAAAGCCCGCTCCCGCGTTCTGAGCCCGCACGACAAAACCCATTTTTTAATTTTTGTATATTTTGTTTTTCTAAAATATAAGTTACTGCTTATAACATCAGCTATCTACCAGTGAAAGTCCCGTCAAAATCGGTCCCCCCGTTTCGGAGATACTCTTTGATTTCATGTGTTTTTATTTTTTTACGCGGAGCCCTAATTGTTTTTCAAAAATTAAAGTAGCCTAAGTTACTCGCTATTACAACAGCTATCTGCCAGTGAAAGTCCCGTCAAAATCGGTCCAGCCGTTTCGGAGATTACCCGGAACAAACACACAGACAGACAGACAGACAGACAGACAGACAGACAAATTTTTTTTAAATCGCGTTTTTGCTATAGGTGTCGTATGTACTTTCATATGCATTTAGTGAAAAGGTGTTATTTTGATATTACAAACAGACACTCCAATTTTATTTATTTGTATAGATAGGTGCAAAGAGTAGTTTATTTTTGGAAATCAACACCAGCGTGTTGCCTTCCGTGATATCCAAGAATTAAATAAAGTTATACAGGATAGTAGGGCAAGACACGCTACGCATTGACTACGATTATTATTCAGCATAGATATTAGAGTTGTTGAGCATTAGTTCTGCATAGGACACTCAAACATATCATACAGCCTTCATACAAAACGAATGTCCAACATATATCACGTCAACTGCAGTCAGTAAGAAAAGATTACCCGGTTATTCAGTTCCGGCCGGCGGCTCGTACGGTCAGCAACAGAAGTCGCTGAATATTTTCAGTATTTCAAATCGCTGGCACACTTTTATTTCGCAATCAATCCATTATTCGTCTTGTTGACAATACTCACTAATGTTTGTTAAATAAATTGTATTTCCTATTGTTTTTAATGTGAATTTATAGTGACTTATGTCGCTGACTGTACCGGGGACCGGGCGATTTATGACGACCGTTTTAGGAAGCTCGGAGACAGTCACGTTCGTAACTTTCAGGAAGGTAACGTAGAGAGAGATATGGGGTATGGAGTAAGATTGATTAACTTGACCAGTAGAATAGAAAACTCAGGTAAGATAACAGGGCCCTAACCACGCTAGCTACTCAAATCGTAATAGAAAAGCAAACGCTCGCGATTGCGTTTCAAACGCTCCGCTTTTGACGTTTTGCTGACAGTATACCATATCAATGTCAGTAGAAATCGTGAAGCTCGTGTTCGAGCTCAAGCAGAATAACTTACATACCTTTTAGAAGTAACAGAATAAATAGAGACGTATTTGGAACAATAAGAAACGATACGAAACCCAAACCTTTGCAATTATTATAAGATACCTACATCGATATCGTCTAAAAGCTAAGCCAGAATATTCTCCTGGCTACATTATTTACTTAGGATCTATCTGAGAAAAGGGTCGGAGATAGCGACCCTTCGGGACATAAACGTATCTCAATAGGGGTCGTAAATCTTGAGCACAATTTTATCTCTACAATACGGAGCTATTGGGTCCGCTTGCAAAGGTGAAGTCACATTACGTTCGAGCGGAATCGATTGAAATATGTTTAAGCAGCCCGCTTGAACATTAATCGATGGCATCATCAAATCAGTGCGAATTGTCTCCTTCACAGTACAAACGTACGACCCGCCCGATGATAAGCAGTTACCAAAGGGATTGCTCGCATTTTGCCGACCTAAAGTGGAATCAGAGAGATGGAGAAGAAAGGGATTGGTCTTCCGGTGCTCTAACTTATCGTTCTAAACATAGCTATAAGTACCTAGTACTTTTTATCTGGCTATGTCTAAGCCAAAAAGGGGAGTCTCGTTCCGATTGAAAAAAGGATTAAAAAAAAAGCGTAGGGCGCCGCAGCTGCCCCTCTGTATACTTATATATATCGTGTAACGCTACTGACGCTTAGCACGGATATAGTGGCCGCGCGGCGAGCGCCCCGAACGTCCGTATAAAAGCTTCGCTTCAACATAATTCAAGTTGGCCGAATTCAATCGACCACAATGTAAGTTCGCTAGTTCCTTTACAAGTTAGGTATTTCCTTTCGTTTGTGTGGCTACCTGTGCGTGGGATGTGTGGACCCTCCGACTCACCACTGATTGTCCACATTTAATGGAGGTTTGTTTATCCAATTTCTTGAGTACGGTACGAAGAACATTAGGTACCTATACTTGTTAAAGCAATCCGTTTATAATATTGTTTTCTTATATTTACGCGAATACTACACATTGAAATAAAACTATTTTTCGGAATCTATCGCGTTTATTACTTTTTATAATAAAATAAACGCGATAAAATCCGGAAAATAGTTATATTTCAATCCGTTTATAACTTACTAGCTGTGCCCCGCGACTTCATCCGCTAAGTATTTTAACTTAGCAAAAATTTCGGGATTATCGGGTTAAAAAGTATCCTATATGTTAATCCCGGTTATAATCTATCTGTGTTCCAAATTTCATCCAAATCCATTCAGTATTTTTTGCGTGAAGGAGTAACAAACATACATACATACATACATACATACATACATACATACATACATACACACATACATACATACATACATACATACATCCACACTCACAAACTTTCGCATTTATAATATTAGTAGGATACTTACTTAGGCAGATATGACTTTGGCCCGTATTAATAAATCGTTCTCAAATCTGAGGGCGTTTTTGCAAATGTCACTTTCATGTCATACCAGTACAAAATGACATGTCAAAAGCGTATTCAAGATCACTTGCAGACTAGAGAATCATTAATACCTAATATCTATACTAAACAGTGATAGCTGATTGATTAAGCACGCCTCCTGCGGGCACCAGGTCCTGGGTTCACACTCCGGCTCACACCTCTAGTTTTTCGAAATCTATGTGCGAACCATAATTTGTATATGATTATCAAGTGATAATCAATCATGTTAATGTTGTCAATAATTAATAAACTATGTTATAAAATACCTGCTAGAACGCACTGCCGTAATCTATGCCAATTATTTGCAACCACTAGATGCCGCACAAACGCTGGTAAACGCTCTCCATTGTATCGTTTAGTCAAATCATACAATGAATCATTCAATGCAATTGACATTACGGCAGAGCGCCCAAAATCTTTTAAAAATAAAGTGCTTGAGGTTCTAAGGGCCTCACTCACTTAAGCACATTATGTCAGTACCTACCTATTTATTTATTTCTATATTGTAATTATGTTTGTTGTAAGCGAATTTGTGTCGTTTTGCATGCACGGCCACTTATCTACTTTTAATCTGTGGTAAACGATGTTGGTGGCCAATTCACTTCTACTATTGTATTTACTTAACTAGCTTTATAATACTTTATTTTGTCACTGTTTGTTTACCCCAATAAATAGAAAAAAAAAAAAAAAAAAAATGTTTGAGGGGAACCATCGTGAGGAAACCTGCATGTCTTAGAAAATCTAACCAATTTTCGAAAGACATGTGAAATCCGGGCCAACCCGCCCTGGGCCAGTGTGGTGGATTATGGTCTGAAGCGTAGTGGGAGGAGGCTCGTGGCTAGGAGTGAGAATTCAAAAGGGCTACATTATTATATATTATTATAACATTATTATTATATATGTATAGTTTCGAACTCTTGAAACACCCTATATGAAAATACCATCAATCTTACACACGGCTTCGGCACAGAATTCAGCCCCCGAAGTAACAGTCACGTCTAAGTATGATTGCCATCCAGAAAGACACATTAATTTCACTCCACGCCCTCCGAGGCAGAGGGTGACCAGTTCTCTGGGGTAAAGTCCGATACTTTGCGGAAAATTCTTACACTATGAGTACGTGAGTTGTCAGGATTACTGAAATTGTGGTAACACGAAAAAAATACGATTTAAGATTGTTTATGGAATCAGAAACGTTGAAACAAATTAACATACTCAAAAACGAACTGTCATCAATATCAGTAAGATTTTTTAAGGTACATTACAGTAATAAAAAAGATAGAAGATGTGTTAGTCAAACTTAAAACTAAGTTGGTAGGTAGGTAGTTAAGGGACGGGGGGGGGGTATAGCATTAGCCTACAGTGTACCTCTGCTAACCCTTTCTAAGAATAACGCCGTAAGGTTTTTCACTAATTTTAGTTTTAATAATTTGCACGCTTAGTTACCCTTATTCACAAGTAAGTACTTGCGAAAACCGAACTATCCATGCGACAACTAGATCCATGGTTACACTAAGCACAGAGGAAGAAATTCCTCGGAAAAATATAATGAAATAGACCGCCCTAATCTCACGCTTGTGTTGGGCAGATAATGCTGTCGCGAATTCAGAGGAGTTTGGGGCGAACGGAACGAAGACATAACTCAATAAAAGTAACTAGCTGTACTGGTACTATATAAAATAAAAGTAGCCTAAACTACACCTTATATCCTCAGCTATCTGCCAGTGAAAATCCCATCAAAATCGGTCCAGCGGTTTTATTTATTTATTTATATCAGATGCTTGTTGTGCTTACAGCTTAGCCAAGACGCACAACAAGCTAAATTACAGGAGAATATTTAAATACTACTGCTCTCTCAAGAAGCGTATACATTTTTTAATAAATACATGCAATTTTGTATGAAATATGTCAAGGTCTGGTTACTGGGCACTTAAGGCGTTGATTAAATTGACGGCTTGGGCAGTTGGGGCAAATAGCGCGGAGAAGATTTTGGAGATGAGAAGACCTTTATTTGGCCTAGTACAAGTTGACAGGAAATCAAGCTATCCTATTGGTTGAAGCGGGCTATCTCGCTTCATACAACGGACAAGTGGACGGTTACCCTTATTATACGGTACATTTAAGAACAAAAGTAGGTACCCTAAAACCACACTAAATTTACCTAATGCTGTCCATCTAATTTTCATAATTATTGGGAAATACAGCGATAATTTGGTTGTGTCAAAAATCACTATTCGTAGTATTACCTGTGTGCCATTTCATAGAACATGCTTTCCTGAAACATCAATCGGATACTCCCAAAAGGGCGGGCGTCCGAATTGATCCAGACATTGCATTAATTAATAATTTACCTAACAAGACACACTAATTAGACCGGCCTGGCTCGAGCCCAAACTACGAAATAACCGACTAAGCTGAAATTAGACCGCTTACAAGGTACTTCTAGGGCTGCCGCTTACGCCTTAACTCTTTTGTTTTATTTCTCCGAAATAAATCCTACTTCCTACTAATATTATAAATGCGAAAGTTTGTGAGTGTGGATGTTTGTTACTCTTTCAGACAAAAACTACTGAACGTATTTGGATGGACGAAATTTGGAACACAGATAGTTTATAACCGGGATTAACACATAGGATACTTTTTATCCCGATAATCCCGATTTTTTGTAACGTTAAATACTACGCGGACGCAGTCGCGGGCACAGCTAGTAAATCTTATTTCCCTTGTGCTGCTCTGCTGCCATTATAATTTATTTGGCTGTCATCATAATTTTATGATTTTTTGTCCTGATAGGAAAAGAGTTGTGTGTTTTTTGCGTTCTATTCTCTTAAACAATGAAATATATACAGGGTTATTGGTATAACGCAAGCAAACTCGCAGGACTGTATACTAACACCATAGAAAATTACTTTTGTCTATGACTGACACTTACACTATCATCATCATCATCATCATCGCTAAAAACTGAACAAAGTTCATAATACCGCTTGGCGCAGTGGTTCGAGCGTAGGCCGCACGGCTCACTGCACATAGGGGTTGCGGGTTCTATTCCCGCCGGCGCAAATTTCGGAAATGGCCTTTTCCTAATTTGCCCAGGTCTGGGTGCCACTTGAATCGCCCCCAGATAATTTCTCGGTAGCCGTAGTACAAGCGTTGCTTATTTTGGGACCATACAGTTGGTGTATTCGTCTGGCAATAATTATATTTATTTTAATACTTTTTTTTTACGAGATCAATGATGGATGTAGCAACCATAGTTTATAAGTCAGCTGACTCATACCAATTAGTCGAGATATTCCAATTCAATGAATACAATATTACTTATATTTAGTCTGTGACTACTTACGAATAAATATCAAATACGAATTAATCACTTATAAGTATGTGTTTATAGATTGTTTTCAGAGAATTTTAGCAACATTGTCTAGTCAAAATATTGCGAAAGAGGACGTGTGGCAGGATGATATCATATCGCAATCAGGGGTGCTACTCTTATCAACGATAATCGATATTTCATGAAATTTGTCGTGTCGAACCCTCCTAATTTCAATCTTATTTGTTTCGATTACTGAACGAACGATACAAAATTGACGGCAAAAAAGATGGAATTTAGAGTAGGATTCGACACGACACATTTCACGATATATCGATTATTGTTGCTAAGAGTAGCACCCCAATGCTGCCCCCGTGGAATACCGTGAACATAATATGTCTGTCAATGTGGCTGACATTGGTCACATTCAAACTGCTTGAAACCTCGGAATCGCAATGATCTGTGCGGGAGTTCAAAGCGTTATTCTCGCGGCAAAAACGCAACGATTTTCAAATCCGATAATGGTTACAGAAATCTCTGCCGTCGTCGTGTTAATATAACCTTAGGTATTTCTAAGAAAATTCGTAGTTTTAAAATGCTTGTAGCATAAAGGTTCACTCAACCCGGAACATGTCCTCTAAAATACTTAACTCTTAGCAACGTAGTAGCGGAAACCATGACATATGGGGGTCATTAAAGGACTCCAGAAATAGCCTTTTCTCATATGATCAAGCTCTTTTTTTTTAAGCCAACGGGGCACTTTAAGCCAACTATTTTTTGGTCACTCTACACACTACGTTTTCTAATTATAGTAAAAAAACAATGCCATCTAGGGACGCCCGAAAGAAGCGAAGCTTTATAGTATAAAGCGTAGGTCGCCGCAGCTGCCACTCTGTATACCTATATAATATATACTTATATCGTGTAACGTTACTGACGTTTAGCACGGATAGAGTGGCCACGCGGCGAGCGCCCCAAGCGTCCGTATAGAAGCTTCGCTTCAATAATCTATGAAAATACTATGCATTACATATATCTTTGCTGCAATTATAAAAATAATAAAAACACTGCAAAAAACATTTCGTAGTCGTTTTATTTTTCAGTAAGCAACCGGATCGGAACGCGATCTCAACTGGAAAGAAGATGATAATGATGACGATGAATTGTTTATCTAGCAATATTATATACTAGTTAGGAGGTCCTCAAAGATTTATATTTATCCGCAGACAGGCCATTAGGTACAAAACCGCCTCGCTCGCTGTACTGCCACTGACAACGTAATTGCCTTCATCGCGAATATATCACGCGCGTAAAAACAGCTGAATGCTACATTCGTAAATTGCAGCTATGGGTCACTGTTTTGTGCAGATTGAAAGATTTATATTGTGTAGAAGAAAGACTAGTTATGGAGTAGATGTCCGTTAAAAACAGGATCAATAAAACCAAAAAATAATGATATTTAACCCTTTTAACGTCCCACTCCTGGGCACGGGCCTCCCCTCATTACGAGGGTGATTCAGGCCGTAATCCACCACGCTGGCCCAGGGCGGGTTGGCGAATTTCACATGTTTTTCGAAAATTTATTAAATTTTCCAAGGCATGCAAGTTTCCTCATGATGTTTTCCTTCACCGGTAAGCAAGTAATAATAATATAAATGATGATTCGCACATCAATTCCGAAAAACCCAGAGGTGCGAGCCGGTGTTTGAACCCATGACCAGGTGCCGCAAGACGCGTGCTTAACCAATCGGCTATCACTGCTAGTTACTAAAACTAAACATTGTATTCAAAGATGGTAGATTCAGAGTCAAACTAGAGAACATAATTATAATGTACTAGCTGTGCCCCGCGACTTCATCCGCGTAGTATTGGATTATTGGGTTAAAAAGTATCCTATATATGTTAATCCCGGTTATAATCTATCTGTGTTCCAAATTTCATCCTAATCCGTTCAGTAGTTTTTGCGTGAAGGAGTAACAAACATACATACATCCACACTCACAAACTTTCGCATTTATAATATTAGTAGGATTGTAGTTAATCTACGTTACTCACTAGTTAGATCCTCGTCTATGGTCGTCGTTAGACTACCGGTTAATCTAATGTAGTCTTAAACAATGGTCTAAGAATGTAGCACATTGGTAGGTTTTACAGCCGAGTCTAAGGGTGACCGTTCCGATGGCTGTGTCATAATGAAGCAAGCCCGCTCACTTCGACCAATAGGATCGTTCTATTTCCTCAGTTTCCCTCGGCTTAGTTGACAGTGCGCTTTATAACAAATCCAAGTGGACAGTTACCCTAAGTTTCGTAAAACAAATGTCTATTGTTTCAATACGCCTAGTCAGCAGACTTCCTCCAGACGCAGGCTGAAAATAATGAATCGCAAACAATACAACCACCATTTTCTTGTTACATCGAATAAAACCATTATAAATTATTCACCAGCCAAAAGTACTTACATGTATCGTATGGAGAAATCGGCTTTTACAAAGTACTGTGAAATACATTGTATCGATATATACTTACCTACCGAATATCGTTTCTTTTGTATCGGTCGATTCTTTTATCTACACCCAATACATCCCCTTTGATGTATTGAAATTGCTTTCTATAACAGCCCCGGTGTATTCTAACCTGGTTTACGGAGATGAAGTACAAGAAATATCTAGTGTTTTCTGGTTTTTATTGAAGATATATACATTTATCTAACAGTGGTAAAGGCAACCTGTACAAATGACTACAGCTTATATATGGGTTGACCTATGAGGACCACCCTCTCACAGAAGAACGGCGTAAAGTAGCTATTTAACTGATGCGTTTCGTACAATGATAAACAGAGCCCGAAATCGAAACAGGACGGACAGATGTCTGCTTTTCACGTGCCGGAGTTACAGCTAGAGGATTTGGTCCCGGGGTACCGAATCACGGGATCCCGGTATACCGAATCTCGGGATCCCGGCCGTATTCTGATCACGAAATTCTCGGGATAAAATTTAAGAAATACCGGGATTTTCGGGATTAACAAAATAAATAATATGTTAGGTAATGAAAATGATGTGCAAATTTTACATGAAACGAAACGCACTTACATCGACTTGACATTTTGTTACAAATCTTGTTTTGCTAGCTGCAGGGGGGGGGGGGATTTTAAATCATTCGAATCAAAATCAGAAACAAATGTTATAGTTATTTGACATTTCAATAACACTACAATCCCGGGATCCTGGTATCCTCTGTAGATAATCCCGAAATCCCGGCATTAGAAAAGATCCGGAATCGAATTCTCTAGTCGCAACATACCCGTCTCTGTGCTAGTACATACGTGAAAGAAGCCGCTCTGCGCTGCGCTGCGTGGAACTGCGTCGCTTGCGTTACAGCATACGCTTGCACTAAGAACTAATATCAACGGTTACCTCTGCCTTGTCCATGATCGTATTATTGTCCGCTGTCCGGCAGGTATATCAGTAATAACATGTGGAGACCGAAAAGTGTTTTTGTTACGTATCATTAGCTACTTAGCTCGGCCTTTCAAGTTTCTCAGTTACCTAATACACATTATTGCCTTCAAACTTGTTCTAAAAAACAACTAACCTCATAGTTCTGAGTAGTTTTACGAACAGAAAGCCGTTTGTATGGCCCTTTCTCAAACAGTTTACCTATGCTTCTCATCTTACATACTTAATTAATAGTATTTATTCATTACGGCTAAATTATATTTGACAAAATTGAAACATAGTTCAGGATGGAAATATAGTTAACTAGTTGCTGCCCGCGACTGCGTCCGTAAAGTATTCTATGTGTTAATCCAGGTAATATACTATCTGTGTTCAAAATTTCATCCAAATCCGTTCAGTAGTTTTTGCGTGAAAGAGTAACGAACATACATCCACATTCACAAACTTTCGCATTTATAATATTAGTAGGATTTATTCATATTTGGATTGTGCCACAAAATGTACGCCATTTGTATAATATCATAGGTAGGTAGGTACATGTTACCTACTGCAATACAAATAATAATTATTATCGTTGAAATAGTTTTAATAATTTTTAATAACAAATTGGTAAATAAATAAAAGCGAAACTTTATAAACTATTAACTAAAATACGAAAATTACATGTATCTATTTATTTTCGTCTCGTTTCTCGTTGGCCGTGGCATACTTAACTATATTCCTTTAATACTTACACTTAGGTACTATCACATTATAAAATAAGTGAACACCTACATACCTATGTGTACCCTAGTAAAATATGACCTACTTTCATGGTCATTATAACTGCTTTCCTCTGACAAAAATATCATGTTATTATAAGTTTTCCAACGTGGTGGAATGGCTAGAATCATTTAACGTTAAACATTATAGTAAGCGCAAAACATTACCTACAGTATCGTAAGAGGCGATGCCAACGTATTTTCATTATTAAACAGTCTACATTTCCTTTGTTAGTTGTTTGCAAGAAATACCAGGGAAGTGAAAGGTATTTTGTGTATTCAAAAATGTATATTATTTTTCTTTCAGTTTCATCGACTCTTTAGATCTTAACGTGTTATTACAAAAATGTTGAGCATTTGATAAATGTTTAATAAATATTTGTAAAAAAGAACGTTACAATTTTCCGAGGACTTTTTTAAGTCTCACTTAGGGCGTTACCAAAACAATCTATTGAGATCGTATGGTGGATTTAGCTGATCAATAGGTAACGGTCGATAAAACGATTGATCAATCATCAATCGATGGAAGATTGATCAATGGTATTGATGGATGGATTTTTCATTGGTCATTGGTTTTCCTCGGCGTCATCATTGGCCACCATTATCGATATTGGCTTACAAGAGCAAGCTAGGAGTATACGAATATTGACCTATATACTAAAACTAGTATTCCCCTGTTAAGTTGCGTCGATATATTTGTACGGAACTCTCAACACAAGTTTCTAGTTATTCTCCATGCAAAGAGAACGAACAACAGGAATCCTTTTTGAATGCAAACCTGGATACTAACAAGGACTTCAGACAAGTAGGTACCTTATTGCCTCATGCCGGTCTATTGAACGTGAAAACTAGTGTTTGATTCCCGGGTCGTAATTGGCACTGAAACGTGGTTTAGCGGTTGTATAGTTACACCATACTTTGTCTTCTTTTTTCGAATGTCAAATTACTCATGACAGAAAGAGATAATTCGGAGTTTAACTATTCGCCCGCTATACCACGTTTATTAATAAGAGGGTATGTGGGTAGATCTTTTTGATTGATCGACGTTCGATCGATCAAACAGACCAACCCTAAGCAGTCATTCATACTATTAACCCTTAAGTGGTATCGTAAAATTGACTAACGTAACTGGTTTTGTAGGGGTCGCGCGGCCCCCATTACAAAATAGCTTCTAGGATCGAAATGTGCGCAATTTTAGATTAGTTTTATATAACAAAAATAATAAAACAACCTTGTTATATTGATACAATATTTTTTTATTAATGTAATTCTTTTTACCTAATTACTACAAGAGATCGCATAAAAATTTCAACTTTTTGGTTTTTTTTTCTTACATAAAAAAAACGATTACTTTGGTAGTCTTAAGCTGAGATATAATTATGTTTTCTTATTTCTAATACAGTAAACTTTGGAAATCAAAAGAAAAAATCGTCTAATCAACGTTTTAAAAAAAAACAATAGGAACATACTCCTAACTAAAATCTTACGTAACTGGTATTGTGGGTGGTGCCAAAACGCACGTACCTCCGCTCTGGTAAAAGCTGCAATGCCGAAAGTCTGGTACCCGCCGCGAGTCGCGACGTAATGAGATTACACAAAATGGCACCCACGCACGGTGCAAAGTTTTAAAGGAATTCAAAAAAATATCACGCATGGGGGCCGCGTGACCCCCACGAAACCAGTTAAGGGTTAAGACCACACCGTTGTTTTCTGTACACTCGGGTGCATTGAAATGTATAGAATTTACCGGTGTTGGGTTAACTTTGTGAATTACCTGTAAGATATGCTTAAAAGCGGTTAGATATTTGCGCTGAATCGACTGAAAAGCCAGCCAAAACTCATTACGACTGTGCCAAAAGTGCTAACTAATTTCTTTTTAAAAACTTTAGTCCTTACATCATAATGTTAAGGCCTAGTGTACACGATTCAAATTGCCCTATTAACAAGTTACTAGAGAAGTTGTCTCAATGGTTGACAACTTGTCAACCAAGTCACGTAAATGAAGTAAAGTGGTTGAGAATATCAATAAGTGTGATAGAACTGTTAAAAGACGATTTACAATTAAATCGCGAGATTTCTCAGCAATTCGAGGCGGATACATTTGTTTTACGATATCCGACTAGAATGGCGGAGAGACTATAAATTATTGGGGGCGAAAGGCACCCGGGCAATCGCGACGCGGCCCCGCTTAATACCAGCCGTGCGAAATAGATAAAATAGCTTTGTTTAAATTAACGATGAAAGTAAAAGAAAATGACACGATTTATGGCGCGCTTAGGGACGAATAAAATGGCCGGTTTTTACGAACTTAAAGTTATAAGGAGCACCGGTGTTATGAAGAAAATATACTTCTCAATTCCAAGCTGTAAGCAAGTGATAAAGAATACAAACCCGTTGAGTTTTTTTCTCGGATACCTATTATCAGTCGCGTTGCAATCGGGTTAAAAAAAATTGCAAATCTACAAATTTTAAGTGTCACCGTAGACGTGGACGACCTTCAGGTATTCTATGTATGAACTCTTTTTCTAAACTAATGCAAATATATTTTTCATTACTCATACTCTGAAAGTAGGTCTGAAGTTGCCTGAGGAGCGGGTTGAAAGTAATACTTTTCCGGCCCGGGAGAATTGCTTTCAACTGACAGCTGTCAAATTATAAAAAAAAACTAGTTCCATTTTCACATTTCTATGGAACCATGTTCAAACTTTTTCTACAGTCACTCAATTACAGCACGATGTAAAATTGAAATAACATAAAGTTAAGTATTAATTAAAGAATATATATTTTTAAATGACTTAATTATAATTTAGTTACAGCAATTTCTTGAAAATAACATAGATTTGGGCAAAATATTTAAAGATGAAAATGAAAAATAATGAAGTTGGCCGGCCAACGAAAAAAAAAACAAAATAGGCGGCAATCCGATCTTTTTTTTTCGAGTTTTGGAGTATTGTTCATACTTCCTTGTATTATTTCTTTAGCCAATTCCTGTTTTTATTTTTACTTTCCCTGTATTCGTAATGAAAAGCACAGTGTTTACCTCGGATGAAAGACTTATTTTGTCCCTCGAACTATTAGCGCCCTCGCTACGCTCGGGCGCCAAACCCCGTCTCGGGACTAAATAAGTCACTTGCACCACTCGTGTAACAATGTACTATTAAAAACACATTGCAATAAAATATTGCAACATCTCTTGCAAGAATTTACTAATATTGCAAGAAATAAAGGCGCAAGACGTCGGTCGTGAACGTTCGCATGGCTGGCCTCGAAATGTGTGGACAAAGAGGATCCTCCAAAATCCCATAGCGTTTTGCGAAGCGTTCCCTGAGTGTTTAGCGTAAACAAAACTATATTGTAGAGGTTTTAGTATTAGCTTTTGTTGGGTTTGAAAAGCATTTAACATAGAAAATATCTAATATTCAGATGTTTAAAAAAATTGCAATTTATTTTTTATGGTATGTAGCGGGAATAGTGTCTTTAAAAACATACATTCATAAACATACATAGACATGAAAGGGTTGGATTTAGCTTTGCCGTAGTCAGGTAAAATAGTATTTCCGAAATTACGATGAGAATTATATCAGGGATTATGGATAGTTTTACTATGAGCTCGCATAACGTTTTTTCGGGACAGTTTCAAGATTAAATATAATTTTATTGCTTTAAAAAATCACACAAGTCTAAGTTACGAAACTTTGAACTGATATTAGGGTACGCTTACTAGTTCGCAACGGTATTCAAAATAAAATTTCAGACCCTCGCCAGCTGTACCGGAAACTTATAATGAGTTTCTTGGACTTGGTTGAAAGCTGAAAGCCCGGTAAAATTGAGTAGGAAAAACCTGTCATATTTTTTTTTAATAAACCATGTGTCGACTGTGTAAGGTTCAAAATTACTTTGGCAGGGCATAGAGGGGTAGGTGCACATTTGCTGTAGAAACTACAGTATTATTTTGACCGTATTATACCTCAAGATGGCGTATTTGATACGAGAAACAACGAGTTTTTGGTATTCTTATAAGCTTTACTTAAAAACTACTTTAACTTTTCAAATTATTATGTATTTTAACTTAACCTGTCTGTAGTTCAACCTGAGCCAAATAAGCAACTTAAAATACACTTTAAATTACTACTGAAAGATGGCCATAAGTTTTTTTATCTATCACCTTTTTCTATTCCCTTTACTGATATCAGTCATAATATGGATGAATAAAAATAAATATAAAAATATAAATATCGCGAGACGAACACACCGACTGTATGGTCCCAAACTAAGCAACGCTTGTACTATGGGTTCTGTACAATGGACTGGGGCGATCCCAATGACACCCAGACCTGGGCAAATTACGAAAAGGCCATTTCCGATATTTGCCTCGGCGGGAATCGAACCCGCAACCAGCAAGTGCAGTGAGCCGAGCGGCCTACGCTCGAACCACTGCGCCAAGCGATCGTCGAAGGAGGATCTCTACCATTTAAGCCCCATATAAATAATATCAATTCAGTGATTACAGTAGCTATAGTCATTTCAGAGGCTTTTAGGCGGCCTGTAAACTTCAACAAAGCCGCTAGCTCAACGAATGCACCAAGCTCTATATTATGCCTATAGGCATAATCTAGAGCTATAGCTTTACTATCCACACATAGACAAAAAAGGTTACCCATCAACCCTTATCTCACGTTGTCAATCACTGCCCACGTTTGGTAGAAAATGTGAGCTAAAAATACAACGACCCCAATAGAGTACGCGGCTGCGATCAAAGCGGCTTATGTCGTAACACTTTATAGGGTTATTTACGAAATGGCTAAAACAATAATAATTATTGATGACTAATTAACACGGTGGTTCGAGCGTGGGCCGCTCGGCTCACTGCACCGGGTGGTTGCGGGCTCGATTCCCGTTGGGGGATATTTTGGAAATAGACTTTTGGTAATTTGCTTTAGTGTGGGTGTCACTGGTATCGCCCCAGTCCATTTTACAATACCCGTAATACAAGCGTTGTTTAGTTTATTGTTATTTTTTTTATTGGAGACTAGATCCTCGCTTTCAATAGTAAATGTGGTGGGACTTTGAGGGAAGTGAAGTCTAGTAACATTGGAATTTTAGATACACACTTCTGTGGTCGATAAATTTATTAAATGTGATTTTTTTAGGAAACAAAGTATAAATCAGTGCACGAATAATAGTAATCCCACATTGACTGCCGAATATTCGTAACTTCTCAAACTCTAAAGGTGCCTTACTTTAAAGAGAACGTTTCAAAGAGTGCCGAACGAACATTAAGCTATAAAATGTAATATAACTACCATAAAGATTTATACGAAAACGTGTTTCGAAGTGGCGTAGTGAACTAGCGTTTCCATATTAGTCTATGCTACCGAAACTTGGACCTTGAGGAAGAGAAGAGAAAAGAGGATGGAGGGTCTAGAAAAGTGGTGCTGCCAAATAATGCTGGGGACATCCTGAACTCCGTTGAGAACTAAAACTTATATTCTTTAGGGACTTGGTATCAAGCAGCCACTATCTTCCATCGTGCAGGCTCGAATGTTCACCTTCTTAGACGAGCGGTTTGTTGTACAGGGGAATGTTGAAAAACATAATTAAACGACTTAAAAAAAACTTGGGTGCACTAAAAACTATAAATAACTAGGGATCTTGTTATTTTTTTTATTTTGAGTCGGTTCCAATTCAACTAGGGGGTAGGTAGTTACCTACCTAAAAAGTAGTCCTAACGTAAAGATAGTGTAAACTAACTAAAACTTACTAAACTTAAGAGATATACCTAAGTATAGGGAGTTTCATATTCACTGTCACACAAAGATAAATCTATATTAGGTATGTGCCCTGAGGGTAACTCGATTTAAGCCTTACAGGTCATTCCAATAGACCTCAATAAATAAGACATAAAACCCTGCGAGCGTCATTACACTTTATTAACAAAACGGCAGTTTTATTATCCAAAACACAATTATTACTAATACTATCACCAGCTATCACAATGGTGCTAAAGCATTTGGACTTTATGAGTGTTTTATGGTCAGAATTAACGGGCAATTTCAGGAATGAAGGAACATAGGATCGGATGAAATTTTCAGTAGGTAGTGTTTGATAAGTTTATGTCGAACTTTCTAAGACATGCAAGTTCCCTCACGGTGTTTACCTTCACCGTAAGCGAGTGATAATCCTATTGAAATTATGAGTTGCAGTGATAGCCGATTGGTTAAAGCACGCGTCTTGCGGGCACCAGGTCTTGGGTTCAAATCCCGGCTCGCACCTCTGGATTTTTCGAAATCTATGTGCGAATCATAATTTCTATATGATTATCACTTGCTGACGGCGAAGGAAAACATCGTGAGGTAACCTGCATGTCTTAGAAGATCTAACCAATTTTCGAAAGACATGTGAAATCCGCCAACCCGCACTGGGCCAGCGTGGTGGATTATGGCCTGAATCCCCCTCATGTTGAGGGGAGGCCCGTTCCCAGCAGTGGGACGTCAAAAGGGCTAAATTATTGTTATTATTATTATTACGAAAATTATGAAAAACCTTTTGTGACCCCAATTTGCGGTCCATACAGTACCTATTGGGACCAAAATATTCGTGAAAATTGGGTGCTGAAATGCATCTTTGCTTACCCATTCGCGGGATAACAGGCACAATTGTATACTCTTGACCTACCCTGACCTAGCTCCATCTCTTTCTGTTGGAAGGGCAAAGGACTTTCATATTTAAAATTTTAATAATTATGCCGCTAATAATCTTATTGCAAACTCCATTTCTCTATAATCAAGCTTCAGCTATAATTTTTTCTGCTTCCTCGGTCCATTTATCTATACAAATAAATAAAATTGGAGTGTCTGTTTGTAATATCAAAATAACACCTTTTCACTAAATGCATATGAAAGTACATACGAACCCATTGGAAAAACGCGATTTAAAAAAAAATTGTCTGTCTGTCTGTCTGTCTGTCTATTTGTTCCGGGTAATCTCCGAAACAGCTGGACCGATTTTGACGGGACTTTCACTGGTAGATGGCTGATGTTATAAGCAGTAACTTAGGCTACTTTTATTTTACAAAACCAAATTTTAAAAAACAATGAAAAAATGGGTCCTGTCGTGCGGGCTCCGAACGCGGGAGCGGGCTATTTTTTAAGTTAAATTCCACGCGGACGAAGTCGCGGGCTCAGCTAGTACACAATAATAACTTACACATCCATGAAATGACTCATTATACATGCAAAAAACCCTCAGTGAATGGCTCCTCCATCTATCTTGTAATTATACAGAAAATTTACTTCACCCACTAATATAACACACAATTGTTATTACCCATTATCATTCATTTATTCGCACTTTAATTATATTAGTTATTATATGATCTTGAGGTTTTGCGAAAAAGATGAATGATTTTTATAAATTATAAATGTATCTTTAGTTAAGTAGTTAATTAGTGTAATTGATTGGCCTCTGGCCGTTCTATTTTAACTTTAAATAAATAAATAAAATAATTAAATCTTAAATTATTTTTCTTATAATATAACCTATACGTACTATCTTGATGGAAGCCAGCACTGATAGCACAGTTTGTTAGAAAGCCTAGAAAGCTTATTATTAATATATATATATATATATGTATATTATAAAAAAAATACAATAATAACTAACCGCTTAATACATAGGTACGATTGAAGGAAAACTTGTACAATAAAAAAAATTAAAACCGACTTCAAAAAACCTGGGTTCACTAAAAAGCTAGAAATAACTAGGGAGCTTATAATTTCTTTCATATGGAGTCGGTGCCAATTCAAGCAAGTAAGGGTAGGTGCCTCAGAAGTTTTCCTATATCGTTGTGTAAAGATAGTGGCACCGACTCCAAATGAAAGAAATTATAAGGTCCCTAGTAATTTCTAGCTTTTTAGTGCGCCCAGGTTTTTTGAAGTCGGTTTTCTTTTTTTTATGAACATATTTTTTTCACGATTTTTAGTGGTAAACTACTTATCGAAATGCTGGCAACCGTAAACAGTCCATATCTCTCAAACTACTGAACCTATTTTTATGAAATTTCTATGGTATCACCAAGGAATCCTGACAATAAAAGCCACATATAGTATACCACTTATACCAATATATGGCACTTATAGCCAGAATGCATCTCATGACAATTCCACTAAGCCCAAACACGACTAGGTTATATTGTGTTATTACGGAGTTCCGGCCCCTACCTTCCAGTTTCTTCACCATCTGATGATGAAACCGGAATGTAGGTAGTTTACTGAGACTATTTTAGTGACGGCAACCCCCACCGAAAAGTCACAGGAAAGCAACTCACGTAATTTCGTTTACTTGGATGATGATGTATTTTTGCAGTTATTTTGATTTTAATGCCAAACTACTGAACCGATTTTGATAAAATTTTTATGGGACCAAACTGCACGGACATCCTTTCAAATGCAAAAGATTTTTTCGAATCGGTTTATAAATGACGGAGTTATGAGGTAACAAACATTTAAAAAACCAAAACATACACACGAATTGATAACCTCCTCCTTTTTGAAGTCGGTTGAAAATAGGGAGAACCACTCCCACTTATGTACTTACATCCCCCCTCGTATGGAGGGGCACCTTGCAAGTGGAACATAAAATAAATTGTCTCTATTAGCCCGCCGCTACTTTTATTTTCCGACGTTAATGAAACGGTTCTTGTAAGAATGGCCTTTTATTGCCTCTTGCTTTAACGGGAGAAGGATTATTAGGTAGTGTGGGGCTATTTAACATAGGATTTTTATCTTGGAAAGGTTGGAAATATTCAAAAAGGAATTTGGACGTAAAACTTGAACGAAAATCCTTAACAAAAATACATCGTGGTGAGAACTCTACAATTTCTGACCCAAATGTCTGTCATCTGCATCTGAAATTTAAAAGAAATATATGTTTAATGCTGCTAAATTTCTTATCTTTTTCCCCATATGTCCTTTAACCAGAATTTTATTTCTTTAATTTGAGTCCAGAAAGGACAAACATTCATTGTTTTAGAGGGTGATAAAAAATCGCCAGATTTTAGAGATCTTGGTTTGACTGGATCAGAGAGAGATGGAAAGGGGAAAGACAGGGCATTATCTTGGCTACAATCAAGAAGTTTAGAATACCACTGGAGATATCACGTAGAACTATGGAGTGAAGACAGGTTTTTTTACATATATACATATGCTCTGACCCTCTCACACTTCATCTGAAATTGCCATGATAAACACAAAAAAATACCCAAACTAACGTGTGATGAGCCAAGATTTCGCAAGTCCATGGTTTTCGTGTCTGTTTTTTTATGGATTTTATTTACATATTACATATGCGTCAATTTGAGAATCCTCTTTTGACTTTAGTATTTATTTTTATATAGAAAACCAAAAAATATATCAACCGTTCACTTTCCTGATTGTCGGTAGCTGTTATTTTAATAATTTAGCAACACTGATAGAACACTCAATTTGACACTATGGCCAAACTGTCAAAGATTTTCAAGCACTTCGCATTTTTAAATTAGTTTAATGCTTAAATAAAAGTGTATTCTTGTAATTTAAACGATGTATTGTGTTGTGCAAAATTGCAGAAGTGTATGGATACCAAACTCAAACATTAAGTTACACGGGTAATTGTATTTTACGCTAATCACCGTATTTAACCATATTTATATTATTTTTAATGGGAGACATAATAAAACATCAATAAATGATTATTATTAGTATTGTGTGGCTATTGATTAATGATATAACAGTTTATGTTGTACTTTTCGTACTGTATTCATTTAGTTTTTACATGAACATTTGACCTAAGAAGGGTGACTATCATCTCACTGTATTTCAGATTTCTGAGTTAGGAAGGATACATAAGTATTATACTAATCATATGTTCCAAAGTCAAAAATATCATCTTATTACACTTATATGAGTACCCACCATATATTGTGATTGTGCTAAGTTTATAAGTACCACAATCACAATGGGTACCTATTTTATGACGGGTGCGTATACCTAACTTTGCCCCCTGCACACTTCGACCCTAGGCAGGAGCCGAGCCGGCGCGGCGTTCGGCTCGCATACTTGCTCGCACTGGTACCGCGCTGTGAGTTAGTGACAGTTAGACCGTCACGCAGAGAACGCGCGTAAGTTCGAATGCCGGTTGGGTTATTTATACAAACAAATAAAATTTGAGTGCCTGTTTGTAATATCAAAATAACACCTTTTTACTAAATCCATATGCAAGTACATACTCGTACAGTACATAGGTAACAAAAAAGCGGGTTGAAGCGGTTTGTTCCGGGTAATCTCCGAAACAGCTGGACCGATTTTGACGGGACTTCCACAGATAGCTCAAATATATTAGCTGATACATACCGCATATTTATATTTTTAAATTTTAAGTAATTTTGGAAATGGTTTCACTGGCTTGTTTCATTTTTTTTTACTTGTTTATGATGAGTGAGTTTGTAACGCGTATCAACATATGTGATGTGACTTAAATGGTTGTATCTTTTGATTGCGGTGACTTGGAAGCTTTATAAATTATTGATTCTTCTTCTTTCTTTAAAAATATGTTCCAGTAATAGCAATAACAAACACATTTAATAACAATACAATACTAAAATCAGGTGTGATGTGATTAAGATTAGAAAAGTCATGATAACATGACTATTCATTATCATCAAACAATCTATTTACTATTCTAATAAGTTTTGTGGTAGCTTCAATTCCACTGGAATTGGGATCACCACTGTTGCACAAGAAATCAATAGCATCAGCGACAGAAGAACTGAGTGTCTGCGCTGCAAGACGTACATATATGTATTTATTTTTATACTATGATAGTTGACATGTCCACCTGTAACTTTTTGGACAATTTTAACCCTTCTTTCAATTGCACCATGTGAAGTTCTTTAATAAATTTAAATGACATTTCCGTCCGGCGTTGTTAATGTACCTATAATCAGACATTTCTAGTAAGCTTTAAAATATGCGTAGCATCTAATAAGCAGTGTACATTGTTAACACATAAGTCTTGTAACGATTTTGACTGCGCTTTTGATATGTCATTTTGTACTGGTATGACATAAGGAACATTGACATTTCTAAGATCGCTCTCTCAGACTTGAGATCGATTTATTAATATGGGCCCGAAACCGTCAGTCCTAAACTTGAGATCCGATGTTGTCACCCTAAAGAGAGAAGCAACAAACACGTGACGTTATTCAAGGTCATATTTTTTTGCTTCAAAACATTGTTCGTGTTAAAACATCCAGTGTTATGTATAAAGTTCTTGGCTACAATACACTTATAAAGTGTCATATCAGCTTCATTTTCATCCTTGAGAACCATAAGCTATTCCTAAATACAAGGCAACCTAAATTTTAAGAATATAATTTTGCATTTATAACCTTTTTAGTTCCTGTATACTTGCGTTTGAGATCCAATAGCTAAGAACATCCAAATTGCTAGTAAACTACACCAATCCCAATGCCCATTTGTACTAAAATACGACTCCCTATAGTATTGTATGTACTATAAAACTTCTAGTACAAATTGAATTATATGTCTCAAAGGATATGGTTGCTTTGACATTTTTTATTTCACTGATTCAATGGAGCCGGAGGCCAGGGGTTCAATTTAATCACTATTGGTTGTATTTTATAAGGGCACTTCCGAGGTTAGTGGTGACCTCTTTTGTGCTTCCGAGGAAATATTGGTTACGGTTTGTGAAATTGGGAATGACCTTTTAGAGCAAGTCTTTTTTATATATATTCTTTTATAAAACATAGTTGGAAAACAAGCGTACGACTCGCCTGATGTTAAGCAGTTACCGTGGCAATACCAAAGGCATTGCTTGCACGTTGCCGACCCAAAGAGGATTGGGACAGAGGGAGGGAAAGGGAGGGAGGGGTTGGTCTTCCGGCTCTCTCACTCATCGTACCAAACCTAGCTATAATAGTTACTTAACCTCATGGTTCCCGGTGGCACATTAATGCTACTTTTATTAGCTAATACCGGCAATTCCCGGTGGCACAGTACTGTGTTTGCAGGACGCAGGCTAATTAAAATCGTTTTTCTAAAAAGCTGTAGTATATTTTTGCTTGAAGTAATGTTATTCTTGTTTGGCATTATATTCCACACGTACGTGGACAGTAATAAAAAAAGGTCATCAGAAAGGCGATAGTGCCAATAGAATTTGAATGAGAAGGTTTTTTACGACACTTGTAATTTGACGCCGCGATAAGGCATATGACCGCGGGCCTTGACGGATGTGCGCGTCTTAAACGTCACGGATGCCAAAGGGTTAATGCCAATCTTCTGTGAGAAGGTGGTACTACCTCCGTCAAGTTAGCCCTTATATGAGCTGTAGTCAATTGGAAACAGCTTGGCTCTACCACCTTTAACATAGTTATATTTAACGAAAGTTCCCCAACTCTACCAATAAACCAGTGATGTGATAGACGGAATCTGCAGGTGTCTGCAATATTCAAATTGTTTGTCTCTGGCGTGCGATAGTTAGAACAATGGGACTACCAATGTTAGCGTTCTAGAAACATTAATTATTTTATAATTAGATCCTGAATTTTGTGAGTGTCATTCGTTCCACTCATGACTTTCTCCGAGATTTATATTTTTTTTTATTTTTCGCTTAAAAAGTTGTTGTGATGTTAAAATAAAAAACCGGACAAGTGCGAGTAGAACTCGCGCCCTGGGGGTTCCGTACAACATTTTATTGTTTTTAGATAGTTTTTCCATTCCAATATCAATACCGGCAAGATATTTTAGTAATAAATAGTTCCCAAAAATGCTTAAACAATTCGGGAACCCTATACAATCTTCAACCAAACTGAATACCAACTACAATACAAACCCTTATTTTATACGCTTAGGGGTGGAATTTTGCAAAACGCTGAAATTAATATTTTTAATTTGTAATAAGTAGCCTCAATACTTATTTTCATGTCTCTAGGTTCAATTAATTTTTTTACCCCATACAAACTTTCACCCCTATTTTATGCACTTAGGGGTGGAATTTTCCAAAATCCTTTCTTAGTGAATACTTGCGGTATATAAGGTACTTACTGTCAAAAATTCATTATTCAAACACCAGCGGTATGGGCTGTGCGTTGATTCCTTTGTATTGATAAGTGAATTTGCGAAAAGTATCAAAATATGTGACATAAATCACCGTATCTTTTGATTGCGTTGACTTAGAAGCCTATTTTTTTTGCACTTACAAAGGACCATAGCATTTGATATTTGGTATTAATTTCAACTTGATAACTCCACCCGTTTCAGAGAAAAAAGGTCTTGACAGACAGACAGGCAGACAGACAGACGGACAACAAAGTGATCCTATAAGGGTTCCGGTTTTTCCTTGTAAGGTCCGTAACCCTAAAAACACAGAAAATGGGCGTAAAGGAGCTGCATCTCGTACCATGAATGAGAGTACCGGAAGCTCAACCCCCTCCTCCCCTTCACTAGAGATTCAGCAGCCACCTTTACGATCACAAACCAGCCAAGGCTAGATATAAAATAAAATTGCAATTTACAATAGACAAAAAATAATATAGGCATGTTGAAATGGATTATCATTATTCCTGAACGACTATGCCGTAACTGTTTCAATTATTTAAATTGGTTTCTATTATGTCGTGTTCTAACAGAAATGGCTATTGCAACTTGTCGATTATAATCAAGACAAGATTTCAATCAATTTCAATCGACAAGTTGCAATTTGTTTTTAAGCAAAATGGAATGTTTTAATGTTTCAATTCGTATCAACAATTGAAACATAGTTTCTACAGATACCCTTATTTACAAAAGACAAATGCGGAGCTGATAGAATACAACCGTGACAATTTATTGCATCGGGCGTTACTATTGTAATGAGCCACTTATCGATCAACGTATTTTGTTTATAATTTTGAAGGTTGACACGCGGACGATACGTGTTGGGTCCTTCTCCCAAAGCATTGTACAATCGAGAAACCCAAGTATCCTCCCAAGTGGGTATTTGGTTTATAACGAGCTCGCTCTTTGCAAATATTTGCGCAATACTTTGAAAAATATTCCATCCAATCGCAGCGGGGAGGCATTTATGCAATATGCACCAGCCGGTTTGAGTTGATGCAAAGATTTTACGTCATACCTACTAGCTTTTTCCCGCAGCATCAGTAGCGTAACTTTAATTTTCTGGGTGACGACAACAACGCCATCTACAAGGTCAAACTTTAGATAAAAACCTCCTTCCTCGACATCACTTCCTCGCAGAAAGAGGCCATCGCCTCCCAGGACTCCTCACTGTCGAGCATAGACAGAACTATGCTCGGCAGTGAGAGATCCCTTCCGACCGCCGCAACCAGAATGCGGCGCTGCTCGACCCACGCAACACACTCTTCCAGGGTGTGTTGCGCGGTGTCTTCCGCCGCGCCACACTCATGGCACGCGGCGGTGGGCTCCCTCCTGGCTATTCGGTGCAGGTACCGACCAAAACACCCATGTCCTGTCAGCACCTGCACCAGCCTAAACGTCAGGGAGCCCCGAGGCCTCCCCACCCACCTCTCGAGGACCGGACGGACTGCGTCTATGGTACGAAGACCATAGGTGGAGTCCGCCAGGTCCTGATAAAAACCACCTGGGCAAAGCTATAAGTACAAAAAAAAAACATCAAAGTCGCTCAAGCTATTTAGGAGGAGAATTCCAATGTGCGTGTGTTTGTGAATTACAAACACACGCACACTGGATTTTTATACATAAAAATGCCAGTGCTGTTTCTACACTAATTAAAACTTTAATTCCTTGTTATTTTTCACCATCGCAATTCTTAATGCATGAGCTAGATCTTAATATTGTTTGATTGTTAAATGTAGTTTAATTTTATTTGACGTAACGTTTTATGATACTTAACCTACGTATGGTCAAAATGCCAAAAACCATCGTATATTTACCGTGTCAATGGAATCAAAAGGAGTTTAATTTGTAAATACATTATGCCAGGCAATTACTCACCTGAATATATGAGATTTTATAACACGTTCAAAGCAATCGAGGTATACTACGTGACTTCATTTCGTTTAGCGTTCTAATCTAAAAGTGCTGAGCACATCTTTTTATTTGACGTGTTTAAGATCGACGTGTGTGTTCTAACGAATGATTTTATTCAGTCAGTTGACTTAAGGTGAAGGCGCCTGTCGAGCCCGCAAAAATCAAAATTTTCGAGTATTTTTATAGTTTATCCAAAATCTGAAAACATTTAAGATAACATTTTGTGATTTGCGAAAAACACAGTATGCAGTGCGTTTATTAATACATTTATTTTACTCTAAATATTATCATGGTGGATATGATACTAGTATATCACTAAAAGTATACAAAAATTGCCAGATTATCTGGATAGCTGTCGTTCTTCAAATGTTTTAGAGTAAGTTGGATATATTCATAAATGCACTGCACACGGTCTTTTTCGCGAATTACAAAATGTGCCTTTTATTATTGTCAGATTATGAATAATTTCTAAAAAACCCCAAGAAATTTGCACTTCGCGGGCAAGACGGGCGCTTTAGCCTTAATTAAACAGTGCTTTTGATTTCAGCTCGGAAATGCGGCAGTCTGTTAGGTACTTTTACGGATTAATATTTAAATTTCATTGCTTTTAATATCAAGACACCAAAGGCATTGCTCGCACGTTGCTGACGTCAAGGGGAAGGGAAGGGAGGGGCGGGTTGGTCTTCCGGCTCGTTCACACATTGTACAATACGTAGTAGCTACAACCCCGATCGAGCCAGCCCGTCTGTGAGCTAGTAGTCAATTGGCAACAGTTTGTCTCTACCACCGTTCCTACAAAACATTAATTTAAGTTTAAATATTTGCTAAATGTCTATATATATACAAGGTGAAACAAAAAGGGTATCCTTTTTTTTTCAAACCTTAACTTTGTTATTCTAAAACTATCAGCTTTGGAGGAAACTTGAAAAACAAAATGTGTTATAGGGATACAGCTGTTGACCGATTTCACAAGTCTACAAAACCTTTAGTACTTCAACTGTCCCACAAAGCTGATAGTTGCAACTTTACTTTGTAAATCTAAAAGTATCGGCTTTGTGGGACAGTTGAAGTACTAAAGGTTTTGTAGACTTATGAAATCTATCAACAGCTGTATCCCTGTAACACCTTTTGTTTTTTAAAGTTTCGTCCAAAACTGATAGTTATTGTCACGGTGTTGGTGACACAAGAAACAACTTGACTGATATTTATGAAACTTTATATGTATAGTATTTGGTAGGTTTGGGGGTTGGAATGGTTTGGACACATGATGAGAAGGGATGAGAAGCATGTGACTAAAAGAGTGATGAATATGAATGTGGATGGATACAGTGCGAGAGGAAGGCCCAAGAAAAGATGGATTGATTGTATTAAGAGTGATATGAACGAGGTTGGAGTGGATGTGAGTATGACGGGAAAGCGCGATGAATGGAAGGAAAACACATACTGCGCCGACCCCAGATATAGGAAAAGGTGAGGCAGATGATGATGATGATCAGGTATTTGGTAGGTATGAGAATTGGTCGTAAAGTATATTTCATACATAGAAATAATTTATATGGCAGAACAACATTTGCCGGGTCAGCTAGTACTTGTATAAATATATCAAAGCTAAATAAACAAGCGGACTCGTAGAAAATTACAGTTAATTACAGCATGGTGCTGCCTGATGGATGAGTCCGGAATATCTCCATCTGTGAAATTACGTTCCTTGGCGTGGATTGAGTGAGCTCACCATTTCTAATTAACGAACAGAGTATATATAGACACGTATCGTCGAGGTGGCCTAGGGGCTGCCCCGCCTTACAATCCGAAGGTTTTGAATTAGCTTTAAATAATAAGAATCGGCCCTTTTCATTTCTCACTTCAGGGCACGGGTCTACCCTTAATAGTCGTACAAGGGGGATTCAGGCCATAATCCACAATGCTGCCATAGAGCTGGTTGGTGAATTTGACTGTCTTTCGAAAATTCTTAGACATCCAAGTTTTCCTATATAGCGTTATCAAAGAAAAGAATATGCTTTACTATTGGCCTAATTTCTATTACATCGTGCTTTTCTACCTACCCCTTGGAAGAATACCGGTGTGATGATCACTCTGACTCATTATTATTTCAAAGATACCTACTTCAATGTCCGGAAACCCAAGAGGGTCGCCAATATACGATCTTCTAATTTTGCAAGCGCCTTAGCATATGCTAAAGATGTTGATGCAACTTCTACAATTTAATCTACAATGTATTTTTTTGTAATCACTGATTTTTAACCCCTACGAAAAATAGGGGTGTTATAAGTTTAACATGTGTATCTGTGTGTCTGTGTATCTGTGTATCTGTGTATCTGTGTATCTGTGTGTCTGTCTGTGGCAACGTGGCGCCCAAGCTGATGAACCGATTTCAATTTTGTTTCTTTTGTTAGATAGATATTCTGATCGAGAGTGTTCTTAGCTATGTTTCATGAAAATCGGTTCAGCCGTTTGAAGATCATCAGCTTTTTTGTAGGTAAAAAAGCCACATTCGCGGCCAAAACGAACTTCCACGGCTCGAATCCGTTCGAAATTTGGGCTCATTGGAATAATATCTTTGCATCACTTGAGAACGGCTGAAACGATTTCGCTTTATTATATTTTTAAATGATCGTAATAGTCTGAACTGGCTTTTTACAATATTATAAATATGAAAAGTTTCCCGGATTCTAGAAAAAAAATATATTTTATAAATTTTTATATCAGATTTGTGTATAAACTAAAGACGTTCCATTAGGTCACGTTTCAAATGACGGATACGCGCATGCGTTAAATTTAGTTTGTTTTGTTAATGGGCATGGAATATTACGCAATAATAATTCTAGAGGTCGCTGCTCCGCCATTGAGAAAAAATACAGAAAAAACAAATCTAATTTAAAATAATTTAAGCGTTATTGAAAATTCTTCCCCTGGGCTGCTCCCGTCCACCTCAACCAAAGTTATTACATCAAATTCAATCATAATTGATAATCTTTTACTAGGAATTATACCTCCGTGGCATCAATATTTAGATTCGTTGTCTATTCTAATGTCAATGATTATAATGTCATAACAAGATAATGTATCATACTTTTACACAGATTTTCTGTTGACTATTGTACATTGCATTAGTTATCTTAGATTATAAATGAGGAAGCCAAAACGACTGATGCGATGTAAATGGCGCTTTCATAATCTGGCATCGAAACTAGTTGTACCAGATGAATTTGCGACGTGAGCTATGAATACTGAGCTACGGGAGCTACGCAAATCTCGCTCACTTAATTATTTGGAAGAACTACTAGGTAAAGTATACATTTGATGAAAAAGTCGTCGCGTCGGGGGTTTTTAAATTTTCAATTTAGAGTTATTGATTAAAGAACTCGCTACGAAACAGCTGTACCAACCAAAATAAATTATATTTCCGGTACATGTTCATAATTTCTAGCGTTTTAAAATGCCATGCAATAAATATATCGTGTGCTATTAAAATGAGACCTTATATAACTAATCAGAGTTATTTCTAGTAACATTTACATAACGAACTTTTGATAGATTAATTTGAAACTGTTAAATTGGTTCCCATAACTGAGCCCTTTGATTACAAAGCCGAGTCGAGTTAAAAATTTTCCTCTGGGATCGTAATGAGTTTATTACTTATATAATCATGCTTAATACGTGGGATGCCTTTTAAGTTTTGTCGTTTGAAGAAAAAAACACAACTAGAACCTTATAGTACTTTTTATTGTTTTTCAAAGTATTCACCACGTAGCTTAATACACTTTTCCATTCGCTCAAACCAGTTATTATAACATTTATTCCACTCTAAAGTGGGGGTGTTCAAAATGGCTGACTTGAAAGCGTCGACTGCTTCTTCACTGGACTGGAACCTTTGACCACGAAGACTTTTCTTAATTTTAGGAAATGTAAAAAAATCGTTAGGGCTTAGGTCAGGACTGTATGGAGGATGGTCAAGAATTTCTACTTTTTCCTGCTTCAAATACTCAATCGTTTGACGAGCGCTGTGTGAACTTGCATTGTCGTGGTGCAGGATGATGCGTCGCTTTGAGTTAGATTTTCGAAGTTCGGCGATGACTTGTGGTAAACAAACTGTGGTATACCACTCTGCGTTAACCGTTCTACGATCATCAAGTGCAATAGTCGCAACATGGCCGGTTTTTCTAACGAACGTGGCCACCATCTTCTTTGAAGTGCTTCGAGAACGAACAACTTTAGTCGGCTTTGGCTCGTCTTGAAAGACCCAGATTGTAGATTGTTGTTTGGAATCAGGATCGTAGGCATAGATCCAAGATTCGTCACCACTGATGATGTCGTAGACGTGATTTGACTCTCCTCGGTTGAACCTTTGCAGAGTTTTCTTACACCATCTGACGCGGGCCGCCTTGTGATCGTCGGAAAGCAGATGCGGTATCCAACGGCAAACTAGCTTTCTTACACCAAGCGCTTCATGCAAGATTTTCTGAATGGTTGTCCCTGAGATGCCTAATAGAGCCTCTATCTCTCGATACGTCACATGACGATCTTCGAGAATTAGTTGTCTCACTCCAATGATGTTATCTTCAGTGAATGCAGATTTTGGGCGACCTTCGCGAGATTTGTCACTAACACTAGTATGTCCACGCTGGAATTCTAAATACCAGCGTTCGAGAGTCCGCAGACATGGGGCTTCATCCCTGAACACAGATATTACCTCTTCAAAACACTGAAGCCGTGTCAGGCCTCTACTAAAGTTGTAGAAAATTATTGCACGAACATTTTCCTTACAAAGATTCATTTTCGTACGTAACCTGACAGATTCTAATCGACGCTGTGACTAAACAATAACATTAATCCTAATACATTCAACTGTTTTGAGATTCGAAATTTAAACACATTCGAATATAGAACAGTTCCAAATTCAAAATTGCCGGGAATTATGGTAACAACTATACCTCTAACACAAATAATGTCTATTGTAATTTAAAAACAATAAAAGCGGATTTTATTATTTGAAAACCACGTTCTCCAAATGGCGATCATCGAGCCTAGCACATTCTTCGAGTCTAGCACGCATGTTTTCAAAAACGCGTTGTATATGAATGACTTAACAATTAAGAGGTGAAACAGGATCTACACCTCTGAAAGAGCACTTAGGTCTCGATTGAATTATTTACATTGATTTTCAGAAATGCTATTCAACAATATCCACATAGCATTTCCTTTATTACTTTTTAGTTGGACACATACAATTTCTAAGCAATTTCAATGTCTAAGCTGTGATAGCCGATTGGTCAAGGCACGCGTCTTGCGTGCACCAGGTCTTGGGTTCAAACCCCGGCTCGTATCTCTGGATTTTTCGAAATCTATGTGCGAATCATAATTTCTATAAGAATATTACTTGCTTACGGTGAAGGAAAACATCGTGAGGAAACCTGCATGTCTTAGAAGATCTAACCAATTTTCGGAAGACATGTGAAATTCGCCAACCCGCACTGGGCCAGCGTGGTGGATTATGGCCTGAATCCCCCTCGTGTTGAGGGAGGCCCCTGCCCAGGAGACGTCAAAAGGGCTAAATTATTATTATGATTTATATACAATTTAGTGAATAAGTCCAACTAAAAAGTGGATAATTTATATCAACAAGTATTTGTACTTGTTGATATAAATTATTTATCATTAGAACGATACCCCATTTGAACATATTTATATTATACATCTAGCGGGCGGATCGAACACTTTAGGAGCCTCTGGTCGTACTGCGAGGTTAACGATTTGGCCGTAACTTTTGAACTGTGAGTAGTGTCTGAAGGTGAGTGTATGAGCTATTTTTGTATATTTATTAGCAGATGTCAGACATTTGAGGTTTCGCGAACGATACAAGTGGATTATTATGAGCTCAAGTTATTCAAAGTGAATTTAAATGAAGTTTATAGCAACTTTCTAGCGCAATATCAAATATATTATTTTTATTTAAATAAAATGATCCACAAATTTTATTTATGGTAGGTATATCTATTGCCAGTTACGCCGAAAATATATTTTGGGAATCTTTGTCCTACCCTGTTCGTTTCGTAAAATAAAACCAACCTCTTTTTATCCGACTACGGCAAAGCCGAGAAGGGTTATGGTTTTAGCAAGCTATGTATTACTTTTAAGTTCCACCGTAGCTTCTAAACTACCAATCCATATTTAATGAATGAGGTGTCTATTGATTCCTTATTATGTCCCGATAACATAGGCCACATTTTATACGAAAAAATAATATGACGGATGTTACATTCTAAAATTTTGGGGACCCCAAACAGTTTTTTGCTACCGTATCGAATATGTTGTCAAATGAAAGAAGAGGAAATTATGTGTACATATATATAAACTAGCTGTGCCCGCGACTTCGTCCGCGTTGAATTTAGCTTAACAAAAATTTTATTTAACAAAAAGTATTTGTCTAGTTCGCAGAGTTTACGGAAATTATTTTTTTAATAAAAGTAGCTCACGTTACTTCTTATAACATAAGCTATCTGCCAGTGAAAGTCCCGTCAAAATCGGTCCGGCCAGTACTTTAAATACCAGCAGTGATAAAAGTATTTATTTTGATTTAAGGATTAATTTGTTACTACCAAATGCACATCCTAATAGTAAGTCGTAGTAGTATAATAGGTAATAAGACTCGGCCACCAGCTAGTTCAAAATAAATTATCAATTTTTATTGTATTTAAGGTTCACTATTTTGGCAATAATGGCTTGCACATAAAAAAACACGAAAATCTCACAGCATCGCCCTCGTGGTTTTCGATAATTGCCCCACGGGAACATACTATCGGGATGAAAAGTATTCTATAGGTTAAGAACTATCTGTGTTCCCAATTTGATACAAATCCGTTCAGTAGTATCGATAATTGTCCCACGGGAACATACAATCGGCATATAAAATATCCCAGGTTTTAAATCCAGGTTTTGAACTATCTGTGTTCCAAATTTCATCCAAATCCGTTCAGTAGGATCGATAATTGTCCCAAGGGAACATACGGGATAAAAAGTATCCCATGTTTTGATACAGGTTTTGAACTATCTGGTTTCCAAATTTCATCCAAATCCGTTCAGTAGGATCGATAATTGTCCCACGGGAACATACAAAATTCAAAATTGTTTTTATTCATGTAAGCCAACAAAGCATTTATGAATAGTCAGAATCTACCACCGGTTCGGAATGCTGCTTCCACTGAGAAGAGCCGGCAAGAAACTCAATGGTTACTCTTTTCAATGAATGAAAGATAGTGTACATTCTCAGGAACAGCATAAAAAATTATAATATGAGCAGGCAACACCATTGCCACTAAATAGCTAATAGTAAATAATAATCATATATGTAATAATGTAAATCAAATGAGAATGCTAGTTTAGTGTGATGTGCATACCTACTCATACTTACATCAAATGAAACGTTTACGAACCAAATAATAATTGATAAAACAGGGGTGGATATTATGATAATTGCTTTGGTGTGATGCCTTCCATGCTAAGTAAATAAATAGTATTTAACGACAATGTTGTTAAGAGGAAAGTGAGTGGACCAATCCCCGCAAGCAGCGCCCGCGCACGAGCATGACTTGAAAAGCGGCATCACTCTCCTCAACCATAATAGAGGGAAGAGGGTGACCCGCTCCACAAAGCCACCGCAAACAAGGACATTGAAGTGAGCTATATATACTATCGGGATACAAAGTATCCCATGTTTTAATGCAGGTTTTTGAACTATCTGTGTTCCCAATTTGATACAAATCCGTTCAGTGGGATCGATAATTGTCCCACGGGAGCATACGGGATAAAAAATATTCGGGATAAAAAGTATTCCATGTTTTAATACAGGTTTTGAACTATCTGGTTTCCAAATTTCATCCAAATCCGTTCAGTATGATCGATAATTGTCCCACGGGAACATACTATCGGGATAAAAAGTATGCCATGTTTTAATACAGGTTTGGAACTATCTGGTTTCCAAATTTAATCCAAATCCGTTCAGTATGATCGATAATTGTTCCACGGGAAAATACTATCGGGATAAAAAGTATCCCATATTTTAATACAGGTTTTGAACTATCTGTGTTCCAAATTTCATCCAAATCCATTCAGTAGGATCGATAATTGTCCCACGGGAGCATACGGGATAAAAAGTATTCGGGATAAAAAGTATCCCATGTTTTAATACAGGTTCTGAACTATCTGGTTTCCAAATTTCATCCAAATCCGTTCAGTATGATCGATAATTGTCCCACGGGAACATAGTATCGGGATGAAAAGTATCCCATGTTTTAATACAGGTTTTGAACTATCTGGTTTCCAAATTTCATCCAAATCCGTTCAGTAGGATCGATAATTGTCCCACGGGAACATACTATCGGGATAAAAATTATCCCATGTTATAATCCATGTTTTGAACTATCTGTGTTCCAAATTTCATCCAAATCCGTTCAGTAGGATCGATAATTGTCCCAAGGGAACATACGGGATAAAAAGTATCCCATGTTTTGATACAGGTTTTGAACTATCTGGTTTCCAAATTTCATCCAAATCCGTTCAGTAGGATCGATAATTGTCCCACGGGAACATACTATCGGGATACAAAGTATCCCATGTTTTAATGCAGGTTTTGAACTATCTGTGTTCCCAATTTGATACAAATCCGTTCAGTGGGATCGATAATTGTCCCACGGGAGCATACGGGATAAAAATTATTCGGGATAAAAAGTATTCCATGTTTTAATACAGGTTTTGAACTATCTGGTTTCCAAATTTCATCCAAATCCGTTCAGTATGATCGATAATTGTCCCACGGGAACATACTATCGGGATAAAAAGTATCCCATGTTTTAATACAGGTTTTGAACTATCGGGTTTCCAAATTTTATCCAAATCCGTTCAGTAGGATCGATAATTGTCCCACGGGAACATACTATCGGGATAAAAAGTATCCCATGTTTTAATACAGGTTTGGAACTATCTGGTTTCCAAATTTAATCCAAATCCGTTCAGTATGATCGATAATTGTCCCACGGGAAAATACTATCGGGATAAAAAGTATCCCATATTTTAATACAGGTTTTGAACTATCTGTGTTCCAAATTTCATCCAAATCCATTCAGTAGGATCGATAATTGTCCCACGGGAGCATACGGGATAAAAAGTATTCGGGATAAAACGTATCCCATGTTTTAATACAGGTTCTGAACTATCTGGTTTCCAAATTTCATCCAAATCCGTTCAGTATGATCGATAATTGTCCCACGGGAACATAGTATCGTGATGAAAAGTATCCCATGTTTTAATACAGGTTTTGAACTATCTGGTTTCCAAATTTCATCCAAATCCGTTCAGTAGGATCGATAATTGTCCCACGGGAACATACTATCGGGATAAAAATTATCCCATGTTATAATCCATGTTTTGAACTATCTGTGTTCCAAATTTCATCCAAATCCGTTCAGTAGGATCGATAATTGTCCCAAGGGAACATACGGGATAAAAAGTATCCCATGTTTTGATACAGGTTTTGAACTATCTGGTTTCCAAATTTCATCCAAATCCGTTCAGTAGGATCGATAATTGTCCCACGGGAACATACTATCGGGATACAAAGTATCCCATGTTTTAATGCAGGTTTTGAACTATCTGTGTTCCCAATTTGATACAAATCCGTTCAGTGGGATCGATAATTGTCCCACGGGAGCATACGGGATAAAAATTATTCGGGATAAAAAGTATTCCATGTTTTAATACAGGTTATGAACTATCTGGTTTCCAAATTTCATCCAAATCCGTTCAGTATGATCGATAATTGTCCCACGGGAACATACTATCGGGATAAAAAGTATCCCATGTTTTAATACAGGTTTTGAACTATCGGGTTTCCAAATTTTATCCAAATCCGTTCAGTAGGATCGATAATTGTCCCACGGGAACATACTATCGGGATAAAAAGTATCCCATGTTTTAATACAGGTTTGGAACTATCTGGTTTCCAAATTTAATCCAAATCCGTTCAGTATGATCGATAATTGTCCCACGGGAAAATACTATCGGGATAAAAAGTATCCCATATTTTAATACAGGTTTTGAACTATCTGTGTTCCAAATTTCATCCAAATCCATTCAGTAGGATCGATAATTGTCCCACGGGAGCATACGGGATAAAAAGTATTCGGGATAAAACGTATCCCATGTTTTAATACAGGTTCTGAACTATCTGGTTTCCAAATTTCATCCAAATCCGTTCAGTATGATCGATAATTGTCCCACGGGAACATAGTATCGGGATGAAAAGTATCCCATGTTTTAATACAGGTTTTGAACTATCTGGTTTCCAAATTTCATCCAAATCCGTTCAGTAGGATCGATAATTGTCCCACGGGAACATACTATCGGGATAAAAATTATCCCATGTTATAATCCAGGTTTTGAACTATCTGTGTTCCAAATTTCATCCAAATCCGTTCAGTAGGATCGATAATTGTCCCACGGGAACATACTATCGGGATAAAAAGTTTTCGGGGTAAAAAGTATCCCATGTTTTAATACAGGTTTTGAACTATCTGGTTTCAAAATTTCATCCAAATCCTTTCAGTAGGATCGATAATTGTCCCACGGGAACATACTATCGGGATAAAAAGTATCCCATGTTATAATACAGGTTTTGAACTATTTGGTTTCCAAATTTCATCCAAATCCGTTCAGTATGATCGATAATTGTCCCACGGGAACATACTATCGGGATAAAAAATTTTCGGGGTAAAAAGTATCCCATGTTTTAATACAGGTTTTGAACTATCTGGTTTCAAAATTTCATCCAAATCCTTTCAGTAGGATCGATAATTGTCCCACGGGAACATACTATCGGGATAAAAAGTATCCCATGTTATAATACAGGTTTTGAACTATTTGGTTTCCAAATTTCATCCAAATCCGTTCAGTATGATCGATAATATTCCCACGGGAACATACTATCGGGATAAAAAGTTTTCGGGATAAAAAGTATCCCATGTTTTAATACAGGTTTTTAACTATCTGGTTTCCAAATTTCATCCAAATCCGTTCAGTAGGATCGATAATTGTCCCACGGGAACATACTATCGGGATAAAAAGTATCCCATGTTATAATCCAGGTTTTGAACTATCTGTGTTCCAAATTTCATCCAAATCCGTTTAGTAGGATCGATAATTGTCCCACGGGAACATACTATCGGGATAAAAAGTTTTCGGGATAAAAAGTATCCCATGTTTTAATACAGGTTTTTAACTATCTGGTTTCCAAATTTCATCCAAATCCGTTCATTAGGATCGATAATTGTCCCACGGGAACATACTATCGGGATAAAAAGTATCCTATATGTTAATCCAAGTTAAAAACTATCTGTGTTCCAAATTTCATCCAAATCCGTTCAGTAGTTTTTGCGTGAAGGAGTAACAAACATACATACATACATACATTCATACATACATACATACATACATACATACATCCACACTCACAAACTTTCGCATTTATAATATTAGTAGGATATAATATAATTTTAACCAAACGACAGAAAAATTACTATTTTTCAGCGTTTATGATTACTACAAGCGGTATCTATCGGCAGTCCTGAATATAATTCGTGACAGAAGTTCCGTACTCGGATTACAGTTTTTTTTAACTCTTTTTACTGGTTGACTACGTATCCAACCAGTTGCGCGTAGCAATAAATATTCTATTGAACTACGGTGCTACGAATGTAACATCGTAGCATGCCTACGAAAATACGTAGCGCACTGGAATGTACCAGGGAAATACTGCGTAGCGTAAAAACAAAATCACCTACAACAAAACAGAAAATAGCTCCATTATTTCAATTTCCATACAAACGGCCCTTACAAAGTGGCTTTATGAAAGAAAATTCCCGCGGCAACCTCATTAAAACTAATCAAAGTGTCGACGAAAGAAAAACTGCATCTACTCCGACTTTACCGGCCGAAGAACAAACTTCAATGAGAAGTCCGTAATGAACGGGAAAAGTAACGAGACGCTTAATCAAAGGATACTGAGATGGTGCGGAGGTAAAAATAGGTGGATATGTTATACTTTTATTGTGGTAGAGCCAGGCTGGCTGACGCCACTGAGGTAGTACCACCCTCTCACAGAAGATGTCGTAAAGTAACTATTACAGTTGCGTTTATTACGATTTCTGATAGAGCCGGATATCAATGAACAATGTTTTTCTATAAATTTTTGACAGATACTGGCCGTATTTGACTCTCGTATACAGTAATATGAATGGGAAAGGACCCCTTACTAAGGTTAATACGTTACATCCCAGCAAAAGTTTCATAATCCCAAAGAATTTGTAATAATAAGACATTATTATTAGAATTTTTTTGCATATTCCTAATGAAAATGCGGTCAAGAAAAACAACTTCAAAATGTTCATTTCCAAGTCAGTATCTCTCCAAACGATTGCCATATCCACGACTCTACCTCTAGTAGAGGCGATAGGCAAGACTCGGGGCCGATTGGAACACTTCACAGGTTTGATTGTACGCCATGTTTGGAGCCCACTCCGGTGTCCGGCCATCTGTTTTCGATTGCTTTCATCTTATCCGTAGGTACTTAATGTGATTAGGAGTGGCTTCCAAGCTCACGGAAATACTTTTTTATTTTGTGTCTTGAATGTACAGTCTATGGTTTAATAAAACCAGGTATCTCTTGCCGTGACAGCCAAGTCATGTGATTGGTCCAAGACTACGTCATCGGCTGTGGTGCGGTTAATTATGCTCTTTATTTGTATTGAAGATCACAATCAATTATTTCACAGCATTTTGAAAATTTTCAAGGATTTTAAGTTTTCCACTATGTGAGCATCAAGTAATTATAACAATTCATTCAAATTTTGAATTAGGTATTTCTGGGGTGTCAATATGCTAAGATTTAACATTGTTATGTGTATAAATAGTTGTTTGACTTTATAATAAACGGCGAACATCCACAAAGTGGTAATTAAATTTTGATAAAGGCAAAAGTATACTTTGAATACAATTTTGTGCAAATTGATAACATATTTTATACAATTATAATAAAAAATAAATAATTAAATATAAGAAGGAAATAAACAAATACAAGGAAAGGGTGTCCTATTATTGGGATAATTATATTCATAATAATAACATTATATGATAAGTATTATTTTATCAACGGCTTTAACAGACCCAAATTGCGTGAATCATTTTTTGTCATATCTCTACTTGTCTTACATTATCCTACTTCAATATCACCCATATCTGGATTTACTTACTAGGCAGATTTCGTAGACATATCACTACATTTTTTACCTTATGACAACGTAACAGAGATAGCTTTGCTTTGAATCAGTGTAGGTTACATCTGGATTTGCTCCCACAAAAACCTCGTTAGACGGAAATTGGACTCATATTTGTTATTGGGTGTGTCTACAATAGCAAGGTCTGTCACTTTGAAACAAGTCCAAGTTTCAGCTATAACTGTAGATGCTATAACCACTTTAATTATTCACAAAAACGAAATAGAAGCTAGTAATTAAACAAGTCAGCTATGTATGTTTAGCGGAAAAGGGAAGATCTTCCAGCCAGGCGGGTGTTATGCCTGGCGGGGCGGCCGCTATGCCCCGCTGGTTATTCTCGGGGTCTTGTATATATAGTCACGATGCTTGCGAGACTTAATATCGTGATTCAGTTTTTCTATAAAGAATCCGTGCATTGTATTGAGGCGCTGCATTTAGCGCCATCTGTCCGCTTCTGTCGGCGACGTGAATGTGAGGTCGCCACATATGGATACGGAATGAACGGGGGATAGGGTTTCTCCCATTCATCGTACGAAACGCAGCTATAATAGCTACTTTAAGTCGATCTGTGAGAGGGTGGTGCTACCCGGGTCAGATCAGTCCGTATATGAGCAGTAGTCGGTTGGATATAGTTTAGCTCTTCCACCGTGAAATTGCACAGCTATTTCACATAGATCTTCTAAGACATGCAGGTTTCCTCACGATGTTTTCCTTCACCGTAAGCAAGTGATAATCATATAGAAATTATGATTCGCACATAGATTTCGAAAAATCCAGAGGTGCGAGCCGGGATTTGAACCCAAGACCTGAACCTGAACGCAAGACGCGTGCTTTAACCAATCGGCTATCACGGCTATAGATCTAACCAATTTTCGAAAGACATGTAAAATACGCCAACCCGCACTGGGCCAGCGTGGTGGATTATGGCCTGAATTCCTCTCATGTTGAGGGGAGGCCCGTGCCCAGCAGTGGGACGTCAAAAGGGCTAAATTATTATTATATTATTTCACATAACATGTACGTTAATTTGTAAGAGACATCATTAAATAATACACGCGATCCATATTACAAGGCCCCATTAAACGAGTTAACGCTATAACGGAAACGTCTCATAAAACCTCTTAACCGCCAACCTCAGTGGATGAATAAATAAAATTCCCATTGCTTAGTTACACCACATATAGGTACGGCTGTTGGGATTGGCGAACTTGCGAGCTGAACCGATCATAACCAACAAATACTGTAGTGGAAGCCCCACTTCGCCGCTCGCGACGATTTCAACCATCTATTATTGCATGACACCAAAATTAAGCACGCTCAAATTGAAGTTAAATTTTCATTCCGATGAACATTCTCAATTTTATAGATCAATGATACCTACTCTCTATTTTACAAACACTGGTGAACTATTTAAATGTAAGCGTTATATTTTAATATAGCTTGGATTGAGGGAAACATTACAAAAAAACGAACATTACAAAAGTGTGCGAGTGATTTGAAAATCTGATTCTGTTCAGTGACTTGTCACTCAACACGATAAATAAGCGATGTATTTATAATCAACTATTTTCTGCCCACGACTTCGTCCGCGTAGACTTAAGTAAAGTATTCTATGTGTTAATCCAGGTTATAAACTATCTGTGTTCCAAATTTCACCCGAATCCGTTCAGTAGTTTTTGCGTGAAAGAGTAACAAACATACATCCACACTCACAAACTTTCGCATATATCATATTAGTAGGATTAATTTGCTGTGCATCGTGGTGGTCCGTGTGTCACGGACTGTATAGAGTTCACGAGATTTTATAGCCTGTCTCCGAAGGCCTATACATCCTCTCCTCCACGCCCCGAAGACATCTTTATGGGCTCACCAGCGAACGGGAATATTTCGCAAAGCTTACATTCTCTGCACCCAGATAAAACGAATTTCTGCTTACGTTTACATTGTATTTTACACTGTATCTGTGGCTTTGTTTTATCTGCGATGAATACAGTAGTAAAAATATATTATGTATTCCGTATGTGTCCATCCGATTTTTTTAATAAATATGAAACCCACTTTGCAAATGAAGGAGGCTGAATCTCTGAAAGAAATTATAAGGTTCCCAGTTATTTCTAGTTTTAGTGCATTCAAGTTTTTTGAAGTTAGTTAAATTATTATAATTTATTTTTTATTATTTTTTTATTTATTTATTTAGGATTTCCAACAACAAGTACACCGTGTGAAATAACAAGGTAACATGCATAGGTTTTAAGCTAAGCGCCCTGTCAATTATAGGAAATCACAGCGTGCATAAATAATAATAGTTAAACTACTTAAGGCTAAATTATATTAACACAATATTACCTTAACTTAAAGGGACACAATAACCAAGCAAAATTAACAAGCAGTAAGCGGCGATTTTTTTTGTGTTTTATCTAAGGACAATACGTTTAAGATTTGCTGTGAAAAACAGGTAACATTCATTTTGACAGTCTTCATACAATGAGTACATACGAGGTAACGGACAAAATTTTCTCAAATTAGTGCGTGAAACCGGATGAGAGAACAACTTTTTCCTACACGATCTCGGAGTTTTAGTGGGTATATTGAATCTAACCTTGTTGAGCAGATTTATTAATAATTACAATTTATTCTCAATTCTTTACTATTTTTATTATATAGCATTATTATTTTTATTATTGCCGTCACTAAAATAGTCTCAGTAAACTACCTACCTTCCGGTTTCATCATCAGATGATGAAGAAGCTGGAAGGTAGGGGCCGGAACTCCGTAATACCACAATATAACCTCGTCGTGTTTGGGCTTAGTGGAATTGTCATGAGATGCATTCTGGCTATAAGTGCCATATATTGGTATAAGTGGTATACTATGTGTGGCCTTTATTGTCAGGATCCCTTGGTGATACCATAGAAAATTCATAAAAATAGGTTCAGTAGTTTGAGAGATATGGACTGTTTACGGTTGCCAGCATTTCGATAAGCAAGTTACCACTAAAAATCGTGAAAAAAAAAATGTAATAAAGAAAATAAAACCGACTTCAAAAAACCTGGGTGCACTAAAAAGATAGAAATAACTAGGGACCTTATAATTTCTTTCATTTGGAGTCGGTGCCACTATCTTTAAACAACGATATAGGACAACTTCTTAGGCACCTACCCCTACTTGCTTGAATTGGCACCGACTCCATATGAAAGAAATTATAAGGTCCCTAGTTATTTCTAGTTTTTTAGTGCACCCAGGTTTTTGAAAGTCGGTTTTTTTTTTTTTCATTTTTTTTTTTTTTATAATGGAAAAACTTAAAACAGCCACCAATATTAATCTGTTATGATATAGATATCATTTTTAATAATGGCGTATTAGAATGGCGTATTTATTTATTTACTTATTTATCATCAGATGCTTGTTGTGCTTACATCTTAGCCAAGACGCACAACAAGCTAAATTACAGGATGTTGTAATGTTGTATTAGTCCAAAAAATTATTATATTCCTTAACAAAGTATACATTTTAAACGCCAAAATGAATTTGATTAGATAAGTAACTGTTGCATAAATAAATGAAAGACGTCTCAGTACTAATGTCAGTTCGTATATTGCTACATTTTCACTCTCAAACAGCTATGCATAAAGTGCAGACGCTATCCCGCAGTCCTCGTTTGCGAGAAAAAGATATTATTTCACAAAAGAATTGTGACAAATTCATTTCATTAGAAAACTTTGACATTGAAAGATCGCCCGTCTTTTTTGTCGCCATTTTTTTTTCTAAATAACAGACGCTTTTTGATGATACCGTTGAATTTGTTGGTTGATTTGTGACTATTAAATAGGGGATATTTTTTATGGACTCTGCTTTAGTACGCCCATTTCTTCAGATCACCGAATGTCGCTTGATTGAACTGTCATAACCACCGTGTTTTGAACCGAAGCTTCTATATGGACGTTCGGGGCGCTCGCCGCGTGGCCACCCTATCCGTGCTAAGCGTCAGTAGCGTTACAAGATGACGTCAGTAGCGTTACACGATATATATAGGTATACAGATTGGCATCTTCGGCGCCCTACGCTTAATACTATAAAGCTTCGCTTCTTAGGGGCGTCCCTAGACGGCACTGTTATTTTTCTTTGTTCCTTATCTATATGATTACAATAGACCACAGACTTATTACTCTCTGCAATAGACGTTTAAATGACAATTCTAACAAAATACTTGGCCCAAAGACCTTTTAGAAATATTCGCCTTATATCTAAGACTAGGACTCCATTTTGGTTCTCCAAAGTGGAAGGTCACGTTTTTTATTTAACACATTTTATCAAGTAATAAAAGTCAATAACAAACACATTTATTGTCGCTACTTACTACTTGACATTGGCGAAATACCTATTAAACTGGGTAGGCCATATTTTTATAGAAGACTAGTTTCTGCCCGTGACTTCGTCCGCGTAGACTTAAGTAAAGTATTTTATATGTTAATCCATGTTATAAACTATCTGTGTACCCAATTTCATCCAAATCCGTTCTGTCGTTATTGCGTGAAAGAGTAACAAACACACATCCATACTCAGAAACTTTTGCATTTATAATATTAGTAGGAAGAACAAAGTATCCACCGCTCAATTTATCACGGACAAGTTCATTATCTGCGCACAAATTAAACCATAAACGTATTAAAGTAAATAGACGGTAACTTACCTCTCATTCTGAGGTCAATATAGCGCCATTTAGCCGTGAGTTAGTGTCGAACTAAAATCCCAATTTAATTCCCGTGCGGTGTAACTCGAGCAAAACGATGCAACTTAAAATTAATGACACATTAATTATAGTGGAATGGAGGATATTATGTATTTTTATAATGTCGGAGGTGTCAAAATAAACCTTTTAAAAGTATTGAAACGATCGAAATGGGCCGTAAGCGCCATCTGCTGGCGTTGGACAAAGTCCACTTGCGTTAGCTGTGGTTGACGGCGGAGTTCTTGGTAGAGGAGTAGTTATAAAAAAATAAATCCATGTAATTATTATCAGATGTTTTAATACATTGTAAACAGGACTTGTCTCGATAAAGTAGGATTTTGTGGAGACCATCAAGGAACTTATAATTAAAACTATTCCTCAACAGGGAGAGTTTTAATTATAACTGTTGCGGTTGTCTACCAAGACAACCGCACATTTATAATTTGTATTTAGTTTTGTAGAATGATACCAACCCACACATTCTTCTGCAGACCGAAGTCAACCCTAGTGTATTTGACTGTAGGTTGGTTTCAGTTTGAAACGAACAGCGGTTTGCGAACGTGCGAGCAATGCCTCTGGTATTGCAAGCATCTATAGGACACTTAACTGTTTAACATCAGGCGGACCGGTCGGTTGTTTACCGACTTTGTTACTTACATTTATGTTTAAAAAATTAGATTTTTTTGGTGACCTTGGTTTTTTTTTCTCTTAATCGTAGGTCACCGTATAGTATATCGCATCACTAAAAGCTATGTCAAACAATAAAAATACAACAATGAAACGACCAATATAACTATATAATCATTTTTGGGAACTTCGAACAATGCGAACCTGCGTCTGCTTACCCTTCTAAAAGAAAAGCGTGATGATGAAAGCAATGTACAAAGCTCATATTATACTTATAACTAGCTGTGCCCGCGACTTCATCTGCGTGAAGTTTAACGTATTTAAATAAAGTAGCATAATTTACAACATCCCGCCAAAATCGGTCCAGCCGTTTCGGAGATTACTCGGAACAAACAAACAGACAGACAATTTTTTTTAAATCGCGTTGTTATAATAACCGTATTTATGTTCATATGCATTTAGTGGAAAGGTTATTTTGATATTACAGACAGACACTCCAATTTATTTATTTGTATAGATTCCATAATCACGTGACTATCTCCGCGCCACGCCACGGGTGCACGGATTGAAATTAAAATTATACATCAAATGTAATGAACACGCGAAATGAGATCCCGCACGCAATTGGCGAAAATAGGCTTTGTCAAAGCAACAATAGCCATTCACCCTTATTCCCTGATGCACAAAGCTCAAAATTTATCAACACAAATCGGCGGGTGTAAATTTTGACTGTAAGACTGCAAATGAGAACTCAAGGATAATTTTCGGGTTGTTTTAATACTCACTGTATTAATGGTAATTGTTCTAGGAAAGAGTTTCTTGTGTCAACGTAATAAGTGTGAATGTTTTGTGAATCTATGTTGTATACAGCCGGGTGTATATCGGCCGTCATTCGACATTCAATCGAGCGATGGCTGTATGTAGAAACCGTCGATCGAGATTGATTCATCTCTTTCTACAATCGATCGTTGGATCTTTAGACGGTTAACTGTTCAATTATTAGGCGAGTCGCTCACACGCTCAAGAGTCGAGGCGGCGTCGAGGCGCAGGCGCTTAAGCGGAGCACCGCTTTTGCGTTTTCTTTGGTTATATGGTAGTGCGCTCTTATAAAGAGTCGAGGCGAGTCGTAGACGGCGTCTACGACGCGTAGACGCCGTCGTAGACGCCGTCTACACCACAGTTATAGATGTAAATCTATATCGGAATCGGTCGGAGGAGTCGGTGTAGACCACAGATATAGATGTAAATCTATATATGTCTACGCCGTCTCCTCGCGCGTTCTCTACGGCGAGGAGTCGGCGTAGAGGCGGAGGCTCGACGCCGCCGCCATTTTGTCATTTCATTTCGTGAGTTGCGTTGCTGCTGAAAAGAGAAAAAGCATAGCCTCCCGCGCCTCGACTCTTCTCAAACACCACGCCGCGACGCCGCCCCGACTCTGCAGTGAGCGACACGCCTTAGTAAGTCCCGTATTATTAAATCGATCTCAAGTCTGAGAACGGTCTTGATTAAGCTTTTGACAGGTCATTTTGTACTGATATGACATAAGAATGACATGTCCAAGATCGCTCTCAGACTTGAGATCGATTTATTGATAGGGGCCCATTACCCTAAAGATTAGCGTATGCTTACACGTAGGCGACACAGCAAGGCAAGAATGCAGCCATGCCAACGCACATATAGGTCACGGACGTATGCCACATGGCACAGACACAGACAGATATAACCCGATTTTCCCAACTAGACAAAATGTCAGTGTCACTTTTCATTAAAACATTCGCACAGATTAAACTCGTGAGGCTGATCGGTTGGACAGATTCTGGGAATTAATAATATTTTATAATAATAAATAAATAATTTAGCCCTTTTACGTCCAATTCCTGGGCACGGGCCTCTTCTCAATACGAGGGGGATTCAGGCCATGATCCAGCACGCTGGCCTAGTGAAGGTTTGCGAATTCACATGTCTTGAAAATTGGTTTGATATTTTAAGACATGCAGGTTTCCTCACGACGTTTTCCTTCACCGTAAGCAAGTGATAATCATGTAGAAATTTCGATAAATACAGCCGTGCGAGCCAGGGTTTGAACCCAGGACCTTGTGCCCGCAACCCATAGGCTCTCACTGCTAGATATAATAAAACATACGCTCAGATTAAACTTGTGAGGCCGCTCGGTAGGTCAGTTCGTGGGAATTAATGAAATGTTATCGCTTATTTTTTATCCAATAAATTTCCATACAAACACCTATAAAATACTGTGTAAAAACACACAGAACAGTAGTCCGATAATTACCTCCCCTCAAGGCCGAGGCTACCCCTGGCCATAATTTAACGTGATTTATTCAGGGCGGACATTTTTTTTCAGCCTGGAATTACACGCATTGAGCAAAAGGGCCTATTTTAGTTATTTAACAGGATTCCGGGGGAGAATTTAATTGTTTTAAGAATATTTATTTAAAAATAAATAATTTCCATCATGCCATTATACATAGTATGGGTAGAGACATTTATGTTTCAGTAATGGTGTGTATGCCACCATGTAACCAGCAGTGGTAGCCGATTGGTTAAGCACGCGTCTTGCGGGCACCAGGTCTTGGGTTCAAACCCCGGCTCGCACCTCTGGATTTTTCGAAATCCATGTGCGAATCATAATTTATATAATGATTATCACTTGCTTACGGTGAAGGAAAACATCGTGAGGAAACCTGCATGTCTTAGAAGATCTAACCAATTTTCAAATGTCATGTGAAATCCGCCAACCCGCACTGGGCCAGCGTGGTGGATTATGGCCTGAATCCCCCTCATGTTGAGGGGAGGCCCGTGCCCAGGAGTGGGACGTCAAAAAGGGCTAATTTATTATATTATTATTATAATGGTGTCAATGAAATCAGTAAAATAGCCAAGCTGTAGTCATTTGACTATAGCTCATACACGAGCCGGCTTAATCGGGGTACCACCCTCTTACAGATGATGAACGTAAAGTAGTAATTATAGCTGCATTTCGTATGAAGAGTGCGAGAGCCGGAAGTCCAACTGGAACCCAATTGGAGTAGTAACACCCAAAAACACATATTGTTATTATTGTTCATATTTCCTATCTTGTTTGCTTATTATCAACTCATGTAATGACGTCACGTCCGCATAGGAACGTGTGCGATTAACCCGTCTCGCTCTGTAATGTACGTTAGTCCGGCGTTAAGTACGTATAATAATAGCTACGTGTTTTAGTTCCCCCTCATAATTGGAAATAAAAGCGGTAAGAACGACGACCATTGTCTTAACATTTTAAGTGTTTTATGCAGAATCTGTTGAAATGTATAAAGAAATAATTCCCGTCATTACCGTGTTAATGTAGCCCCATCGGCGTCTAAGAAACACCAAATCTATACAAATAAATAAAATTGGAGTGTCTGTTTGTAATATCAAAATAACACCTTTTCTCTAAATGCATATGAAAGTACATACGACACCTATAACAAAAACGCGATTTAAAAAAAAATTGTCTGTCTGTCTATCTGTCTGTCTGTCTGTCTGTGTATTTGTTCCGGGTAATCTCCGAAACGGCTGGGCCGATTTTGACGGGACTTTCACTGGCAGATAGCTGATGTTATAAGCAGTAACGTAGCCTATTTTTATTTTAGAAACAAAAAATATGGGTCCTGTCGCGCGGGCTCAGAACGCGGGAGCGGGCTTTTTTGTTAAGTTAAATTCTACGCGGACGAAGTCGCGGGCTCAGCTAGTACGTAACTAAAACTCGTAAAATTTATGGAAACATTTATTAGTCCAATTTGGTTTTCATCCGTCAAAACAGAACTTCCCTCTGAATAAAAATGAAGCAGTCTTCGTTTAGCATTCGCCAGTCAAAAGAAATATGCTAAGGGAGAGATAAAAATACACCTCTCGTTATCTAGCCGCGGCTAATGATGAAAAAAGCCGAGGTAGAGCCGTCTCGACCACGACGCGACACTGTGGCTGACATATTTTTTGAAGAAAGTTTTTCACAATGAGTGTCGCTTATATCTGTAAAACTAATTAAGTCCATGGGGCGATCGACAGTTTCTACATAGAGCAACGTTCGATCGATCATTGATCGGCGGTCGATCGATCATCGATCGATTGGTGTGGCAAATAAAGAAAGAAAGAAAGAAGTGAATTTGCAAAAAGTATGAAAATATTCGACAAAAATGGCCGTATATTTTGATTGCGTTGTTTTAGAAGCCAAATTTTTTTACACCTACAAAGGACCATAATATTTTATATTAATTTCAGCTTGATATCTCTATCCGTTTCTGAAAAATAGGGTCTTGACAGACAGACGGACAACAAAGTGATCCTATAAGGACTCCGTTTTTTCCTTTAAGGCCCGGAACCCTAAAAGGGGTCAGCACGAACTGTGCTGAAAAGGTAATTGGAGCATGTGCTGGAGAGGAACGAGACTCACCCAGCGCTGATTTTCAGCCAAACCCTCCTTAGTGGGTCATACATATCACTGACTACCCAGTAGAAAATTAATAACAAAACATACCTATATCTAAACAAATAAATCAAAATTGGAGTGTCTGTTTGTAATATCAAAATAATACCTTTTCACTAAATGCATATGAAAGTACATACGACAACTATAACAAAAACGCGATTTAAAAAAAAAATTGTCTGTCTGTCTGTTTATCTGTCTGTCTGTCTGTCTGTGTGTTTGTTCCGGGTAATCTCCGAAACGGCTGGACCGATTTTGACGGGACTTTCACTGGCAGATAGCTGATGTTTTAAGGAGTAACTTAGGCTACTTTAATTTTAGAAAAACAATTAGGGTTCCGCGTAAAACAATAAAAACACATGAAATCAAAGAGTATCTCCGAAACGGCTGGACCGATTTTGACGGAACTTTCACTGGTAGATAGGTGTTGTTATAAGCAGTAACTTAGGCTACTTTTATTTAAGAAAAACAAAATTTTAAAAATGGGTTCTGTCGCGCGGGCTCAGAACGCGGGAGCGGGCTTTTTTGTTAAGTCAAATTCCACGCGGACGAAGTCGCGGGCTCAGCTAGTAATTAATAAAATTAAATAGCAAAATACATCGTGCGTTATATAATACATCATAAATAAAATAAAAATAATAATAGTATGATAGAATTAAGAAGAGAATAGAATAAAAACACTCTTTGATTATTCGACGGTAATCAAAACACGGTTCATAATGTATTAATTGTCGTAATTAGGTCTAGGTATAAATGAGAGTTATCTCCCTAATTGATATTTTGCCGCTTCCATTGAACTTTACGTTGATTGATTTAATTATGAAATAAGGGTTGTTACTTACCCATAAAGTTATAAAGTTATCCCTGTCTTAAAATGAAGGGATGCCAGTTTAAAATATTATCTAATCTTTAGTGGTACCTACCTTGCTAAATTTATTATTTGACTATCATCATCATCATCATCATCATCATATAAATGCATAATGAATTTAATTTAAATCCACTTGAATATATTCAATGGTACAGGTCATATTTGAAAAAATAATAAGAAAAATACTCGAGTGAACTTATTAGTCTGTATGTAGGTTTAATACCTAACTAATAAACAAGTTTAATATATCTAATAAAAAAACGAGTACCTACTTTAAACTTTTTAAATTTGGTATAAAGTATTGTAACAGCCCAATTATGGTTTTGTTGCTAGCAACATTGAAATCCCGGTCCTTGCTTTGATGGTCCGATCGGGAAGATTTTAATCTCGGTAAATAATGGACGGAATTCATCAGAAAGCCATTATCAAAGTTGAAGGGGAGAGATTGGTACCTACCACGTGCCTTCATTTCGAACCTTTCTCATTTTATAATTCGAATTACTACAATCTAAATTGCACCAATATTATGGTAATTTAAAGTTTAAATTACTACAATTTCAACACTCGGCTTCGGCTGTCATCTACACGAAGATGGTTTTGAGAGATAATCACCGTATTTTACATCTGGATACAGTAAAATCTTATCAAACTCTGTTGTTAGGTAAATCATCGACTACCTACGTGATGAAAGCCATAATTGTTTTGTTTTTAAGTGAAATTAAGTGGTACTGCAAGCTCCAAGGCTACGATGACCTCTAAACATCAGGCGGGTCACACGCTAGCTTACCGACTTTGTTACATAAAAAAAATACAGAGAATGACGCGGCGGCTCAAACAGCTATCAGAAACAATGAGACTTAAAGATTTGAGGAGCATATATACTAGGTGAAACAAAAAGGATAATATACAATTTTTTTGCAACTTTACTTTGTAAATGTAAAACTATCGGCTTTGTGGGACAGTTGAAGTACTAAAGGTTTTGTAGACTTGTGAAATGTGTCAACAGCTGTATTTCTATGACAACTTTTGTTTATAAAGTTTCCTCCAAAGCTGATTTTAGAATTACAAAGTTAAGTTTGGAAAAAAAGTATACCCTTTCTGTTTCAACCTGTAGTTAAGTAAATGCAGGAAACTTTTGACAGTACAAACACAGAAACACACCCTAGTAGGGGCAATGAAAGCTTTTTCTTGTTGGAATAATGATGTGAAAAGACAACATCAGTCTTTCAATCCAGTCGAGTTTGTTTTCATTACTCGCCCGGTCGTCTGTCCTGAACCTTTGATAGACTGCCAACTTAAACAAACCAACTGAAATCGTCGAGACTCTTTATTATGATATGATTATTAAGTTGGACTTTTTTCTACTAACATTTACCATTGTTCTTCTTCTTTCTTTAAAAATATGGGCCACCCAGGTTAATAGGTATTTCGCCAATGTCAAGTAACAAATAGCAATACGAACACATTTAATAACAATACAATACAAAAATGTGACCGTCCACTTTGGAAAACCAAAATGGAGGCCAAAATAACTTTTCATATTTACCATTGATTTGAGATGTGAAAATATTTGTGACATTGAAGTCAATAGGGCTGACAATGACACAACAAATTTTAAGATCAGCGGAATTTAAAGTGGATGGTCACGTTTTGTTTTGTTACATTATTAAATGTGTTTGTTGATGCTTTTTGTTACTTGACACCGGTCAAATGGAACATATTTTTTAATGAAGAACGAATACGTACTGATTCAGATTATTTTTTCTTGATGTTTAGATGTTTTTCAATCTTCAATAATTGTCTCATTATCCCTCCGACTGTTAAGTTAGTACTTACTTCTAACGCCTTATTTAATAATGCACGATTTTTGCGTACATTTTGCATGGCACCTAACAAAACCCTAAAGATAATGTAAATGTACATATCATCAAAAAATATCTGATGGTAAAAATATTTTTGGTTACTAATTAATATTGTTGGTTATGTAAGTTCCACAATATTTTGGAACCATTTATCTAGTTTTTGCACTTTATTTATAAGTTATTTCCTTGATACTCCAGATCATACTTTCGGTAACCGTTCACCACGCGATATAAAATATACATACTTACATAAAATTAACTGAGATGAGTTATAATGCTATACATTAATTGCAAATTATGAATACGTACAAATTGCATTTACTAGGGTGGCATGCAAAATATCGTGTTCCTATTATTAAATAAAAATAATAATGAAGCCCTTTTGGCATTCCGTTCCTGGGCACGGGCCTCCCCTCACTACGAGGGGATTCAGGCCATAATCCACCACGCCTGCCCAATGCGGGTAAGCGAATTTCACGTCTTTCGAAAATTGCTTAGATTTTCTAAGACATCCAGGTTTCCTTACGATGTTTTCTTTCACCGTAAGCAAGTTAATTATATCAAAATCATGATTCGCGCATAGATTTCGAAAAACCCAGAATTGCGAGTCGGGGTTTGAACCCAGGGCATTGTGCACGCAAGACGTGTGCTTAACTATCGGCTATCACTGCTCTATTATTAAAATAAGAACTTATTTAAGTAGCATAACTAGTCTGTTGTTGTTAGAAACAATGTCTAATTACAGTTACAAGTCTAAACAAAGAGGCTTAGAATTCTTTGACAAATGCCCAAATTCCAACTTGACAACTTTAATCACAATTTTGTCGAAACTTAATTAATAATATCAAGTGTATATAATACACTACTTTTGCTTTGACGTTGGAGCCCAGTACTTATAAACTTTATATAAATTCTGTAGTAGGGTAAATAGCTTTTGGAAATATCAATGTGGGATAATCTTAAACTAGCTTAAATTAAATTAATTATAAATCATTTGTTGAAAAATGCGTTTTTATTCGCACATTTAGAATTGCTTCGAGGCCATTTCATTTTGGATTTTGTTGCTCAAATCATCTAAAAATAGTTTTAATAACATGCAGTAGGTCCTTAGGCTCGCATTCTAAAGTTCTTTGGACACGTCTCACGGCAAGAAAACGACTCCATGGAACGGTTAGTTGTACAGGGCCGAGTGGAGGGTACCAGACCACGTGGAAGGGCACCCATGAGATGGACCGATCAGATTAAATCTGCCATTGGCGATCCCTTGCACGAGTGCACCAGGATGACGTCCAATAGGAAGAGATGGCGAGACATCGTGAGGCGAACTACATCTGCCCCGGAAAACAATACATGACGACCACGACCGCTCTGTCAAGAGCGTAACGACTTAGAAGAAGAGGTCCTTACTAATTTAGAAAATGATAATAAATTGACTTACCATTTATTCGGCTCCCAAGTTTGCTCCAATTGAATTTGAATGCTGATGCTCCAAAGGTGAATTTGAAACGAAAACTCTGGACGTGTAATGTAAAGTCTGAGTACAAACAGTTGCTACGTTTCGAAAACAAAAACATTGTAGATTATGAGCACAGTCTAAGAAATCATGCAGTCGGTTATCCCGACATACCGTGTAATGTGGATTATGATTCTTAAATGCTCGGGATTTCGTCGGACATCTGTATGATTTATTAGACTGTGGTATGGGTCTGTTTTAGGGGTGAACATCTGACGTCATCAGTGCATGACATTATGGATTTGCATAGTGTAAGACTTAATGTACATTTCCGGGACTGTCCTGCAGACGCCAGGACGGGTGACCACCTTAAGCGAGTAATCCTTCTAAAGCGAAATCTCTGTTAATTAACAAGTAGGCTTATCTACAGTGGCCTATCTTCGTTAAGCTATTACAGTTAAAAACTTTAATAAACCGTAATCGGTTTTGTTTAGTTGTTGCCTTTGATGTAATTGTAAGATCAAAGAGGACCTTTTTTGAGAATTAAATTGAGTTAAATTACTTACTTATAAAATACTTAATACCATTTTCAACCGACTTCAAAAAGGAGGAGGTTATCAATTCGTGTGTTAGTTTTTTTTTAATGTTTGTTACGTCATAACTCCGTCATTTATAAACCGATTCGAAAAAATATTGGATTGGTCACATAAATATTTCATCAAAATCGGTTCAGTAGTTTGGGATTAAAATCAAAATAACTGGAAAAAATACAGCATCCAAGTAAACGAAATTGCGTGATTTTCTTTCCTGTGACATTTCAATGCTGGTTGCGGTCACTAAAATAGTATCAGTAAACTGCCTACCTACCGGTTTCTTCATCTGATGATGAAGAAACTGGAAGGTAGGCGCCGGAACTCCGTAATAACACAATGTAACCTAGTCGTGTTTGGGCTCGGTGGAATTGTCATGAGATGCATTCTGGCTATAAGTGCCATATATCGGTATAAGTGGTATACTATGAACCTTGATTGTCAGGATCCCTTGGTGATACCATAGAAATTTCATAAAAATAGGTTCAGTAGTTTGAGAGATATGGACTGTTTACGGTTGCTAGCAATTCGATAAGTAGTTTACCACTAAAAACCGTGAAAAAAATATTTTTAATAAAGAAATGGAACCGGCTTCTAAAAAGCTAGAATTAACTAGATACCACATAATATCTTTTATTTGAAGTCGGTGCCTATTCAAGTAAGTAAGGGTAGGTAGGGATCTAGAAGTCCTAGTGTAAAGATAGTGGCACCGACTCCAAAATAAAGAAATTATGTGGTATCTAATTATTTCTAGCTTTTTAGTGCACCTAGGTTTTTTAGAAGTTGGTTCCATTTTTTTATTATTTACTAGCTGAGCCCGCGACTTCGTCCGCGTGGACAAAAAAGCCCGCTCCCGCGATCTGAGCCCGCGCGACAGGACTCATTTTTTTTAATTTTGTTTTTCTAAAATAAAATTTGCCTAAGTTACTGCTTATAACATCAGCTATCTACCAGTGAAAGTCCCGTCAAAATCGGTCCACCCGTTTCGGAGATACTCTTTGATTACATATGTTTTTATTTTTTTACGCGGAACCCTAATTGTTTTTCCAAAATTAAAGTAGCCTAAGTTACTCCTTTTATCATCAGCTATCTGCCAGTGAAAGTCCCGTCAAAATCGGTCCAGCCGTTTCGGAGATTACCCGGAACAAACACACAGACAGACAGACAGACAGACAGACAAAAAAAAAAATCGCGTTTTTGCTATAGGTGTCGGATGTACTTTGATATGCACTTAGTAAAAAGGTGTTATTTTGATATTACAAACAGACACTCCAATTTTATTTATTTGTATAGATGTTTTAAACTATAGCGAAGTATATTATTGAGTATCCCCAAATTTATTCTAAAACTATGTGACACCTCGCTTGCACTGACGATAGATACTTATAACGATTTGTGATGCTGTCCCTTTTATGTTATGGCCTGAAAATAGAGACGGCAATATAAATTGATGGAAAACTCTTATAATGGCTAATTAACGCACAAGAAAATTATGTTTTGTGTTGAATGTGTGAACAAGAACACCAAGGCGATGAAATAAATGTTTTAACGAGGGTTTTTTTTCTGCAGTTATAAAAGCATGCAACATCATAGGGAACTACTAGATAAAATGGGATGAAACAAAACACATGTTTGTTCTTTCTCTTTAAAACCCCATAGTCGTAAAGTATCAATCGATTTTACGACACATTGATATTCCGTTTCGATATTATTTAACGGCTGTAGAGCCAAGCTGTAGCCATTCGACTACAGCTCATAAGAGCTGGCTCAAATGGGGGAGTATCACCCTCTCACAGGAGATCGACGTAAAGTAGACATGCTACGTTCGTACGATGAGAGGGAGCCGCTTGCCCAATCTTCCCTCCCCTTGCCCTCTGTACGGCCCAATTCCCACTCCCCTTCACGTTGGCAACTCGGACGTTGATAATGCCATGCTATGGTAACTGCTTAACATCAGGCGGACTGTACACTGTTAGCCGACTTTGTTATATGAAAAATCCATTATAAATACCACAGATATAGATTTACATATATAACGCAAATGTATGTACTTCGCGTGTCCGAACCCCGACCAAGCGTCAAGGTTTGGTCGCCGCTAACTTGTGAGCGAGCGGGACCAGAAATATAAAAAATATGAGTATGAGCGAGATAATTACTCGAGAGAATCGTAGCGGGCGGAAGGGCATCGGTGGCATCGGTGTCTTTGAATCGGTTTGGATTTCCCGTCACTAAATTTCGGCTGTGACGTCACAGTAGGTGTTAAAAATTCATTAAAAATTCGGCACGCTTAGTTTCAATAAAAATCGTGATACTTGCGTTATCTATGTAAAAATATCTGTGATAAATACAGATGAAGCAGTGATAGCCGATTATTTAAGCACGCGTCTTGCGGGCACCAGGTCTTGTGTACAAACCCCGGCTCGCACCTCTGGATTTTTCGAAATCTATTTACGAATTATAATTTCTATATGATTATCACTTGTTTACGGTTAAGGAAAGCATCGTGAGGAAACCTGCATGTCCTAATAGATCTAACCAATTTTCGAAAACATGTGAAATCCGCCAAGCCGCACTGGGCCAGCGTGGTGGATTATGGCCTCCTCCTCGTGTTGAGGGGAGCCCCGTGCCCAGCAGTGGAACATTAAAAGGGCTAAGTTATTATTATTATAAAATACAGATATCTTTTCCTCAATGTCTGCCACATTTGGATAACCGCTGAAGAATAGGTAGGTACTCGTATATACGAGTAGGTACCTAATAATAGTTCGCACAAAGTTTTATATTAGGTGGCGCGTAATAATTAGTGAGCTTTCGCAACTTTTAATTACTTATTATATTCTGTATCAACTCTCGTGGGCATTCGTTTAACTCGTGAACTTCGTGTTCGATTAATCACGGCGTTTAGGGTTCTTTGGTGCGATAGAAAAAACTTCGGCACAAAAGTTTATTGTTTTGGACGAAGCGAAGATCGCTCTTTGCTTCGTCCAAAACAATAAACTTTTGCGGAGCGGACAGCCGGATAATAAATCAATTTGTTCATGAGTAAACATCGCTTCCTTTGCATTGCGACGATAAGGGCGTATACTCAAACGGTACTCAAATATAGATTAAGGGTTGCATGGAATGAACATTGGAAAAATGTAGGTATTTTTGTTTTTCTATGCCGCTGTGGACCTAGTCATTTTTCGCAAGTTAATAGAGCATAAACAGTAAATAAATATTGCCAGACTGACGCACCAACTGCATGGTAGCACCAAGTTGCACCAAGCAACGCTTGTACTATGGGTACCGCACAATGGACTGAGGGCGATCCCAATGACATCCAGACCTGGGCAAATTACGAAAAGGCCATGTACGAAATTTGCCCCAGCGGGAATCGAACCCACAACCACCATGTGCAGTGAGCCGAGCGGCCTACGCTCGAACCACTGCGGCAAGCGGTCGTCGTTTGTTACTTGTTTCATTATTTGGGTTACTTCCTACTAATATTATAAATGCGAAAGTTTGTGAGTGTGGATGTATGTATGTATGTATGTATGTATGTATGTTTGTTACTCCTTCACGCAAAAACTACTGAACGGATTTGGATGAAATTTGGAACACAGATAGATTATAACCGGGATTAACATATAGGATACTTTTTAACCCAATAATCCAATACTACGCGGATGAAGTCGCGGGGCACAGCTAGTATTGAAATAAACCGGAATACTTGTAATCCATAATTGTTTTAGTACCTGTATATTTTTTTTTCACCATTTATAATAAGTACGTACACAATTTTAATATTGTACAAATATAATAATAATATTATATAATACTGCAAACATCACGACGCCTCAATCAATAAGGCTGCGTATCCATCACACGACGTGACGTGCCTAGAACAATATCTTATGACATGTTGTATTACAGGTTGTCCAACATATCGACCGATTTGTCGTCCAATTAATAAGTAGGTTCGTCTAAAGACTAGTAGTTGGACAAAGTACTACACTTACAAATTGATCGGCATGAAAGAAAGAAAATTAATAAAACAAAGTAAATTTCTTAGTTATTGGTGTTCATTCTGTATTCTGGTGGCATCACACTGAGATATTTATAGTTAAGTACACATTAAATTTAGTTCATTAACAATGAATGAATCCCCCTCATGTTGAGGGGAGGCCCGTGCCCAGCAGTGGGACGTCAAAAGGGCTAAATTATTATTATTATTATTATAACAATTTGTTAACAAATATTAACGATTAACTTACACACTCTAACCTTAACAAAACAAATAACATAACCCTTCTTTTAGGACAGTCAGGTAAATATAATTTAAGTAGGCAAGTAGGTACTTACCGTACATATAAGACATAAAAAAGCGGTTAATTTAATCACTCATATACCTACTTATAATTACCTATGACAATATTATCGGACATACATATCAAAAGAATTTACTTACACAAATTTAACCTTATGTCTTTTACAAATAGAGGCGGTCAGCCCCTGACAGCTGAACAATTTGCCATCGCCTATCTCAACGAATAAAATGTTCTGGGAGTCCAGACGTAAGAACGGTTGAACCTAAGTAAAACCTTTATGTCAAGGGCATAAGAGCGTATACGACGACGTCGTTTAAGCCCCTATCCCCTTGATATAGAGTTCATTTTCTTATCAAACTAGATCCGTTATTACGTTCTTGAATGTAGAGACAGCGGGAATAATTGATTATTTAATAATATTTACAAAGTACTCCTAAGCTATTATCACATGGACATAATTCATAGAAAACAATAAAAATGATTATACCTACATTCTTATGTATGTCTAAGTTCAGCCAAGAGCCTAGGCTTAATTCAATTCATTACTATCAATATAAATAACCCGTGACGCGTCTTATATACACTCCTGTGTATATTGAACAATAGGTCGCTCATCTATTGTCCAGTTATGGCCTCTAGTTAGGTTACTTCCCACAACTGGGATTTTAGGGCTGTGAAATACATAAGTAGAAACTTAAGTACTTTTAAAAAAACTTGAGCCAGATCTACGACAAATATATATAAGGATTAAATTGCCGAATACTGAAGCTAAACTCAAATATTTGAGTCCCAATTATCTGCTTGAAACGTCATTATTCATTATTTTTAGGGTTCCGTAACTCAAAAGGAAAAACACAGAAACCCTATAGGATCACTTTGATCTTTGTCTGTCTATATACATTTTTCTGTATGTTTAGTAGCTCTCAAATCTGAGTTGCGTTAGTATGCGCTGGTTAGTATCAATTATCAGTGATACAACTCAAGATTTTCTAAAGACGAAAGTATACTTAATTAGAAAGTTAAAAATTGAAACATGTCTACAAAGTAAACAGCTGGAATCAAAAGATCATCCCTGTGCCTTTCCTCTAGTAATTCTAGTTGCCTTCCATTTGGCTTTGGCACTTAAGCACACGAATGATTTTATTAGACGTTTTAATACTCAGAATATCGTTGCACCAATCTGAGTTCAAAATCCAACCGACAGGGCACATTTTCCAACAACACATCACAATCTCGTTCTAACAGCCGACGGTGTCGGCGATCTCCTCAAATCGTACGCATCAAACAGCCTGCTACCAGTGGTCGTGAATATCTGGTCTTTCGGCTCCTCAGCTATCGTTTCCTCGGTCTTCTCCGAGCACTCCTTCTCCAAGTCCTTCTCCATATTCTTATCCGTTTTCTCCACGGTGAAAGTCCGCTGTTTGCCGGGTAGCTTGCGAGCAATTTTGGCCACTAAAGGATGCAGAAGACGCTCGTCAAATGCGTCTTTTTCGCTGGCAGTGAAAAAGCCAATGATTATGCCAAGAGTGACACAAGTCACTGTGCCTATAACTGCGTACCACATGTATGATATTGAGTACATTTTGTGGAGACCGCTCATTCTGGAAAGAGGAAATAGCATTTTGGTGTCGTCACACTTTGGCTGGTCCGAACCAAAAGAATTGCTTAATTTTTAGCAGAGGAAACTGAAGCGATCCTATTGGTCGTAATGAGCGGACTAGCTAGCCTAGCTAGCCAGCCGGCTCAAGTGGACGGGCACCCTTAAGGTATGTATTTGAGCGGCAGTGACGGCTCTTCAACCATGGGTTTTATTACGTTTGTACAAATCGTAATTATTTAATAAACAAACTTGGCATGTAATTCGTAATTCAAAGTTATAATAAGACATTACAAATATTATAATCTAAACATTCGCCGATTCAAGTAAGTATGAGTAATTAGTATTTAGAAGTCTGTGGTAATTAGGTACCTAAGATAGAGTCCTAACGTAGAGCAATGATAGCACCGACTCCAAATGAAATCTACTATATAAAAATAAGTCGGGTTTTCCTTCCTGACGCTATAACTCCAGAACGCACGAACCGATTTCCACGATTTTGCATTCTTTGGAAAGGTCTCGGGCTCCGTGAGGTTTACAGCAAAGAAAATTCAGGAAGAATTTCAACAGAACGCGGATGGAGTCGCGGGGCACAGCTAGTCAATTATAAGATCTCAGTTATTTCTATATTTTTAGTGAATACAGGTTTTTTGAAGACGGTTTAATTTTTTATAATCATATGCTCAGAATATATAAACCCAGGCGCGCACCTCTGCTCACCTTCTAATGATTATCACTTGCTTACGGTGAAGGAAAACATCGTGAGGAAATCCGCATGTCTTAGAAATCTAAACAATTTTCGAAAGACATGGGTAATCCGCCAACCCGCACTGGGCCAGCGTGGTGGATTACGACATGTATCCCCCTCGTAGTGAGGGGAGAGCCGTGCCAAGGTGTAGGACGTTAAAAGGGTCTGACTCGACAGACGTTGTCCTGTCTTAACTTTAAATATTGAATTCGAATTGTTTCGCTCAACTTTCTTAATCTTTGATAAAAACCTTCTCCTGACAATAATAAACACAACAAAAATTAGCGAAACCGTTCCATCCGTTCACGCGTGTTGCGATGACAATGGAAATAGAGATTAATTTATATAATACTAGCGACCCGCCCCGGCTTCGCACGGATTTTTTTTATGAGTGCTTCTCTACTATATTATGCAAGTATTATACATAAAAAACCTTCGTCTTGAATCACTCTATCTATTAAAAAAAACCGCATCAAAATCCGTTGCGTAGTTTTAAAGATCTAAGCATACATAGGGACAGACAGACAGCGGGAAGCCACTTTGTTTTATACTATGTAGTGATACTTATGAGGATTACTGGTAAATTAAATAGGTGTCGAGAGTTGTTAATAGTAACAGAAGAAATAGGTAACAAAACTTACATGGGTGACTCTACAGTTCTTGTTAAGTTAAGTGACTCCAACAATGGCGCCAATTTCGTAAGCGTGTGGTTTACTTCAACTGGCAGCCGTTTGTGGCTAATCACTGCAGCCAACGTCACGTTTGGACATTCCTGAAAAGAGAATTACCCCCATATGTAGGTATGTATCATTTTCGTGCCCCCCGTAACGCCTAAACTACCCATCCGCTTTTGATGAATTAGGTGTCAATCGATTCGTTTCTATGGTCCGGGTGGCACAGGCTATTTTGATGTAACATCCGTCATATTGTTTTTGTTCGTATAAAAAGTGGCTCATGCCACCCGGACTATAATAGCGAATCGATTGACACGAAATTCATCAAAATCGGATGGGTAGTTTAGGCGCTACGGTGGAACACAAAAATTATATATAGACTGGTAAAAAAATATAGGTCGTTTTACCCACCTGTAAAAAGTTTATTTACTCTGTGTTTTGTTTATAATAACAAAGTCGGCAAACCAGCGTACGACCCGCCTAACGTTAAGCAGTTACCGTAGCCTATATATGCTTGCAATACCAATGGAATTGTTTGCACGTTGCCGACTAGACGAGGAGTGGGAATTGGAATAAAGGGGGCGAACGGGGTGAGGGGGGACTGGGCTTCCGGTTCTCTCACTCATCGTACGAAACGCAGCTATTATAGCTACTTTTCGGCGCTCTTCTGTGAGAAGTTGGTACGTACTAACCCTATGGTCATGCCAGCCAGAATATAAGCTGTAGTCAATTTGCCAAAGCTTGGCAAACTGGCTAGGCCTTTTGGCTTTACCACAGATATAGATTTACATAGATAATGCAAATGCATGTACTTCGCGTGTCCGAAACCCCCACCAAGCGTCGAGGTTGGCCGCCGCTAACTTACAGTCCGCGCGACTACAGATATAAAAAAAAAAAGTATGAGCGAAATAATCACTCGAGAGAATCGTAGCGGGCCGAGGGACATCGGCGGCGTCGGTGTCTTTGAATCGGTTTGGACTAAATTTTGGCTGTGACGTCAGAGTATGTGTTAAAAATTCGGCACACTTGGTTTCAATACAAATCGTGATACTTGCGTTATCTATGTAAATCTATAACTGTGGGCTTTACCGTGGACAGATAAAAAATAAAGATAGTTTCCACCCACCTGCACAGACATGGGTAGCATGTCAACATTCTTATTGACATACAGCAGCCTCCCTGCAGCCATCCAGGTAGTGATGACATGGGAGGCGATCATGCCGGTCAAGGCTCCTTTGCCGTTCGCGACGGGACACAGCGCGGCCAGGACGAACACGCCGAGAAGGGCCCCTGAGGTCGCTGACGTCACCAGAAGTGACCCCTCGACGACCCCACCCACTATGCCCACGCATAGCGATAGGCACATGATTATTATTGCTGAAAAAGAGATGTAACATATAAGTGTTATGCTAAGAACATTATTAATCTACTATATAAAAATAAGTCGGGTTTTCCTTCCTGACGCTATAACTCCAGAACGCACGAACCGATTTCCACGGTTTTGCATTCGTTGGAAAGGTCTCGGGCTCCGTGAGGTTTATAGCAAAGAAAATTCAGGAAAAATTGCAACAGAACGCGGACGGAGTCGCGGGGCACAGCTAGTATAAGTATAAATATCGCCAGACTGACACACAACTGTATGGTCGCAAACTAAGCAACGCTTGTACTATGGGTATCGTACAATGGACTGGGAGCTATCCTGGTGACATCGAAACCTGGGCAAATTACGAAAAGGCCATTTCTTAAATTAGCTCTGACTGGAATCGAGCCAGCAACCCTGGTGCAGTGATCCGAGCGGCCTTCCCTCAAACCACTGGGCCAAGCGGTCGTCATTGTTTTTCCCGTGAACAGTGCTTTGTGGTAGAGAAAAGTCATAGACAATGGACTACAGCTCGCTCATATATGGGCGAGCTCGACCAGGGTAGTACCACCCTCTCATAGAAGAACTGGGGCCTAACCACGCTAGCTACTCCAATCGTAATAGAAAAGCAAACGCTCGCGATTACGTTTCAAACGCTCCGCTTTTGACATTTTGCTGACACCATACCATATCAATATCAGTAGAAATCGTGATGCTCGTGTCAGCAAACGTCAAAAGCGGAGCGTTTGAAACGTAATCACGAGCGTTTGCTTTTCTATTACGATTTGAGTAGCTGGCGTGGTTAGGGCCCTGGTATAGGTGAGTTGCTTGTGTTGTGATAAAGTTATTTTCTTCATCATCAGCCGGAAGACGTCCACTGCTGGACATAGGCCTCCCCCATGGAACGCCACAATGGACGGTTGCCCGCTATCCGCATCCAACGGCTCCCCGCGACTCTCACCAGATCGTCGGTCCATCTAGTGGGGGGCCGTCCAACTCTGCGTCTTCCGGTTCGAGGTCGCCACTCGAGAACCTATAAGTTATTTTCTTAATTTCTTTCAATTTGTAACTAACCATAAATGACGCCAATGATCTTAATGGCCGTCAATTGCTGCTTGTCACTGATGCCTTGGAACGCAGGCGCGCCGGATACAAAGTCCTCCCACGTCACGGTGGAAAGCGAGTTCACGTTCGACACCAAGAAACTGAAATATTTAAAACATTAATAATAAATTGTGACATTTTAATTACTTTGCGAATTTTAATTATTTGCCCTATATTCATGGATGAATGTGGATGGATACAGTGCGAGAGGAAGGCCAAAGAAAAGATGGATGGATTGTATCAAGAGTGATATGCACGAGGTTGGAGTGGATGTGAGTATGACAGGAAAGCGCGATGAATGGATGGAAAAGACATACTGCGCCGACCCCAGATAATGGGAAAAGGTAAGGCAGATGTTGATGATTCATGGATAGTTTACGGAGATTAAAACACCTTGTATAGATATATTTTTTTGGGAGGCGTGGTCCAAACGCTATTAGAAATTAAAAAAAAATATTTTAAAAAATTATTAAACCGACCCCACAAAAACCTGGGTGCATTAAAAAGCTAGAAATAACTAGGTATCTTGTAATTTATTTAATTTGGAGTCGGTGCCAATTCAAGTAAGTAGGGGTAGGTACTTTAGAAATACCTAGTCCTAACATAGGCCCGTAATAATAAATCGATCTGAAGTCTGAGAGCGATCTTGAAAATGACATTCTTATGTCATCCCAGTACAAAATGTCATGTGAAACGCGTGCTTAAGACCGCTCTCAGACTTGAGATCGATTTAAGAATACGGGCCATAGTATAATAAGATAGTGGTGAACATACATAAAAATTTTATACGTATGTAATGATAGTAGTAATGGAGTAGGTCCATGTCGGCGCACTGGCCACTAGCGATAAACGTTCCTGGCTGATGATAAAGAATAAATTCAAGAAAAGAGAAAGGTTTTGAAATAATAAGAATTGCGGTGCGCTGCCAGTGACAACCGGGATACCGATGTATAAACATGTGTTATTAATTAATCATTAATTAAATTATATATAAATAACTAGCTGTGCCCGCGACTTCGTCCGCGTGGATTTTAATGGACAAAGTTTCATACAAACTTTCATCCCTTATTTTATCCCCTTGAGGGTAGTAGAATTAATCAAAATCCTTTCTTAGCGGATGGCTACGTCATAACATCTAGCTGCATGCCAAATTTCAGCCCGATCCGTCCAGTGGTTTGGGATATGCGTTGATAGATCACTATGTCAGTCAGTCAGTCAGTTTTCAGTCAGTCAACCTTTGAGTTATATATATTTAGATTAATATTTTGATTACTTACACGGTAAATCCTAAGAACCGGTTGTTACAGTACCGAGATAATTGACATTTTCAGTTCCATCTTATATCCGGTTGGTAACTGAGACTAGCATAGTTCCAGCGTATTTATGACCAATTGTTAATGGTGGTTACATAAATATCTATATTATATGGTTCTTACGTTGGTAGGGTAAACTGATTTATATAACGCCATACTTCATAATTACACATTCATTGTCTAATCAATAACGCAATTATATTTTAAAATAATGGACATAATAGCTTATGTACGTAATTACCTATTATCTTTCTCAGAAATAAAATACGTGTATAGAATGTAGGTATGTCGTTAAATGGAGTACGTACTTATCTGCCGACTTAAGACTTCCGTTTAATGTTATTTTAACTGCGGTCGGTCTCTTCATTTATTTTTTATTTTAGGGTTCCGTACATCAAAAGGAAAAACGAAACCCCTTTAAGATTACCTACTCTGTTATCAGTAAATATAAAAAAGTGGGCGAACAAGCGTACGACCCGCCTGACGTTAAGCAGTTACCGTAGCCTATAGATGCTTGCAATACCATTAGCATTGCTCACACGTTGCCGACTTGAAGGGGAGAGGGAATTGGAATAGAGGACGAGGAAGGGGGTGAGATGGGCCTAGGCTTCCGGCTCTCCCACTCATCGTACGAAACGCAGCTATTAATAGCTACATACGGCGATCTTCTGTGAGAGGGTGGTACAACGCCTGTCAAGCCAGCCCGTATATTATCTGGAGTCAATTGGCAACAGCTTCGAAAACTCTGATCATCTGTCTGTCTGTATGTCTGTCACCATTTTTATCGGATACCGTTAGGCGTATCTTGTGTTTGACCTGACTTCATCTTACCGGTCGTTTGCACGGACAAAACATTTACAGTAATATTTATTTATTTATTTATTTATTTTCTCAATACATACAAATATCTTTACAGGCTAGACCCAATGCGATATTGTAGCAATCTTAAAAATTAAAAATAATATAACTGTTTTTATTTAAATACATTTACATAGCAAAATTCTATGTGTAGCTGTTCTTGTAAATTTACCCAAAGTGCAACAGAATAAGATAATAATAATAATAATAATATATGTTGTTGTATCTATTTATTGATAGCGGAAAATAAAGACAACGAACACAAGTCGATGTGATGAATGTTTCGAACTAAACCTCGTATACCACTACTAATTACCTAACTAATTAACCAACCTACCTCATCGACACGGACTATCTATAACACTTATCATATTGTACCATGAGCTGCCCTGTACCTTTCAAGACCGTCAATAACCCAGTGGTTAGAGGGCGCCCTCGTAGCTGAGAGGTTGCGGGTTCCCCCCATCCTGGCCATTAAACTATTGACGTAAGTCCACTCTCATGACACAAGCATTAGCTTAACTGGAGGGGCTAACGGGAAAACTAGTGATGTGATAAACTCACATTACTAGTCATATTTTTTATAAAAGAGACAATAGGAGTAGATGGTACTAACCTCAAGGCTCCATTAAATAAACTGCCCAAGAACAGTCCAAGCATACCAGGCAGTATGCTAAACTGGTCTTGCACATAATACGGCAAGATTTCATCCGTGGCCACAATCTTGCCCGCAGACAGCGGGTCACAGTACTTGTACACTGCATATAGAGTCATGCCGACTACCCAGGAGAGGCTGAATAGTATTGTCACCGCTGGCACGTTCGCTAGTAGCGTCCTTCTGACTCTAGCTTCGCTGGACATAGAGCAGTATCGTTGTACAAAGGTCTGCTGACATCCGTAGATAGAGATCGACATGAAGAGTTGGCCGATTGTTGCCGAGAGAGTGTCCACTCGGACAGTTGGGTCGAAGTCAGATCTGGAATGAAATATGAGCCATCAGATATTTTACAAAAGATACCAGCTTATTGTGTTTGCAAATACAATATACATTATATAAAGTCTTAAGTTAACTGAATCGCTGCGGCATGGCGTCAACAGGGCCAAATTCTTGTCGCGTGCAGCTGTACCGATCACCCCAGTCTACCAGTTCCGTCTCCGCTTTGCCAGCAGACGAGAGACGTTACGGAGTACATCCGAGTGAAGAGCAATGTCTCATTGAAAGTTCGCCTGTTGGACTCTAGTCACAACGCTATTTCAAGGCGTTTGTAGTTATGACTACTGGCCGAATGGTGTGGTGTTCAGGCGCTCTTGGGGAAAAGTGCCGTCACCACCCATATTTTAGAAAGAAGAGATAGCAAGCTATATGAAGACATCAATTAAGTTCGCTGGAAAGCAATGGGTTATTTTATGGAACAAAGTCGGTAAGCAAGCGTGCCACTTTCCTTATGCTGAGCTGTTACCGTAGCCTATAGATGCTTGCAATACCAATGACATTACTCGTACGTTACCGACTTGAAGGGGAATGGGATAGAGCGTGGAGAAGAGGGGTTGGCTCTCTCACTCATTGTATGAAATGCAACTATAATAGTTACTTTACGCCGACCTTTTGTGATAGTCGTACTACTTTGATCGAACCAGCTGGAGCGAGCCAGCGTATATGAGCTATATTCAATTTGCTAGAGCTTGTCTCTACCACCGTACAAAATCGAATATACTTACTGGAAAAACTTGAGCCTTCCCCCTTCGATGTTGTCATTCATGACGGCTTCAGGACCGCCAGCTCGCACCGTCGCTTGCACTATAAACGCTCCGCTTACAAGGATCATCGTCAGTGTCTGAATGACGTCGGCTCTGAAAACAATATCATGAGACTATTCAGAATGTGTTAACTATTATTAAGGTGTTCCATTTTATTTCAATTTGTAAAGTAAAACTAAAATATGTTTTTAAAATCGGTACAAGTGCGTTTCAAACCACGCATGGTGTATATAGGGTTCCGTAGTCTTCACGGGTTTCTATTTGGAGAGCACTGCAAATACTGCTTACGTTTCGAACGCAAGTTAATTTTTGGCTGAACGTCAGCGCTAGAGGAGACTTCGCTCCCATCTTCGTCACAGGTATTCTTATTGTATTTGCAATCTCTTGTCCGTGTCATTTTTTTAGGGTTCCGTAGTCCCTACGAGGAACACGCACTTGGCCAGTTTTTATTTATTCCTTTCTTTCTCTTACATTTAGCAAGATCATACTAACTAATAGCATACCTGATAGCGGCGGCTAGTCCCCCAAGCAAATTGAACACGATTCCTACGATTGTGAGCGCCATTGCTGAGGCCCAATGCGGCAGATTGAGAACGGCGTGGAGTGCTACAGTGGGCGTGTAGACTGTCACGGACAGATTCAGCACCTGTCGCACAAGGAACGTGGCCGCAGCCATGCGCCGCACCCAGAGAGAGCCGAAACGCATCTGGGAAAATATAAATAGCATGTTCAAGTACTGCTTCCCTATAGCAAGACCGTTTCAGAGTGGTTTACGACCGTTTGACATTTACGACGGCCATATATAGGATTACTGGTGATTCGGCGGATTCTTTGAAGAGTGTGTTAGGGAGGATAAAATGCAACAAATCTTATCCCCCTGTATGTTCCGCAAAATTTAGTAACTATCATAATGATGTCATTGGTAATTTGTAAAAAAGTTATTGATTTTCATTGTAAGGAATTAGATTTTTTATATATATACATCACATTACTAGTATTCCCGTTAGCCCCTCCAGCTAAGCTAATGCTTGTGTTAGGAGTGAGCCCACGTCAATAGTTCTATGGCCAGGATGAGGATCGAACGCGGAACCTCTCAGCTACGAGGGCAGCCCCCTTTAACCACTAGGCTTTTGATGCTATTCTTATTATAATTGACTTGCCTGTAAATACTCATATACGGAGTTAGTATGCAGCCTATAGTAGACGGGCACGAAGACCCAGCAGACCAATGGGAAGGCCAGGATGATGCCGTACAGGGTCTCCCACATCGCCGACCCGTAGTAGACCAGCTCGGATGGGAAACCTGGAAGTAAATATGTAGATTTGTTTACAATACTGGCTATTCTGCCTAAACTGCTCTAGCTCTTCGGTGGTAGAGCCTAGTTGTAGCCAGATGACTACAGCTCATGTACGGGTTATCGTTACCGGGGTTATTGCCACCACAGATATAGATTTACATAGATAACGCAAATGCGTGTACTTAGAGTGTACGAAACCCCGACCAAGCGTCAAGGTTGGTCACCGCTAACTTACAGTCCGCGCGACTACAGAAATATAAAAAATATGGGTATGAGCGAGATAATCACTCGAGAGAATCGTAGCGGGCGGAGGGGCATCGGCGGCATCGGTGTCTTTGAATCGGTTTGGATTTCCCGTCACTAATGACGTCACAAAAAAATTCGGCACGCTTAGTTTCAATACAAATCGTGATACTTGCGTTATCTATGTAAATCTATATCTGTGATTGCGACTCCCTTACCATAGCCCCCCTCCCCTTCAGGTAGGCAACGTGCGAAAAATGCTTTTAGTATTGCAAGCATCAATAGGCTTAACTGCTCAACATTTTATCCATTGATGTATCCAACTTAATTTGTCTTGGGAATGGTCGGATATAATGAACTAAGGGTCAGGAGGCAACTCACACTAGTGACTTATATCTTTAAGGTAATTAGAGGGAAGATACACAATGCGGATATATTGCGAAGGGTGGAGCTAGCCGTGCCAGACGGGTATGTGGGTTGTCGTCGTCAGCCGCGGTTGCTGGTGGAACCGTGCGCGCGAACTAACTTACTGCGCGAGGCGCCGCTCACGAGCGCCCTCCGCACTATCAACCTCATTGCTGAGGACTTGGACTTATTCTGTTGCACTTTGGGTGAATTTACAAGAACAGCTACATATAGAATTTGCTATGTTAAATGAAAACAGTTCAATTATTTTAATTTTAAGTTTGCAACAATATCGCATCGCATATCGGGAAGATATTTGTATGTATTGATACAATAAATAAATGAATAAATAAACATCAGGCACGTCGTTCAATTGTTTTTTGCGACTTAGTTCTATAAAAAAGATTGGCTAAACTGATGACGGTGTATGAAATAACGGAGGATGTGTCAGTATTGGAAGCAGTGGTACAGTATTTTCCAAGTATCTGTAATGCAACAAATCCTGACCCCCTTGTATGTTCCACACAATTTTGTCGTTATCTAAATTTCCATACTTGTGTTGTTTTATTATAAACTAGCTGAGCCCGCGACTTCGTCCGCGTGGAATTTAACTTAACAAAAAAGCCCGTTCCCGCGTTCTGAGCCCGCGCGACAGGACCCATTTTTTTTTATTTTCTCTAATAAAAGTAGCCTAAGTTACTGCTTATAACATCAGCTATCTGCCAGTGGAAGTCCCGTCAAAATCGGTCCAGCCGTTTCGGAGATACTCTTTCATTTCATGTGTTTTTATATTTTTACGCGGAACCCTAATTGTTTTTCTAAAATTAAAGTAGCCTAAGTTACTCCTTATAACATCAGCTATCTGTCAGTGAAAGTCCCGTCAAAATCGGTTCAGCCGTTTCGGAGATTACCCGGAACAAACATACAGACAGACAGACTGACAGACAAAAAAAAAATATCGCGTTTTTTCTATAGGTGTCGTATGTACTTTCATATGTATTTAGTGAAAAGGTGTTATTTTGATATTACAAACAGACACTCCAATTTTATTTATTTGTATAGATACCCAAACACTAAAGTAGATGAATTATTGAAAAAAATAACTTATTGAATGCGTTTCAATCCAAAATGTAAGTACTTATTGTTGGCACCAAAATGAAGTGGTATAAAGTAATCATTAAATGTTCAAAAATACCTAGCAATTCAAGGCTATGACAAAATCTAGAATTATTTTGCTGATTTATTGTGGATCATATAATTTGGAAAAATCAAGAATTTTTTTCTGAACTTTGTATAACAAAGTATTGGAGTGATCCTAAGAATACATTAACGTTAATAAATCTACTTGAATAACAATTTTGGCATTCATAACGTTTTCGAAATCGTAAATGTATAACGTTCTGTTCTATCATAGCACTCTAACAAACCTTCGATGTAATAAACATACTATATTATTATTTATATTATGGCTTACCATTGTGAGTGCGATGCATCGGTATTCATATGAAATCTCAATAAATAACATTCTTATAAACCACACTTTGTTTGTATAATAATATGTGAGAAAACTGCGATTGAGAATGGTCTTGTATTTGTGTATCATAACATCCGTGTGATTAAACACTCGCATGCCAACCTTACATGAGGATATAATACCAAATATTCCAATAACAATGGTTCGTTATTTTAACCGCAGCTAGAAACAAAAAAACAGTGCTATCTACGGACTGCCGAATGAAGCAAAGCTTCCTACTAATATTATAAATGCGAAACTTTGTGAGTGTGGATGTATGCAAAAACTACTGAACGGATTTGGATGAAATTTGAAACACAGATAGATTATAACCGGGATTAACATATAGGATATTTTTTAACCCAATAATCTAATACTACGCGGATGAAGTCGCGGGGCACAGCTAGTTATAATATAAATCGTAGGGCTCCGCAGCTGCCACTCTGTATACTATATATATCATGTAACGCTTCTGACGCTTAGCACGGATAGAGTGGCCGCGCGGCGAGCGCCCCGAACGTCCGTATATAAGCTTACTTCGAAACATAAAATGGACTGGGGTCGATACCGGTGACACCCAGACCAGGGGCCCAAATTTGATAACCGCTCGAAAATCTCGCTCGACTTTTACTCGAAGCGCAATACGTCAGTTTTGACAGTGTTCTGTAGGCCATTAACCATTCTACTGACCGATTCTATTAACATTTGGACGGCGCGGGTGTGCTCTACTAGAAATCAGTCGGCAAAGGTGAGCCGTCAATAGCCCAGTGGTGAGAGGGAGTGCCCTCGTAGCCGAGAGGTTCCTGGTTCGATCCCCATCCTGGCCATTAAACTATTGATGTGGGCCCACTCCTAACGCATGCATTAGTTTAGCTGGAAGGGGCTAACGGGAATAATAGTAATGTGATAAACTAACTTAGCTAGCAAAAAATCTTAAGAAAAAAAAGTGAGCGAGCGGCTATTGGACTACGGAAAACTGTCAAAACTGACGTCGATATTGCGAGCCAAGTGCAAGTCGAGCGGTTACCAGAATTGACCCCCAGTACAGTTTTGTAACGTAAAGTTGATGACATTGAGATTGAAGAAAAGTATAGTACAGACATAATGTATGTCACTGATGTATTTTCCGATGACCGTATTAAAATAGCGACTATTAGTCACAAATCTGTTTTGGAAGTCTGGTTTTCCTCAAGAATTGCGAGCAGTCGAGTGTTCTGGAAAATGATTTGGCGTTATTTGCAATTGTATTGTAATATACAAATGCAAATATAATACTCTGTCCATTATAATACAATATCCTAAGATACAAGCATTTCTTTTGTTTGGAATCCACAGTAATACGTCCATGTTATTGTGATTTAGTTCCTTACTTTCAATCTATATATATGACTCAAAGGTCTGACTGACTGACCGACTGACTGACTGACTGACTGACATAGTGATCTATCAACGCACAGCCCAAACCACTGGACGGATCGGGCTGAAATTTGGCATGCAGGTAGATGTTATGATGTAGGCATCCGCTAAGAAAGGATTTTGATTAATTCTACCGACAAGGGGATAAAATAGGAGATGAAATTTGTATGAAACTTTGTCAATTAAATTCCACGCGGACGAAGTCGCGGGCACAGCTAGTATATGTATATACCTCTTGTACCTACTATTTCTAATTGTGTACGTATAACCACTGTTTTATAATAAATTTATTCTTATTCTTAATTGTACTAGTGAATGCGTGAGTGAATCTTGTAGAGTCCACAGGAAAATCTCAAGAATTATATTTTTGGACTACACACAATGTATTGGCAGAAAGTCAAAGAGCATGTCATTTCTTTGTCTGAAAAATGAGAGACACTAAGTTTTCTGGTCAAACCGTTCAGAAAAACAACAGGGCCCTAACCACGCTAGCTACTCAAATCGTAATAGAAAAGCAAACGCTCGCGATTACGTTTCAAACGCTCCGCATTTGACGTTTTGCTGACACCATACCATATCAATGTCACTAGAAATCGTGAAGCTCGTGTCAGCAAAACGTCAAAAGCGGAGCGTTTGAAACGTAATCGCGAGCATTTGCCTTTCTATTACGATTTGAGTAGCTAGCGTGGTTAGGGCCCAGAACGATGACTCGCTTCATATCATGCAGGCACCGAAGGATAGTGTCGCGCGCTTGATTACCGACTTTGTCGTATTAAAACGAAAAGCACCATTACTTTAAACGCAGTTCTAAATAAGTCTGTAGTCAACCTGGAGCGCACTTGCGCTCGCCCTCTGTCCGGGTGAAGTTGTTATGGCCACTCTGGCCAACAACATATAGTCAAATAAAAAATAAATAAAAAAAATACTGTAGCCAATGGATGCTTGCAATACCATAGGCTTGCACGCACGTGTCGCCGACGTAAAGGGGAGTGGGACAGTAGGAGGGGAAGGACAGGGGGTGGGGGGGCGGCGGTTGGGCTTCTGTCACTCTCACTTATCGTACGAAACGGAGCTATAATAGTTACTTTACTTGGAATCCTGTGAGAGGGTGTTACTACTAGGTGACTCAGGAAGGGCACCTTTGTAAATCTAAAACTATGGGCTGTAATCAATTGGCTACACCTTGGTTCTAGCTCTTTTAAAACTACCTTTTGTTTTGAAACATGCTTTGTAAAGCAGTTGTAATGAAACCAGGCTCTAGAACTGGTTCTCGCCCGTGGGATTATGTATGGGTTTTGAACTTTTAAGTGACCGAATGTCTCCAAATATCCACCGGTAAAGCTGCACGTTTCCGCCAGGGGCGCTGTTGAGCAATGTATGGAAATATTTAATATTTGGGCAATTATAAATAATAGTTTCTGCCCGCGACTTCATCCGCGTAGACTTACGTAAAGTATTCTATGGGTTAATCCAGGTTATAAACTATCTGTGTTCCAAATTTCATCCAAATCCGTTCAGCAGTTTTGGCGTGAAAGAGTAACAAACATACATCCACACTCACAAACTTTCGCATTTATAATATTAGTAGGATATAATTATGATCGCATACTTCAGAGCCCTGCTAGTACCATAATATAATGACGTATTGAACAATGTGATGCCTTTGGCCGTTTCGGATACTAAACTACTTTTGTCGTTGACGGTACCTGAGTTCGTCCATAAGGCGGATTTTACACTGGAGTGAACATGCGTATTGATGGTCGCGCTGAACACGGGTTTTTAACAAACTGCAGTGTGACAGCCTAATATAATATCAATGTATATATATGGTCCGTATAATTCACGAAAACGCGTGCCGTGGATCTTATGACACTGGTATATGGGTAAATTTGCAATAATGCACGCGTCTTCGTGGAATGAAAAAACTTATAACATTGACGGGACCATTTGCGTGACTCGCATTAAAGCTGAAGGCTGAAAGCGCAATTGTTATTCCCGCAAAGGTCTTCTGAAATGATATTTTTGGAATTTTCTTTGACCCGATACTTTCAGTTGATAAATTTAAACGTGTTTTGTGTCGCATTAAAGGACATAATTACTTGTCACAATAATTTATACTGGCAAGGATGCCAATTCTGTGTACAAATTCCGACTAAACTAAATTATTTCATTACTGAAATATTTCTGTACTGCTTTTAGACTAATAATAATAATAATTTAGCCCTCCTTGACGTCCCGCTGCTGAGCACGAGTCTCCCCTCACTGCGAGAGGGATTCAGGCCGTAATCCACCACGCTGGCCGAGTGCGGGGTGGCGGATCTCACATGTCTTTCGAAGACATGCAGGTTTCCTTACGATGTTTTCCTTCACCGTAAACAAGTGATAATCTTATAGAAATTATGATATGCACATAGATTTCTAAAAACCCAGAGGTGCGAGCCGGGGTTTGAACCCAAGACCTGGTGGGCACCACGCGTGCAAAACCAAACGGCTATCACTGCTATGCTTTTAGATTATTCTGAATATTATAGTTTTTCTATAGAAAATCTTTCAAAACTGACATATTTTTGTTTTGACGTATTGCGATTCTATTAACATGCCAGCGGTTAACATAGTTAGGGTATCTCCTCTATACGATTTACTTCCCATAAATTCCCCTCGTCATGTGAACCTCCCCTATCTATTATCTCTTTCCGATATTTCTTCAGTTAAAACCCTATATAAATTTATTTCCCGTAATAATATCAGATTGTAAGCTTTGTAAACAGGACGTTTTTTTTTTACTTTGTTTTTTATTGTCCTATGTATTTTGTGATGTTATTGTACTTATATTTACTTCACGTTCCGTTTTCGTTTGTGCTACTCTAATAATAATTTGTTTTAGTAAACATATCATTATCATGTATCCTATTTTTTCCTGTCTATCAAACTAAATTATGTATAATATTCAACCGTACAATCCAACTTCAAAATTTTTAGATTATCTATAAAAAAAAAAACAAATAGCCTCACCTAGACCTACCGACCATCAGTCACATAAAACTCTGTTGTTGGCAAAATCATCGACTACCTAACGATGAAAGCCATATTTTAAAAAAAGAAGAAGAAGAAGAACATAGTTAGGCCTCAGTATGGGTACCCGCTATTGGCATACACAACTGAGGGATTGGATACACGTTAAGCTGACGGCCCCGGTTATCACGTATTATCATTATCATATCCTTATCATATCATTCAAACATATTATCATTCTACAATGTGGTCTTATTCGTAGGTATCCCTCGTTTTCTAAATTTATAGGGGTTATAGGCTTATTCGAAATCGATTAATCTATAAAGGTTGAAACAGAAAGGGTATAGGTACTTTTTTGTCAAAACTTAACTTTGTAATTCAAAACTATCAGCTTTGGAGGAAACTTGAAAAACAAAAGGTGTTATAGGAATACAGCTGTTGACAGATTTCACAAGTCAACAAAACCTTTATTTAGTACTGCAACTCTCCCACAAAGCCAATAGTTTTAGATTTACAAAGTAAAATTGCAAAAATAATAGTATACCCTTTTTAGTTCACCGTGTATAATTATATAAAAATGAATCTCTATTTCCTTGGTCATCGCATCACGAGTCAACGGATGAAACGATTTCGCTAATTCTTTTATTGTTGTGTTTATTATTGCCTTATTTAAGAAAAAAAAGAAAGAAAGTTGAGCGGAACAATTCGAATTCAATATTCAAAGTTAAGACAGGACAACGTCTGTCTGGTCAGCTGGTAAAATATAATTATAATGCGCAAAATGCATTATGTGTACTTCTTGCATCATAATGTTGCATGATGTGTATTTATAATATAAAGAACAATATAAAATGCAGCTAATGAAATACACATATTGACACAGCTTGCGTGTCGTCTGAACTACGACAGTTAATGCTATGTCTGAACAAAAAATATAATAATTATCGAATATTTGAATTGCAGTATTAATACTCAGTAGGTAATACTGACCCCATTATTTTATAATATTGTAATTACTAGCTGTGCCCCGCGACTTCATCCGCGTACTATTAGATTATTGGGTTAAAAAGTATCCTATATGTTAATCCCGGTTATAATCTATCTGTGTTCCAAATTTCATCCAAATCCGTTCAGCAGTTTTTGCGTGAAGGAGTAACAAACATACATACATACATCCACACTCACAAACTTTCGCATTTATAATATTAGTAGGATTATTGACGTTATTGGGAATATCTTATTATTGCTCCTTGTTATTTTTCTTAAATTAGATTAAAAACTTCCTACAAAGTCATCATCTGGCACAAAGATATAGAAAAGCATTTAGCAATTTGTAAGTTGTTGTTGCTGTGTACCCTAAGAAACACATCTATAATAGGTACTTTCCGCCGATCTTCTGTGAGAGGGTGGTACTATATCGGTCTATACAAACCTTATATTATTATTACTTTAAATAAATGAAATTTTCAGATATTTGACTCCGTTGAACTATTTTTAAGTAGGTTAGTGTGTTTTTCATTGAAATCGTATTGTTACGTGCATTTAGGTAATATATTTTCAGGAGCACGATTCAACTATAAACGTGTGGTTTAATCTTGTTTCAGTTAGTCACTAAAGATAACAGTTGGCCTATATGGATAGGTATGGAAATAAACCTTGTTCTATTGGTGCGCAAATGAACTTTATAGAAGTTTATAGACGGACGCAATGGCGACGACGTGTGATGTCTTGGATTATTTTCGTGTTTGATTTTAATTTTGCCCGTTTAACGTCCCACTCCTGGGCCAGGCCTCCCCTTAATCCGAGGGGGGTTCAGGCCATAATACACATACTACATTGTCATCAGGCAGGTCGAACGCTAGTTTGCCAACTTTAATCCTACTAATATTATAAATGCGAAAGTTTGTGAGTGTGGATGTATGTATGTATGTTTGTTACTCCTTCACGCAAAAACTACTGAACGGATTTGGATCAAATTTGGAACACAGATAGATTATAACCGGGATTAACATGTAGGATACTTTTTAACCCAATAATCCAATACTACGCGGATGAAGTCGCGGGGCACAGCTAGTAATTTATAAAAACAAAAAAGAGAAATGGCAAACGTGTTCACAACCAATACTTGTATAGGTAAGGGACTTGTATAAATTGTGTAATTTCTTTATGCGCACTGTGAGACCTCATAGTAATGTTTGTGAATACGGCCGTTGCTCTCTACCGCAAAGATGCAACGGTCATTATTTACTGGGAACCAATACACGGACTTCCTTTAGCGAAACTATATTTAGCAGTCTTGATATAGATTACTGAGAAATGATTCAGTGATCTGTGGACTCTCCAATCGATCTCTACGCCTTCATATCAATAGTTAATAATAGTACTTATTGAAAATAACTAACTTAAGGTGAAGGCGCCTGTCTAGCCCGCGAAATTCAAAATTTTCGAGTATTTTTATAGTTTATGCCAAATCTGAAAACATTTAAGACAACATTTTGTGATTTGCGAAAAACACAGTATGCAGTGCGTTTATTAATACATTTATTTTACTCTAAATATTATCACGGTGGATATGATACTAGTAAATCACTAAATATACAAAAATTGCCAGATTATCTGGATAGCTGTCGTTCTTGAAATGTTTTAGAGTAAGTTGGATATATTAATAAATGCACTGCACACGGTCTTTTTCGTGAATTACAAAATTTTTCTTTTATTATTGTCAGATTTTGAAAATTTGTTAAAGTACTCAAAAAATTTGAACTTCGCGGGCTAGATGGGCGCTTTAGCCTTAATGTAATCAGTTTTATTTCAATAGGTACTTATTGTTGAGACCTTAAGCGGTAGGTGAAATAGTATATTGTTACCCTAGGGGTGAAGGTAACTTATTCAGTCCCGAGACGGGGTATGGCGCCCGAGCGTAGCGAGGGCGCCAATAGTTCGAGGGACAAAATAAGTATTTCACCCGAGGTAAACACTGTGGTTATCATTACGAATACAAGGAAAATAAAAATTAAAAAAAAATTAGGCAAAATAATAATACAAGGAAATATAAACAATACTCTACAACTCAAAAAAACAAATGAAGATCGGATTGCCGCCTATTTTGTTTTTTTCCGTTGGCCGGCCTGGTTCAATAGAAATGTCAAAATAGAACTAGTTTATTCTTAATAACTTGACAGCTGTCAGTTGAAAGCGATTCTCCCTAAGGCTGAAAAGTATTACTTCCAACCCGCTCCTCAGGCAACTTCAGACCTACTTTCCGAATATGAGTAATGAAAATAAAATAACAATAACAAGCAGTTATAGGTCGTCACCAAATTGAGAAATATTTTGGTGATCAATAACAACATTTGATAACTCTACATTGAAAATTAAAAAAAAACCTCGATGCGACGGCGCTTTTATCGAATTTATACTTTATATCTATCACTAGTAGACACGCTACGATCGACGGTCTTTATTCATTACTAGCGGCCCGCCCCGGCTTCGCACGGGTACATTGCGGTTACATTATTCGAGTTTTAGTAAGGATCCCTAATTTTTTTGAAAATATATTATAGCCTATGTCACCCGGGGATAGTGTAGCTTCCCAACAGTGAAAGAATTTTTCAAATCGGTTCAGTAGTTTCAGAGCCTATTAATTACAATCAAACAAACAAAGTTTTCCTCTTTATAATATAATATCTCATATAGTATGATTTCAATGAGCCCAAACACGATTTCTTTGCTGTAAGTTGGTTATGAGTAGGGTATCCTGCAGATTCCAGGTGATGCTGCAGCATCAGGTCAAGGTTACCATGTCCTTGTAATATCATTGAAGAAAAAGAGTACCAAATTTCGAATTGATCAGACCCGTGGAAGTTGCTCATAGCCCTCCATAAACTACAAAAGAGCTGATAATCTTCAAATGCCTGAACAGATTTTCTGGACACATAGCTAAGAACATCAAAATACCTTTCAATAAGGAGAAACAAAATCGAAATCGGGTCATCCGCTTGGGCTCTACGATGCCACAAACAGACACACAGATACACAGATAGGTACGCATGTAAAACTTATAACACCACTCTTTTTTCGTCGGGGGATAAAAATAGGTAATACTGAATTTCCTATACCAAAGTGGTGGAATGAAAGCTGTTGCATCTAAGCTCCTATATCCCTGGGATTCTATTCTATCCTATTTTTAGCTCATCTCTCAGGTTTATTCATAATGCAATTCATTAATTAGGGGCCTACCATAAATTACGTCACACGAATATTATGATTTTTTTATTTTTCGATAAAATCAACATCTAATCAAACATAGGCATGAAAATTAACAATACATAAAAAAAAATGTATAGTTAGTCATGCAGGCATAGTTTGTTATTGTTATTCTTTAGTAGGTATGTAGTTTAAATTTAGTGTTGTTGTAATACTTATATAAAGTATTATATTTTGAAAAAATTTGATGACTCAAAATATATTAGGATCACTCCCCACCCCTTGTCACACAATGTCACACTTCGTCGACCCCCTCCCTCCCCCTTAAGGTGTGACGTAATTTATGGATGGCACCTTATACGAACAATGTCGTTAATTTTCCAGCCATACACCTGTCACTGTCAAAATTTGTACAGGATTCCAGTAATTTCAGTTGGAAAACTTGACACTAACAAGTGTGCAGTTAGAAAAATAGATTTTATTTATCATTATTACTCCGTATTTGTTAAGTTGTCAAGAGCGTTCCACCAATCAATGTGCATTAGTAACACCATGCAAGCTATAAAACGGTAGTAAATTTTCACACTTCTAACATTGTATGTAGGTAGCTTCCCTATTATAGGTACAATCAACAACAAATGTAGCTTTGAAATGTCCAAAAGAATAACGTTGTTAAACAGGTCATATAAGGATGTCAACGGTCCTTTAAAAAATAGTCACACAATATTGCCCAAATCATTTTACAATGGATTGCCGTTGTGCTTCTTTTAAGACATTTCAGATTTCTATTTTTTTCAAGCTTCTTTGATGTTGACTGTACACGTCATAATGTTAGTCACACTGGATTGAGATGAAGTCGTTTGTATTGTTCATGTTCAATGCAGAATCTATCAAATGTACCGTGATTTCTTTATCTACATTTCTAAAAATCTTGTCTGCTATCAAAGCTGCCTATGAAATTAAATAATCGCAAGATGGTTTCGAAGCTCAAAAATCATGTTTAATTTCTAATTTCATTGAAATAATGTAAACACATTTTTTTACCGACTTACAAAAAGGAGGTCGTTCTATGTTCGTCTCTATGTTTTTTTTTATGTATGTTCACCATATTCTCCGTCAGTAGTGGAAAGATTTAGCATTATCTTTTTTGTTTGAAAGAGTATACTCTCCAGGTGGTACGCTATCTTTACTCTAAGTTAGGACTATAGGTACTTCTTAGATACTTAACCCTACTTACCTGAATTGGCACCGACTTCAGATTAAATAATTTATCAGGGCCCTAACCACGCTAGCTACTCAAATCGTAATAGAAAAGCAAACGCTCGCGATTACGTTTCAAACGCTCCGCTTTTGACGTTTTCTACTGACATTGATATGGTATGGTGTCAGCAAAACGTCAAAAGCGGAGCGTTTGAAACGTAATCGCGAGCGTTTGCTTTTCTATTACGATTTGAGTAGCTAGCGTGGTTAGGGCCCAGGTCCCTAGTTATTTTTAGCTTTTTAGTGTACCCAGGTTTTTTTGAAGATGAATTAATATTTTTTATTTTCAAAGAAGTAAGTAAACGGTACCTACTCTATATTGACACTCTTTTACACATATCTTTACAAACATCCCTATGGTAGTTAATTGTTCTGTGTCGCAATACAAAGAGCTGACTCACATAATCCGAAGAGTTTTAGTACTTGATAGTCATCACAAATCTAAACTTGTGTTTGAGGAAAAAAGCTACAAAAACCCCACAAGTACAGACGTGACAGTAATAATATATAAATAGCCATTGTCGTTATTAAAATAATTTTAACAAAACGGGTTGTCAATGAACGCCGCGGAGCATGTAATTCGTTCTATGCGCGATTACATTGTGTATACCTACTGGCTGTTTCAAAAGTGGTATATAATTTAGGTACCTGCATGTACGGAGCTGATAGATAAATGTGATGTTATTAATATGGATATATTCTGAATAACGGGCCTTATAATTTGCCTTTTGGCATTAGAACACATCCAATGGGCTAGGCAACCGAGTAAACTGCATTTTGGTAAGAAATTACAATACATGTTAGATACTTGAGTTTATAATAATAATATACCAATTTAAAAAAATAAAATATATACAGATTAAATAAAAACAAACTTACTAATTATTTAAAAAATGTACAAAATTATACGTGTGAACATAAAACTAATGAAATTGGGATGACACATCAACGATTTGAAAATAACAGTGTTGAATGTGTGCCTATAAATGTGCAACATAGGCAAACCAGCCTATTGAACAACAAAAGCGATCATACGAAATATTAATTTACCTACCTAGGTACAGTCGTTCTGTATTTCTATCGGTAATCTTCATCTGTTAAGGGCTAATTTATTGATGAAGGGCGGAGTATGAAACATATGGTCGTATTCATTCTATCTCAAGTCTGACAGCGATCTTGAGTACGCTTTTGACATGTCATTTTGGACTCGGATAACGTTATGATGACATTTCCAAGATCGCTCACGAACTTGAGATCGATTTATTAGTACGGGCCTAACACATAGATTTAAATATGCCTAGCATTAACATTGTAACATTGACTGTAATGTTCGAGTGTAAAGCTATCTCTTAACACCTGTAACGTAAAAATGTCACGTAGTTTTTTTTAAAAAAAACGACGTGCTTCGCGGGACGCTCGACAAAAGTGATAAATATATGCTGCTGTATGCCTGAGAGAAAGGGAAGCCAGACAGAGTGGCGCCGTAACGCGTTACGTTACAAAGCGGTTTACCCTCCCATAAGAAGTTATCACTTCAAAACTTACCCAAAAACGATCTGACCCCTAAGGTCCCTCTTGCCACTGACAATATCATGGCTAGAGTTGACACTCCACCGCCGGCAAAGATGTATGCCCTCTTCGCATTGCCGCCCGCCGCGCTGACATCCTTCCGGCGCCGCCATAGGGGCGCGCACGACGAGGCGCACACAAACACCGCAAACACTATGCACTCCCATGCCAACCAACCCGCTTTCATTGCACTGAAAGAGAAAAAAAAAACATAAATTAACAGTAAGTCTTTTTATTGCCGCCCTCAGTCACGTGTCAGTGTAAACGAAGGGTCGTTTACACTGTCGCAATTTAATACTTGTCTTGATTTGTGCCGTTGTCCCTATTATTGCGCTGTCTAAAAATAGAGACAGCCACATAAAAAACAAGTATCGGGTCAGTGTCAACGAGGGGTAAGAATAATTAATTTTGTGGTCAGTTACTTTTGATGTTGACTGTACATTTATACAATTAGCACTTGAGTGCCAAGTGTATTGGCGATCCTTCCTATAAGTATGCTAACTAGGTATATAACTGTGGATGTAAGTATCACTCCTTAAAGAGCAATGTTGTATTTACTAATACTAGCTACTAATAACCACAGTATTAGCATTCCATCGCAATGTTATTTTAAAAATAAAAATAAAAGGAGTTCATTGAATCACGGTTCTCAAAAGAAACCTATTTGACATCATCAACATGCTTGTCTTTCCGGAATGGGTAAGCAGTTGCATCCACAATTGCATCCACATTTCGCCAATGGTGTTATCGGGCCCAATATAAAAGAGGGTATGCTTATTGCCATTATTCAGGGAATATTCCGGTTCGGCAAACTCTACGTCTTTCGAAAGACACACAGTAGGCAGTAAATTTGCCAAGTTCGGTGTCAATCAATAGCCACCATCTTTTTGCTGACCCAGTTATCACTGATTCCCATAAACTTTATATTTACATTCCATACACAAAAGTCATGTTGTTTATCAACAAATCACTGCCAAAGTGAACCGAATTAATTGCCTATTAAAAAAAATTATCGAGCTATGAGAATAATCGATTTTTCTGTGTACGTGTGTGTTTACGCAAATTGAACTTGAAATCGTTTGGTAGCTTGTCATGCCTTGTATGTTAATTAAAAACACTGATTAGACTTTTCTCACACGGCTAAGCATAGGAATGTAAGGTTCCCGAGTTATCGATATCTACCACTGAATTATATCGATACCTACAGCCTTTAGCTTATTGGTGTGTAGTGTAGATTGAATGATGTTTGAAAATACATCAATCTTCAAGCCCAATTTCAAGTCTTCTACATAAAATCTTCAGGGTTTCGAAACCTAGCCCACAAAAAATTAATTATCTTATTAAAGCAAAAAATCTAATCATAACAAGAGAGCAGCGATAGGTGTCTTGCGGGCACAATGTCCTGGGTTCAAACACCAGCTCACTCACACCTCTGAGTTTTCGAAATCTATGTGCGAATCATAACTTCAATAATGATTATCACTTGCTTACGGTGAAGGAAAATATCGTGAGGAAACCTGCATGTCATAGAAAATCTAACCGACTTGCGAAAGACATGTGAAATCCGCCAACCTGTAATGGCTAGCTAGTGGTGGATTATGGCCCGAATCCCCCTTGTATTGAGGAGCGGTCTGTACCGAGAAGTGGAACGCTAAAATGTTTTTTTTTAATGACTATTGTTTTAAATGTTTTTTTTAATGAACGCGTTGATCAACTGAAACATATGTCTAATGATCATAAGTCTTATGTCCGACCGCAATCGTGACCCATTTCTGCGCCTAATCTTATCTTATCAAGACAAGGTCAAGTTAAAATTAAGAGCAATTAAAAATAAACGTGAATCATTGAATGCTTACTTAACTCTCGTATAAATATAGTTCGTTGAATACATATTTTGTGTTGAAATGAGTCACTGAGTCATTTTGACTAGGAGTAGAGACATCCGATGAATGAAAACTCGTACGACCCACCACCGTGGACTGATGTGGGTGGGGGGTTAGACCCAGCAGTGGATGTCTTCAGGTTAATGGGTGGATCATTTAAACTAGTGTTTTCATTTTATACAACTCCCATAAGAACATTATAAGTTTCATATAATATAATTACAAAGTACTCTGTGATTATAAGTTACAAACGAAAAAATCTAGACACCTGTGTGACGGATTTTTTGACGTGACATTACTCTTTATTTCTAGGAGAGTATGGTATCAATTTGGATATTCACAGACGGTCATGTCACATTCGTTCGGTGTATTGTGTACCAGGACTTCGACCTATTTATCACCTAGCTAAATCGATCGGTGACAGTCAACGTTCAATGTTCATCCCACAAATATGACTATGTATAGGTAGGTTCATTATGCAAGTATTCGTGTAAGAACATTTGGCAAATAGTCAGCACTGATACATTCAAAATGAGACCATTTCTGTAAGCAATTATTGTTTATTTTCTTGTCTTATTTTAATAATGGACTATACTTTGCAAACTCGCGCCTTAGTAGCGTACATGGTAAAAATTATATCTAAATATATATAACTCAAAGGTGACTGACTGACTGACTGACGTAGTGATCTATCAACACACAGCCCAAACCACTGGACGGATCGGGCTGAAATTTGGCATGCAGGTAGATGTTATGACGTAGGCATCCGCTAAGAAAGGATTTTGATTAATTCTACCCCCAAAGGGATAAAGTATGATTGTTAAGTTAAATTCCACGCGGACGAAGTCGCGGGCACAGCTAGTTCCTACCATAAAACAAAACCGATGCCTAATAAACGGTGGCGGTAGCAGGTTTTTTAGAAGGTCAACAACAACTGTTAGAAAAATACATCAGTTTTTTGCAACGAAGTTCCTTTACGCGGTTTGCGGTAGGAGTTATACGAGTATGACGGTAATCGTCACTCTTTAAAAGCGTTATACGTAACTATGTAACGTCCACTGTGAAAAAGTTATCTTAAAACCTCCTAGATGGCGGAAATGAGTTATACAGGTGAATGGATAATGCGCTGTCGAAATAATTTTTGAAATATTAAATACTTAAACTCTTAACAAGGACTTCGTCCCTGACGGGGGTTCCAGGACCGCATTTATCTGTGATAGATCACTTCTTTAGTAACGCTTTACTTCAATACGTATAACCTACCATACCATCATAGGTATATATTTAGAAATTATTTTCTAGAGTCGAGGGGAAACCTTATCGTGGTGATTTAACTACCTAGGCGTTAACATTTTTGGGACTGGTCCCACCACACACTCCCACCACTGCAACTCCTGCTAACCAGAATCGACAATGGTGACCAATAATGACGACGAGGTTTGACCCTCGACGAGTCCCGGGGAAAAGTTAAATTGTCTTGGAACCCGCACGAATTTAACAGATTTCGACAGAAAAAATAGGAGGAGTTGGAAGAAAAAAAAATCAATAGGCATTAAAATACTTTAGTCTTTTGTATACCAATTACACTTTCTGCAATATTGAGATGCCTAATATGGGAGCACCTTTTCATGATTCAGAGGTAATAATTTCTTATTTCAGTGTTTCCCTAATATTATACTATTTTTTTTTCTTTATGTACCTACCTATTAAAGTCGGCAACCAAGCGTACGAGACGCCTGATGTTAAGGCAGTTACCGTAGCCTATAGATGCTTGCGATACCAAAGGCATTGATCGCGCGTTGCTGTCAAGACAAGGAGAAAATGGTTCGGCTTCCGTATCTCTCGCTTATCGTACAAAACGCAGCTGTTATAGGCACTCTACGCATTAGATTAAGAAACCGATTTACCGGAATAATAATAAATATCGCCAGACTGACACACCAACTGTATGGTCCCAAACTAAGCAAAGCTTGTGCTATGGGAAACGTACAATGGACTGGGGGCGATCCCAGTGACACCCAGACCAGGGCGAATTACGAAAATGCCATTTTCGAAATTTACCCCAGCGGGAATCGAGCCCGCAACCATCATGTGCAGTGAGCCGAGCGGCCTACGCTCGAACCACTGCGCCAAGCGGTCGTCAATGGTCGTAATGCCGGAACCATACAATTTTTACCCGTTCATTTTATAACGTTCAACATTCCTCCATTTTTATTGCATCTATAAAGACGTTTCAAAACATCGAGATATCGTAGCGGTACGTGAGAATTACGGCGAATCGATTCTTAGTATTCGTTTTCTACAAAAGCGAAAATAAAGTTTTTGTTTAGACTCGGTAATTATGAATATCATTACCCTAATTTTCGCGACATCCGATCGAAATAGATCAACGAATAATAAATTAAGTGGTTAAATAATTAAAACAAATATTTTTTTTCTGAACAGTCATTATGACTTCCGCCACTTACTAAATGCTCAGTTTAAGGTGAAGGCGCCTGTCTAGCCCGCGAAGTTCAAATTTTTTAAGTTCTTTTAGAATTTTTTCAAAATCTGACAATAATAAAAGACAAATTTTGTAATTCGCGAAAAAGACCGTGTGCAGTGCATTTATTAATACATTTATTTTACTCTGAATATTATCACGGTGGATATGATACTAGTAAATCACTAAATATACAAAAATTGCCAGATTATCTGGATAGCTGTCGTTCTTGAAATGTTTTAGAGTAAGTTGGATATATTAATAAATGCACTGCACACGGTCTTTTTCGCGAATTACAAAATTTGTCTTTTATAATTGTCAGATTTTGAAAAATTTCTAAAAGAACTCAAAAAATTTGAACTTCGCGGGCTAGATGGGCGCTTTAGCCTTAACATTGATAGAATACAAGTTGTCGCTCAAAACTTTGGTGGCGTAGATTTTCTTTTTCTGGATGTCAACAACAGCGCCACCTATGACTATGAATGAGAACCTTTCAGGTGACCTCACAAAGTCCAAAAAAAAAGATTAAAATCGGTCAAGCCGTTTAGGAGCTCTAGGTGACGAATTACGGACACATGCACACCAGAATTTTATATAGCTACCTACCAATAAAGATATATTTTCTTTCGATATACCGAACGAATCAAATAATTTCAAAAGGCAACATACTGGAGCTATTATATTTATATTAATATGTACTACAATTTGTAATTATTAACTAAGTAAGCAACTGGCGATAAAAAAAAAGAAATGTAACAAAATGTAAAAAGACCAAGCCCGCTGAGTTTCTTGCCGGATCTTCTCAGATCTCAGTCGAGGTAGCGTTCCGATCCGGTTGTATATATAAGAAAAAAAATGACAATTTGTAAGTGCCCCCGTAGGCCGAAACAAAATAAATGATTTGAATCTACATGAATGATTACAAAAATAATAAATAAATAGGTATATCGATGTCGGTCTTATCGAAAATTGCGAAAAATCAGAATTGTACTTTCAGACTTTTTTTCAGGGAACGAAAACAAATAATAATTCTCTTAAGTAGTCAGTTACTGAGATCAGTAGGTAGGTACTTACTCCGTGGGTCACCTACACATTTTCTTAGTCAGAATAATAGGTACTTACTTAGCATTTAAAATACTTATGTTGCAAATAAATATAACAATAAAATTGGACAAGGTCGTAAGTAGGTATTGAGGTAACTACTATTTTAATGTTTCAATTTATGTGCAGCGGAGGATACTCTGATGAAGTCAACAATATTGTTGGTACTTATGCGAACTATTGGTACTTGTCTTGTTAGTTGGGTAAAAATCTCGAAATGTTGTGACCACATTTGGACAAATAAAAAATTATCTACACAAATAAATAAAATTGGAGTGTCTGTTTGTAATATCAAAATAACACCTTTTCACTAAATGCATATGAAAGTACATACGACACCTATAGCAAAAATGCGTTTTAAAAATTTTTTGTCTGTCTGTCTGTCTGTCTGTTTGTTCCGGGTAATCTCCGAAACGGCTGGACCGATTTCGACGGGACTTTCACTGGCAGATAGCTGATGTTTTAAGGAGTAACTTAGGCTACTTTAATTTTAGAAAAACAATTAGGGTTCCGCGTAAAAAAATAAAAACACATGAAATCAAAGAGTATCTCCGAAACGGGTGGACCGATTTTGACGGGACTTTCACTGGTAGATAGCTGATGTTATAATCAGTAATTTAGGATACTTTTATTTTAGAAAAACAAAATGAAAAAAAATGAAAAAATGGGTCCTGTCGTGCGGGCTCAGAACGCGGGATCGGGCTTTTTTGTTAAGTTAAATTCCACGCGGACGAAGTCGCGGGCTCAGCTAGTATTTAAATAAAAATCTCGCGTTTGTGGTCGCACTCCTCCGAAACGGCTCGACCGATACTTATGATTTTTTTTAAGTAGGTATGTTTAGTAGGTATGAGAATAGGTCGTAAAGAATATTTCATACCCAGAAATCCTACTAATATTATAAATGCGAAAGTTTGTGAGTGTGGATGTATGTATGTATGTATGTTTGTTACTCCTTCACGCAAAAACTACTGAACGGATTTGGATGAAATTTGGAACACAGATAGATTATAACCGGGATTAACATATAGGATACTTTTTAACCCAATAATCCAATACTACGCGGATGAAGTCGCGGGACACAGCTAGTCATTTATATGGCAGAACAACGTTTGCCGGGTCAGCCAGTGTCTCTATATATTTTTATAATAATAATAAAAAGTTTGCAAATATACTCTACATAAGGTTATTGGTATAACACTAACAACTTTCCAGGACTGTATTGCTAACATCATAAACAACAACTTTTGTTATATGGCTTTTCACAAAACTTTCAAAATTTCCTTGTTATATCTAACACATTTCAATTATTTATCTGTGTCCGCGGTACAAGGACACGCGTGACGCGACACGGGTGTAGAGTTCGTAACATTTGGAACGTTGAATTTAAATATATTTTTTGTAAGTGTGACGAATAAAAATCTGAGGAATTAGGTATTTAAAGTCAAAGAGAATACAATCGTTTACAGTCATGGAACATAAGCTGTTGTTTGTGATGTTAGAAATATAGTCCTGATACCCGGTATAATGAATATTTACTAATATTCCAATATTATAATATTCAAGTATTATTTGGATAAATCAAGAATGATATTTTAAAGGCAACGATTTTAATTATTTAAATTGAGTTTTTATCGATGAATTGTATTTTTATACCTAATTAGCATATTAGGTACTTATTAATTAAATATTCTGAACATCTCGTTCTAAGCTGCCGAGATAGTATCTACTAAGTCGTTATAATTTATTATGTGAGCTATGTGTCTGAATATTAATTAATGGTTCAGTAATTAATACGACTCAATTTCGTGTTAATTTTTAACCGACTTCTTAAATTATGTTGATATACTTGTTTTTAAATCTTATTTGCCAAATGGCCACTATTTTCACTACAAAAAAAAATACTGGGTATTCAGAATCCGATAAAAACATAGAAAAAATTCAAAATATAAATAAATCTATAAAAATCTAATTTGGTTAAACAAATCATCAATCACACGTACGCGCTGAGAATCAATGAATCCATACATAAAATATCAATCGGCGCGCGATAGGTAGTCAAAACTGACCGAAACCCGGCAACCCACTTGCAATTCAGTAGATGATAGGTAGTCCACATAAATAGCTAGTATTTGAAGTCCCCACTATAGGGGTTGTGGCCATAAATTTACGTTTTTTATGTAATAAAAAGTAAACGTGAACCTGTGACATGAACATTTTTTAAATACCATAGTAAAATTTAAAAACTATTGCACGGTTGAAATAAAGCACTTCTGAACCTGCCCTTAAAGTTTGTAGCGTAAAAAACAATTTGGTCTAGGTATATTATTATTAACATAAGTATTTAAATTTTGACACATTGACTATTTCACTAACTTGCTAGGTACTTACATATTTTAGTAAGATTTTAGAAACTCATAATTCCAAAACGATGGTCACCATTCAACACAAACAATAACAAAACAAAATGCATACTCACACGGCGTCTTCCGTACACGTTCCTAAAATAAAAACGGATAAATTGGCTTCAGTCCACTTCGCATTACAGCGCTACACAGTGTTACTACAACGGTTATCGACTCGTCACACGACCGTGCGCGCGCGCATCCGATCCGCGAATAACTCGCGTCTACGCCGGTACACTGAATTCGCACCCATGCACTCCCAAGTCTTATATGCTGTGTGTTTACAATGTAAACATCCAATTATTTAATGGAACTCATGTGATTGTGTTACGAATAACACAGTCAATGAGTTTGCAAAGGGTGAACACCCAGTTGTCTCTTGGCTGTTGTAAAGCGGATCCGCCCGCTTCGACCCACCCAACCAGTTTAGATCAAGTTGACAGAAAATGAAGCGTAACTATCGGTCTAAACAAGCGGGCCTAGTGGACGGTGACCCTAAGCGGTTTTAGCCTAGTGGTGAGAGGAGCCTTTGTAGAAGAGAGGTTCCGGGTGTCATGCCTATCCTGGCCAAATAATTGTTGTCGAGCACAATTTAAATAAAACATTTTTTTTTATAATTTTTTGTTTTCTTATCATCTCTGGAAGGATCTATGAGCCTGATTTGCTCAGTGTGCTGTCTCAACTCTTCACTCCTTTAACCACTGTCGCGTCAGGAATCATAAGTTCTTTGCTGTCCATGCTTGCTAGATCGCAGCCCGAGCTGAATCCTTGCACCCTGCACCCCCACTGTGCTGAAAGACCTCCTGGATTCAAACGCAAGTATGGATTTGTTTGCGGATGGATGGGCAAAGATTCTGATAGTATGTTTGAAGTTCTGCGAGAGAGATGCCTGATCGGTTTTTATTTTTAATTCCTTTATAAATTGTTGCTGGTCTTATGAATATAATTGGTCGTAGACCGTTATCTTATAGGAAACTAGCAGACCCGTCAGACGTTGTCCTGTCCAAAATTTTGTAAAAAAAATAAATAAAAAATTAAGGGGTGGGACCACCCTTCACATTTAGTGGTATGAAAAATAGATGTTGACCGATTCTCAGACCTACCCGATGTGCACACAAAAATTCATGAAAATCGGTCGAGCCATTTCGGAGGAGTTTGGCAACAAACACCGCGAAACGAGAATTTTATATATTAGACTAGCGACCCGCCCCGGCTTCGCACGGGTATGTTCAGTGTTTCTCTACTATATTATGCATGTATTATACATATAAACCTTCCTCTTGAATCACTATATCACACGTTGCGTAGTGTTAAATATATAAGCATACATAGGGGCATACAGACAGCGGGAAGCGACTTTGTTTTATACTATCTAGTGATGTAAATAAATACAAATTTAATTCTTAATTCCATTTCCACTTATCACAAAAGATTGGCATAAAGTTATCTACGTTTTATAGCTGTGTTTCGTACGATGAGTGCGAAAGCCAGCAGGCAGCACATCCTCATCCCCCTCCTTCTGCCCCACTCGCTTTTAAGACGGCAACGTGCGACCAATACCTTTGGTAATGCAAGCTTTAGGTCACGTTGGGTTGTTTGCCGACTTTATAGTAAAAAAAATATTCTACATCGTTGGTCGAGTCAGCCTGTTTTCGACCTGTAGGCTGTAGTTAATTGGCTACCGCTTGGCTCTACCATAAGATGATTTTGATCAAGGCCCTATACAGGCTAGCTACTCAAATCGTAATAGAAAAGCAAACGCTCGCGATTACGGTTCAAACGCTCCGCTTCACACGAGCTTCACGATTTCTACTGACAATGATATGGTATGGTGTCAGCAAAACGTCAAAGCGGAGCGTTTGAAACGTAATCGCGAGCGTTTGCTTTACTATGACGATTTGAGTAGCTAGCGTGGTTAGGGCCCAGGTTTTTTTGTAAATTACCCTGGTTACCAGGGCCTGGTAGGAGTTTTACTGGAATATTCCCTTCCCGACTAGGACGATTTAACCACTGGACGCGCGATCTTGCCTTTCCCATCCCGCTAGCCACGCACCGAGAAACATTAACCTCGATGGTTGCTACGCCGCCTACTCTAACATAAAGCACTGTCACTGTCTAACAATAACAATAGAGAACCCAACGCGAAAGTTGGTTTTCATCCTACTATATATCCTAATAATATTTAAATAAATAAAATAATAAATATCGCCAGACGAACACACCAACTGTATGGTCCCAAACTAAGCAACGCTTGTACTATGGGTACCGTACAATGGACTGGGGGCGATCCTTGTGACACCCAGACCAGGGCAAATTACGAAAAGGCCATTTCCGAAATTTACTCTCACGGGAATCGAACCCGCAACCACCCGGTGTAGTGAGCCGAGCGGCCTACGCTCGAACCACTGCGCCAAGCGGTCGTCATAAATGCGAAAGTTTGTGAGTGTGGATGTATGTTTGTTACTGTTTCACGCAAAACCTACTGAACGGATTCGGATGAAATTTGGAACACAGATAGTTTATAACCTTTTTTTTTTTTTTTGTTTACGCTGGGAAATGCATTTACGCATACCGCCCGAGACCGGGGGAACTCGGGCGGTTATGTGGGGCTCCTGAACTGCTGTCCAGACTACCCACTAAAACCCAGCGGTCTACCCTCGCCGCCGTTACTACGGAGCGCCACAGGATCGTTGTGCACTGTGACGCCCCGGCGGCAGGCCTGGCATTGGTGCCAGGCCGCAGACTTCAAGGTGGGACAAAGTCCCCCCTCTGGGGATTAATTTGAGCAGGAGGTCCCCCGACCTCCTACCCAACATCCCATTCCTCCACTACGGCGGAGGCAGGAGATGCGCGTAGCGCCTCCTCCTTCTACCTCGCCGTGCTCTGCGGATCGGGTCAGCAAAGGCATCTTCCTCTCTGACCCTCTCCGCGGCCTCCTTCTGCGACATAACTGTTTCGCAGAAGGAGACCATTGCCTCCCAACACCTCTTGTTGCCGAGCATGGCCTCAACCACGCTCGGCAACGAGAGGTCCCCTCCAACGGATAGTTTATAACCTGGATTAACACATAGGATACTTTTTATCCCCATAATCCCGAAATTTTTGTTAAGTTAAATACTACGCAGACGAAGTCGCGGGTACAGCTAGTACTTTATATTCTCGCGTCCAGAGGTTGAATCATACAGTACCCATAATACAAGAGTTGCTTAGTTTAAGACCTTATGGTTGATATGTTCGTCTGGCCGATTGTTGTCTGACGGTTCTGGCTGACGTCACTCACTGCGGCTGAATGTAATCCGTACCACGCATCCGCCGATGTTTGCGGACCATCACCAGACACGTCTGGTCTTAGTCATGTGAGACTTGTTTGGCATGGTGTCAGAGTTAAGCTGATAAGTCAAGGATAACGCAGCGTACATTTCGGAAAATAACCGCAGAGACTTAGGGTCTATGCTGCTTTGTAGATATTATTGTTATTTGAAGACCGCTTAGCGCAGTTCGAGCGTGGGCCGCTCGGCTCACTGCACCTAGGTGGTTGGGGGTTCGATTCCCGTCAGGGTAAAATACGGAAATGGTCTTTTCGTAATTTTCCTTGCTCTGGGTGTCTCTGGGATCGCCCCCAGTTCATTGTACGGTACCCGTACTACAAGCGTTGCTTAGTTTGGGACCATACAGTTGGTGTGTTCGTTTGGCGATATTTATTATTTATTATTATGCTTGTCTTATCAAAGACAAATTCCTATAAGTACTTACAACTTTCTATGACCTGGTTAACTGGGGGTCATTTAATTACTGAATACACAGAAACAATTACCTACTGTCATTTGTAAGCGATGTCTTTACAAGGCGAAGATAAGACATAAAAATAAGAGAGGTGATCCGACGCAGCTAGGCCTATAAAGTTTCATATGCCCTAGTGGGGGCCCACGCTGAATTCCGTAGGTAGGTACTTACTTCCTTTGCTCTTACGCTGCTTATATGTAGGTAGGTAAGCATCCCAACACCGCTGAATGACGGACTTCCACTCTTCACAAATAAAGCTACGTCTCACACACGCCTACGATTTTACTACAAACCGCTACGTAGCCTACGACGCACAATTATCCAATTCTATACTCACGTCAAACACAACTAACTGTACACAATTTTACGTGAGAACGCTGCCTAATTTATATAAGTAAAGAATAATTAAGAAATCCACTTAATATCTATTTAAATAAATCTTGTTTAGTACCTACAAGCAGATCATTCATTGCGCATGTGACGAATTACGTCGAAAGTGTCTGTGCCCTCGCCTCGATTTTCGTCATGCGTACCTGGCATGATGGAGGTAGGCTGTGATGGCAGAGTCATTGTGTCTTATCTTGTCTGTTTTCATTTTGCAACAGCTTGTTTATAATATAACTAGCTGAGCCCGCGACTTCGTCCGCGTGGACTTTAACTTAACAAAAAAGCCCGCTCCCGCGTTCTGAGCCCGCAGGACGGAACCCATTTTTTCATTTTTTTAAATTTTGTTTTTCTAAAATAAAAGTAGCCTAAGTTACTGCTTATAACATCAGCTATCTACCAGTGAAAGTACCGTCAAAATCGGTCCACCCGTTTCGGAGATACTCTTTGATTTCATGTGTTTTTATTTTTTACGCGGAACCCTAATTGTTTTTCTAAAATTAAAGTAGCCTAAGTTACTCCCTATTACATCAGCTATCTGCCAGTGAAAGTCCCGTCAAAATCGGTCCAGCCGTTTCGGAGATTACCCGGAACAAACACACAGACAGACAGACAGACAGACAGACAAAAAATTTTTAAATCGCGTTTTTACTATAGGTGTCGTCTGTACTTTCATATGCATTTAGTGAAAAGGTGTTATTTTGATATTACAAACAGACACTCCAATTTTATTTATTTGTATGTAGTATAGATATTTTTCGTTAGGTTATTAAAGAACCACTTTGTCTCATGTTCTTTAAAAATAAAATACTACCCTAAGGTGTTCTTCATCCGCTCGATTAAAATCTACCTTAAGGATACACAGAAACAAATTTAAGTATAATGGTTGTGCTACTACAACATGGGGTTCAGAAGCAGTGATAGCCGATTGGTAGAAGCACGCGTCTTGCGAACTTCAGGTCCCGAGTTCAAATCCTGGCTCACACATTAGGATTTTGCGTTCCGATCCGGTGGTAGATTTACCCTCGCCACCTCTCCTGGCAGCGGCCCAAGCCGAGGTCGTGTCCCTTGTGGCGCCCTTGAGCTAGCTGCCCCCCTGCCCCTCTGGCTGGAGCACACTTGCGCTCGCCCTCTGTCCGGGTGAAGTTGTTATGGCCACTCTGGCCAAAAACATATAGTCAATTCAAAAAAAAAAAAAAAAAACATGGGGTTCTTCAAAAGTCACCTCTACAGGTTCCAAATAGGCCCGAACCGCGTCTGCTCCCCTCTAGTTGCTGATGTCCTGGACAACAACTACTACGTACCCTCAGGTGGACCAACTGCCAGTGTGCTTAGTCAGATAATTAATGCAGCGTCATTAGCCTAGTGGTTAGAGGGGCTGCCCTCGTAACTGATAGGTTTCGGGTTCGATCCCCATCCTGGCCATCAAATTATTGAGGTGAACCCAATACTAGTATTTTTTACGGGAATACTAGTAATTTGATGAATCCACATTTCTAGTATTATTATTTAGTTTATGGCTTCCATCGTTTATCGATAATTTCGCCAGTGTCAAGTAATAAATAGCAATTACAAACAATAGCAATACAATACGAAAACGTGACCATCAATTATGTTTACTTTAGAATTTTGTATGTAGGTAGTTAGTTAAAATGTGTCCGTCTACCGTCATCTGCCTACCCCCGATTAATGTGATATTTTGTGCTGTCATCCTTTTCCCACCTTCATGACAGTGTACTGACCGACTTCCGTGTGGCATAGACGTCCTCGCGCGAGCTCCTGTGCCTAAATTTCCTAATCGGGTGAAATCTACTAAATGTTGTGTATTTGTGTTGTGCGAACTCTAAAACCATTGGGGAGTGCTCCAGTGTTGTGCCTATGTTGAAGAACCTGAGGATTCAGCCCTACCACCCGAGGAATGCGCCCGCCTCCATCGTGTCGGTAATGTACACGCATGACATTGACCTGACCCTTATAATTCTGCCTCCCCCCTTATATTTATCTTATTGGATTTAGCCCAGCATAGCCGAATCTGGACCCAGCACAATGCCCGCAACAAATTCACAACAAAATATATATACCTGTGTCTGAGAATTGATTTTATTAGCTATTTAGTGGCAATGTTGCCTGCTCATATTATTTTTTTATGCTGTTCCTGAGAATGTACACCATCTTTCATTCATTGAAAAGAGTAACCATTGAGTTTCTTGCCGGCTCTTCTCAGTGGAAGCAGCATTCCGAACCCGTGGTAGATTCTGACTATTCATAAATGCTTTGTTGGCTTACATTAATAAAAACAATTTTGAATTTCGAATATATATTTTTTAATTTAGATTGCGCAGACCGTCGTCAATCCGCGCCTAGGTAGATAGCAACTGATTTTATTTCTAGATGTCGACAACAGACCTACCTAACAAACTACAGTTAAGAATTATCCAAGTAACCCCATTAATACAAAACAATCTACAAAATTGGTGAAGCTGTATACGAGGTGAATAATTAATAACAAACGCACACCGGAACTTTTTGTTTACTTATTTTTATAATTCCGTATTTTCACACCAGATACATTTCAACAGATACATTATTGTGAATACATTACCCAGCGGGGGGAAACCGGAAGGACGTTAATGTAAGCATTCCCATTGTCCATCCCTGGCGTGGGGTAGGTTAGGTTCTCTGACATATCGTATAGGTCCCTATTTTATTAACCACCGACGAAAAAGAGTGGTTTTATAAGTCTCACATGTGTACCTATCTGTGTGTCTGTCTGTGGCATCATAGCGCCTAAGCGGGTGAACCGATTTTAAATTAGATTTTTTTGTTAGAAAGGTATTCTGATCGATAGTGTTCTTGGTATGTTTCATGAAAATCGTTTCAGCCGTTTGAAAATTATCAGCTCTTTTGTAGTTAAAAAGTCGTTGCATCGGGGTTTTTTTTATTAAATTTTCAATTTTGTTATTGGCAAACATATTAGGTCTGCTGTAGATATAGTGTTTTCATCGCTACAGTAATATTGTTGACGGATTTTTATTGTGTTCCGTTATCACTGAGTCATACCTACGACTGATAAGTCGTCATTCACGATTTTACACAGGTCGTGAGACGCTTTTCAATGTTGGTAGGTACCTACCAACGTAAAGTCCAACGTTTATTAATACCCCCAATTTTTTGCAAGTAAGCAGCTAATCCTTGAGGGTTGTACATGTATTCTACAGAGGGGGGAATTTTTTCAATATCTTCTCGTATATATTTTCCTTTTAATCCTTTAAGGAGCGCCAGTAATCAGTCAATTAAATTGTATCCCTTCCCATTGTAACCTTACAACTGGAAGGGATACAATTTAATTGACTACCTATAGGTAAGTACCTATATAGGTAGTAGGTACCTATATATGTATGAATAATTTGCAGAAAGTACCTACACTGAGAAAAACAATACGCAGCCTGGCCCTTTTCATTCAGAACTCATATTTGAGTCTTATTTCCCTTGTCATTTACTTGCAGGACCATCCTCCGCTATGCCCATAATATAAAAGCGATCTTATAAATAAATATTACTATGTAGCCACCCATCTAGATTTTAGAAGCAAACTAGGTAACAAATCTTGATAAAACGCAAATAATCTTCAAAACTATTTTATATTCCGTGAACAAATATTGACAAAACATTTTTAAGTGTTTCCATTTTGTAGACACTGCGACATTGTGTTATATGTCACCACGATAAGGGTTTGTTTGTATTTGTCTTAATCTGCGGAAAATACTTTAATAGTGTTTTAAATAAAGACATGACTAAGATTGCGGCATCACTATTTAACATGGTGACCTGAAACAAATAGGTACGTTTTATCACTTTTTTACAGCCTGTAACTGTCGCAAGTACCTATTAGTAAACTATTTAAATGTTTTTTTTTGTTGTGGCTCTGTCCTTTTGGACAATACTTAGGTCCGTATTTATAAATCGATCTCAAGTCTGGGAGTGATTTTGAGTAAGCGTTTGATATGTAATTTTGTACTGGGATGACGGTAGGATGACATTTCCAAGATCGCTCTCAGACTTGAGATCGATTTATTAATAGAGCGGTGTTACTCTTAGCAACGATAATCGATATATCGTGGCATTCAAGCGTGACGTTTCAAGCATTTCAAGCGTCAATAGCCTAGTGGTTAGAGGGTCCGTCCTCGTAGCTGAGAGATTCCGGGTTCGATCCCCATCCTGGCCATTAAACTATTGACGTGAGCCCACTCCTAGCACAAGCATTAGCTTAGTTGCAGGGGCTAAAGGGAATACTAGTAATGTGATAAACACAAATTGCTAGTAATCATAAAAAAAAGAGATAAGTAATGTCGAATCCTACTCTAAATCCATATGTTTTGCCTTCGCATCGATTACTGAACGAACATCACAAAATTATCGTTCGTTCAGACGATATACAACGGCACAGATGATGGAATTTAGAGCAGGATTCGACAATACCAATGTCACGATATATCGATTATCGTTTCTAAGAGTAGCACCCCAGGCCTATGGCTCGGAAGTGAGAACTGTCTAGTCTCTGCTTAAGCCCGTATAATAGCCATATTTTATCTCAGAAATGTAATTAACTCCTGTCATATCCAAGGAAGTTTTTAAGTATACTATTTATAGGTTCATGGTCATAATATAACAGTACTAATTGACATGTCAAAAGCGTTCTCAAGATCGCTCTCAGACTTGATATATATTTATTAACTAGCTGAGCCCGCGACTTCGTCCGCGTGGAATTTAACTTAACAAAAAAGCCCGCTCCCGCGTTCTGAGCCCGCGCGACAGGACCCATTTTTTTATTTTTCCTTTCTAAACTAAAACTAGCCTAAGTTACTGCTTATAACATCAGCTATGTACCAGTGAAAGTCCCGTCAAAATCGGTCCACCCGTTTCGGAGATACTCTTTGATTTCATATGTTTTTATTTTTTTACGCGGAACCCTAATTGATGTTCTAAAATTAAAGTAGCCTAAGTTACTCCTTATAACATCAGCTATCTACCAGTGAAAGTCCCGTCAAAATCGGTCCAGCCGTTTCGGATTTTTTTTTTTTTTTTTTGAATTGACTATATGTTGTTGGCCAGAGTGGCCATAACAACTTCACCCGGACAGAGGGCGAGCGCAAGTGCGCTCCAGCCAGAGGGGCAGGGGGGCAGCTAGCTCAAGGGCGCCACAAGGGACACGACCTCGGCTTGGGCCGCTGCCAGGAGAGGTGGCGAGGGTAAATCTACCACCGGATCGGAACGCGACCTCGACTGAGAAGATCCGGCAAGAAACTCAGCGGGCTTGTCGGGTGCCAAGGTGCGTCTAGGTAAGTAGACGCACCTTCTAGCGGAAGCGGGGGTTCGTCGACCTCGCCGGCGAGGTCGGTGTCTGGTGGGGAGTGTGCGTGTGTCGTTCTCCTCGACATCTGAGTCTAGGAGAGCGGTGAGTGGGTCGGGGGGGTCCAGCAACACATGCCGCGGCCTGCGGCGGCATGCAACTGGCGCGTGTGTAGGTGCATAATCGGCGGCGGCGACGATTAAGGCATTGGCGTGTTCAGAAGCCTTCTTGAAATAGCGTTCGGACGCTATTTTGAAGTGCTTCTGGATAGAATCGAGGCGTAAGTCAGAATGAAGGTCTACGTTCCTTACGAACCACGGGGCTCCGACGGCTTGGCGAAGGAAGCGGGACTGAATGGCCTGGAGGCGACTAATGTGCGAGTTGGCCGCGTGAGCGAACACAACGCTCGCATAAGACATGATAGGGCGTATGCAAGCTTTGTATAGTGTCACCTTATTTCTAAGGGACATTTTACTCCGCTTGCATAAAAGATAATGAAGGCGACCGAGCACAAAGGCGGCTCGATTGCGGACGTTTCTAATGTGAGGACCGAAGGTCATGGAGCCATCGAGAGTGACCCCGAGATATTTAACTGATTTGGACCAAGGGATAGGCTGCTTGTACAAAGAGACAGTACCTAAGTTGGAGCGAGTGTGGCGTTTGGAGGGGCGTCGAGAGGTGGTCCTGGCAAAAAGCACGGCTGCGCTTTTGTCCGGGTTCACCTCTATTCGCCATTTCCTAAACCACTCTCCGAGAGAATTGACAGCGCGTTGGAGAACGCGTGTGATTTGAGCCTTGTTACGATGGGAGAAATAAAGCGCGGTATCATCCGCGTAAAGGGCGAGTTGCACATTGTTCGTGCGGGGAATGTCATTGGTGTACAGACTGTACAAGAGGGGGGAGAGCACGGAGCCCTGAGGGACTCCTGCCCTGATGGGGTGGGGTGAGGAGAGCGTGCCCTCGACTCGATATCGAAAGGTACGGTTTGACAAGAAGTCTCGTAAGATGAGCACGAGACTGTCCGGCACGCCTAAGAGGTAAAGCTTGTAAATCAAGCCGTTGTGCCAGACTTTGTCAAACGCCTTAGCGACGTCAAAGAAGAGAGCTCCCGTGGATAGGGGGCGACCGGGGGAGGAGTTGAGACCTTTGAGAACGTACTCCGTGATGCGGTGTACTTGGTGGACACAAGAGTGGCCGGCCCGAAAGCCGAACTGCTCGTCTATGAGAAGATGATTTGAAAAGATATACTCTTTGAGTCTTGCTAATAGCAGGCGCTCATAGAGTTTGGCAATGGCCTTGAGGAGGCTAATGGGACGGTAGCTCGCAGGGACGTTGCGGGGCTTACCGGGTTTATGAATGCCGATGACTATTGCCTCCTTCCACGCATTGGGAAAGATGCAGTTCGTCATAGCGGCATTGAAAATAGCTACTAGGAGACAGATAAGTTGGGCGGGTAAGAGTTTGAGAACTCTGTTGCTAATGCCGTCAGAGCCCGGGGCCTTTTTGGGATTGAGACCTTTAATCAAGTTCTTCACCTCGGATTCGGTTACCGGTGTGAGAGTGGTAGTGAGGGGTAAGGAAACCCTGCGCTCGACTTCCCTATCAACGAGTTCCAGGTGGTCGGGATCAGAGGATTGGGTGCTAGGGGAGCACTGGTTCTCGAGAGCGGAGGCTAGAAGCTCGGCCTTTTCGTCGTCATCGAAAGCAGGGGGGTCACCTGAA